>CM066617.1:9900500-11265000 GCA_033884665.1 Argynnis bischoffii washingtonia
GAACCAATGCGACTTGGTACAAAATTGAGCCAAAAATTCGATGGGCCTTATGAAGTGACAAAGGTATTGCCGCATGATCGGTACGAAATTCGTCGTAGTAATCACCGTGGCCGATCAAGGAAAGTAAGTCATGAAAACCTACGTAGTGCTCCAAAGTTTGGCGTACAAAGTGATGTGGCCGTATCGGCGATGAAAAGAAGTGTTGATGAAGAATAATGTGATGTGTGTGTCAGTGTGTATGACATGTGTGAAATGTGTATAAGACAAAGTGGTGTAATTAACAAGCGACAATAATCAATACTAAAGTTAAGTATGTTTCTTAATTTTATAATGTGAATTGTTACGTGGTGTATGTGTTTTACGAGAAAGCCAAAATGAGCGCCGAGGCTCTGAGGCTGGACCAAAATTAGCGCTATGAGGTCATAGAGCTTTTAAGATTAACTTACTAATTTTATGTGAAAGCCAAAATGAGCGCCGAGGCTCTGAGGCTGGACCAAAATTAGCGCTGAGGCTATGAGGTCATAGAGCTTTTAAGATTAAATTACTAATTTTATGTGATTGCTACGAGATTTTGTGCGTAATTTACAAAAGATATGAGGTGTCTTATCAAAGTAAAATAACTTTATAATATACTAATTATTTTATTTTTTCACATGAAAATTAATCATAGACGCAGGGACGCGCCTGATGTCAGTATGGCCGTATCGGCGCAAGCATTTAATCAATGATTCATAGAAAAATTGATGTTTAATCGATTATTATTATCTGTCACCCCACTCTTATATTTTAATATAAAAGGCGGATTGCGTTGTCAAAAAGACACATTCGTTTGTCAGCTCTCAAGCTGAAAGCTCTGTCAAAATCAATAATTATTCAAAGGCTAGATAATTGTCTTAAATTATCTTTATAAAATTTTAGTTTGTTCGAATAATATTTATTTTAAAGTAGATAATGAGTTTATTGAATTAATTATCTTTTAAAAAAAGGGAATTGTAATCTAATGAAATTTATTTTATTTATCTTTAAAATTTCGTGTGTTTTTTTTTACAAGTAAATGAATTTAAATCTATTTATTTATTTATGAATTAATGCAGTCATTCATATAAGATGAGTCGTTGTTTTATTTATATGAGCTTTTAATTATTACTGAAGATTGCTAATTATTAATATTGTTATTAAATAATTTATTTATTAGGTGCATTTTTCAGTGTTCTAGAATAAAATACAGAATCTAATAGTGGTTTCAATCCTTCGGGGAACCCTTCTCTTACATATGTTGATCCGGACAACCAGCTATCATCATATCTTATCAAAATCTGCCCAGACAGACACTATCACGGGAAAGACTAAGGTTTTAGACGTCTTAAAAGATACTGTCTGTAACAATTGTTAAAATATTCAAAAGTATAGTAAAATATAAAAATTACACACTTTTTCATAACTTAGTTTCTATTAGTAATACAATATCTATTAATAGCTCAGTAGAATCACCACAGTGCGTGTAGGTTCATTGTTTCGAATGTTATAAGTTAAAGTTTTGATTTATGCTTCCATTATGAGTCAGCTGAAACGTTATGCCATTTCAATATGCGGGGAACCTTCTTCTGAATATGTAATAATATTCTTTTTCGTTGTATAATTTAAATATTACCTGTGGTATTCTTATCACACTACGACTATATAAATTTCGAAATTTTGTATGTTTGTGTATGTTTTTTATGCCTTCAAGCTGAAATGCCTGAACGGGGTTGGATTTTTAGTACTAAGACTATGATCTGGAATAACACAAAAGTGTTCGTAATTAATTTGCCAAAAGATGACGCTGGTTGTTTGCCACATGATAAATATATATAGTATATATGTATGTATAATGTATAAAGAAAAGTCGATGTTTTTGTCTTATGTAGCATAAAACATAGAGTAAGTTAGTATTATAATCAAAATTAATCGAAAGTACTTATTATACGTATTAATCGAAAGATTACGTACTGAAGCGTGTTAGCTGAAAATAAATAAATAAAATTCGTTTTAGTTTCGCCTCAATATATGACTATTTTAAATAATCATTTTAATTATAAAAAAAACATCGTGTGCATGTGAACTTATGTTGGCATGTTATATTTCTTTGGCGTAACAGAACAAAAATAGCTAAAGATTTCATCCAATATATCACAATCCTCTGTTTATAAAAGGAATGCAGCCGGCTTTATCATGTCGTTACAGCTAACTTTATAATGTCGCTTTTTGGCTGTTGGTATGCGCGCGCATCGTAAAAATTTTACCCTCATATTTTTTTCCAAACATGCCAAAAGAAGTGTAACTTAAAAAAGCTACTTTAAAGCACACGTTTCGTAGAAATTCATCAGATTTTGCTATTAAAACAGGAAAGTCACAAATAAGAGCCACATTTCAATTAATAAAATTATAAGTTTTAAACCTTATACTTTACAATTATATACATAAAATGCGTTTAGAATTTATCAGATTAAAGATACGCAAAAGTTAAGCAAAAAGACAGTATTTTCCTTTGTCTCTTTGGAAGACTTTTATTTTATTACGCGTGCATTAAACACATTATACTTACCTTGCAATTATTTATAACATCATTATGTTTCAGGATAGCATCTCGTTTGAGAAAAACAGAAAAATTAATACTATGAGTGCTCTTCAGTTTTAAAGCTGAAACGTTAAGTTAAACGTACACAAGCTTACTGCAAAGAAGACTATAATCTTTCTGTTAGAACTCATACAACTTTTCACTCGACTGGGAGAAAAGTCATTGTACAACAAAAACAAGGTATATTCTTTCTACAGTAACTTCTAGCATTTATTATAATTAAACTCTCGAGTTCAAATTATGAGTATACGTGTAATACGTACTTCGTAATTGTATAAATATTTTTAATGAAAGTTAAACAAAACATCTGTTTTAACATATTGTGCAAAAGTTATTTTTATGGAAACAAACTAAATATTTACTTATATAAGTATCTCGATAATTTATAAAAAGTTAATACATGAAATGCGTATTGCATTTGGATTATGCTTTTTAGTAATGAACTAGCGATTCACCATCGCTTCGCTCGGGTTCGTCCCTAGGTTGATTCCTAATACAAACTTTCATCCCCATTTTCACTCCTTTAAGGGATGATTTCCGGGATAAAAACTATCCTATATCCTTTCCAGGGTCTCAAAGTAACTTCTTGCCTAATTTCATCTTAATCGGTTTTGTAGTTTCGGAGCCTATTTGGTGCAAACAAACAATCAAATCCTTCCTTTTTTTTTATAATATTACTATAGATGAACGTAAGAAAACGTCATGTAATAAAAAACAAGTTGACACGAGAATCGAATCTCCGACACTTATACCCATAGAGTCATTATATAAGACAATCATCATTTCGACTTTTATTTTATTTAACTTGTTCATTTTACTGTGATTTTTAACTTATCGTTTACTTATAAGGAATAAAAATACTGGGAAAAAAGGTTTTCCATATCAAACAAACACGCGCCACTGCTTTTAAAGCCAATATGAAAGTTAAGCCAACACAATGAAAAGTTTTTTATATCTTTAGCACTGTTTCTGTTTATGTAAAAAATCTTTTTTTTTATTTACTTTTATATATAAGTTATATACATTTTGTTTGTACAATTTGGCTTTAAACAAATTAAATTATACTTTATTCAAAGAAACTTTTACAAGAACTTTTAAATTGTCAATTTATATTTTTTAAATATTTTAATTAAATGCCAGTATGTAAGTCCTTGAGAAAGTTACCAGTGACCTGAAAGACAGTTCTGCTGAGAAGCCGCCGAAAAACTCAATAGGTGCTTTTTTTCCGTCATTTCTAGTCCACTTTTGGACATAGACCTGTCTCAGGATGCCGTTCAGCTTATTATCTGCTGTTAATCTAAACTACTATTATAAAGAGTAAAGGTTTTTTATCTGTTTGTTTGTTTGTACTGAACAAGCTCCAAAACTAGGCTTTAAAGGTAAAATTAGGGATGAGAATTTATATGTGGAAGCAACCCAAGGACGAGGGTGAGTCGCTAGTTTTATATATATGTACATAATACGTACTTTGCAATAAATAAATAATAACAGGTGAAAAAATCACAAAATACATTTTTTTTACTTTTATTCTTGTAACAAATTCATTCGCATTTAATTTTTATCAATAACATTTACTTTTTTTGTTCAATTAAGTTTTAAAAAGATAATATAATGTTATTTAGGTTTTATCCCAATCATTAGCTAATGTACGATGAAGTTGCCGCGGGCTCGAAACAAAAAATAGAAAATATTAACACACTATACTGTTTTCTTTGTAGCATGGTTGCGGGCGATATGAGTCAAACCGTTCCTTTTCACAATTGACGGTTCCTATTATTTACAAACATGGCGTAAAATTTCTACTCTAATCTAAACTTTGTGAGAGTATGGTCCTAAATTATATATTGGTAGCTGTATAAGTCAATGACATTTAACCTATAATATGTATTTATTTTTATTTAAATACATTCAAAATATAAAAAAAAAAACTATGCGATTTGTTATGCATTTTACGGCGAGTCCCACATATATGTCTATATCTACCTGTATGTCTGCAAGTGATATACGTAAGTACATATCCCAACGTTAAGAAAAACCAAGGAGTAACAAACTTACAAGTTACATATACATCTAGATATATAATAGTACTTCGATGTAAAGTTATATGTTAATAATAACTATTAAATTAACAATAATAATATTTCGATAAATGTTAGAACGGCAAAAGTGAACTTAAAACCTAAAGCCAGTAACTTACCAGTATAATGTATATTCTCTAACTTTTGATTTACGCTTTAATCATGACTTGCTAACGCGTGACTACACTGATGTTTGTAATAAGCGGTACAGTTAAATGTACGTTATTATGTTAAACTACACAAGTTATCCGAAGGGGTCAAAAATTAAGTATAGTTAATACAGTAATATCTTATATTACTTTGACTAAGGAGATTTGGATGTGTTAAATTTTGATACTTTCTTAGATATACGCGAATATTTGATATTTTAAATAAAATATCTTTTCGGATTTTTTCGCTCTTCATCTCTCCCTTGACCATAATTACGGTAAAGTATTCGAAACTTTAGAAACCAATCTATGAAAAAACACCCCAAAAATATAGTTTTATCTAATACTAGCGACTCCCCCTCGCTTCGCTCGGGTTCGATGTTCGGGTTGATTCCCCATACAAAATTTAATTCCCATTTTCACCCCCTAAAGGGATGATTTCCTTGATAAAAGTATCCTATGTCCTTCCCAGGGTCTCAAACTATCTTCTCATCAAATTTCATCTAAATCAGTTCAGTAGATCTAGAGATTACCCCCTAAAACGTCACAAACATTACCTCTTTATAATATTAATATAGATATTAAATTATGTTAAAAATATGAGTATTGCTGTTTTCAGGATCTGACAAATGCTTGAATTTTTATTGTAATTTCTAAACATACCATGTTGAATGTACGTGGTTATATGCATCATATCAAAGATTTAACAACTTTGTTCAAAGGGCTGATAGAGTTTTAGCTTGGCACTTGTTACATAATATGCGAGTGAAGTAGAAGGCAGTAGTCTCCACAGTGACAGCCGCACAGGGTAGTCGCAGTTCCATCTCACTCAATAATCAAATAACCTATCAAAGGGATCTGTTACTTCATGGGAATCACGGACTGAGAAAACACACATTATAAGTTTCTCTCTATGCCATAGGACACGTGCTTTTTAGGAATCCTTATGGGATCACTTCGTTGTAAATTTGTCTGTCTTGACAGAAGGACGATGAAGGAATGTTTTTCCCAGAAGGTGTCATGTAGAAATTAAAATCAAATGTTTAAGATATGGTATTTCGTTTCATGCGTTTGGTCGAAAAGCTAATTTGTTTTTTTTTAATAGAAATTCTATGAAGTACAAACTTATTTATGCTATTAATAAAATGAATATTGTGAATGTTACAAAGAGTAAATGTCATCTATACTAGTATTATAATCTATACTATGTATTCTTTTCTAAACTAGTATTATAAAGAGGAAAAAATTGCTTGTTTGTTTGTAACGAATAGACTCCAAAATTACTGAAGCGATTTATATGAAATTTGGTAAGAAAATATTTTGAGACCCCGGGAAGGAAAAAGGATAGTTTCCATCCTGGAAATCATCCCTTAAAGGTGTAAAAATTGGGATAAAAGTTTATATGGGGAAGTAATCTAGGGACGAACCCAATCGAAGAGAGGGTATATCGTTCGTTTTTTACTATTAACGTAACAAAAAAGGTACGAGTATGTTAAAAACATATTAATGTTTTTGCTTTAGGAACACTCAGTGTGTGAGTAAGATTCACATTTTATTTTTAATATATTATACAGGTACATTGATTTTGTTGGCTGACAAATATACAAGAAAGTAAATATTTACTATAAAAATAAATTTTATTCTTGGTATTATTGGTATCATACAAGTAGATCACGATATTATCGTAAAGTTAAAAGCCTTAGTTTTTCCTTTTGCAAGCTCACGAATGTAGCTTGACTTCCTAGAATATGAAGAACAAAATTGTACGTATTTTTATAAATAAAAATGTAACAACGACTTTACTTCTTTTTCATTAATTTGCATTAACTTTTTCTGTTTGACTTTTTACTTTTATATAATGAAATTAAAATGAACCAAAGTTGTATTTAAAATATATTTTTTATCATTAGTATTGTAAAATTATTTTAATTAATGTATGTGACTGGACAGAATTCATGAAGACTATCCGTACTAATATTATAAACGTGAAAGTGTGTTTTTTTGTTTGTCCTTCTTTCGCGTCAAAACAGAGTAACAAACTGTCGTGTTTTTTATATAGAGATAGTTAGAGGGCGGAGAGTAACATAGGCTACTTTTTACGGCGGGAGATTATCTCATTCCCACGAGGCAACACGTTATAATACAACCCAAAAACCACCGCTCATCGAAGTGGGCTACACTCTAAGTCCAGGATACCATGTAGCACAACGTCTAATCTTTCCATTCTGTCTAAAGTTTTCCATTCTGTCTAAAGTTTTCCATTCTGTCTTAAGTTTAATTTTTTTTTATAATCTGATTTAGGTCTAATTTTATTATTAACTAGCGACTCACCCTCACTCCGCTCGGGTTCATCCCTAGATGAGATATTTTTCCGCAGTAAAAAGTATCCTATATGTTGACCCAGCCAGAACCAGCTACCACCGTACCAAATTTCATCAAAATTCCTCCAGTGGTTTTTCTGTGATGCGGTAACAGAAAGACAGGCAGTCAGACAGACAGACAGACAAATATTCTAAAAACTATATATCCTGCCTCTGTATCGATAATAATATCTATTTCAATAAGATTTTCCAAAAAATATTTAATGTACAGATTCGACTTAGTTACAATTTTATTATATGTATAGATGTATCCTATATATAAAAAAGTGGTCAATCAAAAATTAAAAATACTTCACAATTACTTATTTTATATATGGTTTAATCATTTCATAAACTAATCCTAAATAGATAAAAGTCATGAAAAGAAATAAGTGTAATAAAATTTTTAGAAAGGTACAAAACTCTTCTTCCTCTGCATTATCCTTTTATATTATTGACGTTTTCGCTCTTGGTTTGAAGTTTTAAATCGCTACTTTGAGAGCTCCTTCCAAACAAATAGCAAAGTTCATTGTTGCAGTCTGTAACAGATAGAGGCGTCTCGATCGAGACGAGATCCAACACTTGACTGTAGTATAGATTTCAGTTAGGAGGAACGAGTGGCTTAGATTATTTATTTTCTACCATCATTTATTCATGGCTTTGTATAAAAACATTTTTATTGAATTAGACTGTTTGCCATTATCTTTTTAAAAGTTGAGGATATTTTTAGAGAATGTGTATGGTAGTTGTTATTTTAGTACCATTGTTGATTTAAAAAAAAATCTTTATGATATACTTGTGACCGCAATTGTATATTTCAAAATAAAAACTTAATACTAAAATTAAAATGAAAAAAACATAGCCTACGCTAAATTTGGGTAATGTAGGTTTTTGATGACGAAAGAAATGTTAAAATCGGCTCAGTGTTTTAGTTTATCGATTGCAAACAAACACATCTTTCCTTTTATAATATTAGTTATATAATATATAAATCTAGGTATTTTAAATATATACTTACTGTGTAATATATGTATATGTACACTTAAAGATTTATTTTTCCATAGCAAGATCTTAACACTTGTGTAAATAATTGAAAAAAAGTAGGAAAAATGGAATACTTTACATTTATTTTCTGTCTCTGAGTAAAATTAAAACAGCCTCGGAAATACGGGTCAATTATTTTGTGCGGTCGAGAGCTCACCGCAGGGTCAGGTTTGCTCTTAAGGTCCTATCGAAGTGAGTGGAATATGTAATGTACCTAGTTTAGCTATAATAAAATAATGGAAAAGGTTCCATAGATTATGGTATTTTAAAATTTTTTATGAATTAGAGTAATAAGTTATATTTTTCTTGTAAAAAATAAAAAAAAACTCTATGTTCTATATTGTTCTTGAAATTCAAAACCAGCTTAGTAAATAACGTGAATTCTCAATTTTAGTAAATTTTCTTTAATGTTTTTTTCAATCATGTATATGATTTATAATTATAATCCACTATAAGTATTACTTAATTTTGTAGTTTAACTTCCAAAATAATACGCAATATTTGTATTTACCAGGCAGCGTTATTTATTCGTAACTATAAAAGAGAGGTGTTATGAAAATATCATAAAGTCGTAGTAATGTCAAAAGGAGATCTATAGAGAAGATAAGGACTTATTCTTTTATTTCAGGATGAGGATTATCTATATGCCAAGTTTCATCGAAATCTGCTTAGCGATGTACGTGTAACAAATATCCAATTATACAAAGTGCTTCCGTGTGAACTAACCAAATATAGATCAAGCAATGTCACTTTACACTGTCTACGGTGTAATCAAATGGAGCTAATTTATGCATAGACATTATATATGTAATGTGAAAAATTTGTAAAGATAGTTTGCTTATTTGTACTAGATCTTGTGGTCAAGCTATCAAATGTTTCTGTTATATATTCGTGAACGCAATCAAAATATTTTCTTTAAATATAAAATACATATAGGAACAAATTTAATCTACATTTTCATTAAATCGTAAATTAATATAATATGCCTCATAGCAATCTACGTCAGATAACAATTCAAGATCCTCGTCAGATCAAGGTGCAGGATTGATCTCTTCATATATTCCCCGAGGCACACAGGTGCAACGTTGCCAACTTCCCATTTTGGTATTGAGAATTACCAAACAGAAAAACCTATCCAGGGATATTTGCTAGCCGATTATAATATAATATGTGAACACTGAATATAAAATTTGACAAAAATAGCCACTATAAAATAAAACAAAATATAATTAGGTATTTTGCTTGAAGATTTCAGTACAATTCCGTTATCCTCTAGGGAGCGAGCTGTCTCGACCCGCATCGGATTAAATCAAGAGGAAAAGCTGCAAAAAGGAAAACTTCACCCAATTAGAAAATGTGTGACAACAAAATGTTTGAGTTAGATTTTTATCCAAGACAATAAAAGAATAGAAATATATGCAAGTTATTAACTAAACATCTATTCTATCTAAACAGTTCAGTACCTTTTTCTCCTCTGTTTGCCGACCGATTTTCTTTTTTCTTTTTTTAGTAGATATTGACGAGTTTTGGTAAGTTAAGTCTTGTTAGTAAAAATATAAATAAAAAGAAGGTTAAAATTGACTTCCAATATTTAATTACATAGTTAGTTACAACTTAGGCTAAAAAAGAGCGTGTTAAAAACAGCTGTTCAGAACTGATGACGTAACGCACGTAAAAAGTTATACTTCTTTGGCGTAACAGAACAAAAATAGCTAAACATTTTATCCTGTTTGTCATAACTCTCTGTTTGTTAAAGGAATTATAAATTAATAAAAATAATTAAACAAGGCATATTAGGCATATTACAATCATATATTTATAGAATATCATTTAAGGAAATATTTATTATGTTATATATCATTTGTCAGATAATAACAACGGTTACCGTGGCAACAAATATTTATCAGCTAACTTCATCATGTCGCTCATAATTTTTTCTAAACGTCCCAAAAGAAGTATAACTTCAAAAATTAAAAAGAAAATAATGCGGAATTAAATATAAAGGATTGAAATGATTTTGATAAGAAATAAAATTTAAAAGCGCATACTTATGTTCGCAGTTAGTTAACTTTATAATAATGTCTCAACATATTTATTTATTTATATGCATTCGTATGTGGATTTTCTGCAAAATGCAATAAAAATTGCATTTGTTTGATAAATCATGTCTGTTGATATGATCACTTCTTAGTTATGGGGTCTGTATTAAAAAATATGGTGAATAATATTAGTCGAATTATCTGCACTGATTGGACGAATTTTTTTAAATAAACAATTCACGTGAAAAACAAATGGCCGTTTTACATTTACTAGAAAATTTACGCGTATTATTGCTTCTTTGCAAATTAAATCCAACGTTCTTGTCCCAAAGGAAACGGATGTTTCTTAAATTATTCGTTGTTAAGAACAAACTCCTAACACAATTACGTTAAAAGTAAATAGTAGGTATAACGTTTATTTTAAGAAAGTTAATTTATATTATTTTAAAAGTAACTGCTAAATTTCTGTTCTAAATTTTACTAGATTTTGCCTGCAGCTCTGCTCGCGTTTATTATAAAAATGGTTAGTTACAGACGGTGATATTTTTAGGGTTCTGTACCTCAAGACCTAACCTTATAGTATCACTTTCTTGTCCGTCTGTCTTTCTATCTATGAAGACCCTTTTTCCCAGAAATGCGTAGAGCTATCAAGTTAAAATTAATATCAAATACTCAAGTGTGTAATCCCTTGAAGCTGTGAAAAAAACCAACTTCTAAGTATACGTAATCAAAAGATACGACCGTTTACGCCGCATATTTTGACATTCGCAGGGGAATAAAAACCTATAGAATACTTACCGTTGACGTAGGGTCATGAAATTTTGGGAAGAAGCAATGTCTAATAACAGAAGTAAAGGAAAAAATCTAATCTATGTCCAGCATTGGACGTATTTCGGCTGAGACGAGACGACGATGAGACGAGTGTATAGCAAACATTATAGCTATATAGCACTGTGTAGCTATATAACCCGTTATGTGACACAAATTATTTATCCAATATATAAATAAATATAAATATGTTGGGAAATTAACACACCGCACCGTCTATTTCCATGATAAACTACGAGGCTTGTGTTATGGATACCAGATAGTTGATACACTACACATATATAACTTTAAATACATACATGATGATGTTCTCCTGACCGATTCCGGCCACGGCGGCCAATCTTATTGAGACTAACCAACTGCGCAGGAGATATTATAGTGCACAAGTGTACGCGCAGACACAAGTGCACTCTCTATTCCTGTCACTCTCATACTCCAGTGGGACGACTACTCGACACGACCGGTGAGAGTTAAGGCGCAGGACCGACGGCTTTACGTGCTCTCCGAGGCACGGGGGTGAAACACCGCCAACTTCCCAACTCCGGGCTGTTACTGAGGCTTACTATACAGAAAGACTCAATAACTAAACTTGGCCCGACCCGGGACTCGAACCCAGGACCTCAGGATGAGCAGCCGTACATGCTAGCCACTACACCACCGAGGCAGTTAAATACATACATATTATAAATATAAACACCCATGACTGGAGTACAAACATTCGTGCTAATCATACAAATGAATGCCCCCAGCGGGATTCGAGCCCGCGATCGCTGGCACAGCAAATAGGGTCACTACAAACTGAGCCAAACGTATCGTCACGTCCTGCTTATAACTTTGTAACAAAAAAGCATAAAAGTATTTATTTCAACTTTAAGGGTGGTTTTTTTAACCACCCTTGAGAAATAACTTATATTTAAAAAAAAAAAAATAACGTAAAGCGATTCACAATGAAATTATTTAACTAATCTAAAGATAAAACAGTTCAGTAGATACCTTTACCTCCTCTGTTCAACTAATATCCCTTTTATTCTTACTTAATAACTATTTACGAGATTTAGTGTTATCACAGATTACATAACAGTGTTATCAATAAAAACGTTTTGGAAACTTTAAATTATATAAAGATAAGTCAATTCTATTCATATATGTTTCCTTCTTTATAATAATGACTATGTTCCAATTTCAACTATTGGGCGAATAACTAGTATATATGTATAACTACATAAAAAAACACCAACAAGGTAAGTCTTTCTTTTTGAAGGTGGTCAAGAATTACATTGCCACACGTGATACAACCTCCGCCGTAAAGAGAAGTCGCTTAAGAGCCTGACACACTGCATTTATTTTAACGAAGCCCCAATTCCTCATACCTACTAAACATCCGACGGAGACTAACTAAGCTCGGTGGCAGTCCATATGCGCCACTCAGGTAACTCATGTAGAAAATTTAGACCAACTTCAAAATTATTTTAAAAAGTCTGCCATTTGGATATTTAATTATTTACTATTATTATTATACAAACAACAAAATAATGACACATATCTGTGACAGTCCCGAAGTTATGCCACACATTTTTAAAGGTACCAAAAAAAAAAAACAAATGTATTTGAACAAATTTGAAATTTAAATGTTATTTACTATAGTATTAGGAGCCTACATTTACAACGGCAGATATTTCCTCCGGTCATAACATCTCGGCAGACAGCGAAACATTACCTACAGCTCGAGCATACACATTTATAGTACTAAGTACTTACGTTTACATAACTTAATCTGCACTCAATTAAATTTACTGTTATGCATATAGCTAAAGTAAATGATAGAACAAAAATATTTACTCTCGTGAGATGGATAATCTGGAAAATGGACCGATTTATAAGCGCATTTTTATACAGCAAGTAATAATAACTAACGTTTTTTATATTCTTTGCTAAATTTTTCACGATATTATAAAGCTATAATATTTCTCTTGAGAACGAAGAGGATATACACCAACTCGCAACTTTACTATTATTAACACAAAAAATTGTAAGTGTGTTGTTGTTGCATACGTTTGGAATACAATAAAAGTTGGTCTACGTATTAGATTAGTGTCTTCGCTCGAATTCGTCTCTATTTACCTTTTGTATTTATACAGGTATTGCCATATTTTGGAAAATATTATTACTAACAGAAACTTTTGTGTTATTTCAGGTCATTCAAATTCAACTCCCAAATGTACAAGAAACGTACAAACGTTATACGTAAATAACGTAAAGTACGTTGAAAAAATTGCATGAGGAAGCAGACTAAATCCCTACAGGTTATTACTATTTAGAAATACAAACTAGATTAGCAAACATGCTTCATATGTGACCTTATTTAGTTAGTTTCAATAGTTTTCTTGTTAACTTCAAGTTTAGTGGCTTTGAGAGTATTATGTACATATTAGTTCATAATAATACTGACTATTTATGTTATATCTCGTACGTTAGTTTTACAAAACTATTTTAACTTTTTATTCTAAAATAAAAATAGCCTAAGTTACTCATTACAACATGAGATCAGCCGGAAAGAACAGACATACAGACAAAAATTAAAAAAAAAAATGTTTTCTTTTTTCTTATAAGTACTTAAGTATTTCGACATTACAAACAGACACTACAATTTAATTTGTTTGTATAGATAACATAAAATCGCTATGGTTTGGTGTTTTAGCTTGCCAATTTGCAGAGTAGCCAGACGTTGAGTTTCAGTCAATACTTTGGCTGTAATTAATTACACTCACACTGTACTACTTAATCAACTATCAACATGTAAACAGTCTGTATTGATTGGGGACATGCTCGACCATTGTTTTCTTGTTCATGTAAAGGCCGACCCAGGGCTGAACGAACACTTGAAAGATAGGGATATATATTTTATTTACTCAATATAGTAAGTTGTAGTGAAATAATGTTTTTTATTTTTTTAAGATTTCTGATTAGGAATGTATAGAAAAATAAGATTCAATTCAATTCAATTTTTTTGTTAATGGCTCAAAGCGTGTTAACAATAATACGATAAGCAAAAATTGTATAACTTTTTATTTGATTATGTGAAAATGTTATCATATAGGTATGAATATATAATACATAATATGTAGTATGTTCTATTAGATTTACGCGAATATTTGACATTTTAAATAAAACTCATTCAATTGTTTTTATAAAATTGTGGGTAGGCACTGTATGTAACAAGAATATAACGCTTTTAAAATGTCTAAAACCTTAGTCTCTCCCGTGACCATGATTGCTGTAAAGCGTTCGAAACGTTGGGAAACAAAAATCAAAATAAATCCGCGAAATAATCCGAGAAGATAGTTTTATTTAAAACAATATGCTTGAGTACTTTATTTTTATTCTTAAGTACCTTATGTATATATTTTCAACGTTAAGAGGTTATTTGCGTCTTTAATTATAAGTAAGGACAAATGTGTAAAAATAAAAAAAAAAAATAATAATTATATAAAAAATATATAATAATAATCGTTTATTTGTAGCAAAAGATTAGGTTACAGAAATATACTCTTTACAACTGTTTTGTTTAAACATAATATAAGCTTATCTAGAAAGAGTGCTTAGGAGCTCGTACTAGGAAAACCTGTATTACGAGCACCGTTACCTTCCTCTAGATTTACAATACAAAGTATATATATATATATATATATATATATATATATATATATATATATATATATATATATATATATATATATAACGTATAAAATACTTGCATAATTGCATAATGTAAAATTCACAATTCTAAACTAAATAAGTAAAATGTGGCAAAGTTGAAAATGATCCATACGTTTTCGAAGTTGAACTATGAGTATATTTGCTAATTGGTGGTAAGCGCCTAACTGTTTCGTGTTTCCATCGCCATTCCAGCTCTAACTACCTATCAATACATTCATATTGCATATTAGTTAATTATGTGACGATCTGATTGCATTTACTAGGTGCAATAAAATTGAAGGCACATGTAATATGAACTGATTATATGACCATTAAAGAACATGAGAGAAGGTAAATCCATTCTAATATTATAAATGCAAAAGTAAATTTGTCTGTCTGTCTTTTACCTTTTCACGCTTAATCTGCTGAACCAATTTAGATAAAATTTGGTATGGAGATAGTTTGAGACCATACGAAGGAGATAGGATAGTTTTTAAGAACAAAGGTTGAAAGGGATATCTATTCCAATAAATTTAACTAAATTAATTATTGAAAATGTATTAAAAGGTATTTGAAGATACTCGACTGTGTCCCTAAGAATCAAACAGTGGAATGATAGCTGTTTGAATAATTCTTTCACTAAATCACGAGCAAAACCACGGGAGGAAACTTGTTAAACAAACCTTTCAGAACTATTAAAAATATATTTTCCTATTATTTTATTTATCAGCTATGAAAAGCAGTAAAGTAAGAAATTAAACAGTGTAACGGTCTTGCGAATGGATTTTTGATATCCCTGGCACTCGACGATGCAATTACTTTCGGCTTCCTTATGTTAACGATAGCGGCTGTCAATTACGGAGGACATTTTATTATACGGTTTTCCTTAATAGACTTAAGTACTACGTATTATATAAATTGATTGATGATTTGGTAAGTGTTTTTATTGTCATATATTTATGAAATATTAACATGTAACGTGAAATGGCAGTTTGTATATAATAGGTATTAGATACTTTGGTGACGTTAAAAACCTTAGTCTCCTCCATATCTATGTTTGCTGTAAAGTATTTGAAACGTTAGAAGAAAAAAATCGAAATAAAATCAAAACTGTGAACAATGCGACAAAATGGTTTTATTTAAAATGTTAAATATTTGCCTAAAACTAAGAAATGTGTGACATGTCTATTTTATAAAAAAAAATGTGTGTGCGTTATGTACGCACGTAAGAAGTTATATTTTTTTGGCACAACAAAAATAGCTAAAGATTTCATCCCGTATGTCACAACTTTTACTTTTATATTTATTTCCAAACGTGCCAAAAGGAGTAAAACTTCAAAAATTTTGAAATCGATTCCTCCGCTCACAATAAAGGAAAAGAAATATGTACGTGTTTATGTATGTATAATATATAAGTATTAAAAAAAATATAATAAAAAAATATTTCTATTCATAAGTTGATTTTTTTCTCTACTTTCATTACAACAAATTCACTGATTATTTTAGTTCAAAATAACTTTATACCTTATTTTTTTCTATACAAAGTAATTTTAGAAACAACTACTTACCTCCATCTTTCTCAATGACTGCGACCGAATAAATCTTTTGGAATCTATCCATTGAATCCAGAGCTCTTTGTGCTCGATTTGATTACATCTCAAAAGATTTATATCTATCTTCCACTGTCAAATAGAGACTACGCACATACTTGTATATAGTAAAATATTTTTTTTTATTAATTACAAAAAGAAGTTACTAAATGTGCGCATATTTTATGTATATGACACGATTACTTTGGTAATTTTCATGAATTGTTTTTTTATGAATGCCTAAAAATACTACAAAGATACAAATCACCTCATAATGGGAATAAATACTTTGTAGGGATTTTATATCTATTATATTTTATAAACATTTTTCAATAGCTGTTACTTATAACATAGTTATCTCAATACATCAACGCTTAAAATGATAAGCAGCGACTCCACTTATTAAAAAGGAACGTGCGATCGTTTTGACGTTGACGTGTGGCAGACAATTTGAAAGCTCCTCTTAGGGAAATTGAACCACCGAAATAGCTGCGTTAGTTTAACACCGTTTTATGTTGGCTTATGTTATTACTAGCCTTATTAGTAAATCCACATCTTCGGTGTACCGAAATTCATTATTCATTCATATGATATGACATGAAAATTAGTTAGAGACCATATTGTTAATTGAAACAAAACCCTTATATAACTTTAATATTATTATGAAATAAAATAAAGGCTTTATTACGTTTAAATGCCGCTCTATAGTAAACACTAGCGACTCACCCTTGTTTCGATTAGGTTCGTCCCTAGGTACGTTTTGACGCTTAGTATGGAATAGATTTTTAATTCAATTTCTTTTTTCGTGAATTTTTTTGATGTTTTAATAGTTATTCTGCTATTTAGGGTGAAGACAAATCCAACAAAACAAAGATTATAAAAATCGGTCCAGCAGTTCTCGAGTTATAAGTGTTGTAACAAACCCGACTCTGTTTTATGTATAGATTAGGTTTTTTTTTCTAAGACATCTGTTTGATCATTAATTACATATATGTATTTTTTTCAAATTTCTAACAATGTAACTATAATTTCTACCATATATGTCCCTGTTGTGTGATACTTTTGAGTATTTTTGCTATTTCCTATTAATCGGTAATATTATTAGTAATATTATAGAGTATTTTTGCAATATAAAGTGGCACTAGTAGTTCAGTGGTAACGCGCTCGCTTGGGAAATCGAATAAAGCGGGTTCAAATACCGGGCCTCGTACATCTGATATTTTCCACGAGAACTTTTTACGAGACGAGAATTTTTATAGATTACCATTTGTCTTACGGTAAAGGAAAAATTCGTGAGGAAACCTACATATCTGAGAGAACCTAGCAAGTTTTTAAAAGACATACTCAGTCCGCCCGCACTTGGCCAGCGTGGTGGACTATGGCCTAATCCCTCTCGTATAAAAGGGAGGCCCGTGCCCAGTAGAGGGACGCTAAAAAGGGCCGAATACAATATAATTGCAAAACGGGCAAAATATATATTCCGTACTCAATCATGTTTTAGATGAATTTGTACATGTTCCATATAGAGTATCCATTAGGATGTATAGGCCACGATCATTTATTACCACTTTCAATTAGTCCTATTAGCGGTGATATACTGGCTTGGAGCCTAAGTGCGTTGACTTGCTTCACAAATTACATGTCAACTTAACCATATATTTAAAAATGTTTTAACTATACCAAAGTATGTATCCAGTTTTAAATAAAATCCGAAAAGGTAGTTTTATTTAAAATGTCAAATATTCGCGTAAACTTAAGAAGGTATTATATGTATCTAGTATTTTTTGCTCGCGGGCTTGTTTGTTTATTTTTTTTTGTATACAGAAAAATAATAGAAAGTAATTATTGCAAAAGAAAGTACAGTTATTTATAGTATACGGTGTGGACTGAGATGACTATGATTCTGAACCTAGATATTCGTAGCAGAAATATTGGCTTAAAGATTTCATGGATCTAATAGGAAAAAAATTATACAGTTATCTTAAAAGTATTTATATAATATGTGTTTAATTTTACTTTGACTTACTTGCAAAATAGTTTTTGTTTTGTAAGTACAATAATTTTCTTAAAACCTTTTAAATATTTAAAATGAGCAAAACCAGGACGAGCCACTAGTACACAAAACAAAAACAGCGCAGTAATACATTCGCTCAGTGTTTTTATTAAATAGTTTTCATAAAGAATAAAAAAATACAATATTTCCTTACATTGTCTATCATTAATTTTCATCATAAAAATTCACGCTCTAAAAGCACAAAATATTCCACGTATTGTTTGTGTTGTTGTTTAATCTCAGTTTTTTTTGCAAATATCGGCGAGTTATTGCTATGAGCTCAGCCATATGCTGATATGTTCATTGTATATTTTATACCTTCTGATGTTTCGATTTTAGGAATAAGAAGTATCAAAGTCTGTGCGAAGGAAATTATTTACAATGCTGATATTTTAAGCGATCTGCTTCAAGTACTATATACGCTCACTTTCACATACTATCTCTTCGTTAAAATCTATAAATTTTTCCATTATTACATGGATATACAAGCACACTAAGATTAGTTGTATAAAAACTAGGTTATACCCATGACTACGCTTGCATAATTATTTATGTATTACTAGCGTCACACCCTCGCTTCGCTCGGGTTCGTCCCTAGTGAAAAAACAAAAACATACATTATACATTTTTTCGGGATAAAAAGTTGCCTATGTGCTTTTCCAGACTATAATCTATCCCTGTTAAATTTCCTCCAGATCCGTTCAAACGTTCTAGCGTAGTTGAGTAATAAACATCCATCCATTCAAACTTTCGCATTTATATAGTAATAAAATTGCCCTGAGAGTTGTAGCGTGATGAGTGATAACCTATAGCCTTCCTTGATAAATATGCCCTAACATCTTTTAGGAAAAGAATTGCTTAAACTAAACTGATAGTTTAAGAATCTAGTATGTTCAAACATAGATAAAAATAATCTGTTCAGTTTTATATATAAGAATGGATAAAAATGGTTTAGTTCAAAAATTTAAACCAAAACAAAATCTTGTTCTTTTGTTAAATAAGATAAAATATATTATTATTTTCATTATTTCTTACTATACTCATTCTACGATTACTCATAATTTACATTACGGGAAGACCGAAAATAGACCATTCAAATCCCAACGGTGATTTATAAAAGCGACGTACTTCTTTGATAAACCAATTTGTATAAACTAATCTGTGCTAATATTTTAGATGCGAAAGTAGCTCTGTTTCTTTGTAATAATTTTATCATCCCACTGTTGGGCATAGACCTTCTCTCCATATGAGACCATAGCCCATGATGCTGGCCTGTTGTGGTTTGGCGGATATTCCATGTCTTCTAAAAATTATTTAGATTCTTCCGGAAATGCAAGTTCTCTAAAGATATTTTTTATTTATGTATTAATAAGTGAGAATAATATCTCGAACGTAAAAATCTCGCAGTTGCGGTATTCGAGTTTTAAACTCGCTCCACTTGGTTTTAATGCAATATTAACATGAACTTTAACAACGTATACTATACATTATAAACATGATTCTACATATATGGTTAGTCAAACAAGGTTATTCTGTATAATGTATAATAATAAAATAAATTATAATAGCTTATAATTAGCTTCAATGGTTTAGGAATTTATGTGGAATGAAGAAAAATCTTCAGATCAATGGTTTAGGAACGCATAGAGGACAAACGTAGGATAATTCATTTTTATTTATATAGAAGATTATCAAATTCTGGTACTGTGTTCAATGTATACTACTATTATTTTATTAATATATATATAGGTAAACTAGCAAAACCAGCGGCTTCGCTCGCGCTAAAACTACACCAAAAAAACTTGAAAAGGTAGGTTTCATACAAATTTTCATCCCTTATTTTATCTCCTTATGGGATTAATTTCAAAAAACGCTAAAACACGTATTTATTTATTTGTATTGAAGAGCATTAATACCAAGTTTCAAGAAATTCTGATAGTAAATATTTTTTGGGTTGTGATATAACGTGTACTCCCGTGGGAATGAGATAATCTCCCGCGGTAAAAAGTATCCTATATGTTGACCTGGATATCCAGCTATCATCATACCAAAAATCCCTCCAGTGGTTTTTCTGTGATGCGGTAACAGACAGACAAACAGACAGACAGACAGACAAAAATTCTAAAAACTATAGATTCGGCCTCTGCATCGATAATAATGTCTATTTCAATAAGATTTTCCAAAAAAAATATTTAAGGTACAGATTCAGCTTGGTTAGAATTTTATTATATGTATAGATATAAAGAGGAAAGATTTGTATTTTTGTATGTTTGTAACGAATAGACTCAAAAACTACTGGACCGATTTAGATGAAATTTGCTAAGAAGATAGTTTAAAACTCTGGGAAGGACACAGGATATTTTTTATTCCGGAAATCATTCCTTAAAGTGGTGAAAATGAGAATCAAAGTTTGTACGGGGAATCAACCTATTTATATAAACATTACTTTCATATATATCTGTCTGTTTGTATGTAATCTCAGATTCCCGCAACACATATTACAAATAAAGATTTTGCGTAGAGATGCATTATTATAATTTCTCTAATAACTTCCTTGCCAAGTCAGTGATTCGGGCTGAGTAAGGATGCCATTGCAACAACTTTGGGACGACGCCAAATGAGTTAATGGTTGATAAGCTAAGGTTAGCTTTGTTTGGAGCGTCTGCGTGAAGCATTAAAATATCAAATAGCGTTGGATTGCTTGGAAAGTTTATTAGCGCTCAGATAAAGCGACGTAAGTGAAGTTGCTATTGATGACAGTACTTCTTGTATTTTGTTTCGTTGTTGGTTTCGTTTGAACTTCTGAATATAGGGGGTTCATATAAAATGTAAAAATGTTGTATTTATTAGTTTTAGAGCTTCCTTTTATTTTATTAAGTAACTAGTGACTCATCCTCGCTCCGCTCGGGTTCGTCTCTTGGTGCGTTTTAACGGATAATATATGTTAGATTTCTCAGAAATGAGATATTTTCCCGCAATAAAAAATATCTTAAATATTGCCCTGGATAACCAGCTATCATCATACCAAATTTCATCAAAATCAATCCAGTGGTTTTCTTGTGATGCCTTTCCAGACAGAGAGACAGACAAAAATTCTAAAAACTATAGATTCGGCTTTTGTATCGATAATAATGTCTATTACAATACGATTTTCATTATAATATTTAATGTACAGATTCGATTCAGTTAGAATTTTATTACATGTGTAGATTACTGTGACGTAATAATTTGACCTGAACGATCTCATATGAAATGAAAATTTGTAATTTTCATGTATTACATTTCATTTACATTATTATAAGTAAGTTTCGAATTCATTATATAATATACATTATACATATATGTTAGGATTAAATCATAGTAATAACAAAGCAAACAGAGTATTAGTAATAACTTATATTTCAAATATACATACAAAGACAAAGAGCTGTTTAGTATTATCGAATGAAAATTCGTATGAAAAAGTAATAAAATTCATTAATTTATTGAATTAACCACTTCCCTGTTTTTTTAACCACCGGAACAAAGGCACTTGGGTCAGCTATTAATAAAGAGTAATTCTATTACACCCTGGCCAGGCCCACGTGTAATTTATGCCATATACATTCACCTAAATTACTTACGTGTTACGTGTTTCCTCAGATTAATTGAGCAATACTGTTAAAATATAAAGAATCCATAGGTACATAAATAGGCAAGTACAAAAGTTAAGTACCTTTTTCTCCTTTGTTTGTCATCAAATTTCCTTTTTTTTCTTTTGGTGGCTATTGACGAGCTCTAGTGTTATTAATACAAGAACATTATGGATATAGTTCTTTTATGTAAATAGGTAAATTTTATTCATATATGTTTTCCTATTTAAAACCTTCCTAAAAATGTAAAAGCTTGCTAAGCGATGGAAGTCGCTAGTAAACTATCAATGCTTTATAGTTAGGACTTATATCGTATGAGATGTTACAAAAAAACAAATTTACATTAGTTTCTATATATAAAATTCAGGTCATTATTTTGGTTTCGTAATCCTAACAAAAAGAATATATCATTTACGCTATAATCTCCTTAATTACATAACACATCAAACGAATTGTGTGTTATTTTAAATAATTATTTATTATTCTAAAGATAATCCGCTATATACTGAATTGATGCCTGAAATATGGTATTTGGTATTGATACATGATATGATTGAATTATATATGATTAAATAATAAGTATGTAATATGTGGTACAATTATATCAATTATATGTACATACACACAAACATGCATGCTTGGATATGCATATATTGAAATTCCTTAATATTTTAAGAAAGTTTTACATAGGCACTAGCAAAACCCGCGGCTTCGCTCGCGCTAAAACTTCTACAAAAAAAACTTTAAAAAGGTAGGTTTCATACAAATTTAACTACTACCATATGTAGGTTTTGAGACAACTTTTAGGGTGTCAATATACAAGTATTTACAGACTTACAGCTGGGTACCTCAAATTCCGAGGTGAACTTACTATATTGACTGGACTATCGTGGTCAAGCGGCCAAGGTGCAAGATTGACAATCACGGGTGTCCGGATTTAAATCTGGTCGGATATAAAGTATTTACTTTTGTATTTATTCAAGTTTTTTTTTTAATCTAAAAAATACGATATAATAAAAAAGATCTCCGAGCGAAGCTCGGTCACCCAGGTACTATATATAATATTTCAAATAATCCTCACTGACAGGCTCGTGCAAAAACAGTAGTTTGAAATACATGCCGAAAATATTCAATATCTAAAGTTAATCGGATTTAAACTGTAAACGAAAATGTAAATACAATGTTCGCTATGCGCTGTTATCAAAAACGAATTTATGAAAATATATGGATTGACTTTTGCATACTGTAATATCAAATACAAATTATCGGACTTTTTTCGTGCTAATATTGTAAATACCAAAGTGATATATGTCTGTATGTTAGTTACCTTTTCGTACCCCTGTAAAGATTTCAATGAAATTTACCTAAGATATAGTTTGTATACATAGGGACGGACAGCTTTTATCCCTGTACCGCTTACCATGTGAGTGAAGATTAAATAATTAGACTTAAATTATACTTCAAAGGAATTCAAACCTTTTTCTTTAACTAGCCATCCCAACATTTGTATATTTTTGTATTTTTTTCAAAGTGGCATATATCGATTAAAATGATATATAATATGCGTAGAGAATATTCAGACTATCTTTATCCATATACCACTTTTATATTAGGAAGTTTTGAAAAAAAAAACTATACAAGTCACTCCACCATTACAACACCATAAAAGTTCTAATCTATTCCTAAAATATTGTCACAGTATAATCTGTTTCGATAAGTATAAAATACTTACTGCATTTTCCTTTCACAGATACCAATTTGTTAGACCTAAGTGATTGACATTTTAACAGGGTCACATGCATGTGAGCAGGCCATATTTTTATTTCATTTTAAAAATTATACTGCCTATACAAACTTCGACACAACTTTTTCTTTCTAAGGGATAAAGTTTTGAGTAACATCGATACATGTGTTACATAAATGATGTCGAAGAGCTTTAATAATGTAAAGCTCTAATTGATAAAACCTATTATTTCCAACAAAGTCCGCCCAAAAAACCCTTTTTGTCCACTTAATAGTTGAATGAAAAAGGTTACACGTCTATATGGACATCAGCATTACTTACTGAGCTATATATAAAAATATTAACAGGCCTAGTGCTATCATGTACGATGCTACGATGCTACGATAACGTATGCGTTCTGTAGTGGAGTTCTAAATTGGATGAATAATAATAATTCTAGTTTACTCTATTCAGTTTATCTCTTAACAAAAATTAAAGTCATTTTAAATCTTTGTAAATGTCAACTGTATGTTAATTGTATGTTTATTTTATACAGCTGGTTCGATTCCTGGCTAAGAAGATTGATTGATTATTTTTATAAGGCGCAGGAGTTTCTATTAACTAAGTAACACAATTTTATTAAAACATATACAGTCTTAAATATCTTTGTGCTTATTTTGTGCTTTTTTATTGTTTTAGATTTACTTTATTTATGAAAGGTATTAAGCCCATTTTCAAAATGCACATATAGTTACTTGAATATCATTATTAATATTATTTAATTTTATATTATTAATTCATAATATTTTGTTCTTATAATTTTATTTTTATTTCAATTACAATGAAAAAAGAAATCATTAAAATATTTAAAAGGTTTTCAGCTAGATTTTAGTTTTAACAATATTAGAAAAAAAAATTGAAGAAAGAAAATAAAAATATTTGATTAAAAATCACCCAACACCCACTCGATATTTAAAGAAACAAAACTAGAAGTCACTATGAGTTAGAACTAAAAATGTCTTTTTACAATACAATATTATAATATTAAAAAAGTCGTTACAATAGCGCAAGCAATAAAGAGCGTCTCATAATAGTTTCTTTTATTCAACATTGCTTTGGAGTTATTAATTACGGGAGATCTTTTATGCGCCGTTCAAATAAGCTCTAGGAATCCTCTGATTACCTGGATTTAAAAAAAGTAAGTTTACAATACTTTGTAAAATATAGCAAACTGCATTAATCGCCAAATAGCTCAATAAGAAGTAGATCTAAGAATAAAATTAGTGAAGGAAATACAATTAATAAGCAGATTTTTATGAGTAAAATGTAGGTCCAGTGATTTGGTCTAGGCTATAAACTATTAATTAAACAATTTATTTTAAGTTTTTTACCAATTTTAATTTCAGTGAAAAAGGACCGACAAGTTAGTAATTGAACTGGCCGAATTGTTCTTATAGGTATCAAAATTCAATTATTATCTTATAATATGTCTTTATCATCCACATTATATTATACAATCGATTTAATTTCAGTTAAATGCTACGATATTTATTTTTAACAACAGAAACTTTGTGTCACAAAGAACATTGAAAATTTGCTGTTATGTAGTTTTTGAAATTCAATTATTTTTTGATAACATGTCAGTAAGAACTTTTCTTTGTAAAAAGGAGAAAGTAGGTTTCTAGGAAGAAAATTAGTAAGAAAGAATAGGAAGATAAGTTATCTATACATGTAATAAAATTGTAACTAAGCCGAATCTGTACATATATATTAAAATTATAAAGCTGAAGAGTTTGTTTGTTTGTTTGTTTGGTTGAACGCGCTAATCTTAGAAACTACTAATCCGATTTGAAAAATTCTTTTTACATTAGATAGCCCGTTAACTGAGGAAGGAAAAAATGTACGGTTCCCGTGGGATAAATTTGTTTTTGTCTAGGGACGAACCCGAAGCGACGCGAGGGTGAGTCGCTAGTCTGTACATAAAATATTTTTTTGGAAAATCTTGAAATAGACACTATTATCGATACAGAGACCGAATCTATATTTTGTAGAATTTTCGTCTATCAGGCAGATATCTCTCAGTCTCGCATCAGTGAAAACCACGGGACAGATTTTGATGAAATTTGGTATGATGATAGCTGGTTATCTGGGTCAACATATAGAAGACTTTTTACTGCAGGAAAATATCTCATCTCTGAGAAATCTATAGAGTAAACGTTAAAAAGTAAGTAGGGGCCACCCCGTGGTGAAGCGAGGGTGGTTCACTAGTAGCATATATACAGAGTGTTATTAAAAATATCTTCAACCCCACAGAAACAAAAGCTTTTTTGTATAAAAAAATAACGTATGACCGATCATTAATGACGACACGTTTGGCTCAGTTTGTGACCCTACTTGGTGTGCCAGCAGTCGTGGGTTCGAATCCCGCTGGAGGCATTCATTTGTGTGATGAGCACGAATGTTTGTACTCCAGTCATGGGTGTTTATATGTAAGTATAATCCTTAAATTATTTTAATAGTGTTTAAAGTTATATATGTATAGTGTATCAACTATTTGGTATCCCTAACACAAGCCTCGTTAGCTTACTATGGAACTAGACGGTGCTGTGTGTTAATTTCCTAACATATATTTATATTTATTAATAATCACATTTACGTAACAAAGCAAGCTGGAGTTTCTTGAAAATATTTATATTTTCATTTTTCGTAGAATTTGTAGTAAATAATTCTATTTTTCGATCAAAAACTATCCAAAGAAGATTAAAAAAACACATCCTCATGAAATGGTAACAGGGTCTTTTACACTCACCGGCATAAAACAGAGAAAAATAATGATAATATCATTCTCCACATGCAGAAGTCGTGAAGTCTAAAGATCCAATAAACCAATAAAAAAACCAAAATATATTGCTTTATCTCATGTAAATTTCATATTGTACACATTTCACTACACTACAATGGAACTGCTTTCAAACATAATATATCAGTTCATTGATTTTGTCATACCATCACAATCTGTTCGCGCGTTGCCAAAACGCCTATTTTCCAACAGAGTAGCTGCGTGTATCCCGATATCAACACCAATAAACGTGCAAGATATGGATGCATAAATTTTACATTACTCAGTTAACAGTATTGTACCTATCTATTTAATAGTACATTATTCATAATATTTAATATTTAAAATATGTAATACTATGTGTGTGTATAAATGTAGTATTTTCTATGAAACTTCTTTTTAAACGCGTAACCACAGGAAACGTATTAAAGTAAGATGATAAAAGTATTTTAAATTATTATTCATTTACTGCGTGGTAGATAGTTAATCTTGTAAATACTTAATTTTGGATTTAATATAATTTGTTCGAATTAGGCTGGGCAGAGGTCAAAAATCTTTTTAATGTCATCTTATTTTCTGATTTGAAAATATACCCTTAATCTTTATAAAAGCTATAGATCTGAAATCGGAATAATACTAAATTATTAAAACTATAATACAATATTATACCTACTTATTTGAAGGGAAAAATTACACATGTTTTTATATTTCTTCAACTTTTGTAGATCAATGAATACAAAAACAAAATTACAATGCTTACTAATTTACAAGAGATCTTCTCCATCTTTACGTGGGTACATCTTCAAAAAAACTGTTTCTCATAAAATGTCAAGAAGTAAGTTCTTCACCACATTCTGAAAAAATCCTTAGAAGCCTATTGAGTATGTTCTGTACACTATGTATTATAGAACATACTCGCAGTATGTACTTCGAGAAATTTGGTTTGTATGCGATAAAATTATTTATTCCAAAAAAACTTTATTTAAATAGATTATTATCATTCATATAGTATTTAATGCACCGTACGTAGATTTTTCTAGAAATCTTTAGAGGAGGCCTTTGTCGGAAGACAAGCTGCTACAAGGGAATGATGTTTGCCGATCATAAAACTTATATTTGGTAATACAATTAGTATTAAAATACGAATTTGTTTATGGCATGTAGTACTTTAAGGTATCATTAGTTAATTTTAAACTTTGTGCAGTAATAAAGGCTTATTTTATTTTTTATGTAGATTCTTACTGTGATGAAGAAAAATATTTGTTCATTGTACATGGAGATATAAACATAAAAATTATATTACGTTCCATCTGAAACATTTCTAAGTATTATTAAAGAAGTATTTCATGTATTCCTCATAAAAGAATATAAAAGTTTGATTTAATAATTTGTGATTTCACGAAATTATATTGCTTTGTGATTGTGATAAATGTTAATTTGTTCTTATCAAAAACGATTTAAAACAGTATCAAATTTGAATGAGAAGAAATTTAACTAATTTATTTAGCTTTATGAAAGTTAGACAATTTACTTGCAAAGTTTTAACTTGATTTGAATAATTTAAAAATTATTCCAAGTGAAATATTTGAAAATATAAAGGTTAAGCTTCAGATAGAGTTTCATCTTTTCTATAATAATAATAATAATAATGATTTCTATATTAAATGTTTAAACAGAAATAAGTACTCTTACAGTTTTTTAGACATTTTTTTATTTTTTTATGTTTCTTTGTTAATATCTAGAAACTTATTACTTTTATTAAAAACAAATCTTAAAAAGTATGCAACGAAAAACAGTACAAATAAAAGATGTCAATTAATATTAATTTTTATTTTTTATGCATTTATATAAAAGTTCTTTTTAAAATAACTAGTGTTCGTACAGTGGTCGAAATTCGCCATAATCATTTTTTTTATTGATAGAAGTAAAGCTCGTCAATTGCTATTAAACAATAAAAAATCGCTCAAGTGCGAGTCGGACTCGAACATGAAGGGTTTCGTACTATAATCGACTTTTTTTTAATTCGCATAGCAGCCTTTTTGAAATTCGCCATTTTGGTTTTTTATTATTTGTTGTTATAGCAGCAACAGAAATCGCTTGGCACCATTCGGGTACGGAACCCTAAAAATAAAGTTTTTTTTATTATTAAAAATGGGCTTACTCTTGACCTTCATCTTAGTTTGAAGGCATAGGTAAGGTCTACGATCTAGATCTTCTGCCCAGGAGAAGCCTGTTAACACACACTATAAATAGCTTTAAGTGATACGCACTCGGAAAAACAGACGCAGGCAGTTGACAAGCAGAGCAGAAAAAAGCAATGAATTGTTTTCTTTACTTATTTATAAAAAGTAATATATAATATTGCCTTATTTACATTATTATTATGTATCTGTCCTTCACTTATTGTAACCCTTTAATAGAGTCATGTAAATGTATGCACTAACAACGCATTCATAGTTACTAATAAAACCTATTTGAATGCTAATTCATTAGCACCAGCTTTTTATCTAGAGAGACGCATAGTATCAATTATCAGCTATACTGTACATTGACTGTCCTCGTCCTATATTATAATATACTTGTTTTGTCGCAGACTTTGCACGTTTTTGTTATCAAATTACTGTTATGAATTTAATATATAGCTAGACTATGTCCTTTTCACCATTGGAAAATGCATTTACGCGTGGTATCACATGCATAGGTGGTTATATGGGACTCACCGGCCATAAAAATCAGTATTACCCACTAAAACCTAAGGTCGCAGGATTGTTTATGCACTAAACTGCAAGATCCTGACAGATGGCCTGTCGGGGCGGACCACAAAAACCAAAGGGTAGCTTCCACGGTTCACTCTGCTGTTATAAAAGTATCAGGAGCAACCTGCATGACACACCGCCTACCGAAGTGAGCCATTTACAATTAAAAAAAAATAATTGAATTTTATCTTGCCAACAGGGGGCGCTGCCTGTTAATAATATTATAAATATATTTATATTTATTATCATTAAGAATTTGTGTTAAATAAATACTAACTCACTTAAAAGTTTATACATACGAGTTTAGATATTATAAGGAAAACATAATATAATTACTTGTCAAATATAAGCACTTTGACTTCTATATTTCTTCATCAAATTGGGGAAAAAGCCCATACAAAAAACCTTTTTGAGTATTTTGCTTTGAACATGTATGTCCGTATGGAATCCGAATGAAGCAGGTAAGTCTCTACTATAAAATATAAGCTCTCTAATTTATTCTATCTAAATCATTTGAATTTACTTAATTAAATGAATGAGGCAGCTTTATGCATAAGTTAGATAACAGATTTTAAATTATAAAATATATATGACAAAAATATATTTAGTTATTTAATTATATTTAGTTTCCAGTTCAAACGGAAATTATACAGCAAAATGCAAGTTCCTACATTTTTTATCATTTTTCTCATTATGACATAATAAATGCAGGTTGGGTAGCAAAATTGCCCAAACTTTTTTAATTGTGTTTATGGTAACAGTTGTTAGTATTTCTAAGTGTGTTTTTCCACGGTATTATAAATTAATTCTTATTTCATTTTTTTAATGTTTTAATTTCTATTATAATTCAGTCTTTGTAACGTCCCATCGTTGGGCATGACGACTATATGCGAGGTGTTAGACTTTACACATATTAAAAAAAAAAATTGTTTCTCTTACAAATACAGGTTTTCTTACGATGTTTTCCTTCAGCCTATTTTTATATTATTGAGTATTATAAAGATACACCCATATAATTATTTGTCAAAGGCATCTAAGCTATTAGTATAAAAAGCCACACAACCCTAAAAGTAACATATGTACCTCAAAAAATGCCCAGGGCTGACAAAAATTTAGTTCCCTGATGTTTTATTTATCAAAACTTAACTTTTTCGAATATATTTTTATTCTTCTACTATATTTTTGATTTTATTGATTTTATTAATGTTACAGATATTTATTCTTCTAATTTGGTTTAACTATTTTTACTAGTTTAACTGGATGTTAACTACTCCTTTAAGAAAAGTGCTTTAAGCTACTTCATGTAAAAATAATTTTATTTTTTATTATATATTTCTAAAAATAAATACATTTTCTTTGGAAAATCATCCTACATCTAATTACTATAAATAGCATGAGTCTTATTCAGAGTAGTATCAATATATATTTATGTGGAGTCGTGTAAAAGTAAAGTCGTGTAAAAGTGTGTAAAATAACTTTAAATATTGTACCACAGGCAGTGGTAGCCCAGTAGTAACGCGCTCGCTTGTGAATGGGTGAAGCGGGTTCCAATGCCGAGTCTCGAATCTCTGATATTTACATGTGCGAAACATTTTCAACATGATTACCATTTGTCTTCCGGTGAAGGAAAACATCGTGAGTAAACTAGCATGTTTGAGAGAACCTAGCAAATTTTCGAAAGATATGTGAAGTCCGCCAACCCGTACTTAGCCAGTGTGGACTATGGCCTGATTTCCCTCATATTGAAGGGAGGCTCGTGTCCAGCAGTGGGGCATTAAAAAAGCTGTATACATATTGTACCATAAAGAAACATCGTAGAGTTGTCAAATTCGTCTCATTTAGAATCAATGTTAGTTATAATATCATAGGTATAAACAAATAAAAAATATAATATTTTAGATATTACTTTGTCCTTTGTAAATACATCACTGATAAAAAGTGCCCAGTGTATTTTTTTCATATCGATATCGTCCACCCTATGGTGATAACTTCAAAAAGTTATTGCTCCTATATTTTCTTAGGACGAGCTAAATCGGTCTGAATACAGAAAATCTTCATATGAATGTGCTAAAGATGACCGTAGCTTCTTGTTATATTCATAATATAGTATTCCTTTTCTATCTTACCGTTTAATAATATTTTTGATCCGTATTCTTGGACTTAATGTCTATGATTTTATTGTGGGTTCATATCCTACAAGTCTAGTGTTTGAGTAAAATGAAAAAGATTTTTGTTAGATTTAGGTCCTTACTGTACAATCAGAAAAAAGAACAATAAGCAAAAGCGATAAAACTAAAAAAAAACGCTCTTCTTAACTTTCTAGGTACTTTAGCAATTATATTATAAACGGTAATATTTCTTTGCGCAAATAAAGGGGTTAATATGTGACATAAAAAAACTGTTTTAGATTTTTGTTGAAAAAATATTTTCTTATTTATTTATTTTATTTATTATTATTTATTAAATAAATAAATATTTTCTTATCTTAGTATTTAGCGCTAGTTTTAATCTAAATGAGGCCTGTGATTCTTTGGAGTAATTTCAAATTTTGCCATCCGAATCCACTATTTAAAAATTTTACCAGTACGTACTGTACCAAAGATATTTTTTCCGACCTACAAATGTTAGTAATACTATAAGATTTTTATTTTTCCATCGGAATATAATAAACCCTAACCTTCTTTCAGAAATATAACTATTTATATATATAATACTAGTTTAGTGCGTTTCTATACTAGAAACGCACTAAACTAGTATTATATATATAATATTAACTGCTACAATTTATATTAATTTTATATACTTTAACCAAAGACAAAGAGATAAGTTTTAATCGTAAAATATAGCGTTTATAGTAAATAGACAAAGAAAGATGAAACAAGACAACAGGGGAAAAAATTACGAAACGCAATTAATCTTCAAAGAGGACACGCGAATTAACGCATCAGATAATGTAGTAGCTAAGAACAACAATAAAAGAAATTACTTCTAAATGTTGTGAATTGATGACCGCGGTAAACACATTTATAATAACCTGTCCAGACTTCGCCTTGTTGTACAGACTTTTGTAAATGACGTATTTTATATATTTTTTCTTCCCCATTAAGCAATCTATCTCCTTACCAAATTATATCGAAATCAGTTTATCTGAACGCCACTTACTTGACTTACCTTCGCTTCGCTCCTTCTTACGAATGTATGCCTTTTGCATTAAAAATGTTTCGACCGACTCTTGCCTTACTAACACTTGGCAACACGATCACAAAACATCAACTATTCTTAACTTTCTATAAAAATAATATGCATTATAAATATAAATCTTGTAGAAGAAATCTTCTATATTATAATGAAAACCGTCTAAATATCCTTTGCGTACTTTAAAAGAACTCACCACACAAACAGACAAACAAAAGTAGTGACTTAATTTTATAGTATTTACTAGTTAATTAAGAAGCGTCACGTATATTATTTTGTAACAATTATAAACATCACGTATAATATTATTGCATGATGAAACAAGCAATAGACATGAGTAGGTCGAATAGACCCTACTAATTTATACGATGTAATCAATGGGGTAGCACGTTTTAGTTAACATCTCTCATGGTGTGTAATTAGGGGCTTTGTCAATGATTAATAGTTTATATACACATTAATATATGCATATGTATGTATTTATGTATATATTATTTATTAGGTAGGGTGAGGTAATATTATGTGTTTTAGTTAAAGATTTCAGATTTTCTTTAGTATTTTGACTATACATCCTACTAATATTATAAATGAGAAAGTTTGTGAGAATGTATGGATGTCTGGATGTTTGTTACTGAATACAAAAATTCTGACACTTAAAAAGTTGCGAGGAAAATCACACTAGCGTTTTTCTTCTCAGTAGGCAACACTAATAGCACACTGACTGTAACGTATTCGAATAACTCATCTCATTTTTCATATCAATTAGTGGCACACGAGATACATTTTGTATTCAGTATGGAAACTATAAGTGGACAATCAGAGTCATGAGCAATAGTTAGTAAATTATTGGACTAGCTATGGTCAGTGACGTCTAGTGTAAATTTCAAACTAACACGACACAATACACATAAACATTTTAATTTATATTATAGCTTATGACTACGAACTCGAAATCGCAATTCCAATTTAATTCACAGCTAACGCGTACACTATACGTTCAAGCTATAAATAATAGCTTTTTTGTCATCGGTGAGTCGCTAGTTAGTCATGATCTCATAACATACGTTCATTTGTAACTTATGTACTAAGCCATATTAAAATAAAAATATTTAATATTGATCAAAAATATAGTCTGTGCAAAGTAATACAAATGTTTCGACAGTAAAAATATAAATCTATACCTACTAATATTATAAAGAGGTAAAGTTTGTGAGTTTGTGAGGTTGTAGGGGGTTAATCTCTGAATTTGCTGAATCGATTTAGATGAAATTTGGTAAGAAGATAATTTGAGACCCTGGGAAGGACATAGAATACATTGTATTTCAGAAGTCATCCCTTAAGGGGGTTGAAAATGGGGATAAAAGTTTATACGGGAAATCAATTAACCTAGGAGCGAACCCGAGCGAAGCGAGGGTTAGTTGTTAGTGTTAAAATACAAACCGGTATTTTGACCGTTTAATTCTATTTATGTACATTTTACATAGTATTATTCCAATCCACGTCTCCAAACTCATGCAGCAGGTATATAGAGCAGAATAAATAATTAAAATGCGGAAATGAGAAAATACGCAAGAAAATTAACACTTTGTTTCCACAGAAGCACGGACAGCACAGTTATTAAATAAACGCCGCTTTTGTCAAAAGATTTATTATTCACACCATGTACTTCTACGATTCTTATTGTTAAGACATAAGGACTGTTTTAGCGTACCCTTTATTAAGTACTTGGAAGTGAAGTTGAGTGACAGTGATGCGAGATGAGACCACGCGTTGGTTAGAAGATAATTATTTTCCTAAGCCTTTAATTATTTTAGCCGTAAAACTTGAGGTTGAGTGTGTTTAATATTTTCCTCTACGGTTAATTAAAATATGATTAACATTCAATTCGAAATATATTTTTGTGGTTTTAGGTCACTCAATTATCTACATTTATGTTTATATACGTACTAGCGACTCACCTTCGTTTCGCTCGGGTTCGTCTCTAGGTACTGTTTAACGGTTAATATGAAATAGATAGACTATTATATATTATATGATATATCAAACTATATATAGCCTCAATAAACGTCCTAATATTAAAATAATTTTTAAAATCAGATTAGTAATTCCTGAGATTAGTGCGTTCAAAATTCAAACAAACAAACTCTACCTCTTTAATCATTAATCTAATATTATAAGTATAGATAAAGCTTTTTATTCGTTTTTTATTTGCTCGTTCACTGGGACGACAGTTTCGTTCGATTTTATTTGTAGAGGAAGAGGGAGCAATGTATTCGAGGGAAGCGAGGGTGTGCGCTAGTAGATTATAATTGCAACAAATAGAACACTTAATCGAATTTAAGCGAACTTATATGAAATGTATAAAATTCAAAACCTCTCATGTTAAAAAACAGCTTAGCTTAATAAACTTTAACAATAAGCTCTAGGTACTATCTTTTAAACTAAAATGTTTTATGAATATTATATCTATTCTATAAGTTTTCTTAAATCAGTATCTGTAAAGTTATAAAATTTAATGAAAAGCAGTAAAACCAAATGAAGATAACCAAAACTTCAAGCTTCCAATAGCCCAATCGACTGCAGATCAGATTAATTTTAAACAAACGACAGCTAGAGTCACCACTAATCCAGCTATTGGAAAATGAACAAGACATTGCAATTCAAAACTTAGCTAAGCCGTAACAGCTGTTGAAGATACTGAGGGCATTCCAGTGTTCATACTTTCAGAACCGCCTTAACGGCTTTTGGAAACGTGATGATGTATTTTGTTTAAAAGTTTGTAGAGGAATTGTTTCTGCCACTAAAATGTAAAATCGTCATATAAGTTGTTATATAAAGTAACTATCTATGCCTCGTAGTTTTACCCGCGTTAAATTTATCTGATTATAAACATCAGTTTTACAATAATGTATGAAAGTCTGCCCGATTTGTTGAATTTATAATTACTGCTCCACGCAAAAAGAACTTTTTAAATCACTTTAGTAGTTCCTAAGGTTAGTAAAACAAACAAACTATGCCTTTTTATAATACTAGTATAGGTTAGGTTTTAGAAGCAATTCGTTTGCGTGGCATTTTGATAGAAATATTGTATGTGATTTACTAATAGTGTGACTTCTGTGAGTGATTATTTTTAAATAATATTTCTCTATAGCATGTTCATTAAAAAATCTATAACTATAATTGTTAAATATTATATTCAACCCTTTTTAACGTCCCACTGCTGGGCACGGGCCTCCCTTCAATACGAGGGGAATCAGGCCATAGTCCACCACGCTGGTCAAGTGCGGAGTGGCGGACTTCATATGTCTTTCGAAAACTTGCTAGGTTTTCTCAGACATGCAGGTTTCCTCACGATATTTTCTTTCACCGTAAGGCAAGTGATAATCATGTTAGAAATGATTCGCACATGAAAATATCAGAGGTGCAATATCCGGGATTTGAACCCGCTTCACTCGGTTTCCCAACCGAGCGCGTTACCACTGCCTGTTAATTGTTAAATATTAAAGAATTGATAAGATAGTATAAATGGAAATTTAAACATCTATATTTATTTCTAAAAAGACACTCATGTATGCATTGTTTTATAAAAGCTGTCATTTCAGTTTATTTAAACTTTAAAATTAATTCAGAATAATAATAGTACATCATTAAAAGTTAAAATTAACTAGTTAATGTAGATAAGCAATGCTAAAAACTAAATCAACAATATATTATATAAATCGTAAAACCTTTGCGTCGCTACAAGTTAATGGACAGACGTCCAAAGTAATTTGGCAGATTGGTCAGCACTCATTAATTATAACTTTGTCCTATACAGTTACTTTGAAGAGCTCTCGTGTGTTATCCGCCGTTATGAGGATTAATGACGGTTGTTAGCGTTTATCCCGCCCAACTTCAATTCTAGCGGGATAATGATAAAACCTTCATATTCCTACTGAAAGTAATATTTAACGTTTATAACGATTATACAGTACTTATACCTATAATCTATGCTTGTAAATAAACTGGGTGGGTCTTATTGCTAGCATGTACAGCTGTGACGTCTGAAGGTGCTGTGTTCGGTTCCGGGTCGGTTCAAATTAATTGTGGCGTTTCTCTGTGAAGAAAATCTCAATAGAAGCTCCAAGTTAGGAAGTTAGCGGGAATAATTATTTATTATACTACTATTGTGCTCATATTATTTGCACAATACCTAAGCCATAATTAAAAACCTTGTACCTATTCTTCGGAAACGCGATGAAAAGTTTAAATAAAAAAAGCTTTGTTTTATCCCGGAACAAGCTTTTTGTCTACTGATATTAAAAAAATGCTATACCGATATTAACGCGACTTTCACTGTCGGACAATTTAAAGTGAGAGAGATACATACATTGACAACACGTTTGGCTCAGTTTGTAGTGACCCTACTTGCTATGCCAGCGGTCGCGTATTCGAGTTCCGCTGGGACATTCATTTGTTTGATGAGCACGAATGCTTGTACTCGTCATGGGTGCTTATAGCATATATGTATTTAAAGTTATTTATGTGTAGGGTGCAAATGAAATTAAACTTTATTCAATTAGAGTTATTAAGCACTTCTAAATCGCCAAATTAATTTAAAGAGCGTCAGTGTATTCAGTCCGCGAGGAAGGTACTACCGGCTCGGCAAGCAGTATGCTGAGAAGAGCCAGCGAGAAACTCAACAGTTGTTCTTTTAAGTATCGATTTACATATTATTATCTTTATAATCATATGATTATGATTTGATTTGAGATATATTGACCATTGACCATATGGTCAATGGTCAATATATCTCAATACCACACATTTCCATCAACAAGAAATTTTTGAACAGAGTGATATGTTTTACTCATATGGTTAAGTAGCGACTCACCCTCGCCCTGCTGGGGTTGGTCCTTACGTTTTAAGGTTAGTATAGGTTTCTCAGAGATGAGATATTTTCCAGCAGTAAAAAGTATTCTAAATCTTGACCTGGATAACCATATTAAATTTAGTTAATTTATTTAATAAAGCTATCATCATATTAAATTTCATCAAAATCTGTCCAGTGGTTTTCTCGTGATGCGTTTCCAGACAGACAAACAAAAATTCTAAAAACTATAGATTTAGCCTATGTATCGATAATAACAACTATTTCAATAAGATTTTGCAAAAAATTTTTTGTGTAAAGATTCGACTCAGAATTTTATTATATGTATAGATTTTAGCTTTAAAATTTAAAATATTTAGATTGGCTATTTTTACCGCCTTATCACGCTAACGAAACTGTGAACAGAAGTTGAATTCATCCCTGTACTATAATTTTGAAGCATATCTTCGACATGCCAGCGATTCTGGTCTGCCTACATACATACAAATTTTCATATTTATAATAGTAGTCCCACATGTTGTTTAACTAGCAAGTTATCACTCTAACCATATACATATATTAATGACGTGAATAGCCAAAACCAAAGTATTGTATGGCGTACCGGTGGTATCGCAAAGTTTCGTAGAGCGGGATTTACAAAGATCCTACATTTATCCGTTTTTCACGCTCCCCGCTCTGAAGATAAAGCGGCCACCGTAAGCTTTAATATTTATCGTTTTGTCTTAACGTTGGATGCTTGGTTTAGCGCAAAAATGTACTGTTTTAATCTTGTATCGTAAAGCATATTTTTATACCAATGCTAAGCTTTTGTTAGCTAATGTTTTATGTAGTATTTTTCCAGAACTGAGCAACAAGGAATACAAAGATGAATTAATTTTAGTCGATTTTTAAAAAGTAGAATTTCTTATGCGATTTGATCTTTGTATTGCCCCCGGCTCCGCTCGTGTTTTGCTATTATTAGATTACCATTTACTTCTCAGTCTACTTCAGAGTCGTAACGTGATGCTATATACCTTATATAGATAATCATTGCCTATTTATATGTAAAATGTATTGTTTTATGATACTTTCTTCTATATCTATATAAATATAAGTAAATGTTCGTATGTTTATTCTCTATGCGTTCCTAAACTATTTAAGCTTAGGGAAGCACCCCAGCGGAGCTATATTATAAAGAGGAAAAGTTTGTGAGTTTGTAAGTTTGAGACGTTGTAACAGGTAATCTTTGGATCTAATGAACCGATTTAGATGAAATTTGGTGAGAAGTTAGTATGAGACCCTGGAAAGGACATAGAATGGAATTTTTATCCGGGAAATCATCCCTTAAGGGGGTGAAAATGGAGATGAAAGTTTGTATGGGGAATCAAGTCAAATCAAGGGACGAACCCGAGCGAAGCGAGAGTGAGTCGCTAATATTTTTATATAATTTTAAAACGCAAAAAAGGTTTTCCTGATCATATGAAATCTGAGTATCCTCTATTCATCTGAAATAGTCGCTTTCGTTTAAATAAACTTCATATTTATTTCGTTACTAGTGACTCACCTTCGCTTTGCTCGGGTTTGCCCCTAGTTACATTTTCACGTTTAGTATACATTTCTCAGAGAAGAAATGTTTTCCCACAGTAAAACAAAAATTCTAAAAACTATAGATTCGGCCTTTGTACCGATAATAATGACTATTTCAATAAGATTATCCAAAAAATACTTAATCTACAGATTCGACTCGGTTTGAATTTTATTTTTTGTATAGATGTAATATATTAGCACTGGATAGATTTTAATGAAATTTGGTATGATCATAGATGGTTATCCGGGTCAACATATAGAATACTTTGTACTGCAGGAAAATATCTCATCTCTGAGTAAAATAAATTATTTGACAGCCTAAGCTTTATCACGATAAAAATAAAGTTTTTTTTACACTTTTAAGTAGAAAAATATAAAATATACATGAGATTTTAAATTCATATTCAATCATCCTGAGAGCTTTAGAAATCTATCAGTTAACTTGCTTTCACAGCGTACTTGTTTTATTTACATTGACTATACATCCGATTGTATTTCTTTTTTACATTATTTATGAGTTCAGTTTCTTTATTCTAAGCTTTCGACATAAGTAGGTGAAACACAAAATAATTTCGCAATTCGAGTTTCTTATGAAAATAAATAAATATTATTTATATGTATTTTGCGATGTCGAATATATAAAATATTCATATGTGTTGTGTGACGCATTTATTAACAAACTAACAACTCATCCTTGCTTCGCTCGCGTTCATTCCTACTTACAAGTACGTTTTAACGTTTAGTATAGATTTCTCAGAGATGAGATATTTTCCCGTTGTAAAAAGTATCCTATATATTGATCCAGATAACCAGCTATCGTCATACCAAATTTCATCGAAATCCCTCTAGTGGTTTTTCTGTGATGCGGTAACAGACAGACAGAGAAAAATTTTAAAAACTGTAGATTCGGTCTATGTATCGATAATAATGCCTATTTCAATAAGATTTTCTAAAAAAATATTTAATGTACAGATTCGGTTAAGTTACAATTTTATTATATGTATAGATAATGAAAATCGATCCACAATTAGCAAATATATCGTGTAGCAAATACACAAAGAAATACAGACGATTTGAGCACCTCTTCCATAGTATATAGTCAGAGCCATAGCTCTGAATACTGTATACACTGTACAGTACAAATACATTTGATATTTCTTATAAAAATCGACGTTTGGGGGAAATAATAATAATATATTGATTAAAAAAACTTATATAATCTTTACATATAATAAAACTATAGTGGTCGAATGTCTGTACATAGAAAAAAAGAGAAATAGAATAAACCCAATTTTTTTTAAAATTTTTTGTTTCTCCATCTGTTTCTCTGTTTGTACGGGCTAATCTCCGAAACTGTTGGAACGATTTAAATAAAATTTTGTATGGTCTTGTTTTGTATGGTATGGTGATATTATATCCTCGGTCAACATTTTACATAATTGTCATCCCGGAAAATTAAAGATTTCCCGTGGGATAGCTAAAAAACTATACTAAAGTAACTTTAGTTTAGTTTAGTTAGTTTAGTAAGTTTTAACTATCCCACGGGAACTCTTTAATTTTCTGAGACGAAGTATAAGCTACAGCTTAGTACACAACAACTACTGCTTGGATTTTGATGAAACTCTACTACAATATAGGTCATACATCAGAACAACAAATAGGCTACTTTTAATCCCGAAATAATGAACGGTTCCTTTAGAGATAGATGACACCTTAGCTTTTATTGCCATCTATTATTTAAATAAAGACTTTAGAAATTTATTTACAACTAGAGGCGATAGATGTCGCTTTTTTAACTTGAGCAGCGCCATCTATTATTCATTTTAGGAAAAAAAAAAAATTGCCCGCTGTGTAGCCCGAATTAGCGATGTCCAAATATTTGTATGGGATGCGCCATCTGTACTTGTATAATACTATAATATAATCTGTGGTGCTGTTAATGGAAACGTTTATAAATTCATAAAATATCTTTTCCTCAAATTTTCAATAAAGATAATGGTCGAATTGGGCAAAAACTAGCCAAAAGTTTATTCTATCACCCAGCAATTCTAAAAACTACAGATTCGGCTTTGTTACAATTTTATTATATGTATAGATTGTATATTTTGAAGAAATGACACCTTTTAATGAAGTCGTAACATAACAATATAATGTTTAGTTAGTCAGATCTGGTTAGCATATCCGTGTTGATATACGAGTATATATGTTAAAATGTTCAAAAAGCTTCTATCACTAAATTCAAAAAAAAATGTTAAAGAACGTTTGTGTGCTAATGGCTATTATACAATAAATAATTTTATTATATATATATATATATATATATATATATATATATATATATATATATATATATATTATATATATATATATTTATATATATATTATTTTTTATTTATTTATTTATTAAACGTTTATTTCAGACAATAAGTCCATAAAAAAAAACATCAGTATTTAACATTAAACACAGGAAATAGAGATAATATACTACATAATTATAACAGAAGTAAGCAGATTGAAAATATTATATATATATTTATTAAAAAAATATTAGTCCCGCTGAGTTTCTTTCGCCAGTTCTTCTCAGGTCTGAGATTTCTTCTTTCCGAACTGGTAGTAGACTCATGACGTTCAGTAAAAATTGTAATAATTTAATGCGAAATAAAATATTTTGAATTTGAATTTGAATTTGAATATCTGTAATAACATATCCGTATTAATTTATATGTGTTAACATTATCCATGTTAAGATATTCGTTTTAATATACCCGGGTTGGCATATCCATGATAATATATCCGTCTTAATATTATGAAGAGATATTTTTTGTGCTTATAACTTATGATTATGTACAGCGTCAAAAACAAAACAAAAAATATTTACAAAACAACAGTAAACTGTCCTTAAGTTACAAAGGTTATATTGTATCAACAAGCCAGATGCAAAAATTAGACAGTATACCAAATAATTTACAAAATACTTAACATTTAACATGGAGTTTGCTTAATCCAACATTTTTTCTTCCACTTGAGACTGACTTTATGACATACTCATATTCGAAGCAAAATATGCAAAGATATCATTAATTAATATTTATTCTTGGTATTTATGCAATTTTCATTACTTGTAAATAAAAATAAGCCACAAGATATTTGTTATGGTGTCAGTAAAATATCATTTCGTCATCAGTTTTCAACTTTTATTTGGGTAATGGATTGCGATGCCTAGTGCCAAGCTTTTACTAAACCAGATCAGGAGAACCATCGATATGTATCTGTACAATATACTTATAAATGAAATTTAAGTGTTTATATGTAATTTTAAAATAACTAGTTTAAAATGTATATAATTGCAATTTCTGGTTTATATTAATGTATATATTTTTTTCTATTTTTTTTAATGAATTTTCCGATGTTTTAATACTTATCCTGCTATTTGGGGTGAAGAAAAATCGAATAAAACAGTTCTCGAGTTATAAGTGTTGTTTAATATGTTAACATTTAGTATAGATTTCTCCGAGATAAGATACGTTGACCCGGATAGCCAGCTATCATCATGTCAAATTTCATATAAATCTGTTTAGTGGTTTTCTCTGATGTGTTTCCAGACAAACAGACAGACAAAAAATCCAAAAACTATAGATTCGGCCTCTGTATCGATAATAATGACGAGTTTTATCTTTAGATACGATCTATTTATCAAAAGATATCACAAAAAATATATAAAGACATACATGTATACTCGAATTTTACACGCCTTTTTTGACCTGGATAAGAGTAAATACACTACTATCTGTGGTCTATTTTTTACAATACCTACTCGAACCAGTCATGAAGCTGGAAACGTAATTAAAATACTTTTTTTTAAGTAGTCAAATCGTTTTATATGGAAAAAGTTTTTTTTTAATTTCTAATTCTTCCTATAACGACACTACCTTTTCAGTGGTATAAATGTCACTTTTTTCCTTTTGTAGTCAACACTAAAAAAATAAAAATGTTTTAGTTTAAAATACTCAGAGCCCATTATTATTGTTTGCTACACTCGTGTTTGCTTACAAAGTTCACGCCTCACTCGACCAGGCCTGTCTGCTAGATAAAGTGAATTCACTCGACGTTGACCCAAAACTTACCGTCAAAAGTTTTTAAAGAAAAACTCGGCTACAAAGAGTGGGCCGAACATAACCGGGAATGTAGTTTTCCGAGTCATTAGTCACGCGAGCAAGCGTGACATACGGTACGAGAGCTTAATTGAATTTGATATAAATTGAGCACTTATTTTGGCGGGCTCAAAATTTAATGTTGAAATAAGTTTTAGAGGAAAAGCTTAAAATTATGTATATAACACATTATATAAGAGCTTTTGTAGCATATTTATGTTATATTAGCCAAGCCAAAGTCTAAATAACACGTACGTTACATTAAAAGTTATATCGTGAAACAAATTAAAACTATAAAGTATGTAAGCACGAATATTACTTTATGAGCGAGAGTTAAAATAGCGAGAGGTCAGTGTCACTTTTAAGAGATAACAGAGGAGGTTTTGTCTACCGATTTTTTTTTGTTTAATAACTTTTGATGAGCTTTAATGTTTTTTTTAAATCTTTATAGATTTTTTAGTACATTCTTTTCATACAATATGCTTCCTTAATTTGTGTTGATTAAAATTTTGTAATTTCTACTAATTTACATATATTATTTGGTAAAAATTTCAAGATATGGCAACTGATCGCATTCCAAATGTCGTGGTAATACGTAAAAAGGTTTTAGACAATCAATCGTGAAACGCGCAGCGAGACAACAAGACAAAGGTGGCGAACAGCACTCATGGATCGTTATAGCAAAATGTTATTATCTCCGCCTGAATCCAACTCAACCCCGATGTCACCATTACATGGCTTTAAATACAAGCACCCGCACTGACGCCAGAATGATCAAAAAGCAACTTATTAGAAATAATACATTCTGTTATATTATTAAATATTGAATATAAGTTTAACAATAACTAAATATTGGGTATGTAATTATGCAAATAATTTATAACTATAATAAATAGTAATTATTTATACAAAATAAACACACGAATGAATTGGAAAGATAATACAAAACCCGTTCGGAAACAAAACGCTAATCTATTTTAAGATATTTGAAATATAATTTAGTATTAATTAAATATAGCAATTAAGTAAATATAAATAACGTATTAAATAGCTGATTGATGCCTACAACACTATTAATACGATTCTATTTAATAAAAGATGTGTTTAGAAATATGTTTTTGTGACAATCGTGTAATGTTACTCTATAAACGAATGTCCTACAACCATCGTTATAGAGAATGTAAATTAGGGGTACATAACTTTATAGGTTACGTTATCGGTATAAAAGATATCCCATATACTTCTTATTTAAAAGGTCAAATATATAACTACAAGCGACTTATTGTTGCTCGGTTATACCCCTAGAAGCCAACAGTATCCTATGTGTTACTCTAAATCATAATCTACCTATGTAGTAAACTTCATCCAAATCTATCCAGCCGTTTCAGAGTGGCAGTATAACAGATCTATACATGTAATAAAATTCTGAGTCGAATCTGTACATTAAATATTTTTTTTAAATTCTTATTTAAGCAGTCATTATTATCGATACAGAGGCCGAATACATAGTTTTTGGAAATTTTATCTGTCTGTCTGTGAACACATCACGAGAAAACCACTGGACAAAATTTGATGAAATTTTGTTTGATATTAGCTGGTTATCTGGCTCAAGGATACTTTTTACTGCGGGATAATATTTCATCCTTGAGAAATCTATACTATCTGTTATATATAAAAAAAAATGACAACAAAAACACTATATAATATCGGTCTGATAATAGATATAAAAATAATATATTTTTGTTTAATATATACTATCGTTCCGTATGTATTAGCAAAGTAAGTGATAGTACGGGCGTACTCAGTAAAGTCTCTACGTTTCTTCTGCAAACTAAACTCATGCGAGGTGACACGCTCATCCGTAACTTTCCACCACTTGACTCCGAAAATAACCAGTCGACTGTCAACATTAATAACCTAGACTCGGCGAAATTCTCTCACATCTGACAAAGAGCGATGACGTAGCGACGCCATTTTTCAACTCTCATGTTAAGTCATCTAAATTATGCATTAGGTGTTGCTATTTCCGAGAACTCCTGTGTTTTAAATGAAATATATGCGTTGGAATGAATGGGATAAGCTAAAAGATAAAATATTGACTTTAATAATACTAGCAAATATTTCATAAACAATCCTTACTTTAATATTGTGATTGCGAATGTATTCATTGGTGGATTTTTCTTTTAAACTCAAATGAAGCTTTGGATTAATGTATTCGTTTGCATAGAAAAACTTCGTGGATGAATAATGACAAAGGCTACTTTGTCTGTACTGATGAAACTGATGTGCACGGGCCTCCATTCAATACGAGAGGTATCAGGCTATAGTCCATCCCACATACTTAGTATGTGTTGTAGATTGGACTTCACATGGATTTCGGAAATAATTCAAATCATCGGTCAGTGGAATATTAGGTTGCAATGTATGATCGCAGATTCGGAGATCCGGAGTTTAAGTCTTGAGTCGGGCCATGTTTGTGTAAAGAAAAAAAAAGAAAAGTGTCAGGCTGGACTGGCGGTGTTATATCCTCATTCTTTGGATAGCACATAAAAAAACTTGATCTTTTGCCAGTCCAATCGAACTGTCATGCTATCGGATTTTTTGAGTGAAAGGAATAGAGAGTACTCTTACACTTGTAAGTATATGACGGCCAATCTTACTAAGATTAGCCATGTTTGTCGATATTATATTGCACGGAATGCGCGCAACCAGCAAACTCGTGCGCTCTCTATTTCTTTCACTTGCAAAGTCCAATAATAACAACTTCGACGGGGATGACACACCGCTAACTTCCTAACCCTCGACTATTACCTACTGCGAATTTTGATTATACTTGGCTCAATCTAGGACTCGAACCCAGGGTCTCCGGTTTAGGTTACTAGGCCAAATAATCATATACCGAAATATCAATTGTGAGATTTTTCTGTTTTTGCTAATATAATATTGTTATGTTAAGTAAAAATTTGTAAAGATCGCATAAAAAATATATAATGGATGATAAACTAACTTAGACTTTATCATCAACTATATTTTTTAACTTTAACTTTCTACTTTACAGATACTACTTGAAATTTTATGGAACTTAATTGATTTAGGCAACTTAGCGTGATGAACTTTTCAAATATGTCGGAAATTTTAGTAAGGTTCTCTCTGGTCTATTTTAAACTAAATAGATATCTACTATAACTATATCTCTTGTTTAACAGGATCTTTTGTACGATACTAAAATAACATTGAATAGTAAATACGTGTAACAGACGTGTTAGAAGGACATTAGTGAGCGTATAAGCCTGTGAAATTGTAACGACGAGTTTGACGATAAGGAACGTTTATGGCCACGTGACTTAATGTACTTAGGTATGAACTATATTATGTATTCGTAGGTTAAACATTTCTATAAATATATATATTTTTTTAATTGCTTGCTTTATTAATCCACTAGCGACTCACCCTCGCTTCGCTTCGGGTTCGTCCCTAGACAAAAACAAATCTATCCCATGGGACCCGTACACTTTTCCGGGATGACATATAGCCTATAGCCTTCCTCAGTTAACGGGCTATCAAATGCTAAAAGAATTTTACAAATCGGATTAGTAGTTTCTGAGATTAGCGCGTTCAACCAAACAAACAAACAAACAAACTCTTCAGCTTTATAATGTTAGTATAGATTTTTAATAATAAATAAAATATAAAAAAAAGCTATGAAGACTTACTATCCACCTTCTGACTTACTATCCACCTTCTGACTGACTTCTGATTATTTATTTATTAGATTATATCAGCATTTATTTAGCCCTTTTAACGTCCTATTGCTTGGACCGGGCCTCCCTTCAATACGAGGTGAATCACGTCATAGTCCACCACGCAGCTAAATGAGGGTTGGTGGACTTCTCAAGTCTTTCGGAATCTTGCTAGGTTTTCTCTGACATGCAGGTTTTCTCAGGATATTTTCCTTCACCATATTGAAAATGAGACGTAAATAGATATGAATAGTTATACTTTCTTAGATTTTCGCGAATATTAGACATTTAAATAAAACTATCTTTTCGGATTTTTTCGCGGATTTATTTTGATTTTTGTTTCCCGACGTTTCGATTACTTTACAGCAATCATGGTCACGGGAGAGACTAAGGTGTTAGATGTCACAAAAGCATTATATAGTTGTTACAGACAGCCTACCCACAATTAACAAAAATGAATTCAAAATTTTGAAATTTAGCATCAAAGTACCTTACAATATTTGTTAATTTTAATTTTAAACATTTTTATAATTTTAATTTTATAATTGAAATATGGAATATTATTTATATAATTTTAGCTATTATCATTATAATTATTTCAATTTTTTAGAAAACTTATTATTGTATGATTGTTTAATAATCTATATTTTTAGTGTTACCATTATTATATTCTATGTCTACTTTAGAAAATTAAAATTAATTAAGAATTACATTTACAATTGTAAAATATTAATTTGAAATACTATTATTTTGATCTACACAGTAAGAACTTACTACATCTAACTGTCTGTTATGTTTAATTTTATTATTAGATTTTATAATCCTGTTATTAATATTATAATAATGGTAACACTAAAAATATAGATTATTAAACAATCATACAATAATAAGTTTTCTAAAAAATTGAAATAATTATAATGATAATAGCTAAAATTATATAAATAATATTCCATATTTCAATTATAAAATTAAAATTATAAAAATGTTTAAAATTAAAATTAACAAATATTGTAAGGTACTTTGATGCCAATTTTCAATATTTTGAATTCATTTTTGTTAATTGTGGGTAGGCTGTCTGTAACAACTATATAATATTTTTGAGACATCTGACACCTTAGTCTCTCCCGTGACCATGATTGCTGTAAAGCAATCGAAACGTCGGGAAACAAAAATCAAAATAAATCCGCGAAAAAATCCGAAAAGATAGTTTTATTTAAATGAATAGTTATGGTGGATGTACCTTAAGAGAAAGACTTTGCTATTGCAGATGTTTCTGTTGGCCTTATTAAGACCTATAATTTTCTAGAACATTGTTTTGATGTATGTATCTCTTAAGGTTTAGCTAGCGTTAGACATGTAAATTAATAAAAGATTTTCCTGAAGTAAAAGGTATCCTAAATGTTGACCCGAGTAATAAGTTATCACTACACAAAATTTTGTTAAAATTAATTAATTGCTTTAGTACTTTTTGCGTGAAAGGTGCACTTCGATTTCGCCAAGTAATTGTATTATTATTGTGTTGTAACACAAACTATACATTTAAAATCTTTTAAATTAGAATTTAAGGCTGTACCAACAACACCCTCAAAAAATGGTTTAGTTGATTTTGACACGACTTTATTGGATTGAAAAAAGTATACATTTTATTCAAGACACAGTTTAAAAAATATATATTATCATATTTTTCACTAGTATGATTGCTATGACAATAAAGTCATATAAATTAAGATATCTCAAAGAATATCAAAATAAGTTATATACATGTAGTTATTATATAATACACTCCTTTTTTATTGATGAAAATATCAATTATTTAATGGAAAGTATAAAATTCGATTACATTATTTTTACACATGTGCACTATATTTTATATTCCTTTATATATTCGTTTCGATTACAATGCATTGAACACCTTTTTACGACCTTGTTTACGACTTTTCTGGTGGAGTCTGATTACTGAAGCAAAATGCTACTTGTATTGACTTTAATGGCCCCGAATAGGGGGTTCACTGAGTGTATTCTTGTTTATTTAAAAAGTTTTATATAAAGATATTAGTTTTGCCCGTGGCTCCACTCACTTGATAGGTACGCTGATAATATGTATGTATGTGTTACACAACTGCTTATGTATAATGGTTATCATGTACGGCTGCACATCCAGAGGTCTTGGGATCGAGTGACGGATCGGGTTAAGTTTAGTTATTGAGTTTTTCTGTTAAAAAACTCCCTTGTTTCAGCTCTGTGCCTCGGAAAACACGTAAAACTGTCAGTCTTGCGCCTGATCTCTCAACGGTCGTGTCTGCATTTTGGTATTTTAAAATTAAAGATCATAATAATGTACTAGTTTTCCGTCTCTATATAAAAGAATATATATAAATAGGTACTAAATTAGGTAATTAAAAAAATATATGCCATACAGTAGCATTTTTTAATAATTCCCATCGACATTATATACATCATTTATCATGCTTTGCATGCATCAGAAATAATTATTTTTTATAGAAATTTTCATCCCTTATTTAACTTTTTTAGATGATATTCATCCTCAAAAATCATTATAAATCTATCCTGTTTATTTTAATCATAACGGAAACTTTTGTGCAAAACTTGCTTCTAGCCCTAGTAATCTCGGCTCTCTCACTAATGGTTTTTTTATTTAGTATATTAAAAATTACATTATAAAGTTTACTTCGAGATATGAACTAAATGAAATGTTTATGCATATTGCCATACAAAAATATATAGTCAAAACCTTTTAAGCTGTAAGGAAAGTAAATGATTCCTTCGTTATGAAAGGTCGCTATGAAAGGCGTAGCATTGGCAAGGCACTTTAAGTTTTAATCTAGCATGCGGTCGACATTGGTAGATAGAGATCTAGGCCTTGAGGTTTTCAGCCTAAAAAGAGGTTACAGTTTGTTTTATACTCGAATGAACGTTTTTGTTTCATTCAAAAGTGAAAAGAAGCTTTTTGACATAATGTAATAAAAAGATGCCGTATTTAAACAGCCTTTGTTAATTTATGTTAAACTTACAGAATGAATAGTGGTATTAAAAATTTAAAGAGCATTTAATTCCTTTATAATGAGTCTATTGAAATTTTAAGCTTACGACCTGATTATGTTTTTTTAATTAATTGTTAAGAGTAATATGTTTTTCATACTTTTGTTCTCATACAAACTACTTATTATGATTTTTTTAAACTAATAAAAATGCAAGGCAATATAATATAATTGGTTTCCAAAGTAATTGGCACGCAGTTTGTGATTCTAAAATGTTAGCTGTAGTTCAAAAGGTTTATGGGCTAGTGCCGTAAAGCCTTTACGACGATGCAACCCTATAACACTGTTAATTTTGGCTTAGAGTAAGGTAGGCAGGTAAGCTAACGTCCGTCAAAATGCTTACATCTGTATAGTCGCCTCTTAAACATAAGTTAGTTTAAAAAATAATCTGGCACCCGAAAGACTCAAAACTTGTTATGTAATAAGAAGTAATAATTGTTATGTAATAATGAGTAACAATTGTTATGTAGTAATAAATTGAACAAATACTATGTACATAATCAAAACTGATTCATTAGATAACGTTGTATTTGTCCATTAATGTAGTATTTAAAAAAAATATTTTGACAGTTAATTTAAATTTTGAAATGCAAAAATTTTTTACAATACTTAATGTGTTGTCTTATCGCCTGTTCTGTAGATAAAAGGTGTCTTTTTGTTCAATGAATCAGCATTGTGATTCCCACTGCGGAAAATGGCATTCCAGTCATTTTACGCGGACATGACTTGTACAGTAAATATTTAGTGTTTTTCTTTTATAAATATAATAATTGAATTTACTTATCTATATAGATAAGTAAAATTGAAGTGTCTGTTTTTAATGTAAAAAAACTGCTTTTTACTAAACGCATAAGGAATTATCTACGATACTTATAATAGAGACACCATTTTTTAAAAATTTGCCTGTATGCCTGTCTGTTTGTTCCAGTTAATTTCCGAAACGGCTGGACCACGGGACGTGACGGGACTTTCACTGGCAGATAGCTGATGTTATAAGGAGTAATTTAGGCTATTTTAAATATAGAAAAAGAATTAGGGTTCCGCTAAGAAAAATTAAAACTTACCTAGAGACGCACTCGAGCGAAGCGAACTAGATCCGTGCACTAAATTTCAATAACCTATTTATCTGCGGGTTTCCTGACTAGAGATAGGTATTTGACATACGTAACATATGGTACATGGACATAGTAGAAAAAACTTTAGATATGCTATTGAGAACATTAAGTGAAACAAGGCCAGATTGCCAGATATTTTGATGAATATGATGTTACCTCCTAGTTATGATAATATCATTATTTTATTGTATTGTTGAGTTCTATAATATAATTTTTATACTACGTTTGCATACGTATATGTGTATCCCTCAGATTAAAGAACTATATAGACGTTAAAAATAGTAGCGTGATTTGTTGTTTATGCTACTATTAATATAATATATATGTATGAGGTATATTAATATACACTTTTTGGGAATAAAATATGAATAATAAAAATAATACTTTATTCTTTTGTATTTTTTAAGCATAACTTTTCTTCCCCTTAAAAGAGATATAGCATATTACCTTTTTTTGTTATAATAAAATCCGTTATTTACTTATTACTCAGATACCAATCGTCATTTGTATACTATTTTAAAATATTATAAATATATAATGTTTAAAAATAGATACAATACAATAGAATACAATAACCTATACGTATAATAAAATTCTAAGTCGAATCTGTACTTTAAATATTTTTTGGAAAATCTTATTGTAATGACATTATTATCGATAGAGAGGCCAAATGTATAGTTTTTAGAATTTGTCTGTCTGTCTGTCTGTTTGTCTGTTACCGCATCACAGAAAAACAACTGAAGGGATTTTGATGAAATTTGGTATGATGATAGCTGGATATCCAGGTCAACATATAGGATACTTTTTACCACGGGAGATTATCTCATTCCCACGGGAGTACACGTTATAATACAACCCGAAAAATATTTATGATCAGAATTTCTTGAAACTTGGTATTAATGCTCTTTAATACAATTAAATAAATACGTGTTTTAGCGTTTTTTGAAATTTATCCCATAGGGAGATAAAATAAGGGATGAAAATTTGTATGAAACCTACTTTTTTAAAGTTTTTTGATATAGTTTTAGCGCGAGCGAAGCCGCGGGTTTTGTTAGTTTTAAAATAAATAATAATTTTTAAAATATTATTGTTTGGCTTCAGGCTTAGTTCTGTGACACTCTGTCTATATTATTTCTTAGTGTGGAGTGTACGTTACTAGTTAACAAACACGTCGGCAGTTAAGAGGGTTAGAGTATTTTAACCAAAGGCTATTACGGGCTAGTGTCATAAATTTTTTACGAGGATGTTACCCAATCAGACTGCTAAGAAGTTTAAGCACACGTTAAAATAAATGTTGGATGTCAGCGTAGATGACTTGACGAGATTTTGATGGCAAACTAAAATATTTATACTAGTAGTTCTGTGAACAGAAGACTTCGCGAGCACAAACTGTATTTTGAGGAGCTGTTCTGCTCATCACGCCAAAGAGCCTTATCAGGGCTTCACCAAATTTTCATTAGACCACCTTAAACTTACTACCATACAAGAATCATCGAAATCGGATTTCATAAAATGGTTATATCCAGTAGTCTTTTATTTGCCCCTTTTTGGAGTCCAATGAAAAATCCCCGACGACGAAAAATTCTACAAATTCGTAAAACCTGTGTAGATTGGTTGTAAAATATGATCTGTAGATGAGTGCCAACAAACTGATATAGGAAAGCAAATTTTGCCAGACTTCAATCAGAGACGCTTCGCTCGCTCAGTCAATTAGACAAAAAAAAAAACATATTCCAGAAACTCAATCCAAAGTTATTTGGTTAAAATCACAATATGCAAAATGTTTAATTATTACAATTCCTTTTACTTGTAAAAGAAAAATGATTTTCGAATGTGTTACATAACCTAAGATAAATAAGAAGAGAAGCTTTGTAAGATTGTAAGTAACAAAGTTGTGAACTTTATTGCCTTGTTATGTTAACATAAGTTACGACTTTGTTCATATAAGATACGACTCTAAATTGATTTTTGAAAGTTTTATTTAACTTGCATTTTTTACATTTAACAGGTATTTTTGTTTGTTTGTTGGTATGTTTGTTTGTTAGTTGGTATGAGTAGGTATGTTAGTTTTGGTCAAATCTTGCAAGCTGAATTAGAACCACTTCCTCGTATGCTACAGAATTGAAATTTTACATGTTGTTCAGTTCCGATGACATCGACTTCTTATGATAATTATGACCTAATTCTCCATCTTAGATTGGCTCCAGAAGAAACAACTCCTCAAAGGTAGATAGTCACGAAATGTTATATCCGGATTCAACTATTATAGTTCATTCTAAAATGTAACATGAATTGGCTGCAGCGTCCAGAATTAGCACCAAATAAGACACCTACTTAGCGTCAACAGCATTTTTCTTCTTTATAGCACATTAAAATAAATAGCTTGCTTTTAAAAATATCTTTTTATTTTGAATTTATCTATACAGATAAATAAAATTGAAGTGTCTGTTTGTAATGTCAAAATAACAGCTTTATTAGTTCTTAGTACTTATAAGAAAATCACAATTTTTATTTTTTTTTAAATTTAAAATTTGTCTGTCTGTCTGACTGTTTGTTTCGGATAATCTCCAAAAACGGCTACACCAATTTTAAAAAGGTTTTCACTCTCAGAATAAGGAGTAACTTAGGCTACCTTTATTTTAGAAAAAGAATTAGGGGTTTCGCTCAAAAAAAATGTTCCTAAGGACGAACCCAAGCGAAGCGAAGGTAAGTCGCTAGTATAATATAAAATCACTTCGAATATAGTAATGCCAAGTTAAATATATTATGAATAACAGTTCTAACTTTGTGGTATACTTATTTTTAAAATCCTATATTATATTTTAGAGCAAAAGCTTAAAATCGAGCCAAATATTTTTCTTACTTACTAAATCCACTTTGTCATGTCTATTGTTCTTATTTAATTCAATATGTAACTTTATCTAATGCATAAAGATTATCAGACTTTCAGTCCGACGTATTTTACGAAGCATGGAACAAATGTGTGTATCGTTAAATTCAATTAAGTTTCGCAGTTGTTGGCAAGTCATAAACGAATCACTTTAGAATGAAAGGTAAAAATCGATGAAAAACTCATTGTATTACCAAATGTGTGTAAAAAATATTCTACATACATTGTAAAGCATGTCATGTGTCATAATATGTAATTAAGTTGGGTACGTTCAATTATGAAATGTAACCATTAATTTTACGAATGCATCCCTAGATGCTAAAACACAGTAGTCTTGTATTACTCCTTGTCATAGTACACACACGCACACGCACACGCACACGCACACGCACACGCACACGCACACGCACACGCACACGCACACGCACACGCACACGCACACGCACACGCACACGCACACGCACACGCACACGCACACGCACACGCACACGCACACGCACACGCACACGCACACGCACACGCACACGCACACGCACACGCACACGCACACGCACACGCACACGCACACGCACACGCACACGCACACGCACACGCACACGCACACGCACACGCACACGCACACGCACACGCACACGCACACGCACACGCACACGCACACGCACACGCACACGCACACGCACACGCACACGCACCCGCACACGCACCCGCACACGCACACGCACACGCACACGCACACGCACACGCACACGCACACGCACACGCACACGCACACGCACACGCACACGCACACGCACACGCACACGCACGCGCACACGCACACGCACACGCACGCGCACGCGCACGCGCACGCGCACACACACACACACACACACACACACACACACACACACACACACACACACACACACACACACACACACACACACACACAACACGTGCGCATACTGTGTGTGTGCCACTTACACACGCACAAAGTTTATTCCGTTTTTATCGCTATTCATGTATAACTTGAGACGTGGTTTGAAAGGCAGCTTTGCTAGCGTGCCCTACAAACATAAATCGAACCTCGTTAAATCACACCCGAAGGTTCCCACGGGGATGTAGTCCCTTTAAAATTTATTTAATAAAATTTAATGAAAAAAAGCAACATCCTTTCTCGCAGAAAATCCGGTTTTGGCAATCTTCTTACGACATTCTCCAGAAATAATACTGTTATAATAATTAACCGAGACAAGGTTGCACGGTATCAATTTGTATATAACCGTTCTTGATTGGTTACATTGTTATATAAAATTAACCTTTATGATTCTGATTGATATGACTGACCAAAAGTCACAAATTAATTTCTCGTAAAAGATAGGTGTTTAAAAAGTATTATTTTATCGAAAATATTATAAATACTGCCACCTCGCTTGAAAAGTTTTGATAAAAAAATATGTGCGATAGACAATGAAAATTGTTACAGCTAGTAATAATAGTAACCGATAGATAACAATGTCGTATACTTCCATCAGCAAGAACTATGCTGTACAAATTTTTCACTAAAAGTTTTACACTATGTTATAAAAATCCAAGAGACAAAAATTGGCTTATAAGCTATGTATACTCAAAATATCACGTCAATGAGTTAATCGGTAATTGCATGGTAGGAGGACATACAGCTATTTCAATATTTATACATTATAATAAAATTCTAACCGAGTCGAATCTGTACCTGCTGATTTCTCAGAGATGAGATATTTTCCCGCAGTAAAAAGTATCCTATATGTTGACCCGGATTACCAGCTATCATCATACCATGTTTCATCAAAATCTATCCAATGATTTTCTCGTGATGCGATTTCCCCAGACAGACTAAATATTAACACCTCCTGGTTAAACTCTAAGAAATCAATTGTTAACTGGCACACCGGTGTGCCCACGACTCTCGACAGATTAAAACTATACATTCGGCCTCTGTATCGATAATAATGACTATTTCAATAAGTTTAAAAAAAAATATTTAATGTACAGATTCGACTAAGTTAGAATTTTATTATATGCATAGATAGTATAGATTTCATATAGCATTGATTATTCATTGTTACGTAAGAAAAACTGAATCCAATATAATTTACCCTATCCCTGTCGTACAGTGTATAAAACATAAATTTACATCAGTATGAAAAGGAAATGGGAGCATAAAATTCAATACAGGATGACACGCGCGATGTGTAGGTAGGTTTAGCTTTAATATAAATATGTAGGTATAAAGATTGATTATATATATACTTTATTAAAGAAGTATATATTTTTTTCCTATTTATTGAGGAATGTTATCATATAATATTAAATAATAATTTTTTGTATATCATATTTATTTCGTGTACCTCGGAAACGGCTCTAACGATTTGGATGAAATTTTGTATTTAGATAAATTTTTGCTTTTTAATTTTACGTATGTACGTATTTTAGTTTTACGTATGTGTTACGCATACGTCTTTTCAGAAAAAAACAACAGTTTTTATATATTTTCCGAAAAAACGTCGAGCGAAGCTCGGTCGCCCAGGAAATAAGCTATCTACGAGTAACGCTACGATTTTAATAAGCAGAATAATATATAATTAACTAGCGACTCACCCTCGCTTTGCTTCGGGTTCGTCCCTAGACAAAAACAAATCTATCTCACGGGAACCGTATATTTTTCCGGGATAATATATAGCCTATAGCCTTCCTCAGTTAACGGGCTATCCAATGCAAAAAGAATTTTTCAAATCGGATTAGTAGTTTCTGAGATTAGCGCGTTCAACCAAACAAACAAACAAACTCTTCAGCTTTATAATATTAGTATAGATTATACATTAATATACTAGCTATTAATATAGAAGCAACGGGTAAAGGCTAGTTTGTAAATAATATTGGATTTACTTGAAAGATATTAAAATTTTTAGAAATCGTACCGTACTTAAGCAACGTATATATTATAATACATACATATTTTTTTTAATATTTTTTGAGGACTCACTAATATTTTAAGAATTATGAATTAAGTACTAACTATAAGGCAAGAAAGATTGACTCATTTTTCCGTTGATAATATTAATATAGTATATATTAGCAGAGTATTATATCTTAATAAAACATAATCTATAGGCAGAGTTTATTTGTTTGTTTGTCTTTTAGGAAGGCTATAGACTATATTATGTATATCATCATGCTACTACCCAAGGGAGCGAAGCAGTAATCATAAATATCAACAAAACGGTCATACCTCCAAAACTGCTGTAAAACTGATATTTATATCGGTAGTTTAAACGCGAGTGAGGCCGCGGGTACTGCTAGTATGTTAATAAAGTAAAATAGACATTACATTTCTTTTTCCAAAGAGATTATCTGTCAATAACCATCTGATGACACCATATTGAATTTTATATAAGTCAAGAAAATTATATCATTAAATATTATGTAGGTACACGAAATATCAATTATGATTAAAAACCTTTTAAGATACTTTGTCTGTAGATTTACGAGATTATTTGACATTTTAAATAAACTTGTTTTTATTTTACGGATTTATTTTCACTAGTGTTCGCGTAGTGATCGAAGTTCGACTATGAAAACATAAGATATGATATGAATAAAATTTACCTATCTGTATTTAACTGCTTCCAAAAGTTTTTTAATGGTAGTTAAAGCTCGTCAATAGTTACTAAAAAAAGTTTCGAATGCATTTCGTTTCATTATAGCAATCGTGGTCTCAGAGAGAATAGAGTATTTGACATCTTAAAATTGTTAAAGGTATAGTTTTTAGCGGTACGTTTTAGCGGTTAGTATAGATTTCTCAGAGATGATATATTTTCTTGCAATAAAGAGTATCCTAAATGTTACCCGGATAACCAGCTATCCAATTTCATCAAAATCTATCCAGTGGGTTAATCGTGGTGCGTTCTCAGACAGACAGATAAAAATACTAAAAACTATAGATTTGGCCTCTGTATTGATATTAATGACTATTTCAATAAGATTTTCTAAAAAATATTTAATTTACAGATTTAAATCATTTACAATTTTATTATAAATATATAGATTACAGACAGCGTCTCCCTACAAAATTATACATTAATTTTAATAAAAAGAGAAACTAAGAAGAAGAAAAGAGACAAAAATGACACTAAAGTACATAACAATTCTATATGATTGATATTGTGAATGTATAGAGCGTATCCGTAAGATTTCCACACGCTTAAATAAAGTGTGACAACGAATGCAAACTGTCCCAGTTAAAGCCGGTTCCCTTGAGCCCGACCGGATATTAAGCGGACGCTACGTCAGGAACCACCTACTGAGATAAATAGCACTTTCATATATATAGCTTGGCCACAAAAACTTTAGTAAGGTATTAAAAATGTTTTAACACCACAGTCTATATATATGTATGTATTTATTTATGTATTATATATATTTTTACTTTGTTTTATAAAACACTTTTTGCTCTTACCCCTTCTCGATCTTTATCTTTCTCCTAAGGTTACGTGGAAAAGATTGCTGACTTAGCGATAAGGCCGGCTGTTACGCTATTTCTTCTTTAATCTACATATATACTCGTAAATATGTCATTTAAAGTAGTGTGCAATAAAGAGTATTTGTATTTGTCTATACTACTGACATTAATATCTATAATAATATTATAAAGAGGAAAGATTTTTAGTTTGTTTGTTTGTTTGTACCGAATAAGCTCAGAAACTACTTGACTAATTTAGATGATATTTGGTAAGAAGATAGTTTGAGACCCTAGGAAGGACATATGCTAGTTGTTATCCCCGAAATCATTCTTTAAGGGGGTAAAAATGGGGATGAAAGTTTGTATGGGAAATCAATCTAGGGATGAACCCGAGTGGAGCGAAGATGAGTCGCTAGTTAAAAATGTAGAAGTTTGTAAGTGCTATAAGTGTATGTATGTATGCTACTCCTTCATACTCCACGTTAACAGCTTGATTGAATTTAGTTCACTACAACTTGGAGTTACACATAGGCTCCTGTAATTAATAAATTTCGTTAAAAGATGGCGCTACCTGTATATGTCAGTATATATACAAAAGGTACCCACAGGCAGTAAATAAAAATAAGTTGCTAGTAATAATATAATTTAACAAAGTAAACAGTCAAAAATTTATTATGCTATAATTATTTCCACTTTTCTAACGGCGAAGGAAAATATCGTGAAGAGACCTGCATGTCTGAGATAACCTAGCAAGTTTTCGAAAGATATGTGAAGTCCGCCAACCCGCACTTGGCCAGCGTGGTGGACTATGGCCTGATCCCTCCTAGTATTGAAGGGAGGACCGTGCTCTACAGTGGAACATTAAAAAGGGCTGAATTTTATTTATTCCTTTTATATGTATATATGTAATGTATATAAGGAATAAATAAAGTTAAAAATAAAGTTAAACAAAATCTCTTGGATTCGTAAATTTAAAGCAAACAAAATAATAAATAGCCAAATTGATGAGGGTACAGAAATTAAATCTTCCGTAGTTTAGATCTATGAGGGACCTGACGTGATTATATAGACTTTAGCGGCCACGGCCATGTAAGGGTTCCCTTGAGCCCAACCGGATATTAACTAGCATCGCAGTAGGTTCTAAGATAAATAAAACGAACGTACATTATTAACATGCAATAAAGGAGTAATGCTATTAAATAACAAATTATATTTTGAATACATTTATTATTTTTTGTGCATTTATTATTAAGTACATTAGCAAAAGCCATTTGAAATTTTTTGAAGTAAAATTGTTTGTGCATTTATTATTAAGTACTTTAGCAAAAGCCATTTGAATTTTTTTAAAGTAAAAGTTCTTTAGAATCGTTGTGATTTGAAACTCGATGAAATGGAAATGCAACATTAAAAAGAGACAAACACATAAATATATAGGATTAAGCCGGCGAGAGTTGTTATTTGAACTAGAATACATTAAACAGACAGTAAAAAATAATAAAAAAAACTACTGAATAATATATAATGTATATTTATGTCAATTAAAATGAAAATAACTTTTAAACTTGGTAAAATACAATAAAAAAAGTAAACCTTATAATTATCCTACTCCTGATAATGTAATACTCCTGATATTCATTTCTTCTCCCGTAGGCTACTATTCTGAAGTTTCACTTCTACCATGTGTGAATTACACACACATGCACTTTTTTGATGTACAATGTGCATATGTACATATATGTTAGCCAATTTTTACCCGACTGCGCGACGCAAAGGAGGGTAATGTGTTTAGGATATATAATGATTTAAAATTGGTTACCAACTATTCTCGCTAATTTTCTTACTTAAAAACAATTAATCCTGTAAATAAATAAATATATAATAAAAATAATAAAAATCCGACTGCATAAAAGATAACTAAAAAGATGAAAACAAATTCACGAAAGAATATAGTATATGTTATGCAGTCGGAAATTTTGTTTTTACCCTATGTGAAATAACTAGAATAAATTACACTATATCTATTACTGTTACATTATTTTATTTCTTACAAATTGCAATACATTGAATATTGATTACATGTTTGTCGATTTCTTAGCCTTTTGTTTGTGCGCTAACATGCATTTGTTTGCCTTCAGACTAGTTGGTGCAGCTGACAGGAAAATTGAAAGTGCAGCGCTAATGTAAGCTATTTAAAGTATACTCGTATTATTTTATGTTAAGAAACCGTCTATTTCAAATATACATATAATATAATCGTCAAATAATATTTATACATAGCTTGCGACTTACCCTCACTTAGCTCAGGTGCATCCCTAAGCTTGATTATTTAGGAACGCAAAAAAAAAACACAATCAAAGACAAAATATTTTTTAAGCCAAAATCTTTTGCATGCGTATGCAGAATTATCACCAGAGTTTCATAACAATCGAATTAATGGCTTAGAAACGCATAGAGGACAAACATACGAATTTTAATTTTTATTTATACATAACTAGTAACTTAGCCTCACTTTGCTCTGTTCCCTTCTCCCTAGGTATCTAACAGTAGTCTATGTGTTACTTCAGGTCACAGTGTATCTGTGTACTAAATTTCATCCAAATCCATCTTTCAACGTGAAAACAAACAAACATACACATAACACATACATACAAACGTACAAACTTTCACATTTATCATACATCCGATAATATTATGTAAGAAATAATGGTCAAGTACAAATCGGACTCGTGTGGAAAGTTTTATATTTCATAAACCATTTTAAATAAAGTCTCAATAATTAACTTTATTACAAAGATATTTTGGTTAATAAAATCGTTAACTCTATTTGTATTTCAATTCACTCAAATCAATACCACCCACTTGCATACTAAACGAATTTGTTAGATTATGTAGACAGTGAAAATGGCTTCCTTTTAATGTCTACCAAATTTCAGCTGGCGTTTTCTTTGTTCTCTTACAATGTATTGTAATTGAATTGGATTGGGTTCCGTCAATTAAGCTTTGTAGTGGTTTCGGTGACCGCGACATTTTCAACAGTTAATTTCAATAAATGTTTTTATGGCGGAAACTCAGTTGGTTTAATTACAATGTACATCTTACTACTGGCTCTCTGTGACATGTTAAAATAAAAATGATTAATTTGAATATTGTATATTTTTGTTTAATATATTATGACTTAATTAATATTTATTTATCTTGAGTAATTAATTCAAATATTGAAGATATTATGAAAATAAGTGTTTTGCATATTATGTGAAGCTAGGACTTGCGTCATTGAGACAACATGCACGCACTCACACACGTACACACATACACATACATACTCACGCGCGTGCGCGTTTTCGCACTTGGTTAAGTTCATTTCATTTTTGTTTTTATTTTTGCGTTAAATTGTTTTTTATATGTTATTTTATGTTTGTACTGTATTATGATTAGCATAAACCTTTCATTAAGTTAATTTAGAAGATATTGGCTCCTGCATTTTTGTTTATATAAGGGCAGGGGCTAAGAAATTTATTATTACTTGTACCTATAAAATTATGATGATAAAGATTTTTTTTTATATTTTTTTAATTTTATTTTTGAGTCGGATACAAGGCAGATACAAAATTGCTCTAATAGACAGCACAAAATTACATATTATGTACTATGTAATGCACTATTCCTTTCACTTTTTAACTCAACGGGATAATAATTTGACACGACCAGTAGGTCAAATAGATATTGGCTTTACGCTCTTTGTTACTGCAAAATATTACTTGTCAGAGAAACCCAATAACTATATTTGGCCCAACTCAGGACTGCAACCCAGGAACTCCGAATTTGTAATCACTAGACTACTAAGGCAGTGTAAAAAGCATAATGACATATAAAATGAATGAAATCCAAAAAAAAAAAAAATTTCAAAACAAGGAAAAGCTTTAATAACCTGTCAGTATTTCTTTTGACAAAAATATCTATGTCAGTTATACGCTACAAGTGACATATTATATATATTTTTGGGGGTTGAGATAAAATCAGTTGTAAGTCAGGAATCGCTGCACCAAAAGACCGCCCCGGCTTTGTTTAGATATATTGCCTGACACCGGATATTGCAAGCTGCATTGACGCCTTTCTCTTTATATATATTGAAATATATTTACTATAAAACGTAGTAGATGGTGTACTATAAAATATAGTTTTGAAAATATAATTATGGGTTCTAAGCTAAGTAGCTTACACATTCTTTATTTATCAACTCTGAAAAAATGGGATATTTGATGTCTTGTCGTCTTAGTACTTATTTGTTCAAACTAAGTAAACAATACTTGCTGTACTTTACAGTAGAGAGTATTTTCTTCTATATTAAAAACAAATCTTTATTTTTAAGATTTATATACATGTGTGTAAAAATAAAATACATCTTTTCGGCTTTTATAAAGTAAAATGTGTACTTTATACCAATAGAATTGACATTTAAAATAAAAACTCTTGCGGTATATTGGTCGTTTAGACGATATGTAAGCACTGAGACGACGATCTGTCAATCTGTGTCAGAATAGATAATAATCAGATGTAGCGGTTTTAATACGATTTTTATTTTTCTTCATTCCTAGATCCGTTTTAACGGTTAGTATAGATTTCCCAGAAATGAGATATTTTCCTGCAGTAAAAAAATACATATGTTGACCCGGATAACCAGCTATCACCATACCAAATTTTATCAAAATCTGTCCTGTGGTTCTCTCGTGATGTGTTCCCAGACAGACAGATAAGCAAAAATTCTAAAAACTGTAGATTCGGTCTGTGTATCGATAATAATTACTATTTCAATAAGATTTTCCAAAAAATATTTAATGTACAGATTCGATGTAACTTAAGCTGTTAAAAATTTATGAGCTATGACTTGTTCGAAATAAAAGGAATTATAGTAATAATTTTATATATTTCTGTAAAGACAATGGCCTGGCATATTTACTACTAAGGCCTGTTACTATGTCTTCTTAATTATAAAGCTGAGGATATTTTTGTTTGTTTAAACTCGTTATCTTCGCAACTATCAGTCTGATTTAAAAATTCTTTTTCGTTTTTGTATTCAGTTATTGTTAATGTCCCACTGCTGGGCATGTGCTTCTTGTCATTATGAGGGGGATCAGGCTCTAAGCCACCACACTGGCTAAATAAGGGTTATCGGACTTCACATGTATTTCGAAAACTTTCCTAGGTTTTCTCACACAGGTTTCCTCACGATGTTTTTTCTTTAGTGTTCTTCACATCTTTTTGCATTTTATAAATAGCCATTTATTAAGGAGATTATCTAACTTCACTCAATGACACTTAAAAGAAACCAGAAATATTCATACATATATTCGTATATATATAATTAGCAAGGGAAAGTACGTCGTAATTCAACTGTAATTGTTTAGTGATATCAAACTTCATTGAAATATTCGTGACTTATTCACGGAATCTATATGAATTATAGTTAAATTAATTTTGAAACCAATTTGCTAAGTTTACAAAGTCAAACCATAAAATAATAATAATTTACTTGCCAACCAATACAAGGTTTAGTCCAAATGGCATAAATATGGTATTTCTATTTTATCATATACTGTTTTATAATATATTAGTGTTCTATAAGGTATTTACATAGTTCTTCGAAACAGCCTCCAGCAATGTTTTGAGTTTTGTGTTTAAATATTTCTGAATACGGTTTTATTGTAGAGTTAGTAATAAATTCTAAAATAGTTCCTATTTGTAATGATTCACACAAAGTAAAAAATATTAATTAAAAAAAATAACGTGCTATAATAAATACTGTCTATAATGTAAGGATTATTTAAAACGAATAGAATAAGCCCAAAGAGCTGAACTATCCATTCTCTGACTCCACCAGATCAGCTTGATGGTATCAATTTTATAATTACATCTGATTTCACATACCAACAAAGTTTTAAGCTCAAACTTACGTCGCTTCACTGTGCCGTAAGGCGTCCTATACTACGTTTGCCTAAGCGCGGTATCCACGCTTGGAAAAAAAATTTTGAGAGCAAAATTTTTACGATGCGCTCGCACATCGACAGCTAAAAAGCGAAGTTAGCCGATAGATGTTTGTTGCCATGGTAACCGTTGTTATTGTCTGTCAAATATCTTTGACAGACAATAACAACGGTTACCATATATATATATATATATATATATATATATATATATAATATAATATAATATAATATAATATAATGTAATATACCCTGTATATATATATATATATATATATATATATATATATATAATTATATATATATATATATATATATACAGGGTGAATTTTTCAAGTGGGCGTGCATGGCTAAATCCGAAACTTTGAGGAATAGCGAAAAGTACTCAAAGGAGTCTCGGGCCCAATTTTCATGAAAATAAAACTGCATCATTGGATTTCTGAAAAATTAATTTTCCTCGCCAGGAATCGAACCTGTTGATTTTGAAAAAAAAACACATACTGTATAATTACACCATTCGATAGTGTTGCTAATAAGGAACGCATTCTGTGAAGTAATGACATACGGCAAACTTAAGGAAAGAGCTCATTTTCATCAAAATGTTTTTTTATTGTTCTTTGTTATTTACTTATTAAACCTAAACAGATCAATTGTTCAAAATGATAGCCGTTGTTTTTAATACATAGTTGGATTGGACGTTTCAAGGATTGTACTGCATTAAGCATTACAATATTATTGATTCCGTTTAGAATATTTCCAAAGACCATTTCAAGTCATCAATTACATTATACGTGTCTTTATAGATTTCGTTTTTTACATACCCCCTGAGAAAATAATCTAAGGGTGTCTTTATATATATATATATATATATATATATATATATATATAAAGACATAAAATATATATTTCTTTTAATGATATTCTATAAATATATGATTGTAATATATATATGATTGTAATATGCCTTATTTAATTAATTTTTTGAGTTATCATTCCTTTTACAAACAGAGAGTTGTAACATACGGGATGAAATCTTTAACTATTTTTGTTCTGTTAAGCCAAAGAAGTATAACTTCTTACGTCCGTACATAAGTACACACACACGTTTTTTTTAAATTTTTGTATTCGTTTGCTAAATAATAGACCTATTGAAATCAACTCAATTCATACCTAAATAAAGAATTCATAAACCAGTTATAATATTATCTATAGAAAAAATAATATATCAATTGGACAATCCATAAAACTATGTATTTGCTTATTGACATTTGAATAGGGTTATTGAAAACTTTTTATTATACAAAAAAGTAAATACTATTGTTATTAGCGACGGTCCGGAGCTGAACTGAATTGGAAAAAAGCTTTTGTAGATTGGGAATTTTTTGAGGACTTTTCATTAGCACTATGTTATGTGCTGGAATATTTAATCTAAATACAGAAATATTTGAACCTATACATATAATAAAATTCTGAGTCGAATCTATACATTAAATATTTTTTGGAAAATCTTATTGAAATAGTCATTTTTATTGATCTGTCTGTCTGTCTATGTGTCTGTCTGTTTGTCTGGGAACGCCTCGTAAGTAATCCAGTGGCTAGATTTTGGTGAAATTTGGTATGACGACAGCTGGTTATCCGAGTCAACATTTATAATACTTTTTGATGCGGGAAAATAACTCATCTCTGAGAAATCTATACTAACCATTACAACGCACCTAGGGACGACGTCGAGCGGAGCGAGGGTGAGTCGCTAGTATGTTCTAAAGTAGGAGAGTCGACTAAAATATTTGAGTAACCTGATCTATTCATCATGTCTGTCTATCGTAGACGTTTTTGTTCAAGGGAATTTGAAATAATTTCATTAAAACCAAACTGCTTAAAATAATTTAGGAAGAATACTGCACATCGTTAGAGATACAATTGCATTATAGAGCATCGTAGCACATAACTAGGTAAACTTATTTAAAAAAATCTTTTAAATTTTAAATAAAAAAATCTTTATACTTTATCTACTTTCACTTTTTAAGATTTTTTGTACATATGTACATACCTCGTACATAGAAATATCCTCGATTTGAGCTTCGACGGCCAGTATCATTAAAATTAGCCAACTGCGCAAGAGATATTACTATAGTGCAGCGCGTGTGCCTGTGTACGCAAAGACACTAGACACTAGACTCTATTTCTGTCATTTTCATACTCTGGTGGGACAACAACTCGACACGATCGGTGAGAGATCAGGCGCAGATCAGGCGCGCCAACGGCTTTACGTGCTCTCCGAGGCACGGACGTGAAGCACCACTTACATCCGAACTCGGGGCTATAACTGAGAATTTCTTGAGAAAAACACTTAATAACTATACTTAGCGCGACCCAGGTTTCAAACTCAGGACCTCCAGGTCTGCTGCCGTACATGCTAGCCCGTAGACCACCTAAAACCTTTTTGTGACATTTATAAACGCTACCCTATATGTTTTATAAATGCAAACCGGTAAAATATGGCAATATTTGCTATGCAAAGTAATTTCCTAAGTAATCTGATATCAACAAACATCTCCCACCCCTTACATCTTTGTTCATGTCAACTCTATGTAAACCTTTTAGGGTGTAGATTTGCTATGCATTTTTTCTAGTTTTATGCTTGAGTAATTTATTTAAACAGTTAAGCGTTACCGAAATACATTTAAAAATATAGAAAAAGCTATAATTACGAGAAAAATATATGAAAATACTAGCGACTCGCTCTCACTCCGCTCGGGTTCGTCCCTAGGGCGGACCACCCTTATCACTTAGGGGTATGACAAATAGTTTACGTCCTATTCTCAGACCTACTGAATATGCACACAAAATTTCAGAAGAATCGGTCAAGCCGTTTCGGAGGAGTTTTGTTACAAACACTGTGACACGAGAATTTTATATATTAGAAGATATATCCCTACAAGTAAAATAATATTAATAAAATATATATTAATGTAAATTTTTATGCTTTGTCTTTTAAGGTAAATTCGTAAACACATAACTGTATTACATTTTAGCCTTAACGAGATTAATGAATTATAATCAAACCAATATTATAAATGAGAAATTTTGTGAGTGGTAATTCATCATACTCTAACGGTTCAACGGATTTGAGGGAAATTCAGAATGTATGTATCTTATATCCTGCTTAAGTTATTGGCTATTATATATATATATATATATATATATATATATATATATATATATATATATATATATATATATATATATATATATATATATAATATATTTTATTGTAAAAACTATCCTATGTCCTTCCCAAGGTCTCAAACTATCTCCATACCAAATTAATTCGGTTCAGCGGATTAAGCGTGAAAAGGAGACAGACAGACAGACAGACAGAGCTACTTTCGCATTTATAATATTAGTATGGATCTGCATTATAGGATTAGGTATACTTATTTAAGAATACCACTATCGTAACTTTCATTAAAAAATATAAACTATATTTGTTACTTAACTATTTGAGGGATGACATTTCTTAGGGTTTCAGGGAAATTAGTGTATCTTATATTCTAGTATACTTATAGGTTATTTTTATCTTTTTGTGACTTTTCCATTCTACGTGACATTGACGGAGTAATCTGTGCTCAACTGGCACGTTTTTGGCACAAAAAAATTGAATTGAATCGACATACGTACATTTAAGAAATCTAAAGTTCCTGCGAGGTAGCTAATTGGATTTAATTTTGTAGAATTAATATTGTCGTAATTCATATAGCATGTAATGAACTGCAAGAGAGGTACTTTATTCGTTCGAATATACTTATTATACTAGCGACTCACCTTCGCTCCGCTCGGGTTCGTCCTTGTTAGATTGTATAGATTTCTTAGAAATGAGATATTTTCCCGCAGTAAAAAGTATCTTATATGTTGGTTGTACCCGGATAACTAGATATCATCATACTTAATTTTATCAATATCTGTCCAGTGGTTTTCTCGTGGTGCATTCCCAAATAAACAGACAGACAAAAATTCTAAAAACTATAGATTCGGTCTCTGTATCGATAATAATGATTATTTCAATGAGATTTTCCAAAAAATATTTAATGTTGAAATTCGACTCAGAATTTTATTATATGTATAGATATATAATATATTCACCGATTAATTTCTCAGGAATAGTTTGACCGATTGTGTCTCAGAAAAATTATATGGGATTCCATATACATAATATGTATAGTTTTTGTCATATAAATTATAGATATATAAATTAATCTAGTATAATATTTCGGGTCTCATTCTTGCACGTTTGATTTTTTGACTTATTAAAGGAAAAATAACACTATTAAGAGATACGTTTAACAAAGTGATTTTTACACAGCCTGTAAATTATCATTGATATTTCACAAAAAATTAGCAGCATCTGCTAGAAGGTCATATTTATTAAGTACACAAATAGATTTTATAATATAGATATTTAGATGTACTTTATTGTACACCATATTAGAACAAACAAACAAAACGAAAGTTATACACAAACAAAAGATGTACAGCAAGCGGCCTTATCTCCTTAATAAAATAAATATTTTTATTAAATAATAAGAAACATTTCATATTTTATTATAACTTTTGTATATAAAGAAATAATAAACAAAACACATTCATTAATCTGAACCGTACAAAACTGTCAACTCCAATGATGACGTACGTACGAGTAAGTTTAGATGTTAGCTGAAACGCTCGGGCAAAAGCGAAATAGTCCAGTCATTTGGTGCTTATCTGTTGTCTAGAAAGTTATGTGAATGTTTTAAAAAATGATATTCTTTATACATTTCGATCTTTATTTTTTCTAAATAATATTGTTGACGATACCCTATAAGGTAGTACAAAGAAATTATATTAAATATTTTTAGTTATTTACTTACCAAGCAACGTTTCTTACTTAATTTAAATAGTCTATCGAAAATTTACATGTTTTATTTCTTAGAGGACGAAATATTATTTTTTAGATATCAAGGAAAACACTAACCCCAGTGTAAAGTTAAATCCAAGTTTGTGGGGTTGCAACCTCTATCCCACGGCCGCCCATCCCATCTTGGAAAACACCCCTTTTGACAAATGTACGCTAAGCCCAAAAAATGTAACATTTTAATGGACTAAAAGGGGAATCACCTTAATTGATTAGTATAGAAAAGATGTTTAATATCCTCTGACTTCTTAGAATATCATAATTGTTATAAGAAGGCGTATCTTGTAAGATTTCTTAGCGTGATCAAGCTTTTATCTCGCCAACATTCAATGATGCCAATTAAATTATAATGCTTCATGAATTTCGTATCGAAGTAACAAAAGGTAATTAGTAAGTAAAACCAACAAGTTCTTAGACTTTGCTTTACTATGTAACCAGGAAAATAATGAGTTATTATTATTTTAGTTTAAAGAAATACTAAATTTAATAACGGTATTATTATTATAAAAGTGTTTTTATGTATATGTTGATTGTTTTTTCTAATGAAATAACTTTAATGAGTCCAATCCATCTTCTTTATACTTTTTATCGAACCCCTTGCTTACCCTTTCTTTACCTTCATTGATAACGTGTTAATGATGTTTTTGATATTTCAAGCTATTACATTTAGTCTACTATTACCTACAACAGCTTAGAGTATGTTACCATTTTTTAATAATTTACCACTGTGGTAATAAAAGATAAAAGTGCAGCCATTATACTATACTAGCAGTTCGCGCGGCTTCGCCCGCGTTCAAACTTCCGATCGCTACCAAACTTCATAGTATCACCTGCTGTGCTATTCTGAAGATTGCCTCAAAATTTCATCAAGTAGTTCCATCCGTTTTGAAGTCCATAGTGACGTATACACACATCGATTTATACATACATATACGTAGATATGACTTTTATGGAGATAAACGGTTTTGATGAAAAAACAGTATACACCATACCTTCTAAATTTACACATTCAGTACACGAGCCTGTTGAAAGAAAATAGCGCGGTTTCCCTTTCTTTAAACTCCGCTGTTTAATTAAATTTAAACACAGGTTTCGGCCCCAGACAATTGTTATTCGAGGAGCTTAGCCATTATACGCCTGTGATGTTAACCCTTCTAAATTAACTTATATAAAACGAAGCGTATTAAAGTTAATAGGGTTGGCAACTCATGTCATTTTATTTATTATAATTAGTAATAAATTAATATATATATAATTAATATTAATAATATATATATATATATATATATATATATATATATATATATATATATATATATATATATATATATATATTATATACTTTTGAATGGTTTCTTAGACTGATTCAAGTCCTATTTATTTATTTAATCTTCAAAATCCACCCTTGAAGCTTTCAACGCAGTTTCAGTTTCTTTAAAATGAGTCCATAAGTAAAATAATAAGTTTTGTTTTCTAGTATAATATATATTGAAAAGGTGCTTTAATCAATTATTAACGTTATGCCAACCCTAAACATATTGGAAAGCTTCTCTTAATGGATCTTTTATCTCAACATCATAAGATTTCTTTGCATATGAATTTGAGTGAACGAAATTAATTACATTTAACGTATCTTTTAAAACTATATTATTTAAGTATGTATACTATGTGTTTATTATTATGTCAAGGTAATATTTTGAACGTATTGAAATAATATTTTCAATTACAGAATACATGATACGTATACATGAAATATGCATTTATTGATATATAATTTAGTGAATGCGAAATAAAATTAAAACAAATTGTTTTAGATTTTTCATAAGCGAAAACTTGGCAGAGCTTATCGTAAACTAGCTTTTACTCCAAAAAAATAAAAGTGTATAAAATGTGTTTGTATATCGAAACCACTATATGAATTTAATTGTTATTGAATATTCATATCCTGCTTAGAATATTTTTAAAAGCGGCTTAACTACAAATAAATTTTGCTGTGCAAAAAAGATTCGCTCTAGATAATGGTTGAAAATGTCCTTGAAATTATGAATTAAAAAAGAGATGTAACATCAAATTTACACAAGTAACTTCCGGGAACTATTAATATTAAAGTTTATACGACACTAGCGACTCACCTTCGCTTCGCTTTGGGTTTGTCCTTAGAGCGAAATAAATCTATCCCACGGGAATCGCACGTTTTTCCGGGCTAGTAAGTAAGTTACCTATGTGCTATTTCAGACCAGATATAATCTATCTTTTTGCCAAATTTCATGCAGATCCGTTCAACCGTTCTGGTGTAAAAGAGTAACAAATATCCATCCATCCTCACAAGCTTTCACATTTTTAATATTAGTATGACTATATATAGATAGAGTAAGTCGCAAAGAAGAATTAGAAATGGTATTTAGTTCCTCTTAGTTGAGAAGTCAATCCTGACTAATTGTACCGACTAACTGGAGTAAGGTACTAAATTTACTAGAAGAATCGGTACTTTAGGTAACCAGGTCTAAAGAAATAAGTCTGTGCAGTCACTGTTGAAAGGCAGGAGAAGTAGAAATGTAAGAACATCAGCTTTGAAGGAGGTAGTATGGATATGCCAAAGTGTATAGTACTCGCATTTTCGTAGCTCTAGCCAGCCAGCCAGCCAGCGTAGCCAAGGACCTAAAATAAGAAAGAAACGAAAACGAAACGAAAGCAAAAACATTTACACCATAAATTCCCAAAGAAATCAATAAATTGTGATTGATGAACTTTTCGAAATTGCCGATTTTATGTTAAAATGTTTTCGAAACTTCTAATAAAAAAATCTGTTCTTAAATCCAATAGAAACGTATATGTTTCATATATGATATTTTTATTTCATGACTAAATTCATGTACCTATGTTAAATCTACATATGTATATTTCATGTTGTAATTTTTCAAATATCGAGTCCCAATCTTTTTTAAAGCTTTAGTTTTTATCAAACAGTAGATTTCAGTCAAGAAGAAGTTCTGACAAGATTTATATAAGAATACTTTTTATATCAGACAAAAGGAAAAATATGTTGGGATTGTTTTCCTGGAATTTTTCCTCCACTTAAAATCCCGATAGTTCAATTTTTCTAACTATATCCTGTTATGTAGTTTTTTATCTATATACTTATAATTATATTATATATAAGAATTATTATCTTATATGTAACTAGCGACTCACCCTCGCTCCGCTCGGGTTCTTCCTTAGTTACATTTTAACATTTAGTATAGCTTTCTCAGAGATGAGATATTTTCCCGATGTAAAAAATATCCTATATATTAATCCGGATAACCAGCTATCATCATACCGAAATTCAATTGTGGTTTTCTCGTGATGCGTTCCTAGACAGACATACAGGCTGACAGACAAAAAGACAGACAAAAATTTTAAGAACTATAGATTCGGCCTCTGTATCGATAATAATGACTGTTTCAATAAGATTTTCTTAAAAAAATATAATGTACAGATTCGACTCAGTTAGAATTTTATTATACGTATAGGTTACATTTACTTTTTGCTGTTTCATTTCTTTACATATTTTTGAATCTCTTTCAAAACATAAAATTATGTAACATATGGCTAACAAAGGTGTCCTAAATATAAAATAGGAAGTATACATATTTGTGCCTACAATACCGTAAATATGTTTAAGGAGACTAGGATGGATCGCGAGCTTTGCCACGTGGGGCAAAAGCAATTAGCAACATTACAAATGTTTTCCCCGGCTTAATTAAGAAAATTTAATACTGAAAATTTGTTTTTGAGTGATGAGTTACGAATACGCGCGCGTTGAAACACACATACGATTAAAATACTGTTACATTGTATATAGTAACGACGACGTTTGGCTCAGTTTCTAATGACCCTACTTGCTATGCAACGGTCGCGGGTTCAAGTCCCGCTGGGGGCATTCATTTGTATAATTAGCGCGAACGTTTGTACTCCAGTCCTGGGTGTCTATATTTATACTATGTATATATTTAAAATTTGTAGTGTATCAACTATCTGGTATCCATAACACAAGCTTCGAGCTTACTATGTAACTAGATGGTGCTGTGTGTTAATATCCCAACATATTTATTTATTATTTATATTCGAAAAAAAAATATATTCAATATACACCGGTGGTAGGACTCTGTCAAGCCTGAGGAGTTCGACTGGATGGGTACCACCCCCTTATCTATTTCTGCCGCCAAGCATCAATGAATGCATTGTTGTGTTCCGGTTTGAAGGATAAGGTAGCCAGCGCAATTACAGGCAAGAGGCGTATCATCTTAGTCCTCACAGTGACAACGCACCTGTGGTTCTGCATTTTTGTTACTTAAAACCTAAGTGAATGAACCGTAGGTGTTATGGGCGACAGGTACTGCTTTCCATTAGGTGGTCTGTCTGCTCGTTTGTCACTGAATGTCATAAAAAAATATAATTTTAAGCGTATCACCATTTTCTGAAATTTTTATAGTATTATACCTTCATGAATTTATTGATAGGTCCAACAAAGTTATTTATTATGTACCTAAGTAGATACTTAATAGAGTTATGTATTAAGATTTCCTTTTCTCATAAGACCTTTTGTGAAGGATCTTGTTGTAAATTAAATTATATAAAATAGTATTTACTTCTTTTTTTAATCGAACATATTATATACAGTTTTTTACACATATCGTTTAAACATTGTAATAATGTAAGTATTGTAAGTCTTTAGAAATAAGTGCCCAGATATTTTCTATGAATATAAAATACTATCAGAACTCGCGGCTTCGCTCGCGTTCAACCAACAAAAAACTCTTTAGATATAAAATAAGTTAGCTATAAGAACTAACTAAAATTCCGATCTATTTGAATTTGTGTTTGGAAAGTAGATAAGTATTCAACAGTATTCTATTTCAAAGTTAAATGTGTCGAGTGTTCGTAATACCTTACCATCTGGAGGGTCTTTAAGATGCTCCATCGTATTCTAAATTACATTGAATTTTATAACAAAACGAGGGGCTTCAATAAGATGAGATTCTATTGAATGTAAAAAAAAGTTATGGAAATGACATATTACACTATTTATTAGGGTGGAGCGAAAAAAAACAATATCTTTTTTCCTAGCTTGGAGGTAGAATTTGTAGCTTATAAAAAACAAATTATTAAAAAAAAATTGTTTACTTAACTTTTAAAGGTTTTTTGGTTTGAATGGAAATTTTTTTCGACTGATCATTTTTGTAAACATTTAAGAATTGACGGATATAGTAATTTTCTACCCAACTTTCATTGTACATTATACATTGTGCTTGTACACTGTTACAAATTCTACCCCCAAGAAAAAAAAATCGCTTCATCCTACTACTGATAAATGTGAAAGTATGTGTGTGTGCCTATATGTCTGTGCGTGTAAATATCTTTGCTATCTTCAGGTTAAAATATTTTCACGTCGGGATCACCAATTTTAGGGGTGCCTTATTTATTACTAGTGATGAAATGCTCAAGAGTCAAATGCCGATTGTTTTTATTTCAAATGTGCATCACTTTTATACTTTACTAGTAAAAAACTCTTTTGATTTATGTTATATTATAGCGACTGTATTTATATAATATTAAATTATTTGGATATTGTTCATACAAAAATACTAAAATTGCGATTAAAAATGGAGGAATGGGAAGTAGGAGGGTGAAAATATTTTACGACCTTTTTTCATACCTACCAAATATACAAAAAAAAAACATTTAAATCGGTCGAGCCATTTCGGAGGAATGCAACCGCAAACACCGTGACACGAGATATTTTTGTATTAGATAATATTATATATGTAATACTTTCTTAGATTTTCGCGAATATTAGACATTTAAATAAAACTATCTTTTCGGATTTTTTTGCGGATTTATTTTGATTTTTGGTTCCCCGTTTATTTAAATTATATATGTATGTATTTATTCGTTCCCACAATACTATAGATACGAAAATTCTATCCTCACCATAAGTTTATTGCACAAGTGTGCATTTAGTTGACATAAACATTTAACATCAAGAATAAAGTTAGACAAACGTTTTCTTTATAAAATAGCGGGGCCTGTAAAAGCATGTCTCTTATACGAAAAAAATATTATAATATATTTATATAAATATTAATATTATTATTGTTTGGTGATCAATAAAAAAAATATATTAAAATCAGTATTTCCATCTAAAACATAAGATATATATATATATATATATATATATATATATATATATATATATATATATATATATATATATATATATATATATATAAGATGATGAATTCTTGTGGGTTGTATTATAACGTATTTTCCTGTAGGAATGAGATCTCTACTGACAAAAGTAACCTAAATTACTCTCCAGCCTTCCAACTATCTCCACACAAACAATTACGCCAATCCGTCACTTTCTTTCAACTTGAAAGGAGGACAAACAAACAAACACATTTTCATATTTATACTATAAAAAATATGGAAGTATGAATATTAGTATGGATATACTTTTCTTCAGATATCATTATTTATTTCTTGAAGGTGGTACACGTAATCGATACATCCGGAGAATATTAAAAATTCCGAATGCCTTTAAAGGTTCTTTGCCTTTAAAAGCCTTTGAACGACAAACGCAATATAAGAAATAGCAAGTTGCAACGCTTATATAATTTACAAGTCTCACCTTAGATGTGACAAGGATACAATTTTGTTGTATCAACTGTGTACGTGACCGATTTGCACAATATTTCATATTTTATATTGAATATTTCAATACAAAGATAAGTTAGATACTCGTATCAAATAAGCTCTTTATTTAGATGTCTAGTGCTTTTGAGATTTCTATTATGTTGAGGGTAATAAGTTTGATATTAAGTAGTATACAAAAATAATAATTCAGTACTTTTAACGTCCTCACTACTAGGGTATTGGCTTCTTTTCAATGTGAAATGACTGAAAACAGGAATTAGGAACTCAAAAAACTCGTCGGCATATTAAATTGAAAACGTACGCACATAGTGGAAATTTTAATGGAAATTCTCGTGTTTTATTTCTTTTTCGCTTTAAAAAAACAAAAGTTGACCAATGAGCAGCTTTGAAAAATCTATCAAGATTTCATGGATCGTTCTAGATGTTGTGATGCCTCGAAGGTATAAGTAATCCTATATAATAAATGCATAGTTGATGTGACACACATATGAAAATAGTTAATTTTTCAAAAAAAAATAAATAAAAAGGAAACAATCGAGATAAAAACTATACTATCTTTTAAGTTGGAACAAATCACACATTTTGGACAAAAATACGTTAAAATTGAATAAGTAGTTTCGGAGTTCATCCCGGACCAACCATCTCAGGAATTATATATATTAAGATATGCGTAAAAAATATACTCACTTTTTCACATGGTTTCCACTAACATGATTTTCATTACTCCTATACTGTTACTGTAACATATTTAATTTATAGCAGCTATTAAAGACATTGCAGGAGCGCGTGGCATTCAAATTTTCATCACGTCCAACTCAGAGCCAGCACGTGAAATATTCACAAACCAGCAGTAGTTTGCTTCGGAACCGCCTTTTAGCAGACGCATAAAAATAAAATCGGGATCGATTTGAGCGTGTGAACGAATAAAATGCTATTTAGATTTTTAGTGTATCATGAATTTTTATACGTGCATGTGTATAATATTAATAAAAAATACATACATAGATATCTTATAATACTTTAATAATAATACTTTATTTTCACAAAAAGTTTACACTTTTAACTTATTTTTAACTTATTTTAGTTTACATTATGATTAATATTACTTAGATGCCTCTGTTGCCGTACTAGGAAGCCTGTGTTACGGCATACAGCGCCCACCCCTCAAAAATTGGCAAGAATACTAATATAAAACTAAGTTATTAAAATTTAATATGTATAATAACTAACTTATAATTATACAAGTATAATAAATGTTTCTTTATTTATTCTATAAAATTTATAAAAAGGATATAAAATAACTGTGTATGCGTGCATGCATGCGTGTTTGTATGTGTGCGTGTGGATGTGTGTGTGTGTGTGTGCGTGTGTGTGTGTGTGTGTGTGTGTGTGTGTGTGTGTGTGTGTGTGTGTGTGTGTGTGTATATGTTATGTATGTATAAGAGTTATCATCGTAATGTATAATATCATTTATATATCAGTTGTAAAAGCTAGTGAGTTTTTCAGTATCATCATAAGATAAGTTCAAGAAATAGTCAACAATTTTCAGCTTACAAATTTTCCTATTGGCAGAGAGTATATTTAATTTTTTATTAATTATATTATAGATAAACGGTCCCAAGTAGCAATAAAATTTATGAATAAACATAGTTCGAAAAATCCCATTGTCTACGCAAACTGCTTGATTTCTACGTTTATTAAGTAATTTCGGTGTATAATTCAACTCGGCATGTTGTTTTAGAATAATATTTAATAAAAACAGCTGTCGTACTGTCAGGACTTCACAATACTTATAGAGTTCATGAGTTGGACAAAGCAGCGGCCTGAAAGTGCAAACTTTAAGAACTGCGCGTTGAGCAATCTCAAGAGGTTTTAGTGTAGTTTTTGATGCACCGCCCCATGAAGATATGCAATATGAAATGAGAGATTGGCACAGGGCAAAGTATATCCGTTTTAAGATAAGGGGTTCAACGATATTTCGAAGGTTTCTGAAAATTTTGGTTAATTTGCGGATTCGATTTGATAAACTGGATATATGCTGCTTAAAGTTGAGGTGACTGTCTATAATAATACCAAGATATTTGATGGAGTCAACTCGTCCAATTGATTGACATGAACAGTTGGATCTGTGCCTGCAAGAGTGAGATATCAGTTGATATTCCTCACTTGGTCTACCTATATTACGTATGGAGTGCACTATATATTTGGTTTTTTCAGTATTAATTGTCAAAGTATTGTTCCTTAACCATTCATTAGCCATATCAAAACCATTTTGTGCAGCTGCAAACACCTTGGACCAGGTATTTTCAGCAAAGATTAGGGCAGTGTCATCGGCAAAAGAGATTAGTTTTCCTTGTGGAACAACTAAGTCAGATAGGTTGTTAATATATATTAAAAATAATGTTGGTCCTAATATACTGCCTTGGGGTACTCCATAATTAATAGGAAGGCTATTGCTAACGTAATCTCCAATACGAATACATTGTGAGCGTTCAGATAGGTAACTTTTAAATAGTTTTAATTGAGTTCCTCGTATCCCTAGATTCTCAAGTTTATAAATTAATTTAGGTATAGAAATCGTGTCAAAAGCCTTCGCTAGGTCTAAAAATATCGAAATTACTTTCTTTCCTTTATCCAAATTTTGACTCACAAAATCAGTCAGCCTAAACACGGCTTCGTCTGTGGATTTGCCTCTGCGAAAACCAAATTGATTCGTTGAAAGTAAATTGTTAGTTTCTAAATAATGAATGAGCCTATTATTAATAATTTTTTCTAGTATTTTCGATATAGATGGTAAGAGGGATATTGGTCTATAGTTACTGGGAAGTTTTTTATCGCCACTTTTATAAATCGGGTGAATTTCTGACTTTTTTAGAATCGTAGGGAATATTCCGGTTTTAAGACATAAATTAAATATATGTGTTAGAGGGGGGGCTAAAAAGCACTTATGATCCTTAAGAAACCTATTTGAGATAAGATCCCAACCAACTGCTGAAGAATTTTTTAATCCACTTATCAATTGGCTAACTTCTTCCTCTGATGTATCTAGCAAAACCAAAGATCCAGCAGGTATGTTTCTATTAATATCAGAAGAAGAGCTGTGATAACTATGTTTATCTATGGGGAATTTTTCTGCCAGGTTTTTGCCGACGTCGATAAAGTATTTGTTAACTGAGTTTAATGAGTTCATGGGTGAAGAAGATATATTTAGCAAATCATTAAATGCATTACTATTTTTGTTCGATATATTTATTTTATTTTTTAATATTTTCCATAATTTTTTAGTATCGTTTTTAGCATTATTTACTTCATTTATTTCATAATTGTTTTTTATTTTCCTTAATAGTGCATTGCAAAAGTTTCTATACCGGGTATATGCCTGTTTAAGAGTTAGGTTATTAGGAAAACGTTTTGAATTTTTATGTAATTTATCTCTATTTTTAATACAGCGTAGTAGGCCTGGTGTGATCCACGGTTTTAGTATTTTCTTTCTAGATGATAATGTTATAATGGAAGTGTTATCGGATATTATGTTTGTGATGGAATTCGTTAAATATTCAATAGCATAGTTAGGATCCTTTGCTGTAAAAACAGGAGTAAGATTAATTTTTAGCAAATTTGTCTTGATATTTTGTATGTTTACCTTTTTATAACTAGTAGTAACATAGAATCGATCTAGCTTCAGATTAACTGATATTAGGACAGGATTATGGTCTGTTATTCTTACTTGTGGTATCATAGTTATAGAAGAAAAATTAGTTTTTATTAGTATATGATCCAAGCATGAATCACTATCTTCGCGGGTTGTGAGTGTATGACTAGGAAAAAGCCCATGGAAAGCTGCTAGCGTTAGATATCGATCACTATTTAAGCTTGCTTTTTTAATGTCTATATTTATATCCCCAATCAGAAAAATATTCCTAATGGAATCTAACTTTTGAAGTACTGTATCAAGTGATGTAAGAAATGTATCAATGTTATGATACGATGGGGATCTATAGATGCATATAATTGCTATATTATTATCTTGTATCGCTATTAAACAGTTACCTTCCTGGAACGAAGGCTCTTCCACTGAAAAAGACAAGTTTTTTTTGACGTAGAGTACAACACCATCGTTTTGTTTATTGCAATATTTAGTGTGGTATGAATTATAGTTGTGTAATCCTGGTATACAAGGAGAACTACCGATCCAACATTCTGTAAGCACCATAACTTCTAAATCAAATTTTAGCCTTTCAATTAAAACTTCAAATTCAGGCATGTTCTGATATATACTACGTATGTTTTGTGTGAGAATTTTTAAACTATTAGGGGATCGAGCCATCACTTTATGACATTCATCGATATCACAATTAAGTACCTTTGAAACAGAGATATCCTCGATATCTTCAGAAATTTCAATTATACTATCGAACTTAAATATGTTTTATATATATGCTTTAATTGCATGAGTAATTTCTTGCCTAAAGCAAGAAAAGATCCATTACTATGATAACTGTATTTAATATATGAAGCATGTTTATTTTGTAAAGTGTTATTGTATGTGGAGTGTAATATATTTATAAAATTATATCTAAAAAATAGGTAAGAACGGATGCAAATAACTAAATTAACCTTAATTAAGATGAAGCAAACACTTATTTTAGTAACTAAATCTAGTCATATGGATTTTTTTAATTTATTTATATCATCTTCTGTATTTATACGTATATGTGGAGATTTTTCATCTTTACGAAGATAAATGACGCCATGAGTTGTCCAGCAAAAGGAGAAGCCGTAAGTTCTTTGAAATGTTCTTGCCAAGTAAAATAGTTTTTGAGATTTAGAAGTTAATGTTTCGGATACAAATATAGGATTAGCTGGTTGCTTAAAGTGCAAGTGAGATGTGTTTAGTTTCTCTTCTTTTTTCTTAGACTTATTGAAATTCTTGATCTTTTTTAATATTTTGTCCTTTAATATAACCGTGTTAAATTCCACTATGATAGGTTTAGATATGTCATTTTTCTTTGTAGGAATTCGATAGACATCCCTGACATTATCAGAATTAATGTCTAAGTTCAAAGCTTTGCCCAATTTCATGACTACAGTACAAAGATTTTCTTTAGATTCGTTTTCCAACTTAGGTATATTTCTAATTTCAAGACCAGCTGACCTAGATCTACGCTCCAAAAAATCAATTCTTTCCTCTAGCTGTGTTATAGTTTTTTTATCTTCGTGTTTTTGTTGTTCTAGGGTTCTAATTTGTACCAAGAAGTCATCATATTTGCTAGACATCATTTCTACGCTTTTCTTCAGCTCAGAGTTCTGTTATAGTAAATAGTTATAGTAAAATAAAGTTATAGTAAATATGAAATATATTCATAGGTAATTATACAGCCTATCAGGGTAAAACCCTGATAGTCGCCTCAGTTGGATAGTTGCCCCGGTTTTTAATACACTATATTAGAGATATCAATGACGTTAGCGCTCTTCTGTAATTTGAAGCGCCTCTTCCACAGACCTTAGGTCCATGCCAGTAGTAGAACTAGGTACACGTATTTTGTCTGTGTGAGCGAAAATCTTCTGCAGCAGGACGTTGACGAGCGTTGAACTAATATTCGTGCGTATTTTCTATTGCATATTTTCTGTTATGGTTGTCGGTTCAGTCAACTTTTTGCTTCTACGCATGCAGTGAAGTTTAAATTACACTACCTATTAGCGCACGACGTTTGTTTGGACGGCACGTTTGGCTCAGTTTGTAGTGACCCTACTTTCTGCGCTAGTGGTCAAGGGTTCGAGTCTCGCTGAGGGCATTCATTTGTGTGATGAGCACGAATGTTTGTACTCTAGTCATGGGTGTTTATATTAGTATAGTGTATCAACTATCTGGTATCTATAACACAGGCTTCGTAGCTTACCATGGAACAAGATGGTGGTGTGTGTTAATGTACCAACATATTTATTTATTTATTTATTTATTACCTTATACTGTGAAATAGCTTTTATTTATTTTTTTAAAAGATAAGGGCAAGTATCCGTACCGAAAAGGATAGTCGCCCCATATAATTTTGCGGATAGTCACCCAAGGGCAATTAGAGTTGCAAGTCGGCGAAATGCCACGCAAATATGAGCAAGAGTTTAGCATGCCTAACAGGGCTAAACAATCTGCAAAAGTTTTAAATTCCAAAGAAAAAATTGTCAAAAAAGAATAACGAAGAAGAAACAAACATTACTAAAGAATGGAGACAAAGAAATAAAAAGATTTTAAGATGGTAAAAAATAAATCAGCTGATAATGAGATAAAAATTATGAAGAAAAGAGGTCGAAACGAAAGTAAAAGATCAAAAAATATGTCGATTTCTCTAGCAGTGTGAAAACATATAATTAATTAAACTAAACGGAGAAAGAAAGATGACAAATAACAATTCATAGTTCCGAGATGAAAGTGAAAAAAGCATTATAAATACAAAAATAGCCAAATAAAAAGCTACTAAAGGAGTACAAAAAACGAGTAAGAAATTAAAGACGATAAAAGACACTGAAAAGACACTAAGAGAGTTATAGACATTAATACAAAAATAGAAAATGCGAATGAGAAAAGTTCAGTTGATGGTTATCGTCAATGTTTTTAAATTTACAATAATGCTAAATCCAAATCAAGCTGGATTGTGCTTCCAGGAAACTTGTTCATCATTCAAAGAATATTGTGTAACATGTGAAAAATTGAAAGTTCTGGCTTCGTAATTGATTTAAAAAAAATTTGGTGATATCCGCCTACCCACTAATTTTAATATTTGTGCCAAAGTTGATTGCCATATTAAAAGGTAGCGCAACTATCCGGCTTTACTCTAATATTATGTATGTATTTTTAGTAGTAAATGGGCGACCGAGCTTCACTCGGCGTAAACGCTCGTGCTGTAGGTTATCATCCATTGGCGATAATGCAAGTACTAAAAAAATACGCGATGGCGATATTAACTATATTTATTTTGTCAGTACATAGAAAAAGACTTTAGTAATTAGGTTTAAAAAAAATATTTTTTTATGAAAAATTGCGTTTTTTTCATAAAGTATATCTATAATTAAACTTTAAAACCAAACACTTATTTAAATACAAAATTTAATCATTTGACTCATTTCCAAGGTACATGATATAAATAAATACTAAAATTGCTCATTTAATATGATACGTATAGGTATATAACATTAAATGAAAAGTGAAAAGAAGCTTTATTGTAACTTTAAAAAACATAATAATAACCTCTCGAATATTTTAATTCTAAATCAACAAATGATACTAAAATATTTCTGTTTATATTTTATACTAGCGTTCTGACATGGCTTCGCCGAAAAGAAAAAGGGTACAGATCTTAATCCTAATGTTTTGCGTCCTGATAAATGGCTTAGAAATACATAGCATACGAACAGACAAACATACATAAACTTTTATGTATATACAATGCATTATTTAAATGATTCCATAATAATGTATTCAGCCCTTTTTAACGTCCCACTGCTGGGCACGGGCCTCCCTTCATTACGATTCCATAATAATAAACTTATTATATTATAGTTATATGAAACTGTGAAAACATCGTTTGAAGCCAAAACCACAATTGAAAGTCATTATCAAATTCAAATTAGTTATGTGTTTCAGATGACAGCAATAGTACAGATGCATTGAAGTGAATCAATGTTAAACAAGCTGAAACTAACGCTGACACGAACTCATTATTTAATATAATTGAATTTGATTTTGCAATCGCATCAAGCATTTATTAAATGCTTGTAACAGAAAGGTTACAGTGACACTTTACCGCTGGTTATTATATCGACACTTTATCACTGGCTTAAATGATTGATCATCATGATTATATTCTTATAGTAGTAGTAATTCCATCGAACTACTGGGCCTCCCTTCAATACGAGGGGGATCAGGCTATAGACCACTACACTGGCCAAGTGCGAGTTGGCGGACTTCACATGTCTTTCGAAAACTGGCTAGGTTCTCTCAGGCATGCAGGATTCCTCATGATGTTTTCTTTCACCACTAGACAAGTGGTAATCATGTTGAAAATGTGCGAAAATATCAGAGATGCGAAACCCGGGAATTGAACCAGCTTCACTCGATTTCTCAAGCGAGCGCGTTACTACTGGGCTAGGGCGGGGAGTATTGTATCGGTGTACTTTGCTCAAGTAGATAGCATTGCTTCCGTAGCTTCCGTAATCGTATCATCTGGGTCAGTCAGTTGCATAAAAACCAACTGGGAGCATGTCAAGTATTGTAATCAAAATAAGCCTAAGTTAATTTGAAGCAAAATCTATCTATCAATATAGTTGTGGATGAATCTATTCATAGTTTCTTAAAGGAACAAACAAACTTATTAAAGCAATGATAAGTTTAATTCTTATGAGAAAACACATTCTAATGTCATACATTTGACAGTAACTCTCTTTTTCTCTTTGCTAACTTTTCATAGATTTTGATCTTTGCCATAGACATAGATAACAGCTTACGCTTTAATCCCTGCTTACCATGTGGGCATAGCCGCGGCAAACTATTAAGGCTGAAAAAAATGGAACAGTCAGGAGCCACAATATAATAAGAATTTTCCTCTCGCGCTTTGTTATAGTAACATCAAAACAGTTAAAGACAACACAATTTTTTACCAAAAATGAAATATCATTACACACATAATAATGTGTACAAAAATATCAGTATATTTTCCAATTATAGACAAATGTTGCTATTTTTGGTCGCAAATACTTTTTAGCTATAGGTATTTAGATCAATATATACCTCTTTAGTAAATATTTGGAAATGAAAAGTAACAATCTGAAACTATAGTAAAATACATAAAATAATCCATTTATTAAGTTAAAATTTTATTTTACCAGCTCGAATCAAATTAAAATATGCAATGTCAAAATTTAAATACGTCTTTCTTATAATTAAAATATCTCATGTAGGAAAAAGGTACAAAAACAATAACATGTGTATAAAAACAAAAAAACGAAAAATAGATTATGTAAATTTAATTATATGTTCGGAGGCTAACCATAAACAAAATGGCCAAATATTATAAGTTAAGAATATTATTGCACTGGTAGCCCAGTAACGGGTTGTCTTGGAAAACGGAGTGAAGCGGGTTCAAATCTCGGGTCTCACACCTCTGATATTTTCATGTCCGAATCATTTCCAACATGATTACTACTTGTCTTATGGTGCAGGAAAACATCGTGAGAAATCCTGCATATCTGAGAGAACTTTACAAGTTTTCGAAAGTCATGTGTGGTCCGCCAACCTGCACTTAGCCAGTGTGGTGGACTTTGGCCTGATCCCCTTTGTATTGAAGGGAGGCCCGTGCCCAGCAGTGGGACGTTAAAAAGGGCTGAATACAAGAATATTATTTGAAATCAGCAAAGTTATGCTTCCTTTATAAACAAGCTTTTTTTATTGTTTTTCCACATAGTTTTATGTCACTCAGATAATTGAGCTTTGTATCTAGTCTTAACAATTAAAAAGCTCAAAATTCTCCATGACATTGTCTAATTAAATATGATCTTCTGGCAAGTCTCAAAGATTAAATCAAAATAAAAACATAAAATAACAGTTAATAATTTTAACGATATATTTTAACGAAAATTTGGCCTGATACAGTTTTGGCCACATACTATTATTTGTCAAGTGGTCACAAAAGTCTCGTTGAGGTTATACAATTGCCAAAGTTGGCTTGCGACCAAACCTTTATGACCGCATCTTTTACTCTTATAGCTTAATATTTGATATGTACATATAGTTTAAAAAATGCGTAGCTTAGTATGAAGTCATAAGACATACATTATGTTTATTACTAGTACTAAGTAGTGCTAATCATGGATTGTCTCATCTCTCTTGTCGAAGAGCATACATATATTGCTCTATATTTGTTTGAGCACACTGTAACAATACCCTTGTTTGGGAAACCAACTAAGGTTCAAGCTTTAAGCTTCAAATTGCCTTGCACCTTTAATATTCTCATGTGTGAATCACTTTCAACATGATTATTATTTGTTTGACAGTGAAGGCAAATATCATGAGGTAACCAGCATGTCTGAGAGAATCTAGCAAGTTTGCGAAGGACATGTGAAGTTCGCTAACTCGCACATGGCCAGCGTGCGTGCCATAGTCCTTAGTGGACGTTAAAAGGGCTGAGTGTAGACAAAAATACTGTACTAAACAGGAGATAACAATTACATGTATACTAAAACTATTATTAATAAACTACTAAAATTAATAAATAATTATAGTTTTAAATTATTAAAAAACTTTTTAAGAAAAAATAAAAACCGACTTTCAGGCACTGAAAAGTAAAAAATAACTAAACGGGGGTTTTCATTTAGAATAGATACTTAATCAGATATTTTCGAAGTCGGTGTGCTTTGATTTGTATTTGCTGGCACTGACTTTGAAAAAATCTGATTAAGTATCTATTCTAAATGAAAAATAACTAAACGGGGGGTTTAGTTATTTTTTACTTTAAAGTGCCTGGATGTCGGTTTTTTTTTAAAGTTTTTATTTTTCCATTTTTAAGTGTAGACGTATTATCATTACAAATTAACCAAACACCAGGTAATTGCTGTAAATTGTTGAGGCGTTCCCTCGACTGTCTTTCGGGTCCATCATCAGATCGACTCCAGACCTTCATTAAATAGTAGTGCTTTAAAATACCTAATGAAAATGTTAACAAACGCACTAGTCGCCGCTACAATTTTCGAAAGTTCCCCTTGATTTCTCTGGGATTCCATCATCAGATCCTGGTTTCCTTATCATGGTACCACTCTTGGGATATCTCCTTTCCAACAAAAAAAGAATTATCAAAGTCGGTTCGTAAATGACGAAAAAATCCGCGAACAAACATAAAAAAAGTAATTATTATGTGGTCGAATTGAGAACCTCCTCTTTTTTTTGGAAGTCGGTTGAAAAACATGCTTTTAACGAACTGTAATGCTAAGAATTTGTCGAAGTGAATCAAGTGAACCGAAATTCAAAGGTTATTAGGCACCAGGAAAATGTTTCACTTTCAACATATTATATACGCTCGATGGTATGAAATTATCATACTTTTCACATATTATAAATTTACAAAGTCGAACGCAGTATAGAAATAAGAAGTAAGTTATAATAGACTTTCATGACTTTTATATATTTATTAAAGAAGGAAAGTGTTTAATAATAGAGCGTTAAAAAGGTTTGAAGCTTTATGATTGGAAATGTATCAGGTAAGTCACTTCTTATTTCCTTAATAGAGAGTAATTTTTTTTTAGATATACGAGTATGATCCCTGTGGGATGTTAGTAAAATGCAAAAAATCCATGAAGTATAATCAGGAAATGCATTTACGCATACCACTTGTAGACATACCAGTGGTTATTTGGGATTCACCAGCTAAAAAACCAGTAAGTTCTACCCACTAAAACTCAACAAAAACCTCAATCACAACGCCCAGACGGTCGGTCTGCCATAGCAGACTACAACAACTATGGGTTTGCTCCAACGGTCTACTCTGGCATTAGAAAAGTACCAGGAGTAATTCGCATAGTACACCGCCCATCGAAGCGGGACATCTCTCTGTGCATTTCTTGCTTACTTCGTGCTCGGCTGAATTGCCAGACATTAATGAACCCCACCACGATAAGGTGAACACACATTGGAGGGAGGGGGGCGGAGGGGGGGGGGATTACTTAGGGCCTAGATGAAGCTAAAAGCCAATGAAAATGTAGTGCATGTTAAGAAAGCTCCTTTACACTTACAATATTATATACTACAAGTTGTCAGCTAATATACTATATTTAATTAAAGTCGGCTAAAATCATAATATTATATAAAAAATAATACTTTTTTTGTTGAAACTTTAAATTCACTACTACAAATACACGTAATATAATAATTAATTTCCAGCAGTAGGATCCTTAAACGAAGGAGTTACTTGAAATTATTTTGAACAGTCTTGCATAATATGAAGTACGAGTATTACAAATCGCTTTCTAAGCTTACGCCACCAATTTACAAGTACTCACAACCTCGATACACCCTAAAGTATGTAATAATACCTCTTCCAAAGGATCAAAATGGCGTGATTCTATGCTATATTGTAGTGTCGCTTCGCTCACATGAATATGTATCTTGTTTAATATGCTAAGATCTGAAACATCATCGATATGATCAAGCATGAAGGGTTAGTCGATACCTGTATATTAAATATAGATTGATGTGCAATTCCATTAATTATATAATAATAGAAATGCGATAGTTTGCATTGATGTTTTTTACTCCATTACACCAGAATGACTGAACGGATCTGAATGTAATTTGGTACAGAAATAGATAATTTATAATATATATTATCTGGAAAAGCACATAGACTACTTTTTATCCCGGAAAAAAATAACAAGTTTTTTTCATAAAAGGTACATGAAGTTTAAAATTATTTTAAATGTAATAATTACATCTAAACAATTTATTCTACTCTATATATTCACTAGTAGAAACATTTATAAATATTTGGATCGGTTCACAATGTTAGAAGATATCTATGAAAAAACCTCATATTATTTGCACATTTTATGTAAAATATGAATTGTATATTTATTGCCTTACTCTTATTTATATCTTGACTTCGTCACATTTTCGATATATTGGAAGGTAAAAAAAGACATTGAAAATGTTGACAATCATTTAAAATGAACTGAATATATGTAAATATATCTTAATCGAATTCACATATTAGTTTCGGTGGTTTTATATAATTAATCAATCTTTACTCCAAAATATAATGTGAAATGTAATACTTTAGGGCGGATCTTTTTCTATTTTTAAGTTAAATATCCATACATACAAATTACATCGGGCGGCCGCTATTTTGAAAAAAAATATATAATAAAATGACGGCAGCTAATGCTAGCTTCTACGAAGAAATGTGTGAACCTCTTTTCAACCGACTTCCAAAAAGGAGGAGGTTCTCAATTCGACCGTATATATGTTTCTTTTTATGTGTGTTCGCGGATTTCTTCGTCGTGTATGAACTGATTTTAATGATTCTTTTTTTGTAGCAAAGGCGATATCCCAAAGGTGGTACAATGATAAGTAAATCAGGATCTGATAATAGCATCCAAGAGAAATTGAGGGGAACCTTCGAAAATCGTAGTGGTGACTAGTCCATTGTTAATTTTTTTCATTAAGTATTTTAAAACATTACTATTCAAAGAAGGTCTGGAATAGATCTGATGATGGAGTCGAAAGACAGTCGAGGGAACTCCTCAACGATTTACAGCAATTACCTGGTGTTTGAGCTTGATTAATTTGTATCGATGAGAACTTTACACTTAGATGGATTGTGACTGTCACTAGAGGTCTGAATCGAATATGCTTTTAAAAAATTTTTCTTCTTACAACTTACTTGCTACGTCTACACTAAAAATGGAAAAATAAAAACTTAAAAAAAAAGCGACTTCCAGGCACTGAAAAGTAAAAAATAACTAAACGGAGGTTTTCATTTAGAATAGATACCTAATCAAATATTTTCGAAGTCGGTGCCAGCCGATACAAATCGAAGCACACTGGAAGTCGTTTTTTTTTTTAAGTTTTTATAGTGGTAATCGATGTTCTAACATCAACCAGAACATGTAGTGTTGGTAAAACTGACTCCACTCTTAAACGAAAACTATGACACTATAATATTATATAAAAATAAAATCTAATGAACCTATATACAAAATATATTTACGTTAAAAAAATAAAAGTATCGCCAAATAAAAAACCGAGGAAAAGGACAATAATAACCACATGGAAACCAAATCCCAATTCGCAACGATTTCAAAAGAAATATGTTTCAATTTTTCTTACAATCTCTGATCGCATTTAGCCTCAGGAGAACAATTGTACTATCGATATATTTAACATGTTTTAAAATGCGTATTTGGAATTTTACTATTTGAAGGTATAATTCGTCAAAGATATAATCTACTATCTACTATTAATAATATTACTATCTACTAATATTATAAAAAGGAAAGATTTTTTGGTTTGTTTGTTTGTACCGAATAAGTTTCGAAACTACTGAACCGATTTAGATGAAATTTGGTTCCCGAAAAACATCCATTAGAGAGGTGAAAATGGGGATGAAATTGTATATTGGGAAGTTATATTTACATTTTGAACTAAAACACTACTCTTAAAGGACCAACGCTAGAGTAAAATAGTCCTTACTAATAAAATATGTTAGTACTGCTGTTTGTGATTTATAATATTTATTAAATATTAAAAAAAAGGAAAGAATATTTTTTTTTAAAATATAGTTATAATAATGATTATATTTTAAAGAAGACAAAGTATTAAAAATATCTAACCAGGGACTCCACCCTATATTTTTCCATTTTCACTAATTAACTTTCTATATTTTAAACTACATATATTTAAATCCATACTAATACTATAAATGTGAAAGTAACTGTCTGTTAAATTTTTACTCTTAAATCACTCAAAAGATTTTGATTTTTTTTTGGCAAGAACATAGATTAAGGGAACGTCGTCTCGCTCATCACACGAGAGAAACTGCGAGCATAGCTAGTGCATAGGTACTGTATACCAACAATTAAACGTTACTTGTCCTTATTTCTTCAATGGTCCTGGCACTCTTTGTCGACAGTTGACAAACATATAAAAACTGAAAACCGATGCAAAACATAATTCGACGTTTTTATTTTACTTAGGAATGGTGTAGCTAAAAGTTAGAATACTTATTTGATATAGCATATCCACTTTTGAATGATTAAACCTGGGCAGCCATAAGTCTTAAATGAATAAAAAATAAATAATAAATCATAATAGTTGATCACGATAAATGTTCGAATTAAAATAACCTATTTGAAGTAAATGAAGCTGTGAGGTTTTGTATGGGTTATGTGCATTTTATTCGTATGAATAATTTCAAAATTCCGCACATTAACTAAAGAGCACTTGAGCAATGTGAATTAAAAAATATTGCAATACTCGATGCAGTATCGTCATAAAACTTTTAATTAAAACATAATCAGCTTATATTTTATGTTTTTTGAAGAAATTATAATATAGTAGTGTTCCCTTTTCAATATAATGATTGTGCTTTGTGGCAGTTAATTATGTATATCAATAAGTATTGTCTTCTTATTAGAGCTCTGTAGTCAAGTAGCAAACACTCTTATCATACATTTTGTCATATCCCGCTGTCTGTCCATATATTGTAGTTATTTGACCTAAAGCTAAAGTTGAAATTTAAAAGACAGTCTTCAACAAATCACAATGGTGCAGAGAAATTATTAAAAAAATAATTAAACTAAGTGCGTGTCGGGCCATGTGCATTCAGTGTTCCATAGTTGCCCATCACAATGATACAGACTAAGAAAATTGCTTTTTGTTATATCCAAAAACAACCATTTAGCTAGCAGGGGGGAGGGGAGGGGGACTTGAAGGAGCGGGACGATTGACTCTTATAAAAATTAGCACGTTAAAACTTAATATTTCAAAAACGGATCCCTTAATCGAAAAATTATTTTCATAAAACCGCAATATTTTTGAAAGACATATGCAGCGATTCCCCGCATCATGCGGTACCTAGTCGAGAGAAAAAAAACTTCCCCCACGTTGTGTTGAGAAGTTTCTAGATTTTAGTTTCTTACAACTTTATCAGCGTGATTAATATTTATATCCATGACAAATTACAGCTTTCTAGTACTAAGAGTCTCTGAGCTAAGCTGTTCCTTGTTGACTACGGAACCCTAATTAGTGATGGCACTTCTTAGTGTCTGTTGTAAATCAATACTTCTTGGGTTATACACTACTGAAGTCATAAATTTTATGCCCATAATGCGAAATTTAACTTTTTTAAAAGTGAAATAATTTTTAACAAAATTGAAGGATTTTTAAAAATATTTTCATCACAAATTATTTTGGCGAACTTTACAGATTTTAACACTACCAAGTACCAACTAAGCAAATAAAATTATAACATGTGTTATGCACCTTGTATGGTTTCGTAACTACATTAGGTGTACGAGTATATTGTAAGATTCGCATTTACGTAATATCTCAACTTCATGTTATTTGAACCATTTATAAATATAAACAAAATCCTTATTCCTAGAAGTATTTGGTTAGCAATACTTGACTTAAATAAAAAAAAGCTTAATCTTGAACAAAAGCCAGTGGTGGAACGTAATTAAAATAAATTCCTAAGGGAAATTCTGGAAAACCAGGTAAGGCGCTCGGAAGAGGCAAGCCATTACTTTTCTTATTTTCCAGCGGTTAATATAAAATTGATTGAAATGGGATCCAGCGACATTATTAGATGTATTCGTGGTGAATTGTATTATTTATAAAAACAATTTACTTACTTTTTTAGGGTTCCGAACTAAATGAAGATTTTTATTTATTTATTTTATTTATTTATGATTTAAAATAATACTGTGTTAATAAAACAAATTATTTCTTCATTTACTACAGAACCCTAGAAAACCAATTAAAAAAAATATTTTATTTAATAATGTCTCTTTTTAGATTATTGTAATTTTAATTAAATTAATACTTTATTAATAATATTTTTATAATAAAATTTTGTAAAACTTGTTATAAAAGATTGTCTTGTATAACTGTTAGTATCAGTTTTAAAAGAAAAAACGGTTGATTTTATTTATTAGAATCCTATTCGCCCGTTTAAAGAACATCTGATTGTCTATATACCATAACTTGGTTTTAATCAGCGCAGCGGCTCAAGGCACTTTAACGTTAACAATATAATTCTTTCCTACAACAACAGTTATAATGGATTTTTAGTGGATTATTTTAGTAGGAATACTAATTTATTTTTAATTTATTGTTTTGTTGTATTAGAATCTTTTACATAGAACAAATTGAAATTTGATTTACATAACATACATTGCTGCAAAGACGAAGGTGTTGAGTAAATAAACTAAATACTATATAACAAAAATAAAATAAGAACCCCTAAATTTATATATCCACACAGTGAATCCTAGTCGCACTTGATTAGTTTTTATAACAGGAATTCGCTTCCCTCAGGCATATGAAATTGAATATTTTTATTAGATATAATGCTGTTACTGAACTCTGTGCTATCGATTTGATTGTCCCTTGTGATGAATACTTTTATTTGGCATACAAACTGTGTAGTGCTTTGAAAATAAAATATAGTAAGGAGAAAAGTGAGTATAATTTATTTTCTTTCTGACATTCATGAAACATTTTGCACAATTTTTATATTGAAACTTTATATTGTTTTATTGATTTTTTTTAATACAATTATTATGTAAACTAAACTAGCGACCCTATATCTGTCTATTTTATACTCGCTATACACCTATAAAATATATAAAAATCAGGTCCTTATCCCATGGAACCCAGTTCCTTTCCAAGCGTGAAAAGTAAGAACAGCAGTACAGCATGTCTTACTTTGCACAGTGAAAGTCCGGCTATAGTTCTTATAATGCGAGGTAGCTATTTTCAATACACAGACAGACACTTCGATGTCATATACTTACCTATGTTCTACGTTTTTGTGTTTTTTTTTCGTTTAGGCCTAATGAGATTTCTTATTTTCCAGGCAACACACGTGCGACGAAACAAAGCTCAGCATATATTACAGTGAACCTTTCTAATCCGTTTATTTAGATTTCCACTGCCCTCTTCCCTTGAATATCAACGAGAGTATGTGAGTATAAACGTTTTGGGAAACAATAACACAATAAGGAAATAACTTAATAATTGCAGATCAAAAATCCTTACGTATAGATAGGAAGTACATATTATGCATTATCATTTAATTATAATCGGATCAGTACTTTTTACGTGAAACATAATATCTACTTTTATCTATATACATTATATGTATATAGATAAAAGTAGGTAAATTACGAGTATACCTTAGGATATAGACATCTATAATAAACTAAAAAGTAACTATGGACGAACCCGAGCGGAGCGAGGGTGAGTCACTAGTGACATGTAAATCCAGTTCACACTAACAGTTCACACAAAACACTAACAGTTCAAAATATTCTTTAAGGAAAAATAATTTAAAATTTAACCTTGATACAGTAATCATAATTTATATAAAGTGTAAAGAATCAATTAAGCCGAAGACGGCTAAATCGTCTATTTGGCTTTGACTCTATAACAAAGTGATATTGGGCCCCATAATAAAAATAACATTTCAAATGAACTAATTAGCTTTACTGTTTCAAACTAGCGCCTGCTCCCTTTGGCTTCCACAATATCTAATAAAAAACAATTTAAATATTTTCATGCACTGTATCGCAGCAACCCTTTCTGTTTTCCAGATTTGAAAATTGTCAATAAAACTATTGACCAAATACTCTACCAACCAATGAAAGTGACGTTAAATTCTTTTTAACTTTTTCCTGTAATTAGTGGGTACAAACAGACAGACTGACCGACAGACAGAAGCACAAATACGATTATTGTATGAAAGTTGAAACCACTAACTACTTGAGCACTAAATTGAACCAGTTTTCGTAAAAAACAGACTGTTATTTTGTTATTTATTTATTTATTATAAAGGCTAGTAATATCAATCATTAATATTCGAATTCAACGCGCGTAATGAAATTTAATGCATATTAAAATAGCTCAATTCCGGGCCGCAGATTAAAAATATCGATACTCGTAATCGATGGTTTACCAAAAACGTGCTATGTAACCGCAGACCGTTCATTGAATATGAGCCTATTGTGAGCTAACCTTAGAGAAATACTACAGAAATGGTATATGTGGTTTTTTTTTATATATATGTATTCTGTGATTCTATAAGTTTGCACGTAAATATTATTTAATTTCATATAACATAATAGTATGTACTAGTAGTATATAGATATAACACTCAGACTAATGAATAAAAATGTCCTCCTGACTGATTTCTGAAATCTCACTGAAACTAGCCAGATGCGCAGGAGATATTATAGTGCACAAGTGTACGCTCAGACACAAGTGCACTTTCTATTACTTTTACCTCTGAGGCAGCTTGTATATAGGTAGTATAGTATTATATTATAGACTAAAGTATTGTACAAATAAAGGGAGTCCGCCTAAATTCGCCGCCAAGTCCACGTTTTTATCCAAAATTAACATCCAGCGAACAATTTGGCTATGATTATTTATTGAATTCTTAATATATGTATATGTATAAGTAATTTTATTATTAAAATAATATTATTACCATACTGATGCTATATCTAAATTATTCACTTCGATGGTGGTATATTAAAATTTGTATGATGCGAGTGGTTTTGCCTAATTTAGCTCTCGATCAATATAGGTTGCTATATTTTCCTGCATTAGAAAATGCGAACTCATTATTTCTAGTGAGAATAATGCTCTTAAATGTAATGATAATAATCCATACTAATATTATAAATAGCTGTTTCATATAGTTCAAAAGTCTACATTGTAAGGTAGATTAGAAACTCGTTTAACTAATGTTAACATTCTGTAAGGTTTAAAGAAATGTAGACAGATCACTGTGTAGATGGTTGGATGACATTAAAGTTATCGCATGACACCTATGACATGGATCATGCCATGCGGGGAAAAATTGGAGTAGCATATAAATAAGTAAAAAAATAAAAATAAAAACTTTATTCGCATAAAATATATATTTTATTAAACTAAAACTTAGTCTTATTTATTACAATATGATTTACTGTTTACTGAAGTAAATGTATACCAACTGTACTAGTCCGAGCCTGTAGTTCCTTCAACTATGATACAAAACATAGTATATCTCTAAAGTAGGTGGGTAAGGCTCAGCTTTTTTTCTCATTATAGTGATGAAAATATAAAGTTTTGAAAATATAAAGACTTGTATTTCATGTGAAGTTTCGGTATTGACCTTTAAGTTTATTTTTAAATATTAGGAAAAAAAATAGCAGATTACATAAAACAGACATGAAACTTGGCTCTATATTTTACTTTAAATACAACAAATATACTCAAAAGCCTTTATTGAGAAAGAATAAGAGTAATGAAAACAAAAGCAATAGTTTTATTTGTTTTATTTCTCGGTAAGCTATGTTTATACATAAATAGTAGCTTGCTTCTTCTAAGATATTCATTTAAATTAAATAGCAATTTACCCTCGCTTCGCTCGGATGCGTACGCCGTACGCGGATTTTGTTTACAATTTCATGGGTTTTAATTTTTTTCGCGGAACCCTAATCTTTTTTCTAAAATTAAAGTAACCTAAGTTACTCCTTATAACAGCAGCTATCTGCCAGTGAAAGCTCCGTCAAAATCGGTCCAGCCATTTCGGAGATTAGCCGGAACAAATAGACAGACAGACAAAAATTGTAAAAAATGTTGTTTTGGTATATGTACCGTGTATACATCCATATGCATTTAGTAAAAAACAGTTATTTTAATATTACAAACAGACACCCCAATTTTATTTATCTGTATAGATTAATTAAACTGACTTCCAAAAAGGACCCTCAAAAGGGAAGGAAAATCATGAAAGCCATCATACACCAGAGGGTCTTTGATGGCTTTCATGTTTTTTTTACTTGCATAATTATTATTACTAGTCAAAACAAGTACTAGGACGAAGTTGGAGCTGTTTACATCATGTCTTACAATGCTGCGTCACGTCTCACAGTGGCCAGCTCTGTGACTAATTTGTCTTTAAGGCAATCTCACACAAGATGTTCAAAACATTTCACAGTTTCAAAATCTATCTATATATAAATAGGCAAAGGCAAAACAGTTCAGTACCTTTTTCTCCTCTATTTGTCAACCGTATTAATTTTTAATAGTTATTGACAAGCTTTAATGCTATGAATAAAAAAAAAGGTTATGTTCCAATTTCGACGAATGGGCGAAGACTTGTATTATAAAAACCGTTTACAAAATAACTGGGATTTTGATGAAATTATGATTGACAATAACTGATATACTAACGCGTTACTATTGAAATAACCACCAAGCGGGCAGGACGGTACATGCGTTTGGGGTAAGAGGTGTTTGTGTGTGTCTGTTATCGCTTTTTTCGGTAACAGCTAGGCCGATTTTGAAATGGTTTTTTGCTTTGTATAAGTCGTATTCCTGAGCATGTTCTTGGATAAGTTTTATAATGTTACAGACTGCCAGGGGCGCTACAGTATACACATGTTTTTTCAAAACGGTTATTTTATTTAAATAAATGTATAGTATTTACTGTAATATTTTATAAGTATCTCAAATCAAAGAGAAAACTCATCCGACTTTATATAAAAAGAATGGACTAAAGAAAATAAGCAAAATAACAAAACTTATTGTTAAAATTACAATACCTTGTTTATTTTATAAAAGTACCTAAATGTCATAATATAGTAAAAAGTATTACGATTGTGTCTTTATGAAAGGACTTTACACAGTAGTGGTTGTGTGGCTCTCATATAACTCTTAAGGGCTATTAACTCTAGCAATCTCGAGTGTCGTGGACATTAGCGTCTGTACACGCTTCACAGATTTAATGCCTTAGTCGACTCGCATGACATTGTTGACCAAAACAGTAACTAAGCGTACATTTATCTATGTATACATATAATAAAATTATGAGTCGAATCTGTACATAAATTTTTTTTTAGAAAATCTTATTATTAAACAGATTATTTAATTTGATACAGAGGCCAAATCTATAGTTTTTAGAATTTTTGTCTGTCTGTCTGTCTGGGAACGCATCATGAAAAACCACTTGATAGATTTTGTTGAAATTTGGTATGATGATAGCTGGTTATCCGGGTAAATATATAGGATACTTTTCACTGCGGGAAAATATCTTATCTCTGAGAAATTTATACTAAATGTTAGAACATAACTAGGGACGAATCCGTGCAGACCGAGGGGGAGTCGCTAGTATATTATATAACTGTATTCTCTAGTTATATCCTTCTCCAATAAAATTTCGCTTCATAAATATGTTAATATACATTCATCTCCACAGTAACAAAAAGAACTTAAGTTATTCAACAAACGCATTTTAATATAAGGGTAATTTGTTCTTTCCCAAAATACTTGTGCTGCATAGCAAATACTGAATATGTACCTGTAGTGATCTTTGTTATAAGAAAATAAATAAATAGCGTCCCTAAGCTTTTTGAAACTGAGAGACTGAACCCACGAGAACTATTTGATGTACTCTACGCACGCACGTACAGACATATTTCTAATACAAAAACTATTTCTGTTTAAAAAATGATTGTGGTGAAAACAAAGCAAAATTCTTGCATGTTTATTATTAGTTAAAATTCAATTTCAATATTATTGTATATATGGCTTTGTCGTTCATATAACCTAGATTTCATATCGTTAATCAACATAGTAATCGTTGGATCGAATTAAGCCAATAATTTAGATAAGACAATAGCATTTCTTCATTAATAACTATTAATATTAATGTACATCAATAAATCACAAAATATTTTAACATTCAGACAGATATTTTACATAAAATTATTATATACTTAGATACTATGTACCTGGGCGACCGAGCTTCGCTCCGAGTTTTTGGCCAAAACTACGGGTACAATTTTCTTTTCAATTTGGCTTAAAAACAAAAACAAAACTAAAAACTTGAATAAATACAAAAAAAAAAAAAAACAAAAGTAAAAACTTTGTGTCCGACCGGGATTCAAACTCGAACACCTGTGATTGTCAATCGTACACTTTGGCCACTTGACCACGATTGTTATGCTCGAGCATACGAAATAATCGACCATATTTTGAGTGCAATAATATGAAAGAAAACCACACGAGAACTCGAAAACACGCATTTTCCCAGACATAAGACTAATCTAGATCGATTTTTCGCCCCCGATAACCCTCACATACCAAATTTCTGCGAAATCGTTACAGTCGTTTCCGAGATCGCCGGTATAAATAAATAAATAAATATACAAGAATTGCTCCTTTAAATATATTAGATATCTCTTCTCACTTGTGATTTTCTCTTGGATTTTGAATCGCAAGTATGGATAGTGATAAATATGTTGGGACATCAAAACGCAGCACCATCTAGTTCTGTGGTAAGCTACGAGGCTTGTGTTATGGATACCAGACAGTTGAGACAATCAATACACATATGTAACTTTAAATACATACATATTATAAATATAATACCCATGACTGGGGTACAAACATTCTTGCTGATCACACAAATGAATGCCTCCAGCGGGACTCGAACTCGAGACCGCGGCACGGTAGGGTCACTGCAAACAGCCAAAGGTGTCGTCATAGTGAACTTTTGTTTGCACATCTGCTTAGAATATCTTCTGCGTTTTCTATTAAACTGGATACCATATACCGGTTAGACCGTAAAAATACTAGCATTGAAAATAATAGTTATTTTATAATATCTTATAATCGAGGCTTAAACATGGGAAGTAAAATTAATTGTACGATATTCTGTCTAATCGATTGATTAAAGCTGCTGTTTTAAATGCTGAGTTTGTCATCGACATATCTCAGCAGATCCTGCCTAAGTATGAATGGAGCGGAGCGAATGCTACGCCTTCGATTTTGTGAAAGTTAACTAAAAAATTAAGGATGGTAAAGTTGCGTTCGAAAAAAATATTTTCGGGTTTTACAATTTCTTTACAAGAATAATTTGAAAACAAGAAAAATATAGAAGAAGAAGTTGTGGAAAAAATGGTTGATTAAAAATTTAAGTATAACGCGGTAAGTGTCAATAAAAATCTACAGGGCTTTATTTTTGTATGTAAATAGGCTGCCAAGCTATTAAGATTATATTATTAGCTATTCAGATGTGATAGGTCTGAATTACGATAAGTAGTTAATATATAACATATTACATTTCTATATCTTTAATATCCCTTTGTGCTTGCACTATAAAGCAACTGATCTTTAGTTTTTAGTATATTACAGCTTAAAAATAATATATTTTGTATAATATTAAAAAAAAACTGTGCATGTGTATTTATTTGTTAATGTTGATATTAGTTCTGCTTTTGTAACTTTATAAATTTATAACACATGTGCAAGTTTTTGTTCATAGTCAGTAGCTCGCGGCCGAATAACCTTTAACTGAGCATAAGATAAAAGAGTTTCATTTATTACACGGACCATCTAAAATACGTGTGAGCACATTACAGTCGAGTTGAGAATTACAACCGTCTATCAAAGCAGGCGATTCATAATGGCGGCATCTGCACAACTCATATGGACGATTTATATCACACCTATTAACATACCGCTCACTGTTTCTAACAAGTTTTAGGCGTGATTGTTGATATATTGCATCATATCTATTTACATCTAGTTGAATTTCTATAATCATATCGATTATAGAAAAAGTAGATTGTTGATGGAAAACTGTAAAAACGATGAGAATAATATTCTTATCACGTGACATAACGCTTACATACGTCATAAATCTTTCGGTGGCAATTATAGAAAGTAATTTTCGGGAAGTCTTCTGATTCTATTATAAGTATTTAGTAGATGGCATCCCATAATAAGATACAGTGGGTCTGATTCTCAGGAGGATGAAAAGAAATATTTAATTACTTGATATTTTAAGAAACTGTTACATAATTGCAATTGTTACGTGCCTTGTAGAGCACATAAACTGTACGGTACTGCGCCTAATCTCTCTTCAAGCGCATCGGGCTGTTGTCCCATCGATTTATGAGACCAAGTCAACAAAGATTATAAAACATAAATACGGATAATCATAGTAAAATTGACCGCTGTTACTGGAATGAGTAACATATTATTAGTTTAGATTTATCTTGTCACATGGTGGAACAAGCTTCGCTCTAACTGCCTATACACTGGAACGCTTTTAAGGAAAATATGATTCTTATAAATACTCTACTAACAAAATCTTACTGCTATAAAACTGTGGACGACAGCTTAAAGCTCGCTGTAATTTCTCTGCGCATAATGAATTATTATCTATTCCAATAGAGAAAGAAGGAATAACATGATTTTAAAAAGCAACGGTAAACCAAAAACAGAGTATTATATGTCTTATCTTGAAAAAGTTTAATTAAATTGTGTTTTGCTGAAAAGTAAATCTTGCTTGAGAATTTACAATTTTTGTTTTTGAAAGGTGAAAGATATGTTATTAAACTAGTGACTCACCCTTGCTCTGCTTGGGTTCGCCTCTATGTTTAAGGTTTGTATAGTTTTCTCAGAGATGAGATATTTTCCCGCAGTAAAAGGTATCTTTAATACCCTGTCCAGTGGTTTTCTCGTCATGCGTTCCCAGACAGACAGACAAAAAATCTAAAAACTATAGGTATATTCTAATAACTAAATCTAAAAACTATAGTTAACTATAGATATAGGGCCTCTGTATCGATAGTAATGACTATTTCAATAAGATTTTCTTAAAAATATTTAATCGCAATAAAAAATATTTAATTGCAGATCGACTCAGAATTTTATTATATGTATAGATCAAGAAGAAAATATTTTAAAACGAAAATAATCCGAAAGTAATTCAGCGTAAAATGCTGTAAATATCAATACCGTATAATGAAAGCTAGAATGATAAAACAAATTTAAACGCATCGATACAGTGTACGTACGAAGCAATTTATTTTTCTTAAAGGCTAAGCCTTATGAAGATTGATTACACGCTCGCAGTGACTCGCTTGCCGGCTGATTGACAATGCTATTTACTTCATTGGCGTTTTTAATTTGCCCCATCCTTATTTCAACTTCGGTTTGACCTTATATTTTAATTAAACGTATTTTTATAATTTATAATTTTAGTAAAATTCATACTAATATTATAAATTTGAAAGTGTGTTTGTTTGTTTGTCCTTCTTTCACGTCAAACCAGAGTGTCGGATTTGGGTGATTTTTTTGTGTAGGGATAGTTGGAGGGCCTTAAAGTGGCGTAGGCTACTTTTTACCGTGGGAGATTATCTCTTCCCACGGGAAAACACGTTATTATACAACCCAAAAAGAATTTTTTTGATCAGAATCATTTGGAACTTGATTCACTGCTCTTCAATACAATTAAATAATTATGTATTTTAGCATTTATCAAAATTCATCCCATAAGGAGTTGAAATAGTGAACGAAATTTTGTATAGAGCTTACATTCGTCGTGGTTTTTGTAGTGCTACTAGTATTTATGTAAAATACTGTTAATTTTTCATATATTTATATGTTTTAAACATTATAATAAAATATCGTCAGGTTATAAGCTGATTTATTCAAGATTAATTTCGCAATTCCAATTTCTAGAAAGAGATTATTAAAGTAAGCTACATAGTAATTTTAATTTCTTATACTATTATCTTCTATTCTTTCTGGTTAGCATTGTCTAAAATGACCTTTATTGTAGGTTTAAAGCTCGCGCAGGTTAAATTTTTTATTGATTTTGTCGTGATTTTTCATTCTAGATATTAGATAAGCGTTTATTTCAAAAAAATTGCAAAAAAATGTAAAACAGTGTTCAAACAGTTAGCGTAAGCTTTATAGTGGGTATTTCGTTTCTCTGATAGGCTTCAATTTAAAGCTATGTAGGTTATTAAATTAGGCGCGTAAACTATTGATAGTATTTCATATATATTTTTGATTTTTGCTATAATTTATACTCATTATTATTAATTAAAAAAAGTCCTTTTGATAAAATCTTACGTTGTAATGATTTGCGAGTAACTCCTTTTGTAGACCAATATTTAGGTTTGCATAAAAAATTAAATGAATATCTTGTATAAGCAAAAAATATATCTTAGATTTACTTTTTACTTTATCGCACATTTTTCTAAGAGAATTACAATGGAAGAGCATTAAGATACTTTGCTTTTTTACACTAAAGCTTATTTCTAGTGTTAAAAAATGTACAAAATAGTAATTTTGAAAAATAGAAGCGCTAAAAATGTCTTTAGGAGATATAATATGGTAGATAATAATAATGATAAACCAAAAAAACCTAATATTAATCAATCCATTCTGAGCAATAATTATATTAATATAATAAAACGAGCCTTGTAACGGCCAGCAAGTTCTCGAAAGACATGTGAAGTCTACCAACCCCCACTTGGTCAGGGTGGTTGACCATGGCCTGATCCCACTCGTATTGTAGGGAGGCCTATGGAACGTTAAAAAATAGGGCTGAATACAAGAGCCTTGAATGATGAGTAAGAAAATTAAAATCGATTCATATCCAGTGAGTATAATGTCCTCCTGACCGATTTCGGCGACGGCGGTGGCCAATCTCACTGAGACGCCATCAGCGCAGGAGATATTATAGTGCAGCGCATGTATGCACAGACACAAGTGCCACCTGCCACTCTTAAAGTCCGATGGGACGATACATCGATACAACCAGTGAGAGTTAAGGCACATGATTGAAGGCTTTACGAGCTCTCCGAGGCACTGGCGTGAAACACCATCAGCTTACCACATGTTGTTACTGAGAATATTTTGACAGAAATACTCAGTACTCGAACCTAGGATATCCGGATCTGCAGCCGTACATACTAACATCACCGAGTCAGCAACCAGTGAGTATACCATATAGTATACATAATACATACCTACACATAAAAAACATATTTGAAGTTGGTTTTAAAAGGCTATTTTAATACTAATAGTATATGTGTCTAAGAATAAATATGAAGGTTGCTTATCTGATAAGTGTTTTGGGTCCATCATAAATCGATATTAAATCGGATTAGATCATTGAACCGAAAATGGGAAAAACATGTTTACGAGAGGCCCTTCATTATTACATTACTGAAGAATTCTCGTAGTAACTATTTTTGTAATGGTTTTTTTAAACTATGTACCAATTTTAAAATTTTATTACTGAGTCGTCTTTGTCCGTTTCTTCACTCGCGTGAATAATAAACGCTAAAGTAGTTTCTATACCCTAGGATTATGGTAGATGATCGGTTGAGCTGAATTTGAAACACTGTAGCGCCACGTAGCGACGAGTTATAGTAACATGATTAGCATAAAAACTCTCTAATATAAATTCATTATTTTTATACATTAATAATAGAGCTTATAAAACAAGATAAAAATACGTAATTTTTCTACTATATGTTTAATTATTTATTTTTTGTAAACGTCTGTCTTTAAACAATTTAAAAAGTTGTCTGTATATACATATTAGTTCGAAAGCAGAATATACAAATACAAAACATCCTTCAAATAAAACCTTTCATGAAAACTCCCATATTGCGATCAGAAATAAACATCTAAACTAGAAATAGCAAGCTTTCAAATTTCAAATTCACTATCTAAAATTAAGAGGTTGCGGCGATCGCGTGAGGAGGAACAGTAAAAATACAGTTATTAGACGACGGAGATCGCTTAAAAGTTACTCGGCTTTCAAATGAGCAGCTATGTTCTCTGTAAATCATTCATAATTAACGTCTAACTCACGTCGAGCTAATGGCAAGCAATTACGGCCGTTATGTTCTCGTGCCGATGATAGTTGTTTTCCATGAAATTAGCTTAAAATGTGTTGAGTTTTATGAAATTTAGCAATTTTTTTTCCAAAACTTTTAAACTATACAGATATCTTTTTTACTATCAATAAAAAGTGCTAAATTTAATTTTAAATATTTATACATGTAATATGTATTAAATAATTCCTATGACTAACACTGTCTACAAAGGTTTTAATAATTCATTGTATACGTTCATAAAATAGTCAGTCAAAGGACTGTATCGCCAGTAATGTTGAATTTTGAGAACCTATCTGCAGTATAATACATCAGGGCGACACATAGATTATTAATACATTAAATAAATATATATTTAAATAGGCAAAGACAAAACAGTAAAGTACCTTTCTCTCCTCTATTTGTCACCTGGTTTTCTCTTCCTTATTTAGTAGTTATTGACGAGCTTTAATGTTATCAATAAAATATATTATTATTTCATATGTGGCAACTTAAAATTTAGTCAAAATTAACATAAATATACAAATTTAATAGTTCATATTTTACCATGATTAATAGAGGCCAATTTGGTCAAATATTAGATAGAAAGTGATATTGTTATGTGAGCTTAGTTACGTAAAAGTATATAACAATTAGTATAGTTCTGAGTAAATCACAAAAATCTGAATAAAATATGTATAATGTATATGTATAACTAGATATATCAAAAGTTGTATTATAAATATTAGTTTTATATAGATTTAATTCAATAAATTATTTATAAAAATCTTACGTCCTTATATAAAAGGGACGTTTTGAGGTTTCTATCCTTATTTAAGTTTAAAGGCAGTGATAGTCCAGTGGTAGCAAGGTCATTGATAGTTTCATGTGCGAATCATTTCCAACGTGATTACTACTTGTCTTACGGTGAAGGAAATTAATAAAAAGAAACCTGCAGGTCTGAGAGAGCCTAACAAGTTTTAGGAAGATATGTGAAGTCCTCCCGCACACACTTGGTCAGCGTGGTGGACCATGGCCTGATTCATCCTAATATTATTGTAATATACCGAAATTTACCTGTTTAATAAGCAATTTTCTTAGAAATAGGAATAAAATTATAATTTGTCAGCATTTGTAGAAGTTTTTTTTTGAGCAATTAAATTAAATATCGGTTATTTTTTAGGCAACGCAATAATTACACAAGTTATGCAACATGTACTTTTCGTCTTTTTCATCTATTATAAATAAATATTTCCAGTTGGTACAATAACAATTTTTTTTTTTTTGGGAAGTAATTGTGTTTATAAAGAAAGTTTATTCTTTTCAGAAAAATCTGTAAATAACATAATAATAAGACAGTGCGTTTGTACTTTATAATTATTACTTCACGATTCAGATATCAATATTTGAAATTCAGTCTTGTAATAGCAAAATAACTATTTCAAATAAATCAAAATATAACTAGCAATATAAAGTTTAATACATAGTTGCTTTTCTAAAGGCCAACTAGACGACCGTTTTCTAATAATCTGTTACATATTATGGTTAGCTTTGTATTAAATATTCGAGTACAATTTAACGCTCGTGTAAACCTAAAAATTTAGAGTTAAATGTATCCAAGAACGTGATTCTTCCATTATTCATGTATATAGTTGGAAATATGGCCGTCGTTACTAACATGCAATGGTTAAGGTGGTGTTGGAATAAGAGAAAAGCAATTGAATGCGATTTTGTTTTTAAGTGTAAAATAGTTAAAATTGAATAATTTAAGTATAAACGAAATTACATTAATAATATTGACGACACACTCAGTTTATTGTGACCTTACTTGCTGTGCCAGCGGTTGCAGGTTCAAGTCCCGCTGGGGGCATTCATTTGTGTGATAAGCACGAATGTTTGTACGTCATCATATCATATTATAAATATAAACACACCAGTCATAGGTGTGTTTATATTTATAATATGTATATATTTAAAGTTATATATGTGTTGTGTATCAACTATCTGTTATCCATAGCATTAGCCTCATAGCTTACCATGGAACTAGATGGTGATGTGTGTTAATGCCCTAACATATTTAAAAAAAAAAATATTATGATGATATATAATGTCGTCAGTAACAGCATTTAATCTTACTATGAAGAACAATTCGAAACAAAGTCACAATTTTAACTCATATATTTTTAATATCTACTAGAAAAAAATACAATAAATTTACAAATATACTTGATTATTTATGCAAAATAAATGTATACTTAACAATTATGTCTGCTGAGTTAAGAATGCTAGCTGCATTCCGCCGCTAAACGTTGCTAACGTTGGGTTTATCGGGCGAAAAACGAGGTGAGATGAGTAGAGGTGAAACCATAATGTGAGCTGTGGAATATTAGTATAACACTGTTTAAACAATGACTCCTTTCAGAGGGACTGATCTTTTTATGGCAGATGACAAGTATAAGTGAAGATAATGTAAGAAAGCCTATGCCTTGCAGTGAAACCTCACAGCCTTTAATAGTAATAAAATATAATTTTGCATCTTGAAATAAGATCTTTAAAACACTTTGAATTTATCTAGCTAAAATATAAATGATAAACATTAATAGTTTGAGCGTCTTAATACTGGATAAAGATCTCAAAGTATGCTATAACTAGTCTACTACGCTAACATAATGTGCTGACCGACTACTTATCTTTAAATAATTATCATTAGAAGTTGTAAACATCAATGAGATTTACATATTTAATGCTACATTATTCGGTATTAAATATATTACTGTAAGGTTGCATTTTTATATTTGAGTGTTTTAATGGAAAATAATATATATTTTGATTCATTTGTAATGATTTATGTATATGGCATATAGTTATACGACGTTGGAATGTATTTAAAAAAATAAAAAAGGACGCAGATTTTTTTTTTGTTTTCCCGCACTTGACAGGGGCAGATCTCGGTACTATCCTGTAGTGACTAGTCATGAATTATTTGTAATACTAAAAATAATTGTTGTAAATTATGTAACTCATTATTTAAAAGAGTAACGTTGAGTTTCTTGCCGGCTCTTCTCGAGAGCTGCTTTCCGAGCTGGTAGACACGGACAAACGTACTGACGATTATAAAAGTACTGAATACAAGAATATATGCAAGGAATATCTTGAAGTTTTATTGGTTACCTCCTATATTACATACTAGAATATTACATAATATATAACATGTATTCAGCCCTTTTTAACGTCCCACTGCTGGGCACGGGCCTCTCTTCAATACGAGGGGAATCAGGCCATAGTCCACCACGCTGGCCAAGTGCGGGTTGATGGACTTCACATGTCTTTCGAAAACTTGTTAGGTTCTCTCAGACATGCAGGTTTCCTCACGATGTTTTCCTTCACCGTAAGGCAAGTGGTAATCATGTAAGAAGTGATTCGCACATAAAAATATCAGAGGTGCGAGACCCGGGATTTGAACCCGCTTCATTCGGTTACCCAAGCGAGCGTGTTACTTTAGCGTTAATTAATATTATATATTCCTAATTAAGTAAAGAAAAATAATAATTTTGTAATTGAGTTAATGTTGCCATTTCTAATTCATGTGTAATTTTATTAATCAAGTCATTTGTTACTGACATTCTCTTATCCTTTACCCCTTAACCAAATTAATAAAAGATAAGATAAGATTTTGAAAGTGAAATTTACTATTAAAATTTCAGATCTGCAAAAATTGAAATTTGAACCCGCTTCACTTTAATTCTAAATCGTACTACTAACAGCTATCACTGATATATAGCAGCTAAAATGTAAAAAATCTGAATATAAAAATGTGTTATTTCTTATTATACTGTCCCAAATAATAACCAAAAATGATATAACTGAATAAGTATTTTTGCCTAAGTCTACCTAAGCGTAATTTAAATAACCCAAACGTATTTGAAGCACATGCACTCGTAGCGCTCGTAGCACTACGCCGTAGTCCGTAACTGCTACGAGTTACGGCCCATTGCACAGTTCGAGTAAAATAGGATTTTTACTATGTTATACTTCAAACTTGTACTATTTGTTTTATTAAAATTCATACGCTTTGGTATTTGGTAATTTGGTAGTTTATTCTAATATATGCAAAAATATTAATATTGTAATAATAAACTATAATAATAGTAACTTATGTTTAAATATTTCAAATTGTAAAACTATAGCAATATTAATTAGTTTATTTTTATTTTAAATAACAATGTTCCTACTTTAGTGCCATTTCTCATTTCGTTTAATTTAATTAAATATTTTTTCTTCTATGTTTACACAGTCTATAAGAATTATTTTATGTTATATAATAAAACTTTGAGACATTAAAAACTTAGTCTCTCCCGTGACATATTTGCTTTAAATTCAAAAGATTGGCAACCAAAAATTAACATTAAAACCGTGAAAAAATCAGAAAAAATAGTTTCATTTAAAATATTATATTTAAAAACTTTGAAAGAAATAGAACAATAGCACTTTTTTGTTTTTAAGAATTTTATATACTTTCACAGTAAGTAGTTAGTACACAAATATAGTTAAAGGTATTTCAATATAAGTTTACAACATGAATATTGCAAGTCTGGAACACAGTTTGATGCAAGCCCCAATGGTAGCAAAACAAAACGTGACCAAGCGTAGCTGTCGAAGTTTTCTTATTCACATTTTGTTTGCTACAAGCAAAGTTATCAAAGGCTAACTTGTTGTTTTTATTTACGAGTATTTCTGTTGAAAAAATTGTTAAATTTAAAATAAATATAGCTAATAATATAATTTTAAAAATCAATTTTTTAATACAATAAATTTGAATCGTTGAGTGTATTTTTATGACTATATAGGAATAATAGTGTTGAATTGTTAAGAGTATGAAACGTTTTTATATTAAAATAATCCATCTGAGTCATACTTTATATATTAAGAACAGATGTCAAGACGTTTTTCAATATATGATAATTCTAAGCAAGAGTTGTTATTGGTAAATTGCCGTGTGTAGGAAAGAGACCATATACATTTTAGAAGAAAACAAAATACATTAATAGAACATTTATTTCGATAACATAACAGTTACTTTTTCATGTACATAAAAAGAGTAGGAATTTCAAGGGTTCAGTTGAAGTATGGAGTTAATAAATTGGACTGAAGTGACAGTGCAAGTGAAATTAGTAAAGGAAAATAGTGCTCAAGTGACTGAATTAATGTAGTGTTAAAAATTTACACTTATTAAATACTACCCACATAGAAACACAATTTATTGTGGGTGGGTATCTTTGTGAAAATATTGAAATATCTTTAGCACCCACAATTTTCGATTCCTAAACCCTAGCGCGCAATATTGATGTATTCACACGGGATTATTAGTTTGAAACTTATCAATAGATGGCGATATGAATGTAGATGAAAAACTAAATACTAAAACACTCTCCACGCAGCGAAGGTGACTCAAATCTTTAAAATAATTTACATTTATGGTATGTTGTCTAAAGCATCTTTTAAACATTTTGTCTAATATAACTTACAATATAACCAAAACGTGAATTTAAAAGAAATTGTTCCATTGATCTATGTAAAAATGAAGCAAAAATTCATAAACACACGAGCTAACTTCAGAAATAGCGGAGGATTTTGCTATTTTTAAAGCTGCTGCATGAAAGAAATGAATGCCGGCTCTCTGAGGACGTTTTCCGTTGAATCTTTTGCATTCAATACTAGATTAAAGGTAATTGATAATGAAAGTTCGATTTTATATAATCAAAATATTAATAAAAGATCTTATAAAGATTATATATTATTATGAATAAAATTATTTTGTAATAACTATTTATTATATTATCACTAATTTAATAGAAAAAAGCCACATTGAAAAGTAAGTAAATTTCCAAAATGACATATATACTCGTATTTAAGTTAACTTGAAACTACAGTCGACACAATACATACATATAACACATTTCAATCAGTCGGTGGGTCTTGAATTAATTTTGTAGATTTTGTTTGGACTAAGTTAAACATTTATATGGTCAAAACAAATATAAGCTCTGTGTTAGAATCGAATCTGTGAACCTATGAATGAATTTATCATTTTACAGTGCCTAATTTATGTAAACGCTATTTACTACCACACCATCCGTTTTAAGTTTTCCTTGAATTCATCACAGTATGTAGTAGAAAAATAAAGTTACAATCTTTCACATTAATTATTACAATTTAATAAATATGTTGTGAATATTAGTAAAGGAGATCTTTCTTTACAGGATGCAATAATAATTTTATGATATCCGCTACTTTACCTTGATTGGTCATAAATGGCGGAATATTCTTTTTTACCAAAATTATAGGATATAATGAATTTTTTGTCCTTACCTTGAAAAATTACTTGTTCCGGATACAAACTTTTAACCCCTATTTCACCCCTTTCAAGTTTCATTTTTACGACAAAAATTATCCCATCAAAATTGGTTCAACGGCTTAGGCTACAAAAGTAACAGACACACAGACAGGCAGACATATTCAGACAGTTACATTCGTATTTATAATAACAGTATGTATTTTAAAAGAACTATTAAATTTAAACTTAACAAATACGTACATATATTAAACGAAATGCTGTAACAGTAGTGTACCACATAAAAGAATTGTAGGATATTTTGAAATATGGTTCCTAGCCGCTTGGTCATGTCAAACGTAAATAGAGAAAGAGAAATGATTGGTTTTTCAACTGCATTAACATTGAAGCCTGCTGTAAATAAAATATCTGGAATTGTATTCTGTATACGGCGCGATACCAAATAATTTAATTTTAAGAACTAAATATCGATGAGTAATATATATATGTATATTGTATATATACTCTACTGCTACAAAGTAACTTGGTTAAAAAATATCTATACAAATAAATAAAATGTCTGCTGTTTGTTTGTTTCGGCTAATATCCGAAATGGCAGATAGCTGGTGTTAGAATTAGTAATTTAATTTATTTATAAAAAAGAATGTGGGTTCCGCGCAAAAAAATGAACCCATGAAATTGTGAACAAAATCCGTATATCTAAGTCGCTAATATTATAATAAAAGGTTATTTTAAGACTTTAAGACTACTAGGTTGCTCTGTCTGTTTATTAACTTTTACAAACTCATCTTCGTATCTCTCATTCAGTGACAACCATCATTTTGACATCCACATATTTTATTTGCTCAAAAAGTTAAATTTTCACTGTGACAAATTAAAATAATAAAAAAAATGTAATAATCTTCCCACTTAATTAGGCAAAACACAACAGTTTTGTACCTTTTTCTCCTTTGTTACTTAACAGTTTTTTTTGTTTAATTGTTTAGTTAGCTATCGGTGAGCTTTAGTGTTATATGTATATATGTATATATATATCTCGTTTCTTATACTACTATACTACTACTACTATTACTCTTATGTAAGCTTTCAGTTGGGGTAAAGCTTAACGATCATAAAAAAATATTTACGTATAGAAATAACTAGTTTTGCAAGTGATTTGGTGTGGTATTTAAATTATCTCCCTTTCTATCTTTTTCTCTTTTTTTTCTTTCTCTCTTTCTAGTACACGTACATAAACTCAGACACATATATGCACACACAAATTGAATATACATTCGGTGTTAAACAATTTCCTATCGTTATAACAAACTACTAAAATGCGATATAAAACTCAATCAATTAAAGTGGGTAAAGTAAAGATAGGTGTCGAAAAATATTAAACCAAAACGCAAATTAATTTAAGCATTCATAAGGTAGGCGCTGAAGTAAGAACTTTGCATACAGAAAAAGACTTAATTAAAATCTGAATAACATACTAGGGAAAAGTTCCTCGAGTACTCCACTGTAGGTCTATTCGCGAAACAAATTTTAGTTTGTACAATTTAAATTTGCTAAACAGAATTTTAACTTATAGTTGTGTAATTTTGTAACTTCTGGCAGCACCTGTTTATCAGGACCCGAATATTCATAATTAAAACCAGACTAAATTGACTTTCTGGTGTGTTAAATGTTAATATTTAGTAACGAACTACCTACCCTTTTTGACTGACTTTTAAAATGGAGATGGTGTGTTTTTAGTGTTTATTTTTTATATATTTTTTTATAAATTGCTTATGTTATGTGCTATATAAAACTTGAGAAAAAAATATCAATGATGATGGTGTAATCACTTTTAAATAGATTTTAAAATCAGTATTTACCTCTTTTAAAGCAATTATGTTAAAGACTTTTGAATAACATTTTTAATTTAATCATAAAAAATGTGAAAGTAAAAACAATATACAGAAGAAGTACTTTTTATACTAAAAGGTATATCAACCTCAAAATTAATTTAAAAGTAATAATTTCACCTATAATATTTACTAGGATTTATGTTTTAAAATTTGGACAGATTTACCTCAGAATAAACCTTACCTCATAAGAAGAATTATAATTCAACAGTTCAAAATTGGTTATGATATCGCGTTACATACACAAAAATTTATACCTGAGTCGAGTATCTCATTTTTTTAAAGCGATCGCTATCTGATAATATCAAAAATAAGCTGAAATAAATAATTAAATTTAAACATTCAAATGAGCAGTAATAACAAAATCCAATCTAATCCAATGATATGACAGTACCAGTTTGAAAAATGTTGGTAGCATCTGTCACAAACTGCGGTCCTAAAATATTCGATGTAAAGTGCGAATTGAGCAAGTTTCATGCCATTATGGCTATTTTCGTATTTACTTAGTACAAGAAATTTTTAATATTTAGCTTTACTAGCGTTGCCCGCGGTTCCGCCCGTATCATTGATTTAGTATATCTAATCAGAATAACTTTCTTTACGCCTCTAGCAGCAAAACAATATGATCATATTAACATGCGATAGCCTTTAGACCACCATAATTTGACCTATTAGCAGATGTCTCCTTATTAACTATACACTCACATTCATATGTCAAGTAATTGTCGGAATTTTGTGTTTTATTAATAAATAATGAGTCGACCCTTCGCTGTTGTATACAGAATTGTGAAGTTATGGGTTCCAGTATCGGGACGGGGCACAATAGTTACTGGGGTTTTTTGCTCAGTTTTAAGTCTTGACTCTAGAGTTAGGAAGTTGGTGGTGTTACATATACCGTGTCGAATTGTCATACTACCGGAATGTGAGAGTGTAAGGAATAGAAAGTGCATTTGTGTCTATATTATTATTCAAAATAATATTTTATATGTTTCTTATAACTTAAAATGCCAGATTTTACGAGCAGGTTTTATTTAAAAGATATTGTAAGATATTTTTAAAGGTATTTGCTTCAAACATTTCAAATTTCATAATATAATCAACTAATGGAGGAGAAATAATGATATAGAGTGACCAGGCACTAAAATTATATTTGGATAGTAAACCTCAGTGTTCCCATGTAGGTATTTATTTGCATTAATTCTTGTTTGAAGCACACACTCTACATTATTCACACAATGAACGGTGTAACATAGTTTATGGAACAAGCACGTGCCGAGTTGGCTTGCGTTTTATGTTAATTGCACTGCGTTACACTCGACGTGATTACAAAGATGCTAGCTCAAGTTTGTTTTTCAGTAAAATTACGCTAATATATGTAAGCCAAATATAATATAATACTATAAATTATATAACTAAGGCAACAACACAGTGGTAGACTTGCTTATGTTGCTTGCAAAGCCAAAGTAAGCGGATGCGAACACCGAGTCTTACACTTCTAATATTTTACTTATTGAAACCTTAGTCTCTTCCGTGATCATAATTGCTGTAAAACATTCGAAACGTCGGGAACTAAAAATCAAAATAAATTCGAAGAGCTAGTTTTATTTAAAATGTGAATCATTTTTAACATTATAACTTGTCTTACGGTTAAAGAAAACATAGTGAGAAAACATTCATGTCTAAGGAAGCCAAATTAGTTTAAGAAGGACATGCGTAATCCGCCAACCCGCACTTGTCCATCGTAGTGGAGTTTGGCCCTTACATATGGATCCCCATCGATAGACGTAAAGAGATCTTATTTGTTCTAGAATAAAAACACTGTAAGAAGCCCTAGGTGACAGTTATTATATAAACAAAACCTTAATAATAATATTCCTTACAATTATTCAGTATAGATTTACTTTTGGTTTTGGTTGATTAACTTTTTCAAACCTTTTTTTTATGATTTTTAAAAGTGAAAAAGGTGGCTTAAGGATATTAATAATTTTAATCGTATTAATAAATTCAAGCCAATGTTGATACTATAGCTTCTAATAAATGGCTTCCTCTGCTACAGGCTATTCCCAGAAACTGAAGGATTCATAATAGCTATTCAGGATCAAAACATTAACTGTAAAAATTATATAAAATACATCATTAAAGACAACAATCACAAATAACAAATGCCGTAAACCGGAAACAGAAAAGAATCAGCCGGAAACTATTCAACACATCGCTAGAGCATGTACTAGCCCACGTTCTGATTATACCCAACAGACACAATCAAATTAGTAATATCATTCATCAACAACTCACAATCAAACATGGACTTATACTGTATGCCAATACCCTGTACTATAAATACTAACCTCAAACAATATTAGAAAAATGCCTCACATAAATATTGTACTACGAGTATGACCGTGCTGTACTTACAAATACAATACTTTAACAGACCGGATTAATTACTACAAAACAAAAATTAATAAGATAACACACCTAATAGAATCGCATTTCAGGACCAAATACACATAAACTCCAAAAAGCATTTTCAGAAAAGAATAATAAATATCTAGTGCTTAAAGAAAAAGCTGTCGAAATATGGAAATAGAAAACAATTTACATCGTCTCGTTTGTCAATCTAATCGTTCTCTCTTCACCTGGTATTCCAAACAATCTACACCACAGTATTAAAATTTTAGATACAAAAAAATCAATCTAAATCACAATACAGAAAGCAACCATGCTATATACTTGTAGATTGCTAAGAAACTTTTGCACAAGTCGAAAATCAACATACGGAAACAGAACCGTCTTAAAAAACAGTCAAAATATTACATAGCAAAAAATAATAGTTATAAAAATATTTTTTTATCCAACCAAAATAATATTAATCTATTAAAATTCTGTATCATGCATGATATGACTGTTTTTTAAGACGGTTCTGTTCTGACGGTGTGCACAATTTTTGATAGCTATCAAAGAAATCTTAAGTCTAAACTAATCAAAATTTATCGAAAATTAGTGATCAAATAAGTTTTTAAGGGTTCCCTAACTAAATTCCTAACCCGTTGCAATTTCCGTCTGTCCGTATATCATAGCTATTTTACTCTTAAGTCTATTCAAGTTACCTTACTGAAATTTAGTGTGTGTAAACCGCTAAGCCATTTTGTATTCCAATTACAAAAAAAATAAAAGATAAGAAAATATATGATTACGTATCTATAATAAATGACAACCCCCTTTCAGTTATTTGTTACTTTTTATTGTCAATAAAGGGCTATTTTTAACTGATTTCAAAAAAAGAGAAAGAGATAATCGATTTTCTTAATTATTACTCACGGCGTGATTTAATAATTACAAAAAAAAAAACGTAAGGAACGGGAAAAATATTTAAAATATAATTTTGTACGATTTTTTTTTGTTAAAAAGTCATTGTCAAACATCGTCGAGGCAAGGTCATACATTTAAAATTCTTCCCTCAAATGTAATACAAGCAAAGTCGACAGCTAGCTTCAAAATGAAAGAGTATGCGAAGTTTATAGAACAAGCACGTACGGCTTGCGTTTTATGTTAATTTCACTGTTCCATGCTGAACGTGATTACAGCAGAAATGGCTAGTGAATTTATATATGTATTTTAAGCTTAAGTTTGAGCGATTAGTTATTATGTGATATATATTAAGATAAAGCAATTACTCATCTTTGAATATAGCCCTGGCATAGCGTACTGCGATAGAAGTGAATATTTTGGTTCCTGTATGAAGCATATGTTTGATCGGTTCTTATGATATCGTGACCAAAATTCGGCCTTGATAGTCAATATCACTGTGTTTAAAAACTACGTTGAGATACTTCAACTTCTCAACTGACGCTATATCTTTATACTAGTTTGAGAAGAAATGGTTTGTGATCTGCTGCTAAAGTGTATCACTAGAACAAATTGGTTACAGGAAAATGCTAATCGACTATTACAGTTTGACATGGTGCGAGAAAAGCACAGAATAACCGATACCTACTTCTTAGTGTCTTCAAACCTTCTGATATTTATTACTACTGAGGTCTTACGATATTCAGTTTTTTTTTTTAAGTAAAAAAATCTATTTACATAATGTATATAATAGAAATAGGCAAAGGCAAAGCAGTTCAGTGCCTTTTTCTCCTTTGTTTGTTAACTCGTTTTCTTTTTTTTTCTTCTTTAATAGCTACTGAAGAGCTTAAGCGCCATCAATAAAAAAATTTGCAAACAGTAAGTGGAGAAACAAGACCAAAAATTATAGAAAAATACATAATTTTATAATATAACTAGCACAACCTGCAGCGCCAGCGTTCAATCAACAAAAAAAAGTCTTTTAATTTATGTTATATCCCCTTATATAGCGACTCACATTCGCTTCGCTCGTTCGTCTCTATGTATTTATATAATATTAAATTATTTGGATATTATTCATAAAAAAATACTAAAATCGCGATCAAACATGGGGGTAAGGATAGGAGGGGAAAAATACTTTATGACATATTCTCATACCTACCAAATATACAAAAAAGAATATCATTAAAATCGGTTGAGTCGTTTCGGCGAAGTGCAACCACAAACACCGTGACACGAGATTTTTATATATTAGATCATTTATTTTTAATAACAATAATTAGATAAAAGCGATAATTTCAGTAATAATGAAATGTAGAATATTTTTATTTCATTTAAAAAAAATTTATAACAATTATGTAAAAAATATTTATTCTATAATATCTTATTTTAGTATAGTTTAGATTATTTATTAATAATTTATTATATCTTTGACAGAAATATGTGTGCAAATTGTACTTATTTACAGTAGATATAATGTAATAAGAGGATAGAAGCTCAAGCATGCAGACAAGAGCTTTACACAGTAATCGACGTCGGCGTTGTTCGAGTCAATAGAGCTAAGCTATTCCAAATTATGTGCAAATTATTCGGTTAACTAATAACTAATTATAGTAAATTTTAGTTTAATTATAATCTTTATTATAATAGTGCTCTCAAATCCATTATATTATTTTTGTATTAAAACAAGAAAAAGAGGACATTAAGCAAATGACTATGACGTAGGTATATAATTTGTTATTTTATGTAAGTTTCGTTGAGAAATTAATGATTTAAGAGAGCTTAACAAAAAGTGCTAGTTTTGTTACAGAGATATCACGTATCATGTGTAATTAACTAATAGTTAATAGACATCGATTATTATTTCTCATACGCAATATAAATAGGGTACAACTTTCCGTTTGCAATGCTATACGATGCACAACTATTGTATTTTTAATGTCCCTTTCTCAATATGAGGGAGATCATGCCATAAATTACCACGCTGATTAAGTGCGGGTTGTCGGAATCATGTTCTTCTCCTTCTATAATAAGAATAACAGAGGCGCGAAATTCGGGGACTTGAATCCGCTTCATTTGGTTTCTCAAGCAAGTGAAACACGTTTCCACTAGGCTACCACTGCTTTATAAAACTAAGCCTTATTATTAACAAAAAGTAGCTGATAATATTGCTGATAATAACTTTTTAAGACACTGAAAAGCTACTGCTTAACAGTAATAAAACAACCTCTGCGTAGCAGTTCCATATGGACATTGCATCATACTTCTTATAAAAAAAAAGGTAAGTTATTGGCGATGTATAAAGGCAGTAGTAGCTCATACCACTGCTATTTTCATGTGCGAACCATTAGCAACATGTAATCATGTCACAAATGGTATTCTATTTGTTTTACGGTGAAGTAAAATATCATGAAAAAACCTACAAATCTCAGACAGCATTTCAAGTTTTCGAAACACGTGAAGTTCACGAACCCGCACTTGGCCAACGTGATGGATTATGGCCTGATCCCCCTCGTATTGAAGGGAGGCCCGTGCCCAACAGTGGGACGTTAAAAGGGGCTGCATTATATATTTAGATTTGAAATTCGTTGCGATTTAACTCCGAAACTCTACACAGTTTTAATAACATTAGCAATGAAGGAGTAATATAATATTTTAGTGTGTCTAAAATACCCGCTGACAGACAGAGATATTTCAATAAATAACCGCTCTTCGTATCTTGGAATATGGGACACCTTATGAATTTCAAATTTTATTTGAATGCATAATTCATTCGGGTTTGAAAGTCATTTTTTTCTAAATGTCTTTTTCCTTTTATTGAAATGTTCTAATGTATTGATTATGCAATGGAGACTCAGATATCTATGATACATTATAATAATAGTTTGTAAATTGATTTTATTGTCATAGTAGAATTGGTGTTATTTTTGTTGTTTGTGAATTATGAATACTATTTTTAGTTTTTTTCATATAACCTTATTTAGCTTAATCTACGGATCTATTGAATTAATATGATTGTCCATTATCCTAATGCGTAACATATAGTGCTGTAGATAGTGGGGTCTTGGGTTTGAGTCCCAGGTCGGGCCAAATAGTTAGTAGCATCTAAAACCCATCGGTCCTGCGCCTGACATCTCACCGTGTTAGTTGTTGTCCCACCGGACTTTTGTAGAAAAATTTTTCCATTCGAGAGTCTTTAAAAGTCAAATCTTAAATATTATTTCATGTTTTTTCTAAACAACTTATTACTTAGATTAATTTAAAAGGTTAACAGAAAATTTTAAATTATTTCATTATACTTTTATTTTATGATATTTAATACATAAAAATATGTAAAACGGTAGCCCCGTTATACATATTTTTATGTATTAAATATCATTGGTATAAAAAACTAAAATTATTTGCAATAATTAAAATAAATATAATATGTGATAAAGTGTAAATATTTATTTTCTATGTATGGCATTGATATATAATATAATTTTAGATAAAGAACCGATAAAGGTATTTTTCATAAAATAATAGTTATAGCTTCGTTCATACATAAAAAAATATTACAGATGATACTTTATTATTTTCCAAATAGCCTTACGATTCTCAAATAGCCCCATTCTACGTTATGTGTATATCGAGCGCATTTAAACTTATATTGTATTGTTTACAATTCACCTTTACCGATATTGATTCCTCTAAGTTTTGTTACTTTTATTTTAAAGTGCAATATAGAGTATACACTTTATGCTACTATCGAATGCGAATCTGTCGAATCACTAACCTATCTAAATATAAACAGGATCTGTCATTGAACATTTGAAACTGTAACACATTGTAGGAATTTACAAATAGAGTTCACACAGTTTGGGTTGCTTGTTGACTTTCCCGCCACTTGACCTGACTCTGTTCTGGGTCTCTGTACCATGAAAACCCATTTACATCAATTTACATTTAATATTAATAATAGTTACGGTGTGTTTGTACGTAAAATATTCTCAAGGGGAATAACCAAAAGTACTATTTCTTAAAAACTTTTATAAAATACAACTTTTAGTGTATTAACTTGACTAAAACTTTTGAATCTACAAGGAATTAAAGTTTCATTTGTTAAACTTCGATTGCCTTCGTAATATTTGACGTTTGCTAAAAGTGAGAAAGAACTATAATAAGTACGAGCTATTAAATCATTATTAGATGCTGCGTGATTTGGCTATAAAGAATAGTAAGCTGCTATAATCGTTCAAGCACATAATGTATTCGTAGTTATTCCTTCATGTTCTATTCATTAAATTATAACAAGAATATAATGTGTATATTCTTTATTGAACTTTACGAACTTTACATGGTATTCCATGCAAACAAATTACGTATAAACAAGGTACATGTCAGGTACTTTAAAACAATATTATTTTATATGTTAAACCCAATGCAAACACAACATATTTATATAAACTAGTGTTCGCCCTGTTGTCGAAATTTAACCACAATCTTTATTGAAAATTTGAGGGATATTAAAAAACTTTTTTTATTGATAAAACTAAAGTTCATCAATAGCAACTACAAAAAGTACAATCCGTTGACAAAAAAAAGAAGAAAAAGTAGTAGTACTGCAGTGTATTTCTTTGCCTATTTATATATGTATAGATAAGCATATGTATTAAATACATATAAAAAAAATCATGTAATTTGCCTTATAATAATAATGACCTCCGACTGACGACCGACCGACCTAAGCCACGGTGGCCAGTCTCATTGAGACTAGCCATCTGCGCAGGAGATATTATAGTGCACAAGTGTACGCGCAGACACAAGTGCACTTTTTATTCCTATCACTCTCATACTCCGGTGGGACGACACGAGACACGACCGGTGACAGTTAAGGTGCAGGACCGACGGCTTTACATACTCTCCGAAGCACGGGGGTGAAACACCCCCAACTTCCCATCTCCGGGCTGTTACTAAGATTTACTAAACAGAAAAACTCAATAACTAAACTTAGCCCGACCCGGGACTCGAACCCAGGACCTCTCGATGTGCAGCCGTACTTGCTAGCTAGCCACTACACCACCGAGGCAGTTACATTTGCCTCGATGGTGTTGTGTTTTACATTTGCTTCGGTACAATTTGCATTATAATCTTATATTTAAGCTGTATATTTTAACTGCTAATTCAATGATTTCTAAACAAGTATTCATGTAGCAAGCGGGGCATCAAAACCGTATGCTGGCCTAAACAATCCCACCAGATGTCCTGATGTTTACAACTAAAGTTTATCCTTTCTGATCCGTCCCCGGCGCGGCGTAAGAAACAATATGCCACCGCTTGTTACATTTGGAAATATTCCAAAAGCAGATTTCGTGTGATAAACAGAAATCGTAAAGAACCTCCGAATACTACATGTGGTAGAAATGGTAGCGTGCATTACCGTAGTGCCTTTAAAAAATGATTCTAGATGGTATGACTATTTGTCCACATTTGGCAAAATTTTGTAAAGATTAATTAATTAGTAAATTTATTTATTTATTACCGATTTGTCTCCTTCGTGTCTTTTCCACTCTACGTGACATTGGTGAAGTAATCTGTGCTCAGTTGGCACACTTTAGAGCCGAATTGAATTTTGAGAGTTGAATTTTGAAAAATTCTTCTTTAGTGGATGCTTTAGTGATATGAGGTATACGTGTGCGAAATTTCAATTTTCTGGCCTTAAGGGTTTGGCCTGTGCGTTGATACATCAGTCAAACTTTTGCCTTTTATAAATAGAGATTACATGATGCTAATTTAAAATAAAATTTTTACATAATAATTTGCATTTAAAGTAATAATAATATAATAATATAGTATGTCGTTGTTTAGAATACAGTGTTGTTTATAATTAAGGCATTATTTTGTCTAGATTTTTCATTTTCAATATATTACTTTTATATATGTATATATATATATATATATATATATATATATATATATATATATATATATATATATATTTATCGTCAATATATTACTTTTAAATTAAAACAACAAGAGCAAGATATATATTTTGCAATAGTTTCTAGTAAGCCCCTTGAGCGTTCATTTGGTTTGTTTTGACAAATCCCTTATATCAATTTGAGTTTCATTTATTTTTTCAATAATAGCTTGTTTATTTATTATTTATACAACGTTAAGGAAGTATTTATCAAAAGTGCCCTTTCTATTTAATGTATTTGATCTACAAACAGCGCTTTAAAGCTAATAAGCATTTGGCAATCAAGTGCATTGTTATTAGCGTTCGTTGCCAGAACAGGGTCTAGCGCCGTCTTTACTTATCACCCAATTTTATAGGCCAATTATGCAAAAATAATGTATACATTTAAACTTTTTCGTGTAAATAAATCTATTTAGATTTGAAGTTATGCTGACGACACTTACCACTCAATATTGTTGGTTACCTTGCGAACAGAACAAAAATAGCTAAAGATTTTATCTCGTATACCACAATTTTCTGTTTGTGAAAGGAATGATAAATTAATAAGTAATTAAATAAAGTGTAATATTAGGCATGTTACAATCATATAGTATTTATAGAATATCATATAAGGAAAGAATATAATAATATATATTATTATTTGTCAGACAATAACAACGGTTACCATGGCAATAAACAGTTATCAGCTAACTTAATCATGTCGCTTTTTGGCTGTCGGTGTGCGCGCGCATCGAAAAATTTTACTCTCATAAGTTTTTCCAAACATCCCAAAAAAAGTATAAAAATATTTGTTATTAGCGACTTACCCTTGGTTCGCTCGTCCTTAGTGCTTAACACTAGCTATATGCTACTGTAGATATGGACACTTCAGCATGAAGGGTATACAAACCTTCGCATATATATAATGTGCCAATATTTTAGAAAACAGATTTTACAACGTGGTAAGTTAAAATAAACTTTACGGTCATATAGTTTCAAACCCGTATTTTCAAACGTATAAGCTTTATCTACTAGATTGATTGCGTCAGAGAAAGATGGTCAAATATCCTAAAAGTCGTGGGACAAACATGTATTATACTATGTTTCGATCCTATGACGGATAGTATGATCTAAGTGAGGCCTTTACCAAGCAGTAAGTGAAGTCGGGCTGTAAATGATGATGATGATAATAAACATCAGTTTTTTAGTCAGTGAATTAGTCATTATTGGTATGGTTTTATAGGTAGGGATAGATGTTATATTATAGGTATAACTTTTTGTTTAAATATGAAAACGAATGATAAACAAATCCTAAACATTATGTATAAATTGAGTTCAGAACATACAAAAGTACAACGCTTCAACAGGCTAGTCCCGACGTCGACTTTGAAATTTGCATTCCAAATTCACCAATTGACGTATTGCAAACCATTCGAGGCGCTTCTCACACCGAATGGTATTAAATAAATATACAGAAATCAATTTTATATATATATAAGCCACTTTCTGCGGATTTGCTTCAAATGATTATTTTAAGGTATACTTTGATATCTCTTTTTTTCATCTTTAAATCTAACTTTAGGGCATCAAAATGCACTTATGTCACAAGTTAGAGTTCTATCAAGGTAGAAGTGAAAATTTAGCAAAAAGAAGATTAGATGAAAAGTAAGCTGGAATTCTTCAGTTTTTTTATGGAGTTAAAATACATTTGACGCTGTTTTAATTTTCTTAAATATAATCGATATATCATTAATTTATTTAGTAGTTTAAAAATAAATGACATATAATTATTATTTTAATATTACTGGGTTTCTACTAGTGCTACTAGCGCCTTATCTTTTCATTTTCAATTGAAATTTTTAGAACTATTAGCTCTACAGAGGGATTTTTGTGGTTTCAAACCAAAAGAAAAGTTTGTTACAATTAATAATAGTATCCAGGCGACCGAGTCTCACTCGGCATTTTGTAAAATCGTGTTTTTTTTTTCCGAAAATACGTTTCCGAAATATACAGAATAGATTTATATATACAAGAATTTGCCCATTTAATATTATTATAAGATATTCCTAGTTTCGATGTGAGCGGCAACCACTTTAACAAGAGTCAACTATAAATTTCTGTTCCTTACAATAGTTACACAGATTGCACCTGGGAGCTGTCTTAGTACTGTCTTAGTCTAAACTTGTACGAGATAAATCCCAGAAGTTTACCGCCTTGGGCAACAAACGACAAATTGAGTTACCAACTTCTAGGGCTACGTCATTTTTCCTCTGCAAAATGCATTAGAGGACCGAGTGATGCTGAACCACAATAATGCTTTATGTTATTGCTGAACTATATGATATCTAATAGTGGTAAAAATACTGTATTATGTGGTCAATAGATTCTCTATTTTATATTTTAACTAGCGACTCATCCTCGCTTCGCTTCGGGTTCGTCCCTAGGCAAAAACAAATCTATCCCACGGGAATCGTAGATTTTTCTAGGATGCTATATAGTCTATAGCCTTCCTCAGTTAACGGACTATCTAATGCAAAAAGAATTTTTCAAATCGGATCAGTAGCTCCTGAGATTAGTGCGTTCAACCAAACAAACAAACAAACAAACTCTTCAGCTTTATAATAGATAATAACCTAAGTAAATTATCCCCTTATATTATATCTATATGTCTACGTACCTAAAGAAAACAAAATTTTTAAAATACATTTTTAGAAATATGTTTCATAATAATTATCTTGGGACATTAACACATAGCACCATCTAGTTCCACGGTAAGCTACGAGGCTTGTGTTATGGTATTTAGTTGATACACTACACATATATAACTTTAAATACACACATATTATAATTATAAATACCCATAACTGGAGTACAAACATTCGTGCTCATCACATAAATGAATGCCCCCAGCGAGTCTCGAACCTGCGACCTCTGGCACAGCAAGTAGGGTAACTACAAACTGAGCCAAACATGTCGTCCAATAACAAATTCATAAATAAACTTTAAAAAAACAGTTAAAATAAATAACATTAATCTGAGAAGTCCGAAGAGTTTCCAAGGTAACCTTCTGGTTCATCATCAGATTTTATAGACTCCGCTATATGATAACTCAACTAACTCAAAACAAAATATGAAACACCACTTTATTTTGTTTGTAACGTAGAATATTTCATACTTTAATTTTCATACTTCAATATCATAGCTTGTAAATCTCAGGACATCTCTTAAACAATGTATACAATTTTTGAATGTAACAAAGATGGAAGCTTATAGAGTAAGACTTAAAATCATGAGTTTTAGCCAAGAAAATTTACCTAATTTTTTTTATAATAAATCATAATATTATAAAAGAAACTTAATACTGAAAACTTTATTTTGAGAATTTCTACGATCATCCACATAATAGTTTCATACTTTATTAAGCTTTATCATTTTGCAAAGGTTGTCAACAATAAAAATTGATTGAAAATAACAAATAGCATGAACATGTACCGTTCAAGATATTCATACATATTTTTAGCATAAAAGTTGACACTATCTAAATTCTATTTCTTTAATGAAAAAAACAACTGGCGATTCTTTTTCTCGTGTAATTATTATTGCCTGCGCCTGCACTTCGGCACCAGTATTCTGATTACGGGTTCGATTCGGGTGTAGGTATATTCGAGTGTGTATTCACGTGAGTTAATTCTTGCGATTCTACTTTTAATAAATGAGTTTATGTTTACCTCAACAGTGGTCCTATTTTTAATCGACTTCCAAAAAGTAGGAGGAACATAGAATGTTCGTATGTTTGTCTTTTTTTATGTAGATGTTAGTCGATTGCTCAGAGCCAGCTGGAACGATTTTGTTAGTTTTAATTATATTCTATTACGGGAGGCTTCGAAAATATCTGTTTTGGTATCTGTATCTATAGTAAATGAAAACGCCCGTTCAGTTATTTATTACTTTTTAGAGTCTGGATACTTCCAGATTTCTTTTTAGTGTCTCTAGACTTTTTTATACTTTCTTTTAAAGTTTCTGTAATACCAAGAAATAAACAACTTAGAGTCAAAAGTTTACATTTTAGGAAAAATTAATAATCAAAGCTAAAAAAAAATATAGCTATAGCTAAAAAAAAAGTATAATATGATGAGGAAAACATTTGTTGGATATTTTTGTTCAAAAAGGGTCACTAGTGTATAATAAATTATTTTCGTTGCACTATTCCATTGTGGACCATACATTTATTTTTAATGCTGTACTAACAAACAAATATAGTGGGTAGTTAAATAAGAGACTACTGAGTTGCCAAACAATGCAAACCCTTTGTTCTCATTACGAGCAACTCGCTTGCTTTGAATCCTGCTATTATATGAAACAATAAAACTTTATTTAGTAAAATTAATAAGCTACTAAAATAAACACTGTAACAATGTTTTATAATCCTCATTTTAAAGGAACAACTATTAAAAGAATGTATGTATATCTGAAAGAAAATTTTAAGCTATCAACTTGTGTAGTTATAAAAAAATATCCCTTAATATTCAGCGTTAATATAACTTTAAAAAAAAAAGAGTTTTTAAGTAGGTACGATTAAATATTTCCAGAGGTTATTCAGACAGATAAATAAACAAAATCTCGTTATTATGTATTTATTAATAGATCTATGAAAATTAATTGCCATAAATAGAGAATCTCATACATTTATCACTTTAATTTTGGTCCAAAATGCATATCAACTAATAGAAATCCAACGTGTATGTATTCTTTCAACGTCAATTATTTACTCGTACATTGGACAATGCACACTTAGCTACTTGCACGTGTCAACATCATGTTGACCTCTGTTAAGAGATCTATTTTATACAATATATGTAATCATTAGGATGCAGGATATTTACTTTGTCGACAGCAAAAACACTTTCACGTTTCTATACACTCTATTTTTTCACCCTTCATTCAAATGTATAGCGTGCCGTCCCTATTTTTTTATTTGTCTTTTTTTATTGTCTGGATTACCACTGGTAGCTTAGTAGCATATCTGATATTTTCATTTACGAATCATTGTCTATATGATAGCGACTCACCCTCGCTTCGCTTCGGGTTCGTCCCTAGACAAAACTAAATCTATCCCACGGGAACCGTACATTTTTTCGGGATGATATATAGCCTATAGCCTTCCTCGGTTAATGGGCTATCTAATGAAAAAAGAATTTTACAAATCAGATTAGTAATTCCTGAGATTAGCGCGTTCAACCAACCAAACAAACAAATTAAGTATAGATTAGCACTAGTCTTACGGCGAAAGAAAACAACGTAAGAAAACTTGCATATATCTGAGAAAATCTACTACATGTATTCAAAAGACGTGTTAAGTCCGTCAACCAATATTTGACCAACGTCTACAATGGCCTGATCCTCCATATATTAAAGGGACGCCCATGCCCAGCAGTGAGACGTTAAAAAGGGCTAAATATGTACATTAAAACCGTGAGAGTAAACTAGACGCGACCTACGGTTCCATCTTTGGTTTCAAAAAACTTTATTTACAAGAGAACAATATAATAAAAGTACATTAGTACCTACTTAATTCTATACAAAACAAATGTACCTTTCAGAATTACTGTACATTGAACAAGTAATGTCCGCGTATAATTACGAATGGTAGCTGCATTACACTTCAATCCGCCGAGTTGACCCAAACGTGTAGCTCGAACCCTTTCCTATAAAAGTGGTTTAATCACATACAAAAATAAGGCTAAAGTTGTATTCTGCGTTTCAGTTACATTTATTTATGTCGAGTATCACTTATCTATTCTAAGAAAATGTTCCAAAACTCGGAAATAAAGGCTGAAAGTGCTTCGTTATAAATATATAAAAGAAAGAACTTAAATATCTTTAATGAAGCCACTTTAATAATTATCTTTGTCTTTTGAAATTATAATGATGATTTCATTCTTTTGCATTAGCAAAATTAATCTACTAAACTTAACTCTCTCACCGGTCGTCTTGAATTGTTGTTCCACAAGGTTTCGAGAGTGAGAGTAATAGAGGGTAAAGTGTTTGCGCACACTCTATAATACTCATATGTATCTGTTGTGCAGTTGACTAGTCTCAGTGAGATTGGTCGCTTTGGCCGAAATAGTTCAGGAGGACATTACCGTACTAAATCTATACATATAATAAAATTCTGTGTAGAATCTGTACATTAAATATTTTTGGAAAATCTTATTAAAATAGTCATTATTATCGATATAGAGGCTGAATCTATAGTTTTTATGTTTTTGTATATCTATCTGGCTGAACACGCATCACGAGAAAACCACTAAACAGATTTTGATGAAATTTGATATGGTCAATTTATAGGATACTTTTTACTGCGGGAAAATATCTCATTTCTCAAAAATCTACACCAACCGTTAAAACGCACCTAGGGACGAACCCGAGCGGTGCGAGGGTGAGTCGCTAGTATGTTAATATTGGTATGTCATTTCAAACTAAATACCAATTGAATAAATTTAAAAAATGCTAAGGTCTTAAATCAAAACCAAAAGTTATTAAATTAAAACCAAAAATTCAAATTATGTTTCTCCTCTAAAGTTAATTTAGTGGTCTTGAACTAAATACAAGTACACTTGAATGAAGCCACTGAAAATAGCTATTATAGAATTTATTTTAAGCTTCAACTGGTCTAGGTATATAATTAAAAGGAGATTTGAGCTGATGATATTGAGTAAACAAATTAATTAATATTACAAGTTGTTGTTCGAATGAAATAAATTGAAAACTCAAAGGAAATTAGTTAATTTAAGCATTTGATGTTCATATTTTAATTAAAGAACTTTGATAAATTGTTACTTAAATGTAAATAATATTAAATTGCTTCTTACTTATTTATACTTGCTAGTATTTAGGTAAATATAGAACAAATTTTAGTTTGCGAACTCAAGGTAAAGAAAATTAAACATCAAATCATGATTAGATTATAAGATGTTAATTTCAATAATAATATGAAACTATCTTTACCAAAATCCGTAAAGATAGTTTTATATATAGTTACATATTTCGCAGATTTATTTTGATTTTGGTTCACGACGTTTTAAGCGTGTTTTTGTTTTGCCATTTAGGTAATTTCTTCTCTTTTTTATTTATAAATTTTAATATTAAATCCATAAAGTGAAAATTGAGAAAGTACAGCAAAAGTCAATCTCTAAAACATCACTATTCACAACAGCAATCAAAAATAATAAAACGCGATCCAAACATATCACAGTCAAAGGCTTGGGATAGTCATAATTCAATAAAAATACTAGGCTCGTCGGGACCGTGCTCAATTGATGTCGGGATCTACCGGATTGATTTCAAGGATTTTTCCCAAAAGGAAATTTGGTTAAGGAACTCAAAATATTGCTTTATAGTTATAATTTTTGATCCAGATATTCTATGAAGTAGTTGTGCTAATTTGGCTAAGCTATATAATGAAATCAATAAAATTTATATTCGGCAATTTCGACATCGCTCACAAGCAACAGACTGTTTACATTATATGTAAAATTTTATTATATGTATAGATAATGAAAATTACAAATATACTTAATTATATATACATAACAAATGTACACTTAGTTATTACTGTACAAAATTATAAGTTATTCATATATTATTCATATCATTATACATTATATGTTATCAATAACGATTTCCATGCGACTCACATACAACCATCATGTAGTTGTTGTGACCGTGACCTCGTTCCTGATGCATAGTTCGCTAGTGCAGAGCTCTAATATTTATTTATTATATAAATATATAATAGCAAAATACCACTCACTAATTAATCACGAAATTTCAAAGTTTAAATGTCACAAATTTGAAATTCAGTAGATAAATTACACATAGGAAGTAAGTCGTAGTATAGAGTAAGAAAGGATTTTTGGATATTCAACTCCTAAAAGGGAAAAAGGTTGGAAAAGGTTAGAAGTTCATATGAAAGTCCCATGTTTTTGCAGCTAAAAATATAAATATGAGTTGTTCTGGTTACACATAAATCAAATTTGTGGGTGATGCTACCCTAGTTTTTATCACGGCATCGCTAATATTTATATAATCACATAAATTAGTGTTTGTACTCTCTGTTACTATTCACCAACAATTTTTTATCTTTTTCTCTGTGATATGTTTATTATATAATATTTTAACCCCTACGCCTAATTTTCCAAGTATATAAATATGTGGTAATACTTGTAAGTCGCGACAAAATCTCACGTCAGTTGAATCGTAACAAATGGGAGAAAATTGCTTCAATAAAGTGACTTCTTTGGTCCCAAAATGGCTATTAGAACTGACCGCTAGATAGTCCTAATATATTATGTAACGGATGTGTGTATACTTTTCCGCGTAAAATGTATTTATTTTGTTCATAAAAGAGTAATCTACGTACCTATGTACGTACTATTATAAATACGAAATGTATGTATGTATATTTGTTACTCCTTTTCGATGAAACGACTAGGCAGACTTGAATAAAATTTAGTACACATATAGTGATGCTGTGTAGTAACATCATATATTACTGTTATATAATGGTTAGCGCTCTTAAGAAATCAATGGTGAGTTGAACATGCCAACATCGATGGTGATAAGTTCGATGCCGTTTTGAGTTGAACATTTGATGGATCGGATGCTTACGCTGGGAGCAACAAACATTGCGTTACCGTGCTTCGGATGACAGATCTCGGCGATAAGCGTTAGTCTAGGAATGTGTGGCCGACTTTGGGAGTAATCTCGATGGGTCTCTTGGACGCAAAGAACATCGCATTGTGTTTTACGATATAGGTCTGAGAGAATTTCTGATTTGTTTTCTGAGAACCCTTCGATGTTAATCAAGACTACACACAAAGAAGGTTTTGTGAACGGACTTTTGATTGCCATCGTGGTGAAAGGATTAGCCAATCAGCGTTAATAAGTTTCTGATTGCCCAGGGTGCGCCGAACGTGTAGGTCGTACACGTCGCTCGGGAAGGCTCCTTTCGTGCACCCCACCACCACTCTGGATAGGTCACTTACTTTTCGTAAAAACTGCGAGAACATCAAGCAGAAAGTCCATAGTCGAAATCAAATCCTGCGTCGACTAGTCACATCCAAGTGGGGTGCCTCGCCTGATGTTTTACGAACTACTGGCTTGGCCGTTTCCTTTGCTGCTGGTGAATATGCCTGCCCTGTGTAGTGCCGCTGTTCCCACACTAAACTAGTAGATACAGCACCAAACGAAACGTGTCGCATTATTACTGGTTACCTGAAACCGACTCTGACACCGATGCTGTACCCACTGGCAGAAATTGCGCCTCCAGAAGTCCGTAGAGTTGTGGCGAGCTCAAGCGAAAGGACCAAAATGGAACAAGACACACAACACCCCATGCACGACAACATCCTGGTGCCACAAAGACTAAAAAGCCGAAAAAGCTTTATGAAGTGTGTCCTACCACTTAGAGATGAACGACCACAGGCAAGATGCAGGATGTGGCAGGACAGTTATGGTCCTTTGTCAACTCCATTCGTCCCACCGTCTGAGAATCTTGCGCCTGGGCATAGTTTACCTTGGCAGAGCTGGAAGTCTCTTAATAGACTCCGGACACAGGTAGGTCGAAGCAAGGAAAACTTGTCCAGGTGGGGATTTGCGGAGGGTGGCCTGGAGTGCAGATGTGGTACTGTCCCACAAACGATGAGGCACTTACTTGCTTGCCCTGTTACCTGCAACTTACAGGAGCTTATGGACGCCACTGATAAAACATGAATAGTGGCTGAGTTTTGGGCTGACTCAATTTAAACTTGCCATCGACACGAGAAGAAGAAGAATGGTGAGTTACAAGTTATATAAAAGATATTATACGTAACTAGCGACTCATCCTCGCTTCTCTTCGGGTTCGTCCCTAGACAAAAACAAATCTATCCTTCCTTTCCTTAGTTAACGGGCTATCTAATGCAAAAAGAATTTTTCAAATCGAAGTAGTAGTTTCTGAGATTAGCGCGTTCAACCAAACAAACAAACAAACTCTTCAGCTTTTTAATATTAGTATAGATTAATAATTACGTATAATTGTTAATTATCGGCTATCACTTAGAGGCAATAAAATTGCAAAAAAAATTTAAAACGTGTTTAGCAATTAAAATTCATAGGCTGGCTGGATTTATACTGCAAAGGATATAAAGGCATAATTTTGACTAATGGCGGCGGTGTTTACGTTACTACTCTAGATGGCTCGTTTCTTGTGTAAAGAATCGGCATTACCATTTAGCAAGGGAATGCAGCTCGCATTCTTATTACAATTAGTCGATCGTTCGATTATGGCTTTAGTTTTGTATATATAATCAAATACCTTTTTTGTTACAATGTACTTTTTTCTCGTAAGTAAAGTATACATTTATACTTTCATATTATATGTTAAAGATTTGGAACGTCTCTTCTACGCGGAATAGAGTAAAACTTCATATACTATCATTAGGAAACGACACGTTTGGCTCAGTTTGTAGTGACCCTATTAGCTGTGTCAGCGGTAGCGGGTACGAGTCCCGCAAAAGAAAAAAAAGGAAAATAAATATTTCGGAAAGAAAGTAAACAGACAAGTTAAATAATGAATCTTTATTTTTAATCATCGCCCACCCGTTTGTAATTATCTAGTGACATTTATAAATAATGAACGTCAGGCCTCGATACTTATCAACTAATGAATCCCGACTGATCGACCGCTCTACTATCTTTTATTATACTCATGAATTACATTTCGTCTCCAGTCAATTTGTAGTGACGTGACTGTAGTGTTTTATGAAATCGATAAAACATAATTTTTATATCGACATTTTGTAGTGTGTATCGATTTTGGATTGTGTGCTAGATATAAAAAGAATTAAGAATATGAATTATATTATGACGAGAGGATATCGATATGGAAAATCGCATAAAATGCTATCTCATGATTTTTTTACATTTAATCTCTAAAAACGAAAAAGCGCGGAAAGTTTATATGAAAATAATACGTGTTCTCGACGCTATTTATAAAATTACGTTGCTATATATACAACACATATAAAGACACTAATTTCTGTTAAATTAAAAGATATCAACTAATAAAAACACACGAGCGAAGCTGTGTCAGTTCGCTATTTTTGTCCATTTACAAAATTATATATACTTTTACCAAGCGTAGAAATCGAACCTCCGGCATAAAACAAGTTAATTACAGCAATAATCATTTCTGGCGTAAACACCCGTATTATTGTGCAAACAGCATATTATATTATGTTCTACGAAAGCATTACTTGTATAATCCAATTTTGTGAAACGTCCATTCTATGTATAACGAAAATTGAGTTACGGCTAATTTTGACGTTTACTGTAATAGTCGCTTGTCAGATGAACCACAGTCTACATAAAAAACATTTTATTCGCTATAACTATATACACTAATATACGTCTGTCCATATGTACTTATACAAATAAGTTTTCCTAAATATTATTAATTTTATATAAATAGCCACGTCAGGTACAAAAACAAGCTAAGCAATTTTAGCCATTTTTGATTTAATTAAAATTAATTCATTGTAATGTTATTACTTATATATTATATAATATAAAATTAAAATATCTGTATGATATATTATGAGAGCTATTTAACTACCATTCTCTTTTATGGAAGAAGTTTAAAGTAAAAAGAAGTCAATGTAGCTTGGCCATGTTGCGTGGGGATTGGATATAAATATTTTACATTTTAAAAGTATCCTACGTACTCATATTAATATGTATTATTGAGCCCTCTTTATCATCCCACTACAGGTAACGGGTCTCCCTTTAATACGAGGGGGATCAGGCCATAGTCCACTACGTTCGACAAGTGCGGGTTGGCGGACCTCACATGCCTTTCGAAAACTTACTAGGTTTTTTCAGATATGCAGGTTTCCTCGCGATGTTTTCCTTCATGTGGTAATCATGTTGGAAATGATTCGCACATAAAAATTTCAGAAGTGCGAGATCCGGGATTTGAATCTGCTTCACTTGGTTTCCCAAGCGAGCGCGTTACCATTGGGTTACCACTGCCTTACGTATTCTATATCTGTTCCAAATATTATCCACATTTCGGTAGTGTACACAAGCATAGCCACCGGCAAAAGATAGTTGTAATTAATCATTTAAGAAGTCTAAAAAAATTATAACCATATCGATATTTTTTAACGTTGCAGAACCTTACTATCGAACTTTGTTGAGAAGTCGATACTTTCAGACAATGATAAGAGAAATAAATGATATTTCACAATGACGATGCCCCGGCCTCGAGCTGCCTCTATCCAATCCAATATTGATTTCAAGTGGCCTCTGAATGGGCCACTCGTTATGTGAAAGTACTTTTAAAGTACTAATGGAAAATAAACCTTTTATATTTAATAACGTTTCCAATTTTTATCAACTATAACTCATAAGTAGAACATGCCGGAACAGACAAATGCGGTTTATATTTATGATTTTGTACTTCAAAAAGTAAAATAAGGACCCTTATAGACTTTACTAGGGGTATATACCATATAGCGCGTTGTAGATGTATATTTGACGAGAAAAGGGGCAACTTGGTTGATACAGCCTTTTTTATATGACATTTTACAAATTTTAGAGGTTTCTAGTACTAAAAACATTATAAAATTTTATTTTTCATATAATAGATGAAGGAAAAAATCTACTTATATAGATTTAGAAGACACAGTTATAATGATATTTTCATATAAACATTACACTTATTAAACCTTCAGGCATACAATTTAAAAAAAAAACTTTTTTGTACATCGCTCTTATGTACTTTAGAAATAACATGTTAATAATTTCCAGTTTACAAGTGTATATATAATTAAAGAACTTAGTAGTATTACTTTTATTGCTTTAATTTGATATTACATGACTCGTACAATAAGAACATTCACTTAGTGTATTTCTTGAAGTAAAGAAAATCTATACCTACATATTATAATAAAATTCTAAATGAGCCGAATCTGTACATTAAATATTTTTTGGAAAATCTTATTGAAATAGTAGTTATTATCGATACAGAGACCGAATCTATAGTTTTTAGAATTTTTGTTTGTCTGTCTGTCTGTCACTTGTGAAAAACCACTAGAGGGATTTTGATGAAATTTCATATGATGATAGCTAGTTATCCGTGTCGACATATAGGATACTTTGTACTGCGGCAAAATATCTCATCTCTGAGAAATCTATACTAAACGTCAAAACGTACGAAGGCACGACCCCGAGCGGAGCGAGGGTGAGTCGCTAGTATAGAATAATATGAAAAATGTCAATTAGCTAGAATATCAAAATCGTATTACCATTCAGTAAAATTTAGTTGAAAATACTTTTATAAAATTAAGAAAATATTTTTTTAATATTTTTTGTTGGTGAAATATCAATTTAGAAGCGTCAGTGAATTAATTATTGTTATGGCAGCGTTGTACGTCCGGAAGGTAGAAAGAGCTACCAAGATTTATACCTCGCATCCGATGCGGCTTCAGGGTCGACCACAAATCGCATATTGCAGCGGAATTGTACACTGTTTAATCTCTAATATTATGGGTAACGTCAACTGTTGATTATTGAAAAATCCCTTATAATTCCAACCGAAGGGACAATTTTTTTAACATGATTACCTATTAGTATTTATACTAATATTATAAAGAGGAAATATTTTTTTGTTTGTTTGTTTGTACCGAATAAGGTACGAAACTATTAAACTGATATAGATGTAATTTGGTAAGAAGATAGTTTAAGACCCTGGGAAGGACATAGGATAGATTTTATCCCGAAAATCACCCCTTAAGGGGGTGAAAATGGGGACGAAAATTTGTATGGAGAAATAAACTAGTTTATCAATAAAATGATTGCCATAGGTCTCAAGTTTATCAATAAAATGATTGACCACATAGAAAAAAATGCAGCCAAATCGACTAAAGAGAATGTAAGAATGAGATTACAGTGAATTGAGTGATTTAGATGTCTGTTGTAGCAGTTTTCCTCAGATGAATATGAAATAGGGTTTGATTAAGTATATGCGTTGTTGATAGAATATCAATTACTTAGAAACTTATACTACACTAATTAACTTTTTGAAAAGACTTATAACAATCAGTCAACAGACTTTTTAATGACATAATTACCGCTTTGTTATTGTTTGGAAAGAGAACAAGCCAACAAACACACAAGCATTTATCACCCACACTAGTATGTGTGTATACATGTTACTTACTTTTTTACGCTAAAAGGGCTATTTCATTTTATTTTATGACAGATTTGAATATCTTAGTACACTGATGGATCATAACTTGGGATATGTAATTACGCATAACAACTTCATATATACAGATTGTTATGTGATACTCATTGGCTAGAAAAGCCTGTGCTATACACTTAAATCCAACGCAACCCCGTCTTAATGGGACAGAAGATTACTTATGCACTTAACCATGACGTCATGACGACTGGTCCAGATATACCACGACAACCCAGGGGTTGTTACCATTCTGCTTCATCAAACCTGCCCTCGGCGTGTCGTGGTTGAGTGCGCAAGCGATCCTGCGGTTCCTTATTAAGATGGGGAAGGTATATAATCACCTGTATGTCTACAGGTAGTATGCGTTAATGCATTTCCCAACATAAAAAATGGGTTGCTACCACGGTCCACGCTACTTGGCTTCACGCTCAGCTGGATTACCGAACACTAACGAAGTCTGCCACCTAAATAACGCAAACACAAGGAGGATATAATCTATCCAGATTATAACCCAGAATAAAAAAAAAAAAAAAAAATAAATAAAAATATTTTATTCATTAACAATATGCTTGGTAATTACAAACAAGGTTGAGATCGCCTTTTAAGTGTAATAAACACCTGTAACAGGCAATCTCGCTCTTCCATAGCCACATCATAAATAACTTGCTATAGCAACTAAGTTTTAAGTTTTACATTGTTTGTTAGTAATAAAATGTGTGTGTGTGTGTGTGTGTGTGTGTGTGTGTGTGTGTGTGTGTGTGTGTGTGTGTGTGTGTGTGTGTGTGTGTGTGTGTGTGTGTGAGTGTGTGTGTGTGAGTGTGTGAATATATGTATGTGCGTGTGCGTGTGTGTGTGTGTGTGTGTGTGACATATTCAGGAGATTGATTTCAAAAGTATTTCTGTATCCTCATATGTTTGAGAATTCAACCAATTAGTTAAGACTGATTTACAGTCGTGATGACTCAAAGGATAAATTTCTATAATTTTGTTTATTTTATTATATAAGCGTGCTGACTGAATTTTATATTGATGTGCCGCAAAAACTGTTTTGATCATAGGCAACTTAAGAATACCACGATTACTTCTTTTATCTACTATGCTAGAATCAATAACCAATTTTTTATGTCTTTTTAAAACAACCCATAAGATGTATAATTTTCTAACAGACAGAATTTTGCTTTCTAAGTATAATTCATGAGTAGGATATATGTATGATTTAAAGAACATCACTTTGAGTAGTGACCGCTGTGCCCTTTCCACTTCCAGAAATTTTACTTTAGAGGCTCCCCCCCACACTGAGATACAGTAACACAACACTGATTGGGCTAATGCGACATATATTTTATTCAAAAGTACTTTAGAAGTTGAATATCTTAAGATCCTAAAAATCCATATTAGTTTTCTGACTCTGGAAGTGACTAATTCTATATGTGAGTGCCACGAAAGTCTTTGATCAACCATAATACCTAGATATTTAGTTGTGGCTACTTTATTAATTATAGGACAGCTACAGTTTTGATGAGTAGTGCTTTTGCAGGAATGGATCTGTATGGTGAAGTTAGATGAGGGTTGTGACCGGATGTTTTTTGAAAAACAGATGTAGTTTGTCTTCTCAGTATTAAGCGAAAGCAGGTTTGCTCTTAACCAACAGGCAACTTTACGGAGTCCTCTTTCTACAGCTTCATGTGCAGTATCCCACGTAGGCCCACTGAAAACTATAGCCGTATCATCAGCATAGGCAAAGATCCTGGCCCCGTTTATGTTTAAGTTACACAAATCATTAATATAGATTAGGAATAAAGTCAGGCCCAAAACGCTGCCTTGTGGGACGCCGTAGGTTATGTATGAATCGTCACTCAACAGTTGTCCAATTTTTACTTTCTGTTTACGATCACACAAATAATCTTTAAGGAGCAAAAGAGGGGTCCCTCTGATGCCAATATTTTCTAACTTTTGTACAAGATTGGGGACAGAGACGGTGTCAAAGGCCTTTTTTAGATCTAAAAATACGGCAAGACTTTTGTTACCTAAATCTAGATGTTCAACAATTAATGAAGTTAGGGCTGTAACAGCATCCTCTGTAGATTTTGCTTGTCTAAAGCCAAATTGAGAGTCAGATAAGATGATAAATTTATTCAGAAAATGTATTAGTCTTTTGTTAATTAATTTTTCTACTATTTTGGAGATACAGGACAAAATCGAAATTGGCCTATAATTGTTGACGTCGTCTCTGGCACCACTCTTGTAAACAGGAGTGATAATGGCTTGCTTTAGTAAGGAAGAAAATATGCCCTTGTTGAAGCAAAGGTTAACCAAATGAGTTATGATGGGAGTCACTACATTGACGGCTAATTTTAAGAAACTAGATGGTATATTATCCCACCCCGGAGCACTATTAGATTTAAGAGACATTATCGTGTCATGAACTTCCATATCATCAGTGTCCAACAGAACAAAAGACGTCAAGTGTGTATAATTTGTTCGAGGATTCATTCCCATTGTATTACCCTTATGCATTTTTTCTGCTAGAACTTTACCTATATTAGAGAAGAATGTGTTCACATGATTCACTTGTGTTCACTTCACATGATGAATAAAAGATAGGATACTGTTGGTAATAAAATTTGCTAAATAATAGTGCTGGCTATTTACCAAAAAATAGTAATTAACTCTATATTACATTATATGTAGTACCTGAGCGACCGAGTTTCGCTCGAAGTTTTTCACCAGAAGTACAATATAAAAAAAACTTGAATAAATACAAAAAAATAAAAGCATAAACTTTGTATCCGACTGGGATTCGAACCCGGAAACCAGTGTTTGTCAATTTTGCGCCTTGGCCGCTTGACTACGATGCTTATGTCTGAGCGTGCGAAATTAGCGACCATATATATGTTTTGCGTTGAATAATGCGAAAAAATATCGCATGAAAACTCAAAAACACGCGTTTTCCCGGAAACAAGACTAATCTAGATCGAGTTTTCGCCCCCGAAAACGCCCACACACCAAATTTCTGCAAAATCGTTGGAGCCGCTTTCGAGATCGCCGGTATAAATAAATATACAAGAAATTCTCGTTTAATTATATAAGATATTAGATAAAGAAAAGTCGATACTTTTATATCAAAATGAAGCATAAGTAAGTCATTAGGTGATAATATTGGTAAGAATAACTTAAAAAATGTAAATAAACGATGTTACATCGCCCATAACTTAGGCCAGTACTCCAGGCAAAGACTGAAGTTATTAATTAAAACATTATGAGCAGACGCACGTTTCTCCTTTGATAATATAAAATTATGATACCATAGTAGCTTAGTGCTTACACGTGGATTTGTATTGGTGGTTTAAGGAATGAATATCTATATTCTATATCACGTTCTATATTAAAATCCACAGCTTTTGGTGTGAATGCAGTGCGGATCAACTGCACATATACTTTATCGTATCTAAAAACAGGCTAACTTATATATTTTTATTATGTAATGAAAAGAAAAGCAACTGTTTACTTAAAAAATATAAAAACTAATACAAAACTATTTTAAAATGCTCAAAACCAACGCTCAAAGTTCAACCCACACGGTCTTAAAGCACAGACAGGGACACTTTAAAACGACAATACAAAATGGCCGTTATTTCTCAGGCAACCATAGAAATAAGGAACGTAATGTAAAAACGGTTTTTGTCATTAGCGCAGAGAAGGCGAGCATCTCGACAAATTGGGAAAGATTCTGTTGGCAAATTACATATAATCTTTTTTTCAAAGCTAATAGGCAGAAATAAGAGATGTCTTCATTTGCATAATGGGATGTAGCTTTAGCCTCTATTCGTTTTTCAATCACATTTCATAGATTGAGGGCCAGCTGTAAATATTACTATGTATCACACCAATTATATTTATATGACAAATGGCAGTGGTAGCCCAGTGGTAATGCGCACGCTTGTGAAAACGAAGGAATCGGGTCCAAATCCCGGGTTTTGCACCTGTGCCAATCATTTTCAACATGATTACCACTTGTCTTACGGTGAAAGAAAACATTGTGAGGATGCCTGCATAACTGACAGAAATTAACAAGTTTTTGAAAGACATGTAAAGTCCGCCAATCCGCATTTAATCAATATGATGGCCTATGCCCAGCATGCGGACGTTAAAAAACAATACCTTTCCTTGGCAGTTGGGTAAAAAGGGCTGAATACAAATGCGAATGTTTGTTAGTGAGTTTGAATGTTTAACGGCTCAAGGAATTTGGAGAAATGATATATAATTATTTAAAATAAAGGTAGCTTATGTATCCAGGATTTACACATAGGTTTCATTTTATCAACGTACCATGTAAGCTATAACGGACACAAAAATATTATAAAAGAAGTAAAAACGTATATTCACAACTTTTATAATATTGTAACTTTAAAAACATTATATTAAATTATTGTAACTTTAAAAACATTATATTAAATTTAGACAAATATAAAGCATATCCAATAATACTTTCTTAGATTTACACGAATATTTGACATTTTAAACAAAACTATTTTTTCTGATTTTTTCGCGCATTTATTTTGATTTTTGGTTCCAGACGTTTCAAATGCTTTACAGCAATCATGGTCACGGGAGAGACTAAGGTGTTATATGTCTCAAAGGTATTATATAGTTGTTGTGGGTTAAACATCAATAAATCCGAAAAGATAGTTTCGTATCTAATAAGTTTATAGTTGAGTATGCTAATAAAATGTTTTTTTTTATTTTTTTATTTTATAATTTCTTCAACGAAATAAACGTTATTGATGCAAAAAATTACTAAGTTCCAAAATCTATCATTTCAGTAATTTTGCTACAATGTAGAAACAAATGTTAAATCCATCAACTGTCTCTTAGACTACATTTTTCCTACTAAAAATGACATTGTATTTTGATTTCAATCCTTATTCACTGTCGTTTAGCTTTGACTCAGATATAATCGTAAAGATTTTGTGCCTTTACAGTTTCGCTTTATTAATGTTACATTTCTTTTTGTATTAACTTAATATCTTTTATCGTTTTTACGATTCGGTACTATCGTATTTAGTGTCACTTCATATTAAGGCTTCGTAACAAGGCCTTAAAAAAATGTTGTTACTATTCGGTATACTATTTTATATATGCGAATATGTATATATGTATGTTTGTATGTTTATTACTAGACGAATTTAAATCAGTTCAATATACAAGTAGACTTTGACCCGACAGCATATTATGTATAGGCTAAGTGTAAGGCACGTAGGCATCCAAGCAATGCGTGAGTAAGGTAAGGTATTTATTTATAAACGATGATCAGAGGGAAGAATAAATATAATATGTTAATCAAAATTTTTGATATAAAAGGTCGCCTTTCTATCTTGAATTAGCCGAATATTTGCTTTAAACATACATTTTATGTTGTTCGCGGTTATTTTCATAAAGACAACGTGGCATTTAAAATCGTTAAATAATATACAACACTAGCTACTCTCTACTTACGTTTTAACGTTTAGTACAGATTTCTCAGAGATGAGATATTTTCCCGCAGTAAAAAGTATCCTAAATGTTGACTAGGATAACTAGTTATCATCATATCCAATTTTATCAAAATCCCTTCACTGGTTTTTCCGTGATGCGGTCACACATAGGCAGACAGATAGACAAACAGACAGACAAAAATTGTAAAAACTATGGATTCGGCCTCTGTATTGATAATGATGACTAGTTACAATTTTATTATATGTATATCTATACATATAATAAAATTGTAACTGAGCCACATTCTCATATATCCAGATATTGTGTTATACAAGTTAATCATCTTAGATATCTTAGTCTCAACTACATACATTTAATAAGGTTTAATCCCATACTAAATATACCTACTATATAATAACCACAGTAAATGTAAAATTACTCCGTACTCTTTGTTAAACTATATATCTGCAGCTGCAAAATAGATAAACGAACAAGCACATTTTTATTAAATAGAAATTGCAAATCCTAAAAAATAATTTTAATATGTTATATTTTTTTTTTATATAAAACAATATAAAATAAAAATAAGAGCTAATCGCCTGCATCAGTTAGAGTTTGATCTATGCTCTCGTCCATACTTTAAATAGAGAATGTACACAGTATAACAATCAAATGTAAAAAAATAGGCTTACTACAGAATCGTATAGTCCAACAAACTAACAATGCGATACCCGGCCGGTTCCGACATTCCACTAGTTCACTTACTAGAGACCAAAAAAAGTCAACGGCCCCACCAATCCTCAGAGATTTTCCGGATTTTTCCCGTTTTTATTGTGAATACTATACAATTTTTTAATGCATATACCTACACAAAAACAAGCCTTTTGTATATATATACTAGCAACTCGGGTTCGTCCTTATAAACTTTTTATTGGTTAGTATAGATTTCTTAGAGATAATATAAAAATATCTCACTTTTCCGCAATAAAGAGTATCCTATACATACATTTATGTTGACTCGGATAGCCAGCTATCATCATATCAAATTTCATCAAAATCCGTCCAATGGTTAACTCATGATGTGTTCGGCCTCTGTATCGATAATAACTTTTATTTCAATAAGATTTTCCAAAAAATATTTAACGTACAGATTCGACTCAGTTACAATTTTATTATATGTATAGTTTATATTACTAGTTCTATCCGTGACTTTGTTTCCGTTTAGTTACAAATAGAAATTATTCTGTGCTTGTTATTTTGTAATTTAATCAAAATGTTGTAAAAGTAGATGAAGAAAACTGCTATGAAATTAAAAAAAATATATATTGTCAAAAGTTTAATTTCAAATCACAGTGAATCTTCACTATATATTGTTTATGTCTAAATTAAACGTGATGAACACTTTTATGATACCTAAGCACCTGGCCGAACGAGCTTCGCTCGGAGTTCTTTTCTATTATATCGTATTTTTTAGATTAAAAAAAAACTGAAAACTTGAATAAATACAAAAAAAAATTGTATTCGACTAGGATTCGAATCCGGATAACTTTGAATGTCAATCTTACGCCTTGGCCGCTTGACAACGATGCTTATGCCAGAGCGTAAGAAATTAACGTTCATACTTTGCGTGAAATAATGCGAAAGAAAAGCGCATGAAAACTCGAAAACACGCGTTCTCCCAGACATAAGACTAATCTAGATCGATTTTTCGCCCCCGTTTCCGAGATCGCCGGTATAAATAAATAAATAAATGTACAAGATGTTGCTCGTTTAAATATATTACATTAGATATACTGGCTATATTCTTGGTAAAAAAGATGGTTTTATTTAAATTAAGTATTTTTTAATAATAGCCGGGCGTAAAGCCAAGACACAAAGGCTTTTACAGAGGAATCCGGATACCTGTGACCCCAGCCTTGTGGCGACAGAGTGGCCTTTCGTGTGGTTTTTAGTGGGTAGGCTGTCGCGCGCCTACCATCTTTGCGCGGCAGGAGCCCCACATAACCCGTCTCGCTTCCCCAGGCGAGCGGGTACCCGTAACAGGGTTTTCCACACGTTAAAAAAAAAAAAAAAAAAAAAAAAAAAAAGACACAAAGGCTACGAGGTGTACTGCCTGGGCTTCTGGTACTTCTCTGATAAAAGATTGGGCCGTGGGAGCAACCCCATGCTTGTTGTGGTCTACTTTGGCAGGCCAGCTGTCGGGGCGTCGTAGTTGAGTGCGTAAGCCACCCTGCGAGCTCCATTCAGACGGGCGAGGTTGGGTTTTAGCGGGTAGTACCGGCTATTCTATCAAGTAAGTGACATATAACCATTTGTATGTATGCAGGTGGCATGCGTAAATGAATTTCCCAACGTTAAATAAAGCGGCTGGAGTTTAGGTGTACTATTTTTAATTATGAAGTACAAAAATTGTACGTATAATAATAAATAATTCACCGCCAAATACTAAGGCCATATTTACTTTACAGATGAAAGGAAGTTAGATGAAGTATATGTAGATAAATCCTCGAATAGACTAATTTCAAACATCAATTAGGAACGTTTCGTTTGAAAGGAATTTGTGAACTTAAATGGCTTCAACAATCTCCATGAAAATTAATAAATTCAATATCCAAAGAAATTTAATTTATTTGAGATGCTTTACGAGTTTAATAAAGACAGTTAAAGAGCTTACGTATTCTATATTAAAATGTTGTGATAAAATTTAAGTAAAAATGCTTTTAATGTACAAATTATTGCCAAACAACTTGTTGGCTTGATATTAATATTTTAGGTATTTTCTATGCTATGATAGTATTACAGTATCTTTAAACTTATACTTTTTTGGACATAGTCATATTTAAAAAAAAAAATTGTGATTTATTAACGTTTAAAGATATAGCAATACTAGAAGAACACGCGGCTTCGCCCGCAATTAAACTACGAAAAAAATAAACTTTTTTGCAATAAATACTTTATTACTTGCAAAAATATGTATAACATGTTAAACGTATATTCTGTTAATAAATTTACACTTTAGGTATTTAGTAAGATTCACTACCTGTATTTTTTGCACATTTTTCTACTCCATCTTTCCAAAGTTAGAAGAAGAGAGTAAAATGATACAATCGCATACAATGTTTACGACTTTAGAATTATGTAACTCAGCTAATATAGGTTTCTTAACTAACATTCTAACAGGCGTTAGCCAACGTTATGTTTAAAGACCTAATGCTATGTACATTGTACACCTAAAGCTTACAGTCTCCCTCTTCTCCTTTTTTTTTAAGTTACATATATAAAGTGGGTACATATAAAAAGAAAAATTTGCTCAGTTTTAATTTCCATTGAATTTATATGTTGCTATATAGAATTTTCAATAATATGTCTAGAGTGAAACTCTAGATTAGACTCTAGATACCACATTGATGGATGTTCTATCTAGTTCTAGGTTCTGCTGAATTGTCCCTGTGAGAAGCAATCCTCTTTTAAGTCTACGCCTGCTACTTTTAAGGACTGACCTTGAGATAAATTTGCAATGACCTTTTTAGGTACATAAAAGGTCATTACAAAGCAAACTTTAAGAAGGAATAACAATAGATTAAATTCAAAGGTTATCAGAAGTCACAAGTTATCAGTGGTATTCGAGATATGAATTCTGATTCTCCCCAAGCACATCCTGCAAACACAGTGGCCACTATAATGTTTAATGAATTATTCACAGTCTTTTTTTTTTTTTTTTTTTATGAGATTCAGTGACAAACGAGCAGATAGACCACCTGATGGAAAGTAGTACCTGTCGCCCATAACACCTACGGTTCATGCACTTAGGTTTTAAGTAACAAAAATGCAGAACCATAGGTGCGTTGTCACTGTGAGGACTAAGATGATATGCCTCTTGCCTGTAATTGCGCTGGCTGCCTTATCCTTCATACCGGAACACAACAATGCAATCATTGTTGCTTGGCGGTAGAAATAGATAAGGGGGTGGTACCCATCCAGTCGGACTCCTCAGGCTTGACAGAGTCCTACCACCGGTAAATCCCGTTACATAGCTTAAGCGACTTTTTATTGCAGATTTGCCAACCTTCAGAAGGACGATACACATAGCAGGATACTCTGTAGCTAGGTTCTCTCTCTCGCGCTCTAGGTCTGGGATAGTTGTTGCTGCTGTGGCCAGCCAAAAAGTTGTACATAATTTTTCTTTAGATTCGGAATGATTTACGTTTTCTGCTTAATATTCTACACAGCATGTGTGCACTTACAGAGAACTTGAGCCATGTTACTTTATTTAAATACATTCAACAACTCGAACTTCGCCACCCACTCTTACCTATTAAGGGCCTGAATCAAAAAAAAATTAGAATACATGTTGATTTAATTGTATTGAAGAGCAATAATACCAAGTTCCAAATAATTCTGATCATAAGCAATAATATTTTCTTCATATAAACAGCACAACCCCCTTTTACCCTTTTAAGGGATGAATTGCGAAAAAAAGATATTTGTATTATATTAGTTTTCACTTTAAAGGTAAATACTATTTTCCGTGCATCAATTACAGAGTTTCACACAAAGTTTCATCCCCTATTTGACAGCCTTATAGGATGAATTTCAAAAAATACTAAAATACGTATTTATTTAATTGTTTTGAATAGCATTAATACCAAGTTTCAAATAATTCTGATCACAAATAATTGTTTGTTTATATAAACTTTATCACCCCCTTTTGCCCTTTTAAAGAATGGATTTCGAAAAAAATCTAATACATATATTTCTTATTATTTATCTTAAAGCTAAATACCACTTTTCGTGCATTTCGCGATTTCGCGTTAAGAATGACAGTTTCATCCAATCTTTTATACCCTATTTTACCCCCTTAGAGGGTGATTTTCGAAAAATCCTTTCTTAACAGATGCCTACATTGTATAAGGAATATGTCTTCTAAATTTCACGTTTCTACGAGCAGCGGTTTAGGCTGTGCGTTGATCGATCAGTCAGTCAGTGAGGGCAAAGCATTTTATATATATATATATATATTTAAATAATTAATGGGACTTTTTATTATATCGCGTGTTAAGTGAATCTTTGTAGAGCTCTAACAGCGCGTTTAACTCGCGTTTTAAAAAAGTTTCTACAAGATATCTTTCTACCCGACTGCTCGACGCAAAGGAGGGTAATATGTTTATCAGTCTATGTACTCATATGTACGTATGTAAGTACATTTGTTCCTATGTGGCGTTCTAGTGACCAAATGTGTGGATTTATTTTGATGATTGATACGTCGAATCTAAATTCGTCTTGATAACTCGAGTGTCATAGGCTATATAAATATATAGTTGAAATTAAAAATGGCGGCCTGTATGTATATACGTGGTATGCGTAAATTCCTAACATTAAGCAAAAGGAGTTATTTTATCTGGAGCAATACCTAAATTGAGAATCAGGTCATAATAATTCATAAAAATCATTGTCAACCGAAATGAACCAACATGTGAAAATTTAGTTCTGTAGGATAAGAGGAAGTGGTTCTAATTCAGCTTGAACTAAATTATTTATGTATTTAAAAAATAATCTTTTTTTAATCCTTAATTTATAATTAAGTAAATAAAGATGTTTTATTTTTTTATTATTTTTTAGCTTAGAGGACTGTATAAAGCATGTTTGTTAAAATTTAAAGCCTTTCACCTAATGAAGTGCACAACCTACTTCCTTTTAAAACTAAAACAGTAACTTCGATATGGGCCTTTAAATTTGATCTCATAAAAAATTAAAATACAAAAATGTAAAGACAATTTAATTATGCAAAATCTATAGAAATTTAAAATAAACGTTTCTGCGCGAATCCGTATCTCTATAAATATAGAGTAGCAGATGAAGATGTTTATTTATAAAAAGCTGTTTGAAATGCAAGTGGCCTTTGTACTATCACGTAATGCTAAACGCGATTATCTTAATTTCGCGTCTAAAGAAAACAAAATACAGAAATATATTTCCTTTACTTACGCAAATATATATATATATATATATATATATATATATATATATATATATATAGTATATAGTAGCCCCAATCGCCCAATAGTCGTTACTTACTATGTATAACATGTAATAGTGGGATCGATTTTCGTATCGTATAATGTTTGTATTTACCAACCACAGGCGAAGAAATATTTGCTTTTCTATATCCACCTGCAGTGTATATATATCTGTTAAAGGAATATCTATAGTATATATTGTAAAACATGTAGACGTATTTTCACTGAAAGAAGTTACTGATGTTCTAAGCTAAAAATCTAGATAAGATTTTGCATATACTTAATTTTTGTAACTGAATTTTTCATATACATATATAAATTGTAAATAACGTTTGTTTTATGACATTTCATCAAAAAAATAAAATATAAACCCTAAATTAATTACTGTTGCGTTGAAACTTCGAGAGCTTTGAAGATGAAATTGTAGGGAATATAATTTGAGCAACACCGTACACGGGAAGCACTCACTTTGAATACATTTGCAAGTGGTTTACATGATATGGAAAGGTATGCTCTTAATGACATTCTTTGAATCAAATGAAAGCGATACCTGAATCTGTATAAATACAGCTTAAAATGCATCTATACAGATAAATAAAATTGGAGTGTCTGTTTGTAATATAAAAATAACCGCTTTTTACTAAATGCATATGGATGTATACACGGTACACATACCAAAACAACATTTTTTACAATTTTTGTCTGTCTGTCTGTCTGTCTGTTTGTTCCGGCTAATCTCCGAAACGGCTGGACCGACTTTGACGGGACTTTCACTGGCAGATAGCTGCTGTTGTAAGGAGTAACTTAGGCTACTTTTATTTTAGAAAAAGAATCAGGGTTCCGCGAAAAAAAATTAAAACCCATGAAATTGTGAACTAAATCCGCGTACGGCGTACGCAATAACGTACGTACGTAACGTAAATCGTTATATAATTTAAATGAATATCTTAGAAGTAGCAAATATTTATGTATAAACATAGCTAACCGTGAAAACGTACCTAGTTAATAATATTATAGTAATTTTTTGTATAGTGATACATTTACTTACCGGTGGTAGGACTCTGTCAAGCCTGAGGAGTCCGATTGGATGGGTACCACCCCCTTATCTATTTCTGTCGCCAAGCAACAATGATTGCATTGTTGTGTTCCAGTTTGAAGGATAAGGTAGCCAGCGCAATTACAGGCAAGAGGCATATCATCTTAGTCCTCACAGTGATAACGCACCTGTGGTTCTGCATTTTTGTTACTTAAAACCTAAGTGCATGAACCGTAGGTGTTATGGGCGACAGGTGTTGCTTTCCATCAGGTGGTCTGTCTGCTCGTTTGTCACTGAATGTCATAAAAAAAAAAATATAGTAAAAAATACTTATATCAATATGGGCTTGGTGGTTTTTCTGGTTAGTAGGTTCGATCCTCTGTTCAATTAGGTATAAGTTATCTAAAAAAATGATATCCATTTTGGGTTCCGTAGCCAAATGGCTAAAATGGAACCCTTATTATTTCGCCACAAACGTAGCAAGACTCGTAGCAAGTACAAAACATGTATGTCTCTGACTGCATAATACTATGTTCCTTCATCAATTTGTTCCCATCTTTTTAGTTCGTTTTTTATGCAGTCGGGTTTTTTACTTTTAAAATGAAATTTTGTAACGCTTAAGTCTGTGAAATATTATTATATTGCAAAAAGTTGCTATACGACATGCAGGGTATAAGACTTGAGCGAAGTGGTTTTATAGCATAATTAAAATTTTAATATGAAATAATTGACCAAATAACAGTCAATTAAACTAATAAAGCCCATACGCCAGAAAGTACCTCTTGTACTTGCAGTAAACTTTTATTTGTTAAGTGTTTGTGTTCTTGAAATAAGTACGTACTTAACTTTATTATAAGAGGTCTTAACTTTAATAATCGAGGAAACTGAAAATAGAGCAAATACTTTTGTCGTAAAAGTAATAACTGTTAGGTATAATAATATTTTGTGTTGACGCAATTTTAAATTGTTAACATAAAATTACATGTTACATAGTTTAAGAAATTGAAAAACACGGTTTAATGATAAACCAAACTACAAAGTAAAAACTCATTTTTTGTATAAGAAAAAATATTTAATGACAAAATTAACTAATAAAAGCTTTTTAATAAAAAGATTAAGTAACTTTATTCAAAAGTTTACCTCAAGTTTGTTGGTCCTAATGTTATGCATACAAAAATATGCTATATACTGGTGCCATTACCTCACTTCGTTTATGTACACACATTACATATATAGCGACTTAACACAACATTCGACATATATGTATTCATATTTTTACATCGAATATGTACGTACTCATCAACAGATGATTTGACGATTTGACAACGATTTTTTTTTTATTATTGACAGTATCCCACGTGTAGTCTATTTGTTTAATAAAAACGTCTATAGTAAGAGATCCCGATCTATGTGTTGGACCCTTCACTCTTTTTTCAGACGATTTTGTTTAAACCATTAACAAATACGACCCAAAGGGCATGTCACCTCCAAATATAGATAAACTATTTTACTATAAATTTAAATTATTTTTATAGAACTTGTAAAAGTACTAAACATTATTATTATATTTTTGTAATTGTTATTATTTCTAAAGACAAAAGTAATTAATTCTTACCTTTCATAAAATTAGTTAGACTGTATAGCTTTAAGGAAGTTATACCTTGAATATTCAAATGAATATCACATCAGTCTCCTGTCCAATTACCGTCTTGTTGGACTTGTAATTGAGCGAATTACAAGCGTGCCAGCGTAATGTATTCACCGCTAATACCAATAAAGTGGTAAGGAAAGTCGCTTTTACTTAATTGTTTTTAATGTTACCCAGTTGTTTTATTCAACTTCTTTAAAGTGGTTGCAATTGGTGTTAAGTAGTTTTTTTTAAAAGTATTATATTGTTATATAAGCTTGGGTTCTGTTACTTTTAATAAATATACATTTAAACATTATTGACATTTATTTTAATTGCTCTAATCTATATATAAATGGACAAATACAAAACAATTCATTATCTTTTTCTTCCTGTTTGTTGGCCGATTTCATGTCTTTTTGTGTATTACCTATTGACGAACAGCTTTAGCGTTATCAATGAAAAAAATGCTGAAACAGTTAGTTTTTTTTTTAATCTACATAGGTAATCATTATATTTTCCTCAAATTTTCAATAATCTCGAACATCTATACAGATAAATAAAATTGATTGGAGTGTCTGTTTGTAATATTAAAATAACCGCTTTTTACTAAATGCATATGGATGTATATACAGTATATATAACAAAACAACATTTTTTACAATTTTTGTCTGTCTGTCTGTCTATCTGTCTGTCTGTCTGTTTGTTCCGGCTAATCTCCGAAACGGCTGGACCGATTTTAACGGGACTTTCACTGGCAGATAGCTGATGTTATAGGGAGTAACTTAGACTTTTATTTTAGAAAAAGAATCAGGGTTCCGCGAAAAAAAATTAAAACCCATGAAATTATGAAGAAAATCCGCGTACGGCCTTGCGTGAGTCACTAGTTAATTAATATAAAAATATATTGAGTACTTAGCTAGCTTAAATAATTAGCCTTTTGATTGATAATAAGGAGAAATGATTTCACCAATTGAGAACAGAGTTTTGAGTTTTTTTTTGTAATAAGTAAGTTAATATAAACCTTAATTAAGTTAAACGTTAGTTAAGTTTTAAGGCGTAACTTATTTGTACTAATTTAGTAGTAACTTTGAAATCGGTGTACATTTTAATTATTAAGTTACTAGCAACATATTCGTCCCTATATTATAATACTAGTTAAACCCACGGCTTCGCTCACGCTAAAACTATAACAAAAAAAACTTTGAAAAGGTCGGTTTCCTACAAATTTTCATCTCATATTTTATTTCCTTATGGGATGAATTTCAAAAAATGCTAAAATACGTATTTATTTAATTGTATTGAAGAGCATTAATACCAAGTTTCAAGAAATTCTGATCATAAATATTTTTTGGGTTGTGTTATAACGTGTACTCCCGTGGGAATGAGATAATCTCCCGCGGTAAAAAGTATCCTATATGTTGTCCCAGATATCCAGCTATCATCATACCAAATATCATCAAAGTCCATTCAGTGGTTTTTCTGTGATGCGGTAACAGACAGACAGATAGATAGATAGACAGACAAAAATTCTAAAAACTATAGATTTGGCCTCTGTATCAATAATAATGTCTATTTCAATAATATTTTCCAAAAAATATTCAAGGTACAGATACGACTTAGAATTTTATTATATGTATAGATTATTAGTTGTTACATAAATCCACACACAGGAAAATATTTTAGTGGTATTTTTATAAATAACTATTAATTAACAAAATATTTAACAAAATATTATACTAATATTTACCAAAATATTATATCTTTATTACTATGTAACCGAATATACAAATATACATAGTGAACATGTTTTGGAATATAAATAATGTTTCGAGTTTCCACCGTTCTGGAGTGTTTTTAATTGTAATTATGTTGCAAATTTTACGTCTACTGTTACTATATCGTACTGTTAATATATCGTGTTTGATATTTTATCAACAAAAATATTCTATCACTTCGTTATATTATTTTTGTAATTAAACGTGGTGCTTCTAAATATATTAGAATAGTACTCTGCACATATAACATATACGTATTGTCATTTTCGTATTGTACAGAAATAATTTAATCTAATTTATTTAAAGGAGCAATTGTTGTATATTTATGTATTTATTTATTTATAACGGCGATCTCGGAAATGGCTCTTACAATTTCGCAGAAATTTAGTATGAAGGGGTTTTCGAGAGCGAAAAGTTGATCCAGGTTAGTCTTATATCTGGGAAAATGCTTGTTTTCAAGTTTTTACGCGGTTTTCTTTCGCATTATTGGATGCAAAAAATGGTCGATAATTTCTAACGCTCTGGCTTAAGCAAGTTAAGCAGATTGAGAATCACAGGTACCTTGGTCCAAATTCCGGTCGGATACAAAGTTTTTACTTTTGGTTTTTTTATATGTATTTAAGATTTTTTTATCTAAAAAATACGATATAACAATAAAGACCTCCGGTCGCCCAGGTACTTTATATAATATGACGTACAGCTATCTATTATTAGCTGTACTCAGTATGTACTAAGGTTTATGTTTTGGTTTACATTTTAAATAAAACTATCTTTTCGGATTATTTCGCAGATTTATTTTGATTTTTGGTTCCCGACGTTTCGAATGCTTTACAGCAATCATGGTCACGGGAGAGACTAAGGTGTTAGACATCTTAAAGGCGTTATATATTTGTTACAGACAGTGCCTACCCACAATTTACAAAAATAATTTGAAAAAAATCAAAAATGGCACCAATGTACCTTACATTATCTGTTGATTTTGATCTGTAAAGATAGCTATAGTGTTGCTTAATATAACACTAGACTCTAAACTCCAGTGGAATCCCCATCTCTCAACACTTGCAGGTAAACTCAGCTCCGCCGCATATGCAGTTAGGAAAATTAAAAACTTAACGGATATTAACACTGCCCGACTTGTATATTTTAGTAATTTTCAAAGTATTTTATCGTACGGTATACTTCTTTGGGGCAGTGCCGCGCAAATTAATTCGATATTTATACTTCAAAAAAGAGCAGTACGGGCTATTTATGATGTAAGAGCTCGTGATACCCTGCGAGATGTTTTCAAAAAAATGGGTATTCTTACGGCTGCGTCGCAATATATACTGTGTAATATATTATTTGTTCGCAAAAATCTAAATAATTATGAAAAAAACAGTGATAGACACACAAGAAACACTAGGAATAGAAATAAGCTTCTTACGCCTAGACTTCGGCTCCCAAAGGTGAATAAATCCTTCGTGGGCCTGAGTATACGCATATATAATAAGATTCCACAAAATGTCCTAGACTTACCTTTTCAAAAATTTAAAGATAAAATTAAAAATGTTTTATTGGGCAAAGCAATTACACAGTTCAAGAGTTTCTTGTTGATAAAAATGTATGGAATTGAGTATTATTGACTCATACGGGCTATGTACATGTTATATTAATAAAATAAATGTAATTTCGATATTTAAAAGAGCAACTGTTGAGTTTCTTGCCGGCTCTTCTCAGCAGAACTGCTTTCCGAGCCGGTGGTAGCTTCCTCACGGACAGACTTCACTGACGCTTACATTAAATTGACGATTCAAAAGCACTTGTAATAAGTCTAATTGAATAAAAGTTTATTTCATTTCATTTCATTAAATTATCAAAAAACATTCCCAAAATTAGAAAAAAGTCAAGAAGTGGTCATTTCTTTCATTGATTATGTACTCTATTTTCGTCCTATAATGAAAAAATAAATTGTAATATAAACACAATTTATCAAGGTTTTTTTAACCTTAATTTGCTGTCTGTGAAAACAGGTTAGCTAAACAACTCGTTTAACTAACACAGTAATTGGACGGGGGCTGATGAGAAGTAATTTAATAATATAGATCTGATTTTTTTGTTTCGTTAGCTTTGTAAAAATATACTATGTAAGTTATTATACAAATACCTTTCTGAATTTAATTTTGCTCTACTATTTTGATACTTTAATTTGTGAAATTTGGAAAATTTTAATTCAGCAATTAAATGTTAGATTACAGTTTTATATACATACACTACTAGCAACTTACCCTCGCTCCGCTAGGGTTCGTCCCTAGTTACGTTTTAACATTTAGCTCAGAGATGAAATATTTATATTCCCGCAGTAAAAAGTAGCCTATATGTTGACTCGGATAACCAGCTATCATCACACCGAATTTCTTCAAAATCTGTCCAGTGGGTTTCCCGTGATACGGAAACAAACAGACAGACAGACAGACAAAAATTCTAAAAACTATAGATTTTGCCTCTGTATCGATAATAATGTCTATTTCAATAAGATTTTCCAAAAAATATTTAATGTACAGATTCAGCTTAGTTACAATTTTATTATATGTGTAGATATATATATATATATATATATATATATATATATATATATATATATATATATATATATATAAAAAGGTGTATATATAAAAATATATAGTTACTGGCTTTGCTAGCCAGTGAGTTTTACATAACCACCTGTATGTATTCAGGTGGTATGCGTAAAAACATTTTCCAACATTAAAAAATAGTTAAACTTAGTAAATGTTCTTTTAACCTATAAGTTACTAATATTTTTGGTAATAATAGAGACTTATTGATGATTATACTCTTGATGATTGTAATTAAAAGAGGAAAGCTTTTACTTTCTAATTAAGTAACAAGTACCCTAATTAGAAGAAGCTTACTTGTAGATTGTGAAATAGGTCCTTGTTTATTTGAGTCTGTAAATTGTCGAACATATGTGCGTTATAGGGCAGAGTGGAGATAACAAACTTGCCAAATTTATTGCAGACATAGTGAACTTGTGTCCTCTTCAGAAAGAACGCTCCTATCACGTAAGCTAAAGTTAATAGTTGAAGCAACTCGGCCGCGTCTGTAAAGGCAGTCGTGCATAAAACACGAGGATCTTGAACTTATTTCCGTAGTAGCTCGATCTTTTAATTTTTTTATTCTTCTTTTGATACATCGTTTTTAGGGTTCCATACCCGAAGGGTGCTAACGGAACCCTATTACTAAGCCTCCGCTGTCCATCCATCTGTCAGAGGGGTGTATCTCATGAACCGTTATAGGTAGAGGGTTGAAATTTTAACAAATTATTATAATTGTATTTCTATAGCCGCTACAACAACAAAGAATAAAAAACCAAGATGGCAAATTTCAAAAAGGTTGCCATGAAAATAAAAAATATGGTGCGTCGATGATACTATCAATATTAATTCTTTAAAAAAATTCCCATAATTTTCGCCGTTCTTGGACAATGAACAAGGTCATCTATTAAATTTAATTAAAAAGTAAAAAGTTACATAATACATCCTTAATCAAATTTTGCCATCTTTTTAATTCGCTTTTTACGCAATAGTATTTTTTTTTACAATTTTTAGTTTTAGCTCGTTACACAGTTAATTTAGCAACATTATTCAGGGTAGTATAATTTTGTGCTAGCGAAAATTATATTATAAAACTTATTGTTAGTATGTAAAGAAACAACATTTTATTTCATTAATTTTCGGTCGAACTATCAGTATTGAAAAATTCGCAATAACAAAAATTACATTGATCTCTTCGATACAACAACATTCATTTTATATGAGTTATATACGTATATAGACTTATATAAAAATTTTGCGCTTATATTCATCACAAACTGTACCGGCATACAAAAGCTATTGCTCAATGACAGATTGGGATCAGCTATCGTCACTCGTCAGCATCGTTAGTTTCATTAGCGTTAACTAAGTTTTCTCGACACACAAGAGGACTAAAACATCGTTGACGTTTTGCTATTGCCTTTAAAAAAATAATAATCTGACAACCCAAAATACCTTTTTAGGTATATTTGTGATTGTTCGCATAATTTAATAATTGTAACGTAGATACGTTTTTTTACAAACTTAGACTTTATTTTAAATCACAGTAACTTACGCTAGTTAACACTGTGGTCATACTGAAGCTAAAATATTATTTAAGATGATTTTCTTTATTTGCAAGAATTTCTTAAATAACATATTCTGTGAAAATTTCAATAAACTTCCTATTATTTATACTTTAAGAGTTTTAACCCTTTAAAATATTTTCTGTTATCAAATAATGATCAGGAGGAATAATAAAAATGGGCAGTAAATAATTATATATTTGCTCATATTCGACAGCTCTAAAATTGGTTTCATCACAACACTATTTTGACTGCGAAAGCTTGTACGTTTGTAACTTAAAAGCGGTTGTTGCTAAAACAGTTGCAGGGGCTTGTATATGCTATTGTTAATAAAAATATGTGTTAAAAAATGGCACTAGATTAAGTAGGCGAAGTCGCTAATAGCTTAATAACTAGTAGCAATATCTATATACTATAATAAAGCAGTAACTTAGCGAAATCTGTACATGATTTTTTTTCCATAACAATGACTGTAACGTGTTATGTACACAATATAGACCCCAAAACAATAGTTATTAAAAATTTTGTCTATTTGTCTATATATCTGCTTATCTGTTTGTGTGTGCGCGTTTTACACAAAAAGTAATGCACCGATTTCAAAGAAATTTGGTGAAGTGGTAACTTATTACTCGGGTCAACATTTAGGATACCTTTTATTACAAGCACATTTTTCATTCCCACGGGAAAACGCAATGACTGGTTCTATCGAGTCGTCCTTAGAAAATATGGCTAACGCTGGCTAAACCTTAAGAGATGCATCAAAACAATGTAGTAGAAAATTGTAGATCTTAAAAGGTCTACAGAAAAGTTCCCAACAGTATATGTTTATCTCCTAAGGTACATTCGCAATAACTATTTTTATTAGTGAATAAAAACGGGCGGAACGTTGATAAGTCGCGAGTAGTGACTCGCGACTTATCAACGTTCCGCCCAAGAAGATGATGATAGACCAGCACCACAAAAAAAGCCAGCTTTATATATCCATACTAATATTAAATGTGAAAGTAACTCTGTCTGTCTGTCCATCATCTTTTCACGCTTAACCGTTGAACCGATTTAAATGAAATTTGGTATGAAAATAGTTTGAAACCCAGGGAATGACATAAGATAGTTTTTATCCCGGAAAACATATTATATATAAAAAGGGTGAAATGGGTGGTGGAAGATTGGATGGGGAATCGATCATTTTTCAAGTAAAGGATATAGCTACTTTGCCACGGGCAGACATACAGAAACGTCAAACTTATAACATCCCTCCTTTTCTGCCGGGGGTTAACAAATAGACAAATGAATTCATGAAGGTACATAGACTACCTCAGTATGTAAATAGAACGAATAGCATAGTTCTTTTTCTATTTAGTTTGAAAACTCGTCAGCTTTGAGATGCCGCGTCGCTCCATCATAACGAGAACCGTTTTGTGATGCCTCGCGCGATGTCGATAAAGTATTTTTGTAGCCCGTTTGATATTCTAGATGTATTTGCAGACAATACGCACTCCTCGGCTATTGAGCTGAATTCATTATTTCCCGTTGAAACGTTTTTTTGACATGTCCCTGTTTCGGGTGTAAAGCAATAATGCATATGAGTTCTTTTCAATGTATATTATTTGTAGCTTTGCTGTAAGTTATATGATCGGAATAAAATTTTGTTATAGTTTATTATATAAGTGTTTGATGTGAGAATTTTCGTAATTCTTCTCCTTCTAAACGGTTTTTAGCTATAATTGGACCCAGTAGGTGGCGCTGTTGTCGGTACCCAGAATTTTATTTTATTTTTCGAGGACAATGGCTGCCTACCGGTTTCGCTGGTTTCATATAAATTAAATATAAGATGTGATAAATATATTAAATTACGTATAGTAAATAAGTAAATATGTTGGGACATTAACACACAGCACCATCTAGTTCCATAGTAAGCTACGAGGCTTGTATTATTGTGGTGTAATAATATGGTGCTTTAATTTTTCATTTTCATTAGTGTATCATATTATATTGATGCAGGATTAAAGTGTTATTAAACCTAAAAGTAGTCTCATTACACTACTGCTCCGAACTCTGTATGGTTCCCGTACCGGGAATCGAACCCGAGCCTCCTGGGTGAAACCCCAATTTCCCACTCCCGCTCCGAGCCCTATATTATGGATACCAGATAGTTGATACACTATAACTTATATAACTTTTAAATACATACATATTATAAAAATAAACACCCATGTCTGGAGTACAAACATTAATGCTCATCACACAAATGAATACCCCCAGCAGGATTCAAACTTGCGACCGCTGGCACAGTAAGTAGAATCACTATAAACTGAGCCAAGCGTGTCGTCAAATAATAATTATTCATAACTTTAATAACGTGTAATAAAAGAAGTACCTGGGCGACCGAGTTTCGCTCGGAGTTCTTTTTTGTTATATCATTTTTTTAGATAAAAATAAAAACAAAAAACTTGAATAAATACAAAAAAAAACAAAAGTAAAAACTTTGTATTCCGACCGGGACTCGATCCCGGACATATGTGTTGTCTAACTTACGCCTTGACCGCTTGACCACGATGCTTATAACCGAGTGTAAGAAATTATCAACCATATTCTGCGTAAAATAATGTAAAATAAAACCGCATGAAAACTCGGAAACACGCGTTTTCCCAGACATGAGACTAATCAAGATCGATTTTTCGCCCCCGAAAGCCCCCGCATACCAAATTTCAGCGAAATCGTTAGAGCCGTTTCCGAGCTCGCTGGTATAAATAAATAAAGATATAAATATATAAGAATAGCTCGTTTAAATATATTAATTGCTCATTTAAATATATTAGATATATAATAAAAAAATATTAAAGAGTTTCTCTTACAATTTAAATCGGCTTCTTTATGGCTTGTACACAATCCTTATATGATATTGTGTCGTATATAAAGCCTCAAAGCCCTTATCAGACGAATATTCTATTGAACTCATGACCTCTTATATAATAATATAAAAGAGTTTTTTTTTCTTCACATAATCCACAATTTTTTGATGTTCATCAGATAGTTACAGGGCTAACCGGTTTAGGTACAGAGTAAACATTAGAATTTTGAAAAAAATAAAGAACACAATATTAAAAAAACTTGCGAATTATCCTCGCTTCACTCGTGTGCTTTCTTAAGTACATTTTAAATAGACTGGAGATAGCCATATGGTTTTGCAGACTTTCAGTAGGCCTTTTTATAACACAATTTTCGAGTACATTGTTTTGATGTATCGCTTAAAGTTTAGCCAGCGTTAGCCATGTAAATTTATAAGGACACCTTGACAGAACTTGTTATTGTGTGTTTCCTTTAAGTATGAAAGATTTTACAGTAGCAAAAGCTATCCTAAATGTTGACCTGAGTAATAAGTTATCACTACATAAAATTTTGTTAAAATCCTTTTAGTACTTTATGCGTGAAATGCACACAGACAAACAGACATATAAACAAAAATGTCAGTAACTTTTGTTTTGGGGTCTATATTCCTCATTTACCCATTAATATACTTACATATGTGCATACGTAGGCTCGATACGATATATTTGGGTAATTTAAATTAACCTAATGGCCATATTACAGCAGAATTAATCTATATCTTCATTATGGAGATGTCGATTTCGGGTATTAAGCAATACAATAGAAGTATATCTGTTTTTAGTTTAATTTAGTAGGGTAAATATATATTAATTTAAAGAGTATATCGGGTCAAATTAAAGCAAATGTGAAAATAAAGTGGTAACGGTTAGCTGTATTTATTTTTCAGACCTATCTACTACTAGAATACTACTATCTAGTGGTATTCTACAGCTATAATTTTTGGTTGTACTGTTTCTGACTTTATAAAAAACTAGTGACTTACCCTTGGTTCGCTCGGGTTCAACCCTAGGTTGCTTTCCTATACAAACATTCATCCCCATTTTTACCATCTTAAGGAACTATTTCCAGGATAAAAACTATCCTATGTCCTTTCCAGGGTCTCAAACTATCTTCTTACTAAATATCATCTGAATCGGGTAAGTAGTTTCGGAGCCTATTTGGTACAAGCAAACAAACAAAAATAAATAGTATAAAAGTATTTATAACCCTGTGTGTGCATGATAAGTAAGACATTGTCTCATTTACTGTGTCGTATTGCAATATAACATTATTTCGACTAATTTCTACACGATCACATCGTTTCTTCTATTAACAATGTCCTCCCGACCGGTTTCGGCCACGGTGGCCAATCTCACTGAGACTAGCCATCTAAAATCTCTATTCAGGTATCACTCTTATACACCGATGGGTTGATTACTCGACACGACCAATGAAGGTTAAGGTGCAGGACCGACGGAATTACGTGCTCTCCGAGGCACGGAGGTGAAACACCGCCAACTTCCCAACACCAGGCTTTTACTGTAACCTTCCTAACAGAAAGACTCAATAACTAAACTCAGCCCGACTCGAATCCAGGACCTCCACATGTGCAGCCGTACATGCTAGCCACTACACTACCGACGCACTAAAGAATCAGCTTAATCTTAAGCATGCTTCTATTAATATTACAAGAATAGAAAGTCGTATGATATTATAAACAAAATTACATTAATTTCAATAAAATAAATTCATAAAATACAAACCATATATTGTATTTTAAAAATAAGATTAATGTTAGTATTAAAAGTTTAAACTCTTTAATATAATTTTTATCATCGTCAGTAGCATTGAAGTGAATCCAGGACTTACAATCTGTTATTTTAAAATAATAACAGTAGATATATTAAATATCTACTGTTTCATTATTGCGTATTTAGACATACATAGATATACGTTTAAAAATATTCATCATGTATTCAGCCCTTTTTAACGTCCCACTGCTGGGCACGGGCCTCCCTTTAAGACAAGGGGAATCAGGCCATAGTCCATCACGCTGGCCAAGTGTGGATTGGCGGACTTCACATGTCTTTCGAAAACTTGCTAGGTTCTCTCAGACATGCAGGTTTCCTCACGATGTTTTCCTTCACCGTAAGGCAAGTGGTAATCAAGTAAGAAATATGCGAGACCCGGGATTTGAACCCGCTTCACTCGGTTTCCCTAGCGAGCGCGTTACCACTGAGTTACCACTGCCACAAAAATATTCATCATATGAACTTAAAATTACCAATGTTTATATTTAGACTTTTGAACGACCATCGAAATATAAACCAAATCATTTGCGGTTGCGTGGAAATTTCCAGAGCGGAAATGAAAATGTTGAAAATATAACTTGAGTAACACAGTACATGGGAGGCACTCACTTTAAATTCATTTGCAAGTGGCTTACGTGATATTAAAAGGGATAGGTACTCTTAAAGACACTTCCCCTTTTTAAAATTATTCAATATATAACAAATGCATACTTAGCAAATCTACGCAAAAATATTGGTTTGTTTTTGTGATTATTTATTTTTCTATTTGTATAAATATATTTACGTGAATATTATATTATATAGGTAATTAGTATAAATTATTTGTTTATATATTTTTTTTACATAAACCTCGCTATTTTTTTTTCTTCATGCGCGGGATTATTCAATGCCATCGCGTGCTTGTTGAAATATTTTTTGATTCTGAAAATTGTAAACGTGTCATAATAAAATAATAGATAGAAGGATTATCTTTTAAAAATCTTATTTTAACGACCAATTGTTATTAGCGAAGTAATCTGTTCTCAACTGGCACGCTTTGAAGCCATTAACAAGAAAATTGATTTGAATTGAACTAAACTGAAGTGATCTAAATTGAATTGAATTATTATCATGAAGATTTTAAATATCACTAGCGGCTTATCCTCGTTTCGCTCGGGTGCGTTCCTAGATGACTAAAAAAGCCTAATAGCCAAATTCCATCTACATCTTTCTTGTTTACTAAACGTATTAATAATTTAGTTACTTAGATGTAATTAAGTCAACATCTCAAGTACGTTACTATTAGGTAAATGATTCCTTTTCTAAAATTAATGAAATCTTAGTAGGTACTTCTGTTGTATCAAATAAAATGTTGTGTATGTAAAATATGAATACATAACAAAACAATAACTTGATGCCAATGAGGTGATTTGATGGTATCAGGAGCATGGTTTTAGCACTCTTCAATAGTCAAACACTTGAGTTCGAATATTTGTTTCATTTTTACGAGTTTTACAGCGTAATTTTATTACAAATAAAAATACAAATAAAAATACAAATAAGAAAATAAATTATAATAATTTAAAAAAAAATGACAGCGTAAAAGCGAACTAAAAGAAAGGAAAGTTATCGAAGAAAAATAGTATTATGCAATCAGCGCCTTACATGTTTCATATTTGTTGAGTCTCATAATATGTATGTAGCCTATAACGTTCATGTTATCAAGGTGAATCTAATGACATTTGAATCATTAAAATCGCTTAAGACGTTTAGTAATTACGAGGGAACATAGGATCGGACATACATACATACAGGTCAAACACAACCCTCCTTTGAACTTTGCCACAGTCGGGTAAAATAAATTACAAATGATAAAGCTTATCGCAAGTACAACAATTTATTTTAGTTTATTTGAAATAAATGTTTATTTTTGTGATGTTTTAGAAAAACACTTTGCACCGTCAATCATGTCAGGCGATCTGTTGCGTCAAATCAGTTAGCTGTAGTTTTTTCCATAAATTGGCTTACCGTATTTTGTACATTGCTATATTGGGATCCACGTATGCAAACAGGAGGATTAACGTTTGGTAAGTCAAAATAATTGAAAAAAAAGATTGAATGCTTTTTCAGTTAAAGTTTAGGTAGTACTATTTTTTATAAATGGTTACATGACACAGCGTTTTTAGACACTAAAGCAAAAATACTGTATTTACGCTAGGAACTACTCTTGCTTCACTCGGATTGCTTCATTTATAATATTTTTATATATTTTACATGAGGCGCCATCTTTTAGTCAATTTTATTACTAACAGGAGACTAACTATGTGCTCCAGCCTCCAGGTCATAGTCTCTGTGTAAACGAAACTTCATTCAGAACTACCTAGCCGTTTTAGCGTGAACAAGTTACAATCGTACACACATACTTACAAAGCTCCACTTTTATAATAGTAATAATAATAATAATAATATAATTTATTATCCAAAAAAAAAAAAAGTTTACAAGTTTTACAAAATTAAGCCAAAAAACAATATCTCTATTAAGTGAATGAAGCATCTGTAGCTGAACTAGGAAACCTGTATTTCAGCTCGCAGCGCCAAATCCCTCCAGAAAATACATTACTTGACATGCCAAAGTAATATTTAAAACAAAGTAAAATACTAACAAACGATACAAAAACGAAAGAATTATGCATAAATATTGGAAGTAAGTCCTCCTCTCCGAGATAAATGTGTGTGTGTATGTGTGTGTATATGTAAGTACAAGCCAATACAAATCAAATATATATATATATATATATATATATATATATATATATATATATATATATATATATATATATATATATAATATATATATATATATATACGGTCGAATTGAGAACCTCCTCCTTTTTTTGGAAGTCGGTTAAAAATAGCACATAAGCTACTTTTTATCACGGAAAAATGTACGGTTCCACTGGGATAGATTTGTTTTTTCTTTCTAGAGGCGAACGCGAGCGAAGCGAGGGTTAGCCGCTAGTATTCTGTATTTTTAATACTTTCCCTGTTACCATATTTAAATATGTATATTTACAAACATTAAAACAAAACATCAGAATAATATTAATTATTTTAAGTATTTTAACAATCATAATTTTAATTTTGTTGGCATTTCAGCAATTTTATTGTTTTGATGTAGGTATTTCATAGGCAGTTATTAGAAACATACATGAACGTTATATAAAACAATCAATGGCATCCCATAATTAATTTTCGTTTAATTCGAATCGCTATTTTTTCTACACTATTGACTCATATCGTTTTATTAAAATACTTAATAATCTCCTAATTCTTTACAACCAGAAATACAATCAACTACGCTAGAGTAATTATGTTGGATCATCCTTGATGTATAACATATTCAGTAAAAAAATAAACCTAAAAATTTACTTATATTTTGCGAAAATATACGTATCGTCAAATACTAAAACATACGTACATTCAAATTAAGGATATCCACGATTTTTGAAGTTGGTAAAAAATTCTAGGACATAATGAATGTTTAATATTGTAGATGCATTTCAGATTCGTGCATTCGATTATTGAGATCGTTATTTTCAGTTGAACCGTTCCTTTGACGAAGCGATGTTGAATCTAAACGCATCGAATATATGAGTTTTCATATTGTGTAATGTTATAGGTTTTTCCGCCTTGCAATTTATTTCTCTGTTCGACGAATGTATCTAATATGAAATACGTACGTGTCTACAATTTTTGCAAAAAATAAGACTTAAGTAAATGAAAATTTAGTACTATTAAATAATGATTTTTGACCTCATCTGGCCAACAAAGTAGGCTACGTAAGTCTTCTGGTAATTACTAGTCTTTCCCGACTCAAAGGAAGAATAAGGTTGCAATATAAAAGAATTTTACGAAAAAGAAAAAAATCCACAGTATCCGTTAGACGAGAAAAACATATAAGGGGCAAGTTGCGTGAACTATTAACTTTTGTTTACGTGATAGGGAACGCCTTCTGAAGGCCCGAAACTCAGATGGCTGGCTATAAATTTGGAAAGTTGGTATTTTTCCTATGAATTGAGAGCACTTTCCTTAAAAACTTAGCATCCTTTTTTATTATAAGGAGGTACAGCTTATGTAAATATAAGAATATTTAAAATATTATATTATGCACAATGCATGGTATTTCATAGATCTTAGCATAATTCGAACTTTTAAATAATTATCTTGAACATAAATCAGTAATTTGTTAAAGTTTTCACTTTTAAAGTTGTTTATTTACTTTATTTTATATATTTATATATGTATAGATATGACAGTGGTAGCCCAGTGGTAACGTGCTTGCTTGGGAAACCGAGTGCAGCGGGTTCAAATCACGGGTCTCGCACCTCTGATATTTTCATATGTTAATCATTTCTAACATGATTACCACTTGCATTACGGTGAAGGAAAACATCGCGAGGAAACCTGCATGTCTGAGAGAACCTAGCAAGTTTTCGAAAGACATGTAAAGTCACAGACTATGGCCTGATCCCCATCGTATTGAAGGGAGTCCCGTGCCCAGCAGTGGGACGTTAAAAAAGGCTAAATACATACATACATACATAGATATTCTTAAAAACCTAAAATACACCAGCATCTAGTCAGGTTAGTTCTAACTGCCTTCGCATAATTTAAATAGTAGGACAGCAAAGAAATTAAACTTAGAAGAATAATAAACGTGTACACTTTCAAAGCGGAGTCCGCAAAACAAATTAGCAGGCCAGTTTATACTGACTTAAATAGCTTGACGGTTATCCACTTTAATTAAAGTTGTAAAATGCGACCGTCTCCCAACGGCCGGCCTTTAAATATAAGCGCAAGACGACTGCAAATTAATACGGGATACCCTATATTTAGATGTCTTAGTTACATTTAGTTTCAGGTGTGTTTTATGAAAAATAATAAAATTAAATAAATATTTATATCTATGTCATTGTATATTTATATATAGAGCTCATATTATGGTTAGTATTATACCAAAACCGAGAATCACTGAATATTTTTACTTAGATTATATCTTTACCGGGATGTCCTCTGGCAGATGTTGAATTAGAGTGCAAGTAATATATGCTAAAAAAGAGTTACCACGATATGAAAGTTACTAAACAAGTAAGTAAATTTGCTGCAGAAAACTAGATATTAAAGTATATAGTTATATTAATACTTTAAATGTTGGTGATGTATACAATAGATGTGCAAAATCTAAAATTATAAGTCAACTAATATCAATTCAATGATGGCCATTTTGTTATTATTGATACTTATTACACTATCAGAGTGTAACATTGATAGTATTAATTCTTCAACCTGTAATGGGTAAGCCGAGTAAGACTCGAAATGACTTGCTCATAAACTGGATGTATATGTTATAGCATGTATATGTATGATGTAATAGCATGGGCTATTTTTATCGATACTTTCCACGAGAAAAAAGTTATAACAATAGAAACTTGTTTTTTTAAATAAAACCATCTTTTCGGATTTTTTCGCAGATTTATTTTGATTTTTGGTTCCCGACGTTTCGATTGCTTTACAGCAATCGTGGTCACGGGAGAGACTAAGGTGTTAGATGTCTCAAAGGCATTATATAGTTGTAACAACAATCGAAACGTCGGGAACCAAAAATTAAAATGAATCCGCGAAAAAATCCGAAAAGGTAGTTTTATTTAAATGTCTAATATTCGCGTAAATTTAAGAAAGAATTAAGAAACTTGTTTTAATAAGAAGTATCTGGGTGACCGAGCTTGCCTTGCTTGAGGTTATACAAATTGCGATTTTTAAGAAAAGTTAAAAAATATACTTAAAAAGCAAAACCTTATATAAATACAAAATTTGATCCAAATCGTTAGTACCGTTGCCGTGATACACGAAATATATTTATATATACATACTAGGAACTCACCCTCGCTTCACTCAAGTTTGCCCCTAGTTACGTTTTAACGTTTAATGTAGATTTATCAGAGATGAGATATTTCCCGTAGTAAAAAGTATCCTATATAATGACCCGGATAAATAGCTATCGTCATATCAAATTTCATCAAAATCTGTCCAGTGGTGTTCCCGTGATGCGATCACAGACAGACCGACACGACACAGATAGACAAACAAAAATTCTAAAAACTATAGATTCGGCCTCTGTATCGATGACAATGATTATTTCAATAAGATTTTTCAAAAAATATTTAATGTACAGATTCGACTCAGTTAGAATTCAGTTAGAATTGCTCATATAATATTATAAAATAATAATATTTTAAATTTTGTTCACCATTTTAATAATGAAATATAAGCCAGTACGTATAAATAAATATAATGTTTTAATGAATGCTATAAATTTTCATATTACTAGTTTACAATATAATGTCTAGCTTGCATTCCATCATTTTATAAGGAAAATATTTAATTTTAAGATTCTGAGTTACTCCCCGCTGCGTCCACGTTAATAAAGACTTTCATTAAGCTTAGCCTTTATACGTCGACACGTTTGTATATTACTTATTGGTGAAAATTTATGAACTGCAGCTGATTTATACGTAAGAATATATAATGATAATAAAATCATTTTATGGCTTGTTTTTTTTGGTAATTTTACCAGGTCATTCTGTCCGTCTGTTCTGGAAGTGTTTCAAGCTCTTATTCAATACCACCATAATCTACTTACCAGAGAGGATCCAGAAACTTTTGTACGCGGATAACGTATTCCTCACTTCGAACAGTATGTATGAAACAAAAAATAATCCGAAATAACGGAGGACTTCTCTCGAATAGAATGATCTACACATCGGTATAAATAAGGCTGAATTTATGGTGTGTAAAACTTTAGTCCCAGTGAAAAGAGTCTGGCAAACCTAGAAATTAAGCTAAATAGATAGAAAATCTATTAAGAGTTGATAAATATAAATATCTTGGATCTGTAATTTGAAAAATGGAACAATATCCGTCGATATAAGCCACGACGTGTGGATACCTGTATGTAATAAATGGCTAACTGGCTAACAATAGCTGACCTAACTGGAATATTATGCGATCTAAAAATACCTGTAACAACGAAGGGAAAGATCTATAAAACAGCCTCAAAATCAGTCTTGCTTTTCGGTAGCGAAAAATGGGCAGTGAACAAAAAAAACTACATACATCTGGAATACATACATATGATACAATGGACAGGAGGAATTGTAATGGAAGATCAAGTAAGAAATGAAATATGCGAGGTAGTTTAATGGTAGCTCCTACCTCCGACTAATTTACTAAACTAAGTTACGATGGTATGAACATGTAAAGCGATGTTCCAATGTACACATGGTGAAACTAATGTTTATGGCTACATAAAGAAGGACGGGGTGGCCACAAATATATAAGTAGAACAAAAGGAAACTGTCTTCTATTCTATACATTATACAACATTGGTTTGTTACTCTAAAATAGAAGAAATCTCAAATATTTCAATAGTAGTAGATTACATCGGTTGAGAAAGAACGTTAAGAAAATTGTGCGGTATGAATACGAAACTGTAAAATATTCTTTTGTACTATTTCTTTTAAATTGATGTAAATCACATACACCTGTTCTTTATTCTAAATATGAGCTTAAAAACGAACAGAATGTGAAAGTGAACCATTCTAGCTTCATTTGGCTTACAAAAATTCTATGGACAATAAAAAGCTCAAAAATTCCACAAAATGGCCACTTATAATAAAAATTGTTCGAGATAAGTGCTTTTATCTTACGTTTTAAAATATAATATGAAGACTATTGTATTGTTGTAGTGACTACTGGTTTATGCGTAGAAGCCTAAACCTGTTAGGTTCGATTCTTGCTTAGGGTAAATATTTATCTTTTAGCAACATCATACTGATACTAGTTTTTACCCATAGCTTCATTTGCGTGTCAGGTACGTTAATAAAAAGTCTATGAGCTAGTAGTACTTGACTGCATAGCTGTACAATGTAATATCTCCTGCACAAGATGGCTAGTCTTTATGACTCCCGTGGCCGAAATTTTTCAAGACATTCTTTAGTATAGCTAAATATTACTATATATAATTCATAACATCATAATGTTCGTTGGTTTTATAGCTTTCCTTTGGTTCGAGTCCCCGGTCGGGCCAAAATATTTATTGGACTTAAAAAATTCTTAGCAACAACCTGAAGTTGCAGAGCTTGCGGTGTTACCCAGCGTGTCTTGTAGAAAACGTAAAATTGTCGGATTCTGAACTTGTGCTCTCACTTCTCTCACACGAAAGGAATAGAGAGTGCCCACACTTGTGTATATAACTTTATGTTCAGTTTGGCTCTGTAGCATTGCTAACCATTACTGAAGCTTGATTACGAGGGTGTTTTTCCATCATATAATTTAGTTTTTTATTGAATATTATTACAAAATGAATATAACGTACAGATAATATGACAAATATTTGTAAATTTTTATAACTATATATATACATAAGTTAAGTCCGTTTTATGTCTGTTAAGTCCGCCTAACTGCTATAACAAGTTAAGCAGACGCCCTCTATGAGTTAACTTTCTTGATACTTTTGTAATAGTGCCACGTAGTAATACATATGACGGAGGAGGATTTAGTTACCTTTTTCTGCTGTAAGACCTTATTATTGTTTAATTCACTATGTTATTTAGTTTATTTTTCATTACTTTTAAAGTGATTTTAAATTTAGAGCAGAGATTACGTTTCGAGCGGGGTCGAGACGCCATCATAATATTCATTGGAGATACGTGGCTTAGTAACGTTGGTTGATCATGGTGGTTCATAGAGAGTTTTGCTATGATATTTATTATATTTGAAAGTCAATGATCGATACTGAGAACCCGTTTGCTCTAAATCATTACAATTACCGTTTCAAGTTTATAATATTCTGATGATGATAAGGCAGTGGTAGCCCAATGGCAACTCGCTCGCTTCGTATCCGAGTGAAGCGGGTTCAAATCCCGGGTCTTGCACCTCTGATATTTTCATGTGCGAATCATTTCTATCATGATTACCACTTGCCTTACGATGAAGGAAAACATCGTGAGGAAACCTGCATGTCTGAGAGAACCTAGCAAGTTTTCGAAAGACATGTGAAGTCCGCCACCCCGCACTTGGCCAGCGCGGTGGACTATGGCCTGATCCCCCTCGTATTGAAGGGAGGCCCGTGCCCAGCAGTGGGACGTTAAAAAGGGCTGGATACATACATACATACAATATTCTGATTTCCCTGATTAAACTGCGTATTGAGCATTGAATACTTTATTATTTGAGCCCTGATGACGCCCACAAGATTAGTAACCACTAAAGATTATGTTCATAAAATATGGTTAACACTATAGGTATATATATGTATAAAAAAAACTTCACTATAATGAAAGTTTTACTCACGCTTTAACTATACATTTTCAGAACATCTGTCATGCTATTTTGTTAAGCATAATATTTGTGTAGGGCTCAAAGTTTTATTATCGTCCACGTATTCTTGATATCAACGTTTTGTTGATATAATTCAAGAAAAACAAAGTCTGAAATATCCTCCATATTACGCAACTTTGATTTGAAAACTATAATATTATTATAAATACATATACATTTTAGTTATTTCACTATATTATTATATATTTTAACTGTGTATGTTAAATTTAAACTCACAAGTTAATTGATTTTTAGCATTTAGGTTACTGGCATAGTTATGCTAATATAACCAAATAAGTACATACACATATGTATTAGGACGTCTGTACTGTATATGGTGTATGTGTACACCAGTCCTAAATCGGAGCTGGTTACTAGTTTTTCCTAATAGATTCCTTTCATATTATGTATAATTTATATGTATTCAGAGTTGCGTGAATCTTTTGGTACATCCTTAGACCTAAAGAAGATCAGTGTAACCTACTTATTACAAAAACTAAAGAGATATATTTCTCCACCATAATAAATAAATATTAGGAATTTTTTGAATATCTTTTTTTAATGAAATCCATTCAGGTAAAGTTAAGGGTACCTTATAAATAGTAATACAATATAAAGGCAAAGTTTGTTTGATGAGGGATGACGCTGAGTTACTCTGGATTCGGCTCTAAAATTAGATTTAGAATGCACAAGCTCATAAATATAACATATCTCTATCAGGGGGTATATCATAAATGAATATATGTATGTATCATCAGACTTTCAGACAGAATTTTCGTATTAAGAAAAAACTCAGTAAAAAAACTACAAATTTATTTTCGTACTAGCGGCTCACCCTCGCTTCGCTCGGGCTCACCTCTAGACAAACAAAAACAAACCTATCCCACGGGAGCCGTACATCTTTCCGGGATAAAAAGCAGCCTTTTGTTTATTCTAATGTATGAACTATATTACTGTAAAGTTTCATTAATATCCAATCAGTACGTCTTGTGAACAAAGCTGTATAAGTTACTACAGTTTTTTAACTATCCCACGGGAACTCTTTAACTTTTTAGGATGAAAAGTATTTAAGATGTTGCCCGGGGATAAAAGGTACCACCATGCAAAATTTCATTTAAATCGCTTTAACAGATTCGTAGATTAGCTCGTACAAATAGACAAACAGACAGAGTAACAAAAAAATTGAAAAAAAACTGGATTTGTTCTATTGCCCTTCTTACCCCATTTAGCATTTTATTTCTATGTACAGACATTCGACCTCTATAGTTTGGTGTGCCCTTTTGAACGAAAGTCATAGTTAGGTACACTCATTTTCTTCATATCTCAAGTTCAAAGCGGAATACGACAGTGAAACTCATATGAATCGCTTTTCCACATCAAGCCCTTATTGACACATAAGTTTCGATATAGGTTGCCATTACGGAGCTGGTTCGCTGTACTTATCCGGCTAAGCCCTTTCATCTAAATCGGTCCAGTAGTTTCGGAGCTTATTCGGTACAAAAAAATAAACAAACAAAAAAGTCTTTTCTTTTTATAATATTATAGCGGCTCACCCTCGCTACGCTCGGGTCCACCTCTAATCAAACAAAAACAGATTTATCCCACGCACCTTACCCGCCTAACGCACAGTCCCCGCACTATGTACTTTTAATGCCCTACGCACTTTACCCAAACTACGCACGTTACCCGCCCTACGCACTTTAACCGCCCTATGCACTATGACCGCCCTACGCCTTTTGACCTCGCTACACACTTTGACTCCCCCACGCACTTGACCCCTACGTCCTTTAACCTCGCTACACACTTTGACTCCCCCACGCACTTGACCCCTACGCCCTTTAACCTCGCTACACACTTTGACTAACTTACTAAGCTGTATAAGTTACTATAGTTTTGTAACTATCTCACGGGAACCCTTTAGTTTTTCGGGATGAAAAGTATCAAAAATGTTGACCGGAGATATAAGGTACCACCGCATGAAATTTCATTTAAATTGGTTCAATAATTTCGGAGATTAGCCCGTACAAACAGACAAACAGACAGAGTAACAAAAAATTTAAAAAATTTCAGAATTTGTACTATTGCCCTTTTTACAACCCTTGACTCGGTTTTTAGCATTTTTTTTCTATGTACAGACATTCAACCTCCACTATTTTATTATAGTATAGATAGATTATTTATTTTAAAAGGGGTTGTTATTATTTTAAAAAATCTAAAATAATATAATATGCTTTCAAAGGTTACCTAAAACCTCGCTTTAGTTTTAAGTTTCTAGCTTTGAAGGTTTTCGAGATATACCTTTTTGAACGAAAGTCATAGTTACGCTCATTTTCTTTATATTCCAAGGTCAAAGCGGAGTACGACAATTAAACTCGTATGAATCTCTTTTCTCCATCAAGCCCTTATTGACACATAGGTTTCGATATAGGTTGCCATTAAGGGGCCAGTTCGCTATACTTATCCCGTTAAACCCTTTCATCTAAATCGGTCCAGTAGTTTCAGAGCTTATTCGGTACAAACAAATAAACAAACAAAAAAGTCTTTCCGTTTTATAATGTTATAGCGGCTCACGCTCGCTTCGCTCGTGTTCACCTTTAGACAAACAAAAACAAATCTATCCCACGGGAACTGTACTTTTTTCCGGGATAAAAAGTAGCCTATTTGTTATTCTGATGTATGAACTATATTATTGTAAAGTTTCATTAAAATCCAATCGTTAGTTTTTGTGTACTAAGCTGTATAAGTTACTACAGTTTTTTAACTATCCCACGGGAACTCTTTCATTTTCCGGGATGAAAAGTATCCTAAATGTTAACCGGGGATATATGGTACCACCATGCAAAATTTTATTTAAATCGGTCCAGCGGCTTCGGAGATTAGCCCGTACAAACAGACAAACAGACAAACAGACAAACAGACAGAGAAACAAAAAAATTGAAAAAAATCAGGATTTGTTCTATTGCTCTTCTTACACCCTCCTGACTCGGTTTTAAGCATTTTTTTTCTATGTACAGACATTCGACCTCTACAGTTTTATTATAGTATAGATAGGGTAGAAGATATTTACACATACATTTTATTTGTTAAATTCAAAATTGATTGAACTTTGCAATAATGTTGTTCTGGCAGATATCAATATTTATAGAACATTTTTTTTTCAAAACAACCAATTTTTTTTTTCTAAATAAATATAAAAACTTTATAAATTACTTTAATATAAATTACGTATAACAATAACTTTTGTCTTATTTTTTTCTCTTTAAATTCTCTTTAAATGAAACGTTTTACAATAAAAATGAAGTAGCAACATAAAATTGACTTTGAAACTAATTAAATCAGAAATAACTCATACTTTTATAAATAAAAACTAGCGAGTTACCCTCGCTCTGCTCGGGTTCGTCCATTGGTACGTTTTAACGGTTAATATAGATTTCTCAGAGATGAGATTTTTTCCGCAGTAAAAAGTATTCTAAACGTTGACCCGGATAATCAGCTATCATCATACCAAATTTCATCAAAATCTGTCTTGTGGTTTTCTCGTGATGGGTTCTCAGTCAGACGTATGTCTAGAAACAGACAGACAAAAAGACAAACAAAAATTCTAACAACTTTAGATTCGGCTTCTGTATCGATAATAATAAAATTAGTAAATTATTCAATAAGATTTTCCAAAAAAACATTTAATGTACAGATTCGACTCGGAATTTTAATACATGTATTATACATTATATTTATATAATTTCTACTGGCTGTCTTTTTTGATTCGACTAATCTTTCGCCTTATACGTTCAGTATAGGCACCCACAATGTTGGACAATAGTGGTAACGCCGATGACTTTTCATCATCCTTAACACCAACTTCTGCACACATTTCTGCTCTGGTTTTTTTAGTATCAGGCATTGCTGCTTCAGAAGTGAGTACCGATGCAGTATACAAATAGCCATTCCATTCCAAATATTCTTTGACTAATTCGTTTATTAACAAAACTTCGTCAGTTGGTTGTGGTGTCCCTGAATTTTTGAATCCAGGGTTTAATGACACTTGTCTCTCTTGAAGTACTTGGGTAACTTTCGCACGCATCTAGTAAAAAAAAAGATTAATTATAATTTTATTTTTTTATGGAAATGTATACTTATATAAAAAGTAGTTTCCTAGTAATTATTTCGCCCGTTAGGGAAAAGAAAATTTTACTTGAAATTTTATGGGACCACTCTTTAAGATATAAATTGATTATTAAAAATGAAAATTGGTTCATATGTGCGTGGCGAAGATGTGGCGTAACAAAAAAAAACAATATATACCAAAATAATTCAATTCAACGTGCCAGTACATGCAAACTATGTATTTCGCTAATGTGACGTTTAATGAGCTTCACATTTTTGTAATCGGTAAAACTACTTTTTGAATTTTTAACTGCTTATGTATTGAAGTATATTCTAAATGCATATATGTGAACGTGCGTGTGCGTATGCAAATGCGTGTGCGTGTGCGTGTGCGTGTGTGTGTGTGTGTGTATGTCTGTCACAAATAGGCTAGGTATGCACCACAGCGAAACAAAGGGAATCGCTAGACTTGTACTTTTTTATTTGTTTTTGGGATTAAAAAATAGCTAAATGCTTAGTAGAATTTTTGTACGTCTGTATATCAGTCAAATTGCGCATTACTTAAGAACGAGTGGATACATTTTAATAAGACCTTTAATAGTTTGAAGTGAAGAGCATAGCTTACTTTCGATTTGACGCATTCTAAGTTGAGTACAAAGGTATAAGTCATTTAGTTACGTGTTTAATAAATAACTAAGACTTAAATAAACAGACTTAAGCTCAAATGAAACGTTACATTATAAAATTTTCTTTGCTTGAAGTTAAATTTGAGTGAAATTTGGCATGAAAATTTAACATTTTATACAACACTCGCGACTCATTCTCATTTCCCGCGGGTTCATCCCTAGTTATATTTTAACGTTTAGTATAGATTTCTCAGAGATGAAATATTTTCCTACAGTAAAAAGTATCCATAAAAGTATACATATGTTGATCCAGATAACCAGCTATCTTCATACCAACATCAAATCTGTCCAGTGGTTTTCTCATGATGCGGTCAAAGACAGAGAGACAGACAGATAGACAGACAGACAAAAATTCTAAAAACTATAGATTCGGCATCCGTATCGATAATAATGCCTATTTCAATAAGATTTTCCAAAAAATATTTATATAATATGTACAGATTTGACTCATAATTATTATATGTATAGATTTAAACGAAAATGTTAAAATGTAATCCCTGCAGATGTGTCTTAAAATGTAAAGCCTACTTTAAGTTAATTAAAATAAAGAAAATATTTTCAAGTGCGAGTTGGACGCGCATGTAGTAGATTTATATGTGTAAAATAATTTGTATAACTTTTCTTCATATAATATACTAAGTTTTTCCTGCGGCCTCGCCCGCGTGTTAAGTAGATTAAAAGTAACCTAAGTCCGTACCCAGGATGCAATTTATGATTTTATCGAAATCTGTTCAAATAATTTCACATTTATGATATTACTATGGATTTTCTATAAATTACAAAAACTCCTACGCTACGCTAAACCTCCGTAAGAAGTCATGTATTTTTTTATGAATACCAAAGAAACGAGTACAAAATTTACATTTTTAAAATAGATGTTGTAAATATTCCTAATAGTTTAATAATATATAATAAAACTAGCAACTTGCCCTCGCTCCGCTCGGGTTCGTCCCTAGTTACGTTTTAACGTTTAGCTCAGAGATGAGATATTTTCCCGCAGTAAAATGTATTCTATATGTTGACCCGGGTAACCAGCTATCATCATACCAAACTTTAACAAAATATCCAATAGTTTTCCCGTGAGGGGGTAACAGAGAGACAGACAGACAGACAGACAAAAAATCTAAAAACTATGGATTTGGCTTCTGTATCGATAATGAAGTCTATTTCAATTTTTTCAAAAGATTTTCCAAAAAATATTTAATGTACAGGTTCGGCTTCGTTACAATTTTATGACATGTATAAATATACCGTTTATAATAATTCTTAGGGCAATATAATCTACACTAATATTATAAAGAAGAAAGATTTGTATTTTTGTATGTTTGTAACGAATAAACTCAAAAACTACTGGCCGATTTAGATGATATTTGGTAAGAAGAGAGTTTGAGACCCTGGGAAGGCTATAGAATATTTTCTATCCCGGAAATCATTCCTTAAGAGAGTGAAAATGCGGATGAAAGTTTGTATGGGGAATAACTTATAAAGTAATTATTTTACTCTTAAATTTGAATTTAGTATAACTACTGTTCGCCCAGTGGTCGAAATTCAACCATAATTTTTTTTTGTTTTGATAACATTAATCAATGATTGCTAAAAGAATTAAAGAAAAAGTTTCTTCAATTTTTTTATCAAAAAAAAAAAAATACAAAAATATTCACATTCACGAAGATACCTAAAAATACAGGAGAATTTAGGGCACAATTCCGTTCAATTCTTTTTTTAAGTAAGCCAAAAACAGCTATTGAATTACGAGCCTTTCGCAGTTTTTGAGAAATAATGTCAATTTCAACTATTTACCAGCCTTATAAATGTACAGCGTAGACGAAAACTTTCAATTTTATAATAGTTTCATTAGCAATGAAGCGAATTATTTGAAGCCAAACATATAGAAAAACATAGTATTTAAATAAAACTATCTTTTCGGATTTTTTCGCGGATTTATTTTGATTTTTGTTTCCCGACGTTTCGATTGCTTTACCCACTTGTTAATTGTGGGTAGGCTGTCTGTAACAACTATATAATACTTTTGAGACATCTGACACCTTAGTCTCTCCCGTGACCATGATTGCTGTAAAGCAATCGAAACGTCGGGAAACAAAAATCAAAATAAATCCGCGAAAAAATCCGAAAAGATAGTTTTATTTAAATGTCTAATATTCGCGTAAACCTAAGAAAGTATTATGTAAAAACATAGTACTTTACGATTGCCGTTATCCCAATATCCGTATAATAATCGTGTCATAAAGATACAATAAATGCAACAAGTTCTGTGATTCATTGCAAGTATGTCATAAAAATAGTAAGCATAGACTGAGTAAAAAATCGTTAAATCTTTAGTGTTTCTGAGCTACGTCGCTTTAGTTCATAGACTAGACAGATATATAGAAATCTGAGAGAATTTAGCGATTCTTGATCGTATTTTACATGCAAATATTACAGAACAAAGAAACAATATGCAATTATACAATGAAGTGTAAATCTGACTACCTATTATTATAATTTGCATATATATATTTATATATGCAAATTATAATAATATATTTGCATTGCCCGCGGCTTCGCCCGTTTTCAGACGACCAAAAACCAAATTCCTAGGTTTTACATATTAGTTTTCTCTTAGATTACAGTTTTTGTATTTTTTCTCAGAAATGAGATGTTTTCCCGTGGCAAAAAATATCCTATATGTTGACCCGGATAACCACCTATCACCACACCAAATTTCATCAAAATTCTTTTCTGTGATGCGTTAACAGACAGACAAAAATTCTAAAAACTATAGATTCGGCCTCTATATCGATAATAATGTTTATTTCAATAATATTTTCCAAAAAATATTTAATGTACAGATTCGGCTTAGTTAAAATTTTATCATATGTATAGATATCTATGATCTTGAGTAACAATAGGCTACTATTTGACATTCGAGGTTTCGCTCGGCTAGAACTTAGAAGGTAAGCTGTTAGTATGAAATATATTTTTTTTTCTTCATAAACCTTTTTATATATTAGTTGGACTATTGAGAAATGAAAGAAAATCACAATATCTGACTTCTGACATAGAAGAAAGTATGAATTTGGGCTTAACTCACACACATAAATCATTTTTTTTTAAATTGACATGTTGTGACACACAGCACCATCTTGTCCCGTAGGCTTGTGTTATGGATACTACATAGTTTATTCACCATAAATATATAACTTTAAATACATACATATTATAAATATAAATATAGACACCCATGACTGGAGTACTCATCACATATTCGTGCTCATCACATAAATAAATGCCCCCAGTGGGACTCGAACCCGCGACCGCTGGCACCGCAAGTAAGCAAACTGAGATAAACGTGTCTTCAAATTATTTATATTCATCGAAGATGTACGTAATAGGCACTCGTTACTTCGATAAAATACAAGATTAATGCAAAGAATTCAGAACTTAGAAAGGAAATATAATTAATTTGCTTTGAATAAATACTGATTTATAAAATAATAAAGCACCTCTGCCTGAAATTTATTCAGATGACCGCTCTTTTTCAAAAGATTTTTTATTGCGTCCAAAAGCTCTTTTTCCGAAATCGTTTGGTTTTCATTCATTTCGTTGTAAATTTAATTATTTCCAAACGAACTGTCTTCTATAATGAAGCATCAAATAAAAAGTGTTATTGGATCTGAGAGCTTTCTTCGAAACCTCTTATATATTCAAGTTTAATCTACTTAAATGAAATGTTCTTATAAAATATTTTGAGTATGTTTCAGGTCAATGACACGCACATGACACTGTCACTTTGATTTACTTTTCTTATGCCAGTATTTATAAAACTTTTTGTTATTTATTTTAAACTGTAGTTTAATAATGTTTTTTAAACAATGAATTCTTTTCTATGAAGTAATTTATTCTGATAAAGAAATAGATATTTTTTTTTATTAAAAACAATTTTAAACATTTTAGGTTATTAAATCATTTAACGCCAAAATTCTTAGTTTAAAGGTTCTAATAGATGTTTGTTTGTCATCTATACATATAGTAAAATTGTAACTAAGCGGAATCTGTACATTAATTTTTTTTTTTTTGGAAAATCTTATTAAAATAGACTTTATTATCGATATAGAAGCCAAATCTATAGTTTTTATAATTTTTGTTTGTCTGTCTGTCTGTCACCTCATCACGGGAAAACCACTGGACAGATTTTGATGAAATTTGGTATGATGATACCTGGTTATCCGGGTCAACATATAGTATATTTTTTACTGCGGAAAAATATCTCATCTCTGGGCTAAACGTTAACATGTATTTTACTTAATTCTATTTAACAATACATTATACATTTATATTATTATAAATATATATGTATGCTTTCCATGCTTAATTTTTTTACTTACTAATTTCGTACTGCATTTTTTTTATGCAAGTACTTCTTATTTTCTATCTTATTCTGCTTAAATATTTTTCTATTGTAATTCATTAGCGGAATATTATATTCTGATACTAATCATTTGCTTGAAATATTTATTATTTCATGCTTGCGTTCTTCTTTTGTTTGATTGTGTTTAGCTTTTTCGACTACTTGCTTGGCTACAATGTCTATGCATTTGATCCCGGTATATATTAATATACCGCGTGCTTTAGTGTCTGATGCTATTCCTGACTATTGCTTTAGATGTAGGCAACACTCGATCGGGCGAGTGCGTCCCATTTTTTTCTTACCGGACATTTTAAGTCCAAGGAGTTATGGTTTGTTGTCACGTGCTTCGCCTGTGTGCAATTTTTGCAAGTGGGTTTCTCCCCTGCAAGGCGGCTTGGGCACTGCTCCCGCATATGTGGCCCCGTACAGTGGCTACATATGTATGTTTCCTGCGTGCACCATTTCTTTCTGTGTCCAAACTCTAAGCACCTCGAACACTGAACTAGTGGTGATAGATCGAAGACGGGGACCTGCTGTAAGTCCACGTAAGTTTTTCCTGCTGTGGTTAAGAATTTCCACAGCATAGAGGAAACCTGTAAGACCACGTGAGTTTTCAGCGGGTTTCGCGCCTTCCTTCTATGGCGGGTTTGGATCCTGTATTCTGCCTCTGGTATATGTTCTATTAAATTTTTATTTTGTTTTTGTATAGATTCTAATATGTCCTCGTTCGTGTTGCTGCTTGTTAAGTTCCTTATTATTACCAATGGATCTTTGTTGGCTTTAGTTTCAACTTTAAATTTGCTGTTTTGTAATGTTGTTTTTGGTTTCGCATGTTATGCGAGATATGGAGGTGTATCATCACCAATTTCCTAACTCTGAGACTGCTGAGAATATCTTAACAGAAGAAATCTAATGACTAGACCAAAAAAAAAGTCCTAACTACTCACTCATCTGTATTACAAATTAGATTTTTTGATCGCAAAATATCGACATCTACCCACAACTTCCATAGGTCAAAAAATCGTATAGAACGGCCTAAGAAATTTTCTAACAATCGCCCACCCCTTTTCAAATCAGATATGCTTTAATTGTATACAACCAGGGCATCGAAGTTACCATTGCCCTTCAACACCTAAACCACCCAAGTCTCCTACTACTAACTGCACATTTTGCAAGAAACCTGGCCACTCTGAGATTGATTGTTTTGCAAAAGCTAGGTTGGGACCCCACAAGCGAAGCGTCAATCTCAGTAGTGAGCGTGTAAGTGACACTGTAAATAGCAATATTACCACAGCGGTGGTACAAGGGATTCCTGTTGACGTCCTTATAGATAGCGGCGCGATTAATATCTCTCTGATATCATCGGATGCCTTGAAACATTTTTCTTGTAATGCTAAGCTCACGAATTGCGCATTGAATGGTTTAAGCAACCAAGAGATTATAGCTAGGTCTTACGTAACTCTTACTCTTGAATTTAGTGAAATCGCCATAGAAGCAGATTTAGTAGTAGTTCCATCAAACTGTAGCTCGTTTCCAATTATAATCAGTACTGATATCTTAAATGGAGGAGGCATAACGTACGTAAGGACCAAAGACAATCAATATCTCACTCGTTCCATTAACCTTGTTTCTAACGCTGAGGCGAATCGGGCAACGAACGAAATTAAAATTAACACGGTGTTACTTGGCGAAGAGCCTATTAGTCTAAGAGAGGTTATAAACGATTTTTCTAAGTTTCTTATTTCGGGAACGGCGACAACGGTACGGCACGGTAACTACCGGTGAGATTCGTATAAACCTCACTATAAACATCACCTACAGACCTTATAAACTTTCTCAAGCCGAAAAATTAAAGGTTAGGGAAATCGTTAACGACTTGTTACACAAAGAGATCATTAGGGAGTCGTAGTCCGAATACTCTAGTCCAATTATCCTAGTCAAAAAGAAAGATGGCTCTGACCGAATATGCGTCGATTACCGTGCGTTGAATAAAATAACAGTTAAGGATAGGTACCCGCTCCCCTTAATAGATTATCATATTGATAGACTAGGACGTAAAGAAATAATTTACGTCTTACGTCGTATTGTTTAGTGTCACTTTCTAATGGGTTACTGAGCAAGAGGCTGTTCGTCAAGACATAAGAAAATTCTTGACTACTGAACCAGTTTTGACTATTTTTAACCCTAAGCTGCCCACGGAAGTTCACACCGACGCTAGTAGTGTTGGCTACGGAGATGTATTGCTACAGACTCATGAAAAAGGTAACAAAACGGTGGTCGCTTACTTCAGTAAAGTGACCCAAGGTGCGGAGCATCGGTATTATTCATATGAGTTGGAAACCTTGGCGGTGGTGAAATCTTTACAACATTTCAGACACTACTTAATTGGGATCCAATTCAAGATAGTGACCGATTGCAATGTCCTTAATGCCACCAAAGAAAAAAAAAACCTCCTTCCGAGAGTAGCCCGTTGGTGGGTATACCTTCAAGACTTTACTTTGAAATAGAATATAGGAAGGGAGCTATGATGTCCCACACTGACTACTTGAGTCGGAATCCCCCCGTGGAAGTATACAACATTTCGCGACCACGCAATTGGGCTCAGATAGCACAGGAGGCAGATAATGAGACTCAAAAGCTTATCACCTAACTTAATGAAGGTAACCTCGACCCAAATAGGTACGTTCAACAAAATGGTGTTTTGTTTTATAAATATTCCCCAGTAAGGTCGCCTTAGTTTACTCCGCGTCTTTCACGACGAACATTGTCATTTCGGTTATGATAAAACTTTAGATTTAATAACTTGACACTTTTGGTTTCCGGGCCTTAGACAATTTATAAGAAAATATATAGATCACTGTCTCATCTGCGTATCAAAGAAAAGAGTCCCTAGAGCCCCCAATCAAAATATAACATCTTGGGACAAGCCCGAAACTCCATTCGTAACTATCTATATAGATGTCCTAGGCCCTCTTCCCGAATCTAACGGCTTTAAGTTCGTACGCTCACTCGTAGATTCTTTCACGAAGTATACCCTACTTTACCCCATTTATAGACAAGACGTAGAAGAACTACTCAGGGTTTTTAGTAACGCTATTTCGCTTTTCGGCGTTCCTAAACTAATTGTGACCGATAAAGGCAGAATGTTTTAAATTCGTAAGTTTTGTTAACGAGATAGGCTCTTTGATCCACCACATCACACCGGAGATGCACCATGCAAATGGTCAAGTGGAACGGTATGCTCGTACTGTGCTAAACTTATCCGCATTGAAGTTAATTACAGGGACACAACGTGGGCTGACACCCTCTGGAAGTTACCGTTGACCCTGAATATCACAAAACAGAAAACTACACAGGCTTCTGCTCTCAATCTGTTAATTGGATACGAGGCAGCGACACCGGTGATACAGGTACTTGTTTGTGCCGTGGCCGTGGCGAACACCTCTCCGTACCGTGAAGCAGCTCCGGCGCAGTCACGCAGCCGAGTTGCTCCATCGAAACCAAGCTCAACTCAGAATACCTATGTATACCAAGGCAGGCGTCCTCCACGAGTTTTTAATGTCAATGATCTTGTGTTTGTTTAAAAAAAACAGTCTACAGGTAAGCTATAAACGGGGTCGATACGAACTACGTTTGTTAAGTAATTCTCATGGGAAAACAACGCAGGCTGCCGCCCAGTATATGGTGTCTTAGCGTGGAGAATGGTGTCCGGAGACATGTGCCGCCTTTTTCGATCATGACGAGTCCATTGACGAAGGAAGCACACAATTCTTTTCTGACAACAACGAAGAAGCGCCTTTACTTAACGACCCCGCATCACCCTTGGCACTGCCAGATATACAAGATGCCGTCGTGGGCGACGTCTAGTCAGGAGAGGCCGTGTAGGATATCAAAAGGGTTTCTGTAAGAGGAGTAGGGGTAATTGCTATATAAGCCGGTGTATCTATTATGTCACTCTCTTTTTCTGTGTATTGAACTTCGCGTGCGGTCGTTATGTTAGTCAGTGTATCGGCGTGATTTGTGAGTGCTAAATATTTGTCTTTTATTAAGTTGTGTTGAAGTGTTTCTTTATTTGCTCTAGTTGATGTAATTAAATAATGTTAAGTTAACTGTTTGTGATTAGTTGTAAAATCAATGCTTAAGACTGGAAGTTTTATTAATAAAATATTTTTTTTAATTGATATTTCACTTCTGATCCAATAGTATATAGATTAAAAAAAACAATCTATACTTTAAAATCTCAAAAACAAGAGTTTACTTAATCTAAGTGAACCAAATAATTACATTAAGATTTATTTTACAAGGCACAGTACAAGGATAAGAAGGGAATTTATAATAATTAGTTAGATTAGCAAAATAAATTGCTTTCGGGGATAGCTTTGAAAAGAGGATAGATTATGAATCGCAGTGGTGATTATTATCAATTATTTTAATCAAATATATGATACGTTTCTAATATAATTTCAAGATATCTTTTTTATATACATATTCTATGTACACGGAAATTATAAACAGCATGCTGCTATTACGTATAAGTATATTACGTATATATACTAACCTTAAAACCATTTTATAAGTAATTATACTACTCTAAGTGGATAATTTTTTTTTAAATTTATTTGAAAAATCAACTACAACTCTTATAAGATCTAATCTAATAAGATATATTGATCTGTTCATTAATAACTTACAAGAAAATCAGTTTACAATAATAACTGCATATCAGTAAAGATATCATGTACAATATACATAGAAAAAAAAATAAAAGAAATACCTGTCACAATTAAGAAAAACAATTTTTGAAGTTATATTTCTTGGGGCGTTATAAAAAATAATGAGAGTGATTTATTTTACGATTTTGTATATTTAGACTACAGTATGAATTTAGTCGTTAAACTCTTTAGTATAGTGTGAAGTGATGTCTATATTCAAAATACTCCAGTGTTTCTATATATACAGCACGTGCTTATAGCAATAAAAATAAAAAAAATTTTTATTACTTATTACTTTATTATTACTTATTACTCTTACTATAATTTCGAAGCATTAATACTTTTTAATTTAAGTATCATTTACTACGATGCTATTACTTAAAATAAAATATGGCTACAAAAGCCAATCATCTTTAAGTGATACGACAGAGTAATGGAGGGACAATTTTATATCAAGACACGAAACAGTTCGTGTGATCGAACGAGTATAGGCTCTTGTCACATTGACGTGTAACATCAAACGTATTTATAGTTCAAATCAATGGTTAAAAATATATGAAAGGCATTTGTTTTGAAAATATTGAATCAAATATAGTAATAAATAATATTGTATTTAGAATATTATAACTAGACATCGGATTATATGCAATATCAAAATGCCAAAATATGCATTCAAGTATGCACGAAAAAAAGGCGAAATATGCACAAGATACGCACAATCAAAATAGTAATTGTTATCAAAAAAATTACTATTATTTTTTTTCTCTAAAGTATATACTCGTAATTCTTGTGGCAATATACAATTATTACATATTTTTCTACATAGATTTTAGAGCTTTGTGACGTTGTCACTTAATATATAGTACCTGGGCAACCGGGCTTCGCTCGGAGTTCTTTTTTGTTATATCATATTTTAGATTAAAAAAAAAACTAAAACTTGAATAAATACAAAAAAAAAACAAAAGTAAAAATAGTAAAATAAGCACTATTAATGAAAAAGTACTAAAATATGCAATAACGCTACAAAATTGCCTTTTATACATTTGCATTTGCAAATATGCTAATGCATATAATCCGATGTCTAATTACAATTTTAAAACAATGTCAAATTTATTTTTCCTATTTTATTATTGAAGTAAAACATCTTTACGCACGCTTGACTTGGGGAGTAAGCTGGTGAATGCGTGACGAGAGCGTTATGAAAAGTGCGATCGGGCGAAGCGAACGTTTGTTGGCATGGTAACCGTTGTTATAGTCTGACAAATGATATATAATATTATATTCTATCCTTAAATGATATTCTATAAAATATATATGATTGTAATATGCCTAATATGCGTTATTTAATTATTTCTTTAGTATCTCACCTATCCTAATCATTTAAAACATAAATTGAATTTCATAAAGAGTACCGAATTATACTACTCTAAGTGGATAATTAAATAAAATACAGAAGTTTTATTCATGCGCGTGTACACATTCATACGCGCACTCTTTATTTTTTTTAATAATAATTAATAAAAAAGGTAATTCAAAAAAAAGTTATATTCACTTAAAATCAATTTACCTTTGCTATGGTTTATTAAGAACTGTCATCACTATGGTTCGGTAGCTTTTTTCGTCATTGTGCAAGCGCCGGTAGTACCAACGGTCTTTTATTTTAAATGTTAATTTTATATTCATTTATAAATATATATTAGGTGATAATTGTAAAATATTCGGATCGAATAAGTTCGAAAATAATCTTAATTGACACTTGATATTGGCAGAAATTTAGTTTGAAATATAGCTACGAGTAGATAAAATGACTAGCGACTCACTCTCGCTCCGCTCGGATTTGTCCCTACTTACGTTTTAACGTTTACTATAGATTTCTCAAAGATGAGATACTTTCTTGCAGTAAAAATTATCTTATATGTTGATCCGGATAACCAGCTATCATCATACCAAATTTCACCAAAATTCCTCGCGTGCGTTTACAGATAGACAGACAGACAGACAGGCTATAGATTCGGCCTCTGTATCAATAATTATGTCAATTTCAAAAAAAATAATATATAGATTCGGCTTAGTTATAATTTTATTATATGTATTGATAAAGGATTTAATTGACTTATGTAAATATAAGTGACTCGCTCTTGATTTACTGTAACTTTAAGTATAACGCACGTATCCTACAATATTTTTTTGCAATTTCCCAAAGAAATATGAAGTATCAACATAACAAGACGCTTATCACTGTCACTCTTCAGCCCAAAAGTTATCATTTTGAAAAATAATCACATCGATACGTAGCTGTATTGCCATTGAAAGCTTCCGCACATGACAATATGAATATACTTATAACAAAGTAGCACATAATATTATGTAGGTAATATATCATCAAAATATACTTAGGTATATTGAACACATTCTCTTTTTTGAAGCCTGTTACAATTCTAACTAAAATCAAACTAACCTAATGTTATTTATAACTAACCTAAAGACATATAAATGTTACAAAAAATATAAAACAAGAAACAGCAGAATGCAACAGCGTGGTCGCGGTCTTTTGTAGTCACAGACAATATTTCAAAATCAAATTACTCCCTCCGCGGCGCCAGAAATAACGAATATCGTGCTTCTACTGACAACAGTGAAGTTATTCTTACCATAACATAATGGAAAATAATTTATTTATTAACTGTTTACATTTATTGAATAATAATTTATACATATAATAAAATTGTAACTAAGCCGAATCTGTACATTAAATATTTTTTGGAAAACCTTATTGAAATAGACATTATTATCGATGCAGAGGCCGAATCTATAGTTTTTAGATTTTTTGTCTGTCTATTTGTCTGTACGTCTGGATTTTGATGAAATGTGGTATCATGATAGCTGGTTATCCGGATACATTGTTTTGTGTGATTTTTGCTATAAAAAATGTTTAAAACCTTTAAAGTTGAAGGTGTAAATGCAGCTTGGTTAAGTTCAATTTTAAAGTAAAACTACATCAAATGTATTCAATGATGCAATGGCTGTATCAAAATAAATTAAATAAATTTCATTTAACTTGTGTGGGATTGAAAAAAAAAAATAAAGAATAAACTGAAAAATTCTGAACTTTTCTAGCAACGATAAGAGCTCGTCAGTTGCCAGCGTGTCTACGTGAACTGTTTGAACACCACTTAGTTTGATTTTGAAATTTACCGAATGATTGACATTTATATTTTCAAAGGACTCCACCCAAACATTGCATAGCAGTGTTGCTATATTTACTGTTAAACTACATGAAGTTATTTAATAAACATTTAAAAAATGTAGGAATGACATGTAGCATCTCAATTAAATTGTATAATATCCAAATTAAAAGTATTTGTTTTAATACTTTTTTAAAATTAACTATTGGGAACTATTTTGTGCCATTTTTCTTTTTCTTTCAGTAGACGCCGACTGTAATAACCATAACTTGCCTCTGTCATGTTTATTGTAACGCATTCGATACGTCGCGTCGCTTTAGGACTAAAAAATCTAAATAAAACCGCTACAAAATCAAATACAATTATTTAAAATGTCAAACTAAGGTAATAAAAAAGGAGAGAGTTTTAAATTCATCATCGACGTCATAAAAAATGTATATTTTCATATGTTTTTTATATTTGAAAACACTAGCAACTCAACCTCGTTCCGCTCGGGTATGTCCCTAGAAACTTTTTGACGGTTAGTATAGATTTCTTAGAGATGAGATATTTTCCCGTATTAAAAAGTATCCTATATGTTTACCCCAATAACCAGCTATCATCATACCAAATTTTATTAAAATCTATCCAGTGGTTTTCTCGTGATGCGTTCCCAGGCAGACAAACAGGCAGACAAAAATTCGAAAAACTATAGATTCGGCTTCTGTATCAATAATAATGACTATTTCCATAAGATTTTCCAAAAATATTTGATGTATAGATTCGACTTAGAATTTTATTATATGTATAAATTATGTATAGAAAATGAATTATACTCGTAAGTAAATTTTACAGCTATATAATAATATATTAAACTTAATGTCGAATCTTCCTTCAAAGGACATTAGAGCTGCAGTTAGTAACAAATGTTGCGGGTATTAACGTGCAGGCTACAACTGTCCCAGACTTAGAAAGGTTTTTGACCTAACGATACGACGTCGGTCTCATGTAATTTAAAGTAATACCCTACCATTTTATTTCTCGTTCTATTCAAAACTAATGGTTAACTGGTTTTATATACTCAATTTATTTAATTTTAAATTGAATTGATTTTTTATTACAAAATCAAATAAGAAATACTTTTTAGTACTCATTATTTATAAAATAATTCGCATTTTATATTCTATTATATCGGACCTAATATTTATATACGAGTATATGTATAAGTCTTCTAATAATTTAACGAAGCTAAACATCTAATGAAAATCACACTACTGTTATAATTGCGAAAGTTCGTATCTATTCAATAAATTTTAAGGAAACTTAGTACTCAGACAGATTATAACCGGGAGTAACACTTATAAGCTCCTGTTAGTAATAAAATTGCCTCAGTGGTGTTGTAGCTAGCAAGTACGGCTGCACATCGAGGGATCCGGTTCAAATGCCGAGTCGGGCTAAGTTTTGTTATTGAGTCATTCTGTATAGTAAATCTCAGTAACAGCCCGGAGTTGGGAAGTTGGCGGTGTTTCACGCCCGTGCCTCGGAGAGCACGTAAAGCCGTCGATCGTGCGCCTTAACTCTCACCGGTCGTGTCGAGTAGTCGTCCCACTGGAGTATGAAAGTGACAGGAATAGAGAGTGCACGTGTGTCTGCGCGTACACGCGCTGCACTATTATATCTCCTGCGCAAATGGCTAGTCTCAATGAGACTGGCCGCCGTGGCCGAATTCGGTTGAGAGATCATTATTATTATTAGTAATAAAATTTGTCGGAAGGTGGCGCTGTCTAAAAAAGGCACGTAAGGATGAACCCGAGCGAAGCAAGAGGAAATCGCTAGTCTATTATATAGTTCAGTGAGTGTGTTAACAAACAAACGGATTTAAAATAATATAATAATTGTATCGTATCTGTATATATTAATTTGGTTTACTGCATTGGACAAATTACGTTCTTCGAGTGTGACCGATCTCAAGGATCGCGCGAGGTTTCCCGCAGTTGTTCCATTGATCGGGCCTTTGTCAAAGCGACTGGCGCTTAATCAGGAGATAGAAACTGAGTTAAGTTTGCGGGTTTAAATTAACTGATGTATTATGTTCTTAAACATTTAGATTTATGACAGTGATATTGGCTAATGAAGTAATTTATATATTTACTAGCATCTCACCCTCGCTTTAATCAGGTTCGTCCCTATAGATGCGCTTTAACGTTTAGTATAGATTTTTCAAAGATAAGATATTTACCTGCAGTAAAAAGTATTCTATATAACCCGGATAACAAGCTATCATCATCAAAATTTGTCCAGTGGTTTTCTTGTAAATTGTAATGCGTTCCCAAACAGACAGACATACAAAAATTCTAAAAACTATAGTTTCGGCCTCTGTATCGATAATAATGACTATTTTAAAAAGATTTTCCAAGAAATATTTAATGTATAGATTCGACTCAATTAGAATTTTATTATATGTATAGACATTTCTTTACATTTTATGTAGCGATTTAATGATAGCAAAGTTTTTGTTGGTTGAGGTTCATACAAATATGTATGTATATTACTTAAAAAATATACACTCGTCCAAGGCAAAATCGACATTGCGATGTAGCAGTGGGATGCAGCTAGCATTCTTGCCACATACCATGCGTACATAACTTGTGCAGCTATAATAATTTTAGATTGGTTTTATATATATAATATTTTTTTAATGTACATTTTAGTTTTAATGTACATACTTTTTCTTCAAAATAAAGATATAAGAATATAAAATATAATTGCGTGTTGTTAATCTTAATAGAATCTACGTTAAAAACAAGGAAAACTATTAAAATCGGCTAACCTATTCAAGAGCTAAATGCGATTAAACAAACAGACTGGTTTAAAAAAAATGATATATTGATTTTCAATTCAATTCAAACAGCCTCCTTTACTTATTATTTACCTTATTGAAGATTAATAATTATTTTTTATTCGTCCATATTCTAAGTACGAATAGCAACAGCCTACATTAAATCCTATTATCCCATTAATATTATAAATGCAAAAATTAGGATGGATGTTTGTTACTCAATCACGCCAGAACGGCTAAATGGATCTGGATGAAATTTGACACAGAAACAGATTATAATCTGGAATAGCATATAGCTTTTTATCCCGGAAGAAAATTATACTTCCCATGGGATAGATTTATATTTGTTTTTCACAGAGTAAGAGTTCGATTATATATACCATACTAACCGTTAAAATGTACCTAGGGACGAATCCAAGCAAAACGAGGGTGCGTCGCTAGTATTTCATAATCAAGACATGAAGTGAAACTTCGAATACTTTTTGGAAGCCAAATATTTGATACGTACTAAAGTAAAACTGTCTGGCTAGGAAAAAAATTGAAAGCTTGCTGTCAAGTGTCCTTGTAGAGGCTAATGGTTATGCCTTATATTACGTAGCTAGAATTTCTTTTTGACAGAATTCAAATAGGATGAGACACTTTATTTGGTTACGTGTTTTGTATGTATGGTAAGCGAATTTCCGCTAATTGAGAATTAACTTTCATTTTTTAACGTTTAGTTTTCTCAAACAATACTGTAAACTACGGCAAAGAATCTACAATTTACTCTTACTCGTGACTATATGATTATTACTGTTTGATACAAAATATAAAAAAAAATCTCAGGCACAACTGTTATTGCTATGATAAAATTTTATTATAAAGCTATTTTAGATAGCTTTTATAAAAATAAGAAAAAAATGTACTAAGATTAAAAAATAATACTTTCTTAGATTTACGCGAATATTTGACATTTAAAAAAATAGTGGGTAGGCACTGTCTGTAACAAGTATAATATAACGCCTCTGAGACGTCTAAAATAGTTGCTGTAAAGCATTCGAAAGGTCGGGAACCAAAAATCAAAATAAATCCGCGGAATAATCCGAAAAGATAATATAAAAAAATTCTTCATTATACAGTATTTATTGAAAATTATAAAGAAGTAAGGTAAGTTTTCAAGCAAAATAGATAGGTATTTTCCGCAGGCAGGGGGTGAAGCAGCTACAAAGGAACAAAGACGAGGGTTTCGGTAAATAAAATCTCTATACCTTATAAGTTTCAAAATGACCAAATTCTGAATTAGTATTTTTTACACGATTAATAGAAGCTGTAAAAAAAATTGAAAAATAATAGAAATTAAATAAAAAAGTAGTCTATGCTAACTCAAGATATAAATTACACTTATTATGAAATTTATTTAATATTGTGAATAAAATAATTACATATTTACTTAAAAACTTACACATTTATTATATTGTTGTGATTATATTTCATTCATTATTATCTGGAGCTTCCATACAGATGAATGAAACATCTCGGTTGTCAAGTGGCTAGCATATACGACTGAATCTAGAGGTCCTAGGTTCGAGTCCCGCATTAGACCAAGTTTAATTACTGAGTTTTTCTGTTAAGATACTCTTAGTAATAGCCCGGAGTTGGGAAGTCGGTGGTGTGTACTCCCGTGCCTCGGAGAACACGTAAAGCCTTTGGTCCTGCACCTTAACTCCTACTGGTCGTGTTGAAGTATCGTCCCATTGGAGTATGAAAGTAAAAAGAAAGAATGCAGTTGTGTCTGTACGTACACTTCTGCTCTATATTTTCTGCGCATCTCGCTAGTCTCAGTGAGATTGGTCGCCGCAGCCGAAATCGGTCATAGGGACATTGTTATTATTTATTATGAAACACCACACATTTTTACCCCGTACTTAGTGTTAAATTTCGTTTTTAATTCACATATTAGTTAAAGTAGTATTATCACCGGTGGTAGGACTGTACCGGTGGTAGGACTCTGTCACGCCTGAGGAGTCCGACTGGATGGGTACCACCCCCTTATCTATTTCTGCCGCCAAGCAACAATGATTGCATTGTTGTGTTCCGGTTTGAAGGATAAGGTAGCCAGCGCAATTACAGGCAAGAGGCATATCATCTTAGTCCTCACAGTGACAACGCACCTGTGATTCTGCATTTTTCTTACTTAAAACCTAAGTGCATAAACCGTAGGTGTTATGGGCGACAGGTGCTGCTTTCCATCAGGTGGTCTGTCTGCTCGTTTGTCACTGAATGTCATAAAAAAAAAACCCTACGGTTTCACTGATGCATACATAGATTAAAAAACCTTTGATGTAGTGTGAAAATAAATGAAATGATGATATCTTTCATTTTGCTATAGTATATAGCTCCTAAACGGATGGATGTATCGCAATGCGGTTTATAAGTACAACTACATACTCGTGTTTTATTTAAAATCTATCTAAGGGTGCAAGATAAACTTTCTACAGACATGCTTAATATGACAATGAATTATGTTAATTTATTGTCATATTAGGAAACTCCTACGAAAGTTCTAACAAGGTTCTTTAAATAACTTAGTTTTTCTTATTATATATATGGGCTTACTAAAGCAATATAAAAGTTAAACAGTATATGATATTCTTTTTTTATTATTAGTTAACACAGTGTAAAAAAAGCTTTTGATCTGAACTTTCCCTGAGTGCATCCAATATAACTTGAAATGTTGGCGACTGAATCCGTCAGTAAAGTGCTGAACTTTGTTGTAGGAGGTTGTTTTTATCTATCCTTTTGAGTTAAATCGAGTGTCAGAAATATGTGATTGAGTGACATATTTTAGTGGAATATTGAAGGATTTTTATGGTGAGTATTATTTTTTTAATAAATAATATTAGTCATTTTACTCGTTTTGTTTAAGTTAGTTTCATCAAAATATTCAACTTTGTGAAATAAAATGTAAGAAATCTCGACTTTATTTGCCCATCACTGAAACTTATCAGTTTATTATTAGTACATAACAAATACCCAAGTTTATAGTTGCTGCGGTTGGTATTACATGTTGATATGTTATTAAATAAATCCTCTTTGATAAAACAATACAGAGTACATTTAAACTAAAATTTCAAATTTATAATCATAAAGTCATTTTGTGGGTAAAATGATAGGAGTTTTGAGTTTATATTTTGGAGACTTAATTTCAGGGCATAACTTTTTAAACTTTAGTTGAAATATGTTGCATAAACTGCTTGAAACTTTGCCGGAGCTTTTGGAGTATTAAGTGGAGATCGTTGATGAGCTCTGCATTTTTTACATATGAAATAAAAGTAATATTTTTTTTTTTCATAGATCCATTAAAGACATAAAAATTATATTATACTTGTGCTCGATGTCATATTTTGTTACACGTTTCGATGTTTCACACTATGTTTTTTTAAATGATTCTCCCAACAAAGTTCAAGTTGACATAACTTAAATTGACTAGAATAAATTAAATGAAGTTTTTCTTCGCAGCACAGATAGTGTACTTGCTAAAATAAAATTATTGAAGATTGAGACTCTACAATAATCAACAATATTGACCAGAATAAGAAAGTGTGGTACGTATTTTGTATATTATGAACATCTTTCACTAGACAAAAATCAATGATTTTAAAAGATTAGATTTTTATTGAACATAATAACATACATGTTCAAAATAGTTTGTCAGTAGCTGCATTAGAATACACTGTATATTATATTCTTTAAACTTTCATGGTCACTGATACGTAATAATTGTCTTTGATATTTACCACGTTTATCACTTACAAGGTAGACGCTTGAAATATTCACACAATATATAGTTATATATGCACTTTTAAAATAAATACTTAAATTAAAATAAAACAAATATTTAAGGGGGGGGGGCTACCATACAACAGACATGATTTTTTGCCGTTTTTATAGATAATGGTACGGAACTCTTCATGCGGAGTCCGACTCGCACTTTGCCGGTTTTTTATTTTTTTTATTTTTACTTAGGACAAAGTCGCGATTTAGACTATAACTTGTCGACACTAATATATAAAGTAAAAGAGTTTGTTTGAACGCTTTGATCTCTGCAACCACCTGTCCAATTGTATATTAATATATTATATTATATATAAGTAAAGCCCTTGCCAGAAATCAAGTTGTGGACTGACTAGCTTTTGTTAACACTTCTTATCGCTTAACAATAACAGTGGGGATATCTAGTTTATTTTATTTTAACTTTAAGTAATGTATGTATATAGTCAGCCCTTTTTTTAACGTGCTACTGCTGGGCGCAGGCCTCCCTTTAAGACGAGGGGAATCAGGCCATAGTCCACCACGCTGGCCAAGTGCGGGTTGGCGGACTTCACATATCTTACGAATACTTGTTAGGTTCTCTCAGACATACAGGTTTCCTCACGATGTTTTCTTACACCGTAAGGCAAGTGACTAATTCGCACGTAACAATATCAGAGGTGCGACACCCGGAATTCGAACCCGCTTTATTCTGTTTCTCAAGCAAGCGTGTTACTACTGGGCTAACACTGCCTTTTGTCTTTTAACTTTAAGCGTAATGTGAGAAATAAAAGTAATGAGATATGTAAAATTTTTATATTAAAATGTTTAATTTCTTTTTTTTAAAAACCATACTATTTGATCTAACAGTGACCATACTTAAGATGGATATTGCGTAAAACAATGATTGATGATTGGTAAATAATATGTAAAATTATTTTTGGTGATACTTTTGAACATATTTTTCTTTGTGATGCTACAGCATCATCATTAGGTTAAGATACGATGGAGCTGACATGTCCTTAAAGAATAAAAGTCCCTAAATAAACATAATTTTAAAAATGGAAATCTTACTGAGCTTTATCTTATCTGGAAGATAAGCATTAATATCTGTATCTTTGAATATAGTGACTAGCATTGTTCAGATGACCAAAAACTAAATTCTTAGATTTTACATATTAGTATACATTTACAAATATACCAATTACATTGCGTACCGCATGATTGGTAAATAATGGAGGTGTTGACAATGCCACAAAGGTTCCTCCGTTAAACTCATGACCTTTGATTAAATTTTTAGATTAAATTTTTAGTAATATTGCAGCATTTGATTTAGTAATATTGCACTTTTTAGCAATAACATTTATGTATGTCTATTCTTTTGTTTTGTTTGTTCGTTTAGTTTTGGGTGATAAACTCTCAAACTACGGAATTAATTTTAATCATTCTTAACTAATAGACAGCTATAGATTAATTTAATATTCTAAGCAAATACTTTTTAATATTTCATATGGCTCGGCTAATATGATTAAAGTCGTAAGTATTTTAATGTGTCCTTTAAGCCTTTACCTTCCAAGAAATGGTGTCAAAAATAAACTAAAAATTTTGAGGTATAACAAGTTCCTAAAATACTTTTTCATAGTTTTTTAAGTTGTAGAATATTTTTAGTTACCCGCTTTGTCAGTTTAACAGCCATTTATTATTATTATTTTAACGGTTGATAAAATGAGTCGATATTGTGGAATCGTAAATATATTTTGCTATACGAAACCTATAAAACGCGAGTTAAATTTGCATTTGGCCAATTTTTACATTAAAAGATTAAAAAATATTAGCATTATTTAGTAAGCAATAAAAATTTACAAATACTTTAATTTGAAAATTGTTTCGGCCAACAAAATATTACTAACTAGCAAACCTGCGGCTTCGCTCGCGCTAAAACTACAAAAAATCGCGCAAAAAAAATCTTTAAAAAGGTAGGTTTCAAACAAATTTTCATCCCTTATTTAATCTCCTTATGGGATGAATTTCAAAAAACGCTAAAACACGTATTTATTTAATTGTATTGAAGAGCATTAATAGTCTCAAGTCTCAAGTAATTCTGATCATAAATATTTTTTGGGTTGTGTACTCCCGTGGGAATCTTATATGTCGACCCGGATATCCAGCTATCATCATACCAAGTTTCATCGAAATCCCTCCAGTGATTTTTCTATGGCGCGGTATCAGACAGACAGACAGGCACTACAAATTCGGCCTCTGTATCGATAATAAAGTCTATTTCAATAAGATTTTCCAAAATATATTTAATGTACAGATTCGGCTTGGTTAGAATTTTATAATATGTATAGATTATTATTTTTAAATTTACATTACTTTGAAGTCAAACATAATAACAAAATTTAATTTAAAAATTCACTCGCTTCATAAAATATATGAAACCAAACAAATAAATAGATAGACTATAAAAAAATATATTATAAAAATAATAAAACCGACTGCATAAAAGCTGAAAAGATGAAAAGAAGTTAATGAAGGAATATAGTATTATGCAGTCGGAGATATTTCGTTTCATCCTTGCTGCGAGATGTACTCACTATATGATATATACATATATAGCCTATAGCCTTCCTCAATAAACGGCCTATCTAATGTAAGAAGATCGGATTAGTAGTTCGTAGTAGTTAGAAGCACGTCCAAACAAACAAATAAACAAACAAACAAACTCTGCCTCTTTATAATATTAAGTATAGATAATCTTGTTAATTAGACATCCAGTCGCCGATAAATAAATTGAGAAACCCTCGAAAACTTAAATAAGCATATCATTCATTATTTATATACTAATTTACAATTTACCTTGCCATAATTAGATTTTAAGTGAAGAAAAAATTAACATAAATTAAAAATAATTTATACTTTAATGTATTTAACTTTGTCCTGGAGGTTTGTATATAGCTTATCCGTTAAATAATACTAGTGTTGGTCCAGTAGTCGAAAATTGACCATAATCTTTTTTACTGATAACGCTAAAGCTCATCAAAAGCTACTAAACATAAAAATAGAAAACCTGTTTACAAATTAATCAATGGTACAACCCTAGAATAGTGATATAACAAACATTTTTTATATAAAACTTCCTAGAAAATTCAAAGAATCAAACAATAATAACGATTCTAAAAGGGCACTTTCTGTAAACATTGACACTAAGTAGCAATCAAAATTTTAGTCAGGGTCGATCAAATAAAAACGAACCTAAAATTCTCCGCAATAACTTTATCAAATTTGTTTTTTTGTCGCAGTATTTTTGTTAGAACGTTTCTTGTAATGGCTTCTGGCGAAATTGCTTAGCAGTGGATTGTTCGAATTTATGAAAACTCATTCGACATTTGACGAATAAGAAAAATGAAGGCGGGTTCGTTTTTCGTGAACAGGATTACTTGTAAAAACGATAAATTAACATTTGTATTGTGTTCTTGTTGCGTGGATTTCGCAATTTAAAAATGATTCGTGTAATATTATGCTTTTAATGCTGAAATTCATTTCCTTTTCCCCGTTATAAGTAAAATGTATTAATACTCCACTAAAGTAAAGCTTCTTTACCGATTCACAATAAAACACTTTTAAAAATAGTGATTTTAGAAAATTTCAAAATATTTTTATATCCGAGACAAATATCTTAAAGATTTTATAATAAATACTAGCAAAACCCGCGTCTTCGCTCGCGCTAAATCTACAACAAAAAAACTTTAAAAAGTTAGGTTTCATACAAATTTTCATCCCTTATTTTATCTCCTTATGAGATGAATATCAAAAAACGCTAAAACACGTTATTATTTAATTGTATTGAAGAGCATTCATACCAAGTTTCAAGAAATTCTGATCATAAATATTTTTTGGGTTGTGTTATAACGTGTATTCCCGTGGGAATGAGTTAATCTCCCGCGGTAAAAAGTACAGTCTCAGAAATGAGATATTTTCCTGCGGTAAAAAGTACCCTATATGTTGACCCGGATAACCAGCTATGACCATACCAAATTTCATCTAAATCCCTCCAGTGGTTTTTCTGTGATGCGGTAACAGACACAGACAGACAGACAGACAAAAATTCTAAAAACTATAGATTCGGTCTCTGTGTCGATAATAAATTTCATTTAGATTTTCCAAAAAATATTTAAGGTACAAATTCGACTCAGTTAGAATTTTATTATATGTATAGATAATGAAACAAAAATTATTGCAAAGTAGCAATTATTCCGACTTTATCTTCAAATAGTTCATCACACTGTTAAAAGTGTTAAAGCATGTGAGCGAATGTAAGTGATTTTTATATCTTTATACTGCAACGGGTCTTCGAATTTGAGTGAACTTCAGATTGGAAATTTATTTTGGACTAATAGATAGATACATACGTTATTTTTATCGACGTATCTATCATGCGGATGAAAGCGCAAACTTTAACAAATATTATAATATTAATTTCGCTTTTAGAGAAACAATAATATTTTAATACAACATATGAATATAACTGAAGTTCTCTTTAGATGCAAACCGTTTAACGGTTGCCACAGGTAAATGCAGTTTCAAAATAAACTTCTGTAATTAAACTGATACGTAGAAGTTCTTAGGTTAAAGTAAATTGGATTTATATTATAGAGGAATGGGTAATAAAACTCTAAATGCATACTATAAAATGGATTGTTGGACGCGATTGAAATAGGGATAATCCTCCTCCCCCCGCCATGTCAAGATAACATGGTGCACACACATGCTATAACCATGGCTTCTATGGTTGTTACCATAAATGGTATGGTATGGTTGTTGTTTAAAGGTTGTATTAACATTAACGTACGTTTTACTAAATAACAAATTAAGACAAACGGTATGCTTTATCATTGCCATACTATTGTCTTTTAAATAGTCCTCCTACTCATATTAATTAAACGTTTTTTAGTAAAAACTAGAATGTTTAGAAACCGTATAGAAATATCGTTCAGAACATAACTATAGTTCAGAAATCTCCTGTTGGCAGTGAATTTTGTTGCTGCCTGTACTCCTAAATTTATTGCAACAATTTATAGACGGATTTTTCGGTCAACCTTTTGTTTCAGTTCAATAAACATTAATCTCTGTTATCCAGCCGAGTTATAAATGCGTCGCAACAATAGCGGTTCGTTTAGTAAAACTAAAACTAAAAAGAAATTGTATATGTTTGTTGAGAGATCTTAGATTAAAAGGATTTTCTCACTCATTTTTGTTTTATTATCCGACTGCGTGACGCAAAGGAGGTTTATCAGTCTATGTATGTGTGTGTGTTTCTATGTAGCGTTCTGGATACTAAGCGCGTGGGCTGATTTTGAAGATTCATACGTCGTTAGATTCGTCTTGATAACGTGAGTGTCAGGCAATAAAAAAGTTGTTAAAAAATTAAAATGGCGGATTTCAGGCGCCAATTTGTGTGTCTTTAAAATTCTTCCTAACCAATCGAGTGGGATATCAAAATAAAGGCTTTTAAAAGGCGATCACAAAAATATATCTGACTTTTATGTTTAAGAGTAATTTAGGATAAAAAATTGCTAAAAGTCATTCATCATCAAATATTATAATTGGCAAAAACTAAAAATTTGTAAATAAAAAATATATATAAAAGCTAACTTAAAAGATGAAAACAAGTTGAAGAAAAAATTAGGTATTATGCAGCCGGAGACATGCATATGAACATAGTTTATCTATTCGATACTAATCGTCAAAACGTACCTATACATAAAACTAAATATAATATAGAAAATGTTCTTTAAATTATAAAACTTACAATCCTAGAATGAATGACATTATATTATATAGCGTAGTAAAACTATAGTGAAAGCTATTTAAAACCCACTTGTGTTCATTAAAAGCGATAGAGCTAGTTCTTATTGTTTTATGGGACATATAAACCACAACAGGATTGATTTGCCTTAACGTAATATTGAATGTTACAAAATAATCTACAAGGTATCTATTTCAATTTAGTTTATTTAATTTTGACGGGCAAAAAAGCTTCGCATGGCGTTTTTCGGAAAAGGCATGAAAAAGACTAGGTATCTTTTCTGAAAAAACTACAGATAAAAAGCAAAACTTTAAATACAGACCACAATCGTTATATAAAACAAGTCTATTTACATACAAGAATTGCTTATTAATTTTTATAAAATTTATATAGGTTATTAATAGAGAAAAAAAATATAATTTTCGCTTTTTTTTTAGTAATGTTTACTGTTTTTTTTTTAATGACACACCAATTTTGGAACAAGAAAAGGGTTTATGGCAAACCGGACTCATGCACTCAGGATCTTATATTTTCACATCACACATAGTTTGACCAATAAAATAAAACTTTGTTTAGAACAGTTATTTTGAAAGCGACTCACACTTGGCCAATTTTAAAATAGTGTTAGTGCAAACATACATTATAGTACATTTACGAGGAATAAAAACCAAAGAACCTTTAAAAAATCGTCTAATATCGAGATTGTATTCAGCCCTTTTAACGTCCCCGGCTGGGAACGAGCCTCCCTTCAATACAAAGGGAGAGTCAGGCCATAGTCCACCACGCTGGCCAATTACGGGTTGGCGAACAACTACATATAATACATACAACTACATATAATATTTATATTATTTTCATAATGTTTTTATTTACCTAAAAATATTCTGGCAAACTACGGTCTATTAAAAATGTAAACCGGGGAAATGTCCGAACGTACAAATAGAAGAACTGTTCAATTACATTAGGCTACCTGCAAATAAAAACAACTTAAATTTATTTTTTTAAAGTTACATTTCAAAATAAATAACTTGTATTAATATCAACAAAAAGTATGAAGAAACTTCTGTTTCATGACTCAATTAAATAGGAGCTTCGTGTTATGCAGCCGAGCTTTTCCGACTACGGCCGAAGTTAGCCGTGTGCAGTTTTACCCGCAGTTTGTGTTTAGCCGTCGTTGAGGATGGACGTTCTGTCTGTTCAAAATTTATTACGTCTGTGATTGTGAAATGAACGTGTCTTTATTTTGTGAACAAATAGTTTTTAAAAATATATGAGTGCTTTTGAAGGTGTTATTGGAATTTTCTTCAGGTTAGTAAAATTTAAATTTAAGAAGTAATATTGTATGGTTAGGTATAATTAATTATTTGTTTTAATGTTATTTTCTTAGTGGGTTTTTTTTTTGGGATGGTGACTTAAGTTGTTTGATTGTCTGTTTTTCAAAAATTCTAAAATTTTATTTCTTGTTATAAAATTAAAATTAACAAATATTATAAGGTACTTTGGTGCCATTTTAAATTTTATTTTTTTATGTATTTTGTTGTTTTGTGGGTAGACTTTCTGTAACAACTACATATATAATGCCTTTGAGACACCTAAAACCTTAGTCTCTCCCGTGACCATATTGCTATAAAGCATTCGAAATGTTGGAAACCAAAAATCAAAATAAATCTGCGAAATAATCCGAAAAGATTGTTTTATTTAAAATATCAATTATTCGCGTAATAATGTAAATGTATTGAACAGAATTTTAATAATTACTTAATTATATAACTATAAGCTATTAATGTTTTAGTGAAAAATAATTTTAGGTAAAATTTACAACATTTTAGAACAATTATTATTAATATTTAAATTAATATTTTGTGTAATAAAAAATTAATACATTATATTTGTTCTACACATTGAATACATTTTTTCAGTATAAATATAGATGTAATTGAAATAGAAATAGTGCAAACTAAACTTTTGTTGAAAGTTAGCAAGTGAAGTTTAACTATATTAATAACTAGCATTGCCCGCGACTCCGCCCGCGTTCAGATGACCAAAAACCAAATTCTTAAATTTTACATATTAGTATACTCTTACATAATATAATAATTTCATTGCGCATCGCATGCTTGGTAAATAATGGCAGTAATTGGCTATGCCACAAAGGTTCCTCCGTTAATTTCATATTTGATTTAGTAATATTGCACTTTTTGTTTTAGCAATAACGTTTATAGTCTGTCTATACTTCTGTTTTGTATGTTTGCTTAGTTTTGTGCTAGAAACTCTCAAACGTCGCGAAACAGTGATGGGTTAGCGCTAGTTTATTCTGTAGTACATAATCTATTCAGTAGTACATAATTAAGGTAAATAAGTAAATAATTCTAAGCAAATGCTTTTTATTTCAGCTCGGCTAATATAATTAAAGTCGTAAGCATTTAGCGTCCTTTAAACCTTTCAAGAAATGGTGTCAAAAAAATCTGAAAAAGTTGAGTTATAACAGTTTCTAAAATACTTTTATCGAAAAATTATCTTGCGGAATATACGTTTCGTAGTTTTTAAGATATGCACTAATTTTAGTTACCCGCTTTGTTAGTTTAACAACCATAAACTTTTTTTCTATAAAATGTTAAAAAATAATATAAACGAACTTATTTTACGGTCGATAAAATGAGTAGATATTATGGAAACGTTAGTATTATTCGTAGTTAACAGTATTATTCGTATTTATTTTAGTGTTAACTTAGCAAAATACGTAGGAGTAAGAAAAATAATGAAGTATTTTCCTAAACGGAACCTTATAATGCTGGAGTTGGACTTGCATTTGCCCAGTTTTTACATTAAAAGATTTACAAACATTAACATTATTTACTAAACAATAAATACTTACAAATATTTTCATTTAGGCATTTTAGGCAGTGGTAGCCCAATGGTAACACACGTTTACTTGGGTAACCGAGAGAAGCGGGTTCAAACCGTGTCTCGCATCTCTGATATTTTCATATGCGAATCAATTCTAACATGATTACCACTTGCCTTACGGTGAAGAAAAACATCGTGAGGAAACCTGCATGTCTTAGAGAACCTAACAAGTTTTTGAAAGACATGTGAAGTCCGCCAACCCGCACTTGGCCAGCGTGGTGGACTATGGCCTGATCCCCCTCGTATTGAAGAGAGGCCCGTGCTCAGCAGTGGGAGGTTAAAAAAGGCTGAATACAATACAATACAATTTTATTTGAAAATTGTTTCGGCCAAGAAAATATTCCTAATATGTTATTAATTTTGAATACGGCCGGGGATGCGGGTAATTTCTAATAAAATCGTAGAAACGTATGTATAAATATTCAATATCTGTACATTCAATTTTTTGGAATTAAAACTACGGATTTTAAAAACACATAGCGACATCTATTGTCGAATGTCTAAATAACATATAAATATTTGAGGAGTTATTTTAATTTTAATGAATAAAATAGCGCTATTAATCTTTTTTTTATCAAGATAAGTTTTTTTTGTAGTTTTTGGCATATTTAGTAAGTTACCTTGATAAAATGTTTATAGTATCATCGCGGTTTTATTCTAACCAGTTTTTGTATTTTGTTTCAAAAATGATATATTTTCCCGCGGTAAAGAGTATTCAATATGTTGATCCGGATAACCAGCTATCACCATACAAAATTTCTTCAAAATCCCTTCAGTGGTTTTTCTGTGATGCAGTCACTGACAGACAAAAATTTGAAAAACTGTAGATTCGGGCTCTGTGTTGATAATAATGTGTATTTCAATAAGCTTTTTAAAAAATATTTAATGTACAGATACGGCTTAGTTACAATTTTGATATATCTATAGATGTAATTAATTTATAAAGCCAAAAAGATTGTTTATTAATACCTTTATCGGGTGAATATTAGATAGTTTTTATTGCGGGAAAATATCTCATCTCTGAGAAATTTATACTAAATGTTAAAACATAACTAGGAACAAACCCGAATATAGCGAGAGCGAGTCTCTAGTCTAATATATAAATATCTCGTGTCACGGTGTTTGTGGTCGCACTCCTCCGAAACGGCTAGACCGATTTTAATGATTTTTTATGTATTTGGTATTTTGGTATAACAATAGGTCGTAAATTATTTTTCACCATACTACCCCAAGCCAGGTTTTAATCGCGATTTTAGTATTTTTGTATTAAAAATATCATATAAATACATAGCGACGAACCCGAGTGAAGCGAGGGTGAGTTGCTGAATAACATAAAGCCAAAGAGCTTTTTTTTGTAAATTGAACGCGGGCGTAGCGCGGATTCTGCTAGTTCTCATATATATTTTCTTAGGTATCTATTAGCCATATCGATCGTAGAAATCAATTTATCTAAGTGATTGTCCTGGACTAAAAATGGCAGACTTAATCCCCGACAAAATCCCATGGGTCAAAATAGTTCAATATAATGCTATTATTGTTGCGATAACAACTTAGCTTATAGTAGAACTACTTACGTCGAAGTAAAAAAAAAGCTCTCAGGAATAGTCGCCTGAAACAAGTTTTATTATAAACCTGAGTTGGTTTTGCCTATTAAGGCCATTGTAATAATTACATTAGGAAAATATCCTATTGACATAGCTTTTGTTAAGCATCCGGCCTAATTAACTTGGATATGGCCTTTTCCTTGGGGCGTATTTTAATAAATGGTTATTTAACATACCTTTTTAGGGTTATCAAAAAGGATACATTTTAGTTTAGAAATTGATAGAATAGATATTATAAGTAAAAAACCAATCCAAATTTAATTAAATATCAAATATTACATCGTAACAACGAGCTGATTTTAGAACATTTTATGAAAACCGGCCAAGTGCTTGTCGGACCACGCGCAATGTAGGGTTCTGTAGTTGCCCATCACAATAATGCGGACTAAGAAGAGGGCTTTTTGTTGTTTCGTTTTATGAATGGTTTACAGTTAATGGTTTCGGCGGCTCATTCGACTATTATTCGTAAACTTGTAAAGCCTACTTAGCTATGATAGTTTTTTTTTTTCACTTCGTTGTCTAAACTACTACCGTGATTTTTTAACATATCCAAAAACAAACATTTAGTTGGCTGGGTAAGGGGGGTTGGGGGCACTTGACTCTAACATCAATTAGCACTTTAAAGCTTAATATTTCACTAACGAATACCTTAATCGCAAAATTGTTTTACAAACCGGCAATATTTTTTTAAGATCTATCCAACGACATTCCACACCATGGGGTAGACAAGAAAGAACATCCCACTTTATATTATGTAGAGAAGGTGCCCTAAAAAAATTTGTTTTCAAGATTTGTTTTAGCATTTTGTCGGCGTAACTAATATGTATTCTGTATATCCATGATAAATTACAACTTTCTATTACTAAGAATATTTGAGCTAAGCTGCGGACAGACGGGCAGACATGAAGAAACAATAAAGGTTCTTTGTTGACTGCGAAAGTGTAAAAAATCGTGTAGAACTCCATTCATATATACATTACAAGCGACACACCCTCGCTTCGCTCGTGTTCGTCCCTAGGTTGCTTCCAAAAACAAAATTAATAAATTAATTTGGTTTTAATTTCTTCTCGTGGGACCCTTTTTTTTGAAAAAAAAGTAGCCTAAGTTATTCTTTATTATAACAGCTATCTGCTAGCGAAAGTCCCGTCAAAATCGGTAACGGAACAAACAGACAGACAAAAATTGTAAAAAATGGTGTTTTAGTATATGTACCGTGTATACATCCATGTGCATTTAGTAAAAAGTGATTACTTTAATATTACAAACAGACACTCCAATTGTACTTATCTGTATAGATGTGAAAATGCATTTTCTTTGCGTTGTCCTTTGTTTATTCTGGTAACCGAGAAATGAATCTCCGGTTTTGATAGGGTTTCGTCGTTTTTATCGTAAAATTAGTAGGTAAAAACCGAAGATAGGTTTGTGGTAAAAAATCGTACTCTTTGTTCTATAAATATAAAATGAGTTTATTTATTTTAAAATGCTGGTAATACTAAAGTTTTTTAAAAATAACTGAAAACGTTGCAATAAATTTTGTGCAAAAGTTGTCACTTTTGTCAGAACGTATGAATTATTGTGATTCCGACCGTAAATCACAATTTTTGTGTTTGAATCCTTAAGGCGACATACGTTATCTTAGCTTGACTTTTTTTTATTCCATTTTTGGCAAGTCCCTATATATCTTACAGCAAAAACCCTACAATATTTCACGGTGAGAAGATCTCGGAATAAAATATAGTGCTCATTTTTATATTAAAATACTTCTTTTAACTAGATTATAGTTAATTTTCATGACATTAACGGCGAAGCAATAAGATTATCACTTGTTTACTTTAATTGTAGATAGTCACATCATTACTTCACAGGACTTTTGAAAACACCAAGTGATAAAATTTGGTGGTAATCACATCTAATCTGGCGTAGTAACACATTTGCTTTTACATCAGTCGCGGATTCAGTCCCGTTTGAAGCAAATATTCTTGATATTTATATGATTTACCTACTTGTTTATTGCTAGCGACTTGCTCTCTCTTCTCTTTCGCAAACTTTCACTTTTATAATAATAAACCGATAAATCTACAAGTAGCGCCACCTTTCAGCAAATTTTATTAATGAGAGTAAGCCCATATTATGTTGCTCCAGGTATCTAATCTATCTGTGTGCTAATTTTTATCCAAATCCGTTCACCCGTTTCACTGTGAAGGAGAATAAAAATACACAAACGCACATACAAACTTTCGCATTTACAATCGGGATGAGAGTATTCGTCTATTTTATATGTATTATTTATATATTATGATTGCGCCTTTAAATATAAGATTGATATGGGAAATGGAAATGTTATCCCATGGGAAACACCCGTTCGATCGAGGATAAAGTAGTGTACGTTCATCTCCACGTCAGAAATGGACTTACATTTATTTTACTGGAAATATTTGCGGAATCTTACAATCTTTAATATTATGGATGCTGTACTACGTAATATGCATGTTTCTTGGTTTTTTACCTATACAATACACATATATCAATATAAAGTTCATTTATAAGACAATAGTTACAGATATGGTTGTATTATTTAATGCATGTGTAATAAATAAAATTATAAATACCATAACAATGAAAACTGAGGCCTTAGACAAATTCCGTTCGAAAATTATTCTTTAGATTCGACTTCATTTAAGTAAATATTATCATTATGACTTTTTGTTTTATATAAGTCATAATAGTATCAAATGAAACAAAATAAGCTCAAACTGAAAGTATCTACTATTAGCCGTTGAAGAGTTCCACTTATCCACCTTCTGGCCTTACCATCAGATCAGGTCGACGATACCAAACCACTGCAATATCAACGGAAATAGAAACACTTGCAAAGTTTAGACTTATGACTAGAAATAGGTTAAATTCCTCGCTAGCTATTTTCCCACCCTTATGGGTGGTATTATTGGTGGTAAATATAAATGGGACCAAATTGAAATTATACACTTTCAAACAAAACAAAAATTGTTTTTTTTTTTTTTTTTTTTTATTATGTCAACAAGGGGGCAAACGAGCAGGAGGCTCACCTGATGGAAAGTGATTACCGCCGCCCATGGACATCTGCAACACCGCAAGGCTTGTAAATGCGTTGCCGGCCTTGAACTGACTTGAATATGTCTTTGCTTATCTATGCATATAATAAAATTCTGAGTCGAATCTGTACATTAAATATTTTTTGGAATATCTTATTGAAATAGTCATTATTATCGATACAGAGGCTGAATCTATAGTTTTTAGAATTTTTGCCTGTCTGTCTGTTTCTGACCTGTCTGTCTGTCTCTGTCTGTGACCACATTACGAGAAAACCACTGGACAGATTTTGATGTAATTTAGTATGATGATAGCTGGTTATTCGGGTCAAGATACAGGATACTTTTTACTGCGGGAAAATATCTCATCTCTATGAAATCTGTACTAAACGGTAAAAAACAACTAAGGGTAAGTCGATAGTTTACTTATATATACATACATATTTTAACGATATGTACGTATATTTTATATATTTTATTTATATTGGGTAAGGATTGGTTGATGCTTGATGCTTTTGATGATAAATATATTATATTTAAATTTCTGTAAAAACTATTACACTTGGTGTGGTTCTATGAAAATATCTGGTAACTATACCTAAATCTAAAAGGGTCATAAAGCTAAGCAGTTTTCGCCTATTATTAAAGGGAGCATTTCCACAAAAAATAGCCGTGACACGACAAAAAATAAGTTTGGTGATGGTTGAAAAATAGAATGAAACTGTTATAATATTGTAATTTCTTACATTTATTTTTTATAACATTATAGAGTCTAGTTATTGCTCATACATTACATATATGTGTGAATATAAATAAAAAGTGAATTAAAGTAACATGAAAATTATCTTAATTCGATTTTTTACTCGACTGCCAAGGAAGGGTTATGTTTTTCGCGCGTATCTTGTATGTAATATTCTTTATTACCTCATATCTCCAGAACCGCTAACCGCTAACCGTCTTAGCAGCCCGAGTGTTCTTAAATAGGTGACGTTAAAAAAAAACAAACATGGCGGCTATGCGACGCCATTGGACTTGGCGAAAATCATTTTTTTTTTCGAATACTGCAATATTGGTATCAGATTAAAGGGCTCAACACAAGGATTTCAAAAAGGTATATCATGATTATCATAACTGAAATACTAAAAAATAATACAATGACAAAAAAAAAATTTTCGAGTCCTTACTAAACCTTACTAATATTATAATGCGAAAGTAGTCTATCTGGTTGTCCGTTAAGCTATCACGCCTAAACCACTAAAGCGATTTTGATGAAATTTGGTACAGAGATAGATTAGCTAGAGTTTGGGAGAAGGGTATCGGCTATGTAAAACTGACTTCCTTATGCCAGCGACTTCGTGCGCGTAGATATATCAGTTTTATGTATCTTATGTCCTTTCTCAAGGTCTAATCTACTTATGTACCAAATTTCGTCAAAATCGGTTCAGTAGAATATATGCGGACGAAGTTGCGGGCAAAAGCTAGAACTACATATGAATATCAAATTAAAGGGCTCAATAAAATAGACACAAGGATTTCTAAAAGGTGTATCATGATTATCATTACCATAAATACTAAGAAAAATAATACATCATCATCAGTCTACGATAATAAAAATTATTCTTATAAGTACCGTATATAATTCCATATACATTTAGTATAAAGCTGTTATTTTGACATTACAAACTGACACTTTTATTTATCTGTATAGATATTATAATTATATTTATTAAAACTCAATAAAACAAATCATTGTATATGAAAAAGTAATAAATAACAATATTATTTTATTAGCATATATTTATAAATGCGTTAACTATTGTCCACTCGAATGTATCTGCGCGAGGCTTTGCAAGCGCCAAATTCAGGGCGGCCTAAAAGTTTGGCGAGGATTCTACATAGATATATTAAAAATCAAAATGACGGAACCTAGGCACCAATTTGTGTCTAGAAATTTTTCTTTCGTCCGAATTAACCGAGTAGTAGGGATATCAAAATTCAGGTTTTTAAGTGGCGATTACAAATATATACATACCTTATATGTTTAAAAATAATTTAGAATTAGAAATTGTTAAATAAAACTAAAAATATCTTACTGACCAAAACAAAAAAAAGCTGTAAATAAAAAAAAATTACAAAAATAAAAAACCCGACTGAGTAAAAAGCGAACTAAAAAGATGAAAATAAGTTGACGAAAAAACATAGTATTATGTAGTCGGAGACATATGTTTTATACTAGCTGCGAGCCAATCTAGATTATTTATTAACTTATTTATATACAACTATAAAATATCAAATATACATATAAAACAGATACTTTTCGTATAAAGGGTGACTTACCTCTTTAAGAAACCCTCGAGCGTGAGAAAAAAAATGAGTGTAGAAACAAATCACAAACATCAATTATCATATAAATATACAAACATACATACGTACATTACATACATACATACAAACATACATATGTACATTACATACATATACTTCAAGAAACATATTATATAACAAAAGAAATTATGTATAGTGACTCAAATAAAGATTAGTACCTGGGCGACCGAGCTTCGCTCGGAGTTCTTTTTTGTTATATCGTATTTTTTAGAGAAAAAAACTAAAAACTCGAATAAATACAAAAACAAAAACAAAAGTAAAAAAACTTGTATACTATCTGGGATTCGATCCCGGACATATGTGTGTCTAACTTACACGTTGACCGCTCGACCGCGATGCTTACAACCGAGTGTAAGAAATTATCGACCATATTCTGCGTGGAATAATGCAAAAAGAAAAATGCATGAAAACTCGATCGATTTTTCGCCCCGGAAAGCTCCCACAAACCGAATTTCAGCGAAATCATTAGAACCGTTTCCGAGATCGCTGGTATAAATAAATAAAGATATAAATATACAAGAATTGCTCGTTTAAATATATTGGATTTATCTTATAATGAAATCAAGAGTTGAATAGCGATACCCTAATTGGCAAACCAGCTAATTCCATATCACCTCCTGGTTAATTTCTAAGAAATTAATTGTTAACTGGCATACCGGTGTGCCCGCAACTCTCGACAGGTTAAAAGCAAATTTTTCAGGCGACACTTAAAACTTCATAATATTTTTTGTACACTACTTATTAAAAATCTAAACTACTGTTGGTTAATAATATCGTAAGCTGTTATTTCTTATACTGTAAATTCCTACTAAAATAATCTTACTGTTGCGCACAATCTAAACCAAAGAATATTTTTTGACAAAATGTGGAGTTGGCTGGTTTGCCAATTAAGGTATCATAGCAGACTTCGTCAATGGCAAAAAAAAACGTGTTATTTTAAGTTTCACAACAACAATATTATTATATAGTTAATAAATAATAATAAATAATAAGTATGTTGGGACATTAACACACAGCACCATCTAATTCAATGGTAAGCTATGAGGCTTGTGTTATGGATACCAGATAGTTAATACACTAAACATATATAACTTTAAACACATACATATTATAAATATAAACATCCATGACTGGAGTATAAACATTCGTGCTCAACACAAATGAATGCCCCCAGCGGGACTCGAACCCGCAACCTCTGGCACAATAAGTAGGGTCACTACTAACTGAACCAAACGTGTCTCTATAAATTTGAAATCAAGTTACATATTAAGATGTGCGACCAATACCTCTACCAATATAGTAGCTTATTACTATAGCCCTAGACACAGAACCAATGGCTACTAGCAGAGGTTACAATCCGGATAGTATCCAAGCTGCTACCACTAAACATAGGCAAAGAGTCCGCGTACATCCCAGTAGCTGTTGGCAGACATATTATGTACTAGCTATTAAGAAAACAAAAACAAACTTATTCCACGGGAACCGTAAATTTTTTCGGGATAAAAAGTAGCCTCTCTATATCCTTATCGATAAATAATCTATCTCTGTGCCAAATTTCATCCAGACCCATGCAGCCATTCCGGCGTGGAAGAGTAATAAATATTCATACTCACAAACTTTCACATTTACAATATATTTATACAGATGTACATACATGTATGTACAGTACGTAAAAAACCAAAATAAACTTAGGCATAAAGGCACAGAATTATTACTAGACTTTACAACACCGTAGGCACATTTATTGCACATTCATACTCATGACAGATATTAGAAGCATTAGGACCGATCCACACTATAAATAAGAGTCACGCTCCGGTCGAATCACATTCCAGCAACGTTTCTTGTATAAAAAAACTTTCCCAGACCTATAGCGAACCGAAAACGGCACTATAGTATGGATCGGCCCTTAGAGGTTTGGACTGAAATAAAAATCTGTATTATGTATGTTATAAAAATTCGAAAACCGTTTCGCTTTAAAAAATCAATAAGCAAACAAAAACCTACAAAAGCGAGCAAAAGCTTTTTAAAAGCATTACAGAAAACACAAAGTCAACATTAATTTTGTCATAAATAGAGTATTTCCAGATTCAATCCGGTTACACACACTAATATAAGAAATTCAAAAGCGACAAACCTCATTTAAACGCGATAGTAAAATTATAATTATAGATCTTTCTTATGTGTAAGCACAAGACAGACATATTTTTACTTAGAAATGCTGCTTTTCTTGCGATTATTGAAAGTGGAACTTATAAAGCGATTTTGAAGTCTGCTTCTGCTTAATTTTTTAATTATTTTTTTAAATATAATACAATATATTGTGTTGTAGTATTTCCATGCTACTCCTGACTAATAAGTTTAACTCGCAGTTAACCGATTTTCAGTAAGTGTGTGAACATAATTTCAAGACAAAATTATAGTTAAAGTATGGTAGTTATTTATTGTTGAATTCATCAGTAATTATTTTTATTGTTGAGTTCGTGTGAAATTATGTACGCAAATATTTTGAGTTTTATTTGTATAGAATATTATTATAACGTCTCGGCTATATAATGGCTATTAAATAAATTAAGTTATGGAAATAATGTGGCATCTGCCCATATTAAAGGGTAAACTGACAAAAGTTATAGCTTGTAATAAAAGATTTTGGCTCATTAAAATTTTGCTTCATTATTTTAGCGCATAAAAACGGTGTTTTGAAATAAAAATTAACAAATTAAAAGCTGAAAGCAGTTTTAATTTCACTTTAACTTTGCTAAATTATCAATTAAACTCATTCGTGTCTTCCTCACAATACGTGACACTGGCAGAATGTATTGCATGTCTTAACACAAAACTAAGCCATGACGGAAAAAAGGTGAAATATTTTTAGCAAAATATTCTTCTTTTCAGCTATATAGTTAATTTTTATTTTCTTAAAAGAACGGTAAATTAATTTTATTATTCAAGTGTTGTCTTCTAGCATTTCTATTGATAATTAGTCAATGTGCTATGTACTATTCTATGGTTACTTGATACTACTAATATTTTAAATACGAAAGTTTGAGAGGATGTATAGATGTCTAGATGTATGGATGTTTGTTATTTTCACGCAAAAATAGCTAAATGGATTTTAATGAAACTTTACAATAATATAAATCATACATCAAAATAATACATAGGCTACTTTTTATTCCGGAAAAATGTACAGTTCGGGTCGGATAGATCTGTTAATCTTTTGCTAGAGGCGAACCCGAGCGAAGCGAGGGTGAGCCGCTAGTTAGGAATAAACCAATCGCCCCATAAACTACTACACACTAAAATAAAATATTAAATAAAAAGTACAACATATTACTGTTAAATTATCTTATATTTCGTCCTAAAGTATGAATTTTCAAATTCTTTTAATCTATCAGTCCAAACGACATAAAATGACGTCTACGAGTAAACTTAATTATCGCTGCGAAAGTATATGTAGCCGACCCCGATCCAGCGACCCACTTTTTTAATTAAGCACATAATTTTCAAGAGCAAAATTGATTAAATTCTGTGTATTGATTGCAAATGAGAATGTACGATGTACTCGTAACTCCACAAGTACATTATAGCAATGAATGTATAACTTTGCCAACAGATGGCGCGTTTCGTGAAAGGTAATAGAGTAAAGGATTTCATTTATTTTGCAATCAGTTATTTTTATTTAAACTCCAGTTTCTTATGCAAAATTAACTATATTTTTTTGTAAAAACAGAGATACTAGATCTCATTAACATTGCTTATTTTCGATAAATATTGCACTTCTATGTCTTTGCCTATGAAGAAGAACATCTCCAAATAGTTCCCGAAAGACTTGTGAAGTCCGCCATCCAGCATCATTATTTTAAAGCTATCAAAGAAATCATAGGTAACGCATGCGTTGCTCTTGCTGTTTTCGATATAACTACATACTTACTTAAATATTTTCTTTCTATTTATTTAAATATTTTCATCATCCTGCAAACACTAATTTTTCAAAGAAATATCAATATGCTATGGTCCTCTTTGAATGATAATCGAGTTCAAGTTCTATCGAATAATAATAATAGGTAATATAGATTCATGTCACAAAAGCATCGCTGCAGGCTTGCAATGGAGTTAGTTTGACCGGTAATTGCTAGATTGCACTTTCAATGACATCAAATGTTCTTAAAAGCTCTTTCTGTTTTTTTTTTTATATTTCAAATTATAGTATAATTTTTTTACTCTTTTACATAATATTGATTTTTTGCCATAGGCTTTGTGACGCAAACTGGTAACCTTGAGTTCAGTAGGTAATTATAGAAATGTAATTCAATTCAATTTTCTTGAAGATGCCATCAAAGCGTGCCAGTTGTGCACAGATTACTAGATAGAAAATATAGAAATAATAGAATATTATGATTTCATGATAATATGATGGTTTTGTTATATCAATACACTTTTTAAAATTTCTATTCTGCAATTATATATTTATGGGTAAAATGTGCAGGTTCATTAACCACGTCTTGTTGATTTACCAATGCAATATGGCAAAAACAGTATCCAATCACAAAGTAAGAGAGCGACTTAACTAATATAGGCTGTTTTAGACATTAATAATCTAGCCAGAGTCACATAAGACGCTTGCGCGTTGTATTAATTAATTTCTTTTATTATGGTTTTAGTATGTCTTTGATGACAAAAATTGGAGTTTCTAAGCTATTGATAAAAAAACTGCTAGAGTTATACCATTTTTAAGAGGGCAAGAAACAGACTAGTTTTTAAAATCATTTACCAATTGAAACTGGTACATTTTTTTTTCATGGCAGCTAAGGTCAGGTTTTGATTTTGGTATAAAATGAAACAAGTTAGTTCTTTTTTAAGGATTTCGCGCTGGTTCTCAATAAAATGTTATTTTTATAGTCTAAAGCAACTATTCAAAATAGTCTAGGTAATATAAAGATACAATTTTGAAGCTATATCCGGCAACGCTTGGCAAAGAAAGACTAAAAATTGGAGATTGTTAAAAAACACACACACAAAAGAGGTGATATTTCAAAAACCAGCGGACTTTTGCTACTGTCATATTGATGTTATCTGATAGACTTGAAGTCAATCTTCCTTCAACGCCACTCTGACGTGTTAGTTATAAGACACCCTATATAAAATTTCCCTTATTCCTTAAAGAATTAAACGATCTGAATGGCAATATCGAGAATAGTAGCATAAACAGTAAATCACGCTACTATTTTTGATTTTGACATTTATTTTGGTGGGCTCCATCTATATAATTCTTTAGTCTGTAATTTAAGTTTACATCATTAAATTAATTTTATTTCATTTATTAAGTTAAATTTCCGTATAATTTTTATAGACTTAATACATACCACAACCTATGTTTCGAATTTAAATATCTCATTACGAGCCATTCAAAATATACAATGGATACTTTTATAAAATATTTTAATAAAAGTCAGCAATTTACCTTTTTCACTAACAAATATGTTAAATGAGAGGGCAAATTGTAACCACGAATATTTTCATCGAATAAAATTTTGTCGCCGTAAAAATAACATCGATTTCTCTCGCGTACAAATTGAATTGGCTTGCCAGAAATTATCTCCCCAAATTGGTAATTTTTAATAATATTTATAGCCATCTGAGGTACGCTTGAAACTTTACGTTATCCATATTCATGTGTAATTTTATCCGTACTATAAGTTAACTTACATATCTAATTTCTTTAACAGTATTTCTTGTATAAATTTCATAGCTTTACATGAAATTAAATACAACATAATTTCATAATAAGTATTGTATTCGACCATTTTTTTAACGTCCCACTGCTAGGCATGGCACTTCATTTAATGCGAGGGAGATCAGGCTATAGTCCATCACGCTGGCTAGTGCGGGTAAGCGGACTTCACGTCATGTCTTCCGAAAACTATAAGGTATATAAACTCATAACCGTTTGGCTTTACCGCGGTAACAAGAAACTAAATATACAAAAAGTACTAATTGTGAGTTACATTTATTTCTTGAATATTTGGTCTTTTGGAAGGCATCTTGATATAAAGGTAACAATTGCGAATTTAATTACTGGACTAGCAAAGAAGTTAAATAAAACTGTAAAATAATGTTCATTATACTCGTAAGTAATGTACAATAATTTATTACGTTATTCATACAAAGTAACAGTAAAAAAGTATGTGTCATATTTTTACATGAACCTTGATACAATATTTTGTTCCAAGTGCAAATAGAAAAACGTTGCAACGTACACTTTTGGTGTTTGCTGTAAAATGATCAATCAAATCATGTCAAAATGCGTAGGGCGGGTAAAGTGCGTAGGGCGGGTAAGGTGCGTGGGATAAATCTATTTTTGTTTGTCTAGAGGTGAACCCGAGCGAAGCAAGGGTGAGCAGCTAGTTTATTATAATTCAATTATTGGTCATAATTCAAGCTTATTTTTTAAAGCTTACTAATATTTCCCCAAAATAATTTAGAGATTGAGTATAATAATTACCAAACGGCGTTAATTAAACTTCTGTTGTTCAGAAAAGTTACTGATTTCGAAGTCTGCCAACAAATAAATACATTGAAACTATGAGCAACTGTAAGACTTCCAAAATATTAGTGCGCTTTGCAAAGTTGTACTGTTAGGAAAGTTAAACCGATTATTATACTAGTTTGGGCATTACCTCAGCTGAAATCTGATAATAATTTTTGGCAAACTTTTAATAGAATTTCGGAGGCAGTTCATCAAAGAAACACAAAGATTGAAAGTTGAAGCGTTATCGTTAAATAAAGTATGGACAAACTTATGATATCCGTATATCTGAATGTATCTTTATATATTAAGCCTCGATCTTGAGGAAACCTGCATGTCTGAGAGAACCTAGCAAGTTTTCGAAAGACATGTGAAGTCCGCCAATCCGCACTTGGCCAGCGTGGTGGACTATGACCTGATTCCCCTCGTATTGAAGGGAGGCCCGTACCCAGCATTGGGACGTTAAATAGGGCTGAATACATACATACAATACATACATTGCTTCTATTGAAAGTAAAGTATATAGAAAAAAAATATAAGTAAAGTATATAAAAATGAATGTATGTACTTTATTTTTATGTATAGTATTATAAATCTGACTATTATTATAATTACGAAAGTTTATTTGTATGTGTGTGTATACATTTGTTTATACTTTACGCTGAAACGATTGATGGATAAAATTTAGTATACAGATAGACATATATAAAGCAGTGGTAGCCCAGTGGCAACGCGCATGCTTGAGAAACCGAGTGATGAAAGTTCAAATCCCGGATCTCGCACCTCTGATATTTTCATGTGCGAATTGAATTTCATATTTTTAGCATGAATGGTGAAGGAAAACATAATGAGGAAACTTGCATGTTTGAGAGAACCTAGCAAGTTTTCGAAAGACATGTGAAGCCTGCCAACCCGCACTTGGCCAGCGTGGTGGACTATGGTCTGATCCCCCTCGTATAAAAAGGGCGGCCCTTGCCCAGCAGTGGGATGCTAAAAAGGGCTTCATATAAAGATAGACTATGATCTAGACTCTAGATCTACTCAACAATACACCATAATGGATACATCAAAACGAAGCGAGTGTAAGTCGCTAGTATAAAAATATTTATGAATTATGATGTTTTACTATGAAAATTCATTTATAAAAGAGATCATTTCGAATAGATCAGACAGTGTGTGTTTTGTTTATACGTTTCGACTTAACAGCCAGTAGTCGTAACGATAGATTTATGACGCATATAAACATAGGTTACTTTGTATCCAAATGAAACGAGCGTTTCCTGTGGGACAAGTTGTAAATTCTACTTTTAAGTGTTGGGCGCAATCTATCATCATAATATTTTGGCTGTTATCACAATTTTTTTTGTTCTACGCGACGCTTTAAAGCTTCTAATATGATTTTAAAGATTGATGTAATTGAAGGAATCCATAATTCATAGTTTTTATGGTTTTTTTGTATGCTACGCAATATATTCGCCAATCGAAATGATGTACCTTATTTTTTTTATAAGTGATTAATGATAATAAATAAATAAGTTCTAAATTGAATTATATTTTCAAGGAAAAATACCACCCATATAAAGGGTATTTCACTCTTTCTTTCCATTTCTTATAAAGTAATTGCGAAATTGATATATTTTCAGTAAGTGATTTTTATGGATTTAAATATTGTGAAATATAGTATTTTTTTTAAATACACATTTACATACAGTCTAACAAAGCTTTTTTATTATAAATTTAAAATTATTTTCTTTTTTTTTTATATTCTATATAGAAAATAAACTTATTTAGTTTGATGTCCTACATTGTAATATAATTATCAAGCATAGAATAATGTAGTATTTATTCGTTAGAAAATAAACCAGGAACTACCTACAGGTATTTCATTAGGGGAAACAAAATTTTGCTCAGTATTTTAGCCCAGAAATGTAGTAAAACTAAAACCTCAGCAGTGATTAGAGGAAAGTCAATTCTGCCAACGCCTGAGCTAAATTAGAAAAAAAAAGAAGTACTGGTTATTAATGACAAAATAAATAGTAACCACTATTTCTCTTTCACTGATATTTGTTTGTTTTACTTGAATGTTTCTGAAATTTCTACTAGATTAGAACTTTTTTTTCTACACTTTTCGTATAAAAAATATACTGATTATATAACATAGTTGTATGTTATCACTTATCTATATATAAAACAAAGTCGGGTTTGTTACAACACTTATAACTCGAGAACTGCTGGACCGATTTTTATGGTTTTTGATTTGTTGGATTTGTCTTCACCCCGAATAGCAGAATAACTATTAAAAAATTAGAAAATTTCACGAAAAAAGTGACAATTTATATAGTTAACGCTGGGTAATAACTATTTATATCTATTTAAAACGTACCTATGGACAACCCGAGCCGCTGGTATGAAATATTTACTACTATTGTTTTATTATTGTGTAAAATTAATATAAAGAAACCTTGATATATTTCTAAGAAACTCACATAATAGGTATTATGTCGGACTAATATTATAGTAACTTTATAAGGTTTAAAATTTTTTAACAAAATTTACTTACTAGATATGAAATATAATTAATTAATTCATGTTTTGGCGAGAAACTTTACTCGCCTACTAATATTACATTACGAGTATATGTAAAAAGGTATTTGATGGTGTGTTTATTTAACGCATCAAAGATTAACGTGATTTATAATAAAGACATGTTTACGAGTACATATGTGTCATAGTGATATTATATACTGTTTTCTATTGAGGCATCGATACGGTGACATTAATCCGTACGTGATTGAAAGTAAATTAAATACTAGGGAATGAGATATTATAATTCTAAGTTATATCAAATGTTTAAATTTGTTATTTTAATATTTAAAAAAAAACTATTAGGATTTTATTAATACTAATAAAAGAGAATGGCATCTTGTCTAAACCTGCTGGTAATTCAAATATTACCCAGGGAATATCCAAATCTTTTTTTTTTTTTTTTTATGTGATTCAGTGACAAACGAGCAGACAGACCACCTGATAGAAAGCAGTACCTGTCGCCCATAACACCTACGGTTCATGCACTTAGGTTTTAAGTAACAAAAATGCAGAACCACAGGTGCGTTGTCACTGTGAGGACTAAGATGATATGCCTCTTGCCTGTAATTGCGCTGGCTACCTTATAAAAATCCAAAAAGTTGTATAGGAAAAGTCGCTTAAAATATTTAAGTCACATTGTCTACTGACATTTATGATGTAGTAGTAGCAATTGTAGACTTCGTAAGAAAATTAATAACATTGTAAATTTTATTTATCAGTTAAATTAACTGTGTGTATAAAAAAAATGGAGAGACATTAAGATTAAACGCTCGATCAGCCGATCGCTTTATTGAACGACAGTCATTAGTTGGCCTTATTGCACTCATAATGGTTGTGAAGATCACGTTTCCGCTATACATTCAGATTTTAAAACAGGCTTTTTTGTTATATAGCAAGTGAAATGTTCTAATTTTTGCTTACAAAGAAATTTTAGATTAGACGACTAAAAAGCCTGGTGACAAAGTCCCAAAACAACTAATGACAAGTAGCTCACTCGTCAGCGTAATTAGGCACGAGCTGTAAAATTCTCAAGGACGACGCAGATTTGACAGTGCTATGTTAAAAAAAGAGATATATACAGTAACAATTTATTTTTATATGTACTACGAAGGTCGTGTATCATGACAATAGCTATTTTGCTAGTTTACCTAACATGTCTCAAGTTGAGCCAAAAGTCCCCAAAAAAGTTAAATTTCCTTTCAATGTATTTTTAATAGCTCTGTGATTGCGTTTGTGGTATTCCACTTGAAGAAGAATTTTAAATAAAACTATCTTTTCGGTTTATTTTTGGTTCCAGACGTTTCGAATGCTTTAACAGAAATCATGGTAACGTGAGAAACTAAGGTTTTCGACGACTCAAAGATCATTATATAGTTGTCACAAAATATGTTTTCTAAGAGAAAGTGCGTTATTAATATACATTAGTTTTTTTTACTCGGACCATGTAATTATGAACGGTTATTGCTCTTAATAGGGACGTCTTAACTACACTTATGTTAACTCCTCTGTACAAATCCTATAGAAAAACAAGATAACATTAATTAACTTACTAACTTATTCATTTAATTTCTATGATAACAATAAATGTATCGAATAAGACAGCCAAAACTAAAAAGTCAGAAGCTTGAAGACATGGGTTTAAAATAACAGCAATGCCAAACTGATTTAAATTAAGCTTCAACGGTACTTTTAATCTGTAATTATCACTGTATGTGGTTGTCTTAATGGTAGCTTTTTATTCTGCGCTACGGAGTGTAATCCTTTTATTGTCTTTTTACAACGTAACACTGCTTTTTATTGCAACTGGGCAAATACGAAAACCATTTTGCCTATAAAAATATTTTCAGATGAAATTGTTTTTTTTTCAGCTTTACGTATGTCAAGATATATAGGTATGGTAAGTATTTGTATTTATATTAAACTAATTTGAAATTTCCCAGCTCCGTCGATGCTAATTAGACTATATTTTGATATAAGTATATAAGCTTTAAAGAGTGTTTATTTGTTTGTCCACTTTAATATAACAATGGAAGTTAAGTACACAGAATCATGCTTTCGTTCATAAATTTAGATTTTTAGAAACCTCGTTGAAAGGTTATACATCTATGATCCGGCTTAATTTCACTACCTTCAGTAGATAAATACCTAGGTATATATCTAGGTATTTTTATACTTACGTTATTGCATGAAAAAGCAGTAGGGTATATGAGCGCTATAAAAGAATAATCATCGTCCATTTATTTACTTAATACTTTAAAAAAATGTTTAGAATTAAAATGTACAAATATTGTAAGATACTTTGGTGCCATTTATGAATTTTTGAAAATATTTTGTAAAATTGTATGTAGGCACTATCTGTAACAAGTATATAAGCTTTTGAGATGTCTAGAACCTTAGTATCTCCCGTGACCACGATTGCTGTAAAGTCGAAACGTGTACCAAAAATCAAAATAAATCCGCGAAATAATCCGAAAATATAGTTTTATTTAAAATTATTATTCTACGTTTACTGTGCCCTTGCTTGTAAGTAAAACTTGTTACTTACTTGGGCAAGCAAGGGGGTTGAATCAATAATATCATTTAGTACTAAGTTTTTTGTTTGAAACGTTCATGTGTAAAGTTATACGTGGTTAGCGAATTACCAATTCGCGTGCTCATATCACAGCGTTCCTTTAATAATCTTAATATAAGCTTTGAGTGGAGTCAAAATGGAATAACGTTTAACCCAAATAGGTGTATCGTGCTATTGAAATGCTGGTTTATGCCAAAGTAACTTTTGATCAATTTACAAGTTAAATCTAAGAGAATTTTGCTGTATTTTTATTATATGCTATACTTATTCTATTAAATCATTACTAAATATTACTTGTAGAATGCATTATGGTTTAGTTCTAATATCAGCAGGGAATTTTAATTACGGAGGATACTTAAAAATAATAGCAAAATTATAAGTAAATAAAGGTTGCCATGTATACTAGGGCTTACTTGCACTGTGAATCAAATCAAATCTAAGTGAAACGTACAAAATTCATTTTCAATACAATTTAGTATAAAATAATGTTGTATTGAACGGTATTTAACACGAACCAATTTCTTTTAAAAACTGGACAGAACTTGTGTGGCATTGCCAAGCCATCAAATTAACGGTGAATGGTAAATGCCAGCTTTCATAGAAGCATGAAATTTCATTTTAACTAAGAGTACCTACGTGCGATATTTATAAGAATTTTCAATTACTATTTCATGGAACAAGAATTTATATAATATATTATTCTTTCTATACTAATGTTATGCAGAGTATATGCAGAGTTTGTTTGCTTGTTTGTTTGAACGCGCTAATCTCACGAATCTGATTTGAAAAATTCTTTTTGCATTAGATTGCTCATTTTTTGAGGAAGGCTATAGGCTATTATATCATATAATATGTAGTCTATCTATTCCATACTAAACATTAAAACGTACCTAGTATGTAGGTTAGTTTTAATTATAATTCAAAAACTCAATGAATAATTTCAAAATGATTATGCACAAGAAAGAAATAAAAAAAGTAAAATTTGAGCACGTTTTCAGGCAAAAAGATATGCTGTTCGCATTAACTATGCTTTGTACAATTTAGGTACTGAATTTCTTTGTGCTATCTTTTGAAAGGCATTTTTATCTTTTTCAAGGATGTCGGTATATTCCCCGTTAATATGCATTCGCTCAAGCTGCATTCCAAATTTCTTTTTAAAAATATAAGTAGGTATAGATAATGTGGTAAAGTAAATGATAATGTGGCGAGTAAAATAGTTTTTCACATATTTATAAAATTAATAGTTTTCTAAAATTATTTAGTTTGACAAATACCAACAAGATACTCTTAGAGTGATGTTAAATAGCCCATAGTAATCTTCAATTAATAGGCATATGAAATAGAAGAAATTATTACTTACTACTACGTACTAGTGGCTCACCCTCGCTAGTGAAAACTTAAAATAAATTTATCCCACGGGAACCATACATTTTTCCAGGATAAAAATATAATAAGTAGCCTATATATTATTCTAGACTATAATCTATATCTATGCCAAATTTCATTTAGATCCATTCAGCCGTTCTGGCGTTATTGAGTAACAAACATCCATCTATCCAAACTTTCTCATTTATATAGTACAGTGGAACCTTTATAACTCGGATTTCAAGAGAAATGCTAAAAAAATCGAGTTAATGAGTTTTCGACATAACGAGAAACTCGTATACAAGATACAAAGGATTTAATTGCTAAAATTTCGACTTAGAAAAGCACAATTTCTAAGTATATTTTTGGAGTTGTAGAGTCAAAGTAAAATTAAAAAAACGACTTAATATGTTTTATGGTAGGTTGGTAGGCGAGGTAAACTATAAAAACAACTATAATAAATCTGTTATGTGTTATCGAATATGAACTGATCGATAGGTTTTTTTAAGCTTTTTAGCAATGAGCCCAAACATAAACAATGCACCCAGATGTGTTTTTTAGAAAGTTTGAATTCATTCATTGCACATGTATACAAGTTACAAACAATAGATTAGAGGCACCTAACATTCCTTTGCCGAAGTTATTATTAGTATTAAGTGAAGTATTAGCAATTAACAGTAATAATTGTAACGAAAATCAAATAAATATTTAAATTTATGACATTGGAAAAATATTTATAATAAATAAAATGGAAGTGTAAATTAAATATTTTCGATGTGAATAATGTTTGAAATGGCTGTCGAAAAGATTTTGTTATTAATATAAAAATATTTCCAATTTATTATTGTCATGTTTTATTCAATGTAACCTCTATAGATATAACTAGTTATGGACCTCGGCTCTAGTCCTGCAAAAAAATAGATTAAAGTCATAGTTTTTGTAGCTTTAAAGGTGATATTTGTTGTCCCCTTCTAACAAAAAAGAAAAAAGTTGTGGTTTTGTACGATTTTATAAAAAGGCTATGTATTCGATGACTGAGCATCGAGCTTGAAATTTCGAGGTGGAGAAATTTAACTCCTAACGAGTTCTCATATTGCGGTTTCCCTATACAGTTTTCGTATACAGTTTTCAATGACGCATTGTCGCGTGTCATACCTACGGTGAAAAAACCGATCCATTTATTTGGCAAACCGTATATGAAAACTTCAAGCTTGAAACTTAGAAAAGTGTCAAAAAGGCACAACAGTTTGAAAGCAAAAACATAAGTAAAAAAAAAGGAAAAGTATGGACATTTTATTAGTATATATTGAACTAATTTTTGCTTCGAAGTCAATGACAATTCTTTATAAACTTAACAATCGTATCTTCTTATTTATACTTGCTAACGAAATTAAAATGTCTTCCTGGGAGTTCAATATTTAGCTCCTGAAGTTATTTTTAGGATCAATCTATCCAAATCTAGGTATAATTTTAAATTACTAAACTATTACCCATCTTTGAAAAAGATTTTTGAAGGCATGGAATTGGTTTCATGTATATGATATAGTTGTATATCCTATTGGTCTAGTGGCTGGCATGTAGGGCTGCAGATTTTAAGATCCTAGGTTCGAGTCCAGGTTCGGACCAAAACAATTACTGGATTTTTCTGGCATAAAATACTCAATTCCAGCCCAAAGTTGAGAAACTGGCGTGCAAGTTGCCCCTTGTAAGTGAAATTGGTTAAAAAGATGTTATTGTCATTATAAGGTATGCAATAGCAATCTCGTAAAAATTGTTTTGCCGTGCAAAAATTTTACTATAGAATTAAATCAAATATATAAGATTTACTTAACAATTAAGTCAATATTAATAATAAATTTTTTCTCCAAAGGTCCATGTAGGATGGAGGTAGAAAATATGTATAATCCACTCAAGAGTACAACGTTTAATGAATCTATTGTATGAAAAATGTTACTTTCATAAAACTTGTATAAGTTCTCGTCTAAATGTGTAAATAATTGGCACGCAATCTTTTCATTAGCAGTTTATCTCTGTGCATCTGTGCAGTTGTGCAAATGAATGGGCGTCATTGTGCAAAAACTCTAATGACCCCGCACGTCATTTAAAAGCTCTGCAAAGCTTTATATTGCAATGTAGACTAATTTTTTTGTAATTGAGAAAGTATTGAAAAGAAAAACGTTATTAGTAACGTTAATTATTTTGTCATTTGGTACCTCAGTGGATAATCTTTAATGGGTAAGCTATTTATATGAACTAATTGGGCTTGGAACTGCCTCTTATTTGTCAATAAAAAATCTTTTAATTCTTTTTTTTTTTTTATAAGATTCAGTGACAAACGAGCAGACAGACCTGATGGAAAGCAGTACCTGTCGCCCATAACACCTACAGTTCATGCACTTAGGTTTTAGGTAACAAAAATACAGAGCCGCAGGTGCGTTGTCACTGTGAGGACTAAGATGATATGCCTCTTGCCTGTAATTGCGCTGGCTACCTTAATAATTAATTCTAATGCAAGATTAGTGAAAAATAAAATTATAGTGCTATTTGTTTTTTTGAACTCATTGAACTGTTTAGGTTATTGGAATAAATATAATTTTCTCATAATATTTTAGTCATTTTGTACAATTCATTTATTGAAAAAAAAAAGATTTATAGGTCATCACTTTAAGTGGAGGTTTTTGAGCTCTTTTTAAACGCACCACACTTACTTTTGCCAGTGGACCATTGTCCAGGCAATAATTTAGTATAGTAGTATACATTTCTTAAAAGGAAAATTCAATTACTACTCTAAGTTTTTTAAATAACTAAGTTATCTTTCTAACACTATTTATTATGAGTGACATTTATATGTTCATTCCAGGAAAGTGCACTATCATCATATTCATAAGCCTATAGCAGATATTTCATATGAGATGTATGCAATTGCACTGCAATTTTCATTGTTTTCAATGTATATTATAACACAGGTTGAGATGGCAAATAATTATTATTATAAGTGAAAGTAATAAATTTAGTTTTATTTAGTTTTAAGGCCCAGAGCATTTTTGATATAATTGGAGTTTACTAAAACTTTCTCTAAGTTCATAATGTAAGAATTTAACTCTGTTAAAGACCGGTATAAGACACCCTTTGATACTTTACCATATTAATTTTACTTTCACATAGCTTATCACTTATTTAATACAATCACAATTAAGAATTTACATTATAACATCCTTAACTTTCAGCATCACTTCAACTCACTCTAGAAAATACACTGCCTTTCTATTCACAAAATACCCCTTTATACCTAATATTTTTTTCACTTCCACATATTTAAATTAAAGGGCCTATATCTTTTCGGATTTTTTCGCGGATTTATTTTGATTTTTGTTTCCCGACGTTTCGATTGCTTTACAGCAATCATGGTCACGGGAGAGACTAAGGTGTTAGATGTCTCAAAAGCATCATATAGTTGTTACAGACAGCCTACCCACAACTAACAAAAATGAATTCAAAATTTTGAAAATTAGCATCAAAGTACCTTACAATATTTGTTTTAATCATTTTTATAATTTTAATTTTATACTTGAAATATCTATATAAGTTTTTTGTTTTACTATGTAAGTTATATCTATACATATCTATTATCTATACATATAATAATAAAATCGTAACTAAACTGAACCTGTACATTAAATATTTTCGAAAATCTTATTCAAATGGATATTATTATTGATTCAGAGGCTGAATCAATAGTTTTAAAATTTTTGTCTGTCTGTCTGTGATCAAATCACGGAAAACCCACTCTAGGGATTTTGATGAAATTTGGTATGATGGTAGGTGGTTGTCCAGGTCAACATTTAGGATACTTTTTACTGCAGAAAGATATCTCATCTCTGAGAAATCTAAATGTTAAAACGTAAGAGGGACGAACTCGAGCGGAGCCAGGGTGAGGTGCTAGTTACATTATAAAATTTTATGCTCATTAAATTTAAAAGTTAAATAAATTTATAAGGATATTTTCTAAATTCTATAAAAAAATACTTGTCCAATCCATTATTTTAACATATAACTATAGAAAATAATGACTAACTAATACAAACAAGCATAAAAGTTTGTGTTAGAAGTCGTTTGTGTTAGAAGAAGATCGTGTTCGTATTTCTATTCAAATAAAATACTCCCAAAGCTCAATGCAGCAAAACTTAAAAGAAACTTACAATTCAACTGAAAACAAAAGATTAGCATAAAAGAGTACGAACATAAAATCAAGTTTCAACTTGAGGTAACAAAACTAAGACGATAGATGACGTAGTGGTTAGAGCTCGTGAATTCTTAAATCCATCATATAAAGAACAAAACTGCTTTTTCTTAACTTTCAAGCTACTTCCTTAAGTCAAAAGTAACTTCTAGAACAAAATAATTGAGATTTATATTGTACTAGCACTACCGGCGGCTCTATTCGCGAAGTCAAATCATAATATAAGCAGAATAACTCATCCTTGTCTTTAGCAGCAAAAACTTTCATAAGAACTCTAAACTAACGTTCTGCCTGCCTGTTCTTTCCCTTCATAAGTAGTCATATTCAAAATTTAAAAAAAGATCATAGAAAAATCGGTCAAGTGCGAGTCGGACTTGCACACGAGGGGTTCCATATCAAAATTGTTTTTTTTTTTTCATTTACAGGGCCTTTTTGAAATTCGCCATCTTGATGTTTTATTGTTTTGTTATAGCGGCAATAGAAATACACACTGCTAAAATTTCAACTCTCTACCTATTACGGTTCATGAGATACAACCCTCTGACAGACGAACGGACGAACAACAGAGGCTAAGTAGATGTTGGCCTCCGTTGGCACCCTTCAGATACGGAACCCTAAAAACGAAGATGGATGATGGAAGAACTTTGCTTTGCTTAGATAACGCGAAACAGGTCCTCTCTCTAGCGGAAAAAATTCGATGCTCAAAATAACGTTACTCTTTAAAAATTCTGTTGTAGAATCAATAAAGGACAAACATACATATTTTACTGTTTATAGAATCAGTTCAATAAATAAATATTTTATATTTGTCCTCTATGCTTTCCTAAACTATACATCCGATTGTGATAAACCTCTGGTGCTTATTCCGTATATGCCTGCGAAGATTTGGAATTGATGATCAATGAATTGATTTCTTTGGAAATTTCTATATTATACGTTTCTAAGCCATTTGAGCTTATTAAACTATCGGCTGATAGAAAGTCGGGTACTGCTATTAGCTCAGAGCACAGACCTATATTTAGATATGGCTACCACAAATAGTAAAGAGGATAGTGCTCCAATCTACTTCCTTCTTTTTAAAATAGGTATTTTCTTTGAATTTAACTAAAATGTTCTCTCTGTTAGTTTAGATTACCAACATTTATACATTTATATGTAAAGCGTTGGTCAATATAAGGATTATTCGATTTAGCTCGCTGTCCATTCGAGATTTTTACACAGGAAATTGAATTCTTCAACGTTCGCATATAAATTGAGCTTCGCATAAGCGAGTCTATTTGTTTTACTTGGAAACTTCTCAATGCATACCTCCAGTGTAATTTCAAAAGAGTTTTATTTTATTACAATAAAAGATAGAAAATCGCTTCATAAATATTTTATGGCATCGTTATTTGACGAAAAACATTGCTTTAACGTCACATTGTTTACTATCAATTTAAAATCTATACATATAATAAAATTGTAACTAAGTCGAATTTGTACATTAAATATTTTTTGGAAAATCTTATTGAAATAGGCATTATAATCGATATAGAGGCCTAATATGTAGTTTTTAGAATTTTTGTCTGTCTGTCTGTTACCGCATCACGGGAAAACCACTGGACAGATTTTGTTGAAATTTGGTACGATGATAGCTGGTTATTCGGGTCAACATATAGGATACTTTTTACTGCGGGAAAATATTTCATCTCTGAGTTAAACGTTAAAACGTAACTAGGGACGAACCCGAGCAGAGCGAGGGTGAGTTTCTAGTTATTTTAATAAAAATAAGCAGCATATAATAAAATTATAACGAAGTTAAGGATATATACATTTAATACTGCTGTGAGAAGGGTAATCACTGTGTTTGTTATTTTCAACCGACTTCAAAAAGGAGGAAGTTCTCAATTCAGCTGTATTTTTTTATGTTTGTTATGGTAAGATTTAAACTTGAAAAACAGATACCACCATAAAGTGTGAAAAAATAGCTAATTATGAATTTAACCTACTTCTAATTATCATATGGACTTGAAATTTTGCAAGTGATACTTTTTCCGTTGATAGTGCATTGGTTCGATATCGTCGACCTGATTTGATGGTAAGGCCAGAAGGTGGAACTCTTCAATGGCTAATAATAGATACTTTGAGTTTGGACTTATTTTGTTCGTCGTCAAAAGTGAAATTTAGGAAGTATTTTTTTAATATTTTATAATCCATAGTTTGCAAAAATCGTTAGAAATTTCCCTTATCTTATATCCGAAAGTATTGAGCCTATGTTAGTAAAAACAACATAATATTCGGCGGTACAGAACTCTCGATGCGTATATCAAAATAATACTCATTCGCAATTATACACATTTAAAAATCATTACAGCCATCAAAATATTATTAACAAGCGGCTCACCCTCGCTACGCTCGGGTTCGTGCCTAGGTTGATTCCCCATACAAACATTCATCCCAATTTTCAACCCCTGAAGGGATGATTTCCGGGATAAAAAGTATCCTTTGTTCTTCCCAGTGTCTCAAACTATCTTCTTGTCAATTTTCATCTAAATCGGTTCATAGACCTAGAGATTACTCTCTCACAAGCTCACAAACTCACAAACTTTATCTCTTTATAATATTAAGTATAGATAGCATAAAGCCAACGAGTTTTTTTTGTAGTTTTAGAGCGAGCGAAGACGCGGGTTCTGCTAATAATATATAATTTCAATTAGAATACAGGGTCTGACTAACAGTTTGCAGGAAAAGTATTAAAAAATCTAAGTCTTTCAATTTTTATAAGATTGACATTATCATTCTTTAGGTGAGTGCGATCATACCAATTATTGTTTATTGCAATATCCGCCAAACAGCACTCTGATCCTATAACGTTTCAACTGCGGTAAAAGCAAAATAAAATATTTATACTTGAAATATTAATTTTTGAACCACAATATCAATTTTATTGGCAGTAATAGTTTTGCTGTTAAAAAAATAAATATTGCAGTTTCACATCATTTCAAGAGATAGAAGACACTAAGAAATAAATAATTATTAAAAAAACATTTATGAGAACAAGCTTTTATATCATTTAAATTGTGTAATGTAATAAATGGGTTTGATAGAACTGAAAATTTGTTTTTTATTTTTTAAGTATTTATTTGTATTTTTCTCAGTAAACCTTTTCATTTGATAATGGATATCAAAAGAAAGGGTTTACTGAGAAAAACATCATGGGGGCGCATAAAAAATATGATCGGTCATCGTTGGGAGGCGCCATGTTGAATTTAGAATGATGTCACTTAACTAACCATGCATTGTCATCTAAACTACACATGTTTGCAAAATTTCAGCTCAATCGGTTGGGGATAATTGCTTTAATATTCAGTTGCAAGATTTGATCCGGACAGACGTTCATACAAATATTGCGAGTTAAATAAAAGCTAGAGTTAAGTTGACGGTCGCTAAACTAGCAAAGCGTGCAATCGAAAAATGAAACAACCCTTATCTTAAAAAGTGTTCAACGCAAATTATTAAGATAACTTTTGTTTAAATGTTTTTGGAAACTCTACCTCAAGAATACGAACTTAGAAGCATATAACACGGTAACAATTCACTTAAATAAAAAGCCGCTTTGAAATGCTTACATAATATCTTTTTTAATATAACATCTTACTTTCAAATAACCTCCAATAGTCCCCGAGTAACTTGACTGTGCCACATAGATGGTAGTTCTGTTATAGCCTTTTGGTTAAGAAAGTCTAAATATGTACTCGATAACTAGAATAATCAAATGTTTTTTTTTTAAATTAATTATATAAGTTTTCCAACCAAACTCTTAAAATACGGCGCCCTTAAAATGTATTCTAAACGTAAGCAAGCTAAGTCGTTCATCTGCTAGCTTCAAGTATGTACTTTGCTGTAATCGGGATTAACCTTAAGCTTGGTTTGGTATGTCGCAGTAAACCTGAGTAGTACTAATATTAAACCACCAACGGGTGTATTGTAAAAGGGGATTTCAGTACATTAGTTATACGAGGTTTGCACTTTATGTTAAAAGTTTCGATTGGGTACTTACATTATTCAGATACTACGGCTAATATTCATTTTAGCGCTTTAGTGGGTCCTATTATAGGAAATATAAATTGTGAGTATGTAAAATTAATGCAAATAATATCTACAAAATTCTACTAAAATATTTTGAACTAAGGACATATCCCTGCTTTGCTCAGGTGACTGAAATATTTTCCCGAACTGCTGATGCTGATGAATCAAAATATTTATTAAATATTGATATTAAATAAAGAAATAAAACTATCTTTTCGGATTCCTTCGTGGATTTATTTTAATTTTTGGTTCCCGACGGTTCGAATGCTTTACAGCAATCATGGTTACAGGAGAGACTGATGATTGCTGTAAAGCATTCGAAATGTCGGGAACCAAAACTCAAAATAAATTCGCAAAAAATCCGAAAAGGTAGTTCTATTTAAAATGTCAAATATTCACGTAAATCTAAGAAAGTAATATTTGGATAAAGAAATTGAATAATATTAATTAAAGCAAGCGAAGCAATACTTTGTGAAGTGAAGCTTCATAAGCAATATTCTATAAAGCTTGTGATATTATAATAACCGTAATAATATTCATTATTATAATTAGGTTATTATCTGTACTAGCATATAGACTACGAGTATGTGCCAAACTGATACAACCTTGGTAGCGTTGAAAATAAAAAATAAGGAAAATTGTGCGATGTATTAAATTAGGTAAATAACGTAATACTGTCAGCATTTTTATATTATCGCCATTAGAAAGCATTCTAGACATTTATTGTTTGTTTATAATTTCATTAATCTAAAAATTAAAAACGCTCAATACTGGCGAATATATTTCTCATACTACATACATATGTCTCAAAACGTCGTAACATACATCTAAAGCCTTAATTGAGTATTTCCTTTTTTTGAAGACGGTGAAAAATGCAAAAAAGAAAACCATGACAAATAAATTTTCAATGTTCATTGAAATATCATTGTAATATTATACTTTCACTGTTATTGGAAAAAATATCTCCATACTTTTCGCAACGGTATTTTAAGTAAAAAAAGTAATGTAACTTATACTGGGTTTTTTTTTCTTTAGTGGCTTATTGTTACGATAACAGATGCAATACATTCTGCCAGTGTCACGTATTGTGAGGAAGACACTAATGAGTTTGAGCGGTAATTTTGAAATTTAACAGTTTTACCGTGGAATTAAAACTATAAATGATTTATCGGTCAACAGGAGCAACCTACAACAATAAAAAGATAATTACGCAATACAAAAATGGCACAATGATTAAAAATCTATACTTAATATCATAAAGCTGAAGAGTTTGTTTTTTTGTTTGTTTGGTTGAACGCGCTAATCTCAGGAACTACTAATCCGATTTGAAAAATTCTTTTTGCATTAGATAGCCCGTTAACTGAGCAAGGCTACAGGCTATATATCATCCCGGAAAAATGTACGGTTCCCGTGGGATAGATTTGTTTTTGTCTAGGATAGATTAGTTTTAAAAATATATAAATAATAAAAAATATATAATAATTTAATTTTATTATCTACTATTTTAACTAATTTTTGAATAAAGGGGCTAAACATAAGGGCTAATAAACATTTGTTGTTATCTGGCTCATACTTGTTAATTAAGCTTTATTAAATGTCAAATGATTATTTTTTCAGATGTCAGTGAAAATGACTTAAGCGGATGTCACGATGAAGATCGTAAGCCTAGTGTTGACACTTGTCTGTGTCGTCTCATTCAAGTTCACACACGCTAAAATAGGTGAGTAATAAACCTTACATTAAAATTGAACTAGTAACTTATCCTTACTTCCCTCGCGTGCTTCCTTAAGCGTCTATTTAATTTTCACCATACATAACCATTTTCACATACATAATATAATAAAGCAACTCAATGCCCAGTTTTTTTTTAGTTTTAAAGCTTATTTCCTTCATCCAAACTTTCACAATAGGTAACAAATTTTCCTCTTTATAATATTAGTGTAGATATTTCGTTTAAAATGTACATTTTTGTACGATTTTATGTTTAAGTCTCTTGTATTTACACTTTTGCTATACAATAAAAAACTATATCTATAGAGCATTTTAGTTAATCAATTAGTCAACCATTGAGCCCAAAAATATATTAAAAAATAAAACCTCCTTTTATTTTTCCGAGCAAAGATGTATTCCATAGAATAAAATTTTAACTTAATAAGAAGTTAGTAAACAGTATTAATAAAATTATTTTAATTAACGTTTAACTTATAAGAACCTGCTCAGAACGTAATTAATTGTAGTCCACAATAGAATGATATATGAGATCTATGACTATGTTATCCAATGAAGCGAAGCTGCTTAAGTGTATTATGACTTATGAACAAAGATAAAGGTATTAGCAGCTGAAAACGCTGTGGTCTGTCAGTTTGTATTCATTATTAACCTCTAGGGTCACGGGTCCTCTCGTATGGTAGGTATGTAGATAAAAAATGGCCTATGCATTATTTAGTCTGCCGAAATTATATAGTCTGCCAAATGCCGAAGCCAAAAATAGTAGCGTGATTTGCTGTTTATACTACTACTACTATTTTGATTTTGCCATTCTGATCGCTTACTTACTTTAAATAATAGTACCTGGGCGACCGAGCTTCGCTCGGAGTTCTTGAAAGATTGTATATTTTACATTAAGTGACTAAGTGTTACTGAGAGAATTGTATAGATGTCGTGATTAAATTTTGCGTAGAATAATGCATAAGAAAAATGCATGAAAACTCGAAAACACGCGTTTTCCCAGACATGTGACTAATCTAGATCAATTTTTCGCCCCCGAAAGCCCCCATATACCAAATTTGAGCAAAATCGTTAGAGCCGTTTCCGAGATCGCCGGTATAAATAAATAAATAAAGATGTGTATATATATATATATATATATATATATATATATATATATATACATATATACATCTTTATTATATATATATATATAATTTTTATTTATTTATTAGCAAAACCCGCGGCTTCGCTCGCGCTAAAACTACAACAAAAAACTTTAAAAAGGTAGGTTTCATACCAATTTTCATCCCTTATTTTATCTCCTTATGGGCAGAGCATTAATACCAAGATTCAAGAAATTCTGATCATAAATATTTTTTGGGTTGTGTTATAACGTGTACTCCCGTGGGAATGAGATAATCTCCCGCGGTAAAAAGTATCCTATATGTTGACCCTGATATCTCTAGCTATCATCATATCAAATTTCATCAAAATCCCTCCAGTAGTTTTTCTATGATGCGGTAACAGACAGACAGACAGACAAAAATTTTAAAAACTATAGATTCGGCCTCTGCATCGATAATAATGTCTATTTCAATAAGATTTTCCAAAAAGTATTTAAGGTACAGATTCGGCTTAGTTAGAATTTTATTATATGTATAGATCACTCAGTATAAAAATTGTCATTTATATACTATTTTAAAACATTATACATTATTTTTAAATATTATTGCTTGGCTTTATGTTTAATTCTATGACACGCTATCTATGTCATTCCTTTATCCGAGGATATAAACTAACTTTATTCCAAATTTCGTTATAATTTGTTCAATCATAACATTTGTAAAAACTAAAAAGTAACAAATGTTCATTTTTTTTTATCACACAAACTTTTGCTCTCGAAAATTAATGATATTTATTAACGATGTTTTGCTCTAATTAGTTCCCTGGCAAAAGCAAACAATTTAATTTTATATTATTAATAAAATGTGGCCTCATCAACACATTCCGATTTGTTTCTTCAATAACAAATCCAATCTCGTACGAGATAATGATATCCCTTAATTAATTATTATTTATTTCAAATGTTAGTTAACAATGATACTGTACGTTATAAAATATATAATTTCACAAATTAAAACGTAAAATATGTCAGGCATAATTCATTATACTAATTTATTAACATTTGAATATCTTTATAAACTTTTCCAATAATATTATAAATAGGATTTTAATTATAATTACTTCTAACTTTTGCGAGATAAACAAAAAAACATATACTCTGTGGTTACACTATGTCTTTGCCAGATAGAAATTGCCAGATTTATACCTTGAGTCGCTTATTCTAATGGATGTAGTGCAATATATTAAAAATATTTTTTCGATTTTTTTTGTATAATTACATTTTACAGTGCTTATATTACACATAGTTTATAGTTATCTCGCAATTATTAACAGGTACATACGTACATATGCGTGCTTCTTTATATAAAATCAATTGTGAAAATTTACTAAGATTTTTTTTTTATTATGTTTAAAACTAAAATATACATTATATATACTTTTCACGACCCGGATTTTTGGCCTAGGATCTCTTAGGTCGTATATGCTAACTACTGAAAGATCGAGGCTGTTTTTAACACAAAACTTTGTAACCAAGAAATTTTATATTATTCTGTATAATAGAAATTTTATAATATTGATACTAATATTATAAATGTGAAAGTATGTCTGTCTATTAATTTTTCACGCTTCCACTGCACGTATTTCGATAAAATTTGGCAAGGAAGGAAGCATAGATTGCATCCTTGGATCGGACATAAGGTACCTTGATCCCCACCCCGCTCATCACGCGAGTGCAGCTGCGGGCAAAAATTAGTATTTTATACGTGAACTACTTCCAAATATTACTGAAAAATGTCCAGAACGTCTTCGTGAGTGACAAAAGAAATTGTATCACTATTAAGTCATCACAACAATAATTGCAAACCAACCGCATTACCACCCGTTTTTCCATTCGTACAATTCAACGTTGCGGCAAACTTAGATTTCCCTTGGGACCTGCAATACAAGATTACTTAGACACAACGTGGACTAAAGAATTGTTTTTGTTAGATTCATCCGTAATAGATACGATGTATGCTACGCTTGCCCTTGCAAGTTCACTTTCTCCAATAGATAATTTTTTTGGGTTTCAATTGGTATCGATTTGTAAATTCTTTGTACATTTGACAGCCATTTGAGTAAATTTAGTCCACGAAATTTGTATATATATACATATATATATCCGCACTTGGTTGATTCCCCTTGTATTGAAGGGAGGCCCGTGCCCAGCAGTGGGACGTTAAAAAGGGCTGAATACATTACTATATATCTAATCGTCATTCATACTAAACGTTTGACATTTTTTTCCAAATTAATTGTCCAATTTTGCGACAGAAAATTGCAATTGTAATACACTATGTATCTCATGTATAATACAAAATGTCACTGCTTGTTAAATTATATTTTGATTGCTACTAACGGTGAGTGAGTATTAATTATGGGCTCACAATTATGTTGTAACATTAACCCATTAGCATGTTTTAACATTTAATGGGCTCATAAAACAATAATGATGTACAGGGGGTCAAGTCTGCTATTTTACATGAATTGTCATTATGGAACAATGCAATTATAATTCAATTACCATTGGTCCAAAATTTCGTAGCCTACTAAATTTACAATGGTCGATCAATGGTCTTGTAATTGGATTGTAGTTGAATTGCAGTAGGAAGGTAATCGGTATTGCCATTAGTTCAAAAAGCGTTCGCCGAAATGAGTTTTAGGCTAGATTCGATTATATTTGTAATTATAATAAATTATATAATTGATAAATGTATGTTTTAAAACTAAGCATTATGTAAAATTATCATAAAAAGCCAAAACGACAAATTTTAAGTGCAATCTAAAAAATAAAACGTCCAAAATTAATAAGTTTTATCTGTAACTGTCGAATTGACATTAAATGTCAATGTTATTTGATAAGTCAATTTGTTCCTCTCCGCCGATATTCCATTCCGACGTGGTCTTGGAATAAGTGGAGTTAGTTCCTCCACATGTGAGAAGAAGTAACCACAGCATTAATACATAAGAATATGTTAAATAATATATTCACTCTCCTGACACTCCAAATGCCAGACAAGCAGTTAGTCAAAATCCCGATATCACGGGTATGTATGGAATTTCAAAAAATATTGATATGTAAGTTTAAACTTTTTTATTTTTGGACATAAAATTAATATAAGTTTAAACATATTATACCTACCTTTGTTTGTTTGAAAACTATTAAATATTTATTCTAATAGGTAATTAAAGATTTTACTATAATTTTTTTTATATTCAATAACATACCTAAAAGCTATTTTTATTCAATAAAATAAATTAATTTTCAGTTTTGGAACATGTTAACATGCAAGACCATAATGAGAGGATTATCACTGAGAGAGAGAGAGAGAGAAGATCTACCACTGATTTAATTAGAGGCAAGAGTATTAAGGGATCAATTAGTAAGAAGATTACAGCAGCAATAATTATTACCTTTTATGTTATATGTTTATTTTAATATTTGGTGGCAATCAATCTATTGTACTTTACCCCAAAAAGTATTGTATCATCTATATGTATCTATGAATAGTACTTATGCATATAAATTGGGTGTTAAATAAAAAAGAGCTAAATAAAATAATTTGAACCATTTTAATGTTTAATTTTTAATCTTAATAGTTTACCATACTAGAAGTAAGAAAATTTGAACTAAATAACAGTTAACTAATAAGGTTATTTAAAAAATAATCTAATCATAACAAAAAATAATAAATAATTTAATTATTTTCTAATTTACCAATCTAATCTTCACAAAACTTATTAGCTAGTTTATCTTATATATCTAACATTCTTAAACCTAAAGCTTGCCATTCCCTCTGAGTCTGCACTACCATTTCTCTTATCCTATTTTGCTCCTTTTTCATCTCCATATAATCTCTATGTTGCTGCATTCTGAATGCTCTCCATTCAAAATAAGAATTTACAAACTGACGGGCAGCCTGCTTTGTTTGAACCTTGCATGTCTTCGAGGTGAGATTGTATTTGTGAAGACCTCTCACTATGGCATGGTGTAGATTTGATTTGATTTGATATCACTATTGATGGGCCATTTAACATACTTGTTAAATTTGGCATTGAGTGCCTCCGTAACTTGCCTCACAGCTCTTGACACTGTCTTCTGTGAGACATTGTGTAGGGCACTCTGCCCAACTAAGGTCTGGTAAGATCCAGATGCATAAAATGCTAAAGCTATCAGAATCTGCAATAGAAATATGTAGGTATATATTTCTTTAATATCAACATCATGTATTCTTAGACTATAGTTATGCCTTTAGTGATAAGCAATGAAATTGAAGTTGTTTTCTAACCTTCGTCTCCGCCGATACTCCATCATTCCGACGTGGTCTTGGAATAAGTGGAGTTAGCCCCTCCACTAGCCCCCTTACAGTTTCCTTTCCGAGGCGAAATGTTTTCACAAATTCTACCTCGGAAATATCCTGAAAGGGGTCAATATTGCTCCTTAACAAGCGGCGGGCTCGACGGTGGTTTCTTCGCTCCGAACGCTGGCGTTCTTGAGCGTCAATCGTGTTAGCTAATTTTAAAATGTTCCACTTTAGTCTAAACATTTTATTTAGGTTCACACACACACACACTTCACAACTTAAAAATATTTGTTTTTGTGATCCAACCATCAAACAAACATTGCTTTTATGCAATGACTGCACAATTGCACTTCAATGATAGTTCAATGGTCATTAGAACTGTCAAAATATTAACAGCCTACACAAAACATTCGATCATTGACTTGTCATTATGTACAAGACTAACAATTGTTTGCAAATGTATCATTGGAGTGTCAGTGACACACCATCGGAAAACCATTGAACTAGTAGACTACCAAAATTGCAAAAAGTAGCAATTACGATGTCATTGATAAACAATTGTCACACAATTGCAATAGCAGACTTGACCCCCAGGTCATTGACGTTTATGCTGTCAGTACATGATTGCTATTAAAAGTATGATGACAAATAGAATATGTTACACAGCTCTCAATGATCTATCTATTGTCTATACATATAATAAAATTTTTACTGAGTTAAATCTGTACATTAAATATTTTTTGGAAAATCTTAATCAAAAAGTTATTTTTACAGATACAAAGACCGAATCTATAGTTTTTAGAATTTTTGTCTGCCTGTTTGTCTGTTTGTCTGTCTGTCTCTGACATTATGTCTGTGGCATTACGAGAAAACTACTGGACAGATTTTGATGAAATTTGGCATGACGATAGCTGGTTATCCGGGTTAACATATTAATTTTTACTGCGAGAAAATATCTCATTTCTGAGAAATCTGTACTAATCGAAAAAAGGTACCTAGATGAGTCGCAAGTGTAATTTAAAGATTAATTATTTTAAGATTTAGAAATAAGACACCGGTTCTTAGCGATGTAATATTCACATGTAAAATTATTTAAGCAATGGTTGGTGACGCGCGCTCGAATTACAAAGTGAATTTGATGTCAATTCGGGTCTCGCACCTTTGACATTTTTACGAGCATTACGATTTTCGGATTAATTTTTTTCAGTAGTTATGGGAAAAATTGTAGATTGATGAATGTTTTTCATATAAATTCGTTCGAGTCACGCTCGTTATTATAACTAAATATACATATATAACTAGCAAAACTCGCGGCTTCACTCGCGCTAAAACTACAACAAAAAAACTTTAAAAAGATAGGTTTCATACAAATTTTCATCTCTTATTTTATCTCCTTATGGGATAAATTTCAAAAAACGCTAAAACACATATTTATTTAATTGTATTGAGAAGCATTTATACCAAGTTTCAAGAAATTCTGGTCATAAATATTTTTTGGGTTGTATTATAACGTGTATTCCCGAGAGAATGAGATAATCTCCCGAAGTAAAAAGTATCCTATATGTTGACCCGGATATCCAGCTATCATCATACTTCTTCTTCTTCGTGTACTTCATTACTGAAGGTCGTGCTTGTCCTGAAGTGCTTTCACTGATGTGTCGACTAGCTTCCTCCACGCCACTCTGTACTCGGCTTGTCTCAGGGCAGTCGGAATATTGAGTCCCGTTATATTTTGAATCTGGTCGGACCAGCGGTTAGGTGCTCGACCGCGTGATCTTTTGCCTTCAATCTTCCCTACTACAACCAGTTTGTCCAGATTGTCTGGTTGTCTCCGGGCAATGTGACCAAAATAAGTTAGGACTCGTTGGTAGCATATAGTGGATAGTCTGGTAGTAATATTCAGTTGTTCATCATACTAAATTTCATTAAAATCCCTCCAGTGGTTTTTCTGTGATGCGCTAACAGACAGACAGACAGATAAAAATTCTAAAAACTATAGATTCGGTCTCTGTATCGATAATAAATTCTATTTCAATAAGATTTTTAAAAAAATATTTAAGGTACAGATTCGACTCAGTTTGAATTTTATTATATGTATAGAAGAACAGAGGAATTTAATAACTTTTTGCCATTTTTCGAATGTAATCAAAACTAGCTTATTTCATATACCGTTCCCATTTTATTCAAACTAAACAAAAATGTATATATTTGAAAATCCATAAATAAAGACAGCATGTAAATGACCAATCGCGATTTAATTTTAGAACCAAATTGAAAGCTTAACGAAAAGGAATTCGCCAAAATGGTTTTAGAGTAATACAAATACATTGTTTCAAATTCAGGTGAAATAATTGGGAGTTTTCTATATGTAAATTAGAATGATTTGTTGGTTTAGCTTTGTTATACTTTTTGCCCTTTACGAATGTTTATTTGTACTTGCTAGCCAGTGGAAAGGGATTACGGGATTGTTTCCAACAGAATATATATTAGGCTAAATTGTTTTTGTGTTAAGAATAATGTGGTATTACAACATGGCTTATGTAAATAAGTTTGTAATCAAAATATAAATTAGAAATTTAAAGGTAATTAGCTATCAATTTCATTATTACAGTGACAGCGATAGGTATGATTAACATAAACACAATATGATTTTGGTTAGTGTGATGATATTAGAACTAGTTAAATCTATCCATATAATATAATTCTAAGTTGAATCTGTACCTTAAATATTTTAGGATAATCTTATTGAAATAAACTTTATTATCGATACAGAGGCCGAATCTATAGTTTTTAGAATTTTTGTCTATCTGTCTGTCTCTCTGTCTGTTACCGCATCACAGAAAAACCAATGGAGGGATATTGATGAAATTTGGTATGATGATAGCTGGATATCCGGATCAACATATAGGATACTTTTTACCGCAAGAGATTATCTCATTCCCACGGGAGTACACGTTATAACACAACCCAAAAAATATTTATGATCAGAATTTCTTGAAACTTGGTATTAATGCTCTTCAATACAATTGAATAAATACGTGTTTTAGCGTTTTATGAAATTCATCCCATAAGAAGATAAAATAAGGTATTAAAATTTGTATGAAACTTACCTTTTTAAAGTTTTTGGTTGTAATTTTAGCCGCAGATTTTGCTAGTATAAAATAAATTATATTATACGAGCAACTTTATCTCGCTTCACTCGCGTCCCTAGATACCTAATAGTACCTTATGCGTTGCTCCAGCACATAGTCTACCTGTGTAGGTACTAAACTTTATCATAAGAGTAACAAACATACAAACTTTTACAATTATTACAAAATAGACTTTTATTAGTCTTTGCCAGAGACGTAAGTGGGGCCTCCTGGCTTCGCTTATTTTACCTTTTATCTCAAAAAATAGTGTAAATCTGTCCCCATGATACAATTCACAGTGATATATATATAGAAAAACACCTGGAAAAGAAAAAATCTACAGTTATTCATACTAGCCACTAAGTTTAAAGATTCACGTAGTATATTGGCTACAACTCGAATTGCCAACATTTTTATATGACATTGTATAAAAAAATCCAAAAACATGAAGCGACAATAACATTAATTTTAGCGCAGATTTATATAATAATTTTAATTATGTAAGGATATTTGTTGGTCGCAATAGCCCGGTAAATATAAAAAATGTATTCGTTACTCAATGAAGTAACCTTCAGAAGTAACCTTCATTGAGTTATTGAGGAAATTTTTTGAAACATTAACTTTCTAAAGGGGTTTAAATTCAAATTTATTTATTCAATATGGGTGTTTTAGAAAAACAACTAAGTCCTGAGAAGAACTGCCGATAAGAATTTAGCGGGACTATAGTTTTTTCCAGTTAAACAAGAAATGAAAGTTTGTATAAAAGCTTATCTTTTTTGAAGTCAGAAATATGGAAATTAAAGTTTTCCGCTTATATTACTGATAAGAAATCTCTGAAGTTTTATCCTTATTGGACGTTAAAACTATAGGTATTTATCTTTGATTTTAATCATAACTATTCTTTATACAAATAAGTAAACTCCATTAAAATCCATCAAAACATTCTCGAGTGACATGCCATGGATACGTGTATCAGACGATTTTGCTTGTAAAATAGTTATTATCCTCAATCATCCATGATATTTTATAAATACTATAAAACATTCAAGCAACAGTAAAAGTATTATAATTAACTAGCGACTCAACTCGCTCCGCTTGGGTTCATCCCTAAATACGTTTTAACGTTTAGTACATATTTCTCAGAGATGAGATATTTTTCCGCAGTAAAATGTTGATCTGAATAACCAGCTATCATCATACCAAATTTCATCAAAATCTTTCCAGTAGTTTTCTCATGATGCGGTCACAGACAGACAGACAGATAAAAATTCTAAAAGCTATAGATTCGGCCTCTCTATCGATAACAATGATTATTTCAATAACATTTTCGAAAAAACATATTTAATTCGACTCAGAATTTTATTATGTGTAGGTATAGATAGTAGTATTTCACTGTAGATGCCATATAATCTAATAGAGCTTTCAACATGACAACCTGTATTAAAAATGTAACCGTAATAATTTTATGAAATTATGCATGATAATATATTATGTATTATGAAATTCTGATCGATAAAATCTATTGATATTCGCTATAAATATATACATACATTGAGTTTATATTTCATTGTTATAGGGAAATTGCTAATAAAATCTAGCCATTCAAGCATTGGGTTATCGATTAGGGCCTTCAAGCAAACATGCATCGTCCGCAAAGCTTTATTTATTCATGATCTCGCGCTAACAGACTGCCAGCCTATCGCAAAACGTAGAGGGAAGGATCTACCTAAGCGAGGACGTTGATTGTACGTACCCTTCGTGTCGTTGTCGACTTCACTCTGTAATTTCAACCATTTTATACTTGTCATATTGTCGATTCATTTGAATTAAATTCACTCAAGTGTAATTCAACCACACGCTTTATTTCATTTGGAATATTGATAACTAGCGACTTATCCACGCTTCGCTTGGGTAAGTCCCTAGATACAAGAAAATCCGTAATATATAGTTTCATATAACTTCTATTGGATTACACGGCATACTTTATTATAAAGCAGTGGTAGTCCAGTAGTAAAACGCTTGCTGGAAGACCAAGTGAAGCGGGTTCAAACATGAGTCTCGCACCTCTGATAATTCCATATGCCAATTATTTTCCACATGATTACTGCGAAGGAAAACATCGCAAGGAACCTTTTATGTCTGAGAGAACCTAACTAGTTTTTGGAAGACATGTAAACTCCACCCAATAGCACTTAACTAACATGTTGGGTTATAGTCTAATCCCCCTTACATTGAAGAGAGGTCTATGCCCATCAGTGGGACGTTGAAAAGAGCTGAATAAATTAATATTATTATCCTGACACTAACTACTATATTCAATTACCACGAAATGTGTGTGTATTACTTAAAAACCACGACTTTTGATTTAAAAATATTTCTTAATTAAAGTACTGTTTACAATTGAGTCATCAGTCACTTTGCCCTATCCTGCTACCCCACTAGGGGGATAACGTGGTTTATGGTTTTAATAAATGACTAAAGTTATCAAAATTTATCCATGGCTTTTTTTCTTATAATACGGAAAAAATTTTTTGCATAGCAGCACTATGCCTATTAAAATATTATACAGAGGAAAATTTTGTTTTTTTGTTTCCTTGTATCTAATGGACTCCGAAACTAGTGAATCTATTAAGACTAAATTTGGTAAGAAGATAGTTTGAGACCTTAAGAAGGACATAGGATAGTTTTTAATCCCGTAAATCATCCCTTAAGGGGGTAAACGTTTGTATGGGGAAGCAACTTAGAGACGAACCCGAGAGAAGCGAGGGTGAGTCGCTAGCTTTACATAAAATACAAATGTACATCATGATTACATTACAAGCAAGTGATAAATGCAAGATTGCAATCAATAAAAGCAAATTTTGAAGGCAAATTTATTTATCCCTAAAATCGAGACTAAAATTTTTACGCTTTAAATAATCTTATAGTAACATATCTATAGATATAGTTTCAGTTAATATAGTATTCTATTTTTGACATAAATAAGATTAATTATTTTCTTTGCAAATTACGTTAAAATATTTTATATTGCAAAACTCCTTTTATTATACCATTACTAGTTTTTAATAGTATTAAAAGTGAGGTCTTAAACATTTTTAAGGAACACAAAAGTTTTTACGTAAAATGTTAACCATTATTCCTAAAATGAAGGTGTTGTACCGCTTTTTATGATTATGACAGGAAAGTGAGATGATACTTTTAAACCCTCATTACATATAAGGTATATTTACTTTTAGTATTTTTATCTACAGACTATATTAAACGAATGGCCAACGTTAAACATATAAGTTACTCAAAATTTTCATTTTTGTGAAACCTTATCACGCCAACGAAGTAGTAATATTTTGCATTAACCAAAAACCAAGAGTTCTTAAAACCCCATCTTCCTTTATAAAACTATATAAAATATAATGAACTGTAGCTCATAGAGCGATAAGACGTGTTACGAGCTTTTACGTCATATAACGTACGAGATGTGTTAGGTATGTGATTATTTTGCGTTTCATGACCTTGAGTGAACAGTATTTTATTCTGCCATTTTTCTTTTTATTATAAACACCTGTCATTTGCTTGAACAATATTAACTTTTAGGAAACTTACAGAATATATACGTAATACAATACGCTCTTAGTATTATTTATTATTTTGCTTACTAAAATGATCGATGACCACTATTAAATCCTGTGTTTGAGTCCAGGTAGGACCAAAGATAGTTATTGGTTATTTTGTTAATAAATTTTCAATAGCAGCCCGGAAATCGAAAGGCACAGGTTTTGCGGAAGCCAAAATGTCGAATTTGTATTGTAATATGATTTCTAACATTCGATATAATACGATACTACGAAATAGAAGGATTTGGTAACGGATAAATAAGAAATGGCATTAGATCTAGATATGTAGAATATTTATTTCAATTCCGAGTTCCTGTTGAAATGATAAATTTTATTTAAATAATCCGATAATTTAAGAGAAATACTGTTTTTTAACGAGTTCAAATACAAGATGTGCGAAATCTATACTATTATAAAGCTGAAGAGTTTGTTTGTTTGTTTGCTTGTTTGTTTGTTTGGTTGAAAGCGCTAATCTCAGGAACTACTGATACGATTTAAAAAATTCTTTTTGCATTTGATAGCCCGTTAACTGAGGAAGGCTATAGGCTATATATCATCCCGGAAAAGTGTACGGATCCCGTGGGATAGATTTGTTTTTGTCTAGAGACGAACCCGAAGCGAAGCGAGAGTGAGTCGCTAGTAGATCATATAGGCCACAAGTATAGTGTCGACATTTCGTATTTGTTTTAGGAAAATTATATAGTACTAGTTAAACAATAATATATATATAGGTACATATATATATATATATATATATATATATATATATATATATATATATATATATATATATATATATATATATATAGGTGAATTTTTCAAGTGAGCGTGCATGGCTAAATCCGAAACTAGGGGAAATAGCGAAAAGTACTCAAAGGAGTCTCGGGCCCAATTTTCATGAAAACTAAAACTGCATCATTGGATTTCTGAAAAATCAATTTTCCTAGCCAGGAATCGAACCTGTTGATCTTGAAAAAAAAATACATACTGTATAACTATACCATTCGATAGTGTTGCTAATAAAGAACGCATTCTGGGAAGTCATGACATACGGCAAACTTAAGGAAAGAGCTCATTTTTAACAAAATGTGTTTTTATTGTTATATTTTATAATTGTTCAAAATGATAGCCGTTGTTTTCAATACATAGCTGGATTGGACGTTTCAAGAATTGTACTGCATTTAGCATGACAATATTATTGATTCCGTTTAGAATATTTCCAAAGACCGTTTCAAGTCATCAATTACATTATACGTGTCTTGATAGATTTCGTTTTTTACATACCCCCAGAGAACATAATCTAAGGGTGTCTTTGGAAAATATTTTAAACGGAGTCAATAATATTATTGTAATGCTAAATGCAGTACAATCCTTGAAACGATTAATCCAGCTATGTATTGAAAACAACGGCTATCATTTTGAACAATTGATCTGTTAAGCTTTAATAAGTAAATAACAAAGAAAAAGTTTCCTTAAGTTTGCCGTATGCCATGACTTCCCAGAATGTGTTCCTTATTAGCAACACTATCGAATGGTGTAATTATACAGTATGTGTATTTTTTTTCAAAATCAACAGGTTCGATTCTTGGCTAGGAAAATTGATTCTTCAAAAATCCAATGATGCAGTTTTAGTTTTCATGAAAATTGGGCCCGAGACTCCTTTGAGTACTTTTCGCTATTCCTCATAGTTTCGGATTTAGCCATGCACGCCCACTTGAAAAATTCACCCTGTATATATTTATATATATATATATATATATATATATTATACATATATATATTTTATTTATATATAAAATGATACCACAAGATTCCATCGCTCTTCAGGACGCAACACCATTAAAGCTCCCCTTCATGCCATTTAAAGCTGCCTTATTTAACATAGCTTTTGTAATAGACTCTTGCTAATCACTAACTCACGTTGCTTGAGCTTGAGTAATTTAAATACTGATTATTACTTTTATTTCCAATACATTTATATTCTAATATATCTTATATTATTTTACTGTTATTTTGAACATATAGAATCCTGAAAGATTATCCAGACTTACATTATGTACACATATTATAATAAAATTCTAACTGAGTCGAATCTGTTACATTAATTACAATTATAGATTTTGAATTGAATAAAAGTTAATAGTAAGTGCATAAATTAATAAAAAAAGCAGTCATGAGGACTGCCGACAGAAATGAAAACTTAAAACTATAAACAAAAAGTTATTTTTGGATATTCAAATTAATTGTTTGATCTTAAATTATAATTTGTATACTAAATCTGTTTACATTTAACTGGTTTTGACATCTATAGGCACTCTGAGCAAAAATTATATTTATTTTCATATGGTTTATTTATCACCAAACCACTTGGGCTGCGTAAGTCCGATCCGTATTATTTAATATTATAAAAATAAATGCAAAAGTTTGAAAGTATGGATGTTTGTTACTCTTTCACGCCAGAACGGCTGAACGGATCTGGATAATATTATGCACAGAGATAGATTATAGTCTGGAATAACATATAGGCTTCTTTTTATCTCGGAAAAATGTACGATTCCCGTAAAATAAGTTTGTTTTTGCTTTCCTAGAGGCGAACCCGAGCGAAGCGATGGTGAGCCGCTAATATTAAATATAAATATAAATTAATTAACATAATAACGAATATATATTTTTGTTATCTATATACCTAATATCTGTGTTTAAATCACTTAATTCTCTCCATCATTATCACTCATTTCAACAATATTCAAGCTGTACTGTCAATCATTTGATTATATTCTAAATACGATACAATAGGCTTATGGTAACTAAAATAAGAAACAAAAATTCTTAATTGAAATTTATGTCATTGCGTTAATACGTCACGTGACCATGTCGATGACAACTTACATGAACTTACTCCCCACCCAAATCTGCCTATAGAAGTTTTTACTTCAATAAAAAAAACCAGTTTTATAACTATCATCTCAAAAGTTTGAGCTTCCCAATATACTCTAAAATTTTATAAATATGTGTAGCACTACTTAACAATATTATCGTAGAACGTCATAATCTTTATATAATACAAATATACCTGTTACCAGTGCAGAGGCTTGGTAATTAAAGTCATATTAGATATGCATTAGGTTGGCTTAGCTAGAATACTGTTAGTGTTTGGTTAATTAAGTTGCCATATAAATTTTAAATTTAAACCGTTATGAATATTTGAAGAGGTGTTTTAAAATGCTTGTTTATTTGAGCTGACACTGAGTTTAATTAGGTCTCAATTATGAAAAAACACCTTAGCGATAAGTATATAAGTAAATAACTGACACCTCTTTTACTGTACTGTAGACATTATGGTTCGTATTCAGCCATTTTTACGTCCCACTGCTGGGCATGAACCTTCCAACTACTACTAGAACAAGGAAGATCAGGCCATAGTACACCACACTGGCCAATTGCGGCTTGGCGGACTATACATGTCTTTTTAAATTTGCAAGGTTCTCTTAGATATGCAGGTTTTCTCGCAATATTTTTCTTCACGGTAAAAAGTGGTAATCACGTTGAAAATAACTCGCACATGAAAATATCAGAGGTGCGAAACCCGGAATTCGTATCCACGTTATTCGGTTTCCCAAGCGCACGTTAATACTGGGCTACCACTGCATACATACATATATTATGCTTAGCCATATTATGGTTAATTATATTAAATAAATTAAACAATTTAATACACATAAATAGCGACATACTCTTCTACTTCGAGTGCATCTCTAATTGCGTAATAGTAACCTGTGTGTTAATGTAGGTCATAGTTTATCTGTGTACCAAACATTCAAATCCGTCCAGCCAATCATGCATGAGGAGTAACCAACATACATACACATACTAATCAACGCATTTATGCGCTCGCTCGGCTTTATCCCTAGGTACGTTTTAACGGTTAGTATGGAATACATAGACCATATAGTATGTGTATAAGGTGTATATATATATATATATATATATATATATATATATATATATATATATATATATATATATATATATATATATTATTTAAAAAAAATCTCTTTATAGTACTAGTGTAGAATAGTCCGATCAAACCTATAATATAGAGAGAGTCACGAAAAAAATAATTGTATAGAAGAGCATGCTAACAAGCTGAGTTTAATTTCAATAGCTTTGATACTCTACCATTAATAACTATACTAGGTTTCTTTCACTCTTTATACTTGCGTTGGTTACGTTCTTTTGAATTATGATCCTGAACGACCCATAATTCAAAGAAATACCGACGCCACGACAGTTATTATACATTTTGGTTACTTTATTTATCTAAATATTTTCTAATAATATTTATAAAGGCAGTGGTAGCCTAATGGTAACTCGCTCGCTTCGGTATCCGAGTGAAGAGGGTTCAAATCCCGGGTCTTGCACCTCTGATATTTTCATGTGCGAATCATTTCTATCATGATTACCACTTGCTTTACGGTGAAGGAAAACATCGTGAGGAAACCTGCATGTCTGAGAGAACCTAGCAAGTTTTCGAAAGACATGTGAAGTCCGCCAACCCGCACTTGGCCAGCGTAGTGAACTAGGGCCTGATCCTCCTCGTACTGAAGGGAGGCCCTTGCCCAGCAGCGGGACGTTAAAAAGGGCTGAATACAATATTTTTAACCTAAGTAATGGTCCTGGTGTAATTACATCGGTTGAAAAGCTGATGCACTTTTTTTTAATAGGCAACGATATAAAAGAATAGGCTATTAAAGCAATAGCTATCGAAGATTTTGTAGTGAGGGATTTATCTCTAATGGAGGAATTTTAAAATTTTGTGATGAATTAAAGTGAAGAATGCAAGGCAATAAACACCCACAGTCGTTGTTATTTATATTTCATTTTGCCGGGAATGAATAGGTACTCAGAATTGGTAGGTAAGAAAAGTGGCAACGAACCCCGACATTTTGTATAATAAATAAAGTGTATTATTAAATAATCTCTCTTAGTGTATTATTAAATAATCTCTCTGATATTTTCATGTGCGAATCATTTCTATCATGATTACCACTTGCCTTACGGTGAAGGAAAACATCGTGAGGAAACCTGCATGTCTGAGAAAACCTTGCAAGTTTTCGAAAGACATGACGTGAAGTCCGCCAATCCGCACTTGGCCAGCGTGGTGGACTATGGCCTGATTCCCCTCGTATTGAAGGGAGGCCCGTGCTCAGCAGTGGGACATAAAAAGGGCTGAATACATTATTAAATAAGCCTTTATACTAGTTGAATACGAGTAAACACATTAATTTATATTTGCATTCTTGAAACGTTCAAAACACGAGTTTTATATGCTTATTTGTGCAGCCGTTTGAAGGAGAAATGTTGTAGCCACTAGAAAGTCAAATAACGTTTTACTTCAAGCTTAAGTAAAAGTTGTGTAATTACATTGTAACAGGTAACTTTTGCGCAGAGTCTGTACAGTTTTTATTGTTTTAATACTTTTCTCAAAAGTTTTTATAAAATAATTTATACGATGACCGTCTGTCTGGTGATGAGGCATCTACTTTTTGTTTTTTTTAACTATAAAAACTTTTTATAAAATTTCTCCATGGGTGATACAAAAATAAGAAATGGAAAGAAAAGTTAGCCATTAATTTGCTTCTGAAATATTGTTTTATTTCACTAATATTATGGTATAAACTTATAAGTGAGCAAATATGTGAGGTTGTGTATTATTTACTTATTCACATTGTTACGAATCAATAGATTTGAATGAAAGAAATAGTTTATATTATGGACTATTTATAATATAAGGCACTTTTTATAGAAATTCCTACCATGCGAGCAAATAGTAAATAATGTTGTTTCGTTTACCTCAATATTATTACCAACCCGCCTCAGGCTTACATTAATTAGTTAATTAGTTGATATGTAATAAACGATAGATTTTATTAATTATATATATATATATATATATATATATATATATATATATATATATATAGTCGAATCTGTACATTGAATATTTTTGAAAACTTTTATGGAATAAGTCATTCTTATACAGAAACCGAATCTATAGTTTTAGAATTTTTGTCTGTCTACTCAGACAGAAACCACTGCACAGACAGAAAATTTAGTATGATAATAGCTGGCTATATGGGTCAATATATTGGATACTTTTTACTGCGGGAAAATATCTCATCTATTAGAAATCTATACTAAACGTAAAAACGTAACTATATTTTATTTATCTAATCAATTTGCTGCTGAAGTCATTATACTGTTTTTTACTTTGTAAAAACTCATACGAGTTGAGTATGGCCTATACAAAACCACATTTTAAATTATCGTTCAATCCATACTTCTATCTATACATATAATAAAATTGTAACTAAGCCGAATCCGTAAATTTAATATTTTACCTAAAATCTTATTGAAATATTTATTATTAGCGATATAGAGCGATAAATAATAAAATTTGGTACGGTGATAGCAGGTTATCCGGCCCAACATATAGGATACTTTTAACCGCAGGAAAATATCTCATTTGTGAAAAAAAATACAAAAAAACTGATTAAAATTAAAGCACGATGATACTATTAACATTTTAGCAAGGTAACTTAATTATATATTATTTTAAAACTATCAAAAAAGCTTATCTTAAAAGAAATATCAATAATGGTATTTTATTCATGAAAATAGTTATTTTAATGAAAATTTATTAATGTGTTATTATGTCAAATATATATGTTATGTCAAATATATAATTTGACAATAGATGTCGCCATGTGCATTTCAATAAAACAAACATTTGGCTTTATAATTTAGTAATATTTTGTTGGCCGAAAACAATTGTCAAATGAAAGTATTTGTAAATTTTTATTGTTTTAGTAATTATTATTTTTTAATCTTTTAATGTAAAAATTGGGCAAATGCAAATCTAATTCGCGTTTTATAGGTTTCGTATAGCAAAATACTGTGTTGTTTTTCTTACTTACGTGTTTTGTTAGGTAAACACTAAAGTAAATACGAATAATATTTACGTTTCCATAATATCGACTCATTTTATCAACTGTAAAAATAATTTCGATACATATTATTTTATAAAATTTTATGGAAAACAAGTTTATGGCTGTTAAACTGACAAAGCGGGTAACTAAAAATATTCCATATCTCAAAAACTATGAAAAAGTATTTTAGGAACTGTTATACCTCAACTTTTTTAGTTTTTCTGACACCATTTTTTGGAAGGTAAAGGCTTAAAGGACATAATAAAATGCTTACGACTTTATTCATATTAGCCGAGCCATATGAAATAATAAAAAGTATTTGCTTAAAATATTAAATCAATAAATAGCTGTCTATTACTAAAGAATGTTATAAATTCATTCCGTAGTTTGAGAGGCTATCGCCCAAAACTAAGCAAACAAACAAAACAGAAGTATACACGTACATAAATGTTGTTGCTAAAACAAAAAGTGTAATATTTCTAAATGAAATATGAGATTAACTGAGGAACCTTTGTGGCATTGTCAATCACCGCCATTATTTACCAATCATGCGGTGCGCAATGAAATTGGTATATATGTAAGGGTATACCGGTGTTTACCGGTGGTAGGACTCTGTCAAGCCTGAGGAGTCCGACTGGATGGGTACCACCCCCTTATCTATTTCTGCCGCCAAGCAACAATGATTGCATTGTTGTGTTCCGGTTTGAAGGATAAGGTAGCCAGCGCAATTACAGGCAAGAGGCATATCATCTTAGTCCTCACAGTGACAACGCACCTGTGGTTCTGCATTTTTGTTACTTAAAACCTAAGTGCATGAACCGTAGGTGTTATGGGCGACGGGTACTGCTTTCCATCAGGTGGTCTGTCTGCTCGTTTGTCACTGAATCTCATTAAAAAAAAAATACTAATATGTAAAACCTAAGAATTTGGTTTTTGGTCATCTGAGCGCTGGCGGACCCGCGGGCAATTCTAGTATTATTATAAATATGAAAGTGTGTTTGTTGTGTGTTCTTCTTTCACTTCGAAACAGAAGACGCATTGGCGTGATTATATATATATATATATATATATATATATATATATATATATATATATATACACTTATTGCATACTAATCGTTAAAACACATCCAATAACGAACCCGAGCGAAGCGAGGGTTAGCCGTTAGTATATCATAAATTCTATAATATTTGGTCACTTTGTAATATCCGATGAATAGTTTTGGTTACAATTATTTATTGTCAAATCATAAATCTATGAATTGACTCATTTCCCTTCTCATGATAGAGTGTTGCAATACCGCTTGATAGAATATACCTCATCTATTACTGTTGGACCAGTGCCATATATCGATAGATTTAGTGATTCTTGGCTTAAAAATAATATGGGTCAGTTTTAAGTTCGAACTAAAGACGCTTAATCATTGATAACTTAAGAGATCTACAAATAAAACCTAGTTTTTTTTAGTATTAGTGATTAACGCCATATTTCACAATTTTTTTTTATACCCAAAGAAATCAAATGTAAAAATCTGTGTCATAATTACATTAGTGTCTATGCCGTCATTTTATACAATCACCGAAGTTAACCTTCACGAGTATGGTTAGTTGTTGATATTAATCGTTGATGACCATCACTTCATAGATACGCTGTGGTACTACAATTTAGAACAAAGATCCAATCAACTGTGACCAACACAAATATTCATCCTATGCGGGCACCGTAGCAATCTACGGCGTAGCAGAAAGTATTTATAATACACATTCAAATATGACTAAATTATATTAAAGTTTTAAAACATGAACTTATTTTACTGTTAAAATATTCAATATTTTAATAGTAAAATAAGTAATGCTTAGACTAAAGGTGTGAAGTTGTTTATTATATGTATAGATATAGATAGATTAAAAACTTAATATTTTTGAATTATTCATTTTTTATATAAATTTTTCCTTTCTTCCTATTTACCATAATGTAGTTTAAACTTAACATGAAAATCAGTGTCAAAGAATATAACAAGTATTTTAAAGCAGACTATATATGTGAAAGTTTGTATGTGTATATGTGTGTGTGTTTGTGTGTTTGTGTGTGTGTGTGTGTGTTTTTGTGTGTGTGTTTGTGTGTGTGTGTGTGTGTGTGTGTGTGTGTGTGTGTGTGTGTGTGTGTGTGTGTGTGTGTGTGTGTGTGTGTGCGTGTGTGCGTGCGTGTGTGCGCATGTATGCGTGTGTGCGCATGTATGCGCGTGTATTCGCCGTGTATGTGTTTATGAATGCGTAAGCTATGCGTGCGCGTGTGAGAGTGCGAGCGGTGTGCGTGTGTGTTGAATGGGCGTGGATGAAAAGTTCATAGATAGACTTATGATCTGGTGTAACATAAAGGCTACTGTTAGGCAACGAGAGATGCACTCGGCCATAACCAGGATAAGTCCCTATTATTTTATCTATGACTAAGTTAAAAAACAAAGTGATAACCCCTAAGGTACTTTGCTGTTTTCTCCAAGACACTTAATTTCACGGGACAACGATCTCAGCGATATTTTTATTCTATTTTAATCATTATACTGAGAAAATATTTAGATTAAATATGTATTGACTATTTTTATTTATTCAGTCGAATGATAATGGTAGTTTGACTTTAATTTTGTAAAAATGTACTTAAATATTTCAATATAAACAATTATACTTGATTTTTTAACCGACTTCCAAAAAAAGTAGGAGGTTCTCAATTCGACCGTATATATATATTTTTTTATGTTTGTTCGTGGATTTTTTGTCGTTTATGAACAGATTTTGATAATTCTTTTTTTGTTGGAAAGGAGATATCCCAAGAGTAGTACCATGATAAGGAAACCAGGATCTGGTGATGGGATCCCAGAGAATTCGAGGGGAACTTTCGAAAATTGTAGCGGCGATCTGTGCTTTTGTTAACATTTTCATTAGGTATTTTAAAGCACTACTATTTAATGAAGGTCTGGAGTCGATCTGATGATGGACCCGAAAAACAGTCGAGGGAATTCCTCAACGATTTACAGCAATTACCTGGTGTTTAGGCTTGATTAATTTGTATTGGTGATACGTCTACACTAAAAATGGAAAAATAAAAACTTAAAAAAAAAACCGACTTTCAGGCACTGAAAAGTAAAAAATTACAAAACGGGGGTTTTCATTTAGAATAGATACTTAATCAGATTTTTTTGAAGTCAGTGCCAGCCAATACAAATCAAAGCACACTGACTTCGAAAAAATCTGATTAAGTATCTATTCTAAATGAAAACCCCCGTTTTGTTATTTTTTACTTTTCAGTTCCTGGAAGTCAGTTGGTTTCTATTATTTTTTAAAGTTTTTTTTTCGTATTGCTTTTTCATATCATATATCAAATTACGTTAACCTCATTAGTCCATTAAAACAATTATTTGCCTTGTAAATATACAAATTACTTTTATCTCTAGTATTAATGTTAAAGCCTTATACTAGTAAATCTATACTAATATTATAAATGTGAAAGTTTGTGAATATGGATATATAGATTTTTGTTACTATTCATTTACGCCAGAACGGCTGAACAGATTTGGATGAAATTTGGCACAGAGATAAATTATAGTCTGGAATAACACATAGGCTTTTTTATCCCGGATAAAATGTACAGTTCCCATGGGAAAGGTTTGTTTTTGTTTTCCTAGAGGCGAACCCGACGAAGTGAGGGTGAGCCGCTAGTTATATAAAAAATGAAGTTCAGTCTTATGATAGCGCTATCACTCAAAAATTATGTAAAGAGTACATAATACGTACCTATGTATATGCAATAATAACATTAAAAGGAAACCAAACAAAATTATATACTACTAGCAACTCACCATGGCTCCTCTCGGATTCGTCCCTAGAAACGTTTTAACGGGTAGTATAGATTGCTCAGAGATGAGATATTTTCCTGCAGTAAAAGTATTCTATATGTTAACCCGGAAAACTAGCTGTCACCATACCAATTTTCATTAAAATCTGTCCTGTGGTATTTTCGTGATGCATTCCCAGACAGATAGAGAGACAGACAGACAGGCAAAAATTCTAAAAACTATAGATTCGGCCTTCGTATCGATAATAATGACTGTTTCAATAAGATTTTCGAAAAATTATTTAATGTACAGATTCGACTCCGTTAGAATTTTATTATATGTATAGACTACTAAGATATATAAAAGAAAATATTAGAAGGACTTATTTTAGAAAATAAAATATAAATATGCCTAGTTATTCTACGTTTCTTGCAATAAATTTGAAATTAAAAAAATTATGCCGACACTACACCGACCGTGATTTACCTCATCATGATTCGTAGCATTATAACTTTCACACCCTTTTTTTATATAGATAAAAATAGTGTTGCTACCAATTATGTGTTTTAAATCGAATAAATAATAATTGTTGAAAAAATCATTGCCATAATAATAAAATAATGATTATGCTATGAAATTAATACTATAGACAAACGACACCAATAAAATTCCAATACAAAATGCTACATTTACTCGAACTGAATGAAACTATACCTTCAGTATAGCATCGTACGAGTATGTGATAATTTAGGCGCGCTAATCACAGGCCGCCGGTCTCTTTGTCGATGTGGGGGAGAACTTGATTGATGATACCGATTTCGTCCTAATCTTCGTGCTTGCGATATATTATATCCACTAAAATTACTAATAAATATAGGGGATGCTTTTAAATTTATAACTTTGTTCAGGAATGGGGTAAATAAATAAATTTAAATATACATATATCCATACTAATATTATAAAGTTAAAGAGTTTGTTTGTTTGTTTATATGGTTGAACGCGCTAATATATAGATAGTGTACATTACTCAATATACATAGAGTAATAAGGTAGTTTAGTTATTGAGTCTTTCTGTATAGTAAGCCTCAGTAACAGCCCGGAGTTGGGAAGTTGGCGGTGATACACCCCCGTGCCTCGGAGAGCACGTAAAGCCGTCGGTCCTGCGCCTTAACTCTCACCGGTCGTGTCGAGTAGTCGTCCCACCGGAGTATGAGAGTGACAGGAATAGAGAGTGCACTTGTGTCTGCGCGTACACTTGTGCACTATAATATCTCCTGCGCAGTTGGCTAGTCTCAATGAGATTGGCCGCCGTGGCCGGAATCGGTCAAGAGAACACATCATCAATAAGGTAGTATGTATTAGGTACTAATCTATACTATAATATAAAATTGAAGATATTTTTTATTTGTGTATTTGTTCGATCGTGCTTAGCTCTGGAAAGAAAATTCAAATTTGCACTAGCTCTTGCACGCGATTCTGCTCGATAAGCGAGATAAAAAATAAGGAATATAAAACACCTATATAACCAAAATAACTTAGCTTTCCTCATGATGCAATCTGGTTTAAAATTTGTATAGGTTGTGAAAAAACATATTTTTGCGCGACTGTGTACAATTTTCATCAAAATCTGTATTTATTTTTCCGTAATTTAATCAGAAAACGTCCTTAAATTCTTTTTTGTGAAAAGATAATTATATGTTAACAAAAATTTGGTACGATTGGAATATCCATTTGTATTTTAATTAAAGGAAAAAACGTTCTTATGTAAGAGGTTTTCAATTGAATCCTTACAATCCTAGTTCACTTTAAAATGAAATAAAGGGAACAAACTGAAAACATTTTCATTTTGTACTAGAAATTGAAACTGCCTCATTTTATTATTTTTAACCAAGGCGAAACGTTGAAAGTGTGTTGAACTATGAACGTCCTTGTCATTTTGTTCTCTCACTGTTATAGTCAAATAATATTTTCCATGCTCATTGCAGGTAAGTAGTATAACTTGAACTCAAATGGTATGTTTTATTCCAATAGGCTTTTATAAGCTTTTTGAATGGCGGAGGGTATATCTGGGTAGAGAAGTTGGCCTCATTGTAGAGTGCTAGCAAGAAATCACATTCCAAACGGTTAAATATTACTGTAGGGAAAATATTAATTATGAAGGCAAGTATTTTGACCTAGAACCAAGACTGTTTAATATGTATTATTTATTGCTTCCTTCAGAACTATTATTTCGTTACCCGATTAGCACGTTACTAACCTCTAATTAAAAGTTATAATTTGTGGTTCACAGATGAAATTGGTTATGACTTTGCTTTACCTTGAATATTATATTTGTTATTATAATAAAATATCCGTTTCATCATGTATATTATCGCTAAAATTTAAATAAATTATGTTATTTGATTATAAAATTATTTGAGTCCCTTCAAATAAGGGTTGAAATATAATAGACCTAATAAATAATCAACTCCAATAGATAGACATCAATACTAATAAATTTTGATATATGCTTGCAACTCAGAATGCGTAAAGGTATAATTAAAGCTACTATACACACAAGTATCGTTAATACAATAGCTGTGATATCAATTATGAAGCTAGTCTTCATGCGCAATGCCGTAACAATAGCGATGAATAATGAATTTCCATCTGAAATCCAACACATGATCTGTATTAATATTAAGATCAGACTAAACCGAAAAGTCAAAACATCAAGGCTCTGTTATATCTAAGAGTATATTTATATAAATAGGCAAAGACAAAACGGTTCAGTACCTTATTCTCTTTTGTATGTCAATCGATTTTCTTTTTTTTTTGTTTAGTAGCTATTGACGAGCTTTAGTATTTTCATTAAAAAAAAATGAAAACAATTTTTTAAAGTTATACTTCGTTTGGCACATTTGGTAGAAAATATGAGAGTAAAATCTTTGTGATGCGCGCGGACGACAGCCAAAAAGCAACATGAAGTATAAAATCTTCTTACGTGCGTACGTAAGTACACACACGCGTTTTTTTATATAGATAGGTGTATTCATATATGTTTTAAAAAAAGATCAATAATGATTATGGTCGAAATACTACTAGAATTTCGAATCATACATTTATTTCGTTCACTTGTAAATTATAAAAGGAATAGAGAGAATATTTAAAAAAAAAATGAATCACTTATTTCAGCAATAACAAATACACTACTAATATAATTTCGAAAGTTTTTGTGTTTATTTGTTATGCAAAGCGACGATAAAATGCTAAAATTGAATAAATATACCTATAGAAAACCAAGAATACACATACTAAACACATTTATGTAAACTTTTTCAGCAAACATTGAAATAAATTAAAAACACTCCATCTTTGTGGAGTGGTTCCTTGTTGGCCTTGCCCTTCTATAATTATACTTCTAATTATAAATAATATTCTTTAAATCTTTCGATGGGGATAAAAAATAGGAAAGTTGTGGGATATGTAGATGTTTTGCTATTATTTAAATTGAATCGCTTTAATTTGTCTGTTTGTACGTACGTACTTGTTTTATAGAAAGTAAGTTCGATAATTACTTCTCTTAACATTTTAACGTTTAACTAATCTCATAACATGTATAAATTACATACAACATATATAAATATTAAAGGACTTGTACTTAGTCTACTTTTTACAATGATCTTTTCATACCGTCCTTTAACTATACGTATATGTAAACATGTATCAGTGCATGTATTCTAAATATATAAATATTATTCTACAAATTAATCTAAAATATAGTATTAAAATAAAAAAACAGTAGAAATATAAATATAAATATGCTGGGACATTAACACACATCATCATCTAGTTCCATGGTAAGCTACGAGACCTGTTATATGGATACCACATTGTTGATATACTACATATTTATTATTCCTTTAAATACATACATATTATTAATATAAATACCCATGTCTGGAGTACAAACATTCTTGCTCATCACACAAATGAATGCCCAGCGGGACTCGAATCTGCGACCGCGGGCACAGTAAGTAGGGTCATTACAAAATGAGCCAAACGTGTCAAAGTATAAAACATAACATATTAAAATAGCTATGTACTTATAAAATAAAAAAAAAACTTATTTATTTTACTCATTCCATACTAATTAGTGGATTATTAAACTACACTAAATATGTTCGAATAAGCCGTATCGAAAGCCTGAAATGAAATCACGCGATGGTAGCGTGATCGACAGTAGATAGGGGCCACGCACCCTAAAGCCTGTAACCACATAATAACCCCTTGATTGATGAATACATCCCTTCGCGTTTGTGTGATGAGGCCTGACTGACGTTGCCAAAGACTTCCTCTAACCCCCATTAGTAGCAACTATAGGGAGTGCTTATGTATTGTTAATTTATCAAGCTTGTTATTGCAATAACCTAGAATTAAATTGCTTTAATAATAATCTGAAAAATACTGAGCTGTAAGCTGCGACAGAACATTTTCTTTGTAATTAAATCGAATATATTATTTTATTTCATATTTATAGGTTTTTATAAAAATAGAGCTATATATTAATAAAAAGAATTATAAAGCATTGTATTCGACCCTTTTTAACGTCCCACCGCTGGGCACCGGCCTCCCTTCAATGGCCAAGTGCGGGTTGACGGACACGATAAATTGATGACGGTTTCTCATTTTTAACATTGATTTATCAATAATTATTATTGGAGCTACCTATTCGCTACTTCTTTAAGGTCCACGTTGTATATTATTTTAAACAATATTGTTTGGCTTCATGTTTAGTTCTAAAACATTCTTTCTCATATTATATCCTAAACATTAAGCATTATTTAAAAAAAAGCATCTATAAGCTTCAACTTCACAATTCTATGATATGTATTGATTACTATAATTTAAAGTGCCTGGGCGCCCGAGCTTTGCTCGCTGTTCTTTTATGTTACATCGTAATTTTTTGATAAAAAAAAAAAACAAAAAACTTGAATAAATATAGAAAAAAAACAAAAGTAAAAACTTTGTATTTCGACCGGGACTCGATCCCATATGTGTCCCGCGTGATCCCGCATATGTGTTGTTTAACTTGCGCCTTGACCACGATGCTTCCGAATCCGAATGTACGAAATTATCGACCATATTCTGCGTAGAATAATGCAAAAGAAAACCGCATGAAAACTCGAAAACACGCGTTTTCCCAGACATCAGACCAATTTAGATCAATTTTTTGCCCCCGAAAGCCCCCATATACCAAATTTCAGCTAAATCGTTAGAGCCGTTTCCGAAATCGCTAGTATGAATAAATAAAGAAATAAAGATATAAATATGCAAGAATTGCTCGTTTCAATATATAAGGTAAGATACATACAAAAGAAGTGTCAAATTATTATTTTAGTGGTTGACAAATCATTCATCATTTGCAACGCTGCGCTTGCAAAGTCATAAGTTTCTCTGTTTAAAGGTTTTTCGCGAATCGCATTAATCTCTTGCCTCATTTATTCTACTGTAAAGAACACCCGAGGCCTAAACATTAATATTCAACTTTATTTATTTCCTTTAGAGATTCCAGACAGCACTTACCATTATTTAAGGTGCTTCAAGATAAATTTATCGAAAATCTACTACTAAAATAACGGTATTATTTCAGCAAATAATTGAAAGCGGTGGCAGAATTCGATAAATCAAATGTTTTCATTAAACATAAGATATGTATGTTTGTATAATATATAGCAGTGATTTATTTGATATTATTAAATTTTAAAGTCTTGATTATACGTTGAATGTTTGCAAAGGGCGAAGGTTTACATGTGTAATTAATTTTTTTATATAAACCATAAATCAAAATAACACCGCGAAAATTTCGAAAAAAAAAGTCTCATTTAAAATGTCTAATATTTGTGAAAATCTAAGAAAAAATTAAAGTTTTACAAACAGTAACACACTTAAGTGCTTATTTAAAATGCCTGCACGGAACGTTATGTAGAAGCTAATACTTTGCCTAATAGGTCAAGTGGAAGGATAAGTCTGGGTTTTTGGGATTGGATGAGTTCTATTTGTCCAGGGGAAGTTGTTGAAGTGAGTGACCGGATGAATAGACATCAATAATCAATATATGGAACTCTTTAGGGATGTTTTTTTATCGACCGTTCGTTTGGCTTACCCTGAAGGAACTATTTATCTTACCCAGGACAATAGATTTATAGATACCAAGTTGTGCAAGAATGGTTGGCAAGTTATCCAGATATAGAAATCTTTCAATAGCCAGGAAAAAGTCCCGATCTAAATCCCATTGAGAATTTTTGGGTACTAATGATTTTCAATTGGGATCCCACTGAGGTGCATAATCAGACCAATATATGAGATCTGGTGTATTCCACTTGGGAATCGTTAAGAGGCAGCAAAATGTGCTGGAACATGATGGAGGAATTGCGAGTCAGGATAGTAAGCGTGGCGGATTCGATTTCAACTATTGGTCTGTGTCTATTTGCCATGCAAATTGGTCCTGCTGTTTATGCGTGATTTGAATATAATGGAATAGAATACTCATTTATTTCTCACCACAAATGAAATAACAATATTACTAAATGCTAAATTCAGTAGAACTAAAAATGTAAATAAAATAATAATTACAAATAGTTGTTTTATGGAAAATAGAAAAATAAAAAGATTAAAAAAAAAACTGACTTCAAGACACTAAAGAGTAAGAAATCACTAAATGGAAGTTTTCATTTACTATGGATACCTATTCAGATATTTTCAAAATCGATGCCCACCAACGCAAATCAAAGCAAATTTTACATCACAAGTTGATGTATAATATTCTAAAGTATAATTAAAGTTTATACCTTGTAATATTTATCTATTAGATATTCATATTTGAAAGAATTGTCGGCTGGCACCGACTTCGAAAATATCTGTATAGGTAAATAAATACATTCATTTGTTTTTCTTTTAAGTGTCATGAAGTCGGTTTTTTTTAATTGTTTATTTCTATCAATTTGATAGGTTTTTTTTTATGAGATTCAGTGACAAACGAGCAGACAGTTTTTTTGTTGTTTTTTTTTTAAAGCAGATATTATTTATCAACCATGAGATAGAACGATAGATATCAAAATATTTGCAGTGAGAGTTAGTAGCTCGCGTCAACTTGACATGTATTAAGTGATTCACATACTTTTATACAAATTGTACGATACGACTCGTGCTCCTATCCATTAATGATATCTTGCAGGAAATATTCACGGATATGCAGGTAGAAAATCAGTAAATTAAAATCGCATTAAATTACAAATAGACAAACCTATAAGTATATATTCATTATTGAAAATAATATAAATTAATTTCTTCCAGACACTTAACCTCATACTACTTTTCCAAATTATATATACTTAAAATATTTCTTTGTGGCTTAAAGGTTAAGTATAACACAAGGAATATTTTAGATAATTCCTCTACAAATGAGGTCTAGTCAATCAAAAAATTGAATTGTATTCAGCTCTTTTTTAACGTCCCACGATAATTAAAAAAAAGCTTATATCTATCCTTAGATTGCAAAATTTACCTTCAAATGTTATTCTCATATCTCCATTGAAGTTTGTGCGTCAAAAAACAACAAAGTATGTAAAGTTTATTATAATATGTATTTAGTAACAATAAAAGAAAATATAGCGATATAATTTATAGAAAACTTCCGAGAATTTATGGTAATAAAGGAGTCTTAAGTAAATATCAGTCTTTTACCAAAAATTGGCTTTCGATGTAGTTAGTAGAAAACAAAACAATAATTATAATAACCACATATTTTTATCATGTGTTTTTCCAACTCCTTTCTATTCATCTTCTGTGTTTTCTATAATAGTCATCTTATCTGAGCGAGCAGCTTAATTTGGAGATTTTAGGGAAGTCAATCAGCGCATTCCGCTTGCTACACACAGAACATTATCGATTTGCTGTATACTAATTAGTAAGGATATTGTATCATTTGCCTAAATCCGTGCAAATAAAATTAATACCTATAGATTTCATATATCTATTAATTTCAAATAATTCTAAGATAATTCCACGACTGTGGAATTATCTTAAAACTGGACTCAGTATAAGAAGAATAGTTCGATATATTATATCTATACATATAATTTAATTATAAGTGAGTCGAATCTGTACAATAAATATTTTTTTGGAAAATCTTATGGAAATAGTCATTAATAGCGGTACAGAAGCCGAATGAAAAGTTTTTTAGGATTTTTGTCTGTTTGTCTATCTGTGAACGCATCACGAAAAACCCATTGGATAGATTTTGATGAAAAAAAGGAATGGAATAATAGGAATAATAATAGGAAGGAAGGAAAAAGTATAGGATAGTTTATAATGCGGGAAAATATCTCATCTGAGAAATTTACACTAACCGTTAAAACGTATCTAGGGACGAACCCGAGCGGAGCGAGGGTCAGTCGCTAGCCCATGCTAATAATATAAATGTGAAAGTGTGTTTGTTTGTCTTTCTTTCACCTTGAAACCGAGTAATGGATTAGCGTGATTTTTTGGGTGGAGATAGTTGGAGAGCTGAAGAATGACGTAGGCTACTTTTCTAGGGAAATCATCTCATTCCCACTGGAAAACACGTTATAATACAACCCAAAAAAAAACATTTATGATCAGACTTATTTGAAACTTAGTATTAATACTCTTCAATATAATTAAATAAATACATGTTTCAGCATTTTTCAAATATCATCTCATAAGGGCGTAAAATAGGAAATAAAAGTTTGTATGAAACCTATTTTTAAGATAAAACAATACGGACGGGCGGACGATGGATTGGCGTTATTTTTTGTGAGATAGTTGGAAGGCTGGAGAATGACATAGAATATTTTTTACCGCGGGAGATTATCTCATTCCCACGGGAAAGCTATGCTAGTTAGATAACTCTCACACTCGTCGCTTTTCCATAAACGTTCATTATTACATTTTTTCTTTTGGGACCTCAACTAGAATTGAATTTCTACAAACGTTATCGCTAATAGAAAGACTGCAACACACAAGTACTGTACTGAGATAGGTATGAAAATGAAAATCATTTGACAAGCTGATAAATTACATAGCTCCTCTTACATAATATAAAGAAAAGATTCATTTATTTCTATTAACTTTACCTGAATTGATTTTCTTACTAGACTTTATAACACACCATTTATTTAAATGTCTTTCGACTTATACACATTTTTCACTAAGTCTAAATGTATAGATTCTTTGTATGTAATCTTTAGTTGTTACCGAGTTAGTCCGCTCGAGATTGCGACTGAGATGCAAATACGACTTCAGAACGGCATTGAATGAAACTTGATGCAGTATGTTTGAATTATTCATAGAGTTTAAAAGAAGAACTAATCGAGTAAAATGGTTGAGAATCTTGAGCTTACTTGAGATTTTACTTGTTAAATATCTACCTATTTAAAACATGTTTTCTATTTACAATACTATTGACTTATCTTGGCTTCGCTCGGGATACACCCAATATCCCGAGGTGGTTATAATACTCCAGAACATAGCCTATCTGTGTTCACTAAGCTTAATCCAAATTCATCTAGAATTAAGAAATAACGAACATACATACACATTTCTTATTTATAATAGTAGTGTAATAGAATAGTTCTGCCATTTCTGAGAGCAAGAACACAAACAGAGAGACCAACAATATTGTCAAGACAAACTTGAAGTTTTTGTCTTAATAGTTGTTAGAACCGCTATCGTGTAAATAGTTATCTTAATTGAACTCATAGTACTGAGGTTTTAGGATATTTTCATTTACAAGTATACATTTAGAATGAACTTTTATCGATTAGCGCTGATTTAGCTGAATTGCTTCATTTCTGTTTTCAGTAAGTGCTTTGCAGTTGAGTAGACACATTAAGTTTGTAACTTTAATTAATGTATAAATAGGAACTTGTGAGTGAAGACAGCAGCCTGTTTTAATCAAAATTTTAGAGGCAAATTCGTATCTTCCTACGCAAACTTTTATGGCACTTTAAAACAAAACAACTAGCAAACTAGTATGCGATTCAACAGATAATTAGTAGTTATCGACTATAGATGCAGCCCCGTAGCTAACAATGCCAGTAGCTCTCATAAAGACAACGTTTGTTCACATTGTCGAAGAATTGTAGAAAAGAATTTCATTTTCAAAAACTTTATTTATTTTTCTTATCATAAAGCTGAAAAGTCGGCTTGAAATGGATCGTTCCAAATCACAGACTGACATTTTATATACGTATTTAGCGATATTGAGTATAAAACATTCTAGACACTAATGTTGCAGTGATAGTAAGTACTGATTTAATAACCTTATAGGGGTTTTGAATGAAATATCAGGCGAATTCGACGGGTTAGTTGACACATATAAATATCTAGGCTTGTGGTTAGATCGATTTATGAGGTGGTCAAAACACTTAAATGAACTTAAAAACAAATGTTTAAAATATGTTAATGTTTTTAAAGTACTGGCAGGTTCGCAATGGGGAATTCATCCATCCCATTTGAGACGGCTTTATCTTTCACTTATTCGTAGTAAGCTGAACTATGCATGCTTTTTATATGATAATAGCGCAAACACACATTTAAGGAAAAAAGATATCGTTCAAAATTGTTGTATGCGAATTATTGGGGGGTTTGTAAAGAGACCAGCTATACATGTAATGGAATCGGAACTCCATCTTGAACCATTGACCTGTCGTAGATAATATTTAGGAGAAAAATTTTGGCTAAAATGCAGGTCATTTGAAAATTATGAAATAACTGAATTAATTCAGGAACTCAACACGCTAAATCACAAATCATACTGGACTAAAAAGAAAAAGCCTTTATAAACTCAGGTCCATAATTTTCTTAATTCTAGCCCCAATCAATCTAGTGAAGAATTAGATATGTTTAGTTTCGATACATAGATTGGCAACGTGGATTTTTCAAGAGAGAGAGAGAGAGAGAGAGAGATTTTTTTTTTATACAACCTAAGTTAGATATAATTAATAAGTCAAAAAGAACATATAATGTACATAATCTTAAATTAGTCTGTAATGAAGCAATTCAAGGAATGTACCCCAATCATTATTATTTGTTTACTGATGGGTCTAAAGATAAAAATGAAATTGGAGTAGCATTTTTTGATCCACAGAGTAAAAGCTCTCTGAAACTCCAAATAAATTGTAATATTTCTATAATGCATGCCGAACTGATTGCTATCACAGAAGTTTTGTCATATATTCATAGCATTAATTTAAATTATTTTGTAATTTTAATGGAATCAAAAAGCGCTCTTCAACATTTAATAAATGTACGTCATATATTGGCTGAATGTGTCCGGAATGAAGCGGAAAGGAAAATTTTTTTGCTAAAATTTAATATAAATTCATTAGACATAGGAGCTTTTAACAGCGTTCTAGCCTATCCTGCCTCGTATCAGTCAAGAATGTTGTATAAAGTAGTACAAGTCGGATTAAGACATAGAAATACTTAATATTTTTTATTTTTAAGGTTGATTATTGTAAGTTACATTAATTACATTTAGTTATACCTATAGGGGTGGCATGATCACTTTGTGACCAAACCCTTTTAAAATAAAGATTGAAAAAAAAAAGAATTCGACGGGTGAAATTTACATAAAGTTTATACACACTACACTCATAGGTACGGGGAGTGGGCTTGTTCTTTCATTTCCCCTATTGTGAAAGCAAATATACAGACAAATTTAAAGAAATAAAATTATATCATTTGGCTCTGTTTATAGTGACCTGCTGTGCCAGCGGTCGCGGGTTCGACTCCCGCTGGGGGCATTCATTTGTGTGATGAGCACGAATGTTGTTGTTGGGTGTTTATATTATAATAATATGATAGGATTTAAAGTTATTTGTGTAGTGTATCAACTATCAAATATCCATAGCTTACCGTGGAACTAAATGGTGCTGTGTGTTAATGTCCCAACTTATTTATTTATTTATTATAATTAAAATAGCTGGTGTTTAATTTAAATTCCCGCGAAGACAGAGAAAAGTGTACTTCTAACAAATATTTTTAAGATTTATTATATTCATGAATAAACATTTAAAAAATTAATTTTTTAAAGATTATTCAATAATTTAGTATTTAATATAGGCAGATGCATACAATTCTGCCAACGCGGCACCCATGTATCAATTAGTACACCATCAATTTATTCGAAAACATCTTTAATACAAGAATTATTACTATTTTTAAAAATTAAGTCCATATGGCATTCAAAACATAAATTCACGAGTATAAAGAAAATTTCTAAACTAACATTTTTTTTAATATTTATTTTTAAACTTTAAAAATAAAAACATAAAATATTTTTTTACTTCCCATAAGTAAACTGGAAGTGTTTAGTTGACAATTCTTACCAATAATGCTATTAAATTCGCGCCGATCGCGTCTAGTCTAACTCTTGCAGCCAGACTTACGTTCCATAACAACGTTATTACACCAAATTGTTGTGATTATTACATAAATAAACATATTATTTTCTTATTCTACACAAACAAATAACATTCTGTTGAAACAATATCTTTTTACGGGCCATAAATATGTTGAAACTCCGTCACCAAGCGTAATTTTAATATATCATTATTCAGGTCGCGTATAAAACCTTGTATATTATTCAATTGGGGTACTTCTGCTCAGGCATTTTCGTTGATTTCACGTGCGATATAAATCACAATTTCCGCTTTTATTTAATTTCTATCTTCTATTTTAGTGATGTTTCGTGATAAATTTCTATTGCTGATATTTATATTCTATTGTTATGAAATAAAAATAAGATGCATTTTTTATGCCTTTTATTTTTTGAATGCTAATTGCGTGTGGGAGTACTTAATATCGGTCAAGACTAAAGTATCATTTCTCCTTTCCATAAACATATTGTCGCGTAATATGTAACATCATAGCATTAAGAAATAATAATTAAATATGGCACGTCTGAAGCATGCTTGATACACCCTAAGATAGTTGTCAACGTATGACAATTAACAGACAAGAACATTTGAAATAAAGTACGTATTTTAAATAAAGACAAGGACAGTTAATAGTAAATTGCCGTGCGTGTGAGAGAGAAACAAAACATTTTCCAGAAAGAAATTGAAATTACTAGAAAAGATTTAAAATTTCAAATAGATGAATAGAATGTTCTTTGTTTATGCATATAAAAAGGCCGGCACTGTGTAGAAAGATCAGATGAATTTCGGAGCTACGAAAAGACAGAATAAATACGAAAAAGTAAAAAAGTTAGGAAAAGTGGAGTAAAGTCATAGTGCAAATGTAACTAATAATAGTGTAACTAAATAGTACTCACCAGTAGCACATACCATTTAAACAAATTAAGTCTAAGATTAAAAATATATTAGTGAATAAAGCGTATTATACCGTCACGGAATACTTCATATGTCAATGTGTGGAACTAATGTCTGGTTAGATCTCACGTAGGATAAGTAGATAATTATTGTATTGCAATGTTGTAAATAATTATTATTTTAAAAGAGCAACTGTTGAGTTTCTTGCCAGCTCTTCTCAGCAGAACTGCCTTCCGAGCCGGTGGTAAATTCCTCACGGTCTAACTACACTGACATCTTAATATATATAAATCTTGTGTCACGATGTTGGTCCGGGATGAACTCCGAAACTACTTATCCGATCTTAACGTTTTTTTTTTCAAAATGTGTGATTTGTTCCAACTTAAAAGATAGGATAGTTTTTATCCCGATTATTTCCTTTTTTTATTGCAAAATTGACGATTTTCATATGTGTGCCACAGCAACGCGTGGCCGGGTCTGCTAGTTTAATATAAATTTAAAACATAAAACTGACGATTCAAAAATACATGTAAAAGTCTATTTGAATAAAGTATATTTTGATTTGATTCGATTTGACTCAAAGACTGAGTTAAACCAGAACTTTACACATACCGCGTATGTGGTAACTCCTATGAATCAAAAGTAATAATATTTTATAGTGCAGAACACGTACTTTAGTTTCCGATCCCAGAACTCATAGAACGTAACAATATAGTTATTACTATATTGCTATTAATAACAAAAATCAGCAATGCAATTATTTCATGTACTTTTTATTTATTTTTAACAAAAATATTGCTTTCAACCTCACTGGCCTTGATAGCGTCACCGAGCGAGAACAGAAGGCTTAGCTGTGAAAAATTGAGCAGTATATAACTGTAACGAGATATACCACCATAAGAGTACCTCCTGTGAGGTTATCCAACTATATTTTAAAAATAATTGGCAAGCGTCAGCAACATAATATTCACATTTAAAAAATGTCAAAAAAGAAATATTTTGTATAACATTGCAACTGATATATGTCGAACGATAGAAACGAATTTACGTTTTCGTTCCAAGTGCAGTCGAGGGCAGTTTAGCCATTTTATTGCGATGCTAACAACCTCAATTAAAAAGATAAAATACTAATTAAATCAAGTAACTCCAGAGGTATCTATACTCGAGCTTTTTTTTAATCAATTAAAAACGGTAGGTCATGTTTAGTTTGGTTTGTAACGGAAACAATCACTTGATGTGCGACAAAACAGTGGATAAAAAAACTTGTTTATAATAAAACATAAGTACAGTATAAAATAATAATGGTTATTTGATCGTTGTTTCATTAGATAATTGACTAATTGGTGGACTGTAATTGCAGGCAAGGAGAAACATCTGAAAGAAATAATGGCACCTAATTATAGCAATTATACCCGAAGAGGCTAATATTATGCTATCCCACTCTATTAGAACCATCGACATTATTTGTTACAACTTGAGTAAATTAATGAAACTTTGTTTGTATTTGGGAATTAAAATATTATTTAAATATACATAATTATTCTAACTAATATTATAAAATGAATATCCATGTGTTTGGATATCTGAATGGATGTTTGTTATTCAGTCACGCCAGAACGGCTGAACGGATCTGGATGAGATTTGGCACAGAGATTAAAGTCTGGAAAAGCACATAGGTTACTTTTTATCTCGGAAAAATATACGGTCCTTTTAGGATAGATTTGTTTTTGTTTTTCTGGATAATTTATATTGTTGCTAGTTTTATACTATATTATGACTTGACTAAATAAATATATTCTATTAGATTTTTCCGGCGACTCTGCTTGTGTGTTTTATTTGTGTAAAAGAATATAATTCCTTCACTTGAAAGGGTCAAACTTAAGACATTGAAATTAAAGGTCACTTCTCCATAAATAATTTATAAAGCAAAAAAATAATAATAGGGAAATATATTAATTTAAAGCTAGCTTAGTTTCTAACTAAGTATTAGTAACTAAAAAAGTCATCACAAATGTAGACAGAACAAAAAAACTCAAAAGCTAAATCTTGTCTGCCGAAAGAAAGACGCTCAAGAAATATAATACCATAATATTCATTATCATTATTTTTAAGAGAATATATTAAAAGTAAAAATAGCTAAGTCACTGCTTTACTTTTTAATACATTTATACAGATTCGTGCTCGTATTTAGAAAACTTATTACCGTTTCCAACATGAAATTTCTTCTAATGGCCATTAATCAGCTGTTTTTGCCTCAACTCTGTCTGCAGATACCTCAAATTACAGCGACACGGTTTTCTTATAGACGCGATGGATGCTTCGCAATTTGTTTTTATAAAACCACTTTATTCGTTTATGTTTTTATATATTTTATAACTGTACAGTTTAAAATTATAGTTTAAAAGATGTTTTTATTTCGGAAATGGACATAAATTTTTTTTCGAAAGTGACTCTTTTGATTTCTAAAGTTATATTTTATATCAATAATCTAATATGTAAAATCTCGTATCACAGTGGTATTGGTGGCTCCCTTCGAAACGGCTCGACATTATTAATTAAATTTTCTTTGCATGAAATGAATGAATAAATGAAAAACAAAGGGAAAAACTTTGTATCCAGCCGCGATTCAAACCCAGAAACCCGTGATTATCAATCTTGCGCCTTGGCCGCTTAACTACGATGCTTATGCACGAGAGTGAGAAAATAGCGACTATATTTTGCGTGCGTATAATGCGAAAAAAACCGCATGAAAACTCAAAAACACGCGTTTTCCCATACATAAGACTAATCTAGATCGATATTTCGCTCCCGAATACCGCCACATATTAAATTTCAGCGAAATCGTTAAAGCCGTTTCCGTGATCGCTGGTAAAAATAAATATATATACAAGAATTGCTTGTTTAAATACTTTAGATATATTACCGCCAATCAATTAAAACTAGTGTTCGTCCATTCGTCGAAATTCAACCATAATCATTATTGAAAATTTCAGGAAAACATATATAAATAGAATTTACCTACCCATGTAAAAAAACTACTTCCAAATTTTTTTATTGATAAAAAAACTTGCTAAAGCTCGTCAATAGCTACCAAATAAAAAAGACCAACAGAGGAAAAAAGGTACTGAACAATTTTTTTCTTTGCCTATTTTTACAAATTAACTTAATTTAAGTTATTTATTCATCTGCATATGAGATAAATATTTATAAATAAATACATTGATATTTGTTGCGGCATACCCTACTTAGAACATTATGCTAAGAAATGGCATAATGTTTTAGAAACTAAAAATGAGTCTTGAAATACTTAATAGGAAAAACGGAAAAATTCATCATGAAATTCTTCACTACTATTATATGTACATCAGTTTCAATGAAAGAATCCCATCATTAGCTTTATTCATTGATAGGCATTATTATAGATTATAAACAATGTACTCGTAGATTGAATGGCTTTTATTTAATTTTAACATAAATGTAAAAGCGATTCACTACTTTATATTGTTAATATTTTATTTATTGTGTGTAATTAATTCTGTTCATTATTACAAGTAGAACTTTTCTCAAAATTGTAAAAATTAACATCCAAATAATTTATTTTACATGTATTCAGCCCTTTTTCACGTCCCACTGCTGGGCACGGGCCTCCCTTCAATACAAGGGGGATCAGGCCACCACGCTGGCCAAGTGCGGGTTGGCGGTTATTTTACATACTGAATAAAATAACATAAAATAACATATGCTGAATAAAATATTTTAAATTATAACAAAATGTATTTTTATGAATTCTTTTATAAGTACAATGTGAACATTTTATTGCCTCACTTGTCTAATGGCTGGCATTTATCAAGCCGCAGATCCAAAAGTCCTTGGTTCGTTCGTTCAGGTCGCGTTTTATCAAATTCTTAATAGCAGGCCGGAGTGAAAGTTAGTGATTCACTCCTTACTTTGAAGAGCATGTAAACGGTCGGTATTATCCTTGACCGGTCTCTTACCGGTCATGTCCAATCATCGTTCTATCAGACTTTGTGAGTGAAAGGAATGGATAGTATACTTGCATTCCCACGACAAGGCTGTGCCAACTCAAATTCAAAAGCTAAATACTTCATTCAAATAAATATTTGCCCGCAGTTTAAATACAGGAGTCAGTATTGTCTAAATCCCATGGATTTTAATCATCAGATGGTCTTGTTTACATTTCCTCATTGCTGAATTGGAATGATGCATGATTAAACAAACAGACAAATATTCTAGGAACTACTCCTATTATATACTAAAGATGAAATGAAAATAATTAAAATATCAATGTACTGTAATTTTTGCTTTGGTAAAAATCTATTAAATTATAATTAATTAAATACATGTATGTACAATGATACATGAAGTATGCCAAATTCTTTATCCTTAAAAATATTTCAAAACATTTCACTCCTAATCGACATTAAAAAGAGGGAAATACTGAATTTAGATGTAAGTTTCTTGGGAATATATTTTCATTTTGGGCTTTTTCGAAGCCTTTTATATAATTTTAAGAAAAAACCTATCCCTTAATGAAAAATATTGATTTTATTTCAAAGTGGTTCTTAAGTATGTGTGTCCTTTATTTGAAAATCAATTAAAAATATAGAATCAAGCAACAGATTCACGCATTGGAGTCTCTTAAATGGTAGAAAAAACACCTCAATATCTCACCCGCAGTTCCCGACTTTGTATTGTGGAGTTGTAATGTGCTAGCTAATTCTATGTCAAGAATGCTAAGTGGACCGACCTACTATGCCGAGTGTTTCAAGCCCCATTTTTACTTGTGTATCCACTTGCATTGGGGTCGCGAGCTATTTTTATTTAGCATTTATAAGATATCTGCAGTGTTACTTTTCCTCTTACTGCCGGCGAGTAAACGCAGTATTTGTTTTACTATGAAAGTTGTGTGCTTATTATACTTTGACCTCATCCCACAACTGTGATATGTTTTTTTATGTAAATATACACTTACTCTTGAATTCTGTCTATTTTCATTTAGAGCAACAATTTAATATTTTTAAACTGTTTACGATAATGATAGCTCAATATAATCTAAAATCATTCACCATTCATGAAACATAAATGAGGAATTATAATATTTTTAAATCATTTTGGATATGTTATAGAAATCTAGCGTAAGTACTGTCGTTAATTTATAATCAATTTAATATCAATAAATTCTAAACCAAAACCCTAATACAAAAATATTTAAAAAATGCATAAATATTTTTTTAAATTAATAAATATATTTCAAACTAGCAAAACCCGCGGCTTTGCCCGCGCTAAAACTACAACAAAAAAACTTTAAAAGGTAAGTTTCATACAAATTTTCGTCCCTTATTTTATCTCTTTATGGGATAAATTTCAAAAAACGCTAAAACACGTATTTATTTAATTGTATTGAAGAGCATTATTACCAAGTTTCAAGAAATTCTGATCATAAATATTTTTAGGTTGTGTTATAACGGGTATTCCCGTGGGAATGAGATAATCTTCCGCGGTAAGAAGTATCCTATATGTTGACCCGGATATCCAGCTATCACATACCAAATTTCATCAAAATCCCTCAGTGTTTTTTTCTGTGATGCGGTAACAGACAGACAGACAGACAAAAATTCTAAAAACTAAACTGCCATGGGACAGTACACGTTATAACACAACCCAAAAAATATTTATGATTAGAATTTCTTGAAACTTGGTATTAATACTCTTCAATACATATATTAGGCAATATTAGGCATATTACAATCATATATTTATAGAATATCATCGGAAAAAAATATAAAATTATATATTTGTCAGACAATAACAACGGTTACCATGGCAACATGGCAATGTATTCTATCTCTTTCTTTCGCCGGCTTAATATAATCTATATATTTATGTGTTTGTCTCTTTTAAGTGTCGCATTTTCATTTCATCGAGTTTCAAATCGCAACGATTCTAAAGAAGTTTCACTTCATAAAATATGTTTCGACTTTAAGGTTTTAAAAAGTAAGAAATATATTAACGAATTGTTCCATATTTTGTAGGTATTTGGTGCCTAATCAAATATTTTTACCGGTGATAGTACTCACTCAAGCCTGAGAAGTCCGACTGGATGGGTACCACTCCCTTATCTATTTCTGCCGCCAAGCAACAATGATCTCATTGTTGTTCCACTTTGAAGGATAAGGTAGCCAGTGCAATTACAGACAAGAGGCATATCGTCTTAGTCCTCACAGTGACAACGCACCTGCGGTTCTGCATTTTTGTTACGTAAAACCTAAGTGCGTTAACCGCAGGGGTTATGAGCGACAGATACTTTCCTTTCCATCAGGTGGTCTGTCTGCTCGTTTGTCACTGAACACCATAAAAAAAAAAGAAAAAAACTTCCAAAGTCGATGGCAGCTAACGTAAGATATTCTAATCTTCTTTATCTCTAAACCTCATGATCAGATCATTTTATTATATGGGACCGTCTCGCAAGTAGACACTGATTAAAAAATTAAATCAATATTAAATGGAAGTGAAATATGTCACTTCTACTTTTGTTTATGTATGTTAATACAGTTAAATATAATTAAAAATTTATGAATTTTACAAAAATATCAAGCTACATTTACCAAACATGTCTATTTGTTTCAGGTTATTTCTGGCATATCACGGACTTCCACTACGACCCACTGTACACAGCGCAAGGCGATACTAGAAGACGTAGGTATAAATTTGTAATCGATAAAATATATTTGTGACATTTTCTCATATACCTAAATCTAATAAGAAGCGGAATTTATATATTTTTACTTTCACCACGGGATATTATTATTACAATTATTATACAATTTTTTTTTTGATTGAATACGAAATTAAATAGAAACATGAATAAATTTCCAGGCAGAAAAATTCTTGCAAAGTTAATATTAACCAAATATGTATCAAAAGAAATATTTCCTTTCAATTTAAATATTATTATACAGTGGTCACTTGTAATTGTAGTGAAGTATTACAAAATTGAAAAGTGACATTTATATATTTAGTTCATTGTTTTCGCTAAAATATGACAATATGGATACATTTAAACGAGTAATTCTTGTATATTTATATCTTTATATCTTTATTTATTTATATCAGCGATCTCGGAAATGGCTCTAACGATTTCGCTGATGTTTGGTATGTGGAGGCTTTCGGGGGCGAAAAATCGATCTAGATTAGTCTCATGTCTGGGAAAACGCGAGTTTTCGAGTTTTTATGCGATTTTCTTTTCCATTATTCTATGGTCGATAATTTCTTACGCTCAAGTATAAGCATCGTGGTCGCAGTCAAGGCGCAAGTTACACAACACGTACCCGGGATCGAGTCCCGGTCGGTATACAATTTTTTTTTTGTTTTTTTTTGTATTTATTCAAGTTTTTAGTTTTTTTTTAATCTATAAAATACGATAAAACAACAAAGAACTCCGAGCGAAGCTCGGTCGCCCTGGTACTATGGATTAAAGTAAATAAAAAAATGACCTTATAAGTGAAAATGACATGGACTTCAAAAAAGCCTTACAAGTAAATTATTCCATCATAAAGCTGGACTTTTTCGTGAAAAAATAACTCCTTGAGTTACTTTAATAAAATATAATTTTATAGTTGCGATTAATTTTCCAATCATACATACTTTTTTAAATAATATGTTACATTCAAATTAAAAACCTCCTACTTCTGAAATTAGTGTACTAAAATTATAGGTTTTTACTACAGATTGTCGAAGAGCAGACGAGCGTGGGAGTTCAGGCCATCATCGGGCATTAGGCCGTCTTGGAGACTACTCATGCGACAGTTCGCTAGAACTTATACAATCCGCGTTGAGATACATGCGCACGCGTCATTCAGAAAACGTAGAATTTGTTTTATGGACTGGGTAAGTTAAATTTAATTTAGATTAATAAATTATGTTATAATTTCGATTAAGACACGCAAAGATCAAAATAACAGAGGAAACTTTTTTATATTGCTTCAGAATACATTATAATACTTCTAGTAATATTCTAAATACTAACTTATAAATTAGGCAAGGATATAAAGCTCAAGATACTTTCTTAAATCTATACTGTACATATTATAAAATTCTGAGCCGAATCTGTGTATTATATATGTGTTGGAAAATTTTATTAAAATAGTCGTTATCAACGATACAGAGGCCGAATCTATAGTTTTTTTGAATTCTTGTCTGTCTATCTGTCTTGGAACGCATCACGAAAAAACCACTGGACAAATTTTGATAAAATTTGGTATGATGATAGTGGGTTATCCGGGTCAACATATAAGAAACTATTTACTGCAGAGAAAATATCTCATCTCTGAGAAATCTACATTAAACGTTAAAACGTAACTTGGGACGAAACCGAGACGAGCGAGAGTGAGCCGCTAGTATATAGTAATCAGCCCTGTTTAACGCCCCACTGGACTTTGCCCGTACCCAGGTACGAGCATAGTCCACCACGCTGGCTAAGTGCGGGTTGGCGACCTTCACATGTCTTTTAAAAACTTGCTAGGTTGTCTCAGACATGCAGGTTTCCTCACTATCTAGTATAAAGATAAAATATTGAAAAGTGTAAATTAGGCTTCTATTCATCTCATGTCATTTGAACCACTGTTAAATGTTAAATGTTCACGGGTTGTTTTGTTGTATGTACCTACAGATTATATTTGGTATATATTTAATAAGCAAATAATTAATTTTAACTAAAAATGTACTTTAAAATCACTTTTGACTTTAAAAAAAACTTCAAATTCATATAACTTGAAATCGGTTCTTAATTAATTATTATTGGTAAAATGATATCATGTAAGTCTCTTTCTTACACAAACTCCGTCGTTTTGAAGTCTGTTAAAAAAATAAACAAAAACTATTTAAAACATATTTTTACAGGGATATCGTTGCTACTCAATACTCCAACAACGAAGATAACAGGTACCAGGCGATCAGAAACATAACCGAGCTTCTCCGTATGACGTTCAGTTCGCACTTTGTCTTCCCCGTACTCGGCCATACAGACCCGGCACCCTCCGAGACACTGACTAATTTGTGGAGTCATTGGTTACCTATGGAAGCTTTGCAGACTTTAAAAAACGGTACGTTTAATTTTAAAGAAGTTAGCAGTTTAGTATATGAAATTTTGATTTTTAAGTAATTTCACAGTTTTATTTTGATTTTTGATAACAATGAGTCGTGATCTCGGCTGTAAATCCGAAAAAAAATAGTATAATTTAGAATGTAGCCAGCGCAATTACAGGCAAGAGGCATATCATCTTAGTCCTCACAGTGATAACGTACCGGCGTTTCTGCAGTTTTGTTACATAAAACTTAAGTGCATAAACCGTAGGTGTTATAGGCGACAGGTATCACTTACCATCAGGTGGACTGTCTGCTCGTTTATGACTGAGTACCATAAAAAAAAAAAAAAAAAAAAAAATTCAAATACATAAATTTAAGAAAGTATGGCCGTTGCAGCAATATTCGATTGATTAATCTATTTTATTAAAATTAGAAAATAAAAAAATCGTGCTTAATATTGTATGCCTTTTTAATGTTAATACTTTTCTCTTCTCTTTTTTATTCGAATCTGTCACAAACGTAATTTATAAAAAGTAAATGAAAAAGGTCTTATTTAAAAATATAAAAGTATAAAAAGGATGTGTGTGTATGTTTGTGTGTATATATGTTTGTGCCTACAAAAGTATTTAATATTGTAGTAGGCTGTGCCTGATGTGTGGGAGGAGAGGCCATTTATAAAATATTTTATTGACAAATATTACAAGGGGTTACAAAGGCTTAAGTCACGTTAATAGTAGATTAATTTCAGATTATTTTTTATACATACACTAAATTATAACTAAGCCGAATCTGTACATGGAATATTTTTTGGAAAATCTTATTAAAATAAACATTATTATCGATTCAGAGACTGAATCTATACATTTTAGAATTTTTGTCTGTCTGTCTGTCAGACTGTGACCGTATCATAGAAAAATCACTCGAGGGATTGAGATGAAATTTGGTATGATGATAACTGGTTATCCGGGTCAACACATAGAATACTTTTTACTGTGGGAAAATATCTCATCTCTGAGAAATCTATAATAAACATTAAAACGTAAGTAGGAACGAACCCGAGCAGAGCGAGGGTGAGTCGCTAGTCTCTTTATAAATTGAAAGATTTCCAACCTTATGGGTGGGGGCAACAGTAAGCTACAGGCGACAGCACTTATCTAACAAAGTCGATTAATATTAAAACCTATAGTAGTGAATCTGACTAATTTTTTATTTACACTTACATTTACATAATTTTTTATTTTGTGAAATAAATCTTGCAGTTATTTAATTTTATTTACTCGAAATATAGCGAAAGATTTTTATAACTAAATGAAAAATTAAAATCTCAAGTTCAAACTTGTTCTCTCATCTTTTATTCTATTCATTATTGAGGAAAGAAGTGCGACGAAACTCGTTATTCTTCTCCTATTATATCCTATTTATATAATTCTATTTTGTTTGCTTTCACGACCATAAAACATTATGGCAGTGTGTATGGCAGTGGTTAAATAAGTTAGTTTCTTGTTTGCAGTAAATGTAAGTTTACAATTAAAAATCAATTTATTTAAACAATCTGTCTGCTACACTTATATACAGGAAGTTAATTTGTGAAAAAAAAAAACATTTTTTTCAATCGACTTTGTGACCTATGCGCCAATTTTACTTAAAAATTTTACCATCCACGACCACTTAAAAATGAACCTGTATGTATACAGATAAATTTTATTTCAAAAAAAAAATATATGCATCGAAGCGACACACAACGAAATTTTAATTTTTAAAGCCTAGCTAGTCTCTATAATAGTCTTTTTAGACACTGCTAGCTAGGCTGGACCTAGGTCCAAGCAGAAATCCTAACGATATTTTTCTCAAAGCAATGCCTAGAAAAACCTTCGCAAATTGAATGGCACTCTACAGAGCAGTGCATTTTGCTTTGACGCCCAGCTATTCTCAGTTTTTGCTAATCGGATAAAGATAAAACAAAGCGAGCTCTACTTGTTTTTCTGCAGCCAAGTTTCGTTAAATTCGATTTTGGTATCAGCAGTTCGAGACAGTTTCTAGTTTTGTTTGTTCTTGTTTCACTTTTCTGTTTTTCACAACTTGTCCTTAAAAAACGTAGTATATTGCACTATCTAACGATGGACATTAAGGAGATCTTTATTTATTTGAAAACACTATTTTCCTAGAATAATTGAATAATATAAAATGATACAATGGTACTAAAAATTACTTGCTAGACTGTTTTATGTAGATATTAGAAACTCCATGGTATTTTTCTGTTGTTCTTAACAAAAATTTTCAAGCCATCTCCGATAAATCGGTGAACATACATGTACATAAAAAATACTTACATGCTTGAGTAACCTCTATCATTTTTAAAATCGATTAAAATAATCATTATTCCACACAAGTATTGTAGTCTGATTATACTTATTAAACGTTATAACTAAAAACAATCTCAATCTATACATATAATAAAAAAGTAACAAAGCGAAATCTCTATATAAAATATTTTTAAAAAGCAATGACTGTTACGTGTTGTGTATAGACCCCAAAACAATAGTTGTTGTTATTTTATTAGTTTTTGTTTGTTAGTTGTACATTTCCCGCAAAAAAATCAGAACAGTTTTTAACTAAATTTTGTGTAGTGATAACTTATTACTCAGGTCGACATTTAGCATACCTATTACTACAGGAAAATCTCTCATTCTCACGGGAAAACAAAATAACTAGTTCGGCAGAGTTGTACAATAACTATTATCTATTCAAAACGAAGCGAAGTAAGCCAAGTAAGAGCAAGTCACAAGCGAGACTGATAAATTTTTAATATTTATCTAATGATTGTATAATTTTCTATTCAGGTGGTTACTACACGATAGAGCAATCGCACAGTAAATTAAGGATCGTGGCGCTCAACACGAACTTGTTCAGCGTAAGTGAAGCCAAAAACGTGCACGCGAAACGTCAGTGGGATTGGTTAGACACAGTGTTGGAGAAAGCCACAAGCAATAACGAAATGGTAAGTGCTTTTTTTCCGATCCAACTTAACTGTATCCGGGCTTCAGTGGACGTCTAATATTCAAATTAACATTTGAAGAAGTATTTTTATTTAGTTAGCATTATTTTGTTCAGTTATTTCAAGCAGTATGTTATAGTAGGTGTTATAAATGTAGTCTCTTACCCTAGACCAGGGATTCCCAAAGTGATCGATATCGATCCTTTGGGGTCGATAACCGTTTCCCAGGGGTCAACGTAAGCGAAAACTGATTTTTGGGGTCGAGGACGTCTAAAAATCGACCCCTATTAATTAACATTTATTTATTACTAGCGGCTCACCCTCGCTTCGCTCGGGCTCGCCTCTAGACAAACAAAAACAAATCTATCCCACGGGAGCCGGACATCTTTCCGGGATAAAAAGCAGCCTTTTGTTTATTCTAATGTATGAACTATATTACTGTAAAGTTTCATTAATATCCAATCAGTAGGTCCTGTGAACTAAGCTGTATAAGTTACTACAGTTTTTTTTCTATCCCACGGGAACTCTTTAACTTTTCAGGATGAAAAGTATTTAAGATCTTGCCCGGGGATAAAAGGTACCATCATGCAAAATTTCATTTAAATCGCTTTAACAGATTCGTAGATTAGCCCGTACAAACAGACAAACAGACAGTGTAACAAAAAATTTGAAAAAAATCTGTATTTGTTCTATTGCCCTTCTTACCACCCCCCCCCCCGACTTGGTTTTTAGCATTTTATTTCTATGTACAGACATTCGACCTCTATAGTTTGGTGTGTCCTTTTGAACGAAAGTCATAGTTAGGTACGCTCATTTTCTTCATATCTCCAGTTCAAAGCGGAATACGACAGTGAAACTCATATGAATCGCTTTTCTACATCAAGCCCTTATTGACACATAAGTTTCGATATAGGTTGCCATTACGGAGCTGGTTTGCTGTACTTATCCGGCTACACCCTTTCATCTAAATCGGTCCAGTAGTTTCGGAGCTTATTCGGTACAAACAAATAAACAAACAAAAAAGTCTTTTCTTTTTATAATATTATAGCGGCTCACCCTCGCTACGCTCGGGTCCACCTTTAATCAAACAAAAACAGATTTATCCCACGCACCTTACCCGCCCAACGCACAGTACCCGCACTATGTACTTCTAATGCCCTACGCACTATACCCAAACTACGCACGTTACCCGCCCTACGCACTTTAACCGCCCTATGCACTATGACCGCCCTACGCCCTTTGACCTCGATACACACTTTGACTCCCCCACGCACTTGACCCCCCCCCCCTTCCCCTCCTCCCTTACGCAATTCAACCGCCCTACCCACGTAGCCCGCACTAAGCACTAAACCGCCCTACACGCATTACCCGCCCTACGCTCATTACCCGCCCTATGCTTTTTACCCACTCTTCGCACTTTTATAGCCTTACGCACTTTTCCCGCCCTATGCACTTTACCCGCCCTACGCACGTTACCCGCAATACACACATTACCTGCCCTACGCACATTACCTGCCCTGCGCATAATACCCACACTACGCACATACCCAGGAGTATATATAATCTCACCGGCTCACCCTCGCTTCGCTCGGGTTGCCTCTAAACAAAAACAAATCTATCCCACGGGAACCGTTCATTTTTCCGGAATAAAAAGACGCTTATTTGTTATTCTGATGTATGATGTAAAAAACTATATTATTGTAGAGTTTTATTAAAATCCAATCAGTAATTTTTGTGTACTAAGCTGTATAAGTTACTATAGTTATGTAACTATCTTACGGGAACCCTTTAGTTTTAAGGGATGAAAAGTATCAAAAATGTTGACCGGAGATATAAGGTACCACCATATGAAATTTCATTTAAATTGGTTCAATAATTTCGGAGATTAGCCCGTACAAACAGACAAACAGACAGAGTAACAAAAAATTTGAAAAAAATCTGGATTTGTACTATTGCCCTTTTACAACCCTTGACTCGGTTTTTAGCATTTTTTTTCTATGTACAGACATTCAACCTCTACTATTTTATTATAGTATAGATAGATTATTTATTTTAAAAGGGGTTGTTATTATTTAAAAAAATCTAAAAAAAATATAATATGTTTTCAAAGGTTATCTAAAACCTCGCTTTAGTTTTAAGTTTCTAGCTTTGAAGGTTTTCGAGATATACCTTTTTGAACGAACGTCATAGTTACGCTCATTTTCTTAATATTCCAAGGTCAAAGCGGAGTACGACAATTAAAATCGTATGAATCGCTTTTCTACATCAAGCCCTTATTGACACATAAGTTTCGTTATAAGTTGCCATTAAGGGGCCAGTTCGCTATACTTATCCCGCTAAACCCTTTCATCTAAATCGGTCCTGTAGTTTCAGAGCTTATTCGGTACAAACAAATAAACAAACAAAAAAGTCTTTCCGTTTTATAATATTATAGCGGCTCACGCTCGCTTTGCTCGGGTTCACCTTTAGTCAAACAAAAACAAATCTATCCCACGGGAACCGTAAATTATTCCGGGATAAAAAGTAGCCTATTTGTTATTCTGATGTATGAAATATATTATTGTAAAGTTTCATTAAAATCCAATCGTTAGTTTTTGTGTACTAAGCTGTATAAGTTACTACAATTTTTTAACTATCCCACGGGAAGTCTTTTATTTTCTGGGATGAAAAGTATCCTAAATGTTAACCGGGGATATAAGGTACCACCATGCAAAATTTCATTTAAATTGGTCCAACAGCTTCGGAGATTAGCCCGTACAAACAGACAAACAGACAAACAGACAAACAGACAAACAGACAGAGAAACAAAAAAATTGAAAAAAATCAGGATTTGTTCTATTGCTCTTCTTACACCCCCCTGACTCGGTTTTAAGCATTTTTTTTCTATGTACAGACATTCGACCTCTACAATTTTATTATAGTATAGATTATTTGATACTTTCAAAATACTGTATAAGTTAGTGTTACGTGTACCAATTTGTTATAAAAATGACTAATATTTAAGTAGAAATAAATTAGAGATAGAACTTTGAAAGTAATTTGGCTATGGGGATCTGAGATATCAGTTAATTTTGGAAAAGGGGTCTTTTACCCAAAATTGTTAGGGTATCTCTGCCCTAGACTATATGATGTGTGTTAAAAAATATAAAACTTGAGGTATATATTAGTAGTATATTTTCATGATTCTTTTAATGACTATTAAATTTATTTAAATCGGTATCTTTTTAGTTAAACTATAATTACCATGTTTGAAATTCAATTTTCAATTACTCTGGTTTCTCTATTATTTTTATACATTATTTTTATACAAATGATAATTAAATATTTATGAAAAGTAAAACCTGACCTGGCCCAACAGATTTGCTGCCCCAATTTCATAAAAAAATCTATATTATAAAAAAACACTTTCTGGTTTCCCGAATTTCAATCCCGTGATTTTTCGGGCGAATTTTCCATTTTTTGCCTAAAATCATATTTGAACTATTACGCATATTTTAAAAACAAAAATAGCTAAATCGGTCTAGCCGTTCTCAAGTAATGCGCTTAACAACGAAAAACAATATATTTTTTATATAGATTAAACAATATAAGTAAACACCTAAAGTACATATATATGTTTGTAAATTTATTTGAAATGATTGGATGCTTTATGTGATCAACCCATTTTTTACTTAATGAGGCGCATAATAAATTTCATCGTATTTATTATGTGGAAATCCACTGCAATTAAAAGTTAGCCTTTTGTTTCTATTTTAATGATGCGATTTTGTATTGTCTCTGGATCACATATTGTGATTTCATTTGTGTTAAATTAACAACATAACTGTGAAACAAAAGGAGAGTAAGATGACAATAACCTATGTTAATCTATGACATAATAACGATATACCCTCGCTTCAACTTGGCTCTCATATTAGTCTGAGTCAAAAACTATAAAACTTCTTTCATTTATCCCGCGGGAATGGGTTTCTTTTACCGGGACAAAATAGCATTCGTAATAACGTCACATGCTTTTGCTACGATTTTACCGTTTCGGAAATTATCGGGTATCAACTTATAGTCAATATTATTTTTAACTAGCGGCTCATTCTCTCTTCGCTCGGGTTCGCCTCTAGGAAAACAAAAAAAAACAAATCCCACGGAAATCGTACATATTTTCCGGGATAAAAAATAGCCTATATGTTATTCCAGACTATAATCTATCTCTGTATCCAATAAGCCATATAAAAATTATAGATTATAAAATTAGATTTATAAATCTAATTAAGAATCGTGGTAATACCACGATTCTTAATAAGAAAATATCTAGATGGGAACCTTGTCCATCATCCAGAAGTCCAGACTATAATTAGATACATAACGTAATAATGTTTTTAATCATACATTTAATTGATCCACATGTAGAGAAATATTTTTAAAGTTTAGAGGTAAAAATGATTAGTCACTTAAGTTTTTTCACGTAAGAGTATGAGAATTAGTAATTATTATAGTCGCATACGGAGCCGCAGGACTAATCAAGTATTTTATTCACTTTATTTCTATATTACCAACATTATAAAATTATTCATTGTTATTAAAATCATTATTCTCCATGATAGGTACTTATTATTCAAACTATTTTTTATAATTTATTTTTTTGTTATAATACGATAATACGAAGGTGGCTCAACAACATTTAGTCTATACTAATATTATAAAGAGGAAGGGGTTGTTTATTTGATTATTTGTTTGAACGCGCTAATCTCAAGAACTACTAATCTGATTCGAAAAATTCTTTTTGCATTAGATGGCCCTTTTATTTGGAGAAGGATACATAACATCATGCTACTACCCACGGAATCGGAGTAGTAATCATAAATGTCAACAAATCGGGCAGACTTCCAAACATTATTGTTAACTGGCATATTTGTATGATTGTATAATCAAATAAATTTAACGCAGGTGAAACCGCGAGGCACAGCTAGTTAATTATATTTAAAGTGGATCAATTATATTTTGTATCAGGTAGTAACAATAAATTCAATGAATTTTATCATTTGATAGCTTCATTGTTTCGCATAATGAAAACAATACGTTATTATTATATAATTAAAGGATTTAAGCATTTCAATTACTAAATGTTGCTTTTTTTAATTAATTCTAACCATCAGACATTTAATTAAAATAAGTAGCTAAAGCTCAACCTTTGTAAGGATCCTTGTTTCGTAAATTCAATTAATATTTAAAAGCACTTTTTTCGGACCATGATCGTTAAGAATCTTATAGGCATACGAGTAGTCATGGGTTTGAGTCCTGTATGTAGCAAATTTAGATTAACAATATAGACATTAGCCTCAGTCTGTCTAAGACTAACACGAACAAAAAAAACAACATACCAGGTTTGCGTATTACCACCAGTGCAGACGATAGAACTTAGAATGAAGCTTTCATTCCCTTATAAATAGTACATGCAAAGGCATCTGGCACGACACAAACAAACGCCCGACTAGAGACAAAAAAGTCTCCATTCTCACATTGTGACCTTAAGTATCTGGCCACAATTAACATTCATAGTTTTGCTTAGGTAATCAGTAATTACCTAGGCAAAACTAAGAGTGGTAATTGTGACCATGAGTATCCAGTAATAATTGTGACTAGTACATGGTGGATGTAGAAATTCCCGAAGATCATTACGCAGAATTATTGCTGGAAATCTAATATACTTCTTCTTAAACTTATCCAAAGAATTGACCTGTTTTGGTATTCTACAATTTGATCTATTAGTGTACCTTCGCTTGCTTTACGCTAACATAAAACTCATCTAGGTTTCTTAGGAGGTCCTCTATGTTTCTTAAACCTTGAAAAACGATTTTTTTTCCTTTCTAATATAAAAACTTCAGTGGCGCAAAAAAGAACCTCCATCTAACATAATTGGTATAGTCCAAACAAAATTTACTGTAGTAGGAAATATCTGTGTCTCAGATAGGAATAGATTTTGCTGCCTCCAAATAATGATCGACAATAATGAGATAAAAGTGAAGTCCCCATATATATCCACATTACACGTAAAAGGGATTGTCGCTGTGCAAACATTTCCTAGTGTTGCAAGTTGCATGTTATAAGTTGTTTTGCTGGCGTTGATTTTGTTTAGTTTGGTACTCATTTTCATTCATTTGGTCACTTATTTAGACTACATGAGTACTAAACAAAGAAACTGTCATCTTCACCATAAAATTCTAATTTTACACCCATTTTTTTCTACTTAGAGTTAAGATTTAGGAGCTTTCCAATTCCGCAATATTGTTAAATGTTCCAAAATTTTGTAAAATTAAAAAATCACTTTAAAATAAAATATGTGCACTCGAACTCTTAAATATATGAAAGACGGTTCTTATTTTATTCAGATAATCTCTAGAAACAATTAACGCAAATCGGCTTAGAATTTATTGATTACATAAAAAACACATGACTTTTTCTTTCTATTTTAAAAATACATATACACACTGAAAGCAAAGTACATAAAACATTTACTTCTACAAAAATTGAATATAACATCAAAACATCAACAATTTGGTTGAATTTCACCAGTGATTATGTGAACGAGACTCTAATCTTGTAATTTATGAAAGCAGCGCCGGACTTCCCCGCGTGGTTCCGGTGCGCTAGTTATGATACCGTCCACTAACAAGTCCTATTTAAGCTGCCTTGAGAAACTATATACCGCATTAGATTTGGATTTGATTTAAATGATTTTCGTTGCGATTCATTTTTGTTACGTTATTTACACATCGATTTTTGATATGTTACTTTTATTTGATAGGTAGTTATTTATAATGAAGATGGATAGCTTTAAGTGAGGTGAGGATTCACCATTACATATTGTAAACGAGAAAATGATAAGATGAGTGATGAAATCTCTTTCGTGGTATGTTAGTTAGTCCTGTTTGTGATTTTTTCATTGAGATATATTACTGGAGATATGTTATGGTCTAAAGGCCTAAAAGAACTATAGGTAATAATAATAAATTCATTATAAAAAATATCCTACAAATATTATGAATTAAATGCGAAAGTTTGTTTGTTTTATTCTTTGTAGATTGAACGCGGGTGAAGCCGCGAATTCTGCTAGTTATGGAATAAAGTAAAATAAAGAAGTGAAAGTGTATTAATTATATAAGAACAAAATTTTAGGATATAAACATTTATTTACATAATGTAATACGATTTACAAAAGAAAATTAGCAACGCTTAGTGTTAACTTCAAGGCTTTACTTTCAACAATTTTACAAGAAAAGCATTTAAATATAATTTTAGACGTAAGCCTCGTAAGCCTTGTTGTACGCTACGCTCAAGAATGTTTCTGCATTCACAATTATGACTCATTACAAGGCACTGCTGTATATCACCGTGACAAACGGAGTATGTTACTTAACAAAATTAATGTAAATAAGAAGAATTTTGTGTTTTGCTCAAGTTGAATTGAGTTTGTTTAAAACAAGTTTTAGTTTAAATACCATTTTAGAAGCATTGGGTATTTTCATTTTACACACAACCAGTCATGAACCTAAACATGTAAGACACCATTTAGTCCAGTCAAATGAGGTCTGAAATCAAAATGTTGACACTCAACTTTGCATTTTTGATATAATGTAGTTTTAATGATACAAAAACAATGTGTAAAGGTTTTCGTGTCTGCAACCCCCGGCAAGGGTTCAAAGAAAATTGACAAAAGTGTTTATTCACAATTACTCGAAATCGGTAAAAATTGGACAAAAAAGTTGTAGTAAAAATGTGTAAAGTTTAAAATTTTACATAAAAAAGGTATCATGACTTTTTTTCCTCCGGTCAAAATTAACCGAGTTAGGGAGGTTTTTAGGCCGAATCCGTTTATTTTTAAGAGATTTTTTTTTAAATAAAACCTGAGGTATTATAGTTTTAAAACATTAGCAGGTATATAAGAAATAGAAATTTGTAAAATGCCCCCGATACCCAGCTACCCCCGCGAAAAATGGGGGACGCAAAGCGTTGAAAAATCGTTTCCGGCTTATTGTGACGTTCTATTGAAAAATGTTTTCTACAACAAAAGTTATAGGTCTATTCAATATCTACAACTTTTATAGATGACATTTTTTACAATAATCTCAAAAGTTTCCGAGATATTTGCAAAAAACTCGTTTTTTAATTTTTTCTTGGGTTTTTAATTTTAATTTCTACAATAAACTTTTCATTTTTATGAAACTAAAGGACTGAAATCTTCGAAATACATATAATAAGCAAAAAAAAATGGAAATTGAAATATTTTGCTATTTCCGAACAATTTATATTTTATGTTCTCGGGAGGCTGAAAATCAAATTTTTTACTAAACTATTTACGTCTTTTTTTCCTGAGATATTTAACTTTCAATGAGAAAGGATCCTTTTCTTTTTATCATCAATATCTTAGCATTTACTGGATGCACAGTAGATTAAAGGGTAAACTTAAAAATTCAAATAAATTTTCTTCAAGGATCTTTGATAGTTAATTTTTTTTTTTCATTTTTTACGTTTTTTTAAGAATTGTAACAAAAATATAAGTAAATTTTGTTAACATCAACTTAATTTTTTTATATTACATTTTTTTTAAATGATCCCTATGTGAAAATTTAAAACAAAATTTTTAAGAATGGGTGGGATTAAAATCCACCGCGCTGGCAAAGTGCGGGTTGACGGACTTCACATATCTTTTTAAGACTTACTAGACTCTCTCAGATATGCAGTTTTCCTCACAATGCTTTCCTTCACCGCTGAGACAAGTGGCAATCACGTTGGAAATGATTCGCACATTCGCACATGAAAATATCAGAGGTGCGAGACCCGGGATTCACTTCACCTGGTTTCCCAAGCGAGCCCGTTACCATTGGGCTACCACTGCTTTATTATTTTCAAAATACATTATACAAACACAAAATACATATTTAAATAGCTTTTTTATAATAACTTTTTACCGACTTACACAATGAAGTAGGGTTCATATTACGTATGTTTGTTTCTAATATACATACATATACGCGAAATCTTCACCAATTATATTATGTAAGTTGAAATTAATAAATTTTAACGATTTCAAGAAAAGATTCATAGTGTTGAAATAACCTGTGCTTCAAGGAAATAACATTTTATCAACACATACTAAGTAAATTGTATTAAATCAAGATTAACAAATAAATATAAACTTATGTATACATATGTATATTTTACTAAGGAAATGAAAAAAAAACCAAATATGACGACATATTCTACTACATTTACAATGAAGAAAATTTATGTATTTGGATTTCTGTACATATTTGTCGATCAATTGACAACGTATTCATAAGATGAAAAAGGGTTAAGAGTGATTTCCAAGAAATTTAACACGTACTCGTATCTTATATTAATAATATTTTCCGTTTACAGTCATTGTATACCTTCCGCCATAGAATAAAAGTACAACTATGTCTGTATAATAGAAGAGTATATCAAAACTATATTTTATAAATCATAATTTTGCAGAAGTATTAAAACAATTAATTTTTAAATAAAAGTATCTTTTCGGATGTTTTCGCGGATTTATTTTGAGTTTTGGTTCCCGACATTTCGAATGCTTTACAGCAATTATGGTCACGGGAGAGAATGAAAAATCTAAATAAATCCGTGAAAAAATCCAAAAAGATAATATCTTTAGCTAATTGTATAAAGTTTTATAAAACAATTAAAGTTAAACATACTGCACAAAATATTTATTATATTCTAAAAAAGCCTGTACTATGTGAGTTCAGTAATATAATCTCCGAAATAATAGGACGAAAAATTCGTCGCATACGGTTCTCCCTTCGAAGGGTTTGTGAAATCAATTTATGCTTGATTTTGTCGCCTTGGGAAGCCTGGGATTTAGGGCAATTTCAACAAAAAACACTTCAAGGACGCTGTTTGTTCGAATAAATCGAAGGCATTATGAGTCGCTTGCTTCCCGACATTTTTCACGGTAATACTGTCGCGTGTTACTGTTGCATAGCTTTGTTAGTAATCGAGTGAAAGAAAATTGTCTAGATTAAAATTTTACATTTTGTGTTATATAAAAAACTTTTACATACATTACATTACAGTTGTTTTATATTACAATTATGTATGTTTTCGTATATCTTTACATTTAAAGATTTTTCTAACTAAATACCAATGTACACATATTACATCATATTGTTTTAATTTTCATTATGTAAATTTAATTTCATTTATTTCTTAACTGTGAACTTGAACGTTTAGCTCTAATAAGTAAGGCAGGATTGTTGCTCAACCTACCCTACCATATAGGTAGGATAGGATATATATCTTGTAGATTGATTAAGTAAGCTATAATACAAATATTTGAAATGTATTATTGCTGAGGTGTAAGTACATAAAGGGTGTTTATATTAAAATATCTTTATTTTACTTTAATCTTTACATTATAATCATCCACATGTAAAGGAATATCCAATAGCGGTGCCATTATTATTTCAAAATTCGTGAATTTGTTTTATGATATATTATATAAGATAATGAAATATCTTATATATTTAAACGAGCAATTCTTGTATATTTATTTATTTATTTATTTATTTATTTATTTATTTATTTATTTATACCGGCGATCTCGGAAACGGCTCTAACGATTTTGCTGAAATTTGGTATATGGGGGCTTTCGGGGGCGAAAAATTGATCTAGATTAGTCACATGTCTGGGGCGTGTTTTCGAGTTTCATGCGTTTTTCTTATGCATTATTCTACGCAAAATTTAATCGCGACATCTATACAACTGTCTCAGTAACACTTAGTCACTTAATGTAAAATTATTTTTAAGCCAAATTAAAAAGAAAATTGTTCTTATCGCGACATCTATACAACTTTCTCAGTAACACTTAGTGACTTAATGTAAAATATACAATCTTTCAAGAACTCCGAGCGAAGCTCGGTCGCCCAGGTACTTATATATTAATGTTGTTAAAAAGTTATCGTTTTCTTTTTGAGTTCCGCATCTTAAAAGAAAATAAACGAAACTGAATTACAAGATCACTATCGTATCTATCTATATATCACTCCATATATTTTCAGCTACCGACAGAGAAAGTTAAAACATTGTATATTATGAACTAGCAGCTCACCCTAGCTTCGCTCGGGTTCGCCTCTAGATAAACAAAAACAAATCTATCCTACGGGAACCGTACATTTTTCCGGAATAAAAAGTAGCCTATTTGTTCTGATGTATGAACTATAATATTGTAAAGTTTCATTAAAATCCCATCTGTAGGTTTTGTGTATTAAGCTGTATAAGTTACTATAGTTTTCTAACTATCCCACGGGAACTTTTTGATTTTCCGGGATGAAAAGTATCTAAAATATTGACCGAGGATATAAAGTACCACCATGCAAAATTTCATTCAAATCGGTCTTACAGTTTCGGAGATTAGACCGTACAAACAGAAAAACAGACAGAGAAACAAAAAAAATTAAAAAAATCTGTATTTGTTATATTTCTCTTCTGACATACTACTGATTTTTAGCATTTTTTTTATGTACAGACATTTGACAGTCTTATTATTTTTTTATTTTCTGAAAATTTAAACAAAGTTGAACATCGTACTTCACTCGTACATACATATTTCATACGAAAGGTCTCCTTATGAGCAATAAAAATATTTACTTACTATTTCTAAGATATGAGTAACAATTTAAAAAGTAAATGGCGCGAAATTGTAATTTTCCGATACTTTTTATATAGACCTCGCATATTATGGTTGTATTCAGCCCTTTTTAACGTCCCACTGCTGGGCACGGGCCTCCCTTCAGTACGAGGGGGATCAGGCCATAGTCCACCACGCTGGCCAAGTGCGGGTTGGCGGACTTCACATGTCTTTCGAAAACTTGATAGGTTTTCTTAGACATGCAGGTTTCCTCACGATGTTTTTCTTTACCGTAAGGCAAGTGGTAATCAAATTAGAAATGATTCGCATATGAAAATATGACCCGGGATTTGAACCCGCTTCACTCGGTTTTCCAAGCGAGCACGATACCACTGGACTACCACTGCTGTTATTAAAGCTTAATGTAGACAAAAGCAAGTTCCAGAACATCACACTAACGCTCTTAATTTCTAAATTATTGATTTTTTCTCAACAGGTCTACATAGTAGGTCACGCGGCTCCAGGTTCTGATTCCGGATATAATTCCTACACAGTTGACGCAAATAACAAATATTTGGGGCTCGTGCGTCGCCATGCGAGGATCATCGCAGGACAGTTCTTTGGACATCTACACGTTGATACTTTTAGAGTTATATACGATGATGGTATGTAAAATTGTTTTATTATATGGATTAAATAAGACTAAAGTGATGACAGAACCTTACTTTCTATTCTTTCTTCAATATTTTACATTTTATTCTGAGATAGCATATTTATAAATAAAATATTAGTTCCCTTATAATTCCAAAAATATAACAGCAAAATTCACATCTTATTAAATTTGGTACTCAATTCGGTAAAATATTTTGAGAAGCGTATTCGAACTCAACTGGTTAAAACTAATTAGAAGAAGTTAACTCACTTATTAATAGCGTACATCTGATATGATATCGTTATTAATTATACATTGATCAATCTACTTAAAATTCAAGACACATAGCGTATTTAGTACACATCCAAATACCTGTGGACGATGCGACGGCACGCCCGGATTAGCTCTCACAGTTTGGTATATTGTGCTGTAAGGATTAAAGTTGTTGAATTTTGGCTTTTTTCTTTGTTAGCCGCCGAAATATCGATAAAGTTACTTGTTTCATCATAAAATAGGTGAACAGATTGTATAAAAGTTTAGGCTGTAAAATATGGACGCTGCCTCTGGATACTTAAAAAAGTTAGAGCTTCTAGTATCGTGGAGTGATTTTTCAGCTTGTTCTCAACTCCTATACTTCAGCTCAGTTTTAAATATGTGAACTAATTTGATTTAATCATAGAGCAATACAAGCCACCGGCAGACCGTGTTGCTTTATGGATTTGAAAGATATTTATATATATATTTTTGTTTTTTTTCCACATATAAATCTAAGTAAAGATACAAAAAATGCCAATTCTACTTCCATATTTTGTTTCTACGCAATAGTTAAAACAAAACTTTATTAAATAAAAAACATAATAACTATTCAGTTAATATTTTTTGTTTTTCACGCTACTTTGCTGAAATGTTTAAACGAAGCTAATAATTGCGTGTGTATTTAAACACGAACAAACTTTTTTCGTACCACTTTAATGATGCCGTGAAGCAAAGCCTTGCATGTTAAATACGGCCTACAATTTTACAGAAACATTTAAATCGATATCGTTTGATGATAAGTGGAGAACTTTAGAAATATCGCACCGTAAATAATATTTATTCCTGTAATTTTCTGTTTATATGATTGATGACGATCATCAGGTAATGCGGCACAGTATCTGGCAAATTATTTATGATATATTTATATCTGCGAATTTAGAAAATATACTGAACTACCAAATAAATGCATTGGCTTAACGCCTATATAACGAGTTGCTATCTCTATATCTTGAAACGTAACTATCCCCAAATGTGCGTTTACCTAGTCGTGGAAGGAAGGAGGGCGGGGGGGGGGGGGACTCTTTAGCGTCTCGCAATCCAGTCGGCCAGGGAGCCAAGAAACGTACTAGGAGACAGCCCACCTCAGTAGGGTGTGTGTGACGCACTTTGCTCCTGATACTTCTCTGATAGCAGAGTGGAGTGTGGGAGCAACCCCTTGGTTGTTTGTTCTTCTTCGATAGGTCCGCCGTCTAAAATAATCTAATGAAATAATTTAAAATCACCGGAAAGATAGAATAAAAAAATGTTAGATATTTAAAGAAAAGTAAATAATGTAACGCTTTCTTATTATTTAGGAATACGCAATACGACTGAAATAATTGATGTTAATTGAAGTTTGTATTTATTCCTCTATGGATTTTTTTATCTAAAAAATAAAAAATATAATGGAATTAGATTATAAAATAACATTGTTTTTAAAAAGCAGAATTTAACAATTTATTTTTTATAATACTTTTTTAAATTTACGCGAATATTTGACAAAAATTACCGAATTTTAAAATTTTAAATTAAACATTTTAAATTTTTTAGAATTGACATCAACAAATATTGTAAGGTACTTTGGCGCCACTTTTGAATTTATTCAAAACATTTTGTAAAATTGTGGGTAGGCACTGTCTGTAACAACAATAATAATGATCTTTGAGGCATTTATAACCTTAGTCTCTTCCGTGACCATGATGGCATTAAAGCGTCGTGAAACAAAAATTATAATAAATCCGCAAAAAATCCTTAAGATAGTTTTATTTAAAATATATTTTTAATTAAGATTTTTTTTTTTGGATTATTTATTAATTGTACGGTAGGGTTTTCTCGTTACGGTATAGTTTTTATGTATATATGTACTATTTACATAGTGCTGTATGTACAATTTAAGTTTGGTGCCTGATCAGATTGGAGCATGGTAGGTGAGAAGCTACGGTTCGTTTCGTTCCGCCTTAGCCTTCTGTTAGACTATTTGTATTTGAACCCAAAAGCCCTGTGTCCCTCTCGTTAACTGCGGTCAACAATTGTGTCACTTCATTATTCCATGTGTTATAACTATATCTCTAAAAACGTAGTAATGAAATGATGTACACTTGTCAAACAACATATTGTAATTGTCGCTATGGCCATTATACACCCAACCTTTTAAACCACTAAAAGTTACCTTTTAAAACACATTCGTAGATGTTGTTTTTTTTTTCTTTTTCAATAAACAAAATCCTTACAAATTATTTTTTCTATTCAAACGCGCCATATTATACACGTTATATTGTCTAACATTTCTATATAATTAATAATTCTTGATTCGTAACCGACTTCAAAAAAGGAGGTTTCTCAATTCGAATGTATAATGTTTTTTTTCGTTACTGTCAAGTGTTGTTCTTGTAGTCACAATTCCAAAAACTATAGCAAAAATATTATATGAGTTTATTTATTTTTGTGCTTTGTTATTATATCATTTGAGTGAATTTATCAAATAAATTATAATTAATAGTTTAAAGAGCATTTATGAGTATGGTTTTATTGGTATGGTAATTACATACTATAGCTTATGTAAGTTATAATTATTAACGATATATTGGGATATAATAACGATTTTTGGTGTGTCCATAACTGAATCCAGAACTATAATAGCAAACGGCAAGTAATGCTAAAAGTTTTCTCGAGACCGATTTTGATAAAGACAAAAACTTCATCCATCGATCATCAGTCAAGAGTGTCGCTATAAATCAAATTCTAAAAAGTAAAGATATTATGGGGCCAACGATGAAATTATTCGTATTTTCTTGAAAAATATTTTTTTTAACATCTTTTAAATGTTGTCAGCACTGCAAATTAATTTTCTCAATATTAATTATTTTTATTTTTTTCAAAGTTTTTTTTTTGTAATTTTCTATTTAAATATTATTACCATTAAGATTTTCATCCTTTTAAGTATCATTTCCGGCCATTGTGCAATAATTATGTTTATATTTATCTTTTTTTTATATGAACAGATATTGGGACTCCTTCGATCATTTTTGTCATTTCCTGAAATCCATACTAATTTTATAAATGTAAAAGTGTTTGTTTGTTTGTTCTCCTTTCACGTCGAAAAGGATTAAAAAATTGGCGTGATTTTTTGTGTGGAAATAGCTAGAAACCTGGAGGCTACTTTTTATGCGGAAAATTATCTCATTCCACGGGAAAACAAGTTATAATACAACCAAAAAAAATATTTAAGATCAGAATTATTTGAAACTTGATATTAATGCTCTTCAATACAATTAAATAAATACATGTATTAGCATTTTTCGAAATTCATCCCATAAGGGGATAAAATGTGAGATGAAAGTTTGTATGAAACCTATCTTTTTCGTTTTTTTATTTGTAGATTTAGCGCAAGCGAAGCCGCGGGTTCTGCTAGTATACACATATTTCACTATCAACTTCTCCTTTAAATTGTTTTGATTGATTTGACAAGAGTAATTAATTAGATATTATATTACATACAAATTTTATACTGATAATAAAGTAAAAAGTATTTCGCTCTTACATAAATAAACTATTTTTATATAATTAACTATTACTTAAACTATTAAAACATAACATATAAATTTTTCAATAATATATTTTTTCATTAGATCAACCAGTCTCATGGGCGTTCCTAGCGCCATCCGTGAGCCCTTACCACAGTTCAACAGGATCGTCCAATCCAGGCTTAAGATTATACAAATTTGATTCGGATACTGGAAAGGTAACGTAATAAATAACTTGTTTATTTTTATTTTTTTAGTATTATCTATGTTATTTTATTTATTCTATAAACTATTAATAACAATTAAAATCACTAGTCTCAATTTGGTGTTTTAGTTTGTCATCGATACAAAATTAACCATTGTTATAAAAACAAAATTGAACTAGCACAGAAATAATATTTAACATCCACATGTTATTGTATAACAATAAACGAGGCAACGAGCCTTGCAGAATACTATAGTTCATTGAGTCGTCTACTCACCGATATTTTCTCAATCTATTTAGCACATATGTAGTAGTTATATATATAATCTTTATAAGATTTTCATGGTCTGAACGTTTTTTATATTTTAATATTTTTTATGTCTAGTTGCAATTCATCTATAGTTTTCAATATCACACGTCGGCTATTTTGTTGTTTTGACCATACAAATTTTAGGTTTCTAGAATTATCTTCGAATTGTTTTGTTTCTTGTACTTTAAATGTATACCATCAAGGCCCGGTTCAGGTCTCACCAATTTGCTTAGTTTAAACTTCGAAATACAATAAACGGTCGAAGATTTTTAGGAGGAAGTTTAAGAATCTTCCTGACTCCGTTTCTTCTGGTATTTACATATTTAGCTTTACTATTCTCAAAGTTATTTTTAAATTACATTGCTTCAACCTTTTTTCAAATACTACATAATAAATAAAACAAATACGCACTATCATGTTTTATCCTTTCTTACGTAATAGCAAACTATTAGGTATCAACAAATGCTAGATAAGGGATTTATTATACTATCTGTATATGATCAATAACGGAGTAATTCCATGTAAAATTAGTTCTATTCTCTGGGTGTATTATTATAAAGCTACTTAGTTAGTTATTCAAATAGCTTTTGAAATATTGATATAGGCAGTAGTATATATTTTGCTTTTATTGCGTAAAATAATAATATGAGAAACAGAAGCAGGTGCAAATCATATAATGAGGTTTCTACTTTTAAACTACTTTAACAAGTTTAAGTTAAAAGCGAAAGCTCACAATGATTGGGTTTATTCTTGTTCTTCTTGTTCATTTGAAAGCCTTCTAATGCAAACAACTTCGTTCCACAGTGATTTCAAAATTTCAGTTATGGATTTCGACACTATATGTGCAAGATTTTTAATTTGTAACTATAAAATTAATATTATTACTTTACTTTTATTAAATTTAACATACTCATATAATATTTAGCTTTATACTTTTCTTACTTTTTGTCCAATAACCCAAAAGAATAACTAATGTCAATTTGGCTTTAGCATAATTAACTTCTAAAATATTTTTATTTTTTCGATATTTCAGAAACAAAAATTATAACATAGCCGCGAATAAATCCGAGAAAAAAGGTTTTTACTATTCATCGCACTATATTTTTTTAAGTTCATTATATCAAAATCAGAGCACTTAACATATTGAGTCAATTTGACTTAATAAATATTATTTTTCCAATCACGAATTTGTTACGCAGTACAATAAGTCAACAAAGTCAAAAAATATTTTATAAGAAAAATTAATACGAAAAATGTTGTAGGCTAAAAGAAGTACCATAATAATAAGTTTAAAAAATGTTATAACAGTTTATATTTCGCGCAAGCTATTTCTCAAATAGCAATGTTTTATAAGATTGCGAATAGATATACCATCAAAAGATATTCCATCAAAATTGCTTTGCGTCAAGCCCATAATAAAATAAAGTGGTCGGTATATGGCGAATCGATAACAAATCAAAGAGCTATGTTGGTACAAGAAATAGGATCTATATATAAAATACACAACGCGAAATCGCCTTCATTCATTCGTCATTTTGTTAAAGAAATCTATGCTATAATTACATAAAGAGATAAGTGATCTACTGAAATTGTTTTTTAGGAAACTTTTAGTAAGAAATAACGATTTTGTAATTCCCCTATAAGAAGCCAGGGCGGGTCGCTAGTGTATTTTATAATAAGCATTGCTTTTGCGTTTGAATGTATTATGAAAATAATCCTGAATAATCAACCTCGTGAGTTTTGTTTTAAAATTTATTGATGCCATGCGTTGTTTTTTGCTTTTGTGTATAATTATTTTCCTCTATAATTATAACTCATTGGTGGTCCGAGATTAGATTTTATCTTAAATAATGGCTTGGTTATTGAACCTAATAAATAACAACGTGAAGTCGTTGCTTTAAAATCATATTAAATGTTTTTTTTTATTTCTACATTTACTTACCTTAGAGATTAATTTTCTATTGTTTGTTTCATTTTTCATCTTATGAATTAGTAGACAATCGGCGGTTATAATTGCGCAACTTACACCAGAATCTTTGTTTTTAAATCTGACAATAATAATTATGCCATTTCATTTAAAAATCTATACTTACTTTTTAGTTTCCGCATAGCAACGGGGTTCTCATAAAGCTTCTCTTCTTTATCCTGTGATAACCCTTTTTTACCCTAGAAGAAAAAAAAACGTTATTCACCTGAGAACTAGCCATGTCTGAAATTAGCCGAAAAAATAGGCAGAAAAAAATTCATGGCCCTTTAAAGAAATATAGCTTTTATTTTGAAAAAGAAAAAAAAAACCAGATGCTGCAATTTGCTGGTTTAAATTTTGCGTGTTTTATCTAAGTCAGACCCAGTGACTGCTTTTACATTACCTACTTAAGAAACGTTACGTGTAAAAATTGCACCCCTAACCTCCATATCATGTGATGGTACAAGTTATACAAAACATATCGTTTTTTATGTACTAGCAGCTCGCCCTGACTTCTCTTTGGTCTTCTAGGAGGCAGTTATTTTGAGTATTTGGAAACACCAAGGGCATTTAGATTTATCAAACTCAGATTCTCATTGCTTATTTGGCAGGTACTAGATTATACACAGTTTTACTTGGACCTGACTTTGGCTAACCGAGCGGCCGCAGGAGCGGGTGCGGGGACGGTAGCAGGCTCAGGGGCGGAATGGACGGCGGAGTATAACTTGACGCAATATTACGTGTTGCGAGATGTTTCTGCTGAATCACTACATCATTTGGCTGATAAGCTTCAGGATACGGCGATGTTTAATAAGTAAGTATTTACATACCTATTTCTTTTTAATATACACATACATATATGGAAATGCGCAAATAAATCAACGAATATTTTTAATTTTCATGTTACATTTGTCCAAAATTTAAATTCGATTTACATGACTGTAGTTATAATATAATAAATGATATATTAAAAAAAATACTTACTTTCTTAACTAATATCATAAGTATATATTTAATTTAAACACTTTTCTATAGGTACTTACGAGCATACAATGTAAAGCTCGACACATCTGATAACTGCGACGGCGCATGCGCACACCAACATTTCTGCGCGATCACGTGTCTTGAACATCGCGCATACACCCAATGCGTAGAGGCAGCGGCGAGCGCTTTAGCCGCGTCCCGCTCCATTCAAACTGCTCCGCTCGCTAATATAGTGTTAGCCTTTTTATGTGCCGCTACGCTTTTTCTTCGTTAGTGGATTAAGTATAATGGACGATTATGATTAGAATTTGCAACTCTGAATTCGTTTTCAATTTTGTGGTTATATAGTTAAAGAATACTTGTGAGGATATCGGTTTTGTCTGGCAAATGCTTTTGGAGATAATTAATGTTTATGGTTTCAGATTAGCGGGTCAATCGCATTTCACTGAAAGTGTTTGTTGTTGCTTTGAAAATCAAAAGTAGACTTTCGATAGATCGAAGACTTATAGTAGACTAATTACGTATCTGACAGCTTTAGATGTCTTCTTAACACCTCCTGGTCAATTTCCAAGAAATCAATTGTTAACTGGCACACCGTTACACTGGTTAAAAGATGCTAAAGATAGAAGTTACCGTTTTGGTCAACAAATATTGATACTAATTCAGTTGATAACGAATTTTGGTGAACAATTAAACGTATTAGTTACAAAGAAATTTAGCCACGCTAATCTGATTGAGTACTTGTTATGTTCTAAAACCCTTTATAAACAAGTCTTCCGAGAAAAGCTATTGAAATCTGACCCCATTATACATGCTTATTAAAAAAAACGAATTTTCAGACTAAGAATTCTGATTATAACGTTACATGAATTTTATTGGATTTTGTACGTGATAAAAGGCGTAATGTCGGTGGTTGGTTATGCTCAGGCTATTTGTGATACGAGACGATTATGGTTACTGTTAAAAGATTCGTTGCAAGTGGTTGCGTTTATTTTGGTTTCGTTTACTATAATAGTAGTTTTAGGTAGATTAAAACGTGTCAAATTTTATTCAAACATCATTTGTGTATCTAACTTTGATGTTAGATTAGCTTTCTTTAGTTCACAGCTTTACTACAGCATGTAGCGTAAACACTAAACGTACTATTTGTAGATTAGGTAATCAAATTTTTATACTGCAGTATTCGGCGTAAACGTCATTTGTTTAAGAAATCCTAGTTTTATGTAAATATTGTATTAGTATTATTATTGTCTATAGGATACAATTTGTTTATTGCGAATATTATTTAACGTTTAAGGTTTTTTACTGTTATAATGTTATTAAGCTGTGCCTATATTAATTTTGCGTGATTTTTTTTTTCAGATTTTTCGATTCTTGTCGAATATTTCATTGCTACTATAACTTAGAAGATGCTAAATAACTTTGGTCCTTATATTACATGGCATTAAAAATTTGTTTAAGACCAAAAGAAAACTAATCAATACATGTATATTTTTGGTAAGACTTGAAAAAAATAATGCAAGCCGCAATTTCCAACGTAAACAATTTAAGGCAGTAAAAATACAACGTTTTCGAATGAAACTATTACAACGCCATTATAACGTAAACGTGTATAGTTGCCTTAAATCGTATATTTTTAAATGCTCAAAGGCACGATGTTATTTATAATATTTCGAATTGTACATATAATAGTTATTTAGATCTCAACTTTATAAAGGAGGAGCAATTAGACGGTAAGATTAGTGTAAGAGGTAAGCTTATATTGTTTTCTTTGCGGTGACCAATACTTTGTGTAGATCATGCATTAGTAAAATAAAAAAAAAACATTTGATGTTATTTTATTGTTTTAAGAATAGTAAGCTTTTGTGTAAAAATATTATGTATGTCCTCTCAACTGTTTCTCTCTTGAATTTTTTTATTATTGTGCGTAGTTTACAGTTTGTTAAAAAAATATGATATAAATCTTTTTACTTTGCCTATTTAGTTATTATTTGTTCACTTTTACGTTGTAACTAAATATACATATATACCTATACATTTATAGCGTCAAAAGTAAATAGACCTTAACTTATCCTTTTCCTTGATACATAAGGTCAAATAAGCACCTTTGTATGTAAAAAAATACAATACATACACGAAAAAAATCTCAATAATATCTCAAAAGTTGATATTTGATTTAAGATCCTATTTCTTGTTTACCTCCTTCGTATGTTAAATATAATAAAAAAACATGTATAAGTTTTTGCGAATTAACAACAAATTATATAAGAATTAACTGACACAGTTCTGCCAAAATAATAATACTATTAGGTATTTTTTTATACAAGTACTTTTATTTATGGCAGTGGCCCATACACTCCGAATCTCTTAATGTAGATGTACATATATCTAAATATACCTTTAGTTCAATCTAAATGTACCTTCAGTTTCATTGTATTTACTTTCCATTAAAATTATGCTTTCACAGTGTTCATACAATTAGAACTAAACTACAATATACCTAGAGTGTGCGGTTAAAAACCCGGTGGTCCTGGATTCTAGTCCATGAGAGTGAAATGTTGGAGTGAATGAGTTTTTCTGTCAACAAATTGTCATTAGCAGCAGTTAGTAGTATAGAAATATCATACAACTTCGCGTCATGTAAATGGTAATACCTAGTCAAAAAAATACCTAGTCTTAGAAAGCATGTTAAACTGTCAATTTTGCGACTGATCACTCTGAAAGTAGAATGTAAACTTGGGCTATATGATATCTCCTGCGCTAGCCTAGCATTATTAACATTACTAACCGCTGTGGTAGAAAATCAGTCGGGAGAACTTTTTTGTATTTTAATATTGTCGAAGTTGCAAATTTTTTAGTTTTAAGTTTAGAAAGTGTGAGCCAAAAAAACGTACATGCAAACGAAGCAAGTTAAATATTAGTATGTATATTGTAAAACTGAACACAGTTTATCTAATATTGTATATACCACTACATATTCGGAAAAACGTATAGAGAAAAATGGGGATTTTAGAAAAAAATTAACCATTATGCACTTAAATTATAATCAGATCCTAATTGTGAAACCAAAAAAAATATATTTTTTCAAAATTATACTAATAGTGATTGGTTATTTTGGCATAACTGCGTTCGCTTAAGTTATCATGAAATAACTTATAAATGTAAATATTCCGTTTGATCATAGCTTAAAATGTGAAACGTGTTTTTTTTTCACGATGAATGTAACTGTATATTAAATTGAATGTTTTAAATTAATTTTAATAAAGAATCGAAATCGTTTTATGTGTTTCAATGAGTTTTTTTAAACTTGTACTTTCAAAAATATTAAAGTAGAAATAATTGAAATGCTTTATTAAACTTGTTTTTTTTTTTTATTTACTTATTCTTTATTACACACGCAAGTGTGAGAGAATTTATTAAGACCGAAACGGCAGAGTGCTATTATATCGAATATATTAATTAATATTATAAAGAAGCAGAGTTTGTTTGTTTGAACGCGCTAATCTTGGAACTACTAATCCGATTTGAAAAAATCTTTTTACATTAGATAGCCCGTTTATTCAATATATAGTCTCTCTATTCCTTACTCTCTGTTAAAATGTACTCTTACCTAGGGCCGCACCCTAGCTTAACCAGGATGAGTCGCTAGTATCGAATATAAATAAAGAATGAGAGTTTTCATTTAATAATACAAAGTTATCACTCAACTATAAATATGAGTTTTGATTATAGTATCTATTCTAGGAAATACATAAAAACAGCTCTAAAATCGTGCAATTATTGAATTTGATAATTCATCCTCTATAAATAGGGGATGAAAGTTTTGTGCGAAAGATCGAGATTTTTGAGGGCTTAAGAAAATTGATTTTTAAGCTTTTTTCATATCGCTTATAAGAAAGACTATCAAGCTTAATGCTTACAATTTATATTACAAGGTTACATTGCATATTTCTATTTAAACATTAAGGCTAATGCTAATAGATTAGTATTATAACGTCAAGCCACAGTTAATTTTGTGGGCTAAAATAAATACTGAACGTGACACATTCGAATCCTACGGGATTTACTCTGAAATGACACAAAGTGAGAATTTTGTAAAGTTATTTACTCCATTGTGATTACGTTTCCTGTTCCTTGTATTTGCGAATTGTTGTTGATAAGATAGAAATATTACATGCATCGTCAGCTTAACTAAATGTTAAATTATACTACTATTTTTAGTTAAAACTCCTTTATTTTAGTAATGGCAGAATAAAAATAATAATAGCCCCTCTTTTAATTGTCGATCGCTCTTCTATCTAACTTCTAAATAAATATGTTTGGACATTAACATACAGCACCATCTAGTTCCATGGTAAGCTACGAAGCTTGTGTTATGGATATCAGATAGTTGAAACTCTACACATATATAACTTTAAATACATACATAATATAATATTATAAATATAAACACACATGACTGGAGTACAAGCATTCATGCTCATCACACAAATAAATGCCCCCAGCAGACTCGAACCCGCGACCACTGGTACAGTAAGTATGGTCACTACAAACTGAGCCAAACGTGTCGTCAGATTTCTATTCCTTGCAGTTCGAGAAATAAAAAGATTGGTCATATTTCTTTTTGTCGTTAAAGTTTATTAACGTAATCAGTAATTTTGAGATTGCTAGATTAATCTTGAACGTGACAAATTCTTAACAATACAAAATCTTTGTGATACTGTCGATAACAAGGGACAGTGAGCTGTAAAATGGTAAGCTATAAGTGACAGTCTACAAGTATATAGTAACGCTAAAATACTTATAAAATGACTAGGAAATAAAATATTTCAGCTGATTTTCTCTTTATAGCTATAGCTACATATTACATATAACATAATTCTAACTGAGTAGAATTTATACATTAAATATTTTTTGGAAAATCTTATTGAAATAGTCATTACGGTCGATACAATCCGAATATATAGGTTTTAGAATTTTTGTCTGTCCGTCTATCTGGGAACGCATCACGAAAAAACCACGGGATGGATTTTGATTAAAATTGGCATGGTGACAACTGGTTATCCGGGTCAACATGTAGGGTACTTTTTACTACGAAAAACTATCTCATCTCTGAGAAATTAAAACGTAGGGATGAACCCGAGCGGAGCGAGGGTGGGTTGCTAGTAAATATAATAATACACTACGTAAAGTCTTAAAAACAATTACACTAGTGTTCGCCAAGTTGTTGGAAATCGACCATAATCATTATTGTAAAGAGGAAAATATTCATATATGAATAGAAATTACCTATCATATTTTTATTGATAACGCTAAAAATCGACCATAGCTACTAAACAAAAAAAAAAGAAAATCGGTTGACAAACAGTGAAGAAAAAGTTACTGAACTGCCTTGTCTTTATATATAGACTAGCAACTCTCCCTCGCTCCGCTCGGGTTCGTCTCTACTTACGTTTTAACGTTTAGTATAGATTTCTCAGAGATAAGATATTTTCCCGCAATAAAAAGTATCCTATATGTTGACCCGGATAACAAGCTATCATCATACCAAATTTCATCAAAATCCCTCCAGTGGTTTTCTGTGATGCGGTAACAGACAGACAGACAGACAGACAAAAATTCTAAAAACTATAGATTCGGCCTCAGTATCGATAATAATGTCTATTTCAATAAGATTTTCCAAAAAATATTTAATATACAGATTCGACTTAGTTACAATTTTATTATATGTATAGATTTGTAAATTTCGAGTAGAAATTTTTAAACATTAATAAAACTTTAACGAGGCTTAGTTATACTCATTTTAGGTTTCGGTAATAATAATATTTACGATAGAGTTTGATTACGGACTATAGAAAGCTTGTAAGGTTTATTGTATCTGGAGTAATATTTCTCGCAATAACCGTAACAACTGAACTTTATTAGAGCTTATATTGTGTTATTAAGTGTTTCAGTGTATAATACTGTAATAAAAATGAATACTTCTGTTAAGTTACTGATAGTAAAATGAACAGTCCGCTTTCTACTACTAAATGTGATAAGGAAAACTATATAAAATTTAGTACATGGCATAAAAATTAAAAAAAAACCCCGACTGCGTAAAAGGCGAACTAAACAGAAGGGAACAAGTTGACGAAAGATAAATGAAAACTCCCGTTTAGTTATTTTTTACTTTTCAGTGCCTGGAAGTCGTTTTTTTTTAAGTCTTTATTTTTCCATTTTTCTCCAGACCTGCATTAAATAGTAGTGCTTAAAAATACCTAATGAAAATGTTAACAAACGCATTAGTCGCCGTACAATTTTCGAAAGTTCTCCTCGATTTCTCTGGGATCCCATCATCAGATCCTGGTTTCCTTATCATCCTTATCATGGAATACTACGCTTATGTCACATAAAACGAAGGAAACCATGGGTATTAAATGTCAAAAAATAAATGTTGACCTTCAATTAATAGTATTTAAAGACAAAAGTGAGCTATGCTTTAGTTTCCATTTTAACCAAAAAATTATTAATAGGTACTATAACTTCAAAAACCTATAGTTTACCTTATAACTATATCCACGTTAAGGTGGGGTGTTCAAATAAAATCTAACGAAGGACTGATCTACAGGTGGACCCTTACATTTTCCTTCTTCCGATTTCTCGCTGTTCAATACCCAGTAAAAAAGAAATATGGTCGCAATAAATTATTGCTTTGAATAAAAACTAGGATCCTAACACATTTCGGATTTTTACCTAAGCGCATATTTAACATATCAAAACGTACTTGGTAAGTAATAATACGATTAGTACTTACATAGAGTATGTATATTGTATATAGAATCTAAGGTTAAAAAGAAATAAGTAAAAAAAAAGAAAAAAAAGAAGTGGAAGATATTATTAGTATTGTTGATATTGGCCTTAACTAGTTTGCTGAAACTAGACATTATTACCGACTTTAAATATAGATGGAGATACTCGATTTGGTTCTATATACCTACATATATTTGTAAGGTACTTATATCTTCGTCAATATTTTTTATTATATGTTTTTAATTAAAAGGTGATAGATTTATTCTTTAACCAGTGGCTCAACCTCGCTCCGCTTGGGTTCGTCCTAGTTACGTTTTAAAGTTTAGTATAGATTTCTAAGAGATGAGATATTTTTCCGCAGTAAAAAGTATCTTATATATTGACCCAGATAACCAGCCATCATCATACCAAATTTCATCAAAATCTGTCCTGTGGTTTTCTCATGATACTTTCGCAGACAGATAGATAGACAAAAATTCTAAAACTATAGATTCGGCCTCTGTATCCATAATAATGACTATTGTAATAAGGTTTTCCAAAAAATATTTAATTTACAGATTCTACTCAGAATATTATTATATGTACAGATCAAGTGTGTCATTAAAATTTCAAAGCAAAAATCTTTTAACGTGAAATAATTACATTTAAATAATTTCCATGTCAGAGTAAGTACTATGACATGGAAATTTTATCAAGTGATAAATCTAAATTCTGGCACTAAAATATTTCACACAGTCCAGTAGTGAATTAATCAATCGATAAAGTTTCGAAGGTGGTATACTAGTCTAGTAATAGTATTATATGATCTGTAGTGGTATAAACCTACCAAACTCAAAGTAATCTATGGATGGACAAGATCAAGGTAATCGACTTACGAGTACATTCATCAGGTAAACCTAGAAGAGCTATAAGGCTTTATATCCTTATGTGACATAGCTCTAATGAATTCACAGATATTGTCAATGAATTTACAATTAAATAATAAATAAGCGTTTGAAGTACATTTAGGCTAATGAAATTTATCTTCCTAATTATATTATGTCGCTGCTGTTAGTACAGAGCTCAAGGAACTGTTTATTTTAGTATAAAAGTTACATAACATTCATAATTTTATTTTATGTTATTTGTATACAACAGCGATTTATTAAATTAATGTAAAATATTAATATTTTATATTTGTTTATTGTTAATTAATTGTAATAAGGAAATAGTCCAGAAATTGAAGACTTTATTGGGACTTTCGCTACAAAAGGTCAAGAAGAGTTCTAATTTGGCAGATTGTTGAAGTTTAGTGTCCTAATTAATATTCTGAAATTGCGACCTTAAGCGACCGCCGCTCGCGGTTGAAAAATAGTACCAAAAACCAGTTTTTCGAGAATATCTTCTCTCCAGCGTCTTCTAGGATATAAATGATTATCACAAAAATTATAGAACATGAAATTTCCTGTAACTTTTATGGGAAACATTTTTTGATGAAACATTTTTTTTTTATTTATTTTTTTCAGCATAACGTTTATTGCTACGTATATTTAACTAGTCTTCTCTTGTTATAGTGATTTTGTCAAGTGTCATATTTTTAATGCCAGTTTTTTATTTAACGGTCTTAAGTTTTTAATAATTTCGAGTATTTTTTTAGTATTTGTACTCAGTACTAGTGAGATTTAGAACTAGGTAGTGATTTTTTTCTATTTTGTTTTTGTTAGTTTTCATTAGAGTTATCATAGACTATTTGTATTGTAGCTTTGCCTCTCTGAAACTAGACTTGTCAACGATCTGAGAATCAAGTGATATTATTTGCTCATGCAAAGTGGTTGGTAATCATATTTACAGGTACTTTAGACCTACATAGTTATAACACAAGAACTAAAAGAAGTATGTATTTACATACATATATGATCAGTATGAATATTCACTTCCGCTAGAATCAAACATTTATTAATCGTACTATATCATTGCAGTCATGCACAAACACTACTGTACCAAGATGGGGCTTCTTAAAATAAAATATTATATACTAGCGGCTCACTCTCGCTTTGCTCGGGTTTTCCTCTAGAAAAACAAAAGCAAATTTACGGAAACCGGACTTTTTTCCGGGATAAAAAGTAGTATATGTATTATTTTGATGTATGAGCTATATAATTGTAAAGTTTTATTAAAATCAATTTAGTAGTTATTGCATGAAAGAGTAACAAACATCCAGTCATCCAATCGTCCTCACAAACTTTCGTATTTATAATATTAGTAGGATTATGACTTAAAAATATAAAAGAAAAATTTGTTTTCTTTTACTCTTCTTAAGAAATGTCAAAGGAACAAAAATGACAAGCCTTATAGCCATTAATCTTGTTCAAAACGACACCTCTGAAAGGTAAAGAGGCTTTAAAATATATGTATAAGAATGCTTTACTGAAATGAGATATATATTTCTAATCCGAACTTGAAAAATAAAGATAGATTATTTATAAATACTATGGAAAATTTACGATTACTATTAGCGGTTGCTAAATCTATACATATAATAAAATTGTAACTAAGCCGAATGTGTACATTAAATATTTTTTGGAAAATCTTATTGACATAGACATTATTATCGATACAGAGGCCGAATCTATAATTTTTAGAATTTTTGCCTGTCTGTCTGTCTGTCTGTCTGTCTGTTACTGCATCACGGAAAAACCACTGGAGGGATTTTGATAAAATTTGGTATGATGATAGCTGGTTATCCGGGTCAACTATATATAACTATATATTTAGTATACTTTTTACTACGGGAAAATATCTCTTAAAAGAAAATATCTCTTTAAAGAAATATCTCTAAAAAAATATACTTAAAAGTGAGCCTAAAGTAACGCATAGTCTTTTATAGCTAATTTTTTATATTTCCTCTATACATGACAACACTCTTTTTTCATCACTTATGGCGTAAGAAAACATATAAAGTCCGCCAACCCGTACTTGGCCAGCATGGTACATCGAATCTATAGTTTTTAGAATTTTTGTCTGTCTGTCTGTCTGTCTGTTACCGCATCAATACCGGAGGGATTTAGATAAGTTATAACACAACTAAAAAATATTTATGATCAGAATTTCTTGAAACGAACTGAAGTACGTACCAAACGTACTTCAATACAATTAAATAAATACGTGTTTTAACGTTTTTTGAAATTCATCCCATAAGGAGATAAAATAAGATATAGAAATTTATATGAAACCTACCTTTTTAAAGCTTTTTGTTGTAGTTTTAGCGCGAGCGAAGCTGCGGGTTTTGCTAGTTGTTATATAATCATAACACCAGAGCAGAATTGTACTTAAAAGTATAACTCTAATAAGTTCATATTTATTTATATTTCAAGAAAATTAAATACAGGATAATACTATCTTAAGAGCGATATCATGTTCATCGCGGTGAGCACACAGCATCTTGAATGCAAATTTATGCAAAGCGCGAGAGCCGATATTTGGTCGCTTGATGAAACAAGGCATGTTGCAACTTGAATATTATGTAAACTTCAACTTTAACTTAATTTAATGTACTCTAAACTCTAAATAAACTTTAATGAAATATTTTTTATTAAGTTTAATATCACTTTAAGGCGATGATAACCTTTACTAAATGTAAGTCTTATCAATCCTTTGGGGAGCTACCATCATCTCAGAATAATAAATCTGAAAATAAAGAGGCAACGACGAGTCACCGGACTGCTCTTCAAAGTAATTATAGTATGAAACAGTAATTTTTATGTGACTACATATAAAATATATCTATAATAAAGAACAAAGTCGGGTTAGCTACAGCATTTGATTTGTTGGATTTGTCTCCTCCCCGAATATCAGAGTAACTACTTAAATATCGGAAAAATTCACGAAAAAAATATACATGGCTAACGCTCGCTATTAACTATTTATATCTATTTAAAACGTACCTAGGGACGTACCCGAGCGAAGCAAGGGTAAGTCACTAGTTTTTAATAAATATTTCCTGTACAGAATACGCTCTTTTACTATTTTTTATGTTTTACTACTTTTTATTTATTGCTTCGTAACTTCAAACGTAGAATGTCAATCTATGACAAGGATAATAATAGGAATCTGCTGTGTGTGGGAAAGAGAAATTGCAGAAAAAAAAAACAAAGTTATGAGAACAAGAAATCTATAACTAGATTTTTCTATAAGTACATTGTATATAAAAAAGAGTGAAAGTTCGTCGAATAGCACAAGTTCAAAGTAAGCGAAGATCAAAAAGAAATACGATGAAGCGAAAAGTTAAATAAACTGAAAGTGGAACTACTGTGTTCGGTGACTCAAATACGTTGTCACCAAGCAAATATAACGTAGTGCGTGAACTGTTATTAGCGCAAATGGTATTCATACAGATCTATTTCTAATTCAGATTCTCATTCAGATTCTATTTCATGCAAAGAAATTAAATGACGATAATTAGGGATATTATTTAACCTACATATTTTGTTCTGCCTAAAAAAACGATGGATGGTGCTTACAAAAAAAACTAATTAATAAAATATTTGCACTGAAAATATCTAATCTATGTTTATAATATATAAAAGGCAAAAGTAATTGACTGATGGATCAACGCACAGGCCAAACCCTTAAGGCTAGAAAATTGAAATTTTGCACACGTATTTCTCATATGACGAAGACATCCGATAAGGAACGATGTTTTAAAATCAACCCCAAAGGGCTTGAAATAGGGGATAAAAGTTTGTATGAAACTTTTTATTCCTTGACATATTTGCATGAAATTTCATATTTTTCGTAGTTTAGTGTTCTGCTGGTTTTTCAATAAAATTTCAAAACTATGAAACGTTTTATTTTCTATTTTTCCTTACTTTTCCACCACTACACTCTTTTCTTTAAGTTGATTACTTATTTTAAAAGAATAAAGCAAACTCGTAAGTATATTATAAAATCTTATTTTACCGATCAATCTCCTTCGTATTCCATTCTAAGTGTCATTTACGAAGTAATCTTGCAGTAATTGATGCCATCAATAAGAGAATTGAATTGAATAAAACTTAAAAAAAAGCATGATAATAAAAAAATCTAAAGATAACAAACAGATAAAAAGACACAAAATGTCACAAACTATTGAGCACGAACTTACCATTTTTATGAACATATCTACGGCAGTTGCCAACAATTAATTAAAACTTTGCTCTTTTTAACGCTATTCGCAATATTAAAGCACTTGAAACAAAAGCGGTTTGCAATCGTATTGCCGTTCGCATTGTTCACAATTATTACCACCGATGCCTTTTTTTACGAAACTGAGCTGCAATTCCCTGCAGTGCGATATTGAACCTCGATTATACTAGGAATTTCAAGATTTTAAAGAGATTTAATTAAACTACGATCAACGAGTAATTTATAATTATAAAGTATGGAAGGTTATTTATTGTATGAGGTAAATATTTTATTATTATTTTCATAAAATAATTATGTTAACACTAGTGGCCGGTGGTTAAATATTTTACCCCACACAGACATTACCACTTCTTTTAACCCCTTTGAGAGTTGATTTTTCAAAATCTTTAGAGCACGCACGCACGCACGCACGCACGCACGCACGCACGCACGCACGCACGTACGCACGCGCGCTAGCGTGATATATATATATATATATATATATATATATATATATATATATATATATATATATATATATATATATATATATATATATATATATATATATATATATATATATATATATATATATATATATATATATATATATATATTCTATAATTATATGATTGTAATATGCCTAATATGCCTTATTTAATTATTTTATTAATTTATCATTCCTTTTACAAACAGAGAGTTGTGGCATACAAGATGAAATCTTTAGCTATTTGTGTTCTATTACGTCAAAGAAGTATAACTTCTTACGTACGTACACACACACGTTTTTTTAAGTCCCATTCCTAGGCTCGGGCCTACTTTCAATACGAGAGAGATCAGGTCATAATCCAACCACGATGGATTTCACATATCCTTCAAAAATTTACTAAAGAATTCGCAGATGCAGACAGTGCTACATAATAAAACTCTGTAAATATAATGAGGAGAGAAAAATAGTTGCAGCTTTTTTTATAACTAACAAGATTGTAATCTCAAAAAAAACTGACAAGCAGTGACAAATTTGTTATGTTTTCAGTTTACCGAGCTACACTAATTTATGCATGTCAAACATACCTATCTAATTATTTTGTTATTGTCATATTGCGAAATGTTATTTTAAACTAGTCATATTTAGAAAAATACTACTCATCACAAAACTGAATGCCCCAGCGGGACTCAAACCCGTGACCGGTGGCACATCAAGTAGATTGACTACAAACTGAGCCAAACGCGTCGTCATAAAAATTATTCTACCATATTTTTACTATATATTAAATAATTACATTGAATTATGGCTTTTATACAAGTAATTAGGATCGAACTGAATGTCAATTTACTAAAGTAGCAAATGCAGGATCGATGCCCTTGTGTCAGATGGTGTATAGATGTGATCGAAAATTTAAAAATTAAGGTGCTGACTGAACATTTAAATGAAGAATGACAGATGACAAGCTTTACAATTGTCTGTAAAACGTAATAGCTTCGGATGAATTAATGTTCCAGCTTTTTTCATATTTAACGATGAATTTGCACTTGTTTAAGTTAAATATAAATGTAGTGTTCCCTCTCATTTCTTCCAATTTATTTTTTAAGTTTTTTATTTTAGTTACTATGTTAAATCTATACTATAATAAAGCAGTAACTTAGCAAAATCTGTGCATGAAATATTTTTTAAAAACAATGACTGTAGCGTATTATGTATACAATATAGACCCCAAAACAATAGCTATTAAAAATTTTGTCTGTTTGTCTGTGCGCGTTTCACGAAAAAAGTAATGAACCGATTTCAACGTGGTGAAATGACAACTTATTCCTCGGGTCAACATTTAGGATACCTTTTACTTCATGAAAATCTTTCTTTCCCACGGGAAATGACAATAACTGGTTTTGTCGAGTCCTTTTTAAAAACCTTCCGCTGGCTAAACCTTAAGACATACATCAAAACAATGTACTAAAAAATTTTAGATCTCGAAAACGCCAACAGAAAAATGTGCAACAGTATATGTCTATCTCTTAAGGTACACTCGCAATACCTATTCCTATCTATACCTATAATAAAACTAACTTTAGTCAAATTGATGTGCGCGTTTCACGCAAAAACTACAGAACCGATTTTAACTAAATTTTGTATAGTGATGGCTTATCACACGGGTTAACATTTAAGATACCTTTTACTACAGGTACATTTTTCATTCCCGCGGGAAAACGCAATGACTGGCTATCGAGCCGTCTTTAGAAATTTATATGGCTAACGCTGGCTAAACCTTAAGAGGTACATCAAAACAATGTACTAGAAAATTGTAGGTCTTAAAAAGTTATACGTACATTCGCAATTACTATTTTTATATGTCTTTACCAGCTTTATATGTCCATACTAATATTAAATGATGTCTGTCATCTTTTCACGCTTAACCGTTGAACTGATTTAGATGAAATGTGGTATGTAAATAGTTTGAGACCCTGGGAATGACATGAGGTAGTTTTCATTTCAGAAAACATATCATATATGGAAAGGGTGGTGGAAGATTGGATGGGGATCAATCATTTCTCAAGTAAAGGATATGTATATATATATATATATATATAACTCTTTATAATACTTACCTACTTTTCTACACCTGTTTTCCTGTTATAACGCACCTAGAGACGAACCCGTGCGAAGCGAGGGTGAGTCGCTAATATAAAATAAGTTAAAAGGTTCTCTTTACATATACCATAGTTTCTAAGTATACAGCTTTAGAATCCAGCATTTTGTGAATATTGGATTAATGAGGTTTTATGTCAAGGTAGATTTAATTTTCTATTTAGAAGTTACATTTTTAAGCCCCAGAACTCATTATCAGAAGTTCACCTTATTTATATATGAGATAATACTCAAGTCTAACCTTTTTAAATGCAAAAATCTAGTTTTTGCCCGCAGCTCCGTATAGTAAGGCCTAAAACACGGAAGTCTGTTATTCGTCGCCTTGATGCAATTCTTTCCAAACATTGAAATCTGTTCAGCTTAAGGGTAAAAAGGAAACAAACAGACGGATGCATACATGTGAAATATATATACACCTAAGATTAGTATAGATTTATATACAAAAAAATTATTTTAATTACTGTGTTTTTTTTAAGTGCAATAAAAAATAGTTTATAGATTAGAACTTGTCTATAAACACATTAAATTATCAAAAAACACGGTATTTATATATTTTAGCCTATAGGAATATTTTATCTAGAAAACACCTGATAGTAAATCAAATAGAGAAGTTCATTCAACGCAACAGCGGGAAAAAAACCTGAACATCATTTCGAATAAAATATTTTTAGTATAATAATAATTCACTACCAATTTCTTTAATGTTTAGAATTCTATTTGTATAACATTTTATATATTTTTTAATGCTATAATGTTTATTTTCAGTGATAACAGAATACGTTGCATGAAAAATAGTAAATTAAAACTTATATTCATTTTTAAGGAGTTTGTTAACGATACCGCATGCACTAAGAGTTGAGATAGCGTGCAAATAAAGCATGTCTGTTTGGGTAAAAAAGTTTAAAAAATGTTATATACTAGCGACTTACCCTCGCTTTGCTCGGGTTCGTCTCTAGTTGATTCTTTAAATTGACATAACTTTTTATTTACGAACCGATTGAAATAAAACAAATAACAAATGTTAAAGGAAGTTTACCGCAATATATGAGTGAAAACTGCATCCAAATCGGTTAAGCCATGTCTGAGATTAGCGTGCACAAACGCACAGACAAACAGACAAAAATTCTAAAAATCAATGTTTAGGTTCTATTGCGGTAATAAAGACCACCAATAATAGTTTTTCTTAAATATCTTCCATGTACAGCGATTAGTTACACTTTTATTACATGTATAGATTATTGTTAACTTTTATATACATAGGTATATATAATATAAAGAGGTATGTATACATTTATTTCGTGTATCACTGAAACTTCTTTAACGGTTTGGATCGAATTTTATATTTAGATAAGGTTTTACTTTTTTAATTTATCTATAGGCATAGGTGTCTTTTCTGAAAAATACGGGCGTTTTATATCTATACCAAACTTCATTATAAAATTAAAGAATCGAAATGTTGACAGGTATGAAATAAGTCAAAGATGTGAAAATTGAAATTAAAAATATACATCGTATGTTGAAATTAGCAGAACCCGCGACTTCGCTCGCGATCAAACTACGAAGAATACGAAATTTCAAGCAAATATATCCAAGGAATAAAAAGATTTATACAAATTTTTATCCCCAATTTCACCCCCTTGAGGGTTTGATTTTAAAAAATCCTTCCTAAGCGCCTTTCTAGCTATAAAGATTTGGCCTGTGCGTTGCTACATCAGTCAATCACTTTTGCCTTTTATATATATAGAAGATATAGATAGAAGATAATTGCGAATAAAAAAAGCCATTACAAGTGATTTTTTATGTATTTTATACGCAATAAAGATCTTTATTGAAAGTAATGAGCTATTCCAAAACCCCCAAATCAGTTCCAACGGTATGAAGATACACAATGACATCCCGTATACAAAATCTCGAATCTCTCACAAATCACATAACTATACCAAAACAAGGTGTTCAGTTAGTAACTTTCCACAATAGAAATGACCGACACCTTGGACTCTTTATAATATTTCCTTTTTCCGCTTCCCTTCCGAATGCTTAAACCTCTCCAAAAATGAGAAATTAAACGTTATAACATATTATTTTATTTATTTATTATAAATTTGGCCTTAAAAATATGATTTGAATCATGTGCTTGTATTTTTGTTTCATAATCCTCATCGCATTTCTGCATCGTGTCCACTAGAGACACGCTGATGTACTTAACTCGTAAGTTCGATTGTTAAATAGAACAAATTTTGTCTGTATTTATATATTGTATATTGTATACTTTAGTCGAAACAATCATCATTATCAACAGTCACTAAACAAGAGTGTAGTATTTCTCGTTCACGTATCAGCTTGTCAATAATTTTACTTAGTTGGGTTAATTCAGTATTTCAAATAGTACATAAAGTAAGGAAAAAACGTAAAAGTTCTTCAGTTCGAAATTCGGTCACAGCGGCTAATTTCATTGAGTCTAGTCATGAGGGATGGAAATATAGTGTTTAACAATGTTCAACTCATACAGGTGTATGCTATTTCATTCACTTTCATAGTCGTGTGAAACGACAATCAAATATAATTTTAAGACCACACAAAAATACTATAGAAGGTTCTGTTTAATCTATGCAAGTGTTTTCACGAGAACATCGCCACGTATAAAAAGTAATAATATAGTAATATTTAAGGAATTTCACTTAAAATTATCCCATAATTTGTTAATTGGAATACTACAAGATTAGAAGAGATGCTATGTTCATCGTTTTTAATTAAAACTTCCTCAAAGATGTAATTGGCAAAGGCAGAAATTATTTATGTTTGACTTGACTTCTTACCTTTGTTTTACCTGTTGTAATTAAATTGTATGACATAAAACAAAATAGACATATTATAATAAAAAAGTAACAGATCTAAAGTGGTGCTTAAATGTCTTTCGAGAATTTTATTACAAGAAAAATGTTACAAAATTGCCTTTATTCGTTTACTTTGAAGTAAACATGATTGTTTTATTCAATTTATCTTCTATCTAAATAGGTAGTATAATAAAGCATTAACTTAGCGAAATCTGTACATGAAATATTTTTTTTCAATTCGGGTCAACTTTCTTTCGGGTCAACATTAAGGATACCTTTTATTACAGGCAAATTTTTCATTCCCACGGGAAAACGCAATAACTGGTTTTATCGAGTCGTCCTTAGAAATTTATATAGCTAACGCTGGCTAAACCTTAAGAGATACATCAAACGCACGCACGCACGCACGCACGCACGCACGCACGCACGCACGCAGGCACGCACGCACGCACGCACGCACGCACGCACGCACTCACGCACGCACGCACGCACGCACGCACGCACGCACGCACGCACGCACGCACGCACGCACGCACGCACGCACGCACGCACGCACGCACGCACGCACGCACGCACGCACGCACGCACGCACGCACGCACGCACGCACGCACGCACGCACGCACGCACGCACGCACGCACGCACGCACGCACGCACGCACGCACGCACGCACGCACGCACGCACGCACGCACGCACGCACACACACACACACACACACACACACACACACACACACACACACACATCTGAGTTCTAGGGTTCCATAGCGCGAAATAATTATTATGTTGTTATAACTTATATATAAACACTAAAGCTCGCCAATAGCTATACAACAAAAAAAACTGTTGGCAATCAGAGGAGAAAGAGGTACTGACAGTTGTGTTTTTACTTATCTCTATAAGAAAGCTAGCTGTTAAAAAATATATTGATAATACTAAAGCCCGGCTATACCTACTAAACAAAAAAAATAGAATCGATTGACAGAGGAGAAAAAGGTACTGCACTGTTTTGTTTTTGTCTGTATATGTATGTATACATTATTACGTTAGTTGCTTTGTAGTAATATCATAATGGCACAATATAATTACTAGAAACTTATGATTTTGTCACAAAACGCTCTATTCCTTTGTAACGCCACGATCAAAGTATTTCTTTAATAGACCCCTTACATCTATGTAAAGAGTCTCTTAAAAAGGACAAATTGAGTTAAATAAATGCGAAAAACAAGTATATTGTACGATATTATAACATAAAACATCGTTATTTAGATAAGTGTCATTTTACGTATTCAGTTAAAATAACTTAGATACATAAATTTCTAGCGGCTTACCAATTTTTTGCTTGCGTACATGTTTTGGCTTGTACACACGCACACACACACGCAAACGCATACGCACGATCGCACTCGCACTCTCACTCGCACGCACGTACGCACTAAGGCTTTCAGTCTCGTTATATTTGCGAGTCCCGGGAAAAAAAATCGAGACTCGCTATGGTCTCGAATTTCCCGGGAAAAACGAGACTTTCGAGACTACTTCAAAAATAGGTTTCATGCTCATAGGCTAGGCAGTTAGGCAGTCGATATAAGGTATTTCATTAAAGTACTTTATTTATCATACTGTTACAAACTTAAATACAAGTAAAATTAACAATTATTAGGTCCTTACAAATAAAATTAGCAGTTTTATATGGAAAAAGCAAAACGAAAAAAATTATTTAATTATATATTTAATCAGTCAAAGTAAGTCCATTGTTATCTATGCACTTATATTTTTTTCCTGAAATTGTCCAAATTCCGGAAAAAGCTGTAAACTGTTAGAACAAAAGACATTCCAATCGCTGCTCCTCTAATTTAGCGACCGTCTGCTGTGCAGTGTGTGGTCTTGCGTTGTCCTGAAGCAACAGTGGGTTAGACCAATTGACCAGTCTCGGTTGTTTAATGGCTAGCTTTTCCATAATAGTTTGCATTTGTTGCCAGTACAGATCTTACCAGATCTTAGAAAGCTGTAGTGGATGACACCAGAACTGGTCCACCAGACATAAATGTACAAACAGACAGACAGTTGACAACTATCGCTTGGGGCAGGATTTCTCCTGGATTCATCATTGTGATGAGCGTTTCCGATTATTGTACAGGATGCAATGCGATTCAAAACCCCCTCGTTATTGTGACGGTTGAGTAATGTAGCGCAGTACTCGACGCGTGTTTATTGAGAGGCTTCATTAATTCGTGTACCACATTTTTCCAGCTTTTTCACATCACTCACATCGAAGCTTGCTATCCACGGGGTTTATTCTATAGGTCCAAAATTCCAGACCTAGACCTAGACTAGAGAGATTTAGACCAAAGTAGCCAGTTCGACAAAACGCCAATTTCATATGTAAGGACCTAATATCTATAAGCCTTTTCTTCATTTTTACAATGGGCACGTAAACACAAAGAGAAATTATTTAATGTACTTTTAGACAGAGAGGATCCGATTTTATTACAAAAGTTACCCACGTTAAAAAAGCCCTTTCTGCTTCTACGCCAGTATTAGATAGGGGATAGAGATTTAATAGTTAAATAGCGATGGTTTAGTATTTTCCTCTGTTGTCCTATCCTAAGTTTCATTTTATAGTTCTGCTACGTACCGTATGCCGCAACCGGAATAAAAAAATCTCGAAAAAAGTAAAGTCTCAAAAGACTCGATATTCCCAAAACTGGCGGTAGCAGTCTCGAGTCTCGAAAATTCGAAAAAATCGTCGAGACTCTCGAAATTTTCGAGACCGAGACTCCCGGGATGAAAGCCCTAGTACGCACATATTCGTAATATTAGAAGCTACAATATTAAAGGTTTTTTTTCTTTAATTTTACTTTAAGTTTAATTTCGAAATTGTCAGTAATGGGAAAAATTAGTTGAATAAAATTATAGCTCAAAGCTTTCTTCGCTTGTGAAATCTATAAAAAATCTATGAGGATTAGCGAAAAACTACTGGCCGTAGCTTATTTTTTACTAACAATATGTAACGGTTAATAGCGATCCAATATAATTTAACCTTTTTAATTTATACGAAATTCTATGTAGGCTATCCATGAAAATACCTACAACATGTATTAAAGAATTTGGAAGGGAACGAGGAAAAGCAATTAGGAACTCGGTATGGGATCCATAGTACCTATGCAGGTAGTAATTTATTTCCTATATATGTGATTAGTTTACGAATTATATAACTCTTGATTTTTTTATTTATCTGACATAAATATCTATATATTAATAGCAAAAAAAAAACAGTTCTCTGTTTGTCAGCCGGTTATTTTTTTTTTCTTGTATACTAAACAAGTACTTTATTGTTATCAATAAAAATAAATTGGAAACAGTTATTTTTATATATGTAGATAGGTAAATTTTATTCATATATGTTATCTTAAAATTTTCAATAACGATTATGGTCGAATTTCTACTACTGGGCGAATATACAGCATTTTTCGATTTAATTACTATCTTTTATTCAAGGGAACTTATTTCATCTTTCAGGATATATGGTAAAGTATATATTTTTGTAATTACATAAAAAAAATCATACAGTACTTTCAACACAAACAATATTTTCATACAAAAAAACAAGTTAACTTTTTGCGTTTTAAAGTTAAACTGGGACAAATAAAATTATAAAAAATTGGTCAATTACGAGTCGAGCTTGTGTTAAGCACCGAAAGCTTCATGGTATCGAGCCATATACGTATTATGTATGCCTACTGTCCGTATATTGTAATATCCATAACAACAATAGTAAAATATTAATATTTTACAATCGTTATCAATAATATATCGTACAATATATTATTTGTGTTATGTATTTGATAACTATTACAAAGAAGATATTTTAAGCATTCCTTTTAAGCCTCGTGCTCGGCTGCGGAAGCCAGAAAGCTTATAACCAAAAATATCTTAAGTAACAAAAATAAACTATAATAATACTATTTTTTTTTCTTGGCATAACTAAAAATTAACAGTTCTATCAATAAAGACTAAATTTAATTGAAATGCAGATATTACTTAAAATAAGGAGAATAAAATAAAAGACAATTTAAATTGAAATATTAAAAGTCTTCATTTTCTTAAGTAAGATAAAACAGAAATTTCCTAGATGGTATTGTTATATTAATGCCATAAGGATAGAATTCAGGGTTTCCCAACCTTTCTTCTATTGAGCCTCCCCGGATTATAAAAAATATTGTCATGGCCCCTTTTATATTTTTTTATTATAATAAAACACATATTATTTTGACGATTTATATCTTCATGCTTCTCTTTATTTATTTTTTTATTATAATAAAAAACATTATTTTAACGATTTTATTTACTTTAATTTTAAGTTGTACAAAATTAACTCTATCTACGCCCTCCTAAGGTTGGCCCTCCTGGTTGGGAACTCCTGAGATAGATAAATAATATTACGTACTTGTAATTATTGTTAGACTTGATCTTGTAAATTGCTCAGAATAAGACTAAAGTGTACGTGATAAATGAAATCCAGTTTTTGCTTGAAAATAATTTAAATGAAAATCAAGACGTCCTGTAATTTAAAAAATATTTCCTTCTTTTATATCCTTAGAAACTTCCTCGCGAAGTGGTCAGAAATAACTTAATGACTCTTCAAGTGCTTAACCTATCACCACCCAGTTTCGAGACTACGTCTCATAAAGTGGACTCAACGCTGTATAAAATACTAATCGTATACTTAATATTGCTCGTAAATATGCTTTATATATTTTTGTGAAAGTATAATATTAATTAATCAGTAACTATTTTAAGAATATGTACTACATACTAATAAAACGGTATTTACTAATTAAAAAAACTATTAACATTAGTCTAACGGATCTGAAAAGATGTGGGGTTAAATTTAACCCTTAAACAAACTGAAATGTACAAATCTCATAATTTGTTTGATTTGTTTAAACATTATGCTTCTATCATTACGCAATAAAAAATATATAATTTGCAAGTCAGTTTCACTTAATTATAATAATTAAAATAACTTTATTTGATATATGTAAAGTTTCCATTTCCGTATACATACGGTAGTAACCACTAAAACTATTTAAATTATTAGAAATTTAAATAAATAAGCTTTTATAGGTAAGTATTCATTTTATGTTTACCCAATGCGGGTGCTAAACCTGTGTTATCTATCTTTTCTCAACAAATGAAAAAATGGATGTTCGTATGTTTGTCTTCTATACATTTCTAAGTGATTGTGATGAATCTTATTCCTTATACGCTCGCAAAAGATTCTGACACAAAAAAATATTTTCTTTTTGATGTTTGTCTTTTAGGACAGTTAAAATAGAATTTAACTTTGCACTTAATTTTCGATCCTATTTTTTTTTTTTTTTATAATATTTAGGATCACTTACTAATTATAAAAGCACAAAATGCTGACAGATTCCGGTGGAGCTTCAGACGCCATCTTGAAAAAGGTTTTTGGACGATATCTCGGAGACTATGCACTTTAGGGCAAAAATTATTGAGACCATTTTTGTAGAGAATAAAATTTCTCATCTTTTGTTTTCTGTATTTTTTTCTTTATTTTTTCGTAAAATTACCTTATACAATTTATGGCCTATTTTATGAACCAGTTTTTCTATCTCGGCCGATAACTCTTAAAATTTTGGTTTAATCAATAAAATACATCTATCTATTTTTAAAGATCCATTTATTTACTACAACTTTTGTTTATAACTTTGTCCATACTTTTTGAGCTATTGGACGTTCAATGTAGGAATGCCGACGCTCCGCGAGTGACGCAGCAGCCCAACGGTCTTTTTTATATTGAACTGGCTGTGGAAGAGCATATGGGTGCCGAAAAGCAGGCTTGAACTGCACTGTTATTCGTAAGAATTGCAACAGTGAACATCGTCTTCAACGAGGAGTTGTTACATGTTGACGATTTTGACCTTGAGAATGAAGAATTCATTGAGGCTTTACAGTCTTCTTTACATTCCTTCGTCTATTTTTACAGGCCTATTTTATGCGTTCCTACGCCATTCAAGTGAATGGCGAAGTAAAGCGTGGGTAAATCGCTTGTTCAAAATAATTATGCGAGTTAGACACGTGCTTTGCTGTCGACGACGCTTGTCAATATTTCACTATAAAGACCTTATATATTTTGCCAAGTCACATTCATCAATAAAAAGACAGCATGTGAAGGAATAGAATATGAACTACATTTTATTTACAGAATCGTGCTCGTCCCATGGGACGAGGGATGCCGAAACACCGTGAAAGTGGCTTTATTCAATTATGTCAGTAGAAGCTATTATACAGCAATATCTTCTTTTTTTTCCAGAAATATTTCTATGATTTATAAAAAAAAATATCATTTATATCAAATTTTACCTTTAAACATAAAATTGAAATTTTCAATCACATTTTCAAGATATGTGAAATCACTACATCTGCTTTAAAGATTGTTTAAGCTTCTTTTACCTTTAGTAAATACTATTATATAGTGAAGAATTTTACCGGTGGTAGGACTCTGTCAAGCCTGAGGAGTCCGACTGGATGGGTACCACCCCCTTATCTATTTCTGCCGCCAAGCAACAATGATTGCATTGTTGTGTTCCGGTTTGAAGGATAAGGTAGCCAGCGCAATTACAGGCAAGAGGCATATCATCTTAGTCCTCACAGTGACAACGCACCTGTGGTTCTGCATTTTTGTTACTTAAAACCTAAGTGCATGAACCGTAGGTGTTATGGGCGACAGGTACTGCTTTCCATCAGGTAGTCTGTCTGCTCGTTTGTCACTGAATCTCATAAAAAAAAAAAAAAAAAAAAAAAAAAGAAGAGGTCATACTTAACTTGTTTATTTATTTTTAAATGCCTACTAACTAAATTTACATAGTTTAAGTGAGTTTAAATGAATTTCAAGAATGTCAACTTCAATTTCTCTCCCATTATAAATGCGAAAGTTTGTATCTGTGTATGTTTGTTAAGGCAGTGGAAGCCCAGTGGTAACGCGCTTGAGAAACCGAGTGATGCGGGTTCAAATTCCGGATCTCACACTTCTCATATTTTCATGTGCGAATCATTTCCAACATTATTACCACTTGTCTTTCGGTGAAGGAAAACATCGTAAGGAAACCTGCATGTTTGAGAGAACCTAGCAAGTTTTCGAAAGACATGGGAAGTCCGCCAACCCGCTCTTGGTCAGCATGGTGGACTATGGCCTGATCCCCCTCGTATTAGGAGGCCCACCCCTTTAAGTGGGACGTTAAAAAGGGTTAAATAAATGTTTGTTACTTCTTCACGTTGAAACAACTAAACAGATTTGCTTGGATTTTAGACTACTATTAATAATATTATTTTGAAAATTGGTTAATTATATTAAACCTTCTTCACTAGTTAACTCATTTTTAACATTAAAGTGCAGTTTTGTACTAAAAGCGTTATACATAACAATAAAAGCAATAAACAATCATTAGAGTGAGAACAAAGCAGTGAGTCGTAAAACGGGAACACGTCTTGTTGGTCGGCGCCGTTCGGCTCGATGCCAGATCAGATAGACTAGTGGACTCATTTATACTGTACACTGAGCGATTATGAAACTTACAAAGGACATAATAGAATTGCAATTGAGAGAAATAGTTATTGTTACCTAAAATGTTATTAAAATTGAAGTTGAAAGAAATAGCGTTTGTTCTATAAAATCTTTAAAAATGGTGACGACAATTGAAAACTCTCATGTCATGACTGTGACTATTTTTTATAACGTGTTGGATTTTTACCTACGGGTTTGAGTTTTGAATATAGTAAATACTTGTATTGGTCATACATTTCGATATACATATCGAATCGAATTTGTACTTACATATGTATGTACAATGATAATTGTACATACTGATGATACATGACATAATATTATCATTGTTTTATAAACAAAAAATAATTTAAATAACACGAAATCTAAAATATTCCCAAAAGATACTCATGAAAAGTAGCATTAAGAATGGCGCTGCCTAATTATAAAAAAAACATCTACACATACAAGCAAATCCATAGGAAACATATTGTTTTAGTACATAAATAATAAGCAAAGTACGTTGAATATAAATTACGTCCGCAGTAGAGGGCGATCCCTAACCGCAAAATCTAATTGCCTTTTCTAATTCCCTGAAATCCTTGATGAAGTAATACGAAGCAACATATGTTGAGTAACTTAATTTTAAACTCAAAACATACTTTTTTTAAATAGACTTATGTGAACACTTGGATCGTGAGTTTTAAATCGAGATAACGATATTATATATAAGCGAGGGCAATGCAAGTAAGGTTGTGAAAAGCGGAGTTGGTTTGCGAGGTCAGGAGGCGTGAAGACGCCTCATTTTCTGCAGTAATGCGACATGTTAAAGACATCGCGGTAGGTTTTATGTCTTTTTCTAAGCTTAATTTTCATTTTGATAAGTAATAGCTACTTATAAATTAAATATGAAAGTTTGTATGTATGTGTGTGTATATATATGTGTGTGCGTGTGCGTGTGCGTGTGCGTGCGCGTGTGCGTGTACGTGTGCGTGTGCGTGTGCGTGTGCGTGTGCGTGTGCGTGTGCGTGTGCGTGTGCGTGTGCGTGTGCGTGTGCGTGTGCGTGTGCGTGTGCGTGTGCGTGTGCGTGTGCGTGTGCGTGTGCGTGTGCGTGTGCGTGTGCGTGTGCGTGTGCGTGTGCGTGTGCGTGTGCGTGTGCGTGTGCGTGTGCGTGTGCGTGTGCGTGTGCGTGTGCGTGTGCGTGTGCGTGTGCGTGTGCGTGTGCGTGTGCGTGTGCGTGTGCGTGTGCGTGTGCGTGTGCGTGTGCGTGTGCGTGTGCGTGTGCGTGTGCGTGTGCGTGTGCGTGTGCGTGTGCGTGTGCGTGTGCGTGTGTGTGTGTGTGTGTGTGTATTTGTTACTGTTTCACCCTTTAGGGTAGCCAGGGCCATTTTAATACACATCTACCAACAAAACCAGGGATGTATGCACATTGTACCCAAGAGACTTGAGCAAAGCGAGGTTAAGTTTATAGTGTAACATAATATAAAATATTATATATGATCATATGTTACTATGTTTATGCTGCACTGCAGAAGGCTCAAGTAAAAGCCTTACAAAACGCAAAACTTAGTATATACGCCATTGTTTTGAATATTTATTTATTTATTTATTTATTTAACCTTTATTGACCACTATTTACAATATAACGGTACAAAAGGCGGGCTTAATGCTAATTGCATTCTCTACCAGCCAACCTTTAGGCCAAACAGAGAAACATAATGAGCGGTACTAGATGAAAAGAGAAAAAAAAAAAAAAATATATATAACATGTTCACATAACATACCTAAACACATATACATATACACATATTTACTTATATTAATACATACATATAATATATAATATATATACACACATACATATATATATATAATTATACGTACATATATACAGCTATACATATATAATTATATATTTAAAGAGACATATAATTATTAATATATAGATATATATAAGAGATGACGAGCTTACGACTTACGACTACCAAGATGTCAATCCATTAAGTGATTCCGGAGTCTTCTTTTAAAAGTTACCTTACTAGCCGGTCTTCTGATATCGGCTGGGAGCGAATTCCAAAAGCGAGCGGCCTGGACAGCGAAGGAGTTGGAAAGGAAATCTGAACGATGCAGTGGAATGGAAAGGAGGTAGGATTCAGCAGAGCGAAGTGGCCGATCATGCGAAGAGGAAAGGTACTGGAATTTGGATTTTAAGTATTCAGGTGAGAGGGGTTCAAAAAGAACAGAGGAGAGTGCACTGAGAATCCTAATTTGCCGTCGCTTACGGATAGGAAGCCATTTAAGCTTGGAACGATAGGAAGAGATGTATATCAATGGCATACATATTAGGTTTTTCTTAACCTCACTTGACTAAGATAATCCTACAAAAATAAGAAAGATTGAAATTAAATAAAGTTACAAATTGTGTTCACAAAGTCATAATCACAGCAATTACAACGTGATCCCTGTTTGAAAACTTTAGTTGATTCCATCCGCTTTTAATAAAACTGCTAGATTAAGTAAAGACTTTAACAGCCAGATAAGCAAAGTATAGGACTGCGAAAGATTAGTTATTGGTAAATATAGCAATGGGAAAATAAATGATAATGGTCAAAGATTTGTAGAATTTATAATAAAAAAATTACATATTAGTTTTGAATACATTTTATAAAAAGAGTACTACACGAAAATAGGTATGAATATCTCCAGACAAAACCTATAAAAATGAAATAGATTTTATAATGACCAATAAACCATCGTATTACAGTGATATTAGTGTTGTAAACAATTAGATCTTCAGCACAGATCATAGGATTGTAAGAAGAATATTAAAAGCTGATGTAAAGAAATTAAGGAAAATCTGAACAGGACACATGATGTGATCTAAGGGACGGAAAGAAGCGCAGAAGAAGACATGTAAAGGTATGATGGGAAAACGACCTGAGTAACAACAAATTATAAAATAATTTATTAGTTCTATTATATTTTAATAGCATTAAAACGATCCTATACTCCATAATATATAAAATCTAGACTTATAACAAGTAAGTACCAAAAACACAAACATACCTTAATACTCGAAAAAAAGGTAGTCGGGTAAAAGTATTACTTTCTTTAAAAAGCATTACAAGATGGGATATATATTCATTGTAGCATTGAGGGACAAAAACAAAGTAAACGAATGATTAGAATCCAGTATTAAATACGATGATTATATCTTAACTATTAAAAAAAATAAACCATTCGACAATCAATACATACAATAAAATTCTAACTGAGTCGAAACATCATTACATTCACTACATTAACATTACTTACAAATTTAATATTTTTTGGATAATCTTATTGAAATAGTCATTACTATCATACAGAGGCCGAATCTATAGATTTTAGAATTTTTGTCTGTCAGTCTGTCTGGGAATGTATCACGAGAAAACCACTGGACAGATTTTGATATCGTATGTTGATAGCTGGTTATACGGGTCAACATATAAGATACTTTTTACTGCGGGAAAATATCTTATCTCTGAGAAACCTATACTAAATGTCAAAACGAAACTAGGGACGATTTCAAGTGGAGCGAGGGTGAGTCGTTTGTTATAAATACAAGACAAATGTACACTTCAATAATACTGTACGAAACATGTCCGCATGGAACTAGCAAAAATGCTAGCCGCATTCCCTCGCTCAATGGTAGATAATGCCAACGTTTGGGCAAAAAATGAACCAGCTCCTTGTCATTAGTAGAGGCGATAAGAAAAGGTGTTATGTCTTTATTATTTACAACTAAAGAATAGTGTCGTATTGTCGTATAGACTAAATCACAATTTTACTAAACATAAAATCATTATTATTTAGAGCATCAAATAATTATATTTTTCAGCAGATTAGCAATATGTAACAAACACAATCAGTCCCGATAACGATCTCCACAAACAAGGAACAACGTGACATGTGTTTGGCAGTCCAAATGAAGTGTTCATATTCAAACGTCGAGTGAATCAGGGGGGAAAATCACAATGCTTTTGATTGAACATGAATTCAACGCTAATTTTACCCTAAAACTCTATAAATAGATGAATACATATTTACAAGTATGGCATGATTTTGATTATATTATGTAAATATTTTCTATAGGTATGAATTGTAAAAGTTACAGATTAAGTTTCTTATAAAAAAAATGATTTTCTGAACTTTATTTCGGATATATTGCGATTTTGGACTAATAATCCTTAAGCGAATTGATTTTGAGAAAACTTAAGATGTACAAATATGTGTAATGTGCATCATAGATTAGATAGAGCATAGGAGTCTATGCTCTATCTAATCTCTCAAACTCTCAAAGACTCTCAAAGTTGGATAAAACGGTAATGCAAGATAGATGATTTTACGTGTATGTATGTGGGTACGTATATATGTTACAGTCAAAACTATTTTTTAGTCAAAGTAGTTGTGACTGCAGGCCTTTGCCAATAGCAGTTTTGACTGTCATATCGGTAAAAATTCTTAAAAAGTTAAGGAGGTAAGTAGGTTGAAGGGTACTCGGAAGAACCCTTTCTTTCTTTCTAGGTTAGGTTAGAACAGTGACCATAACGCACGAGCCGAGCAAGCGAAGCGAGCGTGCCGCGATAGCGGCCGAAGAGTGCCATAAATGACATAAAGGAGGTAAGTAGGTTGAAGGTTACTCTGAAGAAATCTTTCTTTCTTTCCTTCTAGGTTAAGTTAGGTTAGAACAGTGACCACAACGCACGAGCCGAGCGAGCGACTAAAATTTCATATTTTCTAACAGTTTTTACTGATTTGACAGTCAAAACCGCTATTGACCAAGACCTGCAGTCAAAACTACTTTTGACCAACCTCTTTAGTCGAAAGTAGTTTTGACAAAAAAATAATTTTGACTGTAACATATATAATTTCTGTATCCTGAGGTACGAGAGTGTAGAATCTGCAACTTCTTAACTTTAAGCAACAAATGTTGAGAGTACCTATGTTTTTAATAAAGCTGTTGTAGGACTCTTGCTTTGGAAAGAGTGGAGTGGGCACGTCTTTTTTAATGTGCTAATACGGTAAAAAAAATTAAACATGAAGAAACTAACATGTCCACAAAAGCCTACCTAGTTTTTGAAATAAAAATGTGAATTGTGGAGCGGAGGCCTGGTTTCAGCAACGAAAAGGCATAATGGAAGTATTACTATTTATTAAAAAGTCATAATAGTTTTGGTGGGACTATAACTTTTGACAACCCCCCTGGGTTGTGTTTATTAATATGTTTTATGGTTTAAAAAATATATTTTATCTAGAAAAAGAATGAGGGGTCCATCGCATAGATCGAGATCTTAGGCTATAAAAACTTTTCGAGTCTTAAATTAAAATAATTCTTACATAGAAAAAAATATAATGATTACCATTTATCTGTGAATTTTTACTTTCTATTCTCCATTTCTATAACAAACTCTAAATCACTACCTATGTTTTTAAAAATAGATATAAATCAGTACCTATACACTGACAACATTCCTCGGTTGTCCCTCACTGTATATCGTAGACGTTTTTGATTTCAAAACAGCATTCGCACGCCTGCGGCACTTCGCATCCAGTATTTTTCAAAAGAACCCTATATACGCATATGATACATGCGATCAAATCATACTTTAGTCCCATTTACATAACTATACTGATTCAGAGCACTTCCAGTTGTAATTGGCGCAACCCGCGTCACACCCTTGTCAAACTGCTATTCGCTATGAAATATTCGCGAGAAATTGGCTTTCTGATATTACTTGGCTATAATAGTATAATAACATTTACTAAATGTAGGTAGATATTGGGTTCACATCTATAGATTATTGCAAAATGACATATGTCATAAATATAATTCAACTTTTACATAAATAATGTTAGTTTCCCATATATGTAAATATTTATAGAGCGAATCATTTTTGATACGTCGATATCTAGATCGAGACACATAATATTATAAAGCTGAAGACATTTTTTTTTTTTTTTTATTATTTAAACTCACTTCACTTCTCGGGAACTACCGGAAAGATTTATAGCGGTATATAAATAATCTAACCGTGCGAAGCCGCGGGCAAAAGCTAATCTGGAATGAAATCTTTGGGTATCTAGACAGCAAGTTTATAATTCTTGATTCCGAAATCTCTAAATATTTTTTATATACTAGTATATTTTACACTGGGACGTGACTATATCCTAAAAATGTTGATAAAAATGTGACATATCGCATATAAAAACTAATCAAAACGAAAACAGTATATAGTATATAACAAAAAGGTACCACAAGTACAACTTCTCTTCTTTTCAATCTTAAATTCGACTAGGACGAAGACTCTACACTCGTGATGAGAGATCATGGGCAGGAACAATGGCTTTATGTGCTCTCCAAGGCACAGGGTGAAACACCGCCAACTTCGGGCTATTGATTAGAATTTATTCTTTTTTAATAGAAAAAACCCAATAACTATATTTGACTTGACTCGGGACGCGAACCCAGAACTTGCGGATCTGTAGCCGTAAACACTAGCCACAAAGAGCCACAAATATTACATCTACTATATTTAATGTAAATAGTAGTACGCAACTCTACCGCGGTTGTGGACATGATTTGAGGTTTAAGATAGCAACAAATACATATTACGTGCTTTCTGCATGATGATAGTTATCACTTATCATGATCATAAATTAATTTATATTAAACGGTATCTATTATCCCAAAATGAATAGATTTTATACCAGATTTTATACCAGTAAAACATTATTTAGTTGATCCATTATATTTTTATAGATATTGGGTAAAGCGTATAGAAAATTTAATAATTGCTGAAATATCATTTTAAAGCTCTATTTTATAACAATTTAATTTTTTTATATATTTTAAAATTCTTACATAACAAATGGTCATGTAAAATATGTTTATCAAAAGACTGTAACAAAATATAATAACCGCCGAAACTAAGGCTAAACCGACATTATTCAATTTGATTTTTTTTCAGCTAATCTGATGACCCAAATAGACTTAAGTAAATTGACTCATATTCTAAAATAGCCTTAATAAAACTCAATATTCAATAATAAATCTATTTTCCATTATAAAAATTATTTTTTAACCTCTAAGTTTCCATATACAATACAATATCAATTGTGAGGTTTAGAACAATATATTGCTTGCTCTGCGACACGAGAGCTGATACTACTTTAGATTCTCACAATCAGTTAAGAAGTAGTTTCCGTAAGAAAATGATTTATTTTCCATACGGAAGATCCGTATGGAATATGCATTTTACTTGATTGTGTACAACAGTCTTTTTTTTTTGTTTTTTATGCCTCATTATAATAGCCGCCATTCTACTTATGAGGTTAAAAATTCTATTCTTAGATGGGCAATTTTTTGTACGTAAGTTAAAAAAATTTATTATTATCATACAGCAAAGACCTGTGAAAAATATACCCTAGATATATTAAAATTAAAAAAAAAGCATGCTTCGGCATATATGTATGCTGATGCAAGAAATTTTTGAAGATTATTATTTATATAATTAGACCAGGGTCGATAATTTTTAAAACCAATTAAAATCGTAGTAGGATGAAACCCATTAGAAAAGGAGGGGAATATTATAAAAATGAAGGGAAAAATAATTTACGGGCGATCTGAGGTCGGGGAGGGGATGGGGGTGAGTTTTTAAGGGTAAAAAACGGTTTTTCTCGATTTCCGGCAAAACTAAAAGTCCTATCGAAAAACATCAAATGGCAAAGTTGTAGGTAATAAAAAGATCTATTTTTTCACATAACCTCAAAATTTATGTGATAAATTCAAAAAACTAAGTTTTTGGTTTTTTATTTTTATCTTTTACAAAAATTTCTTTTTTTTTAACGAAATTTGGCGAAAACTTACCTTTTTATGTCCCAAATACGCTGTAATTTATTTGATTAAAAATATTTATTTTTTCACCTTATTTTGAATTAATATCGAAAAAACACCCTAATTTTCAATCGAAAACTCACCCGTCAAAATATCAGCTTTTTTCAAAAAGTTGGTATGTTTTCTGTTCGTTGAAACCTCTACTTTTTGATGGTGAAAAAAAATATATATGTTACTATAGTAAATCTTCTCAGAATGTGCAAAAAATCGAAAAAAACTCGAATTCGTTTTTTTTTTTTAATTTTTATAAATAATTTCATTTAAAAAATATGATTGCTGCAATTTGTTTCAATTAAAAAGTTGATTTATTTAATGCTAATTACATTTATGTCATAGAAAAACTCATTATATAAAAATATAAATGTAAATCGTACAATTAAATGTAGATACTTTATTCTGATTACGTTATTCATTACAATATTTTTAACACATTAATCTTATGATTCATAAATACCTTATCTTCAATTCTAATCACTTATCCATTAGTTTTTGTTTTTTTGACGGCATTTCTTCATCGCTAGATTCGTCAAACATCTCCGATTCTAGTAGATCTTCGAAATCTTCATGACTATTACCTTCTTCCTCTCCAACATTATTTCCAGACTGCGTTGGTTCTTCATCCACAATTTCTTCTGAATCATTAACTTCTTCGTAGGTTTCTTCTTCAATATTGGAGCAATTTTCAGAACCATGACAGTTTGAACATAAATTTGTGCATTTTAAACCATGTTTTCGGCAACCACATTTTAAACTGTTACATCCAGTTTCACAGCTGCAGCAAATAGTTTTGAGCAATATTTCCGGAAGTAATTCTTTTTGTGTAAATTTGGCCATAATTCCACGTTGATATAGCTTCCAGCCCCAATCTGTTGCTGTTAGTTCGTTACCCAACGAAGTTTGAAGCTGATAATATGCCCTGTAACAATGTTGTTCTGCTGCTCCTTCTGTGGGTGGGAGGTTTGCCAAAACGAAAGATGATTTAATTTTTGCCAATTGATATTTTTGAAACCTTAGATTCAGTGTAATTTTTTCATTTTTACATTTATAAATAGATTTGATTAGTTGTAATCCATTTTTTTTTATTTCTTCTTTACTCGCATCTTTCTTATAAAAAACATTGGCCAAATGCGACAAATTTTTAATGTCTAATAATGAATTGACGATACTTTTCTTTCCTTTTCCGGCAAATCCAGATGTTGTATCGCAACCAGAAAAACAATGCAGAAATGCAACAATGTTTCTTAAGGATTCATGTTTGAAACGTGAAAAATAGGTCTTTTACATTTCCAGAACCTGGTTTGAGAAAATAAATGTCATGATTATGTGAATTTAACTGATTTAAAAGGACCAAAAGATCAATATCTTGGCCCACAACAATTACAGTTTTATTAGTACTCATTGCAACTTTTATCGCGGTTTGAATTATGTCAGCATATTCTTATTTGCAATTTTTTTTATCAATGTAACATGTAATCTAATGTTTTTCGAGTAATTAAAGTGTTAATTTTAATAAATAGCTCAAATTTTTTTATAAAAATTAAAAAAAAAATTTGAATTCGAGTTTTTTTCGATTTTTTGCATTTTCTGAGAAGATTTACTATAGTAACATATATTTTTTTTTCACCATCAAAAAGTAGAGGTTTCAACGAACAGAAAACATACCAACTTTTTGAAAAAAGCTGATATTTTGACGGGTGAGTTTTCGATTGAAAATTAGGGTGTTTTTTCGATATTAATTCAAAATAAGGTGAAAAAATAAATATTTTTAATCAAATAAATTACAGCGTATTTGGGACATAAAAAGGTAAGTTTTCGCCAAATTTCGTTAAAAAAAAGAAATTTTTGTAAAAGATAAAAATAAAAAACCAAAAACTTGGTTTTTTGAATTTTTCACATAAATTTTGAGGTTATGTGAAAAAAGTGTAAATACAAAAGTTTTAGATCTTTTTATTACCTACAACTTTGCTATTTGACTTTTTTCGATAGGACTTTTAGTTTTGCCGGAAATCGAGAAAAACCGTTTTTTACCCTTAAAAACTCACCCCCATCCCCTCCCCGACCTCAGATCGCCCGTAAATTATTTTTCCCTTTATTTTTATAATATTCCCCTCCTTTTCTAATGGGTTTCATCCTACTACGATTTTATTTCACTTTTTATTATTTTTAAAGGCTTCTACCCTGGTCTAAATTATAATTATAATTTTTTTATTATACCGTATAATTATAATAATTATTTATATTATTTTCATTTTATACCAATTAGATGGAGTCGATTTGTGTCGAGAGACTTTTATATTTTTCAATTTTTCATCAATCTTGTCATATTCTCACCTACTCATTGATTTTCCCTCATTCAAATTCGTAAATCATGTCAAGGCTGGAATTTGAGACTCGTTCTCAGAACATTCTACGTACGACTGGTTTTAAAAATGAAACGAATGTATTGATACTTCTCTATACCCAATAATTAGAAGTGCCATTCAATATTTAGGGCTGATTTTTAATCATCATATTATTTTTAATCGTCAACTTAATTATAAACCTAAACGTTATTCAATACTTGACATGTGTAAAAACGAAAATATTCTAAACGTGCTTGGGTTCTTCTAAATCACAAATTATTTAGTGTAAAAAAATAAAAAAATAATAAAAAAGCTTTAGTTTTTTTTTTGTATTCAATGGATAATTCAAATAATTAAATATCCATTAGCAATAGGTATTAGGTACTAGTAATCCAATTGAGTTATTATTTTTTAAATAAAACATTTTACGGTTTCATAAGTATAGATGGGTCACGTAGGGACTGAGACTGACTGGACTGTTTACTGTAAAGCATTCGAAACGCCAAGAACCAAAAAATTCACTCCAAAATAGAACTTGCGAAAAAATATAAAAAAACAGTTTAATATTCGTGTAAATCTGATAAAGCATTATGTGTTATTGCTGTTATATAAGTACTAGCAGAACCCGCGTCATCGCCCACGTTCTATCTACAAAATTGTCCGATCTATTGACATTTATGATTACTGTTTCGCTCCCTTGGATAGTAACATGATTATACATATCCTATAGTCTTCCTCAATAAACGAGTTATTTAATGCAAAAAATTTTTTTCAAATCGTATTAGTAGTTCTTGAGATTAGCGCGTTCAAACAAACAAATAAAGAAACAAACTCTGCTTCTTTATAATATTAGTATAGACAGAATATACATATGTCCAGTAAAGTTTACATTTTAAATCCGTAAAATAAATCTTATTTTAAATAAATCTTATTTTTTTTATTTTATTATTATTTATTCATTATTTTAAAAATACAGCAGCCGTACCATATTATTTCTGTTATTTAAGCGCTTTTAACAAAATTGCAAAATACAATTATTGGGTTACAAAATACATATGTGCCTAGTACTTACTGTAAACGAAGCGAGCGGAAAACCATATAAAAATTATTAATGTGAAAAAAGAAAACTCATTGTTATTTGAGGCAACACTTTTGTCGATCTAATTATCTTATTATCTACTGAATTATGTAAGTGCAAGCAAAACGCATCGAATCATAGCTTTTACTGGTGAAATAGAAAAAGCAAAGCGATTTACAAATTCCAACGACCAAACTACAAGTTTCGTGATAATTAAATAAACTTATTAATATACAACAAAAAAGCCCTATCAAAATCCATTCAGCCATTAATCAAATGAGTGTTCGATGTGCGATTAAACAACCACATGCCACAAGTAAATTAGATAAAAAAATGACGTACTAGTGATGGCATAGGCTAAATAGACAGATTTGCTTTAAAGGGCCTGCCATCGGGACGTCGTAGTTGAGTGGGTAAGCGATTCCCATTAAGACGAGGGAGGTTCTGTTGGGTTTAAGTCGGTAGTACTTACTGACTTATCTGGCTGGTGAGTCCCACATAACCAGGTGCCGAAGCAGACCACACACCCGAGGGGGTAACTTTCTTAGTCCACTCTGCTGTCAGAAAAGTACTAGGAGTATCCCGCATGGTAAACCACCCACCGAAGTGTGCCACCACCAAGTGTGTCACTTGGTTTCACGCCCGGTTTGATTGCCGGACGCTAATGAGCGCCCACCACGACAAGGTGATCACACATCGGGAGGATTTCAAAAACAACAGTGCATTAAGCAAAATTGACGAAAATGAATGCTGCGATTCGCATTCTGTTTATTTTAATTTTCTTAGAATTTTAATTAGAATTTCAAATCTTTGCTAGATTTTTTGTCTTTTGGGACATCCCCGCAAAACATTTTTTTTTTACATTTTACTATCTATTTACTGAATTTATGATAATTATCATTTAAATTAAACATAATTATCATTATTTAAGTAATTCTAACACAGCCTTAGTTAAGTAGATAGTTCTAATTAAATGAAATTCTAAAAATATCGATATTTTCGATATGTTTAAAAAAAGTCACGAAAACGTAATATCCAATTTTTATGAATCTTCATCCAATTACCGGGTTATATCTTAGAAAAGAACGGGAGGACGTCTTTCATATAATTTAACTTGAATTACATAGAAATGGCTAGTATCTCATTAAAATGTACGTTGGAATATCATTCATAATCATATATAATAAATATACTTCTTTAGAAATATCTTTAGAGCCACTATAATTAAGCTAATAGTACCTAGACGACCAAGCTTCGCTAGGAGTTCTTTTTTTTACATCACATTTTTTAGATCAAAAATATATTAGATTCTTAATAACTATAGGCGTATCTTAATATCGTAAATAATAATCGATAAAATACATAATATATTTGCTAATAAACCAAACTAAGCTTCTAAATGAAATTATCTTTTCGAATATTGTCGTAGTTTTATTTTATATTTTTGTTCCCCACTAAGACAATTGTCTAATAACTGGCTTCCTAACTATTGTATAATTTTGTGGGTAGATATTGTCTGTAACAATGATGTATATAATAACAAAATTTTTTATTATATACATAGTTATGTATAGACGTCTGGATGTCTATATGTATATGGATGTTTGTTACTCTTTCACGCAAAAACTACTAAAAAGAATTTTAATGAAACTTTACAATAATCAATGATATTATATATAAAAAAATCATTGACAATAATACAGCTCATATATCAGAATCCACCTGGTTCCTGTGAGATATATTTGTTTTCGTTTTTCCAGAGGCGAACCCGAGCGAAGCGCGTGAGCCGCTACTATAAAATAAAACGAAATCTGAAAAGATAGTTTCATTGTTCTTTTATGAAGATTAATGAAACTATATTCCTATTTATTATTCATATATGAAGTATTTGCTTCTTTCCTAAATTAATAAAAATAAAGATTTTAAATTCGTTTTGATCGAATAATCCAGTCATTTGGAGTTAAATAAGCGTTAAGTAGAAAAAGTGCAAGCAAATTACTATTTTTATAGATTTTGACGAGCTGTTTTTAAACATTTTTCAAAGAGAAAGCGTTTTTTTGGATATTTATTCTCCTTTTTTAGCCGAAATGTTTACCTACATGATTTGGTAATTCTTTTTTTTTTCATTTTACAGTGAGTACTCGCGATGTACCATATAAATATTATGAAGACCAGGTAAAGAGATTTGAAGATAGACAACTGAACTGCTTAACGAGAAAAAATAACTTTAAATAAAACTATCTTTTAGGATTTTTTCGCGGATTTATTTTGATTTTTGGTACCCGACGTTTCGAATGCTTTACAGATCATAAAAGTAAATAATTGCTGTAAAGCGTTCGAAATGTCGGGAAGCAAAAATCAAAATAAATCTCCGAAAAAATCCGAAAAGATAGTTTATTTAAAATGTTAAATATTTGCGTAAATCTAGTTGCGTATGCGCAAATACGTTCCTTTCACAAAACACAGTAATTTTCCCAATCAGAAACGTCTTTAACATTCATGTTCAAAGTTTTACTGGGGCAACTATAAAAGCTATGGTCATGTCCTTTTTAACCGACTTCCAAAAAGGAGGAGGTTTAAGCATAGTGGTAGCCAGAGAAGCTATATTCATCATAGCTAGTCTATACATATAATAAAATTCTGAGTCGAATCTATACATTAATTTTTTTTTTTTTGGAAAATCTTATTGAAATAGGTAGTCATTATTATCGATACATAAACCGAATCTATAGTTTTTAGAATTTTTGTCAGTGTCTGTCTGTCTGTCTGTGACTGTACCACGAGAAAACCACTGGGCCGATTTCAATGAGATTTGGTATGATTATAGCTTGTTATATGGGAAAATATATCTGAGAAATCTATACTAAACCTTAAAAATAAATTGTTCAATTAACATAATAAGTCAAACGAGCTGCAGTACGCGTGTCGTTTATCAAACAAATATAACCTTTGCCACATTGATCTGATTACCGCCAGCCTTAATTCAGTTTTAACCGGAAATTCGTCTGGAAAGACTCTATTTCTTGTGCTCGTGTCTTGGTAACTAAGTCATAGGTTATTTAACAATGTAATATTTAGGTAAAGATGAAGCGTTGCTCTAAACATTTCAATCATAGGTATTTACTGCTAAAAATTATGATCTAAAATATATTATTTGTTCTGTTGTGGTAAATATTATCTATACAAGTAATAAAACTGTAACTGAATCGAATCTGTACATTAAATGTTTTTTGGAAAATCTTATTGAAATAATCATTAATTATTATCAATGCAGAGGCCGAATCTTACAGTTCGTAGAATTTTCCATCCGTCCGTCCGTCTGTGTCTGTGTCTGTTTAGGAACGCAGCACGAGCAATCACATAACAAATTTTGATGAAATTTGGTATGATGATAGCTGGTTATCCGGATCACTCTATAGAACTTAGAAGTTACCTATAAATTCTTCACATCACAAAATAGCTGATTAGTATAAATTATAAAATATTTAATTCCTTCCATGTATCAACCTGCGACCTCTGGCACATTATAATCTTAATTTTACTGTCCGCTTCGGTTATTAAAAATATATTATTATAGGTACGTAAAAGATATTGCGTAAAATGTATGTACATAAGTAGGTCGCGTTAAACGTTATCTCCACAAAATTAATACTAGAATACTTTTGATAATATTATTTGAAAATTTCCTCTAGCACCTTGAGGTCATCAATATATAGAAATAAATGAATTATAAACTTTGTAGCTACATGTTGGCTGATTGGTTACATATTTATTGGACTTCATCCATATGATCCATGCAACGACACGTATATATATAATATATATATATATATATATTATATATATACGTGTCGTTGCATGGATCATATGGATGAAGTCCAATAAATATGTAATGTAATATATATATATATATATAGTACGAGTACCTATGTATGTAGGTCTGGGTAGGATATATTCTATTTCAATTAATTTTTTTTGTAAATGATTTCAAAGCGTGCCAGTGGAGGCCATATTGCTTCGCCAATGTCCCGTACAATGTAGAAAACTCGAAGGAGACTGTCGGTAAAATAAGATCATCAAAGTATATTAAAAATCTAATGTGTAAAAAGGGAGTAAACCTTTTATAAACCTTGCTATTTCTTTGGTTTTTTTAATGATGATTGACATAAATGATTTTAACGTAATATTAATATCGTTAAAATCGCCTTATAATTAGTCGTCAGAGTGACATAGAGTAGATACATATAGTACAATATTTAAAACATTATTTAAAAAAAAATAACGATATCAGCAGATAACCATTTGTCTTTTAGTAAACAGTCCGCCCGCACTTGGCCAGCGTGGTGGACTATGGCCTAATCTCACTCGTATTGAATTATACTTTTAAATTTTCTGTATACGTATTTATATTTTTTAGCAATTCAAATTAACACGTACTTTTAAATAAATTCATTGTAAAATGATTTTTATTCTGATTTTTTTTGTTTTTTCTTTTTTAGCAGAATTTATAAAAATACGACAATTATTAGATATACATTTAATATTTTGGAAACATTTTTGAGACAAATCACTACATAGTATAAAATAAAGTCGCTTCCCGCTGTCTGTCCTTATATACATATGCTTAGATCTATAAAACTACGCAACGGATTTTGATGCGGTTTTTTTCTTAATATATGCATATTAAGTGCAGAAAAGCCGAGAAATTCAAAGATTTGTATTTCATACTAACCGTTAAAACATACTTAAACGAGGGTAGCGACTCACCCTTACTCACCCTAGTTTTCTTATAAATGAATAAATTTTATGATGTACCTAATTGATTGTTACTTTATTACATTAATGTTATTAACTGTAAATTACTAAAATAATATGTAGTAGTAAAATTATTCAGTGGTATCATTTTATATTACATTATATGGGCATAGGCTAATTAAAAAACAATTAAGTAATAATTGTTTATTTATAATTAATAATACTTTTTACAATAACTAAAACTATTAATAAAAATTGCACTTCGACTATTATAACTTAAAATTAAGTCATTATAACAAACATTTTGCAACAATCGTTGCTATAACAAACGCTTTTAAGAATACAACCAAAAGCCATTATTATACTATCCTAAAATTATACTTTGAATTTAAGTAGTATTAATAAGTATAATTAACTAACAGGTACAAAAATTGAATAACGATATATACGTGCCCGAGTAAAATTACATTTTTAACGCACCACTTTGGATGTTGAATCTCAAATTTTGAAATTTCCACTTAAAGTAATGGTTTAACTTTGTCATTTCTTAGAATTCCTTAGAAGTCTTGCTTGATTATAAATACAAGTCTTCAGAATTTTGACTTCGTCATATTTAAAAAACGGAAAAACTAAGTGCACGATGTTTTTAGTCAATTTTTATATTTATCAAATGACGATCTGTTCAATGAGGCCAAAAGTCCTTATTCGGCTGATACCTCCATCAGGTGCTATGGTGACTCTTAAGTGGGATATTACATCGGAATTGCACCCAAACCAATGTTCTTTATGTGCTGACAGCTGAGAAAGAAATAAAGTATATGAAACGATATATCATACAATTTTTAATATAGTTCAATGTAAAAACTTTAAAATGGGAATATACTAAAAATAATACATTTTGGCGTCATTTTCTGGTAGGTCTATTTAAATATACCTGAGGTTCCCAAATGAATATACTTTATTACATTTTAATAACATAAAGCATAAATTAAAAGTATTGATTAAATAGGTATGCGCAATTTTCGTATTGCAGTTGTTATTATAGCCGAATTATTTATATATGTATTGTTAACATTAAAATCAACTATTATTTTAATTAGCAAAAATATTTCAAATGTATATTAATCATTTACCTTGCTGGGTTTCAAAATGTTGTACCAAACAATAGGCTTGGCCTGCGACCATTCCTTATCCAGCAGAGCTCCTTCAACTTTTATGGAGTCTGGGAAATTGCCTTTAAAATGTGCTGTGTCCACACAAATCTTCTTTATTCGACCGCACGAGCCTAATTTAAAAACTGCCCATTCTTCTCCTGCAAAACAAGTGTGCCAGCATTAGCATTTTTAATTTATTAAGCAACATAAAATACCCAAAATTCCTAGTTTGATTAGCTAATGAGTCGTTTGAAAATTCTATATTAATTAATATATAATTGCTCAATTACCATATGATTTATTATGAACGGTTATCAAAATATGGCATACTACTAATTTTCATGGCAATTTTAAACGTTTTAATCAACTTATCACGATGAAGCGATGTAATGCGGAGCTACAGCAAAAATTGCATAAAAATCTCCATTTAAAAACTAAAAAGGTATAATTTTCAAAACATTAAAGCAATTAGTGAATAACATTCAGAAAATTGCGGTCGTATACAGACAAACATTACATTTTTAACTATATAGATAAATGAACTCTAAAAATCCCACCTGTTACTTTTAAAGTGCCATCATCTGTAGTTTCAAGTACTTCAGGTCTATCTAAGCGTCTAGCTGTTTCCCATCCATCACACATTGCTTCTCCTTTACTAGGCTTTATTATGTTCCTTGGATGACCGTAGTGTGCGTTTGAGTAACCTGTAATGAATAGAATTATTAAATGATGTTAAATGATGATCATCTACATACAAACAAACTGACGCCTTTCTATATTAATATAATAATTTTATTATAACCTTTAGAAATACGAGTACGTTATAGAGTTTTTTGCTTCGGCTTCGGTCATATTTAAAATAAGTAGTACAAAATATCATTGTGTTACTTTATGTAATATAATTATTCAAAAGCTACTAAAGTAGGGACGTTACGGGTGCTGTGTGGTTTTACTTCACTGCATATTCATAGCTTCCCAACTCCATATATACCGATAGATATTATAAATTATTGTATCGACTAACAATGTTTATTAAAAAAATACATTAGTTTTAAATGAAATAACATAATAACTTGAATTTATATAAATAATTATATTTCTAAATTTAAATCAATGAACAGAAATTTAAATTCAACAATTAATTACAAGACGTCCAACTAGATGCTGAGTGCGCTCGAGCGAGGAAATTCACAATTTAGATGCATGAATGGTATCGTGACAAAGAAGAGTCTTAAGTGTGCAGTTTGCGAAATTGCAGCAATTCGTTTGGATCGTCTTGAGATAGATTTTGTGGACGCGATACTATTAATTCTCACATATCGCTGAAAGCTTCTTTGCATAAATGATAGCGAGTTAAAAATTGAAACAGCATTCGCAGAACAAAACAAATTTAATTTTTATAAATGTTTTCTAAATATTTAAATTAATTCATTGCGTGCTTTAGGTTGGCAGTTCGATTCTCGTATAAGATTAATGTATAAATGAATGCTATAATAATATATTTACCTACTTATTTCCTGTAACGAAAAACGTAGACTAGTGCTGCGAACCAATAAACCTATACATCTCTTATTCAATTTCAAATATTTTACAAGTAATGTATTTATATTACAAATACGAAAGTAGTAGCATATGTTTGCGACTTCTTCGCGTTATAATGGCTATACTTAGAATGGAAACACATCTACACGCCATCAGAGCCGCGAACAAAAAGCAGTAATATAAATAAGCAAGGACAAAACAGTTCAGTACCTTTTTTTCCATCTACTTGTAAGACAATTTTCTTTTTTTTTTGTTAAATGGCTACTGACGAGCTTTAGCGTTATCAATAATAAGTATACATATCTGATTATGTTCCTTGGATTTGATAACTGCCACGGTGGTGTAGTGGCTAGCATGTACGGCTGCACATCCTGAGGTCCTGGGTTCGAGTCCCGGGTCGGGCCAAGTTTAGTTATTGAGTCTTTCTGTATAGTAAGCCTCAGTAACAGCCCGGAGTTGGGAAGTTGGCGGTGTTTCACCCCCGTGCCTCGGAGAGCACGTAAAGCCGTCGGTCCTGCGCCTTAACTCTCACCGGTCGTGTCGAGTAGTCGTCCCACTGGAGTATGAGAGTGACAGGAATAGAGAGTGCACTTGTGTCTGCGCGTACACTTGTGCACTATAATATCTCCTGCGCAGTTGGCTAGTCTCAATGAGATTGGCCGCCGTGGCCGGAATCGGTCAGGAGAACATCACATATCTGATAGGTATATAAAATTGTCTCCGAAACGGCTTGACCAATTTTTATGAAATTTTGTGTGTATAGGTATTCAATAGATCTATAAATAGGACGTAGAGTATTTTTCAAACCCCTAAGTGATAAGGATGGTCCACCCTAGGGACGAACCCAAGCGGAGCGATGGTGAGTAGCTATTTATTTTTTATTTATTTATTTATTTATTGAAATTTCAGTACATATATATGGCAAAAACAAATAAAAACGATAATAATTGCAGAAGTTAAAAAACTGTGTCGCAATCATTAACGCCCTCCACCAGCAGCATTACAGAAAAGAATATGTACATACATTCAAAAACAAATCAAAAATAACATTTATAATAGCAAAAATGTAAACAAAAAAATTTTTAGCTAAATTACTTAAATAAGTTTACAAAAAAAAAAAAAAAAAAATATTTTAAGTAAAGCAAATAATACAAAAAAAAGGAATAATTAATACTAATAATGCAAGGCATTACATTACATTACATATTTGAATAAGGAGGTAATTGTTATGTAGTGAATGGGTCAGTGTGGGTGTGTGAGTAAGAGTGTGTATGTATGTGTGAGTGTATATGTGCGTGTGTGTATGTGAGAATGTTATTTTATTAAATTCTCTGTCTGATCATAACTTAAGGTTAAAAGCCAATTTGTAAGTTTTATTTTACATTTTTTTAGTGTAAGTGGGTATATATTAATAGATTTATTTATTTTATTGTAAAGAAGTGGCATTAAAAAGAAATGGTAACGACCAGCCATTACTGTTCGCTTAGGTCTCAAAGAGCAGACTCTGTTGGATCTACGATTATTGTTTAAGTATTCCTCGTTGAAGGGTAACTGGGAGTGAAAACGTAGTGTACTTCTAAGTATAAATAGTTTGCGGACTGAAAGTACCTTACAAATAGAAAATAATTCAGCGGTGGGAAAACGTAAGGGTTTACAGATCATAACCTTTAAGACAGCTCGCTGAGTGCGTTCAAGATGAAGCATATTGGTTTTCAAAGCACCACCCCAGACCGGAATACAATACGAAAGTATGGATTGAGCTAATGCAAAATAGATGGTTTTAAGGGTGTTTAAGTCTAAGGAAGATCTGAGGTTCTTAAAGATAAATATTAGTTTTCTAATTCGAGACACTGTTGATTGAATTTGTTCCTTCCAACTCATGGTATGATCAATTATGATACCCAGATATTTAACACTAGTTGTACGTGTGAGAGGGCTACATTTACATAAGTTAGAGTTAGGGGAGCATGTGTGAGCAAAGATCTTGTAAGATGAATCAGGTACGGACGACGGTTTAGACGAAAAAGTTATAAATTTTGTTTTCTCGACATTGACAGTTAATAAATTAAATCTAAACCAATTCATCACTATAGTGAGTGCAGATTCGGCTTGCTTTCGAGTCTTCTCCCAAGAATCACCAGAAACTAGTAAAGCTGTGTCATCTGCGTAAGTAATTATTTTACAGTTAGGGATTTTGAGATTACAAAGATCGTTAATGTATAAAAGAAAGAGAGTTGGGTCGATCACACTTCCCTGGGGTACGCCGAAAGAAACATTTTCCTCACAGCTAATAAATTTATCCAGCTTAACCATCTGGGAACGCTCGCTAAGGTAACTCTCAAAAATGTCCAGTGCAAATCCTCGAATTCCAACCATTTTTAATTTATTTAAAAGATTTGGAATGGAGACCGAATCAAAAGCCTTAGAGATGTCCAGAAAAATACCAATAGTTTTAGACTTCTTATCAACATTTTGAATAATTATATCACTAAGGGTAGTAACAGCATCTTCAGTCGATTTTCCTGTTCTAAAGCCGTATTGATTATCAGCAAGTATATTATTTTTATTAAGAAACATAACTAATCTTTTGTTTAATATTTTTTCGAAGATCTTCGAGAAAACGGATAAAACAGAAATCGGTCTATAATTGTTTATGCTCTCCTCTAAACCATGTTTGTAAATAGGATAAACAATTGCCTTTTTGTAAACACGAGGAAATACACCACAAGATAAGCATAAATTAAACACCTTTGTCAGCAATGGGACCAAGACATGTTTGGCAGCTTTTACAACTGCAGTGGAGATGCCGTCCCAACCAACTGCAGAGGTCAATTTAAGACCTGAAATAATTGCCTTTACTTCTGCTTCATCAACGTCTAAGATAACCATTGAATTTACAATTTCGCGAGGAGCAAACGGATTTTGGATGGAAGGTCGGGAAATATTTAAGGCTAAATTTCTACCTACATTCGCAAAATAGCTATTCACATTATTTACTGAGGAAATAGGATCACTACAAGTGGTGAGTAACCTATGAGAAAGTTGTGATTTGTTATTTATGTTGGCAAAATCTTTGACCAGTTTCCAAGTTTTGCTTAAATTATTTTTGGCCTTTAAAAATTCATTACGTTCGTACGTAGATTTGACTTTCTTCAATAAATTATTGCAAAAGTTTTTGTATCTAAAATATGATATTTTTATAATGTCATTATCAGGATTTTTTTTAGTTTTCTTAAAAAGTTTATCACGATGTCGTATACAACGCAGGAGGCCAGGCGTAATCCAAGGTTTGATTATTCTTTTCCTACTAGGAATGTTAACAATTTGCGTATGGGAAGTAACTATAGATGAAACAATTTTTACTATGGATTCGCTAACTTCTTCTGCATTGTTTGACTTAAAAACGTTCGAAAAATCGGTGTTTTCAAGTGAAGTCACAACAGCAGAGTAATCAATTTTTGTAGCAGTTCTTTTGTTCCTTTGTGGTGCTATTCCAATATCGCAACAAAATAATACTGGAGAATGATCCGTTATGAGAGAGTCCAAGATTATGGTAGTACTATTTTTGTTACTTTTGACAATCACATGATCAAGGCAGCTATTATTTCGGGTAGGAAGTAGATGGGCAGGTAGCAATCCATACGAAGCAACGAGATTAAGATATTTATTCGCATATTGATGTTGATTGAATTGTGAAATATTAATATTGATATCACCTATAATAGCTACAGTACTACTATCTTTAGCAGAACTCAAGATAACATCCAAGCTATCAATAAAAGGATCAATAGTAAGATATGAAGGGGAACGATATAAAGCTATTATTGTAAAATCAAAGGAAAATTTAAGCAGTAAGCAGTTAGCTTCAGTAAAATTTGGTTCAATAACTGAACAGTCGAAATTATCTCTAATATATACAACAATTCCATCGTTTTGGTTTGAGTAATTCGATTTGTATGACGTGAAACTCTGTATTAGAGGAATATCATTCGTTTTACTAAGCCAACATTCTGATAAAATAATAACGTCCACAAGAAAATTAATCCGATGTAATAATACTAAAAGTTTATCAAAGTTACATTTAATACTTCTTATGTTAACGTGAAAAACTTTGAGTGATTTAGTTAAATTTTTAAGTTGAAACGAACACTGCTCAGGGGACAATATAAATGACTCAGAGGTAGAGATGTCCTCGATTTCGCGATTTATTTTATTTATGCAATCATTAGTCATAACGTTAAGGTAAAGAGTAACAAATTTTCGAGAACTTTAAATATATAAAAATAATTCGGTGTGGAGAACCACCATATAGTACGAACGGCGAATTGAAAGACAGTAGCCACCATGAAAATGATTATTTTTTTGCTAACATGTGTTGTGTATATAAGTGAATGTGTGAGAGTTGTGTAGTAAAAGTGTAAATATGTATATATGTTTTTTATTGAATAAGCCTTGCAATGAGATCTATTTTTTTGTACAATAGAACAATAAATTATATGATTTATAAAGATAAAAAATAAAATTAGGAACTTAGAGAGTACAACTGAACATATGGTTAGACATGATTCGGCAAAAACTAGTCATGCTTTAAGATCCTGGAGTAACTTTGATAAGTCAGTTTCACTTTTAATATGTACTAGTTGATCATTTTCTTTTTTACGAAGAAATATTTTGCCATTTGAGATCCAGCAAAATTTGTATTCGTTAGATTTGGCAAAGTCACGTGCAAGGAAATAAATTTTTTTCATTTTATTAGATAAGTTTTCACTTATAAATATAGGTTTTGAGGGGCCATCAAGTTTTAACTTATCAGTAGTAAGTCTATTATTTTCTTTGTTGGATCTTCGGTACATCTTAATTATTTTCTCTTTCATCAAAACACTATTAAATTCAACTATCACGGTTTTGTTTGTTGAGTCACGCGCCCCAATACGAAAAACGTCTTTAACATCATTTGGTGCTATAGAAACCTTTAGGTTCTTCCCCGTTGAAATGACGGTATTTAAAAGACTTTCTTTCGTCTCAGACCTTACGGCAGGAATGTTTTTAATTTCTAGGCAAGTGGATCTGGAGAGGCGTTCCAGGTTGTCTAATCTCTCCTCCAAGGTGTGGATATACTTTAAACTGCTGCTGTGATCAGATTCCAATTTCTTAATTAAGTTATTAATAGTATCATACTTTTCTGATAAAAAATCGACAGATGCACGGATTTCATTATTCTGGTTTTTGATTTCGTAGACAGTTTCGTATATTTTCTCAATCTTCTTATTCTGTTCCTCTTTAAATGAGCAGAACATATCTCTTAATTCATCCATGAATGTTAACAATTGCATGTCCGAATGTGAACGCTTATATCGTGAAGTAATGTTATCATGAGTAGAAATGGAACTCGAATCGTAGTCTTGTTTTTTATTAAGATTAGGTTCTGAAGTACATGGCTGTAATGGTGAGGATGACTTTGGTCTAGACGGGGGTGTACGTTGAACAGACATAGTTTTAGACAAATTAAAAGAAGAAAAAAAAAAAAGGTTTGAACTTAAGTTCCACGCTTATCGTTCATATTATTTTGCAAGTTTACGGCCGAGCTACCGTAGGCACTAATGTTGAGACGAATATAAAGGAGGCGTCTTAGAGCGTATGTGAAGTTGTTCATTAGATGTCCAAAGGTCAAGTTATTATTCTAAACGAGTTTTGCACAACTGAGCCACGACACAATCACCTTAAACGTTCACAGTTTTAAGTATTTTTGAAAATAACACTAAAATAATGTATAAAATTGATCAAATAGTAGATTATTTAATTCGTCACTTTGATAGGAACAATAACTATGAACCATTATGATAATTAATTACTTTAACACATTATATTGAATTTTTAAGACAGAGCTATATCTAATACGTGTGTGCCCGTTGAACGCTGGGCGGGGGGAGTCAAGCTATTATTAATATAATATAATAATCAGCTAATCAGCTAGTATTAATATAATATAATATAATATAATATAATATAATATAATATAATATAATATAATATAATATAATATAATATAATATAATATAATATAATATAATATAATATAATATAATATAATATAATATAATATAATATAATATAATATAATATAATATAATATAATATAATATAATATAATATAATATAATATAATATAATATAATATAATATAATATAATATATAATGTCCTCCTGACCGATTCCGGCCACAGCGGTCAATCTTATTGAGGCTAGCCAACTGCGCAGGAACTATTATAGTGCACAAGTGTGCGCGTGGACACAAGTGCACTCTCTATATTTTCTGTCACTCTCATACTCCGGCGGGACGACTACTTGACACAACCGGTGAGAATTAAGGCGCAGGAGCAACGGCGTTACGTACTCTCCGAGACACGGGGGTGAAACACCGCCAACTTCCCAACTCCGGGCTGTTACTGAGGCTTACTAAACAGAAAGGCTCAATAACTAAGCTTGGCACTACACCACCGAGGCAGTTAGTGCTAATATAATTAATTACCTAAGCATGTTGTTCCCGACAGCATACAGGCTAGATCAACAATTTGATCACTGGGTGGCAACTCCGGTTTTGCTTCACCATACACTCGCAGTCTTGCAATACCACCGTCGGGGTAAATGTTCACCCTTATATGGGTCCAGGCTTCGTCCGAAAGTACCTATAAAATAATAAAATACGTATAACATACGTATAATATAATGTAAATAAATAAATTCAGGCTTTATCCCTTGCGGGGTAGTCCTCCTACCTCTTTCTCTTCATTCATACCTCCATTTATGTTCATCAAATTAAAAAAAATTAATAAAAAATAACTCCATACATTCTACATACTTTGAATATGATAATAAGTTCTACTATCAAACTGATAAAGCTATTTGACTGAAAATCAATATGGGAAAAAGATTCGAATATGCTCATGAAAAGAAACATTTACTTTCTGATAGTTCATTCTGGATTCCTCGTAGCCGGGTCGCAAGGCCGTTATAGGGACAATCTCCTCCCATTTGTCAGAGTTAAGCTGTTCCACCCGTTTCAAGTCACATTTGCTGCACGCCGACCCCATTTGCGTGTCCCTTCCCGGCAATAATGCTTCTTCTATAATTACGGTAAATAATTAGTGGTGGCGCACATTAAATGTACGCTTTACTCAGATAAATTCTAAATAATTGTTCATATGGGTTTTCTGTATATTTTTTAGGACGTTTGTGATGTTTAGAATATGTTGTTAAATGCCGTAGTCAATGGGGCTTGATTGCTATACGAGAGAATGTGAAAAACATGTCTCAACAAGTAAGAAAGTATCATTTGACCATTATAAATGTGAAAGTTGGTACGTGTTTGTATGTTTGTTACTCATTCACTCTGAGACGGTTGGAGGGATTTGGATAAAATATATTATATAAATAGTTTATGACTGTAGTAGCACAGGCTACGTGTTTCAACAGTAGCCTTTTTGCTCACTTGGAACGCACCGAGAGAAGCGAATGTAACTTTAGTTATAGTTATTAATTTTATCGTTATATACGTTGGTTGATTGCTAGTGATTTAAGGATAATATTTTTAAAATACTGTGTTGACTATCAAAAAAAAAGAGAAAAGTAAATGAAGAACCTCGTTTTATACTTTTATTTACTTTGCATAAGAACCATCAGAGTCCATTACGTATGTATATCATTGCAGTGTTGAGATTTTTGTAAAGAACAACACTTTGTCTTGTCGTCTCTCCTTTTGTCTTACATCCAGAAAAAGAAATTTTAAAGTAATATAAAACTGTACTAGTTTAATCTATTATGTTAAGACAATAAGAAACGGTCGCGTGTTGCATAAATTAACTATGCGCCGACAGGCTTTAATATTATTATCCCCATCATAAACGAAGTTAAACCTTTTATCTAAACGTTTTGCATTTAAAACGAGTAGCTATTGAAATATGTAATTTTCTTAAAGATTGACGACACGTTTGGCTCAGTTTGTAGTGACCCTACTTAATATGCCAACGGTCGCAGGTTCGAGTCCCGCTGGAGGCATTCATTTGTGTGATGAGCACACATGGGCAATCATGGGTGTTTATATTTATGTATATATATATGTAATATATGTATAATGTCCCAAAATATTTATTTATTTTATTAAGTTATTTACCTTCAGGAGTCAAGCAAGCCGCTTGTATAGAATATTTAGGTGCATAATTTCCAGTGAAAAACGCAGTATCAACCAGAAGACCTAGAACAAACGATGTTTTCATTAAATAAACATGAAAGCTTGTGCACTGTAATTATCTTTCTTCTACACTTCGAGTTCGATTCCTTATAAGGCCAATTACGCTATTGGTACTGATGTTCGTTAACACTTTGGTCATTATAGTGATAAATGTTTATCTATTTGACGACACGTTTGGCTTTGGTTTGGTTCGAATCCCGCTGCGGGCATTCATTTGTGTGATGAGCACGAATGTTTGTACTCCAGTCATGGGTGTTTATATTTATAATATGTATGTATTTTATAACTAAACTAACTAGACGATGAAACTAGATGATTCGTGTGTTAATGTTCCAACATATATTTATTTATTTTATTTGTATATAATGATAGGGATATTCATTTACAAAGTATATAATTTCTTTGTATAATAAATATTAATTTAAAACATTTATTACTTACTAAATAGGTAAAAACATTATATATAAGTGTATTCTCGCGGTTACTACCACGTAGTTTAGTTTTGTAGAATTACTAAGATCTTATGGGTCTTAGTGTGATAATGTTATAACCTTCCTCAATATATAGGCTATTATACGCAAAAAGAAATTAAATCTGACAAGTAGATTCAAAGATTACATTATTAATAAACAAACTATTTAGCTTTATAATATACTAGTGATGTACCCTAACTTCGCTCGTGTGCCTTAAAGCCTTAAGCTTAATAATTTAGGAACGGACAAAAGACAAACGTCCAAAAAAAAATTAGGTCAGGAACTTTCGTAGACGTTTACTGAATAACCCACCAAAGTTTCATCACAATCGGTTTATGAATGCATAGAGGACAAAAAAATACGAATATTCATTTTTATTTATATACATTAGTGTAGTATGTATTACATATTTAGGAAGTAGTTATTGGGGAAAGCATTAAATAAATACTTCAATTTTTTATATTCTATTCAGAGATATCAGAACGAAATGAGTTCGTGTTTACAAGAAGAAATCTTGCGGCACGTAATCTCTGTAATCTAAAGTAAAGCGGACATGATTTATTAACGACCCGGAACTCTGTTTGGGAATTCTTAGCTTTTAAAGTCACTTTACTTAATAATATTTAAATTAAATTTCATATTTTCGAAAATCTTTTGATGCATTGTTATTTGTTACTTATATTATAAATACAAAAGTCTTCTGCTGTTTGTTTGTTTAACCTAATACTACTTCATCAGAACTCATGAGGCAGAATGAAATTTTTTATCTTAGTAACTGATTGACTTTTTATTTGGGCAATTTTGTTTAAAAATACTAAAAACAGCTCATACTTCGCTTAAACTAAGTACCTAGCTTAGGCTAGTAACAATAAAATGAATTTAGAATCACTTAAAAATTAATTATTACACCTATTGAGTTATGGGACTTCCCTTGAGGTTTGCAAATGACGATGATATACCACAAAAAATCCTGATCGAATTAAGTGCCTCCTCCTTTTAAAGTAGGTCAAAATAATATAATATTTTCTTTTAGAGAGAGATGAAAAATGACCAAAACCGATATAGTATAGTAAATTAGATACGTAATTTTATTAATTTTTTTACAAATCTTAAGACAATCTCCTTATAATGTAATTTTTACTTACCACGTATAACGCATTTTGTTGCTAGCTTTAATATGCACCAATCGTGACCAGCAATCCTCTTCCGCCTGGTTTCCCACCCATCCATCCATTTCCCAAACTCTGTATACTTATCTACTATGAACACTGGTTCAGAATCTGACAACATGTTCTCGCACGTTGCAAAGAAATCGTCCGTTGAGAAAAGAACTTTGCCTCCAGCCTATAAAAATACAATGTATTAGCAATTTTTAATATAAAATTTTAATTTCAAATGGGAATCAAACTAACGACCTTAGAAAACAAAACTCAAGTTCTCAAAAAATGTCATTGAGTTAATTTTTAAATACAATTGATGTTGAAATGAAATACAATTTAATCTTAGTATTTAGATATGTTGCAAGGTTTTCCAAATCTATTAGTATAACTTTTTGATATACCAGTTTAAAATTATTTTTCCTGCCATTAAATACTATTTGTATAATAAGATTTCATTATATACTAAAATTAAAAAAAATCGTTGTGAAGGATTCTTGCGATGAATTAGAAGTCAAAATTTATCTTAATTCTAAAGTCACGTTATATTGTAAGCCTTCATTTCAATCGGGTGTTAAATAACTGACAGTAACTATTTTGTAATTAAAATGTCATACACCATAACATTTTGATAGTTATTAGTTATGTCAAATCAAAGCGTAAATATTTAATTTAATACATATTAAGAAATATATATGTAGATTAAAATAATAATAAAAACAATAACAATATAAAATTCAAAATAAATACTCACACTTAAACTGGCAAATTCACTAAGTTCAGCAAAAGCCGGTATAATTTTGTCTTTTTCAATCATTTTGGCGCGAAATTTGAGTTTCAGGGATCAAATTTAATAATCGAGTTTTATCGAGCGAGTTGACAATACTGACTGCCGATCCATGAAACGGGACTTATTTATATAGTTATTATTGTAGTGGCAAGCAAGTACACGCATTAAGTCGTTATCTATACAAATTCAATGATCGATTTAGTTTAGTTGCACGTACAAGAGAGGTAATAAATGTTATAATTTTTAATGTTAAATTTACATTATATGCAGTTTTAATAGTAAAAATTAATTCAAATTTTAAAAATGTTATTTATATAAATACTGGGCATATTTTTGATATTGCAAAGCATAGCCAAAAATACTGAGAAGCTATGTGGAAAACAGTCTTGAAATACCGTAAGTGGTCCACTAAAAATCCTATAACCAAACAATAACACAATTCAATACATACTTGTATTCAGCCCTTATTAACGTGCCACTGGGCCCAGGCTTCCCTTCAGTACCCGGCGGGTCAAGCCATAGTCGACCACGCGAGCCAAGTGCGTGCTGGTGGACTACATATGTCTTTCGAAAACTCATTAAGTTCTCTCAGACATGCTGGTTTCTCACGATGTTTTCCTTCGCCGTAAGGTAAGTAGTACCTAATCATGTTGGAAATAATTCGGCACATGAAAATATCAAAGGTGTGAGACCCGGGATTTGAATCCGCTTTACTCGGTTTCCCAACTGAGCGCGTTACCACAGGGCTACCACTACCTAAATACATGTTTACATGACTAATTATAACGGTTACAGCGCCTATTGCGGGTATGACTGTCTCTAGGTATTTTATTTGTAAATATTATTATATTTTATTTACCCTATCTCAAAACATTAAATGTTTGCCATTTACTTATAAGTTACCGTCTTTACGATACAATTAAGTTAGAAATATAATATAGTATAGGTAAGTATATTAAAGGGAGAAAATCGCTATATACATTAACGATATATGAATAATTTAACGGCCTACTTATTAAGGTTTGCCAAATATTCTCCTTCAAAGGTGGAACAGAGGTAGCAACGCAGGCTAAGTAATGAGGTTTCGTGTATTTTTGATTGGAACCCCAAAGCAAGTGTCAAAGTATAGTTCCGAAAATCGTCTCCCTAACAAAAATCTTTTTAGAAGATATAGAATAAAATACATACAGGTCAACCGCATAACTCTCCTTTGGGCTTCTCCGCAAACGGGTAAAAATACACACAGTTGCTTCATTATAGGAAATCAATATAAGCAGTATAAATTATTTATTAATTAAACAAATAAAAAAAGTCACTATAAATATCTATGTGACAGAATTCGATATAATTTTAACAGATATAATAAGTCTTTCATTTATTTCTGAACCCAATTCTCTTAGTGATTGTACTAGAACGAATATTATACTCTAAAAATGTCTAGAATAAAATAATAAAATTCAGTGAAGGTATAAGAAAAATGGATAAAAAAGACGACAATAAAAATATAAATAGCATAAACCTTGAAAAGTTCGCGAAAAACTCGTAATGGATAAAAAATCAGCTAAAGAATATAAAATGAAAGGAATGTTCTGTGTCTACGAATAATTTTATTTTAAACTAGCAACTCACCCTTACTTCCCTCGGGTTTAAACAAAACAAAACAAAAGCAAATCTATCCCACGGGAATTACTAAAATTGTAACTGCGTCGAATTAAATATTTTTTGAAAAATCTCATGGAAATACTAATTATTATAGGTGCAGACGCCGAATCTATAGTTTTTAGAATTTTTGTCTGTCTGTCTGTCTGTGACTGCATCACGAGAAGACCACTGGACAGATTTTAATTAAATTTGGTTATCCGAAACAACATAATATAGGATACTTTTTACTGCCGGAAAATGTCTCATCTCTGAGAAATCTATACTAAACGTTAAAACGTAACTAGGGACGAACCCGAGCAGAGCGAAGGTCAGTCGCTAGTGGGATATATAACTTTAGAAAGTTTTACTATAATCAAAGTAAAAATCAAACCATTCAATTACGATGGATTCTTTTAATATTTACTTACCTTTTCACAAGCTATTATGCATTTTAAAGTACATATATATAAACCAAGTACATAAAAAACATCGTACATTAGATGCTGCTCCCATCAATACTTTTAATTTTCAGCAAGTTGTATAACTCATATTAGAAGCGAAGATTTCTCATTTGTTTAGAAGTCGATCCACAAGCCAGTATCTATGTCAGTACTTTTTTAAATACTTACCTATCCACCTACTTATCTGCCTACCTATTAACCTACCAAGTTACCTACTACATAATTGTACGTTTCTACTCCATTAACTCCCTAAAAGAAAGTGCGTACAGTAATTTCAGTCACCTTGATAAGTATGCATACATAATTTAAACTAATTATTTTGCAAAATAAACTTTTAGGCCACCTTTACATAATTATCTTTTTAGTTCTTAGACAACATTGTCATTAAAATAGTATAAGGTCGTGTCCCTCTTTGATTACCTCGCAATCGAAATAATATGAAAACTCCCTAAAGCACACTGGAATTTTTTCGGCCTTGGAACTGTCTGTCATGTGTTTACGTAACGTTTTAAAGGGGGCAGAGATGTGCAATAGGTTCAATATTACTTAGATATCATCCATGCATAGACTGACTGATATTTAGGTGAGAGGTCGACGTGGTCTCTGAAAACTGGTAAAATCCACTTTAATAGATAACAGAGTTTATAAGTACACAATATTGGCTCGAGAACTAAACAAAGATATCATTTGTTTATATTGTAACAATTATAAATATAATTTAATATTAAGAAAATCTCAGTGAGTCACTATTCCTGTCTGCTTTTAGGAAAACGTTGGATATATTTTTTTATTAAATCTGAACCAATATTTGTATTGAAAACACATTTATCCTGCGCAGGAAACGAACTGGCGTTATACGGTAAACGTTATCAATAAATAATATAACAACAAATGAAAGATACTGACTTTATGTTAAAAGTCACAGTATTAGATAAGAGCTTAAGCAAAACCGGTTAAAATATGACATTATACTTAAAATAAGAAAAATTGTACATAGTAAGTAGTTCTTACAACTGTTCCGAAATACGTTGCAAATGGTTGAGCGGATAACGTTATGTACATATGTATAACCAGAACAGTAGTTTGCATGCACGACTAACATCACTCAGTTCGTGAATATTTCACAAGTCTAGTTTTAAAGTGGCTTATTGGAATTATGAAGACCACGGCAAACTGAGCTGTCAACTTGTGCACTGTTCTCCTTTAGTATATACATACACTAGACTATTCGCTAGGGAAACCGAGTTAAGCGGGTTCAAATCCCGAGTCTTACATCTCTGACATAGCCGAATTATTTCCAACATGATTACCATTTGTCTTACGGTGAAGGAAATCGTGAGAAAACCTACACGTCTGAGAGAACCCAGCAAGTATTCGAAAGACATATGAAATCCGCCTGCACTTGGCCAGCGTGGTGAATTATGGTCTGATCCTCCTCGTATTGAAGGGACCACTGAACTGTTTTGCTTTTGCAGCAGGCAGGCAGTTTAATTGCCTGTTGAGCAAAAGCAAAACAGTTCAGTACCACCTGTGTTTGTCCACCGATTTCTTTTTTATTTAGTAAGTAGCTTTTGACGAGCTGTGATTATCAATAAAAAATTTTTGGAAACAATTAATTTCTATTTATGTAGATAGGTAAATTCTATTTATACATATTTATATATTTTTCCATAATGGTTATGGTCAAATTTTGACCACTGGGTGAACACTAATAGAAATAAAAAATTTCAACATTTTGACCTAATAATCTCCTTAGTAAATTCCTTGATTAAAACTTCTATTTTTATAAAAAAAGATTTACTAATTGCAATATTATGAATGTATTTGTATATACATAAGTATGGCATAGAATATCATTGAATGATACGATAAAATTTCAGACTTTGTACTGCTCGATACGAATTAGCAATAAATGCCGGTTATAACTACTTTTACACCGTTTTATCTATAATTAAAGTTATATATTCAATTTTGATCATTAATTTTCTTTTCATTTTCGTGGTCGACTGTACATTAATTAAATAATTGATAATTTTAATGACATTGTCAATAAATATCTTGTAAAGTAATTTACTTATGGTAACATAAAGCGGTTTTTTTTATACTTTATATATAGTTATGTTTTATTAGATATTTTATGAGCTTAATACTTTCTTAGATTTACGCGAATATTAGTCATTTAAATAAAACTACCTTTTCGGATTTTTTCGCGGATATATTTTGATTTTTGATTCCCGACGTTTCGATTGCTTTACAGACAGTTAGATGTAGTAAGGTCTTAACTGTGTGGATCAAAATAGCAGTATTTCAAATTAATATTTTTCATTTGTAAATGTAATTCTTAATTAATTTTAATTTTCTAAAGTAGGTACATAAGGATCAATAATTTGGCTTAAATAATTAATATCTTATTTTTCTTTATAGTTATAAATATAATAATGGCAACACTAAAAATAAAGATGACTAAACAATAGTTTAAAAAAAATTGTAATAATTATAATAATAAAAGCTAAAATTATATAAATAATATTTCATATTTCAAGTATAAAATAATTAAAATTATAAAAATGATTAAAATTAAAAAATATTGTAAGGTACTTTGGTGCCAATTATCAAATATTTGAGTTCATTTTGTTATTTGTGGGTAGGCTGTCTGTAAAAACTATATAATGCCTTTGAGACATCTAACACCTAAGTCTCTCCCGTGACCATGATTGCTGTAAAGCAATCAAAACGTCGGGAACCAAAAAAAAAATGAATCCGCGAAAAAATCCGAAAAGATAGTTTTATTTAAATTTTATGAGCTGTTAGTTTTACTTTTGACAGGTCTTGCGATTAAATTACTGTTTAACATTCTAAGAAAGTAAGCCTGAAATATCAACATCGTGAGGAATCCTGCAACTCTGACAGAACCTAGCAAGTTTTCAAAAGACATGTGAAATTCATGAAACCGCACTTAGCCAGCGTGTTGGACTATAGGAAAGGAGGCTCGTGCCCAGCAGTAGGACGTTAAAAAGGGCTAAATACAAAACTAGGATATCCCTGATTAAAATCGTTAAACCCCGTTCAATAGAAGCAGAGCTTTAATTATAATATAATTATAATTTCACCGGTGGTAGGACTCTGTCAAGCCTGAGGAGTCCAACTGGATGGGTACCACCCCCTTATCTATTTCTGCCGCCAAGCAACAATGATTGCATTGTTGTGTTCCGGTTTGAAGGATAAGGTAGCCAGCGCAATTACAGGCGAGAGGCATATCATCTTAGTCCTCACAGTGACAACGCACCTGTGGTTCTGCATTTTTGTTACTTAAAACCTAAGTGCATGAACCGTAGGTGTTATGGGCGACAGGTACTGCTTTCCATCAGGTGGTCTGTCTGCTCGTTTGTCACTGAATCTCATAAAAAAAAAAATAATAATAATAATATATGGTAAAATATATTAAAAATATTAATTTATCAAGAATTATTGTTTTTTTTTTTTTCTATCACCTCTGGTCAGCTCAACATTAAATTTTAAAATACACTCGTACATGTGTACATTTTGAAATTTAAATCTATATTTTTTCAACATATTATCCATATATTTTAGTATAATTATAAATACATATTTTAATGCATTAATTCATATTATGGTGGATTGAACTGGAGAATTCGCCTGCTAGAGCGAACCTAAAAAGAATAATTAAAAGCTAAAAGCAAGAACATTTATTTTATAAAATGTTATTTAAGTATTAGTTAATAAATATATTCAAGTGATTATCCTAAGTGAGACGTTTGATAAACATTAATATTAATTTTATATGAGGCGAGTTGAAATAAGAATTTTATACTTGCAAAATTCTAGTATATTTTGACGTCGCAGACGGTCGATAGAGAGAAGAATATTTTAAGTTTCAATTTGCAAATTAATATTGATAGTATAGTGCAGTGGTGACCTACTATTGTGTCGGAGGTTGTGAGCTCGATACCTATTTAGAGCAATGCGTATAAATATTAGGACATTGCATTTTCGTCCATCGTATTCGTACATTTTCAGTACACCTGACGACGACGACGTAACTTGTTGGGGACTGATTGTTTATATATTCCTCTTAACGTACAATAAAATATCCATAAGAAATGTAGACTAATTAAACACCTCCTTTTTGAGGTAACAATATTAGCTATTATCATAATGTAATTATTTATTCGCAAGAGGTATTATTATATGTAAAAGCTTCACATTTCATAGGAATAAAACTTTGTAAATTAGTTGTTCAAGTGGGCGCTTTAGCAATGGAATCCACAAACTTAATTCCTTTTTTTAGTTTACAATTTTAATTTAATAAGAGTAATATAAAGAATATTTTTAATTTTTTCTCTCAAGACATTTTTGACTGAAGCTTGCGCTATAGATTTTTCTATTTCCCTAAAGTGAAGACAAGCAAACCACAATAACCGCTGACGTGCGCAGCGCAGTGTTCCGTAAAGTGCACTCGTTCCATTACTGGCTGTCTTCCTCATGATAAATTACACCTTCTGCTTATGAATTATTGTACGCTGTGTCGTGAAAAATTGACAGTTAAGAGAAGTTATAAATGTTTTTTGTCTTTTACTAAATTGATTTCGCATTAACTGAACGCTAAATAACGACACACACAAAGACCTTCAAAAGTTTTTCTTGTATAACACAAGGGATAACTGAAATAGGTCAAAAAAATCATACAAAAAAGTTCTCGTAAATGCTTGTTGCGAACAAAACTCGAACCAGTAACCTCTTAGGTAGGTTTTTAGTCATCTATTCTAATATTATAAAGAGGAAAATTTTTGTTTTTTCGTTTGTTTCTTTGTGCCGAATAGGCTCCGAAAGTACTAAGCCGATTTAGATTAAATTTGTTAAGAAGAATGTTTGAGATCCTGGGAAAGACATAGGATAGTTTTTATTCCGAAAATCATCCCTTAAGAGGGTGAAAATGGGGATGAAAATTTGTATGGGGTAGCAACCTAGGGACGAACGAGAATGAGTTTCTAATATGATATATTATGGAACTTTATATGAATTCTTATTTTTCTATTTTTTGTTTAAAAAACTATGGTATACGTATATTTAAAAATTTATAAGTATTGATGATTGCAATTTATATTTATGTTACAGAAAAAATACAACTTAGTTCCTACGTCAAAAAATGTATCGCAACTCATAAACATATATGTACATACACATAAATCGATTAATAAATAAATATTCAGAAAAATCACGTCTGTCCAAAATTAATAATATGAGAGAATAACAAAGTTTTCGAATAATTCTAATATATTTTTAATTCAACAAAAAAATCTAAAATACAAAATTGTAACCAGCCACTCAGTGTTTTTATATCAGAAAAAATCGTAGTATATTATATGCAGTGGTTCTAAGTTCTGACGCTTCACAAAAAAAATGACAACTTGCAAAATAAATCAATCAATAACTTTTCCATGAATAACACGCTTGACAGATTACGCTTTTTATTGTAACAGATGACTAATAAAATGTCACTAAGTTTTTAATACAGCCTACTGCCTCGGTGGTGTAGTGGCTACTAGCATTTACGGCTGCACATCCTGAGGTCCTGGGTTCGAGTCCCGGGTCGGCCCAAGTTTAGTTATTGAGTCTTTCTGTATACTAAGCCTCAGTAACAGCCCGGAGTTGGGAAGTTGGCGGTGTTTCACCCCCGTGCCTCGGAGAGCACGTAAAGCCGTCGGTCCTGCGCCTTAACTCTCACCGGTCGTGTCGAGTATTCGTCCCACCGGAGTATGAGAGTGACAGGAATAGAGAGTGCACTTGTGTCTGCGCGCATACTTGTGCACTATAATATCTCCTGCGCAGTTGACTAGTCTCAATGAGATTGGCCGCCGTGGCCGAAATCGGTCAGGAGGACATTATTAATATAGTGCCAATCAGTAAATTAAAATAGTTCAGCCCTTTTTAAAATGTCCCATAACTAGCAGTACGAGCTTTCCCTAATATATATCTAGCATATTTCACATATGTTTCTCATATGCGAATTTCAGGAGAACATTTTTTTAAACTTTAGAAGTGGAGATGGATGTTGTTTGAACCTACATGCTTTTTTCAAGCATATTATATTATTATAGACTGCTACTGTAATTACTAATTTTACTAACTGTATTTTGCGATCCCGGTGCTTGAGCTTATAAAATTCTAATTCTAGTATTTGGTGTGATATATTTATATATATAAAAATGAATCCCTATTTCCCTTGGTCACGCCATCACGCGTGAACGGCTGGACTGATTCCACTAATTCTTTATTTGTTGTGTTTGTTATAGTCAGGAGAAGCTTCTTACATTACGAAAAAATTAAAAAATTGCGTAGGAACTTAAAAAATGGGGATGAAATTTGTATTGGGAAGCGAGCTAGGGACTAACCTCAGCGAAGCGAGTCGGTCGGGAATTCGGTTTTTATTTTTTGAAGTTTTTATTTTTCCATTTTTAGTGTAGACGTAAGAAGCAGGTAATTTTTAAGAAGAAAGATTTTAAAAACATTTTTAAGCCTTTTTTAAGCCTTTTATTTAGACCCCTAATAACACATCCCATCTAGGTGTAAAGTTCTCATCAATACAAATTAATCAAACCCAAACACCAAGTAATTGCTGTAAATCGTTGAGGAATTCCCTCGGCTGTATTTCGGGTCCATCATCAGATCGACTTCAGATCTTCATTAAATAGTAGTGCTTTAAAATACCTAATGAAAAAGTTAACAAACGCACTAGTCTCATCTGATTACACCAGTCACGTTTCATCTGATTACACCAGGATAAATTACGACATAAGCAATTTTTTGGCAGAAATTAAAATTTCAGCGTATACACTATTGCCACTGGGCTATAGCAATCATCGGCACCACGACAATTATTTATTTATCTATTTCTATTCACAAAAATTGTTACTATATATTAGGGTGGAGTGAATCATGCCAAAAAAAAAATTTTGTTTTTTTTTACCTGCTGTATGTTTAATCGATGACCCTATAGGAAAGCTTCATATATACCAAAATTCAAAAGTTTACGGCTTTATCTTCAGGTGGCGCACTGAACAAATAATTTATAAAAAACTTAAATTTTTACTTTTAAATTTTACGCACAAATTGAATTTTTTTCATAACTATTAATTATAAACATGATATTTTTATGTTGTTGGAATAATCAACTCGCATGTACATATATTGTTTTTTTTTAATGAAATCTTAAGAACTCATGGTCTCAGATATGGAAAAATAGCTTAATTTAACGACTTTAAAAAAAATCTCTACTAACAATGAAATGAAATATATGTTTTAAAATGCCTCAAATATGGAAAGATTTGTAGTGCCTTGTATTTAGCGAACCACTAAAACTAAGTAGGAATATTACCGATGATAAAAAAAGTTATACTGGAACTAAGTAATAGAAAAGATCCTTCAGTCAAAGAACGTTATGAAATGTTTCCCAGCTACATTTAAGCAATAGGAAACAAAGTGTATATTTCTTAGATTAGTCGTCAAGAAGAAAATATGTTTATATACTAAGTATAAAAACATTCAAAAAATGCACAGACACCTTCAAATAAATATTCCATAATTTTTTTCAGATATAATTATTTGACATAGAAGTTTATGTTGAACTATATCCATAGAAGTATACAAATGTTAATTAAACGTCCTGCTGCTATGGAAGACTTACAAAATTATTGCAAAATTGTATATTTGATTAGTTAGTATTTAGTTTTATAGGTTTTAGGTGTGCCAGTTTGTCACAATTTATTTGGAATGAATGGAGAAGGCACGATTGAGGATTGACTGATAAAAATAAGATATTCTACACTTAAATTTTATTCTAAGTGAAATAAGAATAATTTATCGTAATATCTAGACGATAAACAAACAAATTAATACAAAAATATATATGTAATCTGAGGATTACGTGATAAGGCGATCTATCCGATGTAATGAAGTGAGGATATAAATGTTTTGTATAAAACTACATGGACACTAGAAGTATTTCTTTATCTGCAGTAGTAGCAGTAATAGTTTAGAAATTTTGCACTTCTTCTTTTAAAATATCAAACGTGAGAGTCAGAGTCAGGTGAGGTTCACAAAACAAGAATGGCGAAATGTCCAGTGGTGGTTTTTAAGACAAGAAAAGGAAGAAAATTTACTAAATAACACTTAGAACATAACTTTGATACTTCAAGTTATTATGATTTATGAGAAATTCGGTTTATTAAACCGGCTTATTAAAATTTAATAAAATCTTCGATTATTATGAATTATAGCGAAATATCATTTCTTTCATAGAGCTAATTTGCTTGAAATAATAACTGTTAATATCACTCCCTGGAAGGAGAAAAATGCTTCACGCTTTTCACAAGTATTATTTTGTATGTTTTTGTTTGTGGACCAAAAAAAAGAAATTGTTCCATTCGTATAAGAATAAAACTCAGTCAAGACATAACTGATGAGACGTAGTTTTCGACCTCAAAACTCAGTATTTCCATCAGTTTTAATTTAGGCAAAAAAATATTTTATATGTGATTTGATTCATGTTTTCATAATAATTAATTGTATTTTTTTTTTTTTTTATACTATTCCGAATTAGTGCTTGACTACGTTCCACCTGATGGTAAGTGGTAACGCAGTCGTAGATGGTAAGTCGCACTAATTCAGTAGCCACCTATTCACTCTTGCCTTGAAGACACCCATATTGTAATCGGACGGAAACACCGACGCAGGCAGGTTGTTCCAATCCTTAGCCGCACGTATAATAAATGACGAAGCGAAACGCTTCGTCCGGACGGGTGGAATGTCCACGACATAAGAATGGAGACCAGCCGTTCGTCGGGTTGTCCGATGATGGAAAGGGGATGGGGGAATTAAGTTGTGTAGTTCCTGCGCACACTCTCCGAAATGTAACCTATAAAATACACAAAGGCTGGCAACCCTACGTCGGTGATCGAGGCTTTGCAAATTAGCTTTTACCAGCGCAGGGTCACCAATAAGCTTTTGAGCACGCCTCTCAATCGGGTCCAAGGCTGACAGATGGCATTTCGCAGCACCAGCCCATATGTGACTACAGTATTCCACACACGACCGGACTTGAGCTTTATATAAAACAAGAAGCTGTCCCGGTGTGAAATACTGTCGGACCTTTGCAAGGATGCCAACTTTCCTCGCTGCGATATTAGCCTTAGACTCGATGAACCGCCCGTAGTTCATGTTGGGGCTAATGTCCATCCCCAACAACTGCAGACGGTCAGTGTATTCCAGAGGCACATTCCGGAAAGTAGGAGTCAAGGTGAAAGGACTCCTTTTTGCGGTGAACAGGCACGCCTGTGTTTTGGTGGCGTTGAAACTCACGAGATTGGCATCGCCCCAAGTGGAGACTGCCCTGAGTTTGAGATTCAACCGCTCTACCATGGCCTCTCTTTCGGACTGGATTTGATCTCTACTGGCCCGAGGATTCGGCAGGTATCTCTCTACAACAGTGCTGTCGTCTGCGTACCCATAGATACCGGGTACAAGCAGATCGTTGATATGCAGCAGGAATAAGGTTGCAGAGAGAACAGACCCCTGTGGAACTCCTGAGTTGGTCTTTAAGGGTTGTGATGAACAACCCTCAACCACAACTCTGAGTGATCGGTCGCTCAGGAAGTCTTTAATCCAGGCGATCAGGCCAGGAGATATGCCATAGGCTGAAAGCTTGCTTATAAGGCTAGCGTGCCAGACCCTGTCAAAGGCCTTTGAGACATCGAGGGAGACAGCAATCGCCTCCCCGCTTCGCTCAAGAGCTTCACCAAAGGTGTGATTGGCATACACTAGAAGGTCCCCAGTCGACCTATTCCGGCGAAACCCATATTGTCGATCACTGAGGAGATCGTTCTGTTCTAGGTATGCCATAAGTCGAGTGTTCAATACACGCTCCATAATCTTGCAGAGTATGGAGGTGATTGAGATCGGACGATAATTGGCAGGGTCGGCACGGCTTCCTTTCTTGGGCACTGGTTGCACGTTGGCAAGCTTCCAGGATTTAGGTACTATTCCAGTCTTAAGAGAAAGGCGGTACAGACGTGTCAGTATCGGAGACAACTCGGGAGCACATGTTTTTAGTACTATCGCTGGTATACCATCAGGACCACTGGCTTTATTCACATCTAGACGACACAATACTCTCTTTACCTCCTTGTTAGTAATGGGAATTTCAGGCATTGTGATCCCACAGTGAGGTAGATGTGGTGGAGTAGCATTGCCAGTGTCTAGACATGAATTTTGGGCAAAAAGAGAAGCAAGTAAAGTCGCCTTTTCTTTTGCCGTATGAGCAAGGGATCCGTCAGATTTTACCAGCGGTGGTAGTGAGGGCCGAGAGAAGTTCGTCTCGACCGCTTTGGCAAGAGACCAAAAAGCTCTGCTGCCAGATGGTTGGGCAGAGAGCTTTGCGCCAAAATGTGTAATTCGGTCAAGACTAGCCTTCTTTAACGTCTTTTTGTAGGTCTTGGCGGCTAAGTTAAAGGCTCTCTTCTTGGATCTTACATCCGGAGCTTTGCGGTCTCGAGCATCAACCCAGGCAAGGTAAGCCGATTGCTTACGCTTTTCAGCAAAGGTACATTCGGCATTGAACCATGGGGGAGCTTTGCCACCAACGGGTACATCAGAGAACGGAATAAAATATTCCATCGCTTGATGCACCACATCAGTTATAGCATCCGCACATCTCGACGGATCGGAAGAAGAGAAGCAGACCTGCCGCCTAGGAAAGGATGCAAAAAAGTGTCGCATCTCATCCCAATCTGCTGACTTGTATTGCCATACTCGTCTAACACCAGTAGAGGCGTTATCGGGTGGAGAGTAAGACGAGACAGCTTTTACCAGACAGTGGTCAGAGCTACCCAGTGGGGACGAAACCTGGATGTTATATCTATCTGGGTCAGTTGTCAGCAGAAGGTCCAGACAATTAGCTGAGTGGCCGTCTATATCGGGTACCCTCGTCGCTTGTTCAACCAACTGGGAGAGTCCAAGTGACACCGCAAACTTCCATGTTTCTCTCCCAGCATGGTCCGTCTTCTGGTATGGGAACAGTCAATCTTCATGATGGGCGTTAAAGTCCCCCAGAAAGACAAGCTGCGCGGTCGGGTACCGTTGCATAGCCACATCAGCGGCCTCACTGAGATGTTCAAATAATCGAGTTGTCTCCTGGTCACCTGTGTGCGATCGGTAGACACAGGAATACAGGATCTTTTCGATTCCCATATTTACGATTACCCAGATCGTGGAGAATGTGTGGTCTTCAAGGTGGCGGAGACGCTGGAAACAGAGGTCATTTCGCACGTACAAACAGACCCCGGCCCGTGAGCTGAAATTGTGTTCCAACGTGTAACCGGGATAGTCCAGGTACGCGGCGCTCAATGGACATTGTATCTGTGTCTCCGTCAAAAAGAGCATGTGTGGCTGCGTAGTCTCGAGGTGGAAGTGGACTGACGAGAGATTTGTGTGCAATCCTCGGATATTTGTGAGATGCACATTAAGTGAGGGGGAGTGCAGCCGCTTAAAAACATTACTCCTTTTGCGTCTTGCCATGAGGTTTTTATAATGGAAGAGTGAATAGGATGGAGAATGGCAGTTGAACGAGGCGCTGCACGAGCCTGGTGGTGATATTAATGTTGTCATGTCATAGAGGGCTTAGTCTGGAGACTGCGGGGACGCCCGAACCCCCCCAAGGATCGCCATCGGGCCCCCTCTCCTGGTCGCCAACCAGCACGATGGAGCCACCCTGGGATTTTTCACAGATGGCGGGGCAGCCTTTCATGGGTGGCTAGCCCACTAGTTGGGCCCCCAACTGTCTGCGGTCGGCCAGCGGCAAGCCGTGCTTCGGATCCCGCTACCCTCCGCGACTAAGCTCTCGACACAACAAACAAAAATCCACCACCAACACGGCTACAGTGCAACACAACTATTCAAACCCATTCCCCCATACGGCTTCATCAGCCCCCACATGCCGGAACGCGCTGTTGGGCGCTTGGCGGCACGACTTCTGCTGACGGGTGGTAACCTTGCCGTCGGCCAATGTTGAGGCCTACCACCGTGTCTACCATGGTGTTCGGTAGTTTGTCCCTTAGTCGCCTTTTACGACACCCACGGGAAGATATGGGGTGGCCATATTCTAGTTGCCGTAGCCACGCAGCAAAAATTTTGTATTAATAATATTAATTCTAATTATTTATTCAGCTGTTATTCAGCCAATCAGTTAGCATTTAACAGCTGATCATGGGCCTGCCTTCGATACAAGGGGGACCAGGCTATAGCCCACTAAAGCAAAACAGTAAGCGAGCGCGTCATATGTATATAAACATACATATAACATAATATAAAAACCTTATAAGAATCATTTATATAATAACTAGCGGCTCATCCTTGTTTCGCTCGGATTTGTCGCTAGTGAATATAGAAAATAAATCTATCCCACGGGAACCGTAAATTTTTACGGGATAAAAAGTAGCCTATGTGCTATTCCATATAATCTATCCGTTCGATCCGTTCAGCCGTTCTGGCGTGATTGAGTAACAAACATTCATTCATCCAAACTTTCACATTTATATAGTAGTAAGGTTAGAACACAAAACAAAAAAACCTCCTCGAGGCTTTTTACATTCTATTTCTTATCTATATTTATGCTATATTTATAGATATTTTCAAATAGAAACAGGGAAGAATAAAAGTAATAAATTCAATAAATTGCATCACTCCCAAGATAGCGATAGCTTGCTTTTAATAGTTACAGTTTACTACGGGGCAGTTAAACCTTTCCGGGCCGGTCCCAGTACTGGGCGCTCGTAAAATAGTAGACTAATTATTTGCTTCGGAAGAAATGTAAGTTGCGCAATTTTCAAGCACATTTGTCGAAATAGCAAATTCTAGTAAAAAAGATTTAGAATGAAAAGACGTGCGAGAGTAGAACGAAAAACAATTTTTGTTGGGTTTTAACGTTGGGTTGGGTTGGTTGGGTTGGGTGTTTATTTCTGAATCCCATACAGGATGAGAACTTATTTTTAGTTATTGTGTGTTAGATTTAAAACTTCTTTTGCTTAATTTTCATATTAAAAATATTTATGTACAATATAGAAAGAAGATTAAAATATCAAGAAGACTTAGAGGCTAGAAATAGTTTATTCAATTATCACAGGATTACTATTAGGGTGTGTCCATGAAGTACGGCGATATATGCGGCCGTATCTTTTGATTGTGTTGCGTTCACATCTCCAAGGGGTTGTAGACGTGAGTATTTGATATTAATTTCAACTACATACCTCCACGCGTTCAAAAAAAAAGGGGTTTCTGACACACAGACAGACAGACGGACAACAAAGTGATCATATAGTAATTAATCCTTTTGTCCTTTTTCGGCACGGAACCCTAAAGAGCACTATATCTGTGAGAGGAAAAAATATAATTATTTTTTGTATATAAAAATGAGTGAAAAAATCATGAACCATCATCATAACGATAATATGAAATATTTTAAGCCCTATTAGGCGTTACCTTCTTACGGACGTTGATACAAATTGAATCTGCTAACTTGATTGAATTACCCGCACTCATTTCTTACAAGGGTCTATTTAGCAAATCAAATTTTTACGAAATGAGACAAGATCTGTTGGAACCTTGGTTACGGCTCTTTCGACATAATTTGCATAACTCACCTAGACACGTCTCTCGTAGAGCTTCTGGACTAGTACTTTTTACAATTTATTTGTTCTATCTATTTAATATTAATAGCCTTTATAGGAATATAAAAAATCCGTACTAATATTATTCTTTCTATTACACTAAAATAGAATGAAGGATTTATATTATTTTTTGTATGGAAATAGTCGAAGACTTGGAATAAGTAACATTTTACCGCAGGACAATATTTTATTCCCACAGTTATATTATTTTTACATTAACACACAGCACCATCTGATTCCATGGTAAGCTGCGAGGCTTGTTGATAGTTGATACTCTACACATATATAACTTTGATACATATATATTATAAATATAAACACCCATGCCTGGAGTACATCATTCATCACACAAATTAATGCCCCCAGCGGGACTCGAATCCGCGACCGCTGGCACAGCAAGTAGGGTCTCTACAAACTAAGCTAAACGTGTCGTCTATATATATTAAAATTCATGCACAAGGAATTTCTATTCATGTATTTTTTTACATGGAGATAATCGGAGGTCTTGAGAATCTCATAGGGCTTCTGTTTATCTTTTAGTTTTTTTATACTAATATTCGTATTATAACAATATTCGTAGTTTCAGTGGTGAACGTACTCGTAAACTTAAAGAATTCATTATTGATTAGAGTAGCAATTAGTTAATCACTTAATCATTTATTAAGAAAAATAAGTAAGAAGGTATTGAAACACTACTAATATTCGTGATATATTATTTTTTATTCTCTCAAAATAGCATTTACAAACAAGACTTTCCGCCTGTGCCCTATTCAGGTATGTGTGGGAGTGATTGGATAAAAGGGCCGATAGTATCCATTATAATAGCATCTAAGTACAATACGACACCGAAGTAGATAGCTATCTCAGTGTATAAATTATTTAGGCGACAAACTTAAATTTAGCATATTATAATAAACTAACGACTCACGCTCGCTTCGCTCGCGTTCATTACGTTTTACGTTGATTACGTTCGTACGTTTTCACGGTTAGCTATGTTTAGGTATACATAAATAGTAGCTTGCTACTCTTAAAATATTCATTTAATTTAAATTATATAGCGATTTACCTTCGTTTTGCTCGAGTGCGTACGCGGATTTTGTTCACAATTTCATGGCTTTTAATTTTTTTTCGCGGAACCTTGATTCTTTTTCTAAAATAAAAGTAGCCTAAGCTACTCCCTATAACATCAGCCATCTGCCAGTGAAAGTCCCGTCAAAATCGGTCTAGCCATTTCAGAGATTAGCCGGAACAAACAGACAGACAGACAGAGAGAGATGAAAATTGTAAAAAATGTTGTTTTGGTATATATACCGTGTATACATCGATATGCAATTAGTAGAAAGCGGTTATTTTTATATTTCAAACAGATACTCCAATTTTATTTATCTGTATAGAATAATTGTGACGCTAAACATAAACTTTGTTATGATATGGAAATTGTAGTAATTTATTACATCTGCCAAAGTGTATATTTCTATCGTCCATCATATTGAAGTTTATGGCGTCATAAATTCAAAGTTATTGACGAGATGAGAGCTCCTTAGCACGTCATTTATCCACGTCTACAATGCAAGTGCTGATAACTAAGCCGTTAATGCGTCTGGTCGACATTAAATATGTAAGTTTTCAAGAATACAATACACTAGCGACTCATTCTCGTTTCGTTCGGGTTCGTCCGAATAGATAGACTATGTCTATACATAAAATAAAAACTGTAGAGGTCGAATGTCTGTATATAGAAAAAACGCTAAAAGCCGAATCAGGGTAATGTAAGAAGAGAAATAGAACAAATCAATTTATTTTTTCAAATTTTTTGTTTCTCTATCTATTTATCTGTTTGTGTTTGTCTGTTTGTACGAACTAATCTCCGAAACTGTTAAACCGATTTAAATGAAATTTTGCAGGGTAATACCTCATATCCCCCGTCAACATTTTAGATACTTTTCATCCCGGAAAATTAAAAAGTTCCGGTGGGATAGTTAAAAAACTTATACAGCTCAGTACACAAAAACCATTGATTGTATTTAATGAAACTTTATAATAATATAGTTCATATATCAGAGTAATAAATAGGCTACTTTTTATCCCAAAAAAATGTACGGTTCGCGTGGGATAGATTTGTTTTTGTTTGTCTAAAGGTGAACCCGAGCGAAGCGAGAGTGAGCCGCTAGTATTATGATAATACTTTCTTGAGAAATGGTTGATTCCCATACAAACTTTCATCACCCTTTTAATCCCCTTAAGGAGTAATTTCCGAGATAAAAAATATGTTTTTAGATAATTCAGTTAAGGCAAATATTCCTTAGTACTGAAGTATTTTTAAAATAGAGATATGAAGAATTCTGCACACACTTTTCGTATGTAAATAAATAAAGATTTTCAAATCTACATTTCTTAACTGTGGTTTGTAGTTTTCTTAACCTGGACTTTTTCTTCAAAATGCCATGTAACATCAATGTCAACAGTTTCTGTTATACAGCTTGATGAAAAAAAGAAGTAGCAAAAAAACTACATTTTAAATTGAAATACAATGTGCAAAGATATTTGCTATTTAGTCCCTAAAAAATCTTAGGGACAGTTTAAATTCATATTATTAAACTAAGAAATCGTACCTTTGTTTTTTCGTTTAATTTATACATAATAAAATTATTATATATAATATATAACTATATAATTATAATTATAATTATAATATATAATATTATTATAAAGCTGAAGAGTGTTTTGTTTGTTTGTTTGGTTGAACGCACTAATCTCAGGAACTATTAATCCGATTTGAAAAATTATTTTTGCATTCATCCCGGAAAAATGCACGGTTCCCGTGGGATAGATTTATTTTTGTCTAGAGACGAACCCGAAGCGAAGCGAGGGTGAGTCGCTAGTTTATACATAAAATTAATATGTCATTCTACTAATTACAGAAATTACACTAAAAAGCCCATTTACAGGTACTTAAAATAATAATAAAAAAATTAGCAAGTTTATTCAACATTTCTTAACACCGTCCATGCGTATCTTGATTGATTAATTAAGACGACAAATTAATTCAACCAATCAATGCAACCAATCATAAAGAGGCATTATTTGGGGCCATGCTTAAAGCACATTTTGCAGTTTTTGATGCACATTTGCAATTATTGTTAAAATAATATAAGTTTTCGTTTGTCAAGTTTCGAATGCATCTTTTGTCAAGTAGCTACCATGTAGGACACAAAGGTCTCGGGTTCGAGGCCTAGATCAGGCGAAATATAGTTATAAGGTTTTTTTTTTTTGAGGTAAAACTTCTTTACGCACGCTTGACATGGGGGGTTAGCTGGTGAATGCGTTACGAAAAAACCTACGTGCGTAAGTTGCCATGGTAATGGTAAATGATATAAAATATTATATTCTTTCCCTTAATGATATTCTATAAATATATGATTGTAATATTCCTAATATGCGTTATTTTTAGTATCTCACCTATCCTAATTATTTAAAACATAAATTGAATTTCATATAGAGGACCGATAACCTTCAGAAGTTTTACTTCTTGCGCGTGTACACATTCATACACACACTCTTTAATTTTTTTAAGAAGTGTTAAGTAGCAGCCAAGAGCGGTTGCCTGCCGCAGGCAGTGAAAAGTCTCGTCCCATGGGACTTTGAGAGTGACAGGAATAGAGAGTATCCTTGATTTTAACACTTGCGTGCTACATCTCCTACGTAAGTGGCTAGTCTAATAGTGAGATTTGCCGTCGTGACCGAAAACGGTGCAATAAATATTATGAAATTTTCGTTTTTGTTAAGTTATATGTACTTTTCTGATCAAAAGAAATGCGATAGGTATTATGAGAATTACGTTTCTTAACAATTCGTATGATTAAACGTAATTTTTTATATCACCTTCTATCTAAAAGTAAATAAAAAAATGTTTAACAATAAACCTTTATTTAAATATTAATAAACAATAAAGTCAAGTGATTGAAGTACCTGAATTGACCGTATTAAACTTTAGTAAACTAGGTTAGGTAAATATTTGCCTACTGCTTGTACGATTTACATTCATTACACAACTCACTCCTGATTAACTCTGATTAACTAAACTCATTCAAGTTATCAAATAAAACATACCCACACTCAAGTGATCTTTATAAAAATACAAACAAGTGTTAGAGATAATATCTTCTCATAATCTACACTATTATTTCCACACCTTTGCATTTCTCAGGATGAGATATCTTTGTTTTAACAAAACACTTTATAATGTTCTGACATAAGGTACTTTTGTATAAGGACATGCAAACTGGAATTTAAGCTTCTTCTATCGAACAGCAGACTTAAGACTGAAAATATGTTAAAGGATGCCTATAGTAAACTAATGCTAGTAGCAAAAATTACGTCGATTAAAATTAATGTACAATTCAGTCTATCCTTAAAATTGGATTGGACCCTTTTCCAAATATATAATATATTTTTTTACACAAGTGCACTTTCCATTCCCATCAGTCTTACTCCGATGGGACGACAACTTGACATAACCAATAAGAGATCAGACGCAGGAGCGACGGCTTTACGTGCTCTCAGAGTACGAGGATGAAACACCATCAACTTCCCAACTTCAGGCTGTGATTGAAACTTTCTAAAAGGAAAGCTATCTCAAGTCTCAAAGATCATTATAACTTTGAAACGTCTAAAACCTTAGTCTTTCCCGTAACCATGATTGCTGTAAAGCATTCGAAACGTTGGGAACCAAAAATCAAAATAAATCCGCAAAAATAAAGAAAGAAAGTTTTATTTAAAATGTCAAATACTCGCTCGGTACATGATTATGTAGATAGAAAATAAATAACCTATAAAAATAATAAAATTCTAACTAAGTCGAATCTGTATATTAAATATTATTTGAAAAATCTTATAAAATAGTCATTTAAATTATCGATACACAGGCGGTATTTATGGTTTTTAGGATTTTTATCTGTGTGTCTGTCTGTTTGTCTGGGAACGCATCACGAGAAAACCACTAGACAGATTTTGATAAAACGTATGATGATAGCTGGTTATCACAATCAACATGTAGAATACTTTTTACTACGGGAAAATATTTCATCTCTAAGAAATCTATACTAAATGTTAAAACGGGACGAACCCGGGCGGAGCGAGGGCGAGTCGTTAGTATATTATAAAATTATGTTTGGCAGTTGGTTAAGTGCAAATAAGCAAGTGAGTTAATTAAAGATAGTCAGTTTTAAATAACTAATGAGTAATTTTAGATTAAAATAAAATTCTTAATTAGGAGCAACAAATTTACAAAGTAATAAAATGTAACTGCTTTTGTACATTATCTTTATCAATTCTGTTTACCTTTTGTTTGTAATATAACTCTACAATACACTGGGTAACAGGTGTAACGGTTTATTAGCTCTTATCGAGCTTTTCTCCAAATAAAGATAAAAAGGATTTACGCCTACAAAAGTTTTATAGCATAGTTCTATTTTAATATAATATAAAGGCTAGATCGTTATGATTTGTTCGCTTTTATGTAGTCTTATTCTTATCTGTGAAATTAAATTTATCTATTGTTAAAATAATTTTAAATTTATATTGGCAAAGTTATTGATCAAAATAGTGTTGAACTTATGCGTAAAAAGTGAAAAATAAAGCGCTTTCCTGTAATTAGTTAAATAGTAGTAACATAAAGTGATCGTTAAAATTACATTGAATTTTGTTATATTAAAGGGAAATACGAAAATTGAAGTAACATTATAAAACTTTTAAAGTAAAAGAGTGATAATATAAAGCTTATTACATTGATTTACTGTGTTCTTATTTTCTTCGTCTTGAAATTATAAGGGTTATTAATACATTGTTTTAACACTATGGAGCATATTTTCGGTACCTCAACGATCTTGTTAAAAAAAATTCTAAAATAATACAAGAATGCGCGAGATATAACGAAGATCCAAGCAAAGCTAGAGTAAGTTACTAGTCATATATCTACAATTGAAATTTTGAAAATTCAGGATCAAAATAAATTGACATATTTTAATGAATACATAGCAATAAGTTTCTTAATTCTATTATTTTCTAATTCGCTAACATTATAAGACGGACAGACTTGTTAACTTAATTTTTTAACTCTAAATGAAGATTGATATATAATGAAATGAATTTGATAATACATTCATCTGATGTTTGTTCGTTTGCAACATAAATCTAGTAAATTATTATAGCAATTAGTAAATCCTGTTATCAACCAATAAGTCATTAAGGTGGCTTTTAAAATTAATTAAATATAAATGTAAATAATTTAAGATTATACATTTAAAAAAAAAACTATTGTTATCAAGCGATTTCGGTAAGCGGATAGTTATTGGTTACTTCTTTATGTTAATTGATATCCATTATTTTTTCGTTTTCATATATGGCTTCTGAATTACCTGAGTTTAATTTTCTTTATCAATTTTTCCACAATTTATCTATTTTTTTTAAATATTGTTTAATCGATATACATGTACATATATTATTTATCAACCGATTTCTTATTTTTCAATCGATTTCAAAAAAAAGGAGGTTCTCAATTCAGCTGTATTTTTTTTTACTTTTTTTTTATTAGTAGCTATTGACAAGCTTTATCATGCTAGGTAAATTCTATTCATTATATATTTTTTACAAATTTTCAATAACGATTATGTTCGAATTTCGAGTACTGGACGAATACTAGTAATATTAAAACTACGCAGCCGAGTCCTTAATAATTTTTTTTATTAATTTAGAACAAACTGTTTAAATAATTTTAAATTTCATAACTTATCATCATAGCCCGTTTAAACTATTTTACATATTTTTGACCGACTTAAAAAAGGTGTGTTATGTGTTTTGTTATGCCATTTTCGAACAAATCAATAATCAAACATCCTACTAATATTATAAATGCGAAAGTTTGTGAGGATATGTGGATATCTGGATGTCTGGATTCATGGATGGTTGTTACTCTTTCATGCAAAAACTACTGAATGGATTTTAATAAAACTTTACAATAATATATCTCATACATAAGAATATTTTTAGGGTTCCGTACCCAAAGGGTAAAACGGGAACCTATTATAAAGACTTCGCTGTCTGTCCGTCTGCCCGTCTGTCACCAGGCTGTATCTCATGAACCGTGATAATTAGACAGTTGAAATTTTCACATATGATGTATTTCTGTTGCCGCTCTAACAACAAATACTAAAAAATAGAATAAAGTAAATATTTAAGGGGGCTCCCATATAACAAACGAGATTTTTTTGCTCGTTTTTGCTCAATATTGATAACGGGAACAGGTAGACGCTTAAAATATTCACAGAATATTTAGTTATATATTCACTTTAAAAATAAATTATTAAATTAAAATAAAACAAATATTTACAATCATGTCTGTTGTATGGGAGCCCTCCCATATAACAGACATGATTTTTTTGCCGTTTTTATAGATAATGGTACGGAACCCTTCGTGCGCCAGTCCGAGTCGCACTTGGCCAGTTTTATTATACGCCTAACAGTAAATACACATACAAAATATATTCACTGTAGCTACCACTTTTGTCTCGGTTACATTTTGATTCTAATATTCAGAAACGTGAACGTAATAAAAGGTAGCCGAATTTCAATAGAACTTTTTTACTATTACAGTTTGTTTAATGACCAAATAAAATTCTTAATTTACATTTTAATACATCTGTGAATTCAAAGATAGACCTAAATTATGCTTATTGCTTATAAGAAGTGTGACGTCACAACCAAAATGTTGTACCTAAAGACAATACGTAAGAAGAAAACACATTATACATAAAATAAACACGACTTACATCTACCATTGTTAGCAGGCGGCGTTCCTTTACGGCTGTAATTAAGTCATTAAGAAATAATTATAACGCTCTAAAACAATTGCAGACTCCATGTCAGTGAAATTACTTTTTCATATCAATTTAACACAATATAATAGAACATGAAACTGTCTTTCATTTTTTATAGTATTTTGTTTATAATTTTAAAGAATAGCATATAAAAATGCCTAAAGCTGTTGTTTTTGCGTCTTTCTTTGTTACTATTGGATTTATTTAAAAAGTAGAGACTCACCCTCGCTCCGCTCGGGTTCGTCCTTAGTAACGTTTTAAAGTTTAATATAGATTTCTCAGAGATGAGATATTTTCCCGCAGTAAAAATATCCTATTTGTTGACCTGGATAACCAGCTATCAACATGTCAAACTTCATTAAAATCTGTCCAGTGATTTTCCGTAATGCAGTCACAGACAGACAGACAAAAATTCTAAAAACTATAGATTTGACCTCTGTATCGACAATAATTTCAATAAGATTTTCCAAAAAATATTTAATGTACAGATTCGACTTAGAATTTTATTATATGTATAGATTAGCTGTCATCAGATGGCAAATAAAAAACTGAAATAAAACTTAAAAAAAAGTTCCAGGCACTAAAAGGCACTATTGTTAACTGAATGCGGGTTTTCATTTACTATAGATTCCTAATCAAATATTTTCGAAGTCGGTGCCAGCCGACAATGCTTTAAAATATGAATACCTAATACGACAAGGTATGAACTCTAATTATTTATTATAATTAAAATATTATACATCAATTTGTGATGTATTTATACGTATCGAAATAGATTTGCTTTACTTTGCATCGGTTTCCACTTTCCATATCATAGCTTCATTACCAGATCAGCTCGTTGGTACTAAATTAGTGTATTATCAATTTAAAATTTATACAATAGTTATAAGTACATGAAATCTGATTCTTTTTAGGTTTCTAAGATTTGATTAAATTATTAAAAAAATATTACATTTTTTTTTGAGCGGAACCCTAATTCTTTTTCTAAAACACAAGTAGCCTTAGTCAGTAGTTACTCCTTTTACATAAGCTATCAGCAAATGAAAAGTCCCGTCAAAAGATGTCCAGCCGTTTCGGAGATTAGCCGGTACAAACAGACAGACAAACAGACAAAAATTTTAAAAATTGTATGTTTCTTATAAAGGCCGTATTTAGTTTTATATGCATTTAGTAAAAAGCTTGTTATTTTGACATTACAAACAGACAATTCCTTATTTATGTGTATAGACAATTCCTTATTAGTGTGTATATGATATTATCTTCATTAATGATTCTTCTTAAATATAAATTAAAAAAATACTTACAATTTACTATATAACGTTAAAAAGTAGCTGAATAATACAAATATTGTACATACTAGTAGCTCTAAAATCCTTTTTATATATCTCTGAAGTGGATGTAGAGTTTACATTTCAGTAATTAAGTGTGATCATTAAATGATTTTATCAAAATTGCTAATTATATATAATAATAATTATAAATATGTAAATAAATAACTTGGCACATTCAATGACCCTCATAAGATTTTCCTGTGTCAAAAGGCCGTAAAATATACACAGAAGCATTTTCAATAGACACTTAGACCGTTAAAATTATAATATTATTTTTTTTTAAAAGGCATTGGTATAACGGTTCAGTACTTTTTTCTCCTCTATTTGACAACTGATTTTCGTTTGTTTTGTTTTGTAGCTTTTGATGAGTTTTAGTGTTATCAATTAAAAAGTGTGTGTGTGCGTGTGTGTGTGCAATTCACACATGGTAGAAGTGAAACTTCAGAAAAGTAACCTACGAGAGAATGAGATAAATATAGAGTATCAGAAGTAAAATAATTGTAAGGTTTATTTTTTTTTTTACCAAGCTTAAAAGTTATTTTACATTTTATTTAACATATATTACATAACATATTATTCAGTATTATTTTTCACTTCCTGTGTAACGTATTCTATCTCATTCTCTTGCCACCTTAATCCTACATATTTATGTGTTTGTCTTTTTTTCGTGTCGTATTTTCGTTTCATCAAGTTTCAAATCACAACGATTCTAAAGAATTTCACTTCAAAATTATTACGGTAGAATTTTAACCACTGGACCAACATAACTATTTTTTAATGCACTTATCAATAAAATGATTTTGAAAATAACGTGGTCTTATTTCCAAACGAGATCTCTTCAATTTTTTTTTTAATAAAACAATGTAAAATTGGGAGATTGCCTAAAAATCAAAATAAATAAAATGATGTTAAATGTGTTTTCCTAGTTTTAAAATTACTACCTTACTTGTAAATAAAATGTTAGAAAATAGTTTTATCTAATTAACATCGGGTGCTTTCCAAAAGAAAACTCAAATATTACGTCGATGATACGGTCAATCCAATTAAAGAACAAAAGAACTGTGCAACGTTTTTATAAAAAATAAATGAATAAATCACTAAATAAAATTAACTTTTATTTAAAATCTAGATAAAAATCGTAATTTCCCTCGTCGGTATTCTACGCAGAGCAATGGAAAATTTTATTTCGTAAGCACTTGTGATAATTCCCTATTCCAGCTTGTAATGTGTTGGCGTAAAATTCTTTCCAGTCTGCTCTTTGTTTTCGTATATGTATTTGTATAGCTTAAACTTTTAAGTAAACTGTTAGTTAATATAAATATATTGGGACATTAACACACAGCACCATCTAGTTCCATGGTAAACTACGAGGCTTGTGATATGGATACCAGATAGTTATACATATATATAACTTTAAATACATACATATTATAAATATAAACACCCATGACTGGTGCACATTTGTGCATATTACACAAATTAATGTCCCCAGAGGGATTCGAACCCGCGACCGTTAGCACAACAAGTAGGGTCACTACAAACTGAGCCAAACATGTCGTCTATAAAGATTGCTTATATTTTTAAACATACAAATATAGATTTAAAGAAACTTATTTCCATAAAAAAAGACACTTTGCCACTTAGGTGGAAATATAAATTTAGTTGTGATAATGCAAAATAATTAAATACAGAACATAAAATGTTACAGGATCTTATTTTACCGACCAATGTTCTTCGCGTCTTCTTCATTTTAGGTGACATTGGCAAAGTACCTAATCTGTGCTCAACTGGCACACTTTGAAGCCATTAACAAGAAAATTGAATTGAATTAAAATGTTATATATAATATACATATTTAGACTAACATTAAAAAAGAAAAGGTAATCAATTCGGGGATACGTTTTTGTAGTTTGGGGGAAATATTAGGTATGTGTCACATTAGTTTGGGGGAAAATACTAGGTATGTGTCACATTAAAGTTATTTGATAAACTAAATAAAGATCTCTTAGAATATTGTGTTGTTGAATCTTGAAAATAGCTGTTTCATGACATTTATTTAATAATGTATCATATTTTGTCTAAATTGTCAAGTTAGATCTAGTAATACAAATTAAACTTTGTTTCTCCATAATAATATATATGTATGAACAAAAACTTAGAATTAACAAAAGTAAATTGCAAGAATATTGGATTTTTCATACAAATAATGCTTATGTTCAAAAATTGTAATAGTTTAATATAAAGTTAAGATATCGTATGGTTGCAATTAAATTCAGAGCCGTTACTCAGATAAATGTATAGTACAATTCAGGCTATATATCACAGGTAAATTTTATCAGCGCCGGAGGCAAAAGTAATTATGATAGTAGATACGATGACCAGAGGTGAATGTAAATTATTTAATTCCTGAATATTAAGTTGTATTTAAATACATTTATAATACTTAATGAATACTTTGTAAGGAAATGATTAAACATTAAAATAAGTTATATTCAACCCTTTTTAACATCCCATTGCTGGGCACGGGCCTCCCTTAAATATGAGGGATCAAGCCCTAGTTCAACAAGTAAAAAAAGTGGTAATAACGTTGGTAAGAATTCGCACTTTTTGACATTTGACAGGATTTGAACCCGTTTCACGGTTTGCCAAGCGAACACGTTACCACTGGACTATCACTTATAATTAAAAAGGTAGGTATATCAACTTGAAAAGTAAATTCCTACGTCTTTAAACTCACACCCAAACATAATTATGTACCTACGGCCATTTCAGAAGAATGGACGGTAACGAAAAGGTATATATCGTCTTACCTTAATAATAATTACAGAAAATCTGAGAAACATAAATCCAGTGCTATTATTCAGCTTTCTATAATGTATTTAGGAATATCCTTAAGGTACAACCAATTCGTAAAAATATTGTGAAAATCGGTTTTGTAATTTCCTATTTGTTTTGATACAACTAAGAGGAAACAATAATAAATTTCAATCTAAAAAAAATGTACGTGTCGAATTGAGAACCTCCTCCTTTTTTTGTGAGTTAAAAATAGGCACAAAATATTTGAACAAAACATATTACTTATCTTCAAAAGCCCTATTGTAATAATTATTCACAATACAAACATATTTATTTTTCATTTCCAGTTCACTTACACATTAAAGTTTGCACAGCGGTCATCTTCAACGTGGGCAAGGGAACAATAATTCAGTTAGAGTGCTCGCGGGAGCGATGTACGTTTCAGAGTACTGCGGCTCACGGAGGTTACGCTAAATGACCTAACTTTGTCTCCTTTATTGAACTAATTTAGTGTTTACGTTGTAGATAGAATGCATGAAATATCCACTATACTGTGAACTTGAATTTATATCACTACATACGTACAATATACATACATATATATATAAAATCCCCTGTCGAGCAGCCTTGTATGTGCGGGCTAATCGCAGAAACTACTAAATGGATTTTCATAAGGTTTTCCCTAGTAGAAAAAGAATGTAATTTATGAATATACTAGCGACTCACGCTCGCTTCGCTCGTATTCATCTCTAGGTATGTTTACATACGTTTACATAGATATAGAAAAGTATATGTATTGTATTTGTATTCAGCCTTTTTTAACGTCCCACTGTCCCCGAGGGGAGTCCCCGAGGGCACGGACCTCCTTCAAGACAAGGGGAAACAGGCCATAGTCCACCACGCTGGCCAAGTGCGGATTGGCGGACTTCACATGTCTTTCGAAAACTTGCTAGATTCTCTCAGACATGCAGGTTTCCTCACGATGTTTTCCTTCACAGTAAGGCGAGTGGTTAACAAGTTAGAAAATGATTCGCACATGAATATATCAGAGGTGCAAGACCCGGGATTTGAATCCGCTTCACTCGGTTTCCTAAGCGAGCGCGTTACCACTGGGCTACCACTGCCTTCTAACCTACTTTAAAAATTAAAATATATTTTATCTCTTATTTGAGAAATCATTCTCCATACAAACTTTCATCGCCCTTTTCACCCCCTTACAGAATGATTTCCGGGTTAAAAACTATCCTATGTTTTTCACAGAGTCTCAAACTATCACCAAATATAATCTAAATCATTTCAGCGGGTTAAGCGTGAAAATGTAGCAGACAGACAGACGGACGGACGGATTGAATTTTGAAGAAATTGAAATTTCTTCTCGCTACCACCTATATGCTGACGATTTGCAAATTTACGCCGTATCATCTGTGGCTGATTTACCACAAGCAATAGAAAATATAAACAAAGATCTTTCTTCTATAGCCACATGGGGTAAATCGTACGGCCTTAATTTAAACGCTACGAAATCGCAGGCAATTATTGTTGGCAGTCAAAGGTTGTTGTCCAAAACTAAGTCAATGCAAATACCAGCAATTTTGTTAGACGGTGTTCAGATTCCCTTTCACGAAAAAGTTAAAAATCTTGGATTAGTAATTGATCAGCATTTGTCATGGGGCCCGCAAGTGAGTGAACTGAGCCGGAAGATGTTTGGAGCTGTTGCTTCTCTTCGCAGATTGCGAAATTTTCTTCCGATCCCTACCAAAATTGCGCTAGCAAATTCGCTCCTTTTACCAATTCTTGATTATGCTGACATTTGTTATCTCGACATTAAAGAGGAGCACCTGAATAAACTTGAGCGACTCCAAAATCTTTGTATACGGTTTATTTTTGGCCTTCGAAAATATGACCATGTTTCTCAATTTCGTACAAAGCTCAAGTGGCTCCCGATCCGATTCCGCAGGAATACTCATATTCTTCATCTTCTCTACTGCGTGCTGTTTAATCCTTCAACTCCTATCTATCTGAAAGAGCGTTTTGAGTTTCTAAGTGATTCCCATACTCATTCACTTCGCTCTGCTCAGAACTTCCTTCTTAAAATTCCTACTCACTCTTCCTGTTTCTTCACAAATTCTTTTACGGTAAAAGCCGCTCGACTGTGGAATTCTATTCCTTTAAGCATCAGGTGTGCTAAAAGCCTAGATAAATTTAAAAGTTTATTAAAAGATTACTATCTATCTCTTTAAGCTTTTCGCCTTAGTCCTTTCCCATTTCTCTCTTTAGTCCTTTCCCATAGTAATTATTTCTTCTGTTATGCTCTAGTAGCTATAATTCTATATATTATTTGGTTGATTTGTTGATTGACGTATGTATGTAAGTATGTATATATTATGTTTGTATGTATGTATGTATGTATGTATGTATGTACGTATGTATGTATGTATGTATGTATGTATGTATATAAGTATGTATGTATGTATGTATGGTTTCGTATATATATCTATTTATCTATAAGTTTTTATATACATAAACATGTATAGCAAGTACACCGCCTACCGTTTTATGAAAATTTACTCCTCCTGCTCAAGGTTGCCTGGAAGAGATCGCTTCCAGCGATAAGGTCGCCTGATGTGCATCTTTTCTTTGTGTTTTTTTTTTTCTTTGTATTTTTATTTATTTTTTGGTGTGCAATAAAGAATATTATTATTATTATTATTATTATTGACGGACAGACGGAGAGACAGAGATATTTTTGCATTTATGATATTAGTATGGATATAAAAAAAGAGCTACCGACATGATAGTTAATTTTAAATAATAAAATAAAAATAAATAAATGAATTAGAAATAAAATAAAAATCTTTAATGGAACAAACTGAAAAGTTACTTATATATTACTAAAAAGACCCAAAAACCCAAAAAAAAAATTGTACGAGTAATTATTCCAATAGCTTATATGAAAGAAGTAGTAGCATAGTAATATTTAGACATAGATGTTTTTACTTGAAAACATTGATATTTAAATATACGATAATGTGTGAGTGTGAGTGTGAATGCGTGTGGATACACGTTATATTCTTGCTTCCTTTAAAAAATATTACTATTTAATAAATATCACTTCTTATGTATTTTATGTGCGTAAATCAGAACCATCTGGAAGCTTTGCTTAGCTTTATTTTTTTTTAATTCAATAAAACTTTGTGTTCATATTTTTCGATAAAAAACCTACTGAAATATTAATCTTAAAATGGACGATAATATTTAATCAATAAAGTTTTGATTGAAACATAAATTTAATCACTTCTAACCATTTCGTTACGTTTTCGAAATTGGTCTCGATGGAGCATTTTAGCCGATCCCGGTCAGACAGAATGTACCAACAATTAATATTATTAAACTGGCTAATGAACTTTGCTCTCTAGCGGTTAAATTCGTCTTTGGTTAATCAAAGTTTGCATTATTACTCTAATAAAATTCAATTTTTAGCTTAATTATATTATGGTGAATATTTTATTAATTAACCCCTCGAGGACCTCATACACACCGGCGTGTACGATAACAATTGAATTCTCGGAAATTTGCAAGGATTTCTTAGAAATTATCCTGGAGAGATTAATTTTAAGCATTCAAAATGTCTCACTTCGATACTCAGTTTGATTTTCTTAGATATAGCAATAGACAGCTGATTAGATACGTAGTTGCTTATTGTACTTTGAGATAAAAAGCTTATAAACCGAATAGTTTAGTTGCTAGTTTGGTGGTCATGACCTTTTAAAATAATCAGTAAGCAAACACAAACAGCGTACCACTGACCTACAAACTTATTAACTGAGCGCTATGTATGTATTCAGCCTTTTAAACGTCCCACTCCCAGCAGTGGGCGTACACGCCCCTTTCAATACAAGAGGGATCAGGCTATAATCTATCATGCTGGCCAAGTGCGGGTAAAAATAAATAAACTTTTTTCGTGAAGGAAAGTATCAAACTGAGAAATTTTGAATGTATATTGCAAAATCCCACAATTATTCATAAATATTTTGTTATGAAAATAAATTACGTAGCTGTATCTGTTAAACAATAAAACAAAACAAAAAAGTTTCCGCTGTTTCCTATATTTTTAAGTTTACAATAACATAATCTGATAGGTATTTACTATTATTCCACAAGTGGACAGTGCGTGCGTTTTGAGATTGCACTTTGCTCGAAAGATAATTTTACAAGTAACAATTATTTTTAGACTAGTGTTGTGTTATTGCTCTATTCATATAGGTCGTAGCGTGATATTAACCTTCCTCAAAACATAGGCTAAAAAAACCGCAAAAATTATTTTTTAAATTGAATTGGTAGTTTCTGAGGTAAGCGCGTTCAAACAAACAAAAGCAAACTTCAGCCATCTATATTTTTAGTATAGATTGACAGTGCAAAAAAATCAAGTTAACTATATAACACTTGAGTACAATAAAATCATAGATATAATAATTCTTGGAAGAGACTAGTGAACCTATTTAAGTAACCGTCAGTACCATATATGGATTCAACTCTTTATAATGACCCATTGCGACTTCACATATCTTTAGAAAACTTGCTAGGTTCTATCAAGCAAGTGGCCAATCTAATTATGTTATTGTTTCGCATATAAGATTATTTGAGGTGCGACTTCCGGGATTTGAACCTGCTTCACTTATATTAGTTTCCTACGAAAGCGCGTTACCATTAGAATATAGTGCAAACAAAAGGAAAAGCCAAGAGTCACGTTGAAAGCTAAACATCGCTCGAGTGAAATGAACAAGGGGATGCTCATATACGAATAACGCGAGTGCACTTAAAAATAAAATGCTTGAACCTGCGGTGAAGAATGCGTCTCTCGGTGAGTTAAAATTAATTTTATGTACTCCAGACGTACAAGTTATGTGAATCAACTGTATTTGGTAGAAAATTTCATCACATTTGTGATACTTTGAACTTTCGTCTAGTCAACGTATTAGAGAGAGAATTTATTAAACAGATTTCTGTAATATTGTATATATTATGTTTAAAAGCTACTTGTTCTACAACCGTTGAATTCGACAGCCGTTAACATTTTTAGAAAACTAAAAGTTGTATTGTAATGACATATTTAAGCGATTCGTCAAATCGTTATAATATATTACTCTCATTATTTTAGTTTTGCTCTCTTACTATAACGATTGTGAAATGTGGTCTTGTCTAAGCCATCATATTTGAGATGAACGTAATATTATTTACTGCCACGATGGCCAAGATAAAAATTCTATTGTAATGTGAATTTTATTCAAAAATTAATTAAGTAAAAGAAGAAGAACCATCAACTTAAACTTTTCTACATGTAAACTAGTATAGTACTAGTACACTCTCATAGTATCAATAACCTTACTTTATTTTTAACAAATTTTGTTGAAAATGAAGAAAACGGCACATTAAAAAAGCACTGTCGAATAAATTAAATAAATATAACCTTGTTAAAACAAAATTAAATTTTTTTACATTTTAAACAAGGTTTCAGCTACAGGATCTAATGTTTAACCAAATTAGATGCATTTTTCATATTTAAATTACTCTAGGAATTGAAGTATGTACCAACTAAAAAGGCTTCAAAATAACGTTGAGTGATGTTTTAATTAACTTGATATAAATTTCACCCATTTATTATAACAGAATATACTAGTAATTTACCCTCGCTTCGCTTTGGGCTCGTTCCTAGAAAAAACAAATCTATCCCACAGGAACCGTACCTTTTCCGGGACAAAAAGTAGGCTATGTGCTATTCCAGACTATAATAAATCTATCTCTGTGCCAAATTTCATCCAGATACGTTCAGCCGTTCTGGTGCGAAAGAGTAACAAACATCAACCCCTCCATCCTCACAAACTTACACATTAATTACAATATTAGTATAAATTATTATCTAAGAAAAAGAATTAAATTTATTTATTAGGGGAGAGACAAAGGCACTATGATATTAAAGAGGTTTTGTAGTTTGATACGTCTTTCGAAATTAAATCATTTAAGTTCTCTCAACATCTTTCTTCACATGAAAATCCCAATGGTGTGAGACCCGGAATTTGAATACACTTCACTCTTTCTTTAAAGGTGCTCCCTATAGACAGGCTACCATTGCTCCAGTGTAATGAAATATGTCCTAATCCCCATCAAATTAACGAGAATCCAGTAAAAGGGCTAAGTTATAAATTATGGATATTGATTACATTATGTTAAAGAAAGCATAAAGAAAGAAACCATTAAAGAATTTTATAGCAATTTTGAAAATAAAACCCATTTCTGTAATTTATTTAAAGAAACTAACTGTATCTTACGGAATAATAAAAATCTCTTTGACTTAAGTTATCCTTTTTTTTAATTAATTTATATGATAAAATTAAGATTACATTACAATCAAGAAAAATGCTCTTCAGAAAATTAAGTATAAGTAAGAAAACAATTTATTATATGAAAATAAAATAAGGACAAGTAATATATTTAAAATGATAATACTAAAATTTGATTTTGTAACTGTTTTATAGATAAAAATTCAAATAAGAACAGAACAATAACAAAAAAAATATAACAGATAGCCGTTTTCGTTGCGGCATTTTATATCTACCTACAGTGATTTACATTCTAAACAATCTTAATTTTAATAATATGAAAGGTAAGAGAGTGAAACACCCCCCATAAAAATCATATTAGCTCATAAAATAGACGGAGCCCGGTGAGACCACGGCGTGATTGACATAGGCTTGACAACAGAGTGGAGGCGGGTCCTACTACTGTCGAAATATTATGAAAATTTGTGGACGTTGGCGGAATGGCAATGAGTTTCTTACTATATGTTTACATATTTATATATTATATTATATCCTTACTTTTTTATGACACTAGCTACTTAGCCTCGCTTTGCTCGAGTGCGTGCGTGCCTAAAGTACATTTTAAATAGATAAAAAGCGAACTTGTAACTTAGGACATAGCATATTATTGCAGCTTTTTCTGTAGACCTTTTTAAACATACTGTTTTCTAGTACATTGTTTTGGTGTATCTATTAAGGTTTAGCCAGCGTTAGCCAAGTAAATTTCTAAGAATCAATTTTTGTTTTTAAAAAATCCCGTAGTAAAAGGTATCTCAAATGTTGTCCCGAATAATAAGCTATCACTACACAAAATTTTGCTCAAACCCGTTCAGAACTTTTTGAATAAAACGCACTTAGATATTCAGACAAACAGACAAAATTTTTAATAACTATTGGTTTGGGGTCTATATTCTTCTAATTCGAAACAATCATTGTTCTAATACGAAACAATCATTGTTTTTAAAAAATATTTCATGTGCAGATTACATTTTGTTACTATTTTAGTATATGCACAGACCATATAATACTGTATATGTATAGATAATAATAATGCATACATAATTCATCTTTTAAGTTTGCTTTTCTTTAAGTAGCTTGTATTTTGCAACATTTTAATTTAATTTGATAAATTTTTAAACCATCTATATTAATTTAGTGTCGCTGTAGATTCTAGAAGTATGACGTAAATGTGAACATCTTACCTGTTTGATGAATGCAATAAATTCAGAGAAAACAATAAACTCCCTCGTCATGGCATATGGAAATAGGAGTAGCACTTCTGCGTATTCCCAAAGACTTCGTGTATTGCAGTGTTTCTAAACATATAGTTTTTTTATAACAGTACAATACTTATCACATTCATTTTCATTCTTTAATATTTATGGCATATATACAATATTTCTTAGTTACCTATTATTTTACATATACAGTTATCTATTATATACATTAGTACTTGGTATTGAATAGGACGCGCGCGAAGGGCTCAGTTTATTAATAGCAAGCTATTCGTCCCTAGGTACATTTTAATGGTTAGTATGGAATAGATAGACGATTCTTTGCTCTGCGAAAAACAAAACAAATCTAACCCACGGGTAATTTTTTCCGGGATAAAAAGTAAGCTATGTGCAATTCTAGATCTATCTGTGTGCCAAATTTTATCCAGATCCGTTCAGCCGTTCTGGCGTGATTGAGTAATAAACATCCATCCATCCAAAATTTCGCATTTATTCAAGGGATTATAACAAGTCAATCTTAATGCGGTTAGAAAACTTTATAATGAAATGATGAAGATAATTAAGTTATTTTTTTTTGGAAAATTTATGAAATTGCATTGTAAAATTTGGGAAACACTGAGTGTCGGGAATACTGTGTGAGGTAGCAGCCCCAGAGACGACGGTGTAAATTTAACTTGGCATCTAGCTCGTACGTCTTCCATTTCTTTTAAGAACCCGTTGAGACGATATGGTCAACGTCGTAAATACGATCAATGTGCACGATAGACACTTACTTGTCTCGAGCCTTTAAGAACTAAAACAAGTATATTTAAATTTTTCAAGTATATATTTCTTTTATTTATATTATTGTTATTTATTGTTTTTATAAGTTCCTATATATATATATATATTGAAGTTCCTGTCCCCTTATATATATATTGAAACTCCTCCGTCATTATGGGTCGTCGCAGGATCACTTACGCACTCAACAATGACGCTCCGACGGCAGACCTACCGAAGCAAACCACAACAACTATGGGGTTGTTCCAACAATCTGCTCTGCTATCAGAGAAGTACCAGAAGCAGCCCACACGGTACACCACCCACCGAACTAAACCACCTCCCAGTGCGTTTCTTGGCTTCACGCCCGGCTGAATTGTATGTATGTATGTATTCAGCCCTTTTTAACGTCCCACTGCTGGGCACTGGCCTCCCTTCAGTACGAGGAGGATACGGCTGAATTGCCGGACGCTAATGAGCCCCCCCCCCCCCCCCCCCCCCACCACGACAAGGTGAACGCACGTTAGGGAGGGCCCCTTTCTAGGGAGGGCCCTCCTCCCTGTCCCTGGATGTCATTTAGTCATACATTTTATGGCTTTCAACGGCCAGTTTTGTCTCTCTTCAATTAAAGTTAAAATGATTTCTGATAGTAAACAGGTTTTATCAACATAAAAATATATAGAACTTGGTGGTAATGTAGCTTCCTTAGTAAAAGATTTTTTTAGAATCAGATCAGTAGTTTCAGCCATACAACCAAACTCACAAACTTCACCTATTTATAATATTAATGTAGTTAGAGACCCAATATTCTACAGAATAAAATTCTTGATTGAATTACGAGTACTTTACGGAAAAAACGTAATAAATAACTTATACTTAAAAAATGAATCTAACTTAAATTATAACAAATAAATGTATGAAAATCAAAAAAGGTACAAGTTAAAAAGATTGACTTCGTTCGGTGCGTCGTTAGGTGCTTACGTCTGACTACGTCTAGGTCTATCTACTGACTAAATTTCATCAAAATTCATCTAGTAGTTTCAGTACTCGTAGTAACAAAGATACACATATAGTAGTTTTGCTTAATTACAGAAATAACTTTTCATTTAGGTATACTTGAACATATGGCTATTATTACTGCACTAGTATTTTATATGAACACTTTTTGTTAATATACATTTTGTTTTACTTATATTCATCTTACTACATCTTATTTGTATGTTTAAACAGTGATGTTGATTTAAAAATACAAAGCACTATCTCAAACACTTTTAAAAATAAAATACAACTAGCCTGTTGAAATATAGGAAGGAAGCATTCATCCAAATATTGCATCTATGTTTTATATCTATCTACCTTAGAAACACCCTGAGACGATACTGTTATATCCTCCAGCATCCGAACCTTTGACAACGACTTTTTACTTTTATTGCACTCTCATACACCGATAATGCGTCCTTTGTTGATATTTTCTGTGAGAATTGAATTAGTAAAAGGTTTTACATTTAAATAAGAATATTATTTATCTACTATTTTATTATAAAGTAAAAAATATTAATAATACTTTCTTAGATTTACGTGAATTTTTTTACCATTTGTTTTAGATTTTTAAGTCCTGACGTTTCCAATGCTTCACAGTAATAGTCAGGAAAAAAGCCTAGACAAAACCGTGAGAAAACCCAAAAAATAGTTTTCTTTAAAATAAAAACATATTATGTCTTAGGCCAAAAAAGACAATTGAATAGGGTTTCACTGTTAGTCGAGTCATATTAGGGATTTTACCTGGAAATGAGAGATAATAAGCTAGAAACTCGTATACGCCTTCATTTTAACGTTCTAAAAGTTGTCTCAAAAGTCACATAAAATCTCGTGTCTGAGTCGTAACTTATTCAAGGTCAAACATCACAAAAATAGGTTTTTGGCGATTATCTAAGTTTCTATAGCTCCAATGATGCATCTATTATAAAAATTGTCGAGCATTAAATTTTGCGATGAATTATGTTCCAAATATTTTTTCATGTGCTCAACTGTTTTTGAGATAGACGGAGAACGTGCAACGCTCAGCCATACATAATGCAATGTCAACCTTGAATCTCGATAAATAATATTTTGTATAAACTTATTAAATCATTAAAATATCTTTAACAGTGAATAATTTGTATTTTTTATTAGTAAAGGCATTGTATTCAATAACATTTTACATAAAATATAATATATTCATTTAATAATACTAACCTACTTTGTATACTGAAAAGCATATGAAGTAAAATCTATAGATGTATATCTTAATTATATTTTAATTTATTTAAAGTACATTTTAAGTAAAAATAAAACAAGTAAATATATTTTATTTTTATCTTTATGCAGCAGCTGTATATTTCTTACAATTAAAATTGAAGACAAGTGACAAATCTTTAATAATTTAAACAACAAAAGTATTAATCTTCTTCTTCTTCATGTTTATGAAAAATTTTATTTTATTTTTTAAAGTTATACTTCTTTTGGCACGGTTGGAAAAGATTATGAAAGCAAAATTTTTACGAAGCGCCACATGATGAAGTTAGCTGCAAGCGACTGCATTCCTTTAACAAACAGAAAGTTGTGACGTACGGGATAAACTCTTAAGCTTTTTTTGTTCTGTTACGCCAAAGAAGTATAACTTCTTATGTGCGTACATCAGTAAACACACACACGTTTTTTTTTTAACATCAGTAACTATGTACCTACACTCCAACTTAGAGTCAATCAGCGTTCCGCCGCGTCTAATGTACGATATGTTGTTGAGTGATGTTTGTGAAATGGTTCGTACATTATGATGTACGCAGGTTATAAATGAAGATGAATGGCCAATTACACGGCTATCCAGGGAACGTAGCGGCATTAGTCACACGCATTGTTTTTACTTACATGGGCTATATTGAAAAACTCAGTAAAAATATCTAAATATAATGTTTTTGTGTTATTTATTATATTTTATTTACTTTCAGATATGTAATTTGACCTCATATTTGTTAATTTATTCATTTATTTATTTTTGTACCATAAAATATATAAAGGCATCTGGCTCTATCATCATTATCAATTGCGTCCATATTCAATAATTACTATTAAAATGTGGCATATATATTATACAAAATAAAATAACAGAATGTCAACAAAGGATAACTTATCTCTTCAAGAGACTTCTTTCAAAAACCCTTCAAAAGTGAAAAAATAAGTTAATTTAGTGCGGTATAGGTACAGTACAGCATTAAATGGTATAAACTTAATTATAAAATATATCAATTAAATATTATAATTACACAAAATAAATATATCTTTACAACAAACCTACATACAAACATATATACCTACATATATACTTACATATCATTATCGTTGTTTCGCAACGCTTCTATTGAAACCGTTGATGTAACTTCAAAACCACTTATGACACCATCACCAAACCCGGGTGGAGTTTGATGATGGTAGTGTCTAGTTAATTAGTGTGGATTTTTTCTTGAAAATCGGACTACCATAAAGGTATAATTTATTCTTTCGGAATTTTCTAAATATTATTTAAGTTTATACATACAATGCTGCTCTGATGATCCAGTGAACGACAAGAAGACGTTGTAATATCGCTAATGCTAATAGGAAACAAAAAAAATTGTAAAAATGATATACATACTTAAGCATTATGTCAAAGAGTTCTTTTTAAAGAAGTAATTAAAATAATCCTTTCTTAGATTTACGCGAATATTAGACATTTAAATAAAACTATCTTTTCGGATCCGCGAAAAAATCCGAAAAGATAGTTTTATTTAAAAGTAATTAAAAATTCAATTGTCACATGCTCGATAGATTTCGTAAAAAACGGTTTGTTCAACTAACGATGAGATAAATATATGCCTTTTGGCTTTGAAACCCATATCTAGAAACCTACCAATATACAAGATTACATCAAATTCTTTAATTTAACTTTTATTATTAACAGCTCAAGATTGATAAAAAAAAATATATACACTTTTAAGTATTTAAAACTTTTGCAAAAACTAACATTAAATAATATGCTCACACATATGTATATAAATACAAACTAGCTCGCTTCGCTCGAGTGCGTCCCTTGATACGTTTTGATTTTTTTGAGCGAAACCCTAATTCTTTTTCTAAAGTAAAAGTAGCCTAAGTTACTCCTTATAATATCAGCTTTCTGCCAGTGAAAGTGCCGTTAAAATTGGTCCAGCTGTTTCGAAGATTAGTCGGAACAAACGATAGACAGACAAAAATTTTAAAATTTGTGTTTTTCCTATAAGTACCATATAGAATTCCATATGCATTTAGTAAGTAAGTTGTGTTATTTTGACAATACAAACAGACACTTCAACTTTATTTATCTGTATAGACAATATAAATTTATATGTAGATAGAATTAAAAGCCTTAATTAACTCAGCATGAACACTTCACCAAAGCTAGTTAAATGAATAAAACATGAAAAAAACCCATTCAGTTCACTTAGGTCATCTGATTTGCGGTCACTTAGTTCACTTCAAAATTCTTGGGTGTACGCCAACGTCGTGATTAAACACCATTGTTAGAGATAAAAGACGAAGAATAATTTACGTTACTACGTTTTTATGTAATTACGCTAGAGTCGACTTTTAAAATATTTTCTGATGGAATTATAATAATCTATTTCTTGCTTTGAATATATTTGATAGTTTAAGAAAATTAATAAGATTTATATTATAAAACTAGCAAAACCCGCGGCTCCGCTCGCGCTAAAACTACAACATTTTTTAAAAAAAAAGGTATGTTTCATACAAATTTTCATCCCTTATTTTATGTCCTTATGGGATGAATTTTAAAAAACGCTAAAACACGTATTTATTTAATTGTATTGAAGAGCATTAATACCAAGTTTCAAGAAATTCTGATCATAAATATTTTTTTGGTTGTATTATAACGTGTATTCCTGTGGGAATGAGATAATCTCCCGCGGTAAAAAGTATCTTATATGTTGACCCGGATATCCAGCTATCATCATAACAAATTTCATCAAAATCCCTCCAGTGATTTTTCTGCGATGCGGTAACAGACAGACAGACAGACAGACAGACAAAAATTCTAAAAACTATAGATTCGGTCTCTGTATCGATAATAAAGTCTATTTCAATAAGATTTTCCAAAAAATGTTTAAGGTACAGATTCGACTCAGTTAGAATTTTATTATATGTATAGATATCCTAATTATGTTGTTTTTCAGTCTGTTTTGTGTTAGATTTTGGAACGAAGTATCTTATCGCACGTTATACTCAACACACTTGGCGAAGGAAAACTAGACGGAAAAAGTGTAATCTTTCGACCGTCACGACACTTTTTATTATTTACTAAGATAACCTCGTGTGACGTCATCACAAGTACCAGGCCATCATTTATTAAGTGTTAAGAAATTTTGTAATAAGTAGTGCGTATCTTATATATTTAAACGAGCAATTCTTGTATATTTATATCTTTATTTATTTATTTATACCGGCGATCTCGGAAACGGCTCTAACGATTTTGCTGAAATTTGGTATATGGGGGCTTTCGGGGGCGAAAAATTGATCTAGATTAGTCACATGTCTGGGAAAACGCGTGTTTTCGAGTTTTCATGCGTTTTTCTTATGCATTATTCTACGCAAAATTTAATCGCGACATCTATACAACTCTGTCAGTAACACTTAGTCACTTAATGTAAAATTATTTTTAAGCCAAATTAAAAAGAAAATTGTTCTTATCGCGACATCTATACAACTTTCTCAGTAACACTTAGTCACTTAATGTAAAATATACAATCTTTCAAGAACTCCGAGCGAAGCTCGGCCGCCCAGGTACTGTAATCTTATGACGGGAGCCTACATCTTCATATGTATGTATATAATATAATGGATATTCCTTGAGTTTGTCGTCCCCTTGTACTCGTGACAATATTCATGACCTAATTTATGAGCCAAAACTAGGCGGAGAAAGGAACTTCGTCCCTATCGACTGCCCCAAGACGTCTCTCGTTTTTTTAGTTTCCTAGATTTCGATGGCTTTACAGCAAAATTTCGAAAAAATAGTTGTGTTTAAAATATAACCAGTTACCCTTTTTTCTCATAAATAATTTTAAATACATAAAAATCATGTCGAGTCATATCTCAGTTGATTATGTTCATTAAAAATATATGATTAATTTAGTAAGAGAATAATATTATAAAACTAGCGAGAAAAACAGAATAATATTATAAAACTAGTTACGTTTTAACGTTTAGATTTCTTAGAGATGAGAAATTTTCTCACAGTTTTTTAACTGTGATACTTTTGTATCCTATATGTTGACCCTGCTAACCAGCTATCATCATACCAAATTACATCAAAATCTGTCCAGTGGTTTTCTCATGATCCGTTCCCAGACGAACAGATAGACAGACTGACAGACAAAAATTCTAAAAACTATAGATATATAGATTCGGCCTCTGTATCGATAACAATGACTATTTCAATAAGATTTTCCAAAAATCTCACTTACAATTTCATTATATTATGTATAGATAGATAAAAATATTAAGTGTTTTGATAAAACTTCTCTATATTTGCTATTACTATGGGGTATTCACTTTAAAAGATAATATATACAGACTACATTTAGCTATAAGAGCCATTATATACTACCTTTTAATTCCGTGTATACTTAAATAACCACTGGTCTAATAAAATAAAAAAGGTAACAAATAAACGTTAGCACTATCAGTGCCAGCAGTGGTAGCCCAGTAATAACACACTCGCTTGGGAAACCGAGTGAAGCGGGTTCAAATCCCGGGTCTCGCACCTCTGATATTTTTATGTGCGAATCATTTCCAACATGAGTACCACTTGTCTTACGGTAAAGGAAAACATCGTGAGGAAACCTGCATGTCTGAGAAAACCTAGCAGTTTTCAAAAGACATGTGAAGTCCGCCAACCCGCACTTGGCCAGCGTAGTGGACTAGGGCCTGATCCATCTCGTACTGAAGGGAGGCCCTTGCCCAGCAGTGGAACGTTAAAAAGGACTGAACACAACTATCGTTTTGCTTTATTAGCAATTCAATTTGCAAAGGCATAAAGTTTGTAATCTCTCGTTAGTGTTAATTAAAACTTTACATCGTATTTTAGAAAATCAACTATTTTTAACGGTTAAACTTGTAGCGTTAATGAATTTCCAACAACATTCTGATAATGGCACAGTGTTAAATGAAAATAATTTAAAACACAAACTAAGAAAATCCCCTGTAATTTTTTCAAATTGAATTCAATTGCATAGATTCTTTTATAAATCTTTTAAATAAATAAATAACAATATAAATTATGAATATGTTGGGAATTAACACACAGCACCATTTAGTTCCATGGTAAGCTACGAGGCCTGTGTTATGGATACCAGATAGTTGATACACTACATATAAATATATAACTTTAAACTGGGCGACCGAGCTTCGCTCGAAGTTTTTGACCAAGATAATAATATTATTAAAAAAAAACAAAAACTTTAATAAATACAAAACAAAACACAAGTAAAAACATTATAGCTGACCGGGGTTCGAAACCGGACGAACACCTGTGATTGTTAATTTCGCGTCTTGGTCGCTTAACCACGATGCTTATACCTAAACGTAAGATATTATCGAACATATTGTGCGTAGAATTATATAAAAGAAAATCGCATGAAAACTCGAAAATACGCGTTTTTCCAAGCATAAGATTAATCTAGATCGATTTTTCGCCCCCGAAAGCGCCTACATACCAAATTTCAGCGAAATCGTTAGAGCCATTTCCCAGATCACCGGTATAAATAAATAAATAAATATATAAATATACAAGAATTGATCGTTTAAATATATAAGATTAAATACATATTATAAATATAAACATCCATGACTGAGGTACAAACATTCGTGCTCATCACAAAAATGAACGCCCCTAGCGGGACTCGAACCCGCGATCGCTGGCACAGCAAGTACAAACTGAGCCAAACGTGTCGTCAATCTCTAAAAATTTTTTGCGATAAAAAATGCGAAGTTCCGATTGTCAGCAGAAAACAATGTCTCTTTTTCATATATAAACTTATTGTTTATTTTACTCTATAGTTCGATTGTCAAAAAATTTATTTAAATCCTTTCCAACAAAAAAAGAATTATCAAAATCGGTTCATAAACGACGAAAAAATGCCCAAACAAACATATATATATACGGTCGAATTGAGAACCTCCTCCTTTTTTTGGAAGTCGGTTAAAAATCAATTGCTGTTCGTTAGTGCCGCTAAAACTCAAAAGCGGCTGGACTGATTTTAATAATTCTTTTTTTGTTTTGTTGGGGGTGTGTCAGGGGTGGTTTAAATATGAAAAGAAAATAGGGAAAACCCATTATTTTATATAGGAATCACTATTTCGGATTACCTATCTACAAAAAAGCGTCAAGTTTAAGTAGGAAAAAATATATATATACGGTCGAATTGAGAACCTCCTCCTTTTTTAACCGACTTCCAAAAATATATAGATATTTTCGAAGTCGGTGTGCTTTGATTTGTATTGGCTGGCACCGACTTCGAAAAAATCTGATTAAGTATCTATTCTAAATGAAAACCCCCGTTTACTTATTTTTTATTTTTCAGTGCCTGGAAGTCGGTTTTTATATATATAGTCCATCTATTCCATAATAAGCGTCAAAACGTATACAAAAAATCATACCTAATTATTATTTTTTCACTTCAAAACACGGAACTACGCGAAATTTTGTATGTGTATGTTATTTACCACTTCACGTTGATTACTAGACGATTGGAGTAATAAAATTTGGCAAAACATGGCGTTACCAAGCGAATCGAGGGTTAGTCGCTAGTACCCTGTAAACAAGTCGTTACGTTTTCATATTTTAATAACAATGAAAAGATAAACTCGTTTATTCAAAATTATATTAACTTACATTTTATACTTACTTACCTTTAATGCTTAAGATAAAAGTAGGTATATTAATATAAATATTCTTCATACATTATACTTAAGTTACATCCTTATACATAAAATGTGATTTTATCAGAATCAAGTCACAATTTATTTAAATTCCCTTCAAGCTTTTCTGAAATATTCAACTTCGACAAACTTTCGTCAGCAGCGAAATTTAACTTTCTTAGGATTTTCCATAATAATAGCCATCAAAATATTAGATTTAGGAACTTTAGGTCTGACATTGCTATTGTAGAGCTTACAAATGAATAGGTAGATATTAATTAATAGCAATGTAGTGGAAAGTTTTGTTTTTACGAGTCCAACTGATATAAAGATCGCAACAACACATATTTTCCTTATTATTTTACTTAGTGGTAAATTACTGCTAGAATACTTTGTTTTATCATACTAGTATTTGACTGTGGCTCCGTCCACGTATTTATAGTACTAATAGACTACTCCTAAAGGTCGTAGCGTCATATTAAATATTATAATATACTCCTCTATAACGAGTTTTTAAACTTAAAAAAGAATTTTTCGAATTAAACTAACCCACAAATGAACAAATTAATGAAACAAATAAATAAAATAAAAATCGAACTCTTCAGATTTATTTATTAACATAGTATAGTAGTTCATTAAACGAGTTAGTTTTACATCGAAAAAATTACAAGCGTAGATGAAAGACTAGCGGCTCACCTTTGTTTCGCTTGAGTTCTAGAAAAAAAAAACAAATCACGGGAACCGTACATCTTTCCGGGATAAAAAGTAACCCATGTGTTATTCCAAACTATACTATTTCTGTACCAAATTTCATCCAGATCCGTTCAGCCGTTCTGGCGTGATTAAGTAATTATTTGTTATAATAATATAATATTGTAAATCTCTTTATAAATTACTAGCGGCGCACCATCGCTTCGCTCGAGTTTTTTTTTTTTAATTTTTTTTTTATGAGATTCAGTGACAAACGAGCAGACAGACCACCTGATGGAAAGCAGTACCTGTCGCCCATAACACCTACGGTTCATGCACTTACGTTTTAAGTAACAAAAATGCAGAACCACAGTGCGTTGTCACTGTGAGGACTAAGATGATATGCCTCTCGCCTGTAATTGCGCTGGCTACCTTATCCTTCAAACCGAAACACAACAATGCAATCATTGTTGCTTGGCGGCAGAAATAGATAAGGGGGTGGTACCCATCCAGTCGGACCGGTGGTAGGACTCTGTCAAGCCTGAGGAAGGAAGTCCGGAGTCTTTATACAAACAAAAAATAAATCTATCCCACGGGGACCGTACATTTTTCCCGAATAAAAAGTAGCCTATGTGATATTCCAGACTATAATCTATCTATATGCCAAATTTTATCCAGATTCGTTGAGCCGTTCTGGCGTGATTGAGTAACAAACTTCCAAACATCCGTCTAATCTTTCACATTTATAATATTAAGTAAGATATCACAATATTGTACAACATTATTAATATACAGCATAAATTTAGATTGTCAGATTTACAACGGCCAAGCGAGTCCCGCCGAAGGCTTGACTCATCTGTCGCCTTATGAAATTGACGCGGCAACATTTGTATTTTATCTACAAACCTTTTTAGGGGGAAAATTTTAATCAGGCGCTGATAAGCGAGGTGAATATTAAGATCCAGCGAGATTAATAACGTTTATAATTTGTGTCTCTCACAAAGAGCTTCGGGCATGCTGCATGCTTAATATTTAGGAAATATCGTGAAATTTTGTATATTTTATGCATCTCAGTATTTTATAATCTTTCTCTTTTATTTCACTACTAGTGATGCTCCCCTTGCTCCGCTTGCATTTATTCTTACTAGGTACTATTCACAGCTATAATAACATAATGATTCTATAATTACTAAATTGTTTATATATTAGGTATAACGTGTTTTCCTATGGGAATCAAATATTTTTCCGCCGTAAAAAGAAGTTGACGTCTATGTCACTCTCTCCCACTATCCCTAATGTATTATATTATAATGTGCGAATGAGTAATTTTCATATGATGAAAGATAAACTATATTCCAACAAATCACATCAAACCTTCTATTTTTATGTAAAATAAAAAAATTCACGCTAAAAGACTAAAAAATCTAATACCTATTTATAAAACTATGCATTTGTTTGAAACAGGCGCTATCTGCCACTTTAGCATACAAGTCCTTCACTTTAAACGAAAGTGCGTAGAACGAAGCGCTTCAATTTTATTCGGATCTGCTAGTATTTATTACAAGTAGATGAAAAAGTTCAATTGAATCTGTCTGGCCATTTTAAGTCTAGCGCGATAAAATATAAATATCGTAAAAGCGATTTTTATGGTAATTTCCTTCTATCTTAAAAATGATTTGATGTTCTTTGATCCTGGTACAATTTTATATAAAATATAAGTCATTTATTCTCATTTCCTAAAACTTTACTTTTCATTTCAATTTATTCTTAGCATATTACCATCTAACTGCAATAATAGGTAGCAGATTTTACGAGAGTGGCCATTATGAGGTTACACTAAATATTGTAAATACTTTATAACTTTACTAGCGGCACACCATCGCTACGCTCGGTTTTGTCTTTAAAAAAACCAAAAAAAAAAACAAATCTATCCCACGCGACTGTACATTTTTCCCTGATAAAATTTGCCTATATGATATTCCAGAGTATAATCTATCTGTATGCCAAATTTTATCCAGATCCGTTGAGTCGTTCTGGCCTAATTGAGTAACAACTTTCCAAACATCCATCTAAACTTTTACATTTATAATATTAGTAAGATTGCACAGTTTAAAACAAACACCATGTTATTTTTAAACGTTATATTCTTATTTTACAAGTCTGTTAGTTTACATCTAGGTAACATCCCAACATCCAAATGGCAGTACAAACGAAATAAATAATACTATCTAACATAATATAACGTACTCGTATCAATGGATTGAAAGGCTTCCCTTTGTTCTTATACACCCACAAAACATTAGCTTCGGTGGAATCCAGCCTGTTTCGTCCTAATTGATAAAAAATGAACTTTAAATAACATAAAATAAGGTTGATATTTATATACAGAGATGTTCTTCATGTTGTGTTGATGTACAGAGTTTACCTTTCAGTTTATTGAATTGGGAATATCACGGTATCAGTTTTCAGTCTGTTGGAATTGCACGCATTATCTACTGTGTCACAGGCAAGCTTAATTTTTTCTTTATATTTTAAACATATAAAAATAGTTTATTTTCGCCTGTGTGACTGTAACTTAATATAATTCGTATACCATTTATTCGACTGCGATGTTACTTTGGTAAGTATTGTGTAAATGTGTGCTGCAAATCTACGATACGCACTATAATATGCTCACCCTCGCTTCGTTCCGGTTCGACTCTAGGAAAATAAAAAAAACCTATCCACGTAGTAGTAGTAGTAGCTTAGTAGTAGTAGCTTCTTCTGGCGCGAAAGAGTAACAAACGTCCATACTCACCAACTTTCACATTTATGATATAAATACGAAAGTATAGATACATAATATACTAGGCTTAAGGCCATCCCCCCAGCAAACGACCTTCAACATTCGGCCCTTTCCTTCCCCACCTCACCTCTAGAAAAAATCGTAATAAATACTAGCGACATCTACGGAATAATAGTTAAAACAATATTGAACATGTCATAAAATACAGACCATAGAATTTGTAGAGGCGGTATTCACCGTTGATACGAAACAGAAATATTTTATTATTATTTTATTTATTTATTTAGTACCTCGGCTAGATCATGTCAATCACACACCAAATGACATAATATTTATGTTCTAACAATATTTGTCATAGAAGATGCACTCTCTTATAGAATTTTGAGATGGAAAAATTAAATAAAACTATAAATAGTTATAATATTTTTGTGAAACAAAAAAAAATAGCCAAATTACAGTAAAGCCGGTACTGATCAGGCGTTCTTTGAACATTACTGTTATTTAAGTCACAAGTTATTGAAAGTTATTGAAAGTCACAAGTTATTGAAAGTGGCTGCTTTTACCTATTATATAATATAATTTTTTATTTTATAACATTATTTATTGTATATGTATAATATTTAATTTATTTATTATACATATAATATTATTTATTGTGTATGTCACTTCTATTACAAGTACTAAAGTTTACAAGCATTCTTTTTTCATAAGCGAAATGTCATAACAGCCGGAGGCGAACACGAACGACGCGGGTACCCCGTACGAAAGGCGGCTGCCGACTGCCGCCCGGCCCCCGCGCAGTATTTCACTCGAAAATTTTCTTATAATTTCTGAATATTAGTCCAAAGCAGAATTGAAATTGATCTTAAAAAAAAATTAAACGTGTAAAATATCTATTTTGAAATGATCTATCAAATGGTGTTAACCGTACTTTTATATGAGTTGTAAATTCATTTGTTGATGCAAAGAATAAGAAAAAAAATCATGATTGAAGCAATACTTTAGAATTTTATTTCTTTAGTAGTGATGACCTAAAAAACTATATTATTCGTGTAATATGACCTCAAAATGCTGAAGATAGATATAATATTTTTTTTTATTTTACATTTATTAAATACTGGCACATTTGCTTCTAAATATCGTCGTAAAACGCGTTTTGGTAGGGGATTGCCCTTAATAAGACAGGTACCTGGAACTTTTGTCCAGTCTGTGTAATTGTGTATGTGTGTAATTGTGTGTGTGTGTGTGTATAAACCAGGGCGAATAACTAGTTAACCAAAGGTAGGCAAGTTGTTTGTAGAAAATTCTGTGTTCCGTATGGACTTGATTATTGTCCTAAATGAAAAAAAAATGTTCATATTTTTGACGACACGTTTCGTTCAGTTTGTAGTGACCCTACTGTGCCAGCGGTCTCCAGTTCGAGTCCCGCTAGGAGCATTCATTTGTGTGGTGAGCACGAATGTTTGTACTCCAGTTATGGGTGTTTATATTTATAATATATGTTTATTTTAATATTTAAAGTTATATATGTGTAGTGTCTCAACTATCTGGTATCAATAACATCAATCATCAATCAATAACAAGCCTCGTAGCTTACCATAGAACTAGATGGTGCTGTGTGAATGTCCCAAGATATTTAACATATAAAATGAAATAAAAAAATATTTGAAAATCAAGTAGTAAAATCATCATGCAGGCATATTGTACGGGAAGGAAAAGCTTATTTTTATTATTATTCATTATTTCATGTATAATATTGCTAGTAGGATAACTAGTTGTTAGCTCTACAATAAAGTTATTATATTTAAAAATCTGTAAGTAAATAAATACTTTAAATTATTTCCTTAATAATTTTATCATAAAAATATGTTTTATAATTGTAGGCCATATTATGAATGTTTTTACGTAGACGTTTTTTTAGTATTGAAAAACATAATTGCACTCTAGCATAAAAAGGTCAGAACTGTATTTCAGTGCAATTAAAACTCAATACGGACACGAATTCATACTTAAGAGTCTATCTATAGTTCAATGTTTAAAATATGTTATGCAAACATTAATAAGTAATGTTGCTCCCATTTTTATTATATTTATTATCTACTGCCTCGATGATTTAAGATGTATGGTTGCAGACCCGGAGGTCCTAGGTTTAAGCCCCGAGTCGGGCCAAGTTTAGTTATTGAGCTTTTCTATTAGGAAATCCTCAGTAACAGCCCGGAGTTGGAAAGTTTACGATGTTACCAGTTACGCCCGCGTGCCTCGTAGAGAAGGTTACTCCGTTGGTCCTGCGTTTTCTCTCACTGTGTCCCAAATACTGAAAGTATTAGAGAGTATATTTGTGTTTACCCACATACTATTGTTCACTATAATATCTCCTGCGCAGATGGCTAGTCTAAGTAAGATTCTGCACTTACTTACGATATAACTTCGAAATTACTTTAAAAGTAATAATTTTACGCTCAGAGATATTATATCGCAAAAAAATATGATAATTGTAATACAACCGCATTGTAAAGCCAGAACTGTTCACTAGTTTTATTTTAAAAATATTAACAAAATTTACAAAAGAGAGTAAATGTACTTTCTCTCAAATAGACTAGTGTTGCGCAGATCCAAAACATCCACATTGTAGCATACAAATTACATTTTAATATTTCACGCAGTTTCCAAACATAATGCGGGACTATAACACAAAAAAATTAATTTCTGAGAAGAAATCTGAAAGAAGGAAGGACATTACAGTTTAAAAATTGTTTTTCTCAAAACTTTAATAAAACACTTATTTTCGTCCGCGGATTCACTCGCGCTGTATCTATCTAATCTAATATATTTAACGAGCAATTCTTGTATATTTATATCTTTATTTATTTATTTATACCAGCAATATCGGAAACCGCTCTAACGATTTCGCTGAAATTTGGTATGTGGGGGCTCTCGCGGGCGAAAAATCGATCTAGATTAGTCTTATATCTGGAAAAACGCGTATTTTTGAGTTTTCATGCGATTTTTCCTTTTTTTTGTGTTTATTCAAGTTTTTTTTTTTGTCTTTAACCAAAAACTCCGAGCAAAGCTCGCTCGCCCAGGTACTGTAAATAATAGAGCGTAAGTACTAACTTCAAACTCAATTTCAGTACAACCCATTGTAGCGTAAAGTAGTATAGGAGGTCACCAATAAAACTTCAAGATATTCCTCGTATTTTATATTCAGTACTTTTATAATAGTCAGTACGTTAGTCCGTAAAAAAGCTACCACCGGCTCGGAAAACAGTGCTGTTGAGAAGACCCAGCAAGAAACTCAACAGTTAATCTTTTAATCATAATATCATAATCATTTTCAGCATTACAAACAATCTATGACTAGTCACTACAGGATTATACCAAGATCCCCTCCTCCAGGGATGTCAAGCGCGGGGTAAAACAAAAGAATCTCCGCGTACTTTTTATTTTTTCAAATACTTTCTTATCGGCCAATATCACATAACAACATGTCATATACATATTTCAATCATTACAAATTAATTAAATATATTATTTTCCATTAAAACGCTCAAATATAAAAGTGCAACCTTACAGTAGTAACAAACACGCTCTTCAGTCACAAGGTTCATTTTATATAATGTAAAAAGTAAGGATTCCCAAAGAAATATAGAATATATGAACATATATATTACTAGCAACTCATCCTAGCTCTGCTCGGGTTCGTCCCTAGTTACGTTGTAACGTTTAGCTCAGAGATGAGATTTTTTCCCGCAATAAAAAGAATCCTATATGTTGACATGGATAACCAGCTATCATCATATCAAATTTCATCAATATCTATCCAATGGGTCTTCATGGTGCGGTAACAGACAGACAGACAAAAATTCTAAAAACTATAGATTTGGCTTTGTATCGATAATAAAGTCTATTTCAATAAAAATTTTCAAAAAATATTTAATGTACAGATTCGGCTTAGTTACAATTTTATTATAAGTATAGATTAGAGAACCCCTATTACATTGCCCATAATTCATCATGAACAAATTCTCAGTTCAAAGTAGAACAAATATATTTTATTATATAATTAATATTCCAACAGTATTACTAAGAAATCTGTATTAACTACAGCTCCTTAAGGCTTTCATTTAAGGAGCTTATCGTGCTTAGTCACTATAATGTGTGGGGCCCATTATTCGTTTATAACCAAGAGGCATACTTAATAAGCCGTGAAAAAGAATAAATTATTAAGTCATTAAAGTGAAAAATATTGCCTTTTCGCTGCAATAAAATACTGAATAACATGTATAAGGTGGAGATTTAGTTATAATAAAATTATGAATGAAATACTAGGTTAAATGAATAAAAACTAAAAAAAAACAAGCTTCTGTCAGTAACATTTAGTGCTTATATAAAAATAAAAACATTACGTACGTATAATCGAAATATTATGTACCTACTGTTGAAATAAATAAAGATGTTGCTACAGAAACTACTTAGTTAAATATTTTCATTTCAAAGTAAGTACTTACCTTCTAGGGGGATTGTTTTGCTGTTCAGTGGTTACGTCCTAAGCTACATAGATTTATATGGCTGTGAATCAAAAAAGCTCTGACTTAGAATCCTGGTTGTGGTCTAACGAGGTTTCCCTTATTTCTAATACACCCATAACTCAAATAACATATTTTTTTAAACCCGATCTAAATGAAATTACGAAAGTTTCTCTTACCTATTGCATTGGTAGGGCAATTTAAAAACATTATTCTTAAATTTAATCACAGTTATAGATTTTCAAAGAGCTTCTAGAAAGCTTCGTTGTAGTGGCTTATCATTTTTCGACTTAGAATAGCAAAAGTGTTTTCGGTCACTGAACAGCCTAACAAAACATCAATATCATATCTCTAAAAACACAAGTAACGTAGTAAAAATAAAATATGAAGTCCTAGGTTGGCGGGGCATTTGTGCTCTCAGCTTTGAATTATTTATATCGTCATTTTTTATGTTATTAATTTTGGTTGCCATTTTTATTTCGCGAACATTTTTATACAAAATAAGATAATTGATTTTATAATTGTAATCTACAGCTATAACAATATACAGCTTGTATATTTTATAGCTTTTCTCAGGTGCGTTCTTGTGTGGTGCCTTTTTATTTTTTATATTTACCTGTATGTACAGGTGACATAATAACATGACTACATAACTTAAGCTATGACATATGCTACTAGTTTTACCCCATTAGGGCTAGAATTTCAGAAAATTCTTTCTAACTAGATATATCATTATTAGTTTATGGCTATTCAATTTGTGGCAGATGAAGTCCATCCGTTAGGTCAGAATGTTGTTGAATCACTCACAACAAGACTTAAGTTTTTAATGTATGTTTTTAATGTATACTCTCCTGTATTTAGAATTCCGTAAGGGAAATGAAATTTTAAGCCTGCATAATAAAAATTGACCAAAAAATATCCAGCTTGTGAGATATTTTTTATGCTATGAACAACAAAATATTTTAAGAACTTACATATTGCAATAGTTAAAATAAGTACAGCGAACAGGCTGACCATTTTTAAAACAAACTCTTAATAATCTAAAATGAGCCCAAAATATAGAAAGTTTTGCTAGCTAATATATAGCTTGATAACTATTACAGTACATTTTGCTAGCCAATGAAGAATTTCACTATTTACATCCCGGCCGCATCATTTGGTTAACCCAGATTTCACCTTCACGAAGAATTTAATTACATAGTTATAATGTATATAACACAAAGTCGGTTTGTTACAACACTTATAACTCGAGAACTGCTGGACCGAGTTTTTTAAACATTGTTTTGTTGGATTTGTCTTCACCCCGAATAGCAGAATAACTATTAAAACATTAGAAAAAAGTCACGAAAAAAAAAATTGTTCCATACTAAACGTCAAAACGTACCTAGGGACAAACCTGAGCGAAACGAGGGTGAGTCACTAGTAACTAATAATAATAAAAACGTGTTAAAAAATAAAAGTTAATCATATCTTCACCGATATTAGCAATATATTATACCTTCCATTTCCCCTGATATTTGCGGCGATTGAAAGTAAATTGAAACTGTATTATTTCCCATGAGCACTGTTCTTGATAACAATTACAGTATATTTTGCTATTTCATATTTAATATAATTAAGTAGAAAATATAACTTTTACTAGAGAAATTCTATATTGCTTGAGAAATATACTTGCTATTTTCATAATTAGTAGTTTGCACAAGCAGATTTTCTTACTGGCTAGTTTTGATGATTTCTTTAAGTGATCACTTTCAAAAACTTTCTGCTGTTTCTAATTCGCTATTTTCCTTATCTAATCAGTTTACATGATTCGTCGCTTAGACGTAAATACACGGTAAATAAATATTAATAAAACATACCATATGACGTGATAAAACACCTTGGCAATAAACACGATGGTTTTTCGTGACTTTATTACTTTATCACTTTGCATTACTCATGTAGGGTGAAAAGAAACGATATACCTAAAGAAACTGTTTAAAAGTGTCTCATGAATCATAATAGCGCGGTTCTTCTTATCCCTTAACGATATCTAGAATTTGGTATCATTAATTGGAATATTATAATTTGTCAGCTTACACTATCAAATATTAATCAATTTCAACGTAATTTAAAATGTTAATATTTGAAATATGTATTGATAAAATAACATTATATTTAAAGTTCATTTTGAGATGTACTAAATAAAATGCCTTCGCTGTATAAAACAAACAACATAAATAAAGATCGCTGTTATTTTGTAGCGTCCATATATTTTCAGATTTTTTTGAGTTCCATCAATTACGTTGCACCATGTTTTATTTCTGAGCACACTCCAATTTCGCACCGCAGCATGTTAATTTACATCTATGTGTTTATTATTGGTATTTTATTTTTGAAATCCACGATGTAAATATTGGTATAGTCTGATAGTAATCTATGAAAGTTATAAAATTTAATCACTTTGTCGTATCTATATTTTTTTAATCACGTCTAAAACATTATTACTTTACATATATTTAACAAATACTGAAAGTATTAGAGAGTATATTTGTGTTTACCCACATACTATTGTTCACTATAATATCTCCTGCGCAGATGGCTAGTCTAAGTAAGATTCTGCACTTACTTACGATATAACTTCGAAATTACTTTAAAAGTAATAATTTTACGCTCAGAGATATTATATCGCAAAAAAATATGATAATTGTAATACAACCGCATTGTAAAGCCAGAACTGTTCACTAGTTTTATTTTAAAAATATTAACAAAATTTACAAAAGAGAGTAAATGTACTTTCTCTCAAATAGACTAGTGTTGCGCAGATCCAAAACATCCACATTGTAGCATACAAATTACATTTTAATATTTCACGCAGTTTCCAAACATAATGCGGGACTATAACACAAAAAAATTAATTTCTGAGAAGAAATCTGAAAGAAGGAAGGACATTACAGTTTAAAAATTGTTTTTCTCAAAACTTTAATAAAACACTTATTTTCGTCCGCGGATTCACTCGCGCTGTATCTATCTAATCTAATATATTTAACGAGCAATTCTTGTATATTTATATCTTTATTTATTTATTTATACCAGCAATATCGGAAACCGCTCTAACGATTTCGCTGAAATTTGGTATGTGGGGGCTCTCGCGGGCGAAAAATCGATCTAGATTAGTCTTATATCTGGAAAAACGCGTATTTTTGAGTTTTCATGCGATTTTTCCTTTTTTTTGTGTTTATTCAAGTTTTTTTTTTTTGTCTTTAACCAAAAACTCCGAGCAAAGCTCGCTCGCCCAGGTACTGTAAATAATAGAGCGTAAGTACTAACTTCAAACTCAATTTCAGTACAACCCATTGTAGCGTAAAGTAGTATAGGAGGTCACCAATAAAACTTCAAGATATTCCTCGTATTTTATATTCAGTACTTTTATAATAGTCAGTACGTTAGTCCGTAAAAAAGCTACCACCGGCTCGGAAAACAGTGCTGTTGAGAAGACCCAGCAAGAAACTCAACAGTTAATCTTTTAATCATAATATCATAATCATTTTCAGCATTACAAACAATCTATGACTAGTCACTACAGGATTATACCAAGATCCCCTCCTCCAGGGATGTCAAGCGCGGGGTAAAACAAAAGAATCTCCGCGTACTTTTTATTTTTTCAAATACTTTCTTATCGGCCAATATCACATAACAACATGTCATATACATATTTCAATCATTACAAATTAATTAAATATATTATTTTCCATTAAAACGCTCAAATATAAAAGTGCAACCTTACAGTAGTAACAAACACGCTCTTCAGTCACAAGGTTCATTTTATATAATGTAAAAAGTAAGGATTCCCAAAGAAATATAGAATATATGAACATATATATTACTAGCAACTCATCCTAGCTCTGCTCGGGTTCGTCCCTAGTTACGTTGTAACGTTTAGCTCAGAGATGAGATTTTTTCCCGCAATAAAAAGAATCCTATATGTTGACATGGATAACCAGCTATCATCATATCAAATTTCATCAATATCTATCCAATGGGTCTTCATGGTGCGGTAACAGACAGACAGACAAAAATTCTAAAAACTATAGATTTGGCTTTGTATCGATAATAAAGTCTATTTCAATAAAAATTTTCAAAAAATATTTAATGTACAGATTCGGCTTAGTTACAATTTTATTATAAGTATAGATTAGAGAACCCCTATTACATTGCCCATAATTCATTATGAACAAATTCTCAGTTCAAAGTAGAACAAATATATTTTATTATATAATTAATATTCCAACAGTATTACTAAGAAATCTGTATTAACTACAGCTCCTTAAGGCTTTCATTTAAGGAGCTTATCGTGCTTAGTCACTATAATGTGTGGGGCCCATTATTCGTTTATAACCAAGAGGCATACTTAATAAGCCGTGAAAAAGAATAAATTATTAAGTCATTAAAGTGAAAAATATTGCCTTTTCGCTGCAATAAAATACTGAATAACATGTATAAGGTGGAGATTTAGTTATAATAAAATTATGAATGAAATACTAGGTTAAATGAATAAAAACTAAAAAAAAACAAGCTTCTGTCAGTAACATTTAGTGCTTATATAAAAATAAAAACATTACGTACGTATAATCGAAATATTATGTACCTACTGTTGAAATAAATAAAGATGTTGCTACAGAAACTACTTAGTTAAATATTTTCATTTCAAAGTAAGTACTTACCTTCTAGGGGGATTGTTTTGCTGTTCAGTGGTTACGTCCTAAGCTACATAGATTTATATGGCTGTGAATCAAAAAAGCTCTGACTTAGAATCCTGGTTGTGGTCTAACGAGGTTTCCCTTATTTCTAATACACCCATAACTCAAATAACATATTTTTTTAAACCCGATCTAAATGAAATTACGAAAGTTTCTCTTACCTATTGCATTGGTAGGGCAATTTAAAAACATTATTCTTAAATTTAATCACAGTTATAGATTTTCAAAGAGCTTCTAGAAAGCTTCGTTGTAGTGGCTTATCATTTTTCGACTTAGAATAGCAAAAGTGTTTTCGGTCACTGAACAGCCTAACAAAACATCAATATCATATCTCTAAAAACACAAGTAACGTAGTAAAAATAAAATATGAAGTCCTAGGTTGGCGGGGCATTTGTGCTCTCAGCTTTGAATTATTTATATCGTCATTTTTTATGTTATTAATTTTGGTTGCCATTTTTATTTCGCGAACATTTTTATACAAAATAAGATAATTGATTTTATAATTGTAATCTACAGCTATAACAATATACAGCTTGTATATTTTATAGCTTTTCTCAGGTGCGTTCTTGTGTGGTGCCTTTTTATTTTTTATATTTACCTGTATGTACAGGTGACATAATAACATGACTACATAACTTAAGCTATGACATATGCTACTAGTTTTACCCCATTAGGGCTAGAATTTCAGAAAATTCTTTCTAACTAGATATATCATTATTAGTTTATGGCTATTCAATTTGTGGCAGATGAAGTCCATCCGTTAGGTCAGAATGTTGTTGAATCACTCACAACAAGACTTAAGTTTTTAATGTATGTTTTTAATGTATACTCTCCTGTATTTAGAATTCCGTAAGGGAAATGAAATTTTAAGCCTGCATAATAAAAATTGACCAAAAAATATCCAGCTTGTGAGATATTTTTTATGCTATGAACAACAAAATATTTTAAGAACTTACATATTGCAATAGTTAAAATAAGTACAGCGAACAGGCTGACCATTTTTAAAACAAACTCTTAATAATCTAAAATGAGCCCAAAATATAGAAAGTTTTGCTAGCTAATATATAGCTTGATAACTATTACAGTACATTTTGCTAGCCAATGAAGAATTTCACTATTTACATCCCGGCCGCATCATTTGGTTAACCCAGATTTCACCTTCACGAAGAATTTAATTACATAGTTATAATGTATATAACACAAAGTCGGTTTGTTACAACACTTATAACTCGAGAACTGCTGGACCGAGTTTTTTAAACATTGTTTTGTTGGATTTGTCTTCACCCCGAATAGCAGAATAACTATTAAAACATTAGAAAAAAGTCACGAAAAAAAAAATTGTTCCATACTAAACGTCAAAACGTACCTAGGGACAAACCTGAGCGAAACGAGGGTGAGTCACTAGTAACTAATAATAATAAAAACGTGTTAAAAAATAAAAGTTAATCATATCTTCACCGATATTAGCAATATATTATACCTTCCATTTCCCCTGATATTTGCGGCGATTGAAAGTAAATTGAAACTGTATTATTTCCCATGAGCACTGTTCTTGATAACAATTACAGTATATTTTGCTATTTCATATTTAATATAATTAAGTAGAAAATATAACTTTTACTAGAGAAATTCTATATTGCTTGAGAAATATACTTGCTATTTTCATAATTAGTAGTTTGCACAAGCAGATTTTCTTACTGGCTAGTTTTGATGATTTCTTTAAGTGATCACTTTCAAAAACTTTCTGCTGTTTCTAATTCGCTATTTTCCTTATCTAATCAGTTTACATGATTCGTCGCTTAGACGTAAATACACGGTAAATAAATATTAATAAAACATACCATATGACGTGATAAAACACCTTGGCAATAAACACGATGGTTTTTCGTGACTTTATTACTTTATCACTTTGCATTACTCATGTAGGGTGAAAAGAAACGATATACCTAAAGAAACTGTTTAAAAGTGTCTCATGAATCATAATAGCGCGGTTCTTCTTATCCCTTAACGATATCTAGAATTTGGTATCATTAATTGGAATATTATAATTTGTCAGCTTACACTATCAAATATTAATCAATTTCAACGTAATTTAAAATGTTAATATTTGAAATATGTATTGATAAAATAACATTATATTTAAAGTTCATTTTGAGATGTACTAAATAAAATGCCTTCGCTGTATAAAACAAACAACATAAATAAAGATCGCTGTTATTTTGTAGCGTCCATATATTTTCAGATTTTTTTGAGTTCCATCAATTACGTTGCACCATGTTTTATTTCTGAGCACACTCCAATTTCGCACCGCAGCATGTTAATTTACATCTATGTGTTTATTATTGGTATTTTATTTTTGAAATCCACGATGTAAATATTGGTATAGTCTGATAGTAATCTATGAAAGTTATAAAATTTAATCACTTTGTCGTATCTATATTTTTTTAATCACGTCTAAAACATTATTACTTTACATATATTTATAATTTATACTACACTATGTATCTAATAAAGATTTTATTTTAAAATTTTATAAACAAAATATTTTATAAACTTTATAATATTTTATCAAAAAAAAGCGTGCGTGTACTTATGTACACACGTAAGAAGTTATAGTTCTTTGGCGTAAGAGAACAAAAATAGCTAAAGATTTCATCCCATATGTCACAACTCGTGTTTGTAAAAGGAATGATAAATTAATAAAATAATAATTAAATAAGGCACATAAGGCATATTACAATCATATATTAAATTATAGAATATCATCTAAGGAAGGAATATAGTATTATATATCATTTGTCAGATAATAACAACGGTTACCGTAGCAACAAACAGTTATCAGCTAACTTCATCATGTCGCTTTTTGGCTGTCGGTGTGCGCACGCATCATAAAAATTTTACTCTCATAATTTTTCCAAACGTCCCAAAAGAAATACAACTTTAAAAATTCGTGCATATACTGATAGCTTTTTATTCGTTTAAACAGCTGCTTAACACATACAGTGTCATCAAAACACTGAATTGACGACTAAGTAATAAATAAAACAGTTAAATTAACATACATAATTTACTTTTACACTTATCAAGTAGATGTTTGATCAAGCGATCAAAGATTGTCGCAATGCTGTTTTTTACTCCCTAGCAAATAAGTTACATCTCATTTTGTGATAGTAATCTCCACGAAAAAACGCGACGCGATCACGCGATAGAGCCAACGTACCTTTTACCAGATCGAAAAGGCTTTTCAAGAACAATATAATATGCATGTGTTAAAAATAAATATATTGTTAGACTTCGACTGAATTGCTAATTGTTTGGAAATAAAAAAAAAAATTATTAGGTATACGAGTATATATTTATTAAAACAACTTTGCGTTAGAAAAATTGAATAAGTCAAAAAATTGACGACACGTTTGGCTCAGTTTGTAGTGACCCTACTCGCTGTGCCAGCTGTCGCGGGTTCGAGTCACACTGGAGGCATTCACTTGTGTGGTGAGCACGAATGTTTGTATTTAACTCTTGGGTGTTTCTATTTATAATGTATGTATTTAAAGTTATATATGTGTAGTGTATCAACTATCTAGTATCCATAACACAAGCCTCGTAGCTTATCTGGAACTAGATGGTGCTGTGTGTTAATATCTCAATATATTTATTTATTTATGTTTATCACCTTTGACTTACAACTAGAAAACAAAACAAACAACTATTTCAAATCACAAAGTATGTATGATTCTGATCAAATCTAGTCAAACCAAAGACAAATTAAAAAAAAACATTTAACACACAGTACTCTATAATATTCATAAAAAAATAATCTTCAAACCGAAAAAACAACATTAAAGATATCGATTTTTCTATCTGACAACACTCCGTCTGTAATTTACCTTTATTGATGCTTCTAATTAATTAATAAAAGCAGTTTCCACCCACATCGCTTACGTAATAAAAATACGCGAACTGGCTTCTCGAATCTGGTAAAAAACTCTCAAATATTCAACATTAACATGATACCAAAAATATATTTATTTTATTTTATATATACTTACGAGTAGAAGTATTCATTAAATTATATTGCGGATACATAATAATTGCGGAGTTAATAAAACATTCTTACTTTTTGCATACAAAAATTAAGTCAATATGTAGAAATAATATTTGTGTAAAAACAAGAAATTGCCAATTAGTACTACACATTTACACATTATATAAGCAAAGCTTACAAAATAATGAGTGTTACAGTTCATAACTGTACTATATTATAAAAGTGAAAGCATGTTCTTTGTTTGTTCTTATTTAATTCGGCTAAATATTCATGATTTTGGATGGTACACAATATCTCCATTTGTATGTTCCCATACAATAATTGGCTGGTAAACAAATTGCAATATATCGTGTATACCTTAACAAAACGTAACGTAACATAAAATAATAATTTTCAGCAATTATTTCATGTAAATAATATAAAGAATACATAATATTACAATATGAGTCTTGTGAACCAAAAGCAATCAAACATCTACAGTGCAAAAGACGTGCTTTAATTTCCGATCCTAGAACTCATAGAACGTTACAGTATGAAAGGTGCATTTCGTTGTTCTATTGACTAGCATGCTCATCCGCAGATCTTGTTGGGTTTTTAGGGTTCCATAGTCAATAAGGAACTCTTATAGTTTCGCCTTGTCTGTCCGTCTGTCCGCAGCTTAGTTCAGAGACTTTAAAAACTACTAAAAAGCTGTAATTTGATATGGATATACAATATATTATGTACATATTAGTCACGCCAACAAAGTGATAAAATAAAATGTTGAAAAAAAATTTTTTTAGGGTACCTTTTCTACCTATATGTAAAGTAAGAATGTTGTTTTTCTCGTCTACCCCGTGGTGTCTTTCAAAAATATTGCGGGTTTGTGAAAGCAATTTTTCAATTACGAACCGTTTGGGAAATAATACTTTCTTAGATTTACGCGAATATTTGACATTTAAATAAAACTATCTTTTCGGATTTTTTCGCGGATTTATTTTGATTTTTGTTTCCCGACGTTTCGATTGCTTTACAGCAATCATGGTCACGGGAGAGACTAAGGTGTTAGATGTCTCAATGGCATTATACAGTTGTTACAGACAGCCTACCTACTATTTTACAAAAATGATTTTAAAAATTCAAAAATGGCATCAAAGTACCTTACAATATTGGTTGATTTTAATTCTAAACATTTTAAAGTTTAAGTTTTTAATAAGTATTATAATTAAATATAGCAATATTATTTACTTAATTTTTGCTAGTATAATAAATATTACAATTTTCTTTATTAATTACTAATCTTATTTAGTGTTGCTATTATTATATTATCTGTAACCATAAAGATTATTAAACATTTTTTAAAATATCAATTATTTATTTAAGCAATATAATTGTTTTATATGTAGTTTAAAAAAGAAGTTTAATATTAATTTAGATTGTTATTATTTAAAGTTAAAATATTAAGCAACACTATTGTTAACTTTATAGATAAAAAATGTTAATTAGAATTACTACCATTATTGCGATCCACACAGTATGAACTAACTACATCTACTGGTCTGTTATATTTGTTTTTGTTGTTTGTTTTTATTATGTTTATTACAGGATCCCATGATGATGGTAGTACCCAGCCATCTTCCCTATTGAAGTTTGGATATTTTTTAACTTCAATAGCTTCGCGAATCATCCTGGGGCGATAACGGTTTTCTTTCGCTAGTATTTGTGGATTATCAAAGCGAATGTAGTGGCTTGGGCGATCCTGGCTATGTTTACAGACTGCAGATGTTGTATTGCGACGGTGCTTCACATCAGCTATGTGTTCTTTGACCCGAGTTCTAATGGATCTCTTTGTTTGTCCAATGTAAGAGAGCCCACAATCACAATCAAGTTTGTATACCCCTGCATCTTGGAGAGGGATGTTGCACTTGACTGGTGGTAAAAACTGACTAATTTTCTTTGGCGGCTTGAAGTAAGTTTTGATTGAAGCACGCTTTAAGATGTAGCCAATCTTGTCAGTGACTCCTCTCATGTATGGCAGGACAGCAGGGACTCGCTCAACTGTGGCTGGTTTCACTCGATCACTGTGACGCAGGCGCGGCACTTGCAGCTTGTTGTCTCGCAGGACTTGCTTAACATGCTGCAGTTCTCCGGCCAGATGTTGCTCGTCACAGATCCCTTGTGCTCTCTGAAACAAAGATTTTCCCACGGTAGCTAACTGTGAAGGATGGTGGTGAGATTCACCATTCAGGTACCTATCAGTATGGGTCTTCTTTCTATACACAGTATGACTCAAGGTGTTATCTGGGTTGCGTTTTACTAAGACATCTAAGAAAGCTAAGGCATTGTCAGATTCTAATTCCATAGTAAATTGTATTTTAGGATTTATAGAATTAAGATGTTCTAAGAATACATTTATTTTATCAGATGGTAATATTGTGAAAGTGTCATCTACGTACCGCTTGTAGAAACGAGGGGTCACAGGTGATGTGTTCAGAGCAGTCTCCTCGAAGTCCTCCATGAAGATGTCGGCCACAACGGGAGAGACTGGCGAACCCATGGCCACTCCATCCACTTGCTTATAGAATTCATCATTCCACAATAGATAGCCGGATGTTAGGCAGTGTTTTAAAAGTTCAATGTATTCTATTGACATGTTGTGATCCAGTAGCTTCCTAGATATTACTTTAATACAATCTTCCACTGGTAGGTTGGTAAATAAGGACTGTACATCAAAACTAACCATTGTTTCATTGTCCATGAGTTTTAGGTGTTTAACTTCATTGACAAAATGGTAAGAGTCTCTTGTGAACGCTCTTGTTAATCCCCTGAGTGGTGAGAGAACTTTTGCTACTAGTTTAGCCAACTTGTAAGTCGGTGAATCGATCTGACTCACAATTGGACGTAGCGGAGCGTTAGGCTTGTGTATTTTCGGAAGTCCATACAACTTAGGCGGTTTTGCACATGATGGAATAAGAGTTTTAACATCTAGATTTAATGTGTCGGAGTGTTGCTTAATTATCTTTTTAGTATTATTTAAAACGGTGGTAGTTGGATCCATTTTAACCTTTTTGTACGTGCTTTCGTCCGACAAAAGTTGTTTTATTTTATCATTATAATCTGATGTATCCATCACAACGGTTGCATTTCCTTTGTCTGCGCGCAGAACGATGATGTCTGACCTATTGCGTAAGTTCTTCAACGCTAAATACTCCTGTTTACTGAGATTAGGTTTGGGCCTCGTACTACGACGTAACAAAGACGAAACATCCTGACGTATGGCCTCCATATCCTCGGTTTTCATAATGTTTTGGGCCAGGGCATCTTCAACTGCGCAAATAATGTTTTCATAAGGAATGCGCGTAGGTGTTACAGCAAAATTCAAACCTTTATTTAGTACCTGAATGGTAGGGACGTCCAACGGTTGTTTTGACAGATTGACAACAGCTTGAGGTCCGCACGAGTGTGAATCTGTGGTAAACGGGCGCGTTCCGTTATTATGTATGTTTTTCTTTGTCTTTTTGATGTTTAATTTTTCAACGAGTTTTTGATATTTTAAAATATGTTTAATTTTGCATTGATTATATTTGGTTGTTTCGCGCTTATTTAAAGTGTCAATGCAATCGTTGAAATCACATGGTGTCAATACTGTCTTAATAATATCGGACGTCTGTTCAATGTCCCGGTCGTTTCTGCGTAGATCGCGGCGGTTTTGACGAATCACTGTCCGTAACAACTTAAAACTTGCCTGGTTTACGATCTTAGCGCTTCCTCGTATGTTCTTTTTGGAAGATATTTTTACACACGTAGGAATGAGACGATGATCTCGACATCTCTTCAAGAAAGTTAAAGATGTTAATAATCTTGCGCGCTTCGTCTTCAGATCTTCTAACCGGCGTATCTTGTTTGCGATTTCCAGTCCGTACTGGTTCACATAATACTTTCTTAGATTTACGCGAATATTTGACACCAGTCAAGTGCAACATCCCTCTCCAAGATGCAGGGGTATACAAACTTGATTGTGATTGTGGGCTCTCTTACATTGGACAAACAAAGAGATCCATTAGAACTCGGGTCAAAGAACACATAGCTGATGTGAAGCACCGTCGCAATACAACATCTGCAGTCTGTAAACATAGCCAGGATCGCCCAAGCCACTACATTCGCTTTGATAATCCACAAATACTAGCGAAAGAAAACCGTTATCGCCCCAGGATGATTCGCGAAGCTATTGAAATTAAAAAATATCCAAACTTCAATAGGGAAGATGGCTGGGTACTACCATCATCATGGGATCCTGTAATAAACATAATAAAAACAAACAACAAAAACAAATATAACAGACCAGTAGATGTAGTTAGTTCATACTGTGTGGATCGCAATAATAGTAGTAATTCTAATTAACATTTTTTATCTATAAAGTTAACAATAGTGTTGCTTAATATTTTAACTTTAAATAATAACAATCTAAATTAATATTAAACTTCTTTTTTAAACTACATATAAAACAATTATATTGCTTAAATAAATAATTGATATTTTAAAAAATGTTTAATAATCTTTATGGTTACAGATAATATAATAATAGCAACACTAAATAAGATTAGTAATTAATAAAGAAAATTGTAATATTTATTATACTAGCAAAAATTAAGTAAATAATATTGCTATATTTAATTATAATACTTATTAAAAACTTAAACTTTAAAATGTTTAGAATTAAAATCAACCAATATTGTAAGGTACTTTGATGCCATTTTTGAATTTTTAAAATCATTTTTGTAAAATAGTAGGTAGGCTGTCTGTAACAACTGTATAATGCCATTGAGACATCTAACACCTTAGTCTCTCCCGTGACCATGATTGCTGTAAAGCAATCGAAACGTCGGGAAACAAAAATCAAAATAAATCCGCGAAAAAATCCGAAAAGATAGTTTTATTTAAACGTTTGGGAAATATTAGGCTTTAAAGTGCAAATTTTTGTTAGAGTCAAGTGCACATGCCAGCTAAATGATTGTTGTTTTTAGACATGTGAAAATTTCACGGTAGTAGTATATATAATGAAGTTAAAAGGAAAACTATCATAGCTAAGTAGGCTTTTAGCTGATAAGCTGATAAGAAATTTTCAATACCAGACCTAGATTAGAAGTTCAACGTGTTTCACTACCGTGCGTTTAAAAGAAGCTAGTTTCATTGATTGGCTGCCATGGCTAGTTTCATTGTTTGGCCTTGTCCAAAATCGGTAATCGCAGCATTATTAGTAATAAAAAGTGAGTTCATCAGTTCAGTAACTTTGGTTAATTTTATAAGCATCACTTTCTTTATCTTTCCTCAAGCAAAATCATGCCTAAAAGTAGTTCAGAAACTATGCGAAGACATTAACACGCAACGTTTGCGTGAACATTCAGAATTGCTATTGATTCCGAAATAATTACATGCTACAAGTAAACAAACTGTATAATCAAAACAGGACAGTTTATGTGCATTAGGACACGAAGGCAAACAAAAGCTCATTTCAAGGAAATCGAAATTGAAGTATACATTTAATTTGAAGACCTCGAACACGAATATTTAGAAATTAACTGTTGGGTATATAGACACTACTTTGATAATAAATTCGTAGTAGGGTCAACGTTATTAAATACTAGTAACATCCTTCGGATCCCTAGGGACCCCCTAGGTGCCTAACAGTAGCCTATGTGTTACTTCACTCGGTTTCTGTAATTGCCTCAGTGGTATATAGTAGCTGGCGTGTATGGCTGCACATCCAGAAGTAATGTGTTAAAGTTTCGAGTCGGGCTAAGTTTAGTTGCTCAGTCTTCCTGTTTAGTAAGTCTCAGTAACTAAAAGCCTGAAGCCTCGTGCCTTGGAGAGGACGTAAAGCCGTTGCGCTTGTTCTCTTACTGGTCGTGTCGAATAGTCGTCCCTCCAGAGTATGAGAGCGACAGGAATAGAAAGTGCACTTGTGTCTGCGCGCACACTTGTGCATCTAATGCGCAGATGGCTAGTCTCAATGAGATTGTGGCTGTCTTGGCCGAAATCGGTCGGAAGGACATCATGTGTTACTTTATATGTGTCTATCTATGTACTGCAAATTTGTCCAACCGTTTCCACGTGAAGAAGCAATAAGGATACACCACATATGTACACATATAAAAAATTTCGCATATACATTTATTAGTAGTCCGATTTTGTACAAGAAAAAATTAAGTTAAATCAACTTTATTTTGAATTTATATCCGTCATCATTATTTAATATCATTCAAGAATAGGTAAACAGATTCAAATAGTACTTTCTTATTTTTTATCAATTAATGGTCTGACTTTAAAACTATAACGATAAAACGAGACCAAGAAACGGGAGGGGAGACGAGGGAGGCTCTGTTGAGTTTTAGTGAGTAGTACTTATGGGTACGACTTATCTAGCCGGTATGTCCCACATAACCACTTGAATAATGTATATAGGTATATGGGTTGGAATGCGTAAACGCATGCCACATTTCATCTAAATTCATTCAACATCGAAATATCTTGTATTAAGAAAAAACAAACAATGTACAAAATAATATGATATGATAAAATACATACGAAATATTACCTAATATATTTAAACGAGCAATTCTTGTATATCTATATCTTTATATCTTTATTTATTTATACCAGCGATCTCGGAAACTGCTCTAACGATTTCGCTGAAATTTGGTATGTGGGTGCTTTCGGGGGCGAAAAATCGATCTAGCTTAGTGTCATGTCTGGGAAAATGCATGTTTTCGAGTTTTCATGCGGTTTTCTTTTCCATTATTTTACGCAGAATATGGCCGATAATTTCTTACAATCGGATATAAACATCGTGGTCAAGCGGTCAAGGCGCAAGTTAGACAACACATGTGCCAGGGATCGAGTCCCGGTCGAAATACAAAGTTTTTACTTTTGTTTTTTTTTTTTGTATTTAATCAAGTTTTTTGTTTTTTTATATCTAAAAAATACGATATAACAAAAAGGAACTCCGAGCGAACAAAAAGGAGCTCGGTCGCCCAGGTACTGCAATGTAAAATGAGCTAAATTTTCATTCTTAATTTTTTTTTTTACAGCTTTTAATATGTGTAAAGTGTAAACACTGATAATTTTATTATAAAGGTCTTGCTTAAATGAGATGCCAACAGCTGCAGGTCATGAACTTTGTAACAAATCATGGTGTCTAAATTTTTCACTTCTACTTTTTTTACTGTCCAAGAGAATATGTTTACTTATTATTTTACAAAACTAAAGTAAGAAGAACTACAACATATTAGGATCAAATTTGTTGTGTAAAATGCAATTTATAATAGAAAAAAAAATTAAAAAAAGCAGAAGCAATTAGAATTGGAATTACTTAAAGCGATCGTCTTACTCAATAAAATCTGCCTTCTCAACCAATTTGATTTCTACAATTAATTTAACTACTAGTTTAAAATACTTAAGGATTTTGATACAACACTAGCATTCTTTTTCATACGTTGTTTAGTTGTTTGATAGCAATTGATATTGGATAACACAAGACATTAGAATAGCTGTAAATAAACTGTTGCGTCGCCTAGGTTTCACTTTTAAAATTACATTTTTATTTAGGTTCTGTTAAGAAAAAAGGAATGTTTTGTGCGTTTATAAAGATTTTAAGAAAGTATTTTTAATATTTAAAGGATGCGCCTTTCTTTTCTTAAAAGGAGTTTTATAATCATTCTATTTTAGAACTTTTTGTAAAAATAAAGTCATTCTTGAAAATATGTTACTTGTTAATAATAATATAAATGTGAAAGTTTGTGAATAATTGAGTGTTAGTGAATGTTTGTTACTTCTTTAGGTTGAAACACCTCAAAGGATTTGAATGAATGTCTCTAAATTAGTAATAGATATAGCTTATATCTTGAAATAACACTTGGTTTGCATTATCTCGGTATTAATAGATATAGACAATATTTATATAGGCAGTGGTAACGCGCTCGTTTGGGAAACCGAGTGAAACGGGTTCAAAACTCGGGTCTCGCACCTCTGAAATTTTCATGTGTGAATCATTTCCAACATGATTACCACTTGTCTTACGATGAAGGAAAACATCGTGTTAACGAGTTTTCGAAAGTCATCTGCAGTCCGCCAATCCGCAACTGGCCAGTGTGGTGGACTATGGCCTGAATGAGTGATTTCTATATAATTGTAATTGTGGGATTTTTTTCAACTAAGCTTAAATAACAAAACTCGAAATTGAAGGAAATATCGAACGCAACTGTTTTTAATATAACATTAAACTGCATTATTATATTTTTTAAAAATTAATTTCAGAATTTTTTTTTATTAGGGTAGAGAAAAGGTTTGCACGATATAGGTTGGGGAGTATTCGGTCCTTCTAAACCGAGGGTAGGATGCCAGTTCACATTAAGGACAATAAAAAATATTCAAAGCAAAAAAATATTTAATTTTATGTTTCTGACTTATTTTAGCCATGGAAATATTTTAATTAAAAAGTAATTAGGAAAGCGTAAGATTTCTTCAAGCACTACAGCTCTTTTCATAAAATCTAAAGAAAGCAGACAATGATGATTTCGAAACGCATTTATAAATCTTGGTAACATAAAAATATTGTTTTGAGAAAGAAAAAAAATTGTTAATAATATTATATTGATATTTTATTTATTTATAAGTGAATAAATTAGTTTTTTCTTTTCTATACATATAATAAAATTCTGAGTCGAATCTGTAAATTCAATATGTTTTGGAAATCTTATTGAAATTGTCATTATTATCGATACAGAGGCTGAATCTATAGTTTTTAATAATTTTGTCTATCTGTCTGGGAACGCATCACGAAAAAACCTCTAGACAGATTTTGATGAAATTTGGTATGATGATAACTGGTTATCCAGGTCAAAATATGGGATACTTATTTATTGCGGGAAAATATCTTATCTCTGACAAATCTATACTAACCCTTAAGATGTACCAAGGAACAAACACGAGCGGAGCGAAAATTAGTCGCTAGTTTATAAAAAAATATAGTATTTTTATATTATTTTCATCCATAAGTACTTTACACATAAACGAATTGTAACGGAATTTAAAATGTTCTTTAAATATTTTTTACATAAATTTATGTCTGGGGTGGTAAGTGGTACAAAAGAAGCCAAATCTACAGTTTTTATTTTTTTTGTGTCTGTCTAAGGCCTAAGCGTTTATCACTCGAAAAAGACTGGACGAATTTAAATGAGACGCATTTATTTTACAGGTCTGAATAAAAAAATGAGTTTTATTTTTACGTACCCATTTAAATCTCGATTTAAATGTGATTAATATATAATGAAATGTACATGGGGAGTGAGTCATAGGCAGTAGTAAGAAGAATAAATGATTTTAGTGTTGTAGATGTTAAAATTCAGTTTTTTCACATGTTAAAATTCAGTTTTGAGATATGCAAGATTTTAAGAGCCATTCAGTAAACATTTTTTCAAATATCATATTAAAAAAATACATTTGCGAACTACTAACTAGGTTGACTAGAAGAGATCTCTATTATAGATAAGTCCACCTTTGCCTTCAATTTTCTCTTAATGTATTATATATTACTTAAACAATATTAAAAACAAAATATAAAATTTATAGAAAATAAATATCAATGTTATATTATAACATATTTTTTTATTTATTTCGAGTAATCCTAAGAAAAAAAAACGTGTGTGTGTACTTATGTACGCACGTAAGAAGTTAACAGAACAAAAATAGCTAAAGATTTCATCCCATATGTAACAACTCTCTGTAAAAGGAATGATAAATTAATAAAAATAAATATATATTTTTTATCTCCACTGATATTTAAGACATGTGTTATAGATTTATGAATATTTGAGAAACTACTTTGAATATAGTTATGAGTTTTCACAGGAACCGGAGTGATAGTTATCAGCTAACTTCATTATGTCGCTTTTTGGCTGTCGGTGTGCGCGCGCATCATAAAAATTTTACTCCCATATTTTTTCCCAAATGTACCAAAACAAGAATAACTTTAAAAAATTTGTTATCATGTAAAGTCATAATAATTTATTCACGTTACCTATAATTTCTTATTACTTATTTATATCTTTTAACACAAATTACACAATAAGTTTCTTAAGATACTTAAATGATAATATAACAAGTGTTATTCATAGATTATAACGATTTAATAAAAACGATTAATTACGTTGATATATAATATTACTTAATATCCAAGCTGACAAATATCTCGATAGGTGTATGAGCGCTATTTAATAACGGTATTGAAGGGACTGACGAGATAAAGCTTTGGAAATACGTGCATTGATTCTTATTAAATAAGTTCTTTCTTCGTGAAGTAAGCTTTTATTTATATCTCACGGGAAACAATAAATGTGCTGACATCAGTACGTCAACCTCCGGTTCATAAACTATGTATTTATATGCAACATATTATTAAAAACCGACAAACACTAAAATATCATGTTTAATAACAATCTGTTTATTTAACATTATATAGTTTCCTTAATCTACACTAATATTATAAAGAGCTAACGTTTGTAAGTTTGTGAGTCTATTTGTAATGGATAATGTAAAAATCTGCTAAACCGATTTAGATGAAATTTGATATGAAGATAGTTTTAGAACCTTGGAAGGACATAGGATAGTTTTTATCTCAGAAATCAACAGTAAAAGGGGTGAAAAGGAAGATGAAAGTTTGTATGAAGAACTCTATATATAGATATAGAACTCATCATACCTATGTATTTAGATATATACAAATATATAGTCTTTTCCCTATTAATCGTTAAAATGTACCTAGTTTATATATGTTTTCTTATTACTATAGTTCTGTTCCATACTCGGTTCTTCCCACAACACTTTATAAACATCTACACGAACTGGAATAAGTAAGCAGGATTATCACATCGACCTCAGTGGCCGACTCTTATCTCTTAATACCTGATGATAGAAGGGCTCTTGCTGCTCCATTACACGTCAAACAGAATAATGTTGGTTTTCAAAATTGTGCGTTATTTTCTTATAATGACTGTTATATATAAATAATATAAATCTTAATATATAAAATTGCCATGTCACGATATTTTAAAATGTGTGATTTGTAATATAAACTTAAAAGAAAGGATAGTTTTACCCCGATTATTTCCTTTTTTTATTGTAAAATTAACGATGTTCATATCCGGAGAGAGTTTTCCGGAGAGAGAACCTTCTTTTTTTTAATGTTGGGTAATGCGCTTGCGCACACCTTGCATACAAACATAGTTTGTATGCAAGGTGTGCGCAATGTGGAACTCGCCGGCTAGAGAAGCCAGTATCCAAGAACCCCGTTTTAAAGGGGCGTCGCAGGATCGCTTACGCACTTAACCACGACGTTCCAAAGGCAGGTTGCGCCGAAGCAGACCACAACAGCCATGGGGCCGCTCCAACGGTCCACTCTGCTATCAAAGAAGTACCAGGAGCAATCCAGAGAGAGAACCTGAGTCAAGCTTTAAACCAACACAAAATTATTAATTTTACATTTTATTTATTTCACATTTGAACACAATTTGTCATAAATAATTAAACTCACGAAGTTATAAGTGTTCCACAACAACGCGTGGCCGGGTCTGCTAGTCTGCATGTATACATATAATAAAATTCTAATCGAATAGAATGTGTACATTACATATTTTTTATAAAATCTTATTGAAATTGTCATTATATAGATACAGGGACCGAATCTACAGGTTTTTGAATTTTTGGCTGTCTGTCCGTCTGTCTTGGAACAGATCACGAGAAAAACACTGTACAGATTTTGATGAAATTTGGTATGATTATAGCGGTCTAACCGGGTCAACATATAGGATACTTTTAACTGCGGAAAAATATCTCATGTCTGAGAAATCTAAACTAAACATTAAAATGTAACTAGGGACGAATCCGGGAGGAACGAGTATGTCATATATGTACATACTAGCGACTCACGCCCGCTTCGCTCGCTTTCGTTCCTAGGTACGGTTAATATAGAATAAACTATATATTATATATATATATATATATATATATATATACCTTACTTGTCACATGATTCCCCATACAAACTTTCATCGCTCTTTTCACCCTCTTCAGGGATGTTTTTCGGGATAAAAACTATCCTATGTCCTTTTCAAGGTCTCAAACTATCTCCATACCAAATATCATCTAAATCGGTTCAGTGGATTAGGCGTGAAAAGAAGACAGACAGACAGAGTTACTTTCGCATTTGTAATATTAGTATGGATGTACCTATATTTATTACTTCTTTACGATAAAAAAGTTGATGTATTTAGGTAAAATGTAGTAATAGAATATTAGAGTAGAGTAGGACGTAGGTTGCATTTTAAATGAAACTATATTTTCGGATTTTGTCGCAGAGTAGTCTCTCCCGTAACTCTGTTTGTTTTACAAAACATTAAAAATGTCTCAAATAAAAATTAATTAAAACACGAAAAAGTCCGAAAAGATAATTTCATTTAAAACATGCTAAAGATGCGCGAAAATGGCGTTACCTAGCATCGGGAAATTAGATATTATCATGATTCAAATACAATAGCTTTTTGAATAACTTTCACAGTTGTCTTTTCTTCCTCCAGTACCTCCAATTTTATAAGACTTTAATAAAAAAATGTATTTCAATAGAAACAAAAGAAACTATTTTCTCCTTTATAACTTTGATCTTTTTAAGTAACAAAAATACCTCCCAGTGGGGTAAAAGCTAAAACGGTAAAAAAAATTGGATCGGCACGCGATCCTTTCTAGTGACCACATTATAAATTAATATTGTTATGTAAAAAAAATACAAGTCAATAAGAATATAAAAATTCATAAATTAATATTAATTATTCAATGCATAGGTTGCTTCTGTAAGTAGTGTATATATATACTAGCAAAACCTGCGGCTTCGCTCGCGCTAAAACTACAACAAAAAAACTTTAAAAAGGTAGGTTTCATACAAATTTTCATCCCTTATCTTATCTCCTTATGGGATGAATTTCAAAAAACGCTAAAACACATATTTATTTAATTGTATTGAAGAGCATTAATACCAAGTTTCAAGAAATTCTGATAATAAATATTTTTTGGGTTGTGTATTGTATTGTATTATATTATTTGTACGTGTATTCCCGTGGGAATGAGATAATCTCTCGTAGTAAAAAGTATCCTATATGTTGACCCGGATATCCAGCTATCATCATACTAAATTTCATCAAAATCCCTCCAGTGGTTTTTCTGTGATGCGGTAACAGACAGACAGATAGACAGACAGACAGACAAAAATTCTAAAAACTATAGATTCGGCCTCTGCATCGATAGTAATGTCTATTTCAATAAGATTTTCCAAAAAATATTTAAGGTACAGATTCGGCTTAGTTAGAATTTTATTATATTGTATAGGTATATATGTGTATATATATTATAAAAGTTACACATAAATAAGTAATACAAATATTTATTTGTATCCGTAAAATTTTTTATCACTTCTTTGAAGAAAACATGAAAATTTCATAATAAAATCTTCTTAACTGCGACAGTTAAGTTCACAGTCATATTAACTCATGGTGTTATTACGTCAGCACTCGATTGAACAAGATGAATCAGCGAAAGCTTTTCAAAAGCAATAACAATTTTATGTATTATGTGAGCCACCTTAAATTCTAATAAAATTAAAGGAATTTTACTACTTCTTTATCTATTCATAATATTATATAGGTACTATATAGGAATTATGATTAAAACAAATAAATAAAATCACAAATCTTAACACTAAATTTCATTATAATCTCGGTCCAAGTTACATAATTGTATAACTATCGCAAAGAGCTGCAGTTAGTCTGCTTTATGTTGCAAGTTGGAAAGACGGTCATAATATGTGAGTGCGACATGTCTATCCACAAAGCATATCATGTTTAGAGGAGTGCCCTGGAAACCTCAGTGTCAAATCCCACCGAATGAAGTAAAAGCTGCTCGACAGTGAAAGGTGTTTACTGATCGGCTATTGTCGCCTTCTTCGAGATCATTTTCACATTGAAGGCGACTATTGAAATGGAAAACGATACCAAGTCCCACGCAGATCAAAATCATAGGTGTAGACAAAGACGACTGATGGAAGGAGGGTAAGTACAAAGCATTTTCCAGTAACGAAAAAGGTAATAACAAAATTAAATGTGCAATAAGAAACAAGAAAATAAAATGATGAAAAAGGTAAAATATAATATATATAAAATTATTAGAACGTCTCCTAAGAATTCTTAGAAGTCTCGAAAGAAACACGAACACACCGTCAAAGCGTAGAAAAGCGCTGTTATTAAACTCGTATTCCCTAGTTAATGAGAACTTGTAATATACGAGATCTTGGAAAATATTATAAAAATGGCATAAAGCACGGTAATAAGCTGAGATTTGCTTGTTTTTGCCACTAGTTATTATATATCAAACTAGCGGCTCACCCTCGCTTCGCTCGGGTTTGAGTTTTAGACGAACAAAAACAAACGGGAACCGTACTTTTTCCGCGATAAAATGTAGCCTATTTGTTATTCTGATGTATGAACTATATTATTGTAAAGTTTCATTAAAATCCAATCAGTAGTTTTTGTATACTAAGCTGTACAAGTTAATACAGTATTTTTACCATCCCACGGGAATTCTTTAATTTTCCGGGATAAAAAGTATCTAAGATGTCGACCGGGGACATAAGGTGCCACCATGCAAAATTTTATTTAAATCGGTCGTACAGTTTATGAGATCAGCCCGGAGAACAGACAAACAGACAGAAAAACAAAAAAATTGAAAAATTCAGGATTTATTCTATTTCTTTTCTTACATCCCCCTGACTCGTTTTTTTTTTCTATGTACAGACATTCGACCTCTACAGTTTTATTATAATATTATGTATAGATAAGTAAAATTAACATGAAATAATGAAATGCCATAAACTTTAGATCAATTGATTTACACAAGATACAAAATAATAATTAAACATACAACACTTTTTTCTATAATACTAAAAACCTCCTTTGTCAATAAATATCACTTGGCAAATACATTATCCGCTATCGGTATTAGTTTGCAAATATGTAAGTGTGTTAACCGTTTTATCGAACCTTGTAACTCTGCACTAGGGATGTTATACAGCTTCGACTCCTTTTCCGAATGGTCGGAACTTTCGTTTGATTTTACCTCCGAATCCGACTTCGATTCCTATAGTAAAGTATATTATATGTATATCAAAGGCAAAGAACTTAGCCAAAGTAAGGACTGCTTTCATACTTACTGCCTACAGTCTCGGCTTGTTGCCAGGAGAAACTCCTCGCGAGATTTCATAATATCGCTATTTATAAATGACGAATGGCAGGTGAGATACTCTGCAGGTGTGTAAGAAAAGAAAGCCTAGTTTTTCATTATTTATCATTCTTTACGTAAAAAGAATTCACGTAGTTTCAATTTTTTTTATAATTTGTCATGTAATATATCATTTGTCGAATTTATTCAATGTTCCTAACTTGGTCATTGCTGGGACCGTCAAAATTGGACTCATAAATCCTTTCTAAATGCATTAATTTATGTTAAATTCAATATCGCCGGGCCCCAGTTTGGATGGAGGCAGGTTTTCTGATTTGTGTATTGCACATAATTTGCGAAAAAAATCATTTAGTTTTTTTTTTGTATTTTATGTTAACCCTTTTTTTCAATTTTAAATAAAATTTAGCTTTTACATGGGCATCATGGGCCCATCTAACCATAATGTTGAAGATAGGCCTGTATCCAGCAATATAAAATTAAAAGAAAACTATCATTTAATATTTCATCACGTGTACGTATGTAATATTACTATTTTTTAATCTATGATATAGACAGTGTAAAGGCATTAAAGAGATTTTAAGCGTATTAACTCGCACCTGTTACCTTATAAATAGCGCATACACGTGCCGCGTCGTGACCCTAATACAGGCTCTTGTACTATATTATCTGTTCATGTAATAAAACTGACGTTCATAAACAAAAGTAAAAGATTCCACTTTTTATTTTAAAATATTTGCTAAAAATATTAACTACTAGCTAATATAGTATTATATGATCTGTGCTACTAGCGACTCACCCTTGCTTCGCTCAGGTACATCTCTGGGTACCTAAAAATAAAATAGGGGATAAAAGATTGTATGAAACTCTGTCATTCTTAACGCGAAATGCACGGAAAGTGATATTTAGCTTTCAGATGAAAAATAAGAAATATATGTATTAGATTTTTATCGATAATCATCCCTTAAAAGGGTAAAAGGGGGCGATAAAGTTTATATGAGCAAACAATTATTTAAGATATCAGAATTACTTGAAACTTGGTATTAATGCTCTTCAATACAATTAAATAAATGCGTATTTTAGCATTTTTTGCAATTTATCCCATAAGGCTGTCAAATAGGGGATGATTTTTTTTATTAAACTCTGTAATTGATGCACGTTAAATGGTATTTACCTATAAAATTAAAACTAAAACAATAAAAATATCTTTTATTTTTTCAAAATCCATCCCTTAAAAGGTTAAAAGGGGGTTATGCTGTTTATATGAGGAAAAAATTGTTTATGATCAGAATTACTTGAAACTTGGTATTAATGCTCTTTGATACAATTAAAGAAACATGTTTTGTAGATTTTTTTTAAATTCAGCCCCTAAATGGGTAAAATTAGGCGTTGAACTTTGAATTGTTGAATATATATAAATAGAGTAACATGGCTCAAGTTCTCTGTACGTGCACACTTACTGTGTGGGATATAAAGTAGAGAAAGGAAATTATTCTGAATCCAAAGGAAAATTATGTATAACTTTTCGGCTGGCCACAGCAGCGACAACTAGAACAGATCTAGAGCGCGAGAGAGAGAACCTAGCTAGAGAGTATCCTGCTATCTATATCCTCCTTGTGAAGGTTGGCACATCTGCAATAAAAAAAGTTGTCTAAGCTATGTAACGGAATTAGACTATTAGTAATTCAATAAACATTATAGTGGTCACTGTGTTTGCAGGATGTGCTCGGGGGGAATCAGAGTTCACACCTCGAATACCACTGATAACTTCTGACTACGCCTTTGAATTTAATCTATTGTAATTTCTTCTTAAATTTTGCTTTGGAATGACCATTAATATATCTCAGGGCCAGTCGTTAAAAGTAGCAGTTCTCAGAGGTACGTTTTAGCATAACCCAGGAGTAGACAGACATTCATCCGTGTGGTATATATGTGGTTGGTTTTTTTAGCGTAGACTAAGTTAAGTGAATCTAGAGTTTTACTCCAGACTAGGGGTTAACCTATGAAATTGCCGATTTGTACTGAAAAGTTGAAATTAGTTTTTTTTTAATTTAACATATTTATTTAATCACAATTATTACCATTATTATCTATACATTGCTGCCATCTAATAGGAAGACCATTTATGCCTTTGCGTTAGAACTCTGGTGACCTAGATTCGACTAACTGTGTGAAAGCATTTTGTACTGCCTCCTGAGAAAAAAACTGTTTATCACGTAGAAAAATGTCCAAATCACGAAAAAAATGGTAGTCCGTTGGAGCAAGGTCTGGCGAATACGGAGGGTGACGAATGGTTTCGAATTGCAGTTCCCCTAGAATTAAAACATTTCTCGTGCTGTATGAGGTCTCGCGTTATCATGGAGCAATAATGGTGAAGATCGATTCATGAGTCGTGGCTGTTTCACTGCTAGTTTTGCTATCATTGTTCGGAGTTTGGCACAGTAGACATCTATCGTTATTGCTTGACTAGATCGGAGAAAGCTATAGTGAATAACACCATGCTGAGACCAACAAATACTTACCATTACCTTTTTATTGGTAAGCTTTGCTTTAGGACACTGTTGCGGCGTTTTACCTGGGGTCAGCCATTGCATTTTTCGCTTACGGTTATCATAAAGAATCCACTTTTCATCACATGTCATAATTCGATCCAATATTTCTTAATTTCTGTATCGATTCAACAAGGCAACACAAGTTTCAAAATGCGTTTCTTTCTACACATCACTCAAATCATGAGGCACCCATTTTTCATATATTTTTTTATTTTATTGATTTGACGCAAATGTGTCAATATTGTTGGTAAGGTAACGTTAAACCATGCCGCTAATTTCTGGGTAGTTTGGCTCGAATCGGCTTCCACCATCTCTTTCAATTCATTGTTATTCATCTGTGTGGGCAGTCTTCCACGTGGGTCGTTCTTCAAACCAAGGTTTCCATCATGAAAGCGTTTAAACCAAAATCGCACGGTGCGTTCATTAGCAGTCCCCTCTCCAAACGCAACATTGATATTGCGAGCTGTTTCTGCCGCGTTAGTTCCGCGTCGGAACTCGTATTCAAAAATCACTCGAATTTTCGAAGTATCCATCTTTCTTGTCTAAGCTGAATAAAAAAACAACTAAAAGTCAATAATCGAATGTTGCACATTTTTTAAAAGAAGAACTACATAAGTACCATGTGAAAAAACTTTCACTCTAAAATCTCAAACCATGAAGGTTCTATGTCAATTCGAAGTACCTTTTACAATAAAACGGCAATTTTATATTTTAACCCCTATTATTAAAAATTCGATATGACAACATATAAATTCAATGGAAATTAAAACTGAGCAAATTTTTCAGTCCGTGCGAGGGTAGCCGCGGGATAAAGCTACAGTAAAATAAGAATAGCAATTTATATGTGTAACTTAAAAAAGAAGGAGAAAGAGGGAGACCGTAAGCTTCAGGTGTACCTACACAGCACTGGGTCTTTATTAGCCTATTAGTTAAAAAACCCATATTAGCCGAGTTACATGATTCTAAAGTCGTAAACATTGTATGCGATTGTATCATTGTACTCTCTTCCTCTAATTTTGGATAGATGGAGTAGCAAAATGTGCAAAAAACACAGATAGTGGAGCTTGCTAAATACCTAAAGTGTACATTTATTTACAGAATATACGCTTAGCATCTTTATAATTCATCTTTACTTACAAGACTGGAAACAGGAACAGTAAACGTCCAGGCTGCCTTCCAATAGAATCTCAGCACTTTATTCAGTTTCATATTTATTGAAGCCAAGTTTTTCATCGTGGGGTTAATGCCGTAGCTCCAAGATACTGCTGTGGTTTATAAAGATATTAGAATTCATTAACTTATGAATTATAAGCTACGCCAAAAAAATTGTCAAAGTAAAAAAAATGTTGCGTAATTTTGCTGTTTACGCTACTATTTTCAATGTTGCCGTAGAGCTTGTTTACTTTCTTCAGATATTTATTTTAGAAATATATTTATTTTTATTAAACACTTCTTGCCTTCCATGCATTTTTTTTTATTTATTTATTTTTATTTTATTTATTTGGTTAACTGATATGATTATTTTATTGTATATAATCTTATTGTCATGTTATTTATATTATTTAGGTATACCTTATTTATGTATTTATATACGTATATAAAATATGATATGTATGTATATATGTATGTATCATTTTTATTTTTCCTAACTCTGATATTTGTTCACACCCTTCCACTTCACACTTTACTAATTCCGACACCTAAAGGTTGCTTGGAAGAAATCGCTGTTTTAGCGATGAGGCCGCCTCTTGTACATTTTCCTACTGTATTATTCTTTTCTTATTTCTTCCTCTTTTGTGTGTGTGCAATATAGACTTTTTATTATTATTATTATTTATTTTAATAAAATCCGTTAGCCAATGACCCTATATTATTCCTAAGTCTGAGGTTAAAGATATTAACATCGAGTTCATGTCGTTTGTTATTTGTAGCTCTATTGTCATACAAATAGGAAAATTAGCATGAAAATATAAGGCACATTTATATTTGTTAAATTAGTCGTAATAATATATTATTTATAACTAGCGACTCACCCTGCTCCGCTTGGCTTCGTCCCCAGACAGGTTTTAACGGTTTTTATTAATATATATTTTCCCGCAATAAAAAGTATCTTATATGCTGATCCGGATAACCAGCTATCATCATACCCATCAAAATCCGTCCAGTGGTTCTCTCGGGATGCGTTCCCAGACAGACAGAAAGACAAAATTTCTAATAATCTAATCTATATCGAGTATAATTAATAATGACTATTTCAATAAGATTTCCCAAAACATATTAAATGGACAGATTCGACTCGGCTAGAATTTTATTATATGTATAGAAAGTAAAGATAATTGTTGTCCACAGCCCTACTTATTTTGTAGATATGTCGATTAAACATAGTCATCCGGCATACAAGCTATTTCTATTTAGAATTTCATACAAATCCGTTCATTTTTAAGGGTAAGGAGAAAGAATCATAATCATAAACTTTCACATTTAAAATGTATTAATGTGTACTTGAGTAAAATATAAATTTAATAAAAGTTTCCATTCAGTTCACGATGTATAAATAATAAAGAAGCTCTGGCTTTCAATAGAATGTTCACGTTTAGCTTTATAATAGCTCAAACTCGCAAGACGTGGGTCCATGACACTCCGTAACATTATAATTAGACCACTTCCAAAACTTGCTCTTTGTGAGATAGTACAGTTCGTAGATTGTTTAGTGAGAGAATGTGTATATTGTGTCGGAAATATTTATTGATAATCTTATATCAATTCTATTTACATATAATAAAATTCTGAGTCGAATAATTAAATACAATGTGTACATTAAATATTTTTTGAAAAACCTTATTAAAATAGTCATTCTTATCGATACCGAGGCTGAGTTTATAGTTTTTAGAATTTTTATCTGTCTGTCTGTGACCGCATTACGGAAAAACCACTGGAGGGATTTTGATGAAATTTTGTACGATGACAGCTGGTTATCCGAGCCAACGTATAGGATACTTTTTATTGCGGAAAAATATCTCATCTCTGAGAAATCTATACTAAACGGTAAAACGTAAGTAGGGAGGAACCCAAACGGAGCGAGGGTGGATCGCTAGTAATTGGGTCAAAATTTTAAGGAACTGCAAATAAAAATGCAAATTACTTCATATAGCCACCCATGTGACCCCACATCACCCACACACACACAGACACCCATGTGCATCAGGTAAAATTTTTAGAGCTGAGATTTTTTTAGATAAAAAAAGGCTCTAAAAATTTTGAGAATTTGATACTAGAGGAAATATTTTTAAAAGTATCCATACTAGTAAAATTGTAGTATGTTAAAACGTTTCGACATAAATATTTACGAAGCAGTCTAACTAATAGATATTCTATGCAAACACACCGCATGTGAGTGTAACTAAATGCCTACATGTAATACGTGTATATAATGTACTAGCTATTTCCAGCGGCTTTACTCGTGTAGATCTTTTTATTGAGTCTACAAAGACCATAATCTCGTTTCTTATAGCCAAACTTTGTCAAGATTTGCTATGATATATTTTTGCTTTTGACTGATTATCGCATTACATATATATATATATATCTAGCGACTTACCCTTGTTCCGTTCGAATTTGCAGTAAAATAATATTTTATTTGTATATATATATATATATATATATATATATATGTTGTATGCTGTTAAAGTGTTAAGTTAATACAATTACTTAACGATTTGCCTTCACCCTATTCGTTATTCAGCAATCGTATAAATAGCAATTAATTAATAAAGCTCAAGAAAAGCATACACAAACAAATAATAAACGGGCCAAATTTTAATTATGAAACAAACGTCATTATAACAGTCGTGAAAGCCTCTCGTAAAGAGTTATCGCTCAATAAATTACACGACACGCAATGTCTATATTTTTGGCCACAATACACATTGTTTATTTTATTTCTTTGAATTTAACTCTATTGTATGATTTTACAGATTGCCTGGAGTAGTATGGCTGACTATCTACACAGGTTGTGCAGATTGTGGGTGGTGTGAAGTTGTGGGTTCAAGGTCCGCTGAGGTCAAATATATTCGTCATATGTGTATATTATAATGAGAGGAAAATCAGTTGACAAACTGAGGAGGAAAAGGTACTAAACTGTTTTGTTTTGCCTATTTATATATAAACTAGCGGCTCACCCTCGCTTCACTCTGGTTCGCTCCTAGATGATTCTTTTAATTGATATATCTTTTTTATTTAGGTACCGATTGAAATAAAACAAATACTAAATGTTAAGTGAAGTTACCACAATACATTAGTGTAAACCGCACCCAAATTGGTTAAGCCGTTTCTAAGATTAGCGCGCACAAACGCACTGACAAAGAGACAAACAGACAAAAAAACTAATAATCATTGTTTTCGATTCTATTGCGTTAATAAAGTTCGCCAATAATATTTTTTCTCGAATATCTTCCATGTACGGAAGATAGCGATCAGTTACAATTTTATTATATGTATAGATATAAGAATCTGTAGCAGTGTGAACCTATGTTACAAGTACCACTAATAAAGGCAATCCGAAAGTGGGAGTCACTGATTGCGTAGCATTATTTTAGTAGATACTAGCGACTTCCTCTCACTTTGTTAATTTTTTTGAGTGAAATCCTAATTCTTATTCTAAAATAAAAGTAACCTAAGTTACTCCTTATAACATCAGCTATCTATCAATGAAATTTCTGTCAAAATCAGTCAAGCCGTTTCAAAGATTAGCCAGAACAAACAGAAAGACAGACAATAATAATAACTAATTGCTATCAAAAAGAATTAAAGAAGTATATAAAATAATCCAAGTAAATGTATGGAAGACTTTTAACAAATCTTTAAGCTTTAAGAAAACTAAAAAATATATGCGAACCACTTAAATATGTAATTTCATACTATTCTTTCTATATAAAAGCGTACACAATTGTAGAATATGACTCGTCTAAGCCTTCAGTATAGATACAAGCGTGCCTCACAGAGTTACTGAGGAAATAAATAAATTCAAAATATTCGCCATATACAACCAATATACAAGTGTTCTTAGCAAAAGTTCTTATTCATATTATCACAATTGAAATTAAACAAATATATCATAGTACAAACATAAATTTGACGACATGTTTGGCTCAATTTGTAGTGATTCTCTTTGCTGTGCCAGCGGTCGTGGGTTCGAGTCTCACTAGGGGCATTCATGTGTGTGATAAGCACGAATATTTGTATTTAAGTTATGAGTGTTTATATATATAATATGTATGTATTTAAAAGTTATATATTATGTGTAATGTATCAACTATCTGGTATCCATAACATAAGCCTCGTAGCTTACTATGGAACTAGATGGTGCTGTGTGTTAATGTCCCAACATATTTATTTATTTATAAAGCTACGACTATATAAAAGAAATACTATTTGCAAAATTCATTCGATCTTTATGTACGTGTGTCTCACTTTATTGCAATATCTTTATCGTAATATGATATGGCAAGTTTTTATTGCCTTGTCACATATGGTGTCTTTTGATTCTTTCAAAATAAAGATTTCAATGCTATATTTAGTATTATTTATTACTACCACTTATTAGGGTTGACTACCGTTGGTATCCCTGGGATACTTTTTGGAAGATGTTAATACTACTCGAGGACTATTTAAAAAAATTGTGACAAGGATTACTTATATTAAATTAATAAAATAATAAAATATTTGGCTCAGATTTGTAATGACCCTACTTGCAGTGCCAGTGGTCGCGGGTTCGAGTCCCGTTGGGGGCATTCATTTGTGTGATGAGCACGAATGTTTGTATGAGTCATGGTATATAATATGTACCTATATATTTAATGGTATAGTCCAGTCATGGGTGTATAATATGTATATATTTAAAGTTATATATGTGTATCAGTTATCTGGTATCCATAACACAAGCCTCGTAACGTACCATGAAACTAGATGTTGCTGTGTGTTAATGTCCCAACTTATTTATTTATTAAAAAAAGGTACACTCGAATTAATCTTTCTAAATTATGAATAAAATAATTTAAATTTTAAATGTTAATAGCAGTTACATAGTACATTTTTCATCTTTGGTCGAGAAACAAAGTAAATACATAGAATATAAAATACGACTTCTGAGACGGAATAATTTAAAATTATTTTGATGAAGCTGTAATAGTAGTGAAGTGCTTACACAAACATTAGAATTCCTTTGATGCCCGGAGGCAGGTCAAAGCTCTTAAGATTTGCTCGTATAACCACTCTAAAAAAGGGATTAAAATTATATTATCGCTAAGGTTTCATCAAAAAGATTTGTCATCTATACAGATAAATAAAATTGGAGTGCCTGTTTGTAATATTAAAATAACAGCTTTTTACTAAATGCATATGAATATATACACGGTACATATACCAAAACAACATTTTTTACAATTTTTGTCTGTCTGTCTGTATATCTGTCAGCCTGTCTGTCTGTTTGTTCCGGCTAATCTCCGAAACAGCTGGACCGATTTTGAGGGGACTTCACTGGCAGATAGCTGCTGTTATAAGGAGCAACTTAGGCTACTTTTATTTTTTTTAAAGAATCAGGGTAAATACGTTACGTACGTACGCACTAACGTACGTACGTAACGTATATCGCTATCTAATTTAAATAAATATCTTAGAAGTAGCAAGCTACTATTTATGTATAAACATAGCTAACCGTGAAAATTTACGTGACGAACGTGAGCGAAGCAAGCGTAAGTTGCTAGTGAAAAATAAAATTTAACTAATAAGTTGCCATTTTTCTCACTTAAATTTAATAAAAATTATTTAAGAAATGAGAAGTAATATTCAATTCATAATAAATATATACTTAAAATAATTTAATTTTCATGTTTTTTTTTTAACTTTTATTTAATAAACAAAAAAATATTAAGTTCACACGTTTATCCCGTGTTGTAATCAAATCTGTGATATCCGGCAGAACGAACACTTCTTTTTCTATAATATGTATGTATGTATGTATGTATGCATGTATTTATGTATGTATGTTGACCCTAGATAACCGTCAACTAAGTGTTTTAGCTTTTAGCCTTTTTATCCACAGTTTAAATATTTTCATTCAGCATATTATAATTTTTTCAAAAACCAGATCAAAAAAGTACGATTTCTTATCCTAAATTATGTTTAAACATAGAACTTGTATATATGTTTATAATCGTCTCTTAAAACTTTATATTTTGATACTCCGCTCTCACTTTTTTCAAGACACACATTATTTTATTTTTGATATACTCTATAATACTCGCCGTTTCAAAACGAACGAATGAATCATCAAAATCGGTTAAGCCGTTTAGTTGCTGCTATAAGTGAACATAGGATCGGATAAACATACATAATACATAAATACAATAATACAGTCAAGCTCAATTTTGTGAAGGCTGAAACTAGACTGGCGAAAAAACAAGGACTTTAGCTTTATGTTACCTGTAACTTACAGTAAAATAATTTTTCAAAATTCATTTTATTTATTTTCAATTTCATCGTAAAGCAATGAGAGATACTCGTTAGTTCTTTTAGACACTAATAAAATCTAGTGTTGCAAGTGCGGCTTTGCAAAACTAATTTTATATTTTACACAATAAAAGAAAAGAATATTTGCACCAGCGTCTTTGAGCTACTTTTCTACAAAAAGTTCTAAGTACAAAAGCTCAGCTAGGTTGGCTTTCTTTATCAGGTATCAGTGATTGCTTGCAGTGAAACTATTACTGGATTAAAACCAACATTCGTTTTGTCTAGTTGCATCTTTAATTAAAGTTTCCAGCGAATCCCGGGGGAACCCATTGTAAGAATGTGAAGTGATAAGAGCTAAGATGCTTTAGTTGCGCTTATAATGATGATTGCCTTGTCTTGAAAGCGATAAATCGTTCTGATATTATAAATTAAAAAAAATATATGGCATTTTTTTTTTAAATTCTAAAAACATAAAATCTGAGAAATATTAGGTTCTCACTTAATTAAAATTCCCCGTAATATGATGCTACAATAAGCAGATACAAAAACTCAAAAGCCTAAAGAACAATATTTTTGTTTCTTTTAATCAGAGGTGCGAGACCCTTGAATCCGCTTCACTTCGTTTCCCAAGCGGGTGCGTTACCACTGGGCTACCACTGCTATCATTGAATTATTGAATGTGTCATCATTTAATGTAAGTACATAATATGTAGAGGTATGTATATAATTTATTCATTTATTCGCATCATCACGTAGATCAATAGAAATGAACGTGGGATAATAACGACAACGACTCGAGTGGTTGTCGTTGTCGTTAATCTTTCCTTCCGACATATATGTACATAGTCAATAAGTATGTCGCTTTGTTTTCTTTTTCCTCCTTTAAATTACTCATATGCATAGAAATAAATAGTGAATAAACAATACTACACTACTACCACTATTACTTAGAATTTTTTCCACTGTTAAGTAATCTCGATAGAAAAAAAAAAACACATTATTTTTGAAGCGGAAGTAGTACCAACAATCACACTTTTGCATTTATAATATTATTAGTACGGACCTTTTTTATTATTTTCAAATAGTGCAATTACAAATGTTAAAGAGCATTAACACCAAATTTCAAGTATCTAAAAGCGAGAAACGTCTCATATAAAATTTACCATCTATTAATATTTTTATCGATCGAATTTCAAAAATTTCCGAATTAATCAACTTAACTAATAGCGAGTTCTAACTCAAGTAATACTTCTTCCACATAAAATGTTTAGTTTGATATTTAAACGCTATCTATCTTTATTCAGTCAATTTACACTTGTATTCCATGTTTTAAATAATAATTTCTTTTATTGTAATCCATATTCAAAATAATAATTACCTATAGTAAAAGTTTAGGTCTTTTTAACGTCCCCGCGAGGAAGACTAAGCTATATTCCATATCAAGGCTGGCCGTATGCAAGTTGGTAGACTTCACTCATTTTTTAAGAACTAGTTAGTTTTTTAGATATGCAGGTTTCCTCACGTTTTCTTTCACAGTATTAGCTAGTGATAATCATTGAAAATGCTTAGCACATGAAATTACAAAGTTGCGAGACCCGGGGTTTAAGCTCGCATCACTTGTTTTTCCAAGCACTACCAATCGGCAACCACTACTGCATTCCATATTAAACGTCAGTTTAAAAAAAAGAGTAAAATTTTACAAGATGAAGAATAAGAAGGATGAAGTTTTCAAACCACCGTTTATTATTCCTACATTACAATACAATCGTGGCGCGGGATGCGATAAGCTCAACCTTCTGGATTCATTTAACTTGGTCCTCTCGACTCTAACTTCCATTGCCCTCATATTTTTTGTTCTATTCAATTATGACACTTTAAGCTGAATTTAATTGACAAAAGTTTAGAACTTTATCTCGACATAACGAAATAGATCGCGATGTCTTGTCGCGTTGTTATTTTAATTTTAGGAAAGTTTAGTATATTTTAATTGAGATTTACTGTAGATTTTGAAATGAATTTTATTTTTATGCTATTTAGAATGAAATAAACATTATATTCACTATTCCGATATTGTTGCTTATTAACTCTTTGTGAGTGTAGCCAAGTGGCTTAGTGGCTAACACATACGACTGCAGATCTGGAAGTTCTACATTCGAATCCTAGTTGTAGCTAAGTACGTATATGTAGTTATTAAGTTTTTCTGTTAAGAAATTATAAGAAGCAGCTTGGAGTTGGGAAGTTTAGCGGTACACTCCAATGCCTTGGAAAGCAGACTTTGAGAGTTATAAAATATAGATAGAAGAATACATAGATATCAGTTTGCTACTCTTTTTTTTTTTTTTTGACGCTGGGGAAAATCATGATGGGAACCTTACCGGCCGTCAATGGGTAAGGTACTGTGAGACTCTTACTCACTAAAACCCACAGCGGAATCCGTCGCCGCAGTGCAATGGGGCGTTGCAGGATCGCTTGTGCATACACTACAACACCCCTGATCAGTTTGCTACTCTCAATATGATTGTCAAAATTAATAATATATATTTTTTATAACCAATTTTAAGAAAAACTGTACTTCCAATATTGAAATAATCATCCTAATAAATAATGATATTTTAGTCTAATGATAAAAAATATATTATAATCATATTTTTTTAGCTAATAACACAGTTTTATAGGAATATAAAAAAATCTCATAATATCAGCAGTTGTTTCATTAGCACCGAGATTTATGAGCAATTAAGTTTTTAATTTACTTTTACAGCTAACTTGTTATAAATCGCAGTTGTTAAGCTGTCCTATCATTAATTCTTGCCGAAGAAATATATGCTCTCATTTTTGAAACAAAATCTCCATCGGTACTTTTACTTACCAGTTTATTAACCTTAATATAAACAGGGAGTGGGATTGAGATCTTTTTTTGCGTATATCTGGCATCTAAAATAAAAGTACCTGGGAAAGCTTGTACAGCGGAAATTGGCTTAGTAATTTCAATATCATTGGTTCTGTATACATTTACTATTTATACTGTTTTATTTAAATTATTTTAACAAATATTAATAATAATGTACCCGCAGGGTAGTTTTTGATGAGCTATTCACGACACCACGGAACTAAGATCTCCCGGAGGAAATAACTTGTGCCGTGGTTTCTGGCTGGTTTGCATTGACCGTTCATAATGGCAGGAAAAGCCTTACTTGAAGAAGTGTTCGTATGCACAAAAACACCCTCAAGAGTTTCGATGTGATATTGAAACAAGTCAACACCTATCCTTATATTACCCTTCCTTGGCTTTTATACCCAAGACACAGGCATACCGAACCTATATAAAGATTGAAATAATATAAAAATTAAATTTTTAATAAAAAAGCATCCTTAAATATATTGGATTTTTTTGCCATTACATTGATATCTCATCATATCTAATAATATGATGTCGATAAATATAAAACAAAAAATCAAAGGCAATGTGTAACGTAGCATCTGGAGTCTGGACACTAACATCAGTGTCAGATAATTTTCAATTAAGTATATTGCTATTTTACTAAGAACATCTCAATTAGTTTTTATCGAGGAATTAGATAGCTGAGCTCTAGGGAGCCATAAATCGATCACAGCCTTGTTTTATTTAATTAACTCTTAGATGAGGCGTTGAAAATATAGGTCACGTTACGCTTATCTCAGAATACAAAGATAGCTATTCACTGTTAAATATATACTTTGTATCATTTAATTGTTATTTTTAAATGTTTATTGGTCTAAGTTAAATTTAAAATTTATTAAATCTTCAGTAAATTTTCTAAATCATTTGCTCTCATTTTATGAGGTCAAGTCTTATATTGATCATACGGATTTTAAATTTTTAATGAAAGTAACATATAATTATATCAAACCTAGTAGTTCACTGATAAAAATGGATGAATAGATTAGACAGTATGGTGAATAATTAAATTTTCTTGGCTTATCCCTGGAGAAACTAGCTTTCGTAGCACTAAAACCGCTAAACATACATACATAGGGGTTTAATCAATAGGCATTGAGGTCCTCGATCATTCTCCCTGTCACCCTAATCCACCAGTTATGTTAAATATCGTATAATATGTAGCTAAGATTTTAATAAGATCAAATTCTTCGAGTTCTTTATAATATTTACGCAGCATCATTGCCTGCGTTACATCTCGATCCATCTAATGATGGATACTTTTTGAAGTAAATTTTCTTTACACATACTTGACTTGGGAAGTAAGCTGCTTAATGCGTTACGAAAAAATGTACGTACGTTTGTTGCCATGGTAACCGTTGTTATTGTCTGACAAATGATATATAATATTATATTCTTTCCTTAAATGATATTCTATAAATATATGATTGTAATATGCCGGATATGCGTTATTTTTACTATCTCACTTATCCTAATTATTTGTAACATAAATTGAATTTCATAAAGAGTACCGATAACCTACAGAAGTTTTACTTCTTACGCGTGTACACATTCATACACACACTCTTTAAATATTTTTTTACACTGTAAGGATAAAATATAAGGAATAGAAGGAGTTATTATATATAAGAGTTAAAGGATGGAATTATAACTATATGAATAAGTTAATCAATAATACTTCTATCTAGACTATCTATTTCTATCCAAAAGGTGAATATATCCTTGACGGCACGTTTGGCTCAGTTTGTAGTGACCCTACTTTCTGCGCCAGTGGTCGCGGGTTCGAGTCCCGCTGGAGGCATTCATTTGTGTGATGAGCACGAATGTTTGTACTCCAGTCATGGGTGTTTATATTTATAATATGTATGTATTTAAAGTTATATATGTGTAGTATATCAACTATCTGGTATCCATAACACAGGCTTTGTAGCTTACCATGGAACTAGATGGTGCTGTGTGTTAATGTCCCATCATATTTATTTATCCTTCGTGCGCCTGAGTATACGCATATATAATAAGATTCCACAAAATGTCCTAGACTTATCTCTTCAAAAATTAAAAGATAAAATTAAAAATGTTTTTTGAGCAAAGCATATTACACTGTTCAAGAGTTTCTTGTTGATGAAAATGTGTGGAATTGAGTATTATTGATTCATATGCGGGCTATCTACATTGTTATGTTAATAAAATAAATGTAATTTCGATATTTAAAAGAGCAACTGTTGAATTTCTTGCCGGCTCTTCTCAGCAGAACTGCTTTCCGAGCCGTGCTTCCACACGGACAGACTACACTGACGCTTACATTAAATTGACGATTCAAAAGTACTTGTAATAAGTCTAATTGAATAAAGTTAATTTCATTTCATTTAAAAAAGGCATTATGAAGTTATTACAGACAGTTTACTCACAAAAGCAAGTAGGTACCTATTATTTTAATTTTAAATGTCAAATATTCGCGTAAACCTAAGAAAGTATTATTTCCCTAAAAGCCGTATTTGGGCGTTTAAGAAATTATTCCAACTGTCCTTAAGTAAAGCGTCTACAAACAAACATTTTTTTTATATAATATAGCTAATACACGGAACCCTCATTACATTATTTAAGTAACGCACAAAAGTTAATATAATTTGTTCATTAAAATTGATGATTATGAGTAATATCGTGATAAGATAATATACTCATGAAATTTCAGTGCAATGAGTTCTTAGCTTATCAATAATCAGGTGAGTCTGTTGACATAGTAGATAAATGTTTTTGTAAATGAATTATAATGCAGATTTCCTCTATTGATTAACGTATCTCTAAAAATCCTTCTCTGTTTAGTGTTATATGAGGTGTAATATTATGTTCAAGGCATGGAGTATATATTTAATCTAATAGATAATATTAATAACTAGCGACTTACCCTTGCTTTGTTCGGGTATCCCTAGAGAATTTTGTATTTTTAATCGAACTACTTATTATAGTTGCGAAAATTTTTATGAATCTATATATGTTTGTTTAACGTTCACGTAGGAACGACTGGACGGATTTTGACATACATACAACGTACACAGATAGGTTTTAAACTGTAGTTAATTATTGTATTTGAATTGTATTTATTAATTATATATTATGGATTTATTATAATTTTATGAATACTTTTGATTATGTAATTATAGCGAATGTTATGTACACTTGTAAAGACATACATATCTGGTTACTTATTAATGTTTTCTAAATGTATATATAAATGTTTTAATATGTGTGTTGTTAGTGTACTTTCCTAAATAAATAAATAAATAAAAATAAAAAACACACTATTTGACACCTAGGGATGCACCCGAGCGAAACAAAGGTAAGTCGCTAGTATTATATCTAGTTCAAAATAAGTTTTATTAATAACTGTAGTCTATATATAAGTTACTCCATAGTTCAGGTCATAGTCTGTGTGAAATAAATTTTATTCAAATCCGCCCTGTTGTTTTAGCGTGAAGTAGTAACAAACGTGCTCACACACATACAAACTTTCACATTAATGAATAAATATGTTAGGACATTAAAACACAGCACCATCTAGTTCCATGGTCCGCTACGAGGCTTGTGTTATGGATACCAGATAGTTGATACACTACTCATATATAATTTTAAATGCATACATATTATAAATATAAACACCCACGACTGAAGTACAAATATTCGTGTTCATCACACAAATGAATGCACCCAGCGGGACTCGAACTGCGACCACTGGCACAGCAAGTAGGGTCACTACAAACTGAGATAAACGTGTTTTATATATGTTAAATAATAGTGGTCCAATAAATAATTATTATATAACCTAGGCTCACAGGTTAGTTTTAACAACAATCTAACACTCTCCAAGAGCCCTATGATATACCGACACACAAAATCACCTATATTACACTCCACTCCATAGACTTTACGCAAATTATCACATCAATTCGTTGTTTTATAAAATCCTATGACAAAGCAATAATGAGTACAGTTGCACACAAAACAAATTTGTACAAAATTTATTAAAAATACTTCAATGACTATAATAATTGTTATCGGGATAACCAACCGTTAAAATGCAAACAACGCCATCTATGACGAATTCAGATCAAACTAAAAATTATGGAAATTCATTTTTTTTATCTATCTCACGGGAACCGTACATTTTTCCGGGATAAAAAATAGCCTATTTGTTATTCCAATGTATGAACTATATTATTTTAAGTTTCATTAAAATCCAATCAGTAATTTTGTGTACTAAGCTGTATAAGTTACTATAGTTTTTTAACTATCCCACGACAACTCTTTAATTTTCCGGGATGAAAAGTATTTAAGAAGTTGACCGGGGATATATGGTACCACCATACAAAACTTCATTTAAATCGGTCTTACAGTTTTGGAGATTAGCCCGTACAAACAGACAAACAGACAGAGGAACAAAAAATAAAAAAAAAATGGATTCATTCTATTTCCTGACTCTGTTTTTAGCATTTTTCTCTATGTACAAACATTCGACCTCTACAGTTTTATTATATGTGGAGATTTTTATCTATATTTTATCTATATTTATTAATATCAATAACAAATTAATTATATACCATCCACTGAATAATTTCAATATTATTATTATTAATTAGAAAGCTAAATTAGCTTTCTTTTTGATCAAAACCCAGAAAACTGCTCCCGTTAAATACTCTTTTTCTTTATTCAAGCACTTTTCAGTTAAATATTATTAGTATAGACTATTCCACGTATTTTATTCAATTATGACAAAATATAATACTTAAAATATAGTTCAGTCTTTATAAAATCACTGTAAGTATAATAGAAAATAAATAATTTAAATTTATCAAATCTTTAATCGACGTAGCACACGACATATCTCATTGTTTTATTTGCACACCTCTTTTAATCCAAAGCTTAGGGGAAAAAGTTATGGATATCGGAACGATACATTTTTTTATCACTCACAATCAGTCTTTGAAGATAAGCTATGTAATTTTGGTAGCTGGTGGCATCAGTTACAATCGGTATTCTGCTCTGTAATTACTAGTGCTTTGGTCTCCTTTTCATTATCTATGACGTGTTGTAAAAAACATAACTTTTTTGAATATAACGACTCAAAGAACCAGCTTCGAAAATGGCTGGTGGAAATTACACTATGAAGGAGGTAAATATATATTTTTTTAATTTTAATATTTAATAGTTTTATTATGACAGAAGTACAAAAAGTTACTAAATTCTAATAAGGTTCCGGTCCGTAGAAAACATACTTCATTTTTGTATGTACATATGATGTAGAGGTATCTTAGGTCGCATATTGTTTATACCACTGTAGCCTAAAAATTAGGTCGGGACTCCAAGACTTCCAAGAGTTATAACTTACTCCGGCGGTCAATGTGTTTTATTTTTCTTGTTTGTTTTAAATTAAACGGCAATTTTATTTTAATGTATTATTGGTATTTCAAATATAACTATGTAAAACTATTTTTTAAATACCACTATTTTAATTTTTCTTTATAATACTAAATTTTTACTCACTACTGTGTATGAAATAATATTTTTTTTTTATATGTACAACTTGAAATCAAACATAAACTAGTTTTTTTTTAATATATGTATCTAATTGTACGTAAAAAAATCAGACAATTCCACCCAACGTCTGATAGTCTGGGAGCTGGTGAACATTTTAGGGTAGGTTTTCTTTTAGTTTTTAAGGCAACAAATAACTAACGTGTTCCCATACAATAAACGTGACTTTTTTCGATATTGTTTTGTTTTGTTCGTTTTTGCTTGATATTGATAACGGCAACAGGTAGACGCTTGAAATATTCACAGAATATTGATTTATATTATTCACTTTAAAAATAAATAATTAAAATAAAGTTAATGTGTAAGTGGGGCTCCTACATAACAGACTTAATTTTTTTGCCGTTTTTATAGATAATGGTACGGAATCCTTCGTGTCCGAGTCCGACTCGCACTTGGTCGGTTTTTTTTATTGTTTAAAAAACTATTTTGCAACAGTCGGTTAACATTTAGACCCGACTGACTGGTCTGGCTTTTTAATTTTTTAATTCCTTAAACATCTTACTTATAGATATAAAAATTTCAAAACGCCTCAATCTTTTTTTAATCAATAAATTTCCCTTAAAAAACTTTCAGGGGTTGGTAGGGTGTCGCTACCTACCAGCCATCTTATTTAGGGGGGGAAAATTACAAAATTTTCTGTAGTGCGTCAAGAACCTACCTTAAAATGTTCACCAGCTCTCCTACCATAATCTTTGTATCAAATTAATAGTGTGCCTAATTCGAAAAACTATACTTTGTACAAAATATCCAAATGATCTAATGATATCCATGAAGTAGATAACTATATTCAGCCTTTTTTAACGTCCCACTTCTGGACACAGCCTATCAATACGAGAGAATGGTCCACGACGCTGTTTAGGTGCAGATTTGCGTACTTTACATGTCTTAAGTTCTCTCAGACTTGCAGGTTTCCTCACAAAGTTTTCTAGGTATGGAACTATTCAATGATTAGTGCCTAGAATGTAAGCTGTTTGATTATTTTTCGCTAATTATTTTATTCCATAAAGATAAAAGCTATTAACAATTTCCAAACAGCTATAATCCTAACAAGATAAAGTATAGTTAAATTAGTTTATCTTTTACAGTATGCGCGATATATATTATTTCGTAAAGATTAGCAGAATAGCATAAATTGATTTATGGTACGATAAGTATTATAAGTAAATTTAATTCATACTAGTGACTCACGCTCGCTTCGCTCGCGTTCATCCCTAGGTACGTTTTCACGGTTAGCTATGTTTATACATAAATAGTAGCTTGCTACTCCTAAAATATTAATTTAATTTAAATTATATAGCGATTTACCATCGTTTTGCTCGGGTGCGTACGCCGTACGCGGATTTTGTTCATAATTTCATGGGTTTTATTTTTTTCGCGGAACCCTGATTCTTTTTCTAAAATAAAAGTAGCCTAAGTTACTCCCTATAACATCAGCTATCTGCCAGTGAAAGTCCCGTCAAAATCGGTCCAGCCGTTTCGGAGATGAGCCGGAACAAACGGACAGACAGACAAACAGACAGACAGACAGACAAAAATTGTAAAAAATTTTGTTTTGGTATATGTACCGTGTATACATACATATGCATTTAGTAAAAAGCGGTTATTTTAATATTACAAACAGACACTCCAATTTTATTTATCTGTATAGATAATGAAACGAATGTATGATAACATAAATGCGGGTTCGATTCCCTTATAACGTATAGTAAATAGTATATTAGATACTTATGTATGTATATTGTATGTCTGAATGTTTGTATGAAGGCGGAAGCGTTTAACGGCCTTTATTTAATGTTGGGAAATCCATTTATGCATACCATCTGTATAGTGTATACATACAGGTGGTAATGTGGGACTCACTCATTGGATAAATCCAATAGTCCAGTTTTTTGGCACATCCAGAGTAAATTTCATAGCTCTATCAAGATTCTCATAGTCCCTACTCACAGGGCCGGATCTACCTAAGGGCTGCTTGGGCTGCAGCCCAGGGCCCCGAGGTTACAAGGGGCCCCCAGACCCCGCTAAAAACAATAGGCGGTAATTTGAATTTAAAAAATGGTTGTCTGTAAAGGCGGTTTACGGACGATATTTTTACGTAATAATGTCATAAAAAAACATTGGTGAAAAATTGCATACTTCTATGAATGGAGTTAAGGGGGTAAATACGTGTAAAAGGATGTTTTCATGCTGATTTTTATTAATTTTTTTAAGGTATAAAAAATGAATATTATTTATTGAAACTATTAGGTTATTTTATACATATATTCATGAGTTTTTTTCATATTTTACAAAAATATAACTTCGAAAGTAGCCGAGATATCAGCTGATACACATCGTAGGTTGTCATCCGACTTAGCAGTTGGTGTACACGATGGAAGCCACAATTTTTATCCGAAATCAATGGCACAGAAAAATTACTTTCTTTTATATGTGTGTCTTCTATATAAACCTCAATTTGAAAAAAAAAATTGCATTCTTCAGAGGACTATTAAAATAAGTCAATGTTTACCATTTTTTCATATATTGTTTACTATAAAAAAAGTAGTTAAAATAAAAATATCTCTTATGATTGAGGTTCATATTCAGCACAATTGTGTAAGGAAATTATATCAATCTGCAAAGTCGCGCCAAGAGCTTCCTTATAAGTAGATCAGTATTCATCATGACAAAAATTGATTCTATGATCTTTTTAATCAATAATTAATCGTTGATAACTCATAAATTGTTAGAGATACGAATAAAATAGTCATGAGCAATTTTATAGAAAATTGTATTTCCTATAAAAAAACTCTCATGCAATTTTTGAATCAGATCAATAGTTTTCGATTTATATCAAAAATTATACATTTTTTTCGATTAATTGCCAATAACTCACAAACTATGAGAGATATGAAAAAAAAGCTTATGATCAATTTGATAGAGAATTAAATTTTCTACAAAAAAAATTTAATACATTTTTTTCGCTAGACTAATAGTTTCCGAGTTATGTTAAAAATAAAGCATTTTTATTTTTTTAATAACTTCAAAATGGCCAACTATGCACATAAACCAATGGTCGCGATTATACAGACATTTTTGGGAAATGTTCTGAAACGTGTTTTGGTGATTGTGAAACGTAAAAATATGACATCATTTCCGATTTCGATTTTAGGGGTGATTCCAATAACTTCCTTATAATATATGTTTTTTTTTTATATTCTTTTATATATATATATATATATATATATATATATATATATATATATATATATATATATATATATATCACTATTTCGGTTTCTCTCTCACCCAAAGATTGCCTGGAAGAGATTGCTACCACAGCAATAAGGTCGCCTTTTGTACAACTAATACTTGCGTAGATTTAATTAATATTTATGTTTTTGTGCAATATATAATAATAATATATTATTATAGAAACAGTTTTTTGACATGGCTATTATTTGAGTACTTAGATAGGCCCCTAAGTAGTTTCAGCCCAGGGCCCCACAAATTCTAGATCCTCCCCTGCCTACTCATTATCCGGTAATTATATTTTAGAAACTCCTAATGGGTTAGTCAGAAAGGGATCTCGACTGTTACACTACATTAAGCAAATCTAATCTCTTAAGGCATCTTGTTGTAAGGCAACGTGTTGGACCTATATCTCCACGCAAGCCCCCCAAAGTACGAGACTCCTTTGAGCTTCTTAACTCTCAAATAAATATTAATAATTAAGTAATAATAATATCAACACTTCCGTATGAAATTCCCTAAATGTTAGTGAAATCGTATTAAATCCTTTGCGGAAATAAGAAGAACTGAGCGGACAAACTAACAGAAGTGAATATTGACATAACTTTATACTATTTATTGATTTTAGGGTTCCGTACCCAAAGGGTAAAACGGGATTCTATTATTAAGACTTCGCCTTACGTCCGTCTGTCTGTCTGTCTGTCTGTCCATCTATCACCAGGCTGTACCGTGATAGTTAGACAGTTGAAATTTTCACAGATGATGTATTTCTTGGGCCGCTACAACAACAAATTCTAAAAAACAGAACAAAATAAATATTTAAGGGGGCTCCCATACAACAAACGTGATTTTTTGTTCGTTTTTGCTCGATATTGACAACGGCAACAGGTAGACATTTGAAATATGCACAGAATATTTGGTTATATTTTCACTTTAAAAATAAATAAATTAATTAAAATAAAACAAATATTTAAGAGGAGCTCCCATACGATAGACATGATTTTTTGCCATTTTTACAGATAACTAGCGACTCACGCTCGCTTCGCTCGCATTCGTCTCTAGGTACGTTTTCACGGTTAGCTATGTTTATACATAAATAGTAGCTTGCTACTTCTAAGATATTAATTTAAATTATATAGCGATTTACGTTACGTACGTACGTTATTGCGTACGCCGTACGCGGATTTTGTTCACAATTTCATGGGTTTTCATTTTTTTTCGCGGAACCCTGATTCTTTTTCTAAAATAAAAGTAACCTAAGTTACTCCTTATAACATCAGCTATCTGCCAGTGAAATTACCGTCAAAATCAGTCCAGCCGATTCGGAGATTAGCCGGAACAAACAGACAGACAGATAAAAATTGAAAAAAAAAATGTTGTTTTGGTATATGTAAAGTGTATACATCCATATGATTTTAGTAAAAAGCGGTTATTTTAATATTAGAAACAGACACTCCAATTTTATTTATCTGCATAGATAGTACGGAACCACTCGTGCGCGAGTCCGACTTACACTTGGCCGGTTTTTTTTATTTAGGATAACATAACAATTGCTAGTTCAGATAATGTATTTGAAAGAACTTGTAAGTCTTATCGAACAAAGTACGAGTATATTTTGATTGCTTGATAATATTAATAATTTAATTGCCAGAAGTCACCTATTTAATACTAAAGTGATCAAACATTTTATTCGATTACTCTGCACAATAAAAGAAGGAAACATGCAAGTCTAAGAGTACTTAGTCAGTTTTCAAGAGTCATGTCAAGTCCGCCAACCCGCTTTTGGCCATGGTGGTGGACTATGGTCTGATCCCCTTTATATTGGGAGGCCCATGCCCAACAGTGGGATGTTAAAAATAGCTCAATACATATACGTACATACTCTGTATAATAAACACCTGTAAAGTATAACTGAGTTGGTCTCCATTTCTTTATGTTTTAGTAGATTCTGCACAATATAATGTTTGAGTAATAGAAAAGTGAATCGAACTTAGCTTTTCCATTGAATCCATATTGAAGATAAATTTACATTTAAATTAGAATAATTATTCAGTTGTTTGAAAGGAATAAGTTTGCAAGCACTCCCTTATTGTGTACCGAGAACTTCTTAAGCAAGTGCAAATCTCTTTTAATATCTATATCTTTCTTTCTATATCGTGTTCACCCTGAAATGGCTGGACGGATTTGGATAAAATTTAGTACACAGACAGGCTATAACATAAAATAACACATAGGCTACTGTTAGGCACTATAGACGTTGCAGCAATGTTTGATCATTTTTTAAAAATCTATCAAATTAACCAGAACAGTATTCATATTAGGTATATCACGAACTTAATTTATATCTTATTTACATATTAATTTTTAATATTCACGAGTCAGAAATAATAAATTAATATGTACACAAGTTAAACTTCATACCTACATAATATAAATACTATTTACAGGACTTACACTGTAACTATATGTTAAATATTCTACAAGTAAATCAATAGTAAATCATTTTTAAACTTAATTATTACGTTTTTATATAAAAACTAGCTACTCACCCTCGCTCCGCTTGAGTTCGTCCCTAGATACATATCTCATAAAAGAGATATTTTTCCGCAGTAAAAGGTATCTTATATGTTGACCCGGATATATATCTAAAAACTATAGATTCGGCCTCCGTATCGATAATAATGACTATTTCAATATGTTTTTCCAAAAAATATTTAATGGACAGATTCAACTCGGTTAGAATTTTATTATATGTATAGAGTTGTTTTCAGGCGAACAAGAACAATCTACCAGCTAACGGAAATGTTAATACTTCAGAAGATGCTGTGGAAAGAGCAGCGTGGGGACGACCGCTGGAATTCATATTAGCATGTCTAGGATACGCCGTCGGCTTAGGGAATGTGTGGCGATTCCCCTTTCTGTGCTATAGGAATGGTGGTGGTATGTTCCCTTCATATACTAAATTTTATCTATAATATTAGGTATCTGTAAGTTCGGAATTTTCTTACTATCTTACATAAGCTTTCCCATAGAAGATTTTCAGTTTTGATAACCTAACTGACGACTCAGCCTCGCTCCGCTCGGGTATGTCCCTACTGACGTATTAACGTTTAGTTTTACCAAGTTTCATAAAAATCCCTCAAATTTTTTCCGTGATGCGGTCACAGATAGACAGACACACAGACAAAAATTCTAAAAACTATAAATTCGGCTTCTGTATCTATAATAAAGTATATATCAAAAAGATTTTCCAAAAAATATTTAATGTACAGATTCGGCTTAGTTACAATTTTATTATACGTATAGACTAATTTCAAATATTTGTTATATACATAGTTATAGATTATTGTGACAGAAAATTCACATATGTGACAGATACACTGTCCTTTTTCTAAGGACACCAATAGTACATACATACATATATTTAAACTAGGTATACAGCATAAACGTTTTAATCTAATCTAGACAAAAACAGGGCTTTTAAGATCGCCGCTCTTCATTTTTCAACGATATTAGCAGAAATAGGAAAATGATTTATACTTGCATTTTATTAATATTAACGTAACTAAGGGCCTGTACACAACGTGTTTCACAAAAGCAGTGCTCCAAAGCTGATTAAATAAAAAATGCAGATTATGTGCAATTGCATCACCACAAACACATAATATATTTTATAGCTTGCAGCTTCAAAGCTTCGCACTGGTGGCACATTTTTTTTGTTACAGGTGTATCATAGCAATCCGTTAAAAGTTTAGGCACTATTAAGTAACAAACATCCTGCGAACTAACATTTCACCCATGCTTAAGAAAATTGTGACTGTATCTCTTGCACTACACATTAAGTGCTTTTGACAATTTGATTCTGCCTTATAATATTATATACGCGGTACACCATACGGTATATAGCTTGAACATCACTACTAAGGCATAGATTACAGGGATCGCTCCACAAAGCTAAGCCTTTGAAAGAATTTTGTAACAAAATATTTCTCCACGTTTCCTTTAAAAAGATAACAAAATTTGTTCTCGGACGCGACAAAGAAGACGCAATAATGCAATATACGCATTACAAAGCTCATTTTATGTTCAAATACTAGTTTTATATATAAAATTAGACTTATTTCCTAAATAATTTTAAATAAATATAATTTTTTTTATTGAAGTAAATAATATTATGCTATTTATAATATATGTAATTTTGTCTGAAACTGTTCTTAAATGTTATAAAATAAATAAACAAATTTAGTTTTAAGTTTAATTTTAAGTAAGCAAAGTTGTGCACTCAATATTTTTGTAAACGTTTTAAGTAAGCGCAGCTTAGGGTTATACTCGTATTATAATTTTCTCTTTGATAATATTTTACTCGAGAAAATAGAAAGCTACATTTTTTTATAGTCATACACCTAAGCCCGCCCATACGTAATCATTATATTACCTTTGGTTTCTCTTGTAAAAAAGGTTTAAATTAAAAAATCAAATTAAGTTAAATTAAATACTTATATACATATAGATATATATATGTACATACATTTTTTTCATATATGTATTTTTTAAATATATATAATTTATTTGATTAACTTTTGTTACAGGTGCATTTTTGATTCCATTTTTTCTGATGCTTGTACTAATTGGTCTGCCGCTTTTCTTTCTTGAATTATATGTTGGGCAGTACTCAAGATTGGGACCACTAAAAGCATTTAGTGCAATAAGTCCATTTTTCAGTGGAGTTGGATACTGTACTCTAGTAGTTATCAGTATAGTATCGATTTACTACATGATTATAGTAGCATGGACGACCTTTTATACGTTCATGTCCATTGGTGGCCAATTGGAGTGGGGTTCATGTGATAACTGGTATAATAGCGAATGTAAGTATATATAAATAAACTAGTGACTCACCCTCACACCGCTCGGGTTCTTCCCTAGTTACGTTTTAACGTTTCATACAGATTTCTCAGAGATGAGATATTTTCCCGCAATAAAAAAGTATCCTATATATTGACACCGATAACCAACTATTATAATACTTCAAAATCTGTTCTGTAATTTTCTCGTGATACGGTCACAGAGAAACTGAAAGACTAACAGATAGACAAAAATTCTAAAAACTATAGATTCGGCCTCTGTATCTATAATAATGACAATTTCAATAAGATTTTCCAAAAAATATTGAATATACAGATTTGACTCAGAATTTTATTATATATATAGATAAAACAGATACCTAATTAATTATTATAAGGGTTTTCCCAAAGGAGCTATGTAAGATCCTATTAGTAAGACCACGCTGCCCGTCCGCATGTTTATCCATCACCTTGATGATTGTACCTTTGAAAACGTAATAGTTAGCTGTTTAAATTTATAGAAATAAGTGAGTATGAAAGATTTTCCAACAAATACTAGAAATGCTCATTCAGAAAATACGTTTTTAAGATTTTTTGTATTTGGACAGCAAACGCCAAATTTGATTCGTTCATATAAAAATCCTAAAGTATAATAAATAATAAAAACTGTTCAAGTTTCAAAGTTAAAGTAAGTTCAAGAGATGTGGACATTGATTAGTAACTATTTTTTTTAAATTTATACTCTTTGTATTTTCGAAGTAGGCTGAGACAATAAAATCTCACTTTGCTCTAAAAAAAAATGAGAAAACGGTTTTCGTTTTAATCTGACCGATTACAAAATTTAAATGGTCCATACATTTACTCTGTGCGAAGTATTTGGTTCAAGTCAGATAAATTGACATTTTTTGTAATAAATATACTAATATTCTATATAGCAGCAATTATTTCATTATTATTAACAAAAAAACTAAAAAAAATTAAATAAAAGAGTAAATAAGTTTCTAATATAAATTAGAAAAAACTATTCATCATTAAACATAATTAATTTAAATTTAATATTTAAAGAAATAAAAATAAAGAAAGACCTATTAAAAATGAGGTAATATAATAATTTATATATCTTTATAAGATAGCTTAGAGTAAATACGAGTATTAGATGTTTATGATCTCTTAAAATTTTCATTTTAAACATATATGTATATGATCATTTGAAATTATAATGAAGATATTAAATTCTTTCATACATAGAGAAGTAATATGATCCTACTTTTAGACATTCAACTTACTTTGGAGTCGTAAAATTTTTACGACTAACCAGTATATATATTATAAGAGTCTGCAATACGTGTTTTTTACGCTAAGATCTTTGCTGAAACAAAAATAAAACAACAGAAAATAATACTGATTGAAAAAACCTTGATAAAAGTTTTAAATAATTTAATATTAGTTTAACGATTTGCTCTATTTATTTCAAATAGTTTATGCAGCGCCCACCGCTAGAGCAACTCAACGGTCTGTTTTTTTCGGACTTATTGTTCTATTAGTAGCTCACCCTCGCATCACTCGGGTTTGCCTCTAGACAAACAAAAACAAATCTATCCCACGAGAATCGTACATTTTTTCGGGATAAAAAATATTCCTATATGCTATTCCGGACTATAATCTATCTCTGGGCCAAATTTCATTCAAATTCGTTCAGCTTTTCACACATACATCCAAACATCGAAAGATCGACCTAAACTTTCAAATTTATAATACTAGTAAGATAGGAACCTGTGGTTTTTTTTTTAGATTGTATTAGTAGTTTCAAAGATAGTATACTTATATTATTTTCATGTGCATTCTCAATGTTATAATATCCTGTGCAGAACAAGCACATAGCAATCGTAACCGTCTTTTATATGATAGGTATTGATGATAACCCAAAAATGCTGACTTTTAAGTTTAACAATAAAAAATAATTTATTTTACTTATATATGAAGTGAAAAGTAAATAAAATTTTACATAATAATTTGTATTTATTCCAAACAAAAATAAAACTTTTATAATTTTTATACATTATTACAAAACTTATTTAATCAAATTTTAGAACAGATCCTACTCAAACACATTTCGCACAGCTTAGCTTGAATAAATGAAATATTATTTTCTTGCGGCTCACTTGGGATTGCCTCACAAAAATCTGATTTAAACAAAGAAATAATTTCTACAAAATATCAGGTAGCAAAAAAAAGTTTAATACATATATTCCTTTATCTATATAGATAAATAAAATTGGAGTGTCTGTTTGTAATATTAAAATAACCGCTTTTTACTAAATGTACATGTACATACATACACGGTACACATACCAAACCAACATTTTTTACAATTTTTGTCTGTCGGTCTGACTGTCAGTTTGTTCCGGCTAATATCCGAAACGGCTGGACTGATTTTGACGGGTCTTTCACTGGCAGATAGCTGCTGTTATAAGGAGTAACTTGAGCTACTTTTATTTTAGAAAAAGAATCAGAGTGAAAAAAAACTAAAACCCATAAAATTGTGAACAAAATCCGCGTACGGCGTACGCAATAACGTAAATCGCTACATAATTTAAATAAATATCTTAGAAGTAGCAAGCTACTATTTATGTAGAAACATAGCTAACCGTGAAAATGTACCTAGGGACGAACGCGAGCGAAGCGAGCGTGAGTCGCTAGTAAAAAATAAAGTGAAAAAATGTACGAATTAAATAGTAATTTATAGATCAATATTCGAAATACGGTATGTTAATTGGTGATTTCAGTTTGTTATAGCGGAGCTTATGACAAAGAATGCAGAATAAATAATACAGGAGATGCGTCCGATCTTACATACTATTTACGACAATGCATGAGTATTGGCGATATATGTCAAAGTGTGGGGCTTGAGCCCTACGATGGAAAGTCATGTTTAAATGGTACAGAAACTGTTTCATGGTATTCCAATGTTAATAGAATATTGGCATCTCAAGAATATTTTAAGTAAGTACTTTATTTTAAGGATTCCGTTAGAGTTTATATTTCAGCTTGTGTCGTAAGTCACTGGTCTCGTTATAACCATCAAGATCATAGTAACTGCTAGCATTATGGAATTTGCTTAATATGCGCAAAAAACAGTAAAAAATTTGAAAAGATATATTATAAAACGTTATCTTTTTAATAACCACGTCAGTGAGTAAAAACGTGTGTGTGTACGCATGTAAGAAGTTGTACATCTTTGGCGTAACAGAACAAAAATAGCTAAAGATTTTATCCCGTTTGTCACAACTCTCTAAACGATCTATACATATACTAAAATTGTAACTAAGTCGAATCTGTACATTAAATATTTTTTGGAAAATCTTAATGAAGTAGACATTATTATCGATACAGAGGAAGAATCTATAGTTTTTAGATTTTTTGTCTGTCTGTCTGTCTGTCTGTCTGTCTGTTACCGCATCATGGGAAAACTACTGGGTAGATTTTGATGAAATGTGGTATGATGATAGCTGGTTATCCGGGTCAACATATAGGATAGTTTTTGCTGCGGGAAAATATCTCATCTCTGAGCTAAATGTCAAAACGTAATTAGGAACGAACGCGAGCATACCGAGGGTGAGTCGCTAGTATAATAATATTATAACTAAGCCGAATGTGTACATTGAATATTTTTTGGAAAATATTATTGAAATAGTCATTATTATCGATACAGAGGCCGAATCTATAGTTTTTAGAATTTTTGTCTGTCTGTCTGTCTGTTACCGCATCACGAAAAAACCACTGGACAGATTTTGATGAAATTTAATATGATTGTAGCTGACTATCCGGGTCAACATATAGGGTACTTTTTACTGCGGGAAAATATCTCATCTCTGAGGTAAACATGAAAAAGTAACTAGGGGCGAACCCGAGCGGAGCGAGGGTGAATCTCTAGTAAATTAATAAAACAACTAATTATTATACGAATCTTTTCCATTCAAACATGTTTTTCTGATATAACGAATTCATTATTTTCTTAGCCACGCTTTTCATTCAATTTTCTTTATGACTACGATCTAATTATAATAATTTTCCTCACTGAACACAAAAGAATCCTTGAAATTGTTACATAAAACTAATGAGTATATAACGATAATACATAAATATAATACTTATAAAAATATTATTATTATTTATTTTCTTACCGGTGGTAGGACTCTGTCAATCCTGAGGAGTCCGACTGGATGGGCACCACCCCCTTATCTATTTCTGCCGCCAAGCAACAATGATCGCAATGTTGTGTTCCGGTTTGAAGGATAAGGTAGCCAGCGCAATTACAGGCAAGAGGCATATCATCTTAGTCCTCACAGTGACAACGCACCTGTGGTTCTGCATGTTTGTTAAAACCTAAGTGCATGAACCGTAGGTGTTATGGGCGACAGGTGCTGCTTTCCATCAGGTGGTCTGTCTGCTCGTTTGTCACTGAATCTCATAAAAAAAAAAATTATTGTTTAAAAAAAGAGTGTGTGTAACCTTTACGCGCGGTTGAAGTAAAACTTCTTTGGAAAATATCGCAATTAAATTAAAACAAATCAATAATTAAATAAAGCATATTAGGTATGACAATCATATATTTATAGAATATCATATAAGGACAGAATGTAATATTATATATTTGTTAGACAATAACAACGGTTACCATGGCAACAAACAGTTATCAGCTAAGTTCATCATGTCGCTTTTTGGCTGTCGGTGTGCGCACGCGTTGTAAAAATTTTACTCTCATATTTTTTTCCAAATATCCCAAAAGAAGTACAAGTTCAAAAATTATAAATTATAATTCATTATTCATTCAGTCGGATTACAAAATCAACGTGGTCTACTTTAAACTCAAATATACTGTGTTTTAACAAATACACTTGCAATTTATTCTTATTATTTGTAATCCTTGCTTATTACTTGTAAAAAACTTTCATAACTAAATAAATTTGATTTGGAAACAAGATAACTTTACTTGTATAAGCTATGTTTTATGTAATATTTCAGTGAGCGTGTCCTAGGAAAAGGTGACGCTACTTGGGAAGAATGGGGCACCATGCAGTGGCATTTGGTTGGATGTCTTTTCTTCTCCTGGGTAATTGCATTCTTATGCGTGATTAAGGTAATTTTTTATATAAAACAATAATACTGCTTAAATAATTAATATATTTTATTTTCTTTATGGTTGTACATATTATAATAATTGCAACACTAAACAATATTTTTAATTAATAAAATAAAATAAATGTTATAATTATATTAATAACAGCTTAAATTAAATAAATAATATTACCATATTTAATTATAATACTTATTTTTAATATGTTTAGAATTAAAATCAACGTCTAAAACCTTAGTCTCTCTGGTGATCATGATTGCTGTAGAGCATTCAAAACGCCAGGAACTAAAAATCAAAATAAATCCTTCTGTATTATATGTACCTTTAACAGTTTTATCTAAAAATGAACTTTCAAAATTTTAATATCTTTAATATATGTATGTTCAATGGCTGTATTATTATTTAAATCTTTTAGTCACTCAAGGACTTGTTAAAACTATTTGCTTTTTAACAACAAAAGATTTGTTTTCAATTTTAAATAGGTTAACACTATAATGTTCTCTATACCTGTAACCCCTTTTTTTAATTTAACCCTTGAATGTTCTCATAGTAGCTGAGTACGAAAACATAAAATTATATTTATTACATATTTTTGTTATCTATAACTTTTTTCAACGTAGGCACATACATTATATTGTGAGGTGGAAAGAAAAATTACAATGAAAAAAATAATGTTTTCCAATCCTGTTTTCGTCTAAATATCCTAAAAAAAAATTATTAGCAAAAACATATTCTTGTATGAAAATTGATCTTAAAACCTGTCTGTTACTAATAGCATATAATATCATAATTTAAAAAAGTGAACTACAAATGGCTCTAGAATAAGTTATAATGGGCTAAGCAATTGTCCACAGAAAAGCTTGAAAGCTCGTAAAGCCTAACTAAATTGGCGAATGTTTGACAGATCCAATTGATACCATTACATAATTGCATACAGGGTGTGCAGTCAGCTGGTAAAGTAGTATACTTTACTACTCTATTTCCTTACCTGATGTTGACCGCGCTTATAATTAGAGGAGTAACATTGGAAGGTGCAGCAGAAGGACTCCTGTTCTATCTTTTACCTGATTGGAGTACATTATTAGAAGCACGTGTTTGGGGTGATGCAGCTTCACAGGTAACTATAACGATAAATTACATCTTTATTTATCTAAGCAAATTCTTAAAAATATTATAATTATATAAAGCGTGAATTTTACAATTCAATTTAGTTAGCAAAGACCGAATTTTCTATTTAGTCTTTAGTAATCCGTCTATTGTTCTTTGTAAACAATCGCACCCTGTAATACAGTAGCAGCTGACAGCCAATAGTGTGGCTGGCTTATAAGGATTAAATGTTGATAATTCATTAATATTATAATATACTAGGGATTTAACCTCGCTTTGCTCGGGTACTCGGGTTTTCAATTAAGGCTATTATGATCTCTGACAGTAAACACATTTTATCAGAATAAAAAATAGCCTATAGCGCTCGGTGGTAAAAAAGCCTATAAAAGATTTTTCAGATCACATCAGTAGTTTCAGAGATTACCCCCTACATACAAATTTACAAAGTTTACCGCTTTATAATATTATTATACAATGCAATTTAATAAAACTAATTTTTCAAAATTTTGCAATATAGTGTCAGATATAGGTTTAGAACTATTTAGAAAAAAAATACTACAATACAGAAACCTTACAACCTTAGTCTCTAACCGGACCATGATTGCATATAAATCATCCGAAACATAGTGAGCCAAAAATCAAAATAAATCCCCGAAAACATCTTAAATGATAGTAGAAGAAAGTATTATTACGATACAAAAGTTCATAAAAACTTATGATCTCATGATGCAGTTTTAGTGTTTAACAAATTGGTCCCAAGACTCCTTTTAACGTTTAGTACTTTGCCATACTCTAAGTTTGGGATTTCGCCAACCCCGTTCACGGAAAAAATTCGCACTATATACTACATATAAAAAACTATATATGTTCAATGTTTTTATATATATAACAAATACATCTAATGAAACGATTATGTACTTTAAACATTATTATAAAAATAACTATTAATTACAAAGTTAAAACTGTAAAATTCAAATTATGTAAGGCATTATATGACATTTTTCCTATTCTAAAAATGTGCTATTTTACTACAGTAATAACCCCTAATAGAGGAACCTTCCGAAATACTTTTACGTAGTGTAGATACTAAATGATGTTCCTCTTACTCACATTACGCATGTTATAAGAAGAAGTAATCATTAATCATAAAAAGCCAATATCAGACTTAATTCATATAAAAGAAAAAGTACCTATAGCTACAGTTGAAATTGAAACATAAAATTTTTTATTTAACTATTAACCAAAATGTGCAAAACTTTCTATTCTAATAAATTATTATAATGACTGAAGCGATGATAGTGCAATTATGTGGACCATAATGTTAATCTTCATCTCAAAAGCTATCAAGTCAGTCATTAAGTTACTAAAGTTTGGAGACAAACATAAATCCTTTAACGAAATTTATCGAAAGCTATTCCCCTTTTATTTTTGCCTAATACATAAATAAACACCTTAAGGCTAATTAAGTGGAAAATTCGAACAAATTGCGAGGCGATTAATAAAAGTTTCAAATTAATTCACGCTGCTTTATAAGAGTTTCGCCAAGTTTTTTGGTTGAAGTTTTTCACTTAAGCTACTGAGCGACTTCAAAAAGTTTTTAGCAAATAACTTTAGCAGCTCATGTTTCATATTTTTTCTTTTCATTTCTTTGCGCTGATTTAGAAGTAAAAGAGTAATCTTACTTAAATTTTATTTCATTTATATATAAATGAATCTCGTATAATATTCTTACTCATATTTGAATACATTTCGTGTTATAGATAGGTATATAGATAGGTATGTTAAAAATAAAAAAATATGGAAATGCTTGCAAAATATATTCCGTGAAACTTTCTATTTATTTGTTTATTGTTTTTAAAAAGAATTGATAAAGCCTTTTTATTTTATCTCTTTTTGTTTAGATATTCTATTCATTCGGCGTTGCGTGCGGATCCCTGGTAACGTTGGCTTCATATAACAACTTCTACAATAATTGCCATTTCGATGCCGTATTCGTCAGTCTGGCGGACTTTTTTACGTCTGTATATGCTGGTTTGGCAATTTTTGCGGTCCTCGGCTTTCAAGCCAATCAAATGGGAGTCGAAATAGATGGTAAGTATACACATTACATAGTAATAATACCTATTTAGATAAGAAGATAGTATCTATCGATATCAATTAAAGAATATCGTCTGATTTTTTATTTAACAAGTTTTAATATTTTAATGACTAATCGTTAGCATAGAGAGATAAGCGTCAAATATTCTTGAGTTTAAATAATGATACATCCGATTATAATCTATAGATATAATAAAATTCTGAGTCGAAACTGTACATTAAATATTTTTTGGAAAATCTTAATGAAATAGTCATTATTATCGATACAGAGGCTGAATCTATAGTTTTTAGAATTTTCTTCTGTCTGTCTGACTGTTTGTCTGGGAACGCATCAGGAGAAAACTACTGGACAGATTTTGATGAAATTTGATATGATGATAGGTCATAGGTTCCGGGTCAACATATAGGATACTTTTTACTGCGGGAAAATATCTTATTTTTGAGAAATCTATACTAACGCGATGAGCGAGGATGAGTCGCTAGTCTTACATAAAAACACACTATACTTAGAAATATAGAAGGAGAAAAAACGCAATATAAAGCACGACAGGAGGCAGATCTTTTGTGGGTGTGGTAGTATGTTAGCAAGCGATTATACTGTGTTAAGACACTCAAATATATAGCTATAATAAAATTGTAGCTGATTGCTGTCTGTATATGGTAGATATTTGAGAAAAACTATTATTGGGGTTCTTCATTAACGCAAGAGAACGGAAAACAAAAATTTTTTAGAATTTTTGTCTGTCGTTTGTGCGCGCTAATCTCAGAAAAGGCTTAACCAATTTAGGTACGATTTTCACTAACGTATTATGGCAAGCTTCAGTAACATTTAGTGTTTGTTTTATTTTAATCAGTTTATAAATAAAAAAGTTATATATAATTTTAACAATCGTAGACGTTTTATAAGTCGGTTTGTCTCGCCCGATTCAATAAAAGTTATATAAGTGTTTAGTTCATATATGTCATGTAATTTTATTATTCGTTTATCAAACTTGTGTAAATAATATTTCATTGGAGTTGGTATTTATTTATCCCATACTCGAAAATACAACGTCACACTCACGATTTTTCGCTGTGCTTTAAGAAGTTTCTACTCAGGCTCCTGTCTTACGAATCTTGCCCACTGACAGCCGGTATGATGGGTTTTTATAGCGAGAAATATAATAATATACACATCTGAGCTATTTTTATTGGCATACCTACCTGTGCCCATAAGGCAAGCTGGAAGCTACAAAAATACTGATACTTTACAAGAATCTCATTTTTCGTTATCTATACATATAATAAAATTATAACTAAGTCGAATCTGAACATTAAATATTTTTTGGAAAATCTTATTGAAATAGACATAATTATCCATACAGAGGCCAAATCTATAGTTTTTAGAATTTTTGTCTGTCTGTCTGTCTGTCTGTTGCCGCATCACAGAAACCACTGGAGGGATTTTGATGAAATTTGGTATGATGATAGCTGGTTATTCGGGTCAACATATGGAATACTTTTTATTGCGGGAAAATATAAGTAAAACGTAAGTAGGGACGAACCCGAGCGGAGCGAGGGTGAGTCGCTAGTTGTAAATAGGTAACGAAACCATGTAAATAAAAAAAATCCATATAAGCTTATTGACGCTGAAACGTATGCTGTTTCATATTGCATTACAGATGGATAAATATTTTAATTGAAAGCAAACTTTTCATGAATATACCACAAAAAAGCTTCAATATAATATGTATAACGTATGTTAAACAACGTACAGAGTGATACTAGATAAAAAAAAATTAATTTGCTTTTCAAATCTTTAGTATTCATATTTCATGATTCTATTTTCCCTTTTGTTTAAAATATTTATTGATACAAGATTTTTATTGAATAATATACTGCGATAGTGACTTTCGTTATTATAGAAGTAAACAAACAGATTCTTAGTGCATCATGCGTATCATTGTGCTTATATTATGTACGTACATATACTAATTATCGATCGATATCGAGATTTATATATCTATACTTAATAATATTATAAAGAGGAAAGATTTTCTGTTATACCGAATAAGCTCTGACTCTACTGGATCGGTTTAGATGAAATTTGTTAAAAAGATAGTTTGAAGCCCTTAGGAAGGACATAGAATCAAAGTTTTATCCCGGAAATTATCCCTTTAGAGGGGTGAAAATGAGGATGAAAGTTTGCATGGGGAATCAACTTAGGGACGAACCCGAGTGAAGCGAGTGTGAGTCGCTACTATTATATAAAATAACCGAAATAGAGATAAAAATTTTAAGCACATATGTACGTAATTTAAACAAATATTTAAGTACTACACATACATGTGTACAAGTTACAAATATATATTTACAACATGCACTATTTACATATATTATCGTTTTTTTATTTTAATATGTTAATACCTCTATAAAATATTCTAGTAGCTACGTAGCTTAAAATACTTAATTTTTTTAAGTCATAAAAGAAAGGTGGTTTTTGTGTGACTCCAAAAAATTACCTGTATTATGTTGATATTAATATATTATGTACTCATAATATATTAATATCAAAAGGTTGATTAACAATAGTCAACACCGAAACCTTTAAAACATTCACAGCACTAATTATTTTAGTCAAATTAAAAACACAAATTCCGAGAATTGCGTCCAGTTACTGATCGGTCGTTATTAAACACAAAAGAACGTGAAAAAGAGATTAATATTATATAAATATGTTGAAACCACAATATTATGTACTTCCGATAAATACTTTCATAATTGGACTGTTGCTCATTATGTCATATGCGATAGATTTGTATTCTATTAAGATAGATTCCCAGATGGTCTCATACAATTTTCCTTGACATAGAATATACTATTTTCGAGAAAATCAATAAAATTTTAAGCTGTTTCCGAGAAATGTGAGCATTGTGGTGAAAAAAGATACGTATAGATGAACGAATCCTCCTTTTTGAAAGTCGGTTGAAAAATACTTTCTCGATTTTGTTTATTATATTAGATCGCTATTTTGTTAAATGAAAATTTCATTGATTCAATCGCTACTCTCTAAGACCTTTCTTTTGTCTCTCGGAATAAAAGGTATTCTAAACATTTTGAATATTCAGCAACAATTATGCTACGAGTAGTTTACTTCAAAATCCATCAAGTCATTTCTACGTAGTAAAAGCTTTTTCGCTTAAAATAGAATGGTTGGTTCAAACTTTAATGTCTACCCTATCGATACCTACCTGTATATAAAATATGATTTTCCTTTTTTGGAATAAAAAATATATCTTATATCTCCATATAAGATATATTTTATATATGAACTGACTCTTCAGTTACAAAAATATCAAACGAACATTTATTTACAAGAAAATATGTAAGTGTATTTTTGTTTCTCGTCGTAAGAATTTTTCAAGCAATCCATGCGATCGTGATGAAAATATAGTAAACTAGTGACTTACCTTTGCTTTGCTCGGGTTCGTCCCTAGGTTGATTCCCCCATACAAATTTTCATCTTCATTTTAACCCCTTTGAGGGATGATTTCCGGGATAAAAACTATCCTATATCCTTCTCAGGATCTCAAACTATCTTTTTACTAAATTTCATCTAAATTGGTTCAGTAGTTTCGGAGCCTATTCGGTACAAACAAACAAACGAACACACAAAAATTCAAATCTTTTCTCTTTATAATATTGATATAGATTATTAAGTGTAGGAATATACGGGTTTCTGAAATATTACTATCATCATTATAATATGAGGCACACGAGATCTTTGTATATATGAATACATACAAAAATAAATGTGTGTGTTTATACATATGTAAGTCACTTTACAACTTAAAGAACGAACGACGAATTACAACTTAACGAAGTTAGGTTAAGTCCATTAATGTGCGTTCGTCTTATTGTGGTAGGAGGGCTCATTAGCGTCCGGCAATCCAGCTGGGCGTGAAGCCAAAAGACACACTGGAAGGCGGCCGGTGTACAATATGGGTTGCTCCTGGTACTTCTCTGATAGCAGAGTGGACCATGGGAACCACCAACGCTTGGATGTCGTGGTCTGCTCCTATCGTCGGTGTGTCGTTGTTAAGTGCGTAAGCGATCCTGCAACGTCCCATTAAGACGGGAGAGGTTCTGATGAGTTTTAGTAGGTACTGGTTTTTCTAGCCAGTGAGTCTCACATGACCACCAGTATATATGCAGGTTGTATGCGTTACCCAACGTTAAAAAAACTCGCTAATGTATAATAAAAACGTTGTTATGAGAAAAAAAGTATTAAAAAGGCTCAACCGGTTTGATGTATTGACCTGCCCAAGTGGATTAATCTATACGTATCGATGGTAGCCGCGAGCAAACTACAAAACGAACTCATACTGTATAAAACGCCACTTGTTTTACAAAACAACACTGTTTGCGAATAGTCTGAGTGCTTATTGCGAATTCTTTAATATTTTAACACTAATATATATTCTGTACTTACGCTGTTGTAACAATTTATTTGATTTCAACCAATTTTTTCTTTACCTTAGTTATCATGTTAGCCCTCTCTACAATACCAGCTGATTCTATTTCTACTTATTGTTAGATCAAAAAGTTTACATAGTTTAGTAAGATGAAATATAAGTAATGTGTTGGTTACGACCTAAAATTCAGTACTAAAAAATAAATTTTATTTCAATTATGCCTGTCCATGACATAAGATTTTTTTTTAGATACAGAAGTAACAAGTAAACACATTTTTTTTAAATAATGTTAATTATACCTACTTTTGATATATTTTAAGTTAAAGTGTTTTCAGAATATTTAAATGTATTAAATGATATTTTGATAAATGCTAATCATTTAACTAAACAAACAAACCACTTGATAACGACTGTATGTTAAATATGTAGTTAATTTTATATTATAAAATAAACTAGCAAATCACCTTTGCTCTGATTGGCTTGCTACCTATGTTTTAACAGTTCGTATAATTTTTTTTAGAGACGGAATATTTTCCTGCCGTAAAAAGTATCCTATATAATAACCGGGGAAACCAATTATAATTACACCAAATTTCAACAAAATCTGTCCTGTGGCTTTCTCGTTTTGCGTTCCCAGACAGACAGACAGGCAGAAAAATTCTAAAAACTGTAAATTCGGCCTCTGTATGGACAATAATGTCTATTTCAATAAGATTTTCCAAAAAATATTTAATGTACAGATTTCATTCAGTTATAATTTTATTGTATGTATATTATTATTGTAAATAATAATAATTTTATATAATAAAGTTTATTTTATACCTAAAATTTGAACATTGAACAATATTTTTTATACAAGTCATGTAGTGGGGACTACATAGATGGCTTATACAAATCATGCTTAGTTATCGTGAACCTAATGAATATAGACGCCAGTGCCAAGCGGCATGCAGGAGATGATTGATGATTAATGATTTATACTTATCTAGTTTATTTTGAAGTTGTATATTTTAGCCTACGTGTCTGGTCATCATGGTCTATATGTGTAAATTTCATACAATCAAAAATATTCAAAAAATCACTAAAAACATTATATATTTTTTTAATTATATTTCAAGCTATTTCTTAGAATGTTTTATTTCAAATTTTATTTTAAGCGCTATTCATATTCTTTTTCTTTTGATAATAGCTATCTTACTTTCCAAAAAATGTAATTCTTTTAACCTCCTGGATACTTTCTAAGAAATTGATTGCTAACTGATAAGCCGGCGTGCCCGCGATCCTCAACTGGTTAAAGGCGGTTCGTAAGCTATTCTGTTAACATACAAAAAATATTTTCTATATAGAACATAATGTATGGACAAAATAGTTTTGATCCCGGGAATCTTTCTTCAAATCTTTTTGGGCTTGCTAAATGTGTAATTTTTCGCAGATTCAAACACAGTATGTGATGACTCGACCGTGTTTACTCTTAAGTAAAAACGTATTTTATTAACTTTATCGTGTTATTAGTTCCGTTTCTTGATTACAATGTTATTGTTAGTTATATCAACCATGTTATATCAAGCACTATGGATTTTATCACTATATTATAATATGAACTGCTATCTTTTGTTGTTTTAGCACTCGATGCAACATCATAACATTATTTTTGTACAGCATTCCGTCTAAATTGTGACGCTATATGCCATGAATATGAAAATATTATATGCTAGATTTTTAGATAAAATTAAAAATATCATCATAAATGTAATAATATTTATTAGCAATAAGAAGTAAATCAATCAATTTCAATTACACAGACAAATTACGATAAGATAAATCTTATAAGCTTATAGTGGTAGCTCAGTGGTAACGCGCTCGCTTGGGAAACCGAGTGAAGCGGGTTCAAATCCCGGGTCTCGCACCTCTGATATTTTTATGTGCGAATCATTTTTAACATGATTACCACTTGCCTTACGGTAAAGGAAAACATTGTGAGGAAACCTGTATGTCTGAGAGAACCTAACAAGTTTTCGAAAGACATGTGAAGTCCTCCAATCCGCACTTGACCAGCGTGGTGGACTATGGTCCGATCTCCCTTTTTTAGTGAAGGGAAGCCCGTGCCCAACGTTGGGACGTCAAAAAGCTTATAGATTTAATAAAATATTAATTCAAATTATAAAAATTCTCTCAAAATGCATTTTAGGGGCATGAGGAAAACTAACATTTATCTAAATAAACACATTTAACTTGTAAATAAAATTAAAAAAAAAATTTTGTGAGTGATACATGTACCTATATTTACTTTACAGATGTAGCGGAGCAAGGCCCTGGATTAGCATTTGTCGCGTATCCAGAAGCTATCCTTCAAATGCCGATACCTCAACTTTGGTCTATCCTGTTCTTTTTCATGCTTTTTATATTGGGTTTAGGCAGTCAATTTGCTGGGATAGAGGCTATCAATACAGCCATTGTAGATCAGTGGCCACACTTACGAAAGAGATATTGGATGGTAAGTTGTTAATGTGTCAGGTAATTTCTACATAATATTGCTTTATGAGATACACCTTCTAAGGAATAACATAAGGTGTCATAGCACTTAGAAAACTGAAGCCAAACAATATTGTTTTAAAATAATACTAGCGGCTCACCCTCGCTTCGTTCGCGTTTGTCGCTAGGTACGTTTTATATAGATATTTAAAATAGTTATTTGCCAGCGTCAGCCGTATAAATTTTCATATATTTTTTTAAAATTTTTATAATGTTTTAATACTTATTATCCTATTCCGGAATAAGAGGAATGCAAAAAATCAAATATCATAAAAATTGGTTCAGGTGTTCTTGAGTTATAAATATATATACATATATAGATATAATGTTTAAAAATAGTATACAAATGTCAAATTGTATACTAAGTCATACTTGTAAATAAATAAAAAATAGCTAACGGATTTTATTATAATAAGGAAGGAAAATTAAATAAGCTAAATAATATTATGCCATCTCTCTTTCAAGGGAAAAAGAATGAATGTTCCAAAAATACTCTTCATAATAAATTCTATTTCATTAATGTTCATATTTTCTTTTCAAAAATTGTAAATTAACGACTAATCTATACATATAATAAAACTGTAACTGATTCGAATCTGTACTGTCTGTTTTCTCCTGATGCGTTTTCAGACAAACAGGCAGACCGACAGACAAAAATTCTAAAAACTATAGATTCGGCCTCTGTATCGTTTATTGACAGTAATGACTATTTCAATAAAATAATCCAAAAATATTGGACTCAGAATTTTAATATATGTATAAATTACAAATATTTCTCAGAGACATTTTTCATAAATATTTGACATAGAACTTCCACCGCGTTAAAGTTTTATCATATAAAAATTCTAATAAAAATTATCTCGAAAGGCTTTATAACAGTTGGCACGAGAAAATCTTTCTTTGACACTAACATCTGACCTTATCAAGCTGAGAATCCCTTTTTGCTCATAAATCCTTACTGATTTCAGATAGATATAACCCTGACACATCAAATAAAACTTCCTTATATATTTTCAGTTATTTCACAAAGACCTAAGAAATTTATCCAGTAATATATTTTATATACACTAACTAAATAGGTTTTTTCAAACTTACGTTTCGTTTTATTTTTTCAATTTTCACGTAAATAAATATGCAGATAACGTTCTTATAATGATAGGCCGATCTGATTTCCTTCATTAAACCTAGACAAATAGATAATAACCTTATTAATTTATTATAATGTGTACGTAAAAGTAAAAATATTTCTTCATTATTTTTTTTTATTATTTTTATTAAATAAATGTATTATAATAATAATATAAGTATATTCGTCACTTATTTACGCTGTAACGGAACGAAATTGAATGAAATTCACGGGAATACTAAATAAGTGGAGCCGGGAGCATTGACTAGCAATAATGTATAGTCAATAATACAAAATATTTTATTTTATTAAGTCTTTGTATTAAACAATTAATAATCATTAATAAATAAACATTATAAATATCATTGTGTCACGCCCCACCATTAGTTAAAGCCACTTCAAAATCTAATGTCTATTCGGTAAAAACTTTTACGCAACTCGACAGCTGCATTCGCGAATATTTATACTTAATACAATTGTATCTATACATATAATAAAACAGTAACTTGGCGAAATCGTTGTACGCGTTTCATGCAAAAGGTATTTAACCGATTTTGTGTGGTGATAACTTATTACCTAAACCTTAAAAAATGTACTAAAAAACTGTAGGTAAGGCCTACAGAAAAATCTGCAATAGCGTAAGTCTTTTTCCCAGGTACACTCGCAATAACTATACATATCTATTTAAAACATACTTGGGGACGCACTCGAGCGAAGCGAGGGTAAGTTACTAGTTATTTATAAATACGAATTAATTGTTGTATTACATAAAATTTTAAAATTATACTAATCATGTCATCATCTAATGTCATCAAAAGTTTGATTGGGATATTTTCGTATTTAGACAAGCATTTATGTTTCAATGTAAACACAAATGTAACACGTTGTCTAGCTTTAGATAAGCGTAAGCCTGTAATCCCCTTTGCAGGTGACCAGTTTCACGTGCCACACTCCTTTCATTTTCAGTCCAACTGAAATAATAAATATATGACGAAAACGTTGAAATGCAAAAAATATTTTTTGTCCGATGGACTTTTCAATGTAAAAAATAATCAATATGTAAATCCTATTATTTATTTTATAGATATGAAATTTTGGGGATATATTTAAATGTTTGTTTTTAATTTCGCAAAAAACCGGTTAACGGTTTCGTATCAACTTTTTACAGATATCATAAATTAGATAAATTTTAATGTGAGTAATGTGTTTGTTTCTCATGTCTTACGGTGAACGAAAACATCATAAGGAAACCTGCGTGGCTGGCAGAACCTAGCAAATAGAGAGATGAACCTAAAAAGTTTTTAATAAACATGTGAAGTCCACCAACCCGCACTTGTCCAGCGTGGACTATGGACTAATCGCCCTCGTATTGGGAGGCCCATGCCCGGCAGTGGGACATTATTAAAAAAAAAATAAAAACCGACACTGAAAAATAAAAAATAACTAAACGGGGGTTTTCATTTAGAATAGATACTTACTCAGATATTTTCGAAGTCGGTGTGCTTTGATTTGTATTGGCTGGCACCGACTTCGAAAAAATCTGATTAAGTATCTATTCTAAATGAAAACCCCCGTTTAGTTATTTTTTACTTTTCAGTGCCTGGAAGTCGATTTTTTTTTTAAGTTTTTATTTTTCCATTTTTAGTGTAGACGTATCATCAATACAAATTAATCAAGCCCAAACACCAGGTAATTGCTGTAAATCGTTAAGGAGTTCCCTCGACTATCTTTCGGGTCCATCATCAGATCGACTCCAGACCTTCATTAAATAGTAGTGCTTTAAAATACCTAATGAAAATGTTGACAAACGCACTAGTCGCTGCTCAATCAAATAATACAAAAAATACAAATCAAAGCACACCGACTTCGAAAAATCTGATTAAGTATCTATTCTAATTGAAAACCCCCGTTTACTTATTTTTTATTTTTCAGTGCCTGGAAGTCGTTTTTTTTTTTAAGTTTTTATATTTAGAAGAATTTTTTTATTATTTTTATTTAGAATAAAATAAAAATAATAAATAATCTAAAAATCAATCCAAAAAAGCGTAAGCATTGAACTATTTTACAACCAAGTTTCAAATAAGACGAGGCTATACATATTCGGTCGGTATTTTTTTAAGTTAATTTACCTTTAACTACAGCATAACCGTTATAACGGTTATAACTAAGTTTAATTTATAGTACACTATAACGTATAATTTCGTTATACATGAGGCCTAATAGAATATAATTATATTTACAGGTGACTGCGTTTACCTGTTTCTCTTGCTTTCTTCTCGGGCTACCAATGTGTTTTAGCGGTGGCGTGTATTTATTTACTTTACTGGACTGGAATACTGCGTCGTGGGCTATACTTCTTATAGGTATTGCTGAGGTAAGTTCCAATTTGAAATTGAGTATATATGTGTGTTACTCCTTCACGTCGAACTGAACGGAATTGGGTAAAATGTCGCACATAAATAAACTATGCTGTAGAATAACATTAGGGTACCGTTAATTATTACCCAATGTGATGCTACGAAAGCGAAGTGAATATGAGCGAAGCGAGCGTAAGTCGCAAAAATGTTCATTTAATCATTTAATTTTAAAGTATAAAAAATATATCTAGTACAAACTAATTTAAAACATTAAGCTTTAAAATTATTTAAGTTCAAATAAGAATTAATTTACTTGTTAATACATTACAAGTTCAAGCCCTAAAAATATTAAATAAAACAAAACTATAACATAATTTGGAATGGAAGACGCTCTTCTGAAACGCTTGCCAAATTTACCTCTTCCTTCGTTGTTTTTGTTTAAACTTGCATTCTCTCAGTTGCAATTTACACTGTCTTATATTTTCAAATATCAGAGTATTCCTCTTAGTCGCTATTTCTAAATATTATATCATGAAGTAAATAATTCTACATTTCCATAATAATATCATTTTCTCCGAAAGCAAATAACGATATTTACAGTATACACGAATATCCCCAAATATGGACGCAAAAATATGCATGCATTTATCACAACAAGTGACTTACCTTCGTTCGCATTGTAAATAAATAAATAAATAAGCCGTTCGTCCGATTGTGATAAAAATTTGGTGAGTTATTCTGTGTATGCAAGCAAAGGTCAAAAAATAAAACATTTTCTTTGTACTAGCGGTATTTAAAGCAGGCTTTAATTTTGCCATTTTCGTCTGCTACAGACATTTTTGTCAGAAAATACTGACACCATATAACTAAAATAATAAATAATCAAAAAGAAAGGTAATCGCGCAATCGAGAATCAAAAAACTGATTCAAACCATACATGTCTGAGCCAGATTCGCATACCGAGCCGATTTTTATTTGTCATGTAGAATATAATATTTACGATAACGTTATTATTTGTCGGCGAAAGAATATATGTATATTGTATATGCAAACGTATGATGTATTAACATACACAGATCAAACATGTATTTCGCATCCAAACCATTATTTTGAAGTTAGTATTAGAGAAAACAAATTTACAAAGCGTTGCAAAACAAAAAAATAAAAACACTATTTTTGCTTAAAAACATCCACATTAACTTCAACTCTGATACACAAATTGCAATCCCGTGAAACGGAAAGCGTGCAAATTAAATTATAACACGGACCCATTTAAATAATTTCAAGACAATCTGAAGGAGAGCTCGTAAAGAATTTCGTCCGTTTCTAACCAATCTTTTTAGACGTACCAATGAATAATATTTTTTTTATTCTTATCTACGCCGCATTACTTTTTTCGAACCATAGATATAATATGTTGATAACGTTCATTCTCTACAATATACATTTGCAGCAACTCCATTGGAAATATTTGCATATTGGATATTTGGGATGGAATTCATCTTGCTGTTGTTTTATTGTACGCAGCGTGAAATTTTAATTCGTAATATTTATTTATGATAGTCCAATACAATAGTAATAAATACTTCGCCTTTAATCTTTACTAATACTAGAGTGGAATTATATTTCTTTTTTTTTTACTGCTTGATATTTAGAAGTTTAATTCAAACAGAATAAAACTGATGTTATATATAGTTTATAATAGAATATATTTTTACTTAATTTTTATCTTGTTTTCTCTACTTTTTATCTAGATTGTTTTCTTGAATAACTAAAAAATCAATGTTACTTAAGTATTTCAATATATGTAATATGTATACTAAAATTATTATAGATCGTTATCTCTAGTAGCGTTGGTATAGAGTCAAACATAACACTAATTATAATTTTAATTGGACCTATGTATTTATATATATATAAATACCTATATATTGAATAATGAACGTACTTACTATGTTTTTGAATAATTAATTTTACCCCAAATAACGTGAATAATCAAAGCTGTTGCTAAGAATAGACCTTTTTAGTGTTCCGTACCCAAAAGGTGCAAACTGAACCCTATTACTATTCCTCCGCTGTCCTACTACCGTCCGTCCGTCGGTCTGTCATAGGGCTGTAACTCATGAACCGTAATAGTTAGAGAGTTGAAATTCACAGAGTATGCATTTCTATTGCCGCTATAACAACAAGTAATAAAAATACAATTAACATTTTTTTATAGTTCTTAATCGATCATCGAAATTAATATACTACATACAATTATAGAAAAGTCCAAAGGTAAAAGTCCAATTTGATAAAATCTTTCTCGCTATTATATTATTAAGTACTTGGGCGACCAAGCTTCGCTCGAAATTTTTGGAAAAACGTACAATTTTCTTTTTTTTAACTAAAAACTAGAATAAACACAAAAAAAAACAAAAGTAAAAACTTTGTATCCGACCGGAATTTGAACCCGAACACCTGTGATTGTCACTCTTGCGCGTGGGCGCTTGAACACGATGCTCATGCCCGAGTAGCGACCACATTTTGCGTGGAATTAATGCGAAAGAAAACCGCATGAAAACTCGAAAACACCCGTTTTCCCATACAAAAAACTAATCTAGATCGATTTCTCGCCCCCGAAAATCCCCACATAAGAAATTTCAGCGAAATCGTTAGAGCCGTTTCCGAGTCGCCGGTATATATAAATAAATAAATAAATATACAAGAATAGCTCGTTTAAAGGTATTAGATTAGACATATAAAGAATTATTAAAACTAATTGACAATTTGCGAAAACATCGCATAAGGTAATATGTATTGTATACAAAAATAACAGATTTAATTTGAATTTAGTTAATATAAAAATAAATTAATTTCAGAAACCATAATACAAATCATTCTTCAGGTAATTTGAATAAATATTGTTAATGGACCGTAATATGAACTTATACTAAAGTTAAAATATAACAATAAATACTTAAAACTGGCCATACGTTAGTCGCACTCGTGCTAGATAGAGCTTTCAATCACTATTCAATAGAAAGTATTGTATACGTATATAGGAAAACGCGTAACATATTGTGTGGTGGAATCCTATACAAATTGACCGATTTTTATGCAAATTTACCAAAGATTATTTTGAAAAGGTGAAGAACTTATGACATTTAATTTAAATGTAAAACACGTAAAAATTAACGATGACACAAGTGCTTGTAGCAACCTATTTGTGCTAATGAAGGATATTTGACTTGGTGATAAGAGCTAAGTCCGATGTTGACGTCTTATACCAACGTTAGTTCCTGACTTAAACAACCAATCTACCACACAATCATTTAAGCAAAATTCTTCTTTATTTCTGATGTTATAGGTACTCTACTCGAGAAAAAAAACTACCTAATATAATTATTACATATAGGTAGCAAGGAGTTTGATATGTCACTGTGATTGCTAATAAATAAATACTATATATGTTCTTCAGTATTTAACCCAGTTTATCCAAAAAATATTAAATCTTCAAATTTACCAACCGGTTATAATTTTATTTTACACTAGCGACTCACCCTGGCTCCGCTCGGGTTCCTCCCTACGTACCTTTTAACGTTTAGTATAGATTTCTCAAAGATGAAATATTTTTCCGCAATAAAAAATATTCTATTTGTTGACTCAGATATTTCATCAAAATCCCTCCAGTGGTTTTCCGTAATGCAGTCACAGACAAACAGATAAAAATTCTAAAAACTATAGACTCGGCCTCTGTATCGATAAGAATGACTATATCAATAATTCAAAAAATATTGAATGTACAGATTGTATTTATTATTCGACTCAGAATTTTATTATATGTAAATAGAATTGATATAAGATTTTCAATAAATATTTCCGACACAATATACCCATTCTCTCACTAAACAATCTACGAACTGTACTATCTCACAAAGAGCAAGTTTTGGAAGTGGTCTAATTATAATGTTACGGAGTGTCATGGACCCACGTCTTGCGAGTTTGAGCTATTATAAAGCTAAACGTGAACATTCTATTGAAAGCCAGAGCTTCTTTATAATTTATACATTGCGAACTGGATTAAACTTTTATTAAATTCATATTTTACTCAAGTACACACTAATACATTTAAAATGTGAAAGTTTATAGGTATGTTTTTTACTCCGTACCCTTAAAAATGAACGAATTTGTATGAAATTCTGAATAGAAATAGCTTGTATGCCGAATGACTATGTTTAATCGACATACCTACAAAATAAGTAAGGCTATGGACATAAACTAGTTTTATATTCTATACATATAATAAAATTCTCATTCGAATCTGTCCATTATTTTTTTTGGGAAATCTAATAGTCATTATCTTAATTCTTATCGAAACAGATAGATAGATTTTTAGAAATTTTGTCTGTCTGTCTGTCTGTCTGAGAACGCATCCCGAGAAAACCACTGGACAGATTTTGATGAGGATGATGATAGCTGGTTATCCGTATTAGCATATAAGATACTTTTTATTGCGGGAAAATATGTCATCTCTAAGACATCTGTACTAACCGTTAAAACCTATCTAGGGACGAACCCAAGCGGAACGAGGCTGAGTCGCTAGTTGTAAATAATATATTATTACGACTAATTACACAAATATAATTGTGCTTTATATTTTCACGCTAATTTTCCTATTTGTATAACAAACGACATGAACTCGATATTAATATCTTTAACCTCAGACTAAGGAATAACATAGGGTCATTGGCTAACGGATTTTATTATAATAAAAATGAATATCTTTCTAAAATAAATATCTAAAGAAAGCAAGCAAGTTCTATGGCAACGTTGAAAAGAGGGTAAACAGTAAAATCACGCAACTTTTTTTTTACTTTGACAATTTTTTTAGCGGAACTTATAACTCATAAGTTAATGAATTCTAATATCGTTACAGGCCACAGCAGTGTCTTGGAGCTACGGCATTAACCGCGCGATGAAAGACTTGGCTTCTATGAATATGAAACTAAATAAAGTGCTGAGATTCTATTGGAAGGCAGCCTGGACGTTTACTGTTCCTGTTTCTAGTCTTGTAAGTAAAGATGAATTAAAATATTTTTCTTGTTTAATATGACATAATAAAAATGGAAATGCTTTATTATATTATAATCTATGCGGAATTTTTATTAAGGGAAATTGCAAATATACTTAATTATATATATAAAACAAATGTACACTTAACTATTACTCTACAAGTCATGTCCGTGTGGAATAGTGGTAAGAACGCTAGCCGCATTCTTCCGCTGAATGGCAATGCCGATTCTTTGGGTGAAAAACGAGCCAACTCCCCTGTTACCAGTAGAGGCTATAAGACGCGGTGCTATGCCTACTTTTGTTTATTTTTATGTTTGAAGAAACTTTATTGTATTATTTAATTTTAGTTTATTTTATACAATTGTATGGGAGATAGTTAAAATACTAATAAATTTTGTGTATGAAGTAAAATTGACAAGCATGAAACCAGGCACAAACAATTAGGTATTATCTAATGATATTTAAAACGAAATTATATGTAAAAATATAATGAGAAAATAATAATAGGGACACGTTTGCAAAGCCATACCGGCCCTTAATTACGGTTCAGGTCTCTGAAAGTAACCAAGGAAAATTATATAAAAAGATTAATATTTAATCTTATGAATATACGTTAGAGTTTTTTTGAATTTTATTTAGGTTAATTAGCAGAATTAGCAGAACTGAACTATTGTATTAACGTGCATCAACTACAAAGTGTCTTTGAATCTTAACATAAAAAATGTTAAAGAAAGTTTATTTTTGCAGACCTTTATATGAAAAAATAACCGTTGGACCGCGATGCTACGAAATATAACGTATTTAATTTAGCCAATAAGCCAATGTTTTTTTCAAAAAAACATTGGCTTATTGACTAAATTCATTGGCAAACATTCATTGTTTTTTGACCTTTTTATTTATTATGATGATCAATAATTTCTGGAAAAACAAGTTCATAAATATTAACTACCATATTTCTTTCAAACAGCAATTATTTTTATTTATATTAGAAAAATTAGCGGCTCACCCTCGCTTGGCTTCGCTCTTGACAAAAAAAAACAAATCGATCCCACGGAACCGTACATTTTTTCGGGATAAAAAGTAGCATATTTATTATTCTGATGTATGTACTATATTATTCTAAAGTTTCATTAAAATCCAATCAGTAGTTTTTGTGTACTAAACTGTATTAATTACCGTAGTTCTTTAACAATCCCACGGGAACTCTTTAATTTTCCGGGATGAAAAATATCTTACATGTTGACCGAGGATATAAGGTACCACCATGCAAAATTTCATTTTAATCGGTTTTACAGTTTCGAAGATTAGCCCGTACGAACAAACAGACAGAGAAACAAAAAATAAAAAAAAACTGAATTTGTTCTATTTCTCTTCTTACATCCCCTGACTCGGTTTTTAGCACTTCTTTTCTATATACAAACATTCGACCTCTACAGTTTTATTATATGTATAGATATAACGTTAATGTAAATCTTTATTTAGAGAAACCAAAGTTAATTACGATTAATCCAGATTTATATATTTAACCTACGTATATACATTTATATAGTTAATTTACATTATATTAGATGGGCGACCGAGCTTTGCTCGGAATTCTTTTTTGTTATACCTATCGTATTTTTTAGATTAAAAAAAAACTTAAAACTACCTCAACGAAATCGTTAGAGCCGTTACCGAGATCGCCGGTATAAATAAATAAGTAAATAAATAAATAAACAAGAATTGTTCGTTTAAATATATTAAATTAACAAAATTGCGTTTATAGTAGGGAAGATAGCGCAGCATTTCACCTATTCATTTTAAATACATTGATTCATAAAAACAATAGTTTACCCCTACTTTGTATTCAGAGCTCCGAGTAATGGTAGACCTAAAGGAAAATTTAGCTTTCAGTACTCTCGTATCAATGAGCTCATTTTTCATCATACTTAAGTAATTAAATAGTGATGTATATGAACTATATTAAATATTTTTAACTACCTATACAGCTATAATATACCACATAAAACTTACGCTGCTGAAATTTTATACTTATTAAGATATAAAGAAAATCGTTAGTCGTATTTTTAACGAGAAGAGAACGTCAGTCATCGTCATAAACTTACTGTGCGCTACGCTACATTTAATAACTTCTTAATATACAGTTCAGTCAATATAAAATTCCTATTAAGTACATGGAAAACAAAATCACTAATTTATTGTTTGTTTTCTTAATTCATTTTATTAAAGTACTATTTACTATATTTAGTTTTGGTTTGGAAGTATTTTTATTTTATACTAGCAAAATCCACGGCTTCGCTCGCGCTAAAACTACAACAAAACAACTTTGAAAAGGTAGGTTTCATACAAATTTTCATCCCTTATTTTATCTCCTAAAGGGATGAATTTAAAAAAAACGCTAAAACACGTATTTATTTCATTGTATTGAAGAGCATTAATACCAAGTTTCAAGAAATTCTGATTATAAATATTTTTTGGGTTGTGTTATAACGTGTACTCCCGTGGGAACGAGATAAGTACCAGGAGAGAGAAGTACCAGGAGCAACCCGGATGGTACAGCGCCCACCAAAGTGGGCCATCTCCCAGTGCGTTTCTTGGCTTCGCGCCCGGCTGAACAGTATGTATTCAGCCCTTTTTAGCGTCCTTCTGCCTCCACTGCCACGGGCTTCCCTTCAATAGGTTCAATTTCCCTAAGGGGGATTAGGCCATAACCCACCACGCTGGCCAAGTGCAGGTTGGTGGACTTCATAATATGTCTCTCGAAAACTTGCTAGGTTCTCTCAGATATGCAGGTTTCTTCACGATGTTTTCCTTCACCGTAAGACAAGTGGTAATCATGTTTGAAATGATTCGCTCATGAAAATATCACAAGTGCGAGACCTGGGATCTTTCTTCACTCGATTTCCTAAACGATCGCGTTACCACTGGGCTACCACTGCCTTAATTAGCGTTCGGATGAACTGCCGAATGCTAATGAGCTCCCCCACCACGACAAGGTAAACGCACGTTGGGAGGGAACCAATTAATATACTGGGCATCTTACCCCAAAATATCATTGGGCATCTCTCCCGATCATTAGAGAGAGATGCCTATCGACTCTGAACACACCCTAAAGCATTTACAATACAAAATGGTAGATTGTTAACGATACAAGATCACAATGTTACATTATGAAACAATTTAATACTATTTAACTAAAGAATTTTATGAAAAAAATTACTGCGAACTATCTCAAAGATTATATTCTAACGTAAAAGTTAACTACACTTATCTTATTTTACAAATTAACACCAAAATATTAATTATAAGTAATATGTCTTTGTGTAAAAACTTCCACGCTAACATTTACTGTTTATTTAGGATAGCTGTAGAGCTAGTTCAGGAAAATTTTTATTTCCACGGGAACACGTCCTAGGAAATTTACATGGCTAATGCTGGCTAAACCTTAAGAGATACATCAAAACAATGTGCTAGAAAATGGTAGGTCTTATAAAGGTCTACAGAAAAAAATTCAATCTATACAATTATAATAAAATTCTAATTGAGTCGAATCTGTACCTTAAATATTTTTTGGGAAATCTTATTGAAATAGACTTTATTATCCATACAGAGACCGAATCTATAGTTTATAGAATTTTTGTGTGTCTGTCTGTATGTCTGTCTGTCTGTCTGTTACCGCATCACAGAAAAACCACTGGAGGGATTTTGATGAAATTTGCTAAATTAAATTAAATAAATACGTGTTTTAGCGTTTTTTGAAATTCATCCCATAAGGAGATAAAATAAGGGATGAAAATTTGTATGAAACCTACCTTTTTAAAGTTTTTTTGTTGTAGTTTTAGCGCGAGCGAAGCCGCGGATTTTGCTAGTAACATATAAGTCTTTTTCCTAAGGTACACACGCAATTTAAAACGTAACGATATTTGAAACGTACCTAGAGTAGCACCCGAGCGAAGCGAGGGTAAGTCGTTAGTCTTATATAAAATTTAATTTTTCCTGTTAACCACCTCAAAATGAAGACAAAAAATTAAATTAATATATCCTTGGGTTTATAAGAAAAACATGCATTTTTTTTCATTCAAACTTTTGTTATTTCTGATTTATCGTTGGCAGCAAAACTTCATATTCTTACGGTCTTTCAGATATCTGCAGTTTTGGCAACGATATCCCAAAACTTAACTAGCAAACATGTTTTTATTTATATTACGGAAATCTTTAAAAGATTTTAAAAGTTTTACTTCATTTTTTTCAGTTCATTTCTATACATTTTAAATAAAACTTTCTTTTCGGATTTTTTCGTAGATTTATTTTAATTTTAGGTTTCCAATCGCGACGTTTCGAATGCTTTACAGCAATCATAGTCACGAGAAAAACTAAGATTTTAGACGTCTCAAGCTTATTATAGACTTATTACGGCTCTGACTTTAACCAGTATATGACCTTTGAAACGTGTGTAAAATATCCGTAAAGATAGTTTTAGTTAAAATTGTCATCAGTATCTTATTCTTATTTTTTTTTTGGTTTGTTTGTGTGCTTATAGTTAATAACATACGTTCTTTACAAAAATCATTCCTTAAATATATACAATATACATATGTATACAAAAAATTAATATACACTTAATAATTACTGTACAAATCATGTACCTACTGTGTAATGTGACAAAAATGCTAGCTGCTTTGTCTCATTGAATGGCAATGCCAATTATTTGAGCATAAAACAAGGTGTTATGTCTCTTAAGAAGTTTTTAGCTTTGCCTCCCTTGGACAGGGATTTCACAATACAAATTGTATGAAGGAATAATTTTAAACACATTAAATTGGAAAACATACTTACGTTTCTTAAGCAGTTCAGACCTCCTTGACCATAAGAGGTCTTGTCATTGTCATTGGACGCCATCTCACAGTTGATTAGGTCGAACTTTGTAGGACGAACTTTGCGTCTATATTAAAGGTCAATCAATTGACACATAGCCAGCTCTCAAGAGCTTGTCTGATTTTCAAATCATCATATAACTTATTCATAGGATAAAATATGATAGTATTAAATAGGTCAGAATTTGTTTTATATATAAGTTTTACATATCTTTCCCTTTGTTTCCTTAACATTTATACAAACCCCTTGAGGTATTGTATATTAATAATAAAAGGATTTCAAATCAGTTCTTAACAGGTTAAAGGCAAACTTCGTGCTTTTAATAATATTTGATGACGGCTAAAAAGCTTTATTATATTAATTTTTGTTTTCAGGGTATCCTTATATTTGTTTTCTCTGACTGGAAATCGCCATCATATGAGGATTATGTATTTCCTCTGTTTGCTGATCTGCTTGGTTGGGCGGTTGGACTCTCTACGCTTGTACTATTTCCCATTGGCATATTCTGGGCTTTATGCAAAGGATATGTAAGTTTTAGTTATATTTACATTAAAAATTACTTAGAAATGCTTATTTTCTCATTTAAAAAATTCTTTATTCTAATATATTATAGTATTTTTCAAAATGTTTTAATATAAAGTAGAAACCATAACAATTCGTGACTAAAAGTCAAGGTTTTGATGCATATCTACCAATAAGCTCCAGTCACGCACAATCAATTAACAGCAGGTTAAAAGTTGACATGGAATTGTTTCTTGGGCGCATTAACAGTAAATAACCACTATTTACAGTCTAATGCTTAGTTTAAGTAAAAATATTCGTAATATAGTATTTTAATATCTATATTTTAGTATTTAAATAGCCTGCTCAGGATTATGATAGGCAAGCTATTTGAGGCGCATTTATCTGTTATTGAAACTTTATAAAAATATGTTTCATCTGGTTAACAGATCGGTGAAAGTCGTGGTATATTCGGCTCTCCGGCTTTTGGTTCTCACAATCAGTAGTTTTCTTTCAATTAAATAAGAATTTGACATCTATACATATAACAAAATTCAGAGTCGAATCTGGACATTAAATATTTTTTTGGAAAATTTTATTAAAATAGTAATTATTATCGATAAAGAGACCAAATCTATAGTTTTTAGAATTTTTGTCTATCTGTCTGGAAACGCATCATGAGAAAACCACTGTACAGATTTTGATGGTGTGATGATAGCCGGTTATCCGGGTCAACATATAGAGTACTTTTAACTGCGAGAAAAATATTTCATCGCTGAGAGATTTATACTAACCGTTAAAACGTATCTAGGGACGAAGATGAGTCGCTAGTACTTTATATGGAACGTATATCAAATGTATATATTAGTTAGTTAGGAAAACAAGAGATACTCGTAGATAGATTATTAGGATCCGTTTTGATTTTACCTTTAACTCGTTGAATTCTATCCAATCTAGACTGGAGCATAAAAAAACCTATTTACATATATTTAAAAAGTACATTTAAATATTTGTAAATATGGAAATATGGGAGAGTAAAGGCTTTATTTATTTATAAAAAAAAAGTTTTAAATTTTTCCGTTAGCACGGCACAATATTATTTTATGAAGGAAAATACTTCGTCATCCTTTGAACTTCATCCGTATTTTTTATAAATGTTAATAAATATGAAAATATTAAAAGAAATATAGTAATCATCAATGTAATTATATAAATATTTTATTTATATTCCCACAGAGAGGCAAAGAATTATTCACTCCAACCCAAAGATGGAAACCAGCTTCAAAAACACTAGATGTGGTGGACTCTAACATCTCCCTGAATAACACAGAAAATGCTGAAAACAACATAGATTATGTGTTATGACAAAAAATTGTATTTCTAATACTTCATAGTTAATTTAGGAAATTTAACAAACTGAAAGTTCTATAATATTATCTATCTAATATATTTAAATGAGCAATTCTTGTATATTTATTTACTTATTCATACCGGCGATCTCGGGAACGGCACTAACAATTTCGCTGAAATTTGGTATGTGGAAATTTTCGGGGGCGAAAAATCGATCTAGATTAGTCTTATGTCTATGAATACGTGTGTTTTCATGCAGTTGTCTTTCGGATTATTCCACGCAAAATATGGTCGATAATTTCTCATGCTTGAGCATAAGCATCGTGGTCAAGCGGCCAAGGTGCAAGATTGACAATGACAGGTGTCCGGGTTCGAATTCCGGTCGGATACAAAGTTTTTATTTTTGTTCAAGCTTTTACTTTTTTATCCAAAAAACGATATAACCAAAAAGAACTCCGAGCGAAGCTCGGTAGGTCAAGTACTAAATATATAATATAGATTCGTCTACATTCGTCATGAATGGACTTAATTGATAAAAATAATCTATACAGATAAATAAAATTGGAGTGTCTGTTTGTAATATTAAAATAACCGCTTTTTACTAAATGCATATGGATGTATACACGGTACATATACCAAAACAATATTTTTTACAATTTTTGTCTGTCTGTCGGTCTGTCTGTCTGTCTGTCTGTCTGTTTGTTCCGGCTAATCTCCGAAACGGCTTGAGCGATTTTGACGGGACTTTCACTGGCAGATAGCTGATGTTATAAGGAGTAACTAACTTTGGCTACTTTTATTTTAGAAAAAGAATCAGGTTTCCGCGAAAAAAAATTAAAACCCATGAAATTGTGAACAAAATCCACGTACGGCGTACGCACCCGAGCGAAGCGAGGGTAAATCGCTATATAATTTAAATTAATATCTTAGTAGTAACAAGCTACTATTTATGTATACCTAAACATAGCTAACCGTGAAAATAACTAAACTCAGCCCGTCCCGAAACTCGAAACCAGGACCTCCAGATGTCCAACCGTACATGCTAGCCACTACACCACCTAGCTAAAAGCCATATGTGGGAGTTGAACCTGTAACCTAGCTGCAAAAGTTAATTTATTTATAGCTGAACCAAACCTATAATTAATGTTGTTTTATAAAATAATACTTTTTGCCCTCAGCTTCGCTCGCATGATAAGTAGGGCGGGGAGTAAAGTAGTCTATGTCCGTCCGAATCATGCAATTTACATATGTCCTTGCCAAATTTTATCAAAATATGTTCAGCGGTTCAAGCGTGAAAAGGTTTATAATATTAGTATGGATAATTGTTTAGTATGCGATCGGCATAACTTTGTTTCGATGTATTATTTAAGTTTTTTAAAGAACTAGCGATTCACCCTCGTTTGGCTCTAATCAAATCTACAGCAACAACTTATTACACTTTTAAATCAGATTAATAAATTATATGACACGACTCCATGCCACGTACGTAGGATACGAATGATGGTACTATATTAAAAAAATTAACTCTGTCAGATCAATGTCGCAACCTAAAAGATAAACACTTAAAAATAACTTGTTATTTAAATAGGATAGTTAGTGCTTGTGCATGTGTTTCTACAGGTATATAAAATAATATACATATTAGGAATATGTTAAGCATATTGAACTGGATGACTTAATTATGACATCATGTAGTAGCAACAATCGTTTTCTGCGCTGGGCATTTCTCTTATGAGTAATAAGTATTAGTCCCTAAGGAGATAGGAAATATATAAATTAAACTACGAGGATAAATAAATTTTATATATATAACACACGTATATTTTGTTTTATTTTTTCATACTATATAATCATGTATCCATATAGTCAACAAGGTCGTATCGGTTTTGAGTTTCGAAAAAAACGTAAATTTATTCAGAATTTAGTTATACAATAAAATGTAAATAAAAAATTGATGTATAAAATATCATAAAAAAGGATAATACAATGGTAGCCCAGTGATAACGTGCTTACTCGGGAAACCAACTGAAGCGGGTTCTAATCTCGGATCCCGCACCTCTGATATTCTCATGTGGGAATCATTTTCAACATGATTACCACTTGCCTTACAGTAAAGAACACATCGTAGGGAAATCTGAATGTCTGAGAAAACCTAACAAAATCTCTAAAGACATATAAAGTCTGCCAATCCACACTCGGCTAACGCGGTGGACTATGGCCTGATTTTCCTTGTAGCAAAAACAGGCTCGTGGTCAACAGTGGGACGTGAAAAAAACGAGCAGACAGACCACCTGATGGAAAGCAGTACCTGTCGCCCATAACACCTACGGTTCATGCACTTAGGTTTTAAGTAACAAAAATGGAGAATCACAGGTGCGTTATCACTGTGAGGACTAAGATGATATGCCTCTTGCCTGTAATTGCGCTGGCTACCTTACCCTTCAAACCGGAACACAACAATGCAATCATTGTTGCTTGGCGGCAGAAATAGATAAGGGGGTGGTACCCATCCAGTCGGACTCCTCAGGCTTGACAGAGTCCTACCACTGGTATGAAATGGGGTGGATGAACTTTAACAAGCCTTTTTAATGTTGAGGTAAGACTAAATAAAAAATCTATATGTTTATCAATTACCCATACTCGTTTATTATAATGCCCCACCAAATAATTTTCTTATAAAAAGACAAAATAATAGTAACTAAAAGTAATGTAGTTTAATATAATATCCTAATAGATTATGAAGTTACAAAACTTTATTTGACACCATTGAACTAAAAAAATAATGTTAGAAGCAAGAAGCATCCAAATAGCAGTGAAAAATTAAAAGAACAGATTTAAATTTTATTCTCTTCTCCTTTCCCACACTACAATGACAAAATGTGTAAAACAATATATCTTGTGTTCAAATACCAGCAAGATTAACCAGCCAGTTCACAAATATCACTCGAAAATCTCATAATTATATTTTCATCAAAACCCGCCTTAAAACCTTTATTATCTTCATAAGAATCGGCGACTCCAGTCTTAATATTCAAAACTTTCAAGTTATCAGAGATAGCTGATCCCTTTTAAATTGAACTAAATAATATTGTAGGTTTTATCTGGAATTACTTTCACGAAATCCTTTTTATCTCATTGTCTTCAACCCATTTTGACTTTATAATGATAAGATTTTCCCGTGGGATAGATTTGTTTTTGATTTCGCTAGTCTTTTATTAAATGTGTTATGAAATTGTGAAAATATATTATGAAATTTAATCATCAATTTAATCTTATTAATAAAGAGTATTTTTCTTAAAATAGAAGAAATATAATAAAAGTACCTACATATATAATCAATATTTCGACTGGAAGATTGTCTCATTTGATCTATTCCAAATTATTGCAAATCTATCTTAATATGATAGTATAAATGTGAAAGTGTCCTTGTTTGTTTGTTCTTCTTTCACATCAAAGAGAGAAAAACGGATTGGTGTGATTTTTTGTGTGGAGATAGTTGGAGGGCTGGAGAGTGACATAGGCTTTTAGAGATACGGGAGATAATCTCGTCTTTTATAAATCTTTTTATATAAGTGTAAGTCTGAGAAGCCTAGGAAACTATTATTTTTCTAATCGGAAGTCATTCAATTTTTGATGTATTTTTTGAATATGTATTATGTACTTATTTAGAAAGTTTTGTTCTAAAATACAATTTGACTACGTAAAACAATTGAATAAAAATATCTGTAAGCTTTACACATATGCTAAGAGTAAGCAAAATTAAAATTTAATCTGACAAATTTTGCCTTTATAAACTTTATACTGTTAACTATAGTTTTGACATTTCTAACATAGAGGGTAATGTATAGACACTTTCATTAAGTCAGAGAATCTCTACTACTTCTCCTGTACAAGTTTGCACCTGTTCTCGAAACTTTGAGCCTTACACTGAACTTTACAACTGCACCAACTTAGGATGTTATTTGTGATTGGTAACAAAAGCTTTGCTTTATAATTTTCGTCATAAATATTCATATAGTCGGAATTTTAAGCACAGTAACTTGCAATATGTTACGTTAATATGTTTTTATAACTAGTGACTCACCCAGGCTTAGCTCGGGTTCGTCCCTAGGTACGTTTTAATAGTTATTGTTATAGATTGATAAGTATGGAAAAGTAGGTTACTTACCTACTTACCTTTGAAAAAACTATAAATCATCCTTTATTTTACCTTGTTTTACGGTCATAAACTAAAAAACCCCTTACTACTACGTTTTATTATTTCTTACTCAAATTATAGAATATTATGAATTTTTTGTCGTCAATTTGAAAAATTATATAGGTTTCATTTTTTCGATAAATAGTATGATATGTCCTTCTCCAAGGTCCCATCCCTCTGTACCAAGCTTCATCAAGATTGGTTTAGCGGTTTATGCATGAAAACGTAACAGACAGACAGAGTTAGTTTCGCTTTATAATATTTGTGTATATAGATTAGTGACTTAACATCACTTCACAAAATTTTATCATAGTCCCTAAATTTTTTCAAATCAATTTTCTGAAAATCGACTAAATAGCCGTTTAAGCATAAAGCAGTAACATATGTATATATACAGACTATCACATTAATAATAGTAGTTTCGACATAAATATTTATATATTATATAAATATTCATTATTGAAGTATCATACATCGTTATTTGCAAATAATATTATCAATACTAACACAGGTACAGTACAAGTACATTATTTACATGAAATAACATTCTTCTTAGTTTTCTAAAATTATATTTCACAAATCTTTAAGCCAATTTGCGTTATTATTTACGTCTTTGAAATTGTATACTTACGAAATAATTTTATCTAATATGTTAAACATATGATGATGAAATCTGCAGATGACGGAACTTCTTAACGGACAGAACTGATCAAGTATAAGTCAAGATCATATATCTTGACTAATGTAAATATAATGGTGCATATAACTATGCAAATGTTCTGCACTATCGACCAAATTAAGACTTGATCCAGAGATAAACAACCCTAGCATATTTATGGTTATACGAGCGTGTAGAAACTTACCCTTGCTTCATTCGCATACATCCCTAGTTGCTTAATAACCAACTCAAAGCCTAACTGTATACTAAATTTCATCCAAATTCGTCCAGCTGTTTCGGCGTGAAATAATAACAAATATACACACACTACACAAGCTTTTGCATCTAAAATAGCTGTCTGAGTGTATTAAATTAAAATTTTGACGATCATATTGATTTCAATATGGAATTTCATGTGAACATTTCAATGAAATAAGATAGAAACAATTCCAATGGCGCAATGGTTTACAATACATACAATAGTATCCACCTACCAAATACCATATATAAAAGAGAATTTAGAAATAATTATAACTTAGGAATACAATGAATTTAAAATAATAAACCTTTTAAACTTTTAATTATCATATTTTATTATATTCTAATTTTACACCATATAGATATAGACACATGTCCGTCTTGCGAGTCTTGTGACATATCATTTCGTTTTCATTTTCTCGCCGATATCTCGACGTCATCAATAATCTACACATATAATAAAATTGTAACTAAACCGAATCTGTAGATTAAATATTTTTTGGAAAATCTTATTGAAATAAACTCTTACTTATAGAATCTTACTAAAACATTATTATCGATACAGAGGCCCAATCTATAGTTTTTAGAATTTTTGTGTGTCAGTCTGTCTATCGGTTCGTCTGGGAACGGATCATGAGGAAACCACAGGACAGATTTTGATGTAATTTGGTATGATGATAGCTGGTTATCCGGGTCAACATATTGGATACTTTTTATTGCGGGAAAATATCTCATCTCTAAGAAATCTATATTAAACCTTAAAACGTATGTAGGAACGAACCCGAGTGGAACGAGGGTGAGTCGCTAGTCTATAATATTACAATGTTTTGGCCCTTGATGCCCTTGATGGGCTATCAATTGTCACTCGATATTGCCGTAATTTTGAATATGAACTTTAAATGTAAACAAATTTAATTTCTATTTTCAACACCCAACTCAATTACAACGTTGTTCAACTCAATTGCATTGTTGTGCTTGTAGCCCTTTAGAAATATTGTATTAGCTGAGTTAGTCATTCTTTGTTTAATCCTATTGAAAAAAAACGTCTACAGTATGATTTATACCAGAATGTCTCAATGGTATCACGCTCGCAGATCGGCAATTGATGTTAGATCTAACTTTGTAGTCACCGTCTCATATTGTAAATTAGTCCGTCGCCGCCCCCAGTTTGTCTTTGGTCGGACTTATCTCAAAACTGAATCTGAACCTGTACAAATTTCATATGATTTTCTCATTAATCACATGAGCCCACATGACAAATTAATATCATGCACAGATACTATAATTATAAATATAGTATTGATACGTCATGTACGTAATATATATATATTTATTTATACATAGTATATGTAAGCACGTGTAACCATATCTACATAAATAAACTTATATTATACACGGAAATCATAAATTCAATACAGATATTGATTTATTGTAGAGATTTTACTAACAAGCTCTAAAGACTACAATTTTCTTTAAAAACGTTCCCCTAGTACAGACCTTTTTATATTAGCATGGAGCTATAAAAACAAGTATCTAAGTAAGAAACATTGCTTATTAGACTTAATCGTAGAGGGGATAAAACTATATGAGCATAAAAAATAATACTTTCTTAGACTTACGCGAATATTTGACACTTTAAAATAAAACTATCTTTTCGGATTTTTTTGCGGGTTTATTTTGATTTTTGGTTAAATGATCTCTCCTGTGGCCATGCTGTAAAGCATTCAAAATGTCGTCTCCAAAAATCAAAATAAATCCGCGAATAAATCCGAAAAGATTTTATTTAAAGCGTTAAAACATCTTAAAATGCACTTCCTATCAGAAATGCAGATGTTATGAACCGACATCATAAATATCTTGAAGAATCTAGGTCAAAAGTCATACATAAGAAGTCTCACTGCCTCGTGACACTGGAACAAATGACTTGGCCCAAAATAGAAATTCACTTTTATAAAAGTAATGGTAGAGTTCACACAAAACTAAATGCACTTGAGCGAAGTTGGCCTCTTGAATTTACGCACATAATATCGAGCTCAAAATATTTAGTGTATTATTAGATTACTAATATAAATTCGAAAGTTAGTATGTGTGTACGTATGTATGCTTGTTACTAATTAACGCTTAAACGGCTAGGCCGATTTGGATGAAATGTAGTGCACAAATAGTCTATGAACTGAAGTAATACATATGTAGGCTACTGTTAGAAAGAAGAGCGTAAAGAATACAAGGTTGCGCCTGACATTTGTGCGTGATCAATGCATCGCTTAATTTTAGCAGCAGAGGGTGGTCAAGTGCAAGGCAACGGATCGCTGGTCGGCCAGAACGATTCACTCACGTTACAAATCATGGTTTATTGTCGGGCTAGCTCTGTCTGTGTACCTATTTGACGACACATTTGGCTCAGTTTGTAGCGATTCTACTTGTTGTGCCAGCGGTCGCAGGTTCTAGTCCCGTTGGGGGCTCCATTCTTCATTCATTTGTGTAATAATTTGTACTCTAGTCATGGGTATATATATATATATATATATATATATATATATATATATATATATATATATATATATATATTCGTCTCAGCCGAAACACGTCCACTGTTGGACATAGGCCTCCCCCAAAGATTTCCACGACAACCGGTCTTGTGCCATCCGCATCCAGTGGGATCCAGCGACTTTGACCAAGTCGTCGGTCCACCTTGTGGGAGGCCTGCCCACGCTTCGCCTTCCGGTACGTGGCCGCCATTCGAGAACTTTGCGTCCCCAACGACCGTCCGTTCTACGAGCGATGTGCCCCGCCCACTGCCACTTGAGCTTGGATATTCTGTGGGCTATGTCGGCGACCTTGGTCCTTCTGCGTATCTCCTCATTCCTGATTCGATCTCGCAGGGAAACCCCGAGCATAGCCCTTTCCATTGCTCTTTGTGTGACCTTGAGCTTTCTTATCAGGCCCATCGTGAGCGGCCACGTCTCTGTGCCGTATGTCATCACTGGCAACACACACTGGTCAAAGACTTTTGTCTTGAGACACTGCGGTATTCGGGACGAGAAGATGTTGCGTAGCTTCCCAAAAGCTGCCCATCCGAGTTTGATTCGTCGATTGACCTCTTTCTCGAAGTTGGACCTACCTAGCTGGATAGTTTGTCCCAGGTATATATACTCGTCTACAACTTCGAGAATAGAGTCGCCGATAGAAACTGGAGTGGTTGCAACATGGACATTTGACATAAGTTTCGTCTTATCCATGTTGATTTTTAGACCAACTCGTTCGGAGACCCCATTGAGGTCATTAAGCATTGTACTGAGGTCCTCCATAGTCTCAGCCATAACCACTATATCATCGGCAAACCGAAGGTGAGTGATGTACTCGCCGTTAATATTGATGCCCAGTCAGTTCCAGTTATATATATATATATATATATATATATATATATATATATATATATATATATATATATATACATATATATATATATATATATAAATAAATATATATATACATATATATATATATATATATATATATATATATATATGTGTGTGTGTGTATTAGCCATGTGGTGTACATAACAGGAGCCTCGTAGCTTACCATGGAACTAGATGGTGCTGTGTGTTAATGGCCCAATATAATTCTATTAAATTTATATTTATATTAAACTAATTTAATACAGTCCACTCTTTAATTTATTCTCTTTAATGTAGTCAGATTTCCCTATCACGTAGTGTACAGAGCACTGTCTCCATCAGTAGTTACCCCAGTTAATAATAAACGAATATTTACTAATAATATACTGAGACCGTTCTGTTAATTTCGATGAACAAATATTTTCATCGACCTGTCTGAGCAAATCTAAAATAAATAACCCTAAAACAATTACATTAAAAGCCTTCTACAAAGCTATTGTGTTCTTTTAGTGTAATAAAATTAGCAGATTGGAAGGAGATTAATTTTTATAAAACTCTAAGTAGAATTTATTGTTTTATCTGTTGAACTTTCTGTCCTTAATTTCCAATATAGCCTATTAATACTCTGATCAAAATAGACATTCGCCCTTGCAAAAATTCCCAAGAAGCTGAAAATTTGTATGAACGTTAGTGATACTATTATAATGAAATTGTGAAAAGTCTCCATCGAGCCCATTTGGGCTGTAAAGTGGTATTCTCTATAATATTCACACGTTTCCACGCCTCCTATGAGGTAATACACTTGGCGCGTTTTTTTTTTATACTATAATAAAGCAGTAACTAAGCAGTAACATATTATATACACAATATAGACCCCAAAATAATAGTTTAAAATTTTTTGTTTGTTTGTTTGTGTGTACACGTTTCACGTAAAAAGTAATGAACCAACTTCAACAAAACTTGGTGAAGTGATAACTTATTACTCGTGTCAACATTTAGGATACCTTTTACTTTAGGAAAATCTTACCTTCCCTCGGGAAAACACAATAACTGGTTTTATCGAGTCGTCCTTAGAAACCTTCCGCTGGCTAAATCTTAAGACATAATATATTAAACAATTGTAGATCATGAAAAGTCCTACAGAAAAGTCTTCAATAATATACATATATCTATCTCCTAAGGTAATTTCGCAAATGATATTATTCTTATCTATACATATAATAAAAATGTAACTAAACCAAATCTGTACATTAAATATTTTTTAGAAAATCTTATTGAAATAGACTATATTATCGATACAGAAGCCAAATTTCTAATTTTTAGAATTTTTGTCTGTCTGTCTGTCTGTTACCGCATCACGGGAAAACCATTGGACAGATTTTGATGGAATTTGGTATGATTATAGCTGGTTATCCGGATCAACATATAGAATACTTTTTACTCCGAAAAAACATCACATCTCTGAGGTAAATGTTAAAACGTAACTAGAGATGAACCTGAGCGGAGCGAGGGTGAGTTGCTAGTCTATACATATAATATAACTAACTTAGTCAATTCGATATGCGCGTTTCACGCAAAAAATACTGAACATCAACATTTAGGATGAGTTAGAATTTTATTATATGTAAAGATTATCATTTAGGTACATATTTCCTATTGCAAAATTCGTGTGTACATTTCCATTTAGTTCGTATATACGTGGTTAGTTTTATGGAAGCGAGAAGAACGTTTGAATCAATTGTAATTAAGATCTACTTGTTCTAGTGAAAATAAATTTAATTATGTTTATGTCTCTTATTCAAGCACTACCTAAGTATTCAAGTACCCCAATTATCAAGTTATTGTTACAGACGAAAAGGGTTTAGGATTATTTCTAAAGAAAACTTTAACTCTATTATAATAAATTGTTTTATAATACTATGGTACTTAAGACACGGTAGACGATTTACTAGAAACTGGAATTCCAGTTACTCACTGCGCTATTGACAATATAATAGCTTCACAATAGAATGGCCGTGCCTGACTACTTCAATAAAATTTTCAGCGTGGAAATGACAAGATGATACGCGCTTTATCTTAAGCTTCAGTTAATTTTGCTCTTGCGATTTGCTCATATTACCTAGAAATATAGTCATTATTTAAGTACAAAATAGTTAATATAAAATTATTATATTTTATCAATTTTTCTTCTCTTTAGCTTTACGTCCTGAAAATCGTGTGATTTTTTGCTTTAAATTCGACAGGATTCGCTAATAACTATCAATATGATGACACGTTTCGCTCAGTTTGTAGTACTTGCTGTGCCAACGGTCACGAGATCGAGTCCCGCTAGAGGCATTCATATGTGTGATGAGCACGAATGCTTGTACTCCAGTCATTGGTGTTTATATTTATAATATGTATGTATTTAAAGTTATACATATACGTATAGTGTATCAACTATCTGGTATCCACAACATAAGTTTCTGTAGCTTACCATGGAACTAGATGGTGCTGTGTGTTAATGTCCCTACATATTTATTTATTATTAGTATTTATTATTTGCTATATGGACTCATTTTTCATTTAAAGGTAAACGTTGCAAAGCATCTACCTAACTAGCATCACGGGTTCGATTTTATACAGAGGAGATAGGATAAATGATTTCGTCAGATTGTACTTGTCAGATTGTACAATGCAGTGTTTCAAAAAGGTGGAAAGTGGCATTATTGCTTATGGAGAGTAAGAACGTATTATTCACTTGTTTATCTATAACATTCCGTGACACTAAACTTTTAGTTACAATCAAACGATCTTTAGTGTATTGCAGGTATGATAATTTTCATCGTACATTATGCAATAAAGCATTAGATTTTAGAACTAAGGCTAAAACAGCTTTTATTTAGTTCTTAAAATTACATTCAGAATGACCTAATTCTTGAGGCTATGGGAATTAAAATTATTTATAACTAGCGACTAGCGTAAGTTTTATTTTTTGAGCGGAACCCTAATTCTATTACTAAAATAAAAGTAGCCTTAGTTACTCTTTATAACATCAGGTATTTCGCAGATTAACCGAAACAAATAGACAGATAGACAGTCAATTTTTTTTTAATTGTGTTTTTCTTATAAGTACCGCATACAATTGCATATAATGCTGTTATTAAAAAAACTGTTATTTTGACAATACAAACAGACACTTCAATTTTATTTACCTGTATAGATTTATAAATCACTTCTATAAGCTATAATATGATATAAATAAATTAATAAAAAACCTAATAAAAACAACATCTGTATATTTGTACGCTTCTAACTCGGAAACTTGTCCAATATACATATTTTTTTCTAGAATATAAGATATACAAATTTTAATTCATATCGGAAGAAATATCGACGTGTGAAATCGGGCGCAGTAGATATGCAGCCGTGATTAGTACATTGTAAAAAGTCGATCGTCTTAAGCAAATCGCAGGCTTACCTTTGCACCTAATGCGAGTTTAACATTGACGTAGATTCAATACAATTCTCGAAAAATAGGGGTACCCTTGCATAAATTCCCAAGAAGCCGAAAATTTACCTGAACGTTAGGTATACCATTATAATGAAATTGTGAAAAGTCCCCATCGATTTTTGTTATGTCATTTTTGTAAATTGTGAGTAGGCACTGTCTGTAACAAGTATAGAACGCCTTTGAGATGTGTAACACCTTAGTCTCTCCCGTTACCATGATTGCTGTAAAGCATTCGAAACGTCGGGAGCCAAAAATCAAAATAAATCCGCGAAATAATCCGAAAAGATAGACAGTATGTCAGTACTACAGGCATTAAATAGCAATTCTACCACTTCAGGTATGATCTATGAATGTCATAACGCCTTGATACTGGTAAGTGACCGAAATGATGTCACTATACAATGGATCAAAAGCCACAGCAAGTCGTGGGGCAATGACAGGGCCGATGAGCTAGCAAGAACATGGTTCGGACATGAGAGCTATAGGACCCGAGCCCATCGTGGCGCTACCTTCCTGCTGGCTCAAAGGCCAAATACGACAACGCACACGACGATTTATGCAAGGTCAAAGTTCGCAAAAAGTGTTTTTCTTTTTGGATTTTTCAGCGAAACGGTTTATTTTATGATAAAAAAAAATAGTTCAGACAAAAATTGTAGATCATGCAAATTATCCATATAAATTGTTCTGACACTATTTTCCTAAGATTCGAAAGTTTTGATTTAAACGTTCTTCTTGATTAAATGATAATCTATACTACAAACTATATAGAAATGCTATCTATATAATAAAATTCTAACTCATTCAAATCTGTACATTAAATATTTTTTGGAAAATCTTCTTGAAAAAGTCATTTTTATCGATACGAAAAACGAAAATCTCATCACGAAAAAACCACTGGACAGATTTTGATGTAATTTGGTATGACGATAGCTGCTTAACCGGATCAACATATATAGGATACGTTTTAATGCGGGAAATATCTCATCTCTGAGAAATCTATACTAAACGTTAAAGCGTTAAAACGTTACTAGTGATTCGCTAGTAAATAAACATAAATCTCATGTTAGAAAAAGAGTTAGAAATTAAAAATAGTGCTACAGCGTATCATCCAGGCCTTCAAGTTAAAAATTTTCTTATGTGACTTGTTCATTCATATCACTGTGTATTAAAGAGACGTTAGAACGCTTGCTCCATTGTTCGATAGTGGAAAAGTCACAAAGGCGGATATTGGACGGTGGATGCGGACACGTTATAAGCGGACACAGACAAGTGTATCCACTCTGAATGAAAGCATTTCACTCGTTTGATTTCCATTAAATACAACTCTATGATGTGTTTGGGGGTTCGTCTGTTTTACAGCCACTAGACCCTCACTTTTAAGGAGATTCAGTTAAGAGATATTAAAAATTTAGATGTTTGTGGTCGTTATTTTGTAATTTTTTTTAAACTGAAGATATTATCGAACATACCGTCATCGAAAATACACTTGCAACGTTTCGTTTCAATATGACAAATAAATGTAGATAAAAAATAACTTACTAGAGTTGTTCACATATTTGAAATTTCATGGCGTTTTCCTGATCTTCTCCAAAATGGTATTCTCTATATTAAAGAAAATTATATGGGACCACCTCGGTATCCGTCTTAATAGTTAACAATTCAATTAGAAGACAACAGTTAGGAGAGATTAAACAATTTTGGATTTACGTAATCGTTTTTGAAATTATAGTATAAATGACATAAATGCCTTTCGGAATTAGATAAACTGCTTATACTGAATCCGACGTGAAATATAAGGGTACGATGCCTATGATAACGGAGCAGAAAAGTTATAACTCATCAAAACAAAACCAGTATGCTTAAATTGGAAGTTTAGTGGACATCGAGGAGTTCCACTACACATCTCTTAATTTGACCATTATACTAGCTTTGTGATAAATAGTTACCTATTTTAAAGACATACTCTTTCAAAGCTATAAAAAGAACACTAAATAAAAGCTATTGCACTATGCATCATTTCGCAAAAATTTTACATAAAAGAAATTCTTCTGACTCGTGAAGGATTTCAACCTTCGCCCTCCGATGGTCAAGTAATTTATTATATCGGCGCTCTAACCTACTGAGCTAACGAGTCTTGCTATATTCCACCCAAAAATAGCGAGCATATTCCGTAAAATGACGTAATACCACGTCATCAACCAATGAGGTTTGTAAAATATACGAGAATGTGCGTTTTGTAAATTACATTAAAATTATTTTTACATTAGCAGAATAAAACTGAAAAAACAGACACGATTGTGAGTTTTTCCGTATAAATGCAAGATATTACAAAAACTATTTTTAATTATATACCTAACATCGCTACTAATTTCAACTACTGTGACGAACATCACTTCCTTCCGCTAAAGTAACTATCGAACAGCTTAAACCATTGAAATAACTGTACTTAATTTAAATATCATATTTTAATATTACCAGGTTAATGAAAAGTAAAACAGTTAAAAGATTAATCTGATGGTAGCATGAATAGATTCATCTTTATATCACGTTACTCCTGGGTAAATTGGTCTTGTATGTATGTGTGTGTACCTACCTATTAAGTTTTTGTAATTAAATTAATTCGTTATATTGTATACCTACGGGATTATTTATCATAGAAGTAAAGGTAAAGTATCCTATCCTAAATAAGTCGATGTGAAAGTTCGCTCTCGTGTGCATTTTTATTTAGTTCGAAACCATGAAATATTCTTTTTGTTTTATCTGATAAAATTGCCTGCTAACTGATTAAAATAATACATAGCATCGATTTAAGTGAAACAAAAGGTATACAATGTTAAGACCATATTGGCAATCCGTCAATCAGTTCTCATATGAAGCGAGTCGAAAATGAAAATAAATTCTTAAATATTAAATGATGAAATCACAAACACACAAATTCGACCTCATTGTTATATTGTATTCGTATCTATACATACATTTTGTTATCAAGGCTAACAACGAGTTATTCATGTGATCTTTTCACTGAAACAATGTATCCATTAAAAATGCAGGAAGGCAGAACATATATTAATATGTACTAGCTTACCACTTCAGTTTCGCTCGTGTATTTTTGTAGATTATTTTTATAACTAGATACTTCTGTGTAAATATTTTGCACAGAAACGTAAACTATCTATACCATGTAATGCTATGTTAAAAAAATGTAAATCTTTAATTAAAAATATTACTTTAAAAGAGCAACTGCTGAGTTTCTCGTCGACTTTCTCAGCAGAACTATCTTTTGAGCAAGTGGTAAATTCCTCACGGACTTACATACGTACTGGTATTTAATTAAAACTTTTAAAATGTAAAGACTAACCATGAAAAAATGCTTGTAAAAGTATATTTGAATAAAGTATATTTTGATGTGATTTAATATTTAAAACAACAACTGTTAAGTTTTTTGCTGGCTCTTCTCAGAACTGCTTCCCGTACCGGTGGTAGCTTCCTCACGGATTCATTACACTGACTTGACTGATGTTTAAATTACATTTGCGAATCAAGTGTGATTATATAAGTCTAATTAAATGAAGTAGTAATTTCATTTCATTTCATATCAATTGAATAAATCACTGTATACAAGCTACGAAGTAGGCAAATAGTCGGAATTATATACTTATAGATCTATCTTGTAGCAGCTCTCGTATTATTTCGAATTGTATGTATTATAGTAACCATAAATAACCAGATCAGTAGATTTTAGTTCGGAGAGGTAATAGAATATCCATCAATACTCAATTATTTCGGACGCTTGTTACAAAGATTGAGGAAAACATATTACGTTACAATGATTATTATAGTATAAATAATTTCATATCAATACAAAATGTTATGATAAATAAATGATGATTAACAATTTATTTATACAATTATCTTTAAAATCTTACAATGACGATCGGTCAGATGAATAGATTATACTATTACCTATGTTATTTAAACACCAAGAACTTTTGAATGTTTCTTTTAAGTGTTTTACTTTTCATTAACCTGGTAATATTAAAATCTGATGTTTAAATTAAGTACAGTTATTTCAATGGTTTAAACTGTTCAATAGTTACTTTAGCGGAAGGAAGTGATGTACGTCACAGGAGTTGAAATCAGTAGCGATGTTAGGTATAACATTATAAATAGTACTTATAATATCTTGCATTTATACGGAAAAATTCGCAATCGTGTCTGTTTTTTCAGTTTTATTCTGCTAATGTAAAAGTAACTTTAATGTAATGTGCAAAACGCACATTCTCGTATATTTTACAAATCTCATTGGTTGATGACGTGGTATTACGTCATTTTACGGAATATGTTCGCTATTTTTTTGTGGAAGATAGCAAGACTCGTTAGCTCAGTAGGTTAGAGCGCCGATATATATAAAAATACCTGACCATCGGAGGGCGAAGGTTCAAATCCTTCACGAGTCAGAGGAATTTCTTTTATGTAAAATTTAAGGAAACGATAAATAGACAATAGTTTTTATTTAGTGCTCTTTTTACAACCTTGAAAGAGTATGTCTTTAGAATAAATATTTACCACAAAGCTAGTTTAATGGTCACATTAAAAGATGTGTAGTGGAATTTTTCAATGTCTACTGTAAACTTCCAATTTAAGCATACTGGTTTTGTTTTGATGAGTTATAACTTTTCTGCTCCGTTATCATAGGCATCTTACCCTTATATTTCACGTCGGATTCAGTAAAAGCAGTTAACCCAATTCTAAAACACATTCGTTTATGTCACTTATACTACAACTAGCGACTCACCCTCGCTTCGTTCGTGTTCGTCCCTAGCTTGTTTCCCAATATAAACTTTCATCCCCATTTCCATCTCCTTAAGGGATGATTTTCGGGATAAAAGTATCTTATGTCCTTCCCAGGGTCTCAAATTATCTTCTTACAAAATTTCATTTGAATCGTTTCAGTAGATCCAGAGATTACCGCCTACAACCTCACAAACTCACAAACTATACCCCTTTATAATATTAGTATGGATTTAAAGAACGATTATGTAAATCCAAAAATGCTTAATCTCTCCTAACCGTTGTATTCTAATTGAATTGTATTCTATTAAGACAGATCCCGAGATGGTCCTTTATCATTGTTTATAATAAAGAGCGTAGCATTTTCGAGAAGATCAGAAAAATGCCTTGAATTTCAAATAGGTAAACCACTGATATATTTTGTATATCAATGATGTAAACATATCTAGTTAATTATTTTTTCTCTATTTTGTTTAATTATCATATTGAAATGAAATATTGCATGTGTATGTATTTCCGATGATGATATGTTCTTATTGTTCATATTATCGAGCTGATCTGATGGTGAAAATTCGATAATAAAACTCTTCAACGGCTAGTACAAATACTTTGATTCTTGGGTTATTTGCTTCGCTTTGACAAGCCCAATACTTTAGACTGGTTTGAGTAGGTAATATAAGTTGTAGCTTAATTTTACAATGTAACTTTATAACTAAACCACTGTTTGTATAACGTGGTATAACGATGAATCTATTCATGCGACGAACAGATTAATATCACAAAAAATATGCTGTTACGTTTCATTCTCATTAGTTGATATGCGATCTAATATAAACCAGCTATTTTAAGAGTAGAGAATCGCAACCGAAGCCGCAGGCGGTAACTAATATTAGATATAACTCAAGCTTAAGCGAACCTCGACTCTAACTAAAACTAGATAGATCATGTAGACATTCCAGATTTGTTTGCGTACGTTGTCGGATATTTCAGATTTTAGAAGTTACTTACAGTAAGAGCTTATAAAAGTATGCTAAAAATAAACACGTACACAAGTAACGATTTGTGTATTAGAAAATAGAAAATATTACCTACAAGACAAGAATTTATATTTGAAATAGTCTTACGTACAACATCAAAAACTCTTTGTATGAGATAGACCTTTATTGAAATAGAAACGTCTGCCAATCTGACAAACTGTGGGCGAATGAATACGCCAAGCGAAAACAATGATAGACGACACGAGTGCTTCGAACTGTAACACTAGTAACTAGTAAAACTTTATACTCAAAACATCTAATAAAGCAGTGCTAGCTAGTAGAAGGACCTTCGCTATGGAAACAAAGTAAAACGAGTTTAAACCTTGAATTTGGCACATACCTATTAAGCTTTCAACACGACAGAATCCAACATCCTTTTTTTTAATGTTGGGAAATGCGTTGACGCATACCACCTGTATATATACAAGTGGTTATGTGGGACTTATCGGCTAAAAAACCAGTACTACCCAGTAAACCCCAACAAACCCTCCCCCTTCTTAATAGGGCATCGCAGGATCGCTTACGCACTCAACTACGACGCCCCGACGGCAGGTCTGCCGAAGCAGACTACAACAACCATAAGGTTGCTCCACGGGGGGGGGGGGGGGGAGAATCCAATATCCACGTGCCACGGCAAAGACATCGAGAATAAGCCTGTCTGAAAGAACTTATTTAATATTCGAAAAACGAGTTTAACTCAACCCGCATTTAGGTAGTGTAAAGTCTAAACCTTAAACATATTTTTACTATTACTTATTCTACGGGATTTTTTTCTATCGGTTTACGAAACGCCTATCCTCTCACTCTCTGCACAAATTACTTCTTTACAAAAATCACGTCGATTCGTTGCTCCATCGCTGCGTGAAAGAAGAACAGCTCAATCAATACAAATATAATCAAACAAAAAATAAGTGCCAGCTAACGCATATTAATGATGACGATCTAACGGCCTTTCCCTCGTTAAAATAAGAATGACATTTTTATTTATTTTGGTTCCAATAAATGAAACTGTATGACAATATTCAGCTTCAAATTTTCTTTCAAAAACTTTCAGGTGGTAACTTATATAGCTTAACCAGTACTCGAGTAGCAGACAGCAATAAATAATAAATAAAATAAATAAATAAATAGGTATGTGGGGACATTAGCAGACAGCACCATCTAGTTCCATGGTAAGCAACAAGGCTTGTATTATGGATACCAGATAGTTGATACACTACACATATATAACTTTAAATACATACATATTATTAATATAAATACTCGTGACTGGAGTACAAACATTCGTGATCATCACACAAATGAAAGCCCTCAGCGGGACTCGAACCCGCAACCGCTGGCACAGCAAGCACTTCAATGTTGTAGCAGAAATCTATTAGGTACTGGTAAAAATTTCAAACGATATAAAGTGACTAGTTGAATAAAGTAGCTAGTCACGATGTGTTAGCTTGTTATTAATCAATTAAAAAAAATCCATTGGGGACTGTAGACTATTAATATAGATGGAACAAAAAGCGAAAATGACATCCAGTTTTATTAGGTATTCTATTTTATTTATTTATACTGTTTTATTTATTTATTTAGTACTAGCGACTGACCCTCGCTCCGTTCGTTAGTTACGTTTTAACGTTTAGTATAAATTTGTTAGAGATGAGATATTTTCCTGTAAAAAGTAAAAAGTATCCTATATGTTGGCCCGGATATCATCATACCAAATTTTATCAAAATCTGTCCAGTGACTTTCCCAGACAGACAGACAGGCAGACGAAGATGCTAACAACTATAGATTCGTCCTCTGTATCGATAATAATGACTATTTCAATAAGGTTTCTCAAAAAATATTTAATGTAAGATTCGACTCTGCTAAAATTTTGTTATATGTAATGTTATCATAACAACACTTGTATCAATAAATAACGAAAACAATAACACTAATAAATAACTAAAGTCTGATTTTTAATTCGGCGGAATTCTGACATTTCAGAAGTGTTGTCAACTTTGAAACATTGTCACTAAAAACGGAAAGCATTTTTGCAAAATAAAAAAATAAACCTTTCTTGAATTTAAGATTTCAATTTGAAAAACTAAGACTTAAAAAAATATTAATAACTCTAAAATGGTAATTATTTTTTGATTGTCATATTATTATTGAATTTACAATAATTATTAAGGAAATTATTTTTCTATAACACGAATCCCTTTCCAATAAACCATAGGTTGCAAGCATTTTTTAGGAAAACCGCTTTGTTTGTAAAATCTGTACTTCTTGTAAGAGTATTTTTTTTATGCGATTCAGTGACAAACGAGCAGCCAGACCACCTGATGGAAAGCGATACCTGTCGCCCATAACACCTACGGTTCATGCACTTAGGTTTTAAGTAACAAAAATGCAGAACCACAGGTGCGTTGTCACTATGAGGACTAAGATGATATGCCTCTTGCCTGTAATTGCGCTGGCTACCTTATCCTTCATACCGGAACACAACAATGCAATCATTGTTGCTTGGCGGCAGAAATAGATAAGGGGGTGGTACCCATCCAGTCGGACTCCTCAGGCTTGACAGAGTTCTACCACCGGTATATTATTAAAGAAGAGAATAAAATGTGCCCTCTTAATGATCTAATGGATAGTGTGTGTGATTCTTTTATAATCCGAGTGGATGATGATGACGACAATGATGATATAAGTAATAATGTTTTATAAATATTTTCATTTAAGGAATATTTTGTTTTACTCTGTTTTTTTCATTTAACCATTAAAAATTTACATTATAGTTAGTGTGCATTGAATGCACTAAACAAAGACTATTTACAATGTCATACATATAGTTTACTTGATCTAATTCTGTTTCATATTTTTTGTTTTTATATATTAAAAAATTTCAAAGCAGAAAAGGTTTATGATATATGAATTGTCAAAGAATGACAGCTGTCATATTTCCGTGGAATTAAAAATCAGACTATACGTTTATTTTCCATTTACACGAATTAACCAAATAGAGATTGAACAACCTATTTCTACTTATTATTGATACTTCTATAATTTAATAAAACATGACTTTTAAATACAACATTCGTGTTTAAATGTTTTCTACTAAAGATTCACCCTCGCTTCGCTCAGGTTCTTCCCTGGGTACGTTTTAACGGTTAGTATGGAATAGATAGTCGATCTCTTGCTCTGTGAAAAACAAAAACAAATCTATCCCTCGAAAATCGTACATTTTTTGAGGTAAAAGTAACGTATGTTCTAATCCAGACTATACCAAATCTATCTCTGTGCCAAATTTCATCCAAATCAGTTTTGGCATGATTGAATAACAAATTGCGATTCATCCAAACTTTCGCATTAATAATATTTATGGGATGATCGAACAATACAAACTAAAATATAATAAATAAATAAGCAGAAAGCGCTAGTTTTTATTTGAAATGATAAATGAAACACGTACGCCATATCATATAAACCCACAAAAAGATTGAAAAGTATAAAATATAACCGTATTATTTGATCGTGCTATATATCATGAGAATGGGACGGATCGAAAAAACAAAGTCCGCCCAAATATCCAATGGAAAATCAATCCATCAAACTCAATAAAAAATGTTGGGGAAAGTTAATATCGCTTTATGGCTTCGAACGGATTTGGCGTATAGTTCTTCAATAGAATTGTGTGACATGTCTCTTCGTATTCTTAAAACAGTCTTTAAAAAAATTAAAAAATGCCTGTATGAATGTGTACACGCCGCAAGAAGTAAAACTTATCGGTACTCTTTATGAAATGCAATTTATGTTCTAAATAATTAGGATAGGTGAGATACTAAAAATAACGCATATTAGGCATATTAAAATCATATATTTATAGAATATCATTTAAGGAAAGAATATAATATTATATATCATTTGTTACACAACAATAACGGTTACCATGGCAACAAAATTATTAATTAAAATTAATGGAAGATCAGATTTTATTTTCTCGATTACAAGTAAATATGAAATTAATTATTTATACCTTTTGCAAAAACTATTAGAATTGTAAAAAAAAATACTGCAGAAATATTATCCAAATAAAGCTCACTATGAAATGAGCTTATTTTGATTGACTTCAAAAACAATTATTTTGAATTTTACGCCATTTTTTTTGTTTTTTTCTTTTTTAATTTCTTCAATTTATTTTTGATACAGAATCAAGAGTGGCAATAACTATATAAATGTAAGAAAAAAACTATCTCTGATAATGTTATTGATAATAATAATAACGTTTAAGATATTTTAAAATAATAAGGGTACGTACATGTTTTCGTAACGCATTCACCAGCTTGCGTACTTTACTGGAAAATTTAAAAGCTTATGTTGTTTCAATTTTTTTTTCACTAAAACATTGTTACAAATGGTAAAGATTGTGTGACTATAACTAACTGGCTTCTAATATTTGCTTTAATTATATATTTATTTGCTTATTAACCAACTTCAAAAAGGAGAAGGTTCTCAATTCGATTGGTATTTTTTTTTTATGTATGTACACCGATTACGCTGAGTGTTATGATCCGATTTACGTGATTCTTCTTTAGTTTCATGCGGAATAGTTGCCATTTGGTCCCATAAAAAATTGACATAGTTTGGCCCAGTAGTTTTCATTTTGTTTGATTTGACAATACGTTAGAATCGGATTTTAGAGGATAGGATAAGTCTCTCAAACCCAAGTCCAACGTCAAAACAAAGCAAATACGTTTAAATTCTAAATGCTTACTACGATTGAAAAGTTCGACTGTCAACTTCTGGTGTATTACTGTCAGATAAACTCTATGATATCGAATTATTGTAAAGTCAACTACACATATAACAAAGTTCTGAGTCAAATCTGTACATGGTTTTTTTTTTGAAATAGTAATTATTATTATTATCGATACAGAGGCCGTGTCTATAGTTTTTCGAATTTTTGTCTGTCTGTCTGTCTGGGAACGCATTACGAGAAAACTACTAGACAGATTTTGATGAAATTTGATATGACGATAGCTAGTTGTCCGGGTCAATATATAAGATACTTTTTACAATGGGAAAATATCTCATCTGTGAGAAATCTATACTAAACGTTAAAACGAAACCAGGCGAGGGTGAATCTCTAGTCGGAAATATAATACACTCGCAAAGTTTCAAATCAAAAATAACAAATCACTCGTACATGTAGATTACAAGTGACTTATATTTATTTGTTTACATTCTTAAAATTTCAAGGATTTTCCAGATTTTTTCGATACAATCAAAATTTTCAAGAACCGCCTTTTATGGAATTTAATTCAATCATGTACCCACTAGCCAGATCGGTTAATGCTAAAGTGTCTTCGAGAAATTGGTGAACTAACAGACAAAAACAAAAACACGCGTTAAATAGAATAGGTACCTTATTGTTTTTAAATGTCAGGCAAAAAAGTTTGACGTTATTAAGTACTAAGTACCTGGGCGACCGAGCTTCGCTCGGAGTTCTTATTTGTTATATCGTATTTTTTAGATTAAAAAAACTAAAACTTGAATAAATACAAAAAAAAGTAAAACTTCGTATCCGATCGAGATTCGAACTCGGACACACCTATGATTGTTATTCTTGTACCTTGTAAATATACAAGAATTGCTCGTTTAAATATATAAGATTATTTAGTAAGTTAAATATTTCTGGGAAACAAAATATGTTAAAACAGCTTTGTTTATAAGTTTTCTGGACGAAAGCGTAAACTAAATTGTCAAATCTCAAACGTCAGTTTTGTCTACTGTCAAATGTCAAACAATCAGCTGTAAGTTGTTTCTCCAAACAAATCTGAATATAAAAAATATTTATGCACTATTTAATTAAATTAGGTAATTTTTACACGAAATTATTTAATTTTTATCAATGTATTTTCAATTTCAATTGTATATTTATTAAAACTTTAGGTAATACTTTCTCAAGATCAATGAGTACTTCAGGGGTTATCGCAAACTCTATAAAGAACAAGCTGCAAGCTGCTTTACAAACTAAGCATCTCGAAATCATAAATGAGTCGTATATGCACAATGTTCCCAAAGGTGCAGAGACGCATTTCAAAGTCGTTGTGGTATCCGATCAGTTTGACGGCTTAGCATTAATAAAGGTAAAATTCCTTTGAAAATCAACGTTCATTGTATATTATTTCACGCCGTCGTGTCAGTTAACAATTTCTTAGAAATTATCCGGATGTTAACTTGTATGCATATAAAAGAAACTTTAAATTTACGAAGTTAAGAAAATCGGTCATTATGTACCTTTTAGTGCGATATTCTAAAAATCAGTTATTGTAAATTTATACTAAGAACAATGGTCTCAAGTGTAGGAGGACGTTAATAAAACTTCGAGATGTTCCTTGTATATGTTTTTATATTCAGTACTTTTATAATCGTCAGTACATCTGTCCGTGTGGAAGCTACCACCGGTTCGGAAAACAATTCTGCTGAGAAGATCCGGCAAGAAACTCAATAGTTACTCTTTTAAAATAATGAGTTACATAATTTATAACAATAATTTTCAGTATTACAAACATTCCATAACTAGTCACTACAGAGTGGTACCGACATCTCCCTGCCAAAGCGAGGGAAAATAAATTAATAATTGCATCCTTTTTTTTTTAAATACATTTGTATCGGCCAAGGTCACATAACTAAATGCCTTAAATATAAATCATTACAAAATAATCAAATATTATATTATTTTTCATTAAAACGCTCATATTTATAAATGCAACCTTACACAAGTAAGAAAACTATTTCAACTATAGTAATATTATAGCAATTTTAAATTGAACCTTAAAATATATAAGAAATTAATATTATAATTTGATACTATAATTTCAGAGACATCGTCTAGTGAATGACATACTGAAAGAGGAATTACAAAATGGTGTGCATGCATTGTCTATAGTTGCTAAGACACCACAACAGTGGGAGGCTAGTGATAAAGTTGTAGAAAGTACCAATTGTAAGGGTGGGTTTGGTAAATAGAAAATTCTGAGTTAGAACTTTTCATTTTAGTAAGAATAAGTGTCATCGACTGCCGAGCCACTGCTGGTCTGGTTAAAACTTAATTTCCTACAATTTATCCAGGAGGTGATAACATAATAAAGGCTATGTGACATATTTATAGTTTTATATTAAATTATAAAAAAATGATGTAAAATTTTGAAAATAGTTTTTTTTATTAGTATTTATGATGATAACCACTTTCATAGCTTATTAGTTACAATTTATGTGACTAGCAATCTATACTACAATATTCCAAAAAGTTAAAGAATTTTATACCTATTTGCTTTTGATTCATCACAGTCAAGTGTCAACTTAATGCTTTAAGTACCTGAGTGACCGAGTTTCGCTCGGAGTTCTTTTTTGTTCTTTCGTATTTTTTAGATAAAAAAAACTAAAAACTTGAATAAATACAAAAACAAAAGTAAAAAAACCTTTGTATTCCAACTGGGTTTCGATCCTGGACATAATATGTGTTAACTTACGCGTTGACTGCTTGACCACGATGCTTACAACCGAGCGTAAGAAAATATCGACCATATTCTGCGTGGAATAATGCAATAGAAAACTGCATGAAAACTCGAAAACACGCATTTTCCCAGACATGAGACTAATATAGATCGATTTTTCGCCCCTGAAAACCCCCACATATCAAATTTCAGCGAAATCGTTAGAGCCGTTTCCGAGATCGCTGGTATAAATAAAGAAATAAAGATATAAATATACAAGAATTGCTCGTTTAAATATATAAGATAAGATAAGTCCCCGACACTTACCTATCTCCCCATTATTTTTCCTTTCTTCAAAGTCTTCAAACTACTTTTCCTTAAAAATATTTTATTTTACTTTTGACGTAATTATCTTACCCATAATAGGATATGGTCAAATGAGCCAAAATAGGCCAACCTCATGACAGGGAATGAGAGGTATAGGATCTTACTAGGAACATTAACATCTTATTAGTTTAAATTTTAGGTCAACAATAATCATGTGTAGGATAAATGAAACAATAACTACATACATATAATAAAAAAAACAATTGTAGTCATATTTTATTGAATATTATATCAATTATCTTACAATCAACATTTTAAGCTTATCTTTTCTACACAAGAGTAAAACTTTAAACATTCCATTATTTTTGTTTTATATTATATATTACAATTTTCATTTTTTGTCAAACTTTACAAGGATAATTTATGCGTTTTTATGTTTAAATCCTTTAAAGATATTTTAAAATATCAAGAAATTCACATTTAACTATAATTCTTGCTGTCAATAACAAAAAAGGCCTAACATATACATTGAATAGATATAAAAAAATATTACCATGAAAATGAATTTTCTATAGATTTTAGATTTCAATAATAAACAATTGTTTTTTTTAATGTATATTTCTTTATGGTTTAATACAACTAAACCTATAGTTAATTTTTATATGATGAAATTAAATTTAGGCCACTTTTAAACTAATAATTTTAATTTTATATTATTTTACATTTCTATGTAACAGAATACTATATTTAGCCAATTACTTTACAAAACAATAAATGACTTCAATGAAATTAGGTATAAAAATCCTTGGATTAAAAAAAAACATCTGAGATAGAACCTTTGCCTCAGCATTGCCTGCCACAGCAATATTTTTGATGAGTAATAAAATTAAAATGGTGGCTGGTCATAACTGGGTTCATGCCACACAAGATAAATTTAATAAAAAGAATTTTAAAAAATATGTATTTATTTTGTTCATTAATTTCCGAAAATATGAATACATTAAGAAGATATATAACAATCACAACATTTTCTCTTACTTAAGAATTATACATTTCTTAAATACATCAGACAGTTAGTGCAAAGATGAAAAAACCTGTTAATAATAATATAATTAAAAATCTACGCATCATCCAGAGACCATCTTTGAGCAATTCCCTATGGATTACTCAGAGATGGTTCCCGGATGATAAGTCATATTAAAGAAATTTTAAATCTCTTAAGGGGCCTCTACGCGTTGGACCGGTGTCTCCACGCAGGCCTTCCAAAGGACCGGGCTCCTTTGAGCCCATGAAAATTAAGTGTGAGAATACAATCATGAAAATTATAAATAACCAATTTTTATACAAACATGGAAACAGTACAGTCGTTCTAGGTAACATTGGACCAGCCTTTTAACTTTGGACCACACACTGAAGAAATGCTTTTCTTCCGTTGAAGTAAAACTTATTTACCGTCGCTTGACTTGGAGAGTAAGCTGGTGAATGCGTGACGAGAACTTTGCAAAAAGTGTGATCGGGCGAGGCGTTTGTTGCCATGGTAAGCATTGTTATTGTCTGACAAATGATGTATAATATTATATTCTTTCCTTAAATGATATTCTATAAATATCTGATTGTAATATGAATTGAATTTCATAAAGAGTACCGATAACCTACAGAAGTTTTACTTCTTCCGCGTGTACACCACAATAATACACGCACTCTTAAATTTTTTGTAAATCGATAATCAGACGAGAAAGTAGTAAATGCATGTATTCAAATAAAAAAAAACCATCCATACAAAGAACAAAAACAAAAATAAAATTTACAGGCGAACAATTTCATTTACCAAACAAAATAGAGCTGTTTGTCAATACAGTGAAAAGGCAAGCATTTTTTATAGCTTTGTGTAAATATGGTATGGTAACACAATAAGATGAATTTTTAAGGTGAAAAATTTTTATGGTCCCATGTTACTGTAAAGTCAATTGAACTTTGGACCACCTATTTATGTCTGTCTCGAGATTTGCACATTATATATTTTTCAAAATACTTAATTGGCAATAATAATAATGATGTAATTCACAACGTCAAAAGACCAGATAAATCACAATCACTATATAGTAAATTCTATATAAATTGTTGTCAAACCTTAGCCAGCGCTGCATTAACACCCGGAGCTAGTGCCCAGGGCGGCAAAATTCAGAGGGCGAGAAAAAAGAAATCTTCGCGCTATCGAAAATGCATTTTTAATTTCCAAAAAATAAAAAAAAAATAACTAGTAAGGACATTTTTCAAAAAGTTGATATCATTTATAAATTATTTTTATGCATTTTTCAAAAAATTAATAATTAAAAAAATTTAAACTTTCAACATTTTATTCAAAATTTCGATAGTAGGGCGTCATTTTATACAGTGCCAAGGGGCGGCGTTAAGGCTAAATCCGGCACTGGCCACACCAACTTGTCTCTAAAACGGTCCAAAGTTACCCAAAACGACATCACAAAAAAAAGATATCTTATCTTTCATTTTTAACTGATGATTGCGACATAATTAATGAGAACGTGGTGATTAGGTTTCCTATTAGAAACAAGCAGAGCTTCGACAAACATACTTCTTATAAGTATATGTGGTAAAACTTAAATGGCTGAAGTTCTCTTCGGATGATAATGTTGTTTTCATCCATTTTATTTTTTAATTTAAACAACATTAAATTGGATAATTGTTTACCTTAGTCATTGCCAGCTTGCACCTCATGCAAACACAGAATTTTTAATATATTTGAAATCTCTTTTTGAGAGATTTAAATGTTTAATTTTATTTTCTTGTATGAAGATTAAATAATTATTATAATCTTAACAGAATATAGCTTCTTGTTTATTAAAAGCAAGTTAGTCTAGGGAGGTCTTTATTCTCTTTAACCATTTGAATAAACCCTATAAATTATTGTCAAGTACGTAAAACTGTAAAAGTATAAAAAGCAATAGAACTGGGTCACTTGTAGAATTCATGGACCCTTATAAAAAAGTGTGTGTATGTGCAATTCACTCACAGTAGAAGTGAAACTTCAGAAAAGTAACCTACGAGAGAATGAATTAAATATAGAGTATCAGGAGTAAGATAATTGTAAGGTTTAGTTTTTTTACTCAAGTTTAAAAGTTATTTCACATTTTTTTTAACATATATTACATAACATATTATTAATTTTTCACTTCCTGTGTAATGTATTCTATCTCATTCTCTCGCCGACTTAATCCTATATATTTATGTATTTGTCTCTTTCTAGTGTCGCATTTTCGTTTCATCGAGTTTCAAATTACAACGATTCTAAAGAAGTTTCACTTCAAACATTCAATCCAAATCACCACCAATCACTTTGAGTCCTAACATTTGGGTCCATGACATTTAAACACCGTTAAAACGGTGTTAGTTGTATCAGAGGTTGAACGTGTCGAGACGCAATTTGCCTTCATTTTCAGTAAGGAACAGTAAATCCGCCATAGTTTGTTCGCATATCGCTTCTTCTGCTTTTTCTGACATCTGGGGAAATGTTTGCAAAAATGAATGAAATATTAGCATTTAAATAAAACAGAAACATAAGTCTCTCCCGTGACCATGCTGTAAAGCATTCAAAACGTCGGGAACCAAAAATCAAAATAAATCCGCAATCCGAAAAATCCAAAAAGATACAAGGGGACGTTCATAAAATACGTCACGCTAAAATCAGCTTTTTTTTGACCCCCTCCCCCCTATTGTCACGCTGTGTTACACTCTCTGTGACCCCAGTGAATTAAAAATATTTATTTATTATAATAAAACTTAATTAAATAAATCAATAAATATCTTTTAACAAAAAAACCAGTTGTGACGGATCGCAACGCCGCTAGAGCCGTGCCACAAAGCTAGCGCTCATGTCGAAAAACATTAAACGGCGAACGTCACGTTGCCGTAGACCCCCCGTCCCCCCTTGTCACATCTTGTCATACTCAGCAAGACCCCTCCCCCCCTCTTGTATGCGAACGTATTTAATAAACGGCCCCTAAGCAGATGAGTATTGGATAACATTACGTCGGATCTTAGACTAATCTATATATTGTATTATAAAGAGGAAAGATTTTTTTTGTTTGTTTGTACCGAATAAGCTCCGAATTTACTATACCGATTTAGACGAAATTTAGTAAGAAGATAGTTTGAGACCTTGGGAAGGACATGAGATAGTTCTTATCCCGGAAATCATCCCTTAAAGGAGTGAAAATGGGGATGAAATTTTGTATAGGGAAGCAACCTATACATCTATACTAATATTATAAATGTGAAAGTTTGTGAGTACAGATGTATGGATGTATGTTTGTTACTCTTTCACGCCAGAACGGCTGACCGTAGCTGGATGAAATTTGGCACAGAGATAGATTATAGTCTGGAAGAACACAATGGCTAATTTTTATCCCGGAAAAATGTACGGTTCCCGTGGACTAGGTTTTTTTTTATTTTCCTTGTTTTCTAGTATACAATAAATAAGTAAAAACATACCGGTCTATAGCTATACTCCGTTGTGGGTGGATACTTGAAGTTTGGCCCAAAATTAACACTGACTGTGACATTCTTGTGCAAGGAAACAGTTGGATAGTAACATCCCTGGTATACATTGAAGAACGCTTCACCCTGACATTCGCCATTTTTGAAATAGAAAATCTTACTGCCGGGCAGGGGTTTGAGATTATTTAGAGATTCTTGTATGTTATCTTTGTCTTCATAGTAAAGGTGACTCTTGAATTTGACTAGAGGCTGTAAATCATTTAAACATATTAGTACATTAACTTTTTTTGTCATCTGTGTATATATGGTAAATTGTTTTTTTTTCGAATTAGTAATATAATTTAATAAGCGTCAGTGCAGTCAGTCCGTGAGGAAGATACAAAAAGCTCACAAAAGCTCGGAAAGCAGTTCTGCTGAGAAAAGCTGACAAGAAACCGAACAGTTGGTTTTTTTAAATATCATCGAGTTAAATTTATTTATTTTATTATCATAAGATTAAAGCTAGTATGCATATGAGTCAACTAGCAGTACCCGCAGCTTCACCCGCGTTTAAACTTCACAGGTTCACCCGCTGGACTTATCGGAAGATTAAATAAAAAAATCATCAAAATCGCTCCAGCCGTTTTATAGTACGTAAGGAACATACATACATACATAGATTTTTATATATAGACATATCTCAATTCCACACATTTCCATCAACAAGACATTCTTGACTAAGAAGTCAAGGTGAAGTCAAGTGAAGTCAAGGTGAAGGAAAACATCGTGAGGAAACCTGCGTGTCTGAGAGAACTTAACAAGTTTTCGAAAGTCATGTGTAGTCCGCCAATCCGCAATTGACCAGCGTGGTGGACTGTGGCCTAACCACCTTTGTATTGAAGGGAAGCCCGTACCCAGCAGTGGGACGTTAAAAAGAGCTGATGTATTCAGTGTTAATAAATAACGTTTAACACTCACTCTATCTTTATAAGTATTAGGCGTGTATTTGGTAGAGACGCTATCGGGCATTATTATAAGGAAACCCAACGTATCGCCCTCACCGTAACCCGCACTATAATGTTTGCCGCGAGACTCGTGAAACCTGCAAAAACATATAAAGTTAATCATGAATAAAAACTTTTCAAAAAATTATACAATAATTGTGGAATGTATGTATGTTTATACTGATGTTTGTAGTTTGTATCAACCTTTTTTTTTTTTTGACGCTGGGGAAACCCATCATGGGGACCTTACCGGCCGTCAATGGGTAAGGTACTGTGAGACTCTTACTCCCTAAAACCCACAGCGGAATCCGTCGCCGCAGTGCAGTGGGGCGTTGCAGGATCGCTTGCGCATACACTACAACACCCCTGCGGACAGCCCGTACCTCGCGGGCCAGCCACGCCTAAAGTTTGTAAGTTTAAGCACGAGCGTTTCTGGTAGATATCTCTTAAAGAGATACGTCATCCCCTATACTTGTTTTTGAAGTAAAACTTCTTTTCGCACGCTTGACTTGGGGGGTAAGCTGGTGAATGCATTACGAAAAAATGTACGTACGATTGTTGCCATGGTAACCGTTGTTATTGTCCGACAAATGATATATAATATTATATTCTTTCCTTAAATGATATTCTATAAATATACAACTGTAATATGCCTAATATGCGTTATTTTTAGTATCTCACCTATCTTAATTATTTAAAACATAAATTGAATTTCATAAAGAGTACTAATAAACTACAGAAGTTTTACTTATTGCGCGTGTACACATTTATACACGCACTCTTAAATTATTATTTTTTTATTTATATATGTTTCTTGTTGTACATAAATAAATAAATAAATTTAACATAATTAAAAAATTACAATATAAAATTGCAATATAGGGATATGCAAAACTTAGCTTGGTTGTTTTATTTTTACGCAAATAGTAATTTAATTCTTGATAGCAGAGTGGACCGAAGGAGCAACCCCTCGGTTGCTCCTTTGGTTGCCTCAGATGGATAGGTTATTAAAACCCACCATAAATCCCAGGGGACAATGGCATAGTTAACAGTACAATGAGCATGCCTAAATGTCATAATCACAGAACTCAAAAACTTACCTAGTCCCTTTCCGGCTGCGCCAGGAATAACCAAACTTATCATATCCCAGCGGCGCTTGCAAGTTGGCATACCGCCGTCCCCAACCAAGGCGAGTGGCCGCTCCTTCGGGCATCTCTTCAACTGTCGCTTCCCAATACCAAATCCCCCGGGACACGCCTAAGACAAAATATTATCTAATATAATAATAATTGAAATATGACTATTTGGTTCTGCTAACACGGCATGTGCCGTGAGTTCGATTCTCAAAATTCGCAATTTTTAATGTATTATATTATGTACCCTGTGCTGAAAAATAATAAAATCATGTACTTATTTTGTTGAAACCCCATTCTTTCCCTAAGATAAAAAAGGATGTTTCACTTTCTATTTTTACTTCTTCTTATAATATTAAATGAGAAATTCTTGTATATTATATAAAATTTCGTGTATCTCGGTAACGGGTCTTACGATTTGGATCAAATATTATATTTAGATAAGGTTTTAATTCTTAAGTTTATCTATATATAGGACATAGGACAAGTATTACGTAAGCACTAAAGTGAATAATCTTTATTTGCTTATTTTTGATGGTAGGGAGGGGGAGGGGGGAGGAAGTCTCGATTAGTAGTGTATTGGGTAGCGATTAGGACAGCAATATTTATTTATTCAAAATAATAAATTAATTAAAATTTAGTAGATTTTGATTTGTCAAATCAATGTTTTCAGAGCACATAGGACAACCCTACGTGTCTATGCTCAAAAGTGAAAAGCATGTTCAAGAATTCGTCAAAATAATTGAATCGTAATGTTTACGTAAGCATAGGCTCTAGGGGGGAGTAAGAGCATTGCTTACTTTTGCTGACAAGAGGGAATGGTTAATTATTACTAAAATTCTGCTTACTAATACTAACTACTAATATATATAATACTTGAATGGCCTCTTTTTTGAAAAAACACAATTTTTATATCTTTCCCGAACGCCAAAAAAGCTCGGTTGCCCAGGTAATAGACCGAACAAGGTTTTAAGGTAAAAAAAATTGAAAAGTTGCTCAGAGAATTGAAATTCGGTATAAAGTATAAGTTTCTGAAGACAAAACAACGTCGCTCGATTATGCTAGTATTAAATAAACAACTCACCATGCGTAGCCCGAACCATACAATAGCCCTTTTCCCCAGTGACGGCTAAGCGATCCTCAGCTATCTTTAACTGTGGCGCGCGATCATGTAGAGCTAACAGAACTATCCCGGGACACAAAGACCGATAGAGCCATCCCGGGATTGGTTTCCCACTCCATTCGTTGCTTTCATCAAACTCCTAGAAGTTATAACAATAACTACTGTAGATATAGAATTTAAATTTAATGGTCGAAACAATGTTGCATGAAATAATATGTTTGATACTTATGCAATGATAATAACTTCCAATTAATAAATGCTGTTATTACTTGAATGTAATTAGCTTTGCAAGAATGCATAATAAATAAAGTTTTTTTTTATATTACTAAAGTGGCAAACAAAGCATATATGCATTATGCATATTGATCCGCTATGATCCGCTACCACCTGAGTCAAAAGTCAAGTCAATTACTTATTAATAAAAAAAAAACAAGAAATCAATTTAAAAATGTCGAACAAACCTAAACTAATATTAAACTTTCTTTTTTTAAGTCGAGTAATAAAATATAATCTCAATGAGTTGATAAACTTGCCTGTCTAAAAGGAGCATGGGGATCCGGTTCTGCCAGAATATATCTATAGCCATCCTTGTTAAAGGGATGTTCGGTGGGATAGCCATGAGAGGGGAGTTTCAACGCCCCTAAATCAGCTGATCGGCCTTTTTTGCCCACGGGTGCGCTAGCTTCTAATCCCACGGCTGGACGACGTTTGCCTTGTCGCCCTTTAACATTACCTCCAAGTTGTACTGCAATAGACAAGTAACAATTTAATTATCTTATTTATGTTTGTTTTGATCCTTCTGAATATAAATCGAAAAAAAAAGGAAAAAAAAATACATATCATAAGAATCTATAATAAAAAAGTCTTATTACATCGTCATTTAGTTCAGAGATGAGATGTTTTCCCGCAGTAAAAACTATCCTATATGTTGACCCGGATAATCAACTATCACCATACCAAATTTCATCAAAATCTATCTAGTAGTTCTCCCGTGACCCGGTAACAGACAGACAGAGAGACAAAAAATCTAAAAACTATAGATTCCACCTCTGTATCGATAATAAAGTCTATTTCAATAAAATTTTCCAAAAAATATTTAATGTACAGATTCGACTCAGTTAGAATTTTATTATAGGTATAGATGTACAAATCTAATACAAAATTTAGATCGTCTAAATACACTAAAATAAAAACTAAAATTATCTTTCTAGTCACTAAACATTTTACGATCTACCACCCAATGTACATGCGCTAATTCCAGTCTAAACGGATGTACACCAGACATAGAATAGGACTGTTAGCATTTAATTTTTAAATGTATCAATTCAAATTAATACTGCGCGGTTCAATAGACGCGAGGATGAAAATTGTATGGAACTCTTCAGCCTTACCTAGTGTTTGAAATTCATTATTTGAGGAAGGAAATAGCTGTTTCCAAATTTTTTGATTCTGACAATTTTTGTTTGGTTTGAAAGTGTATACTTTCAAGTTGGTCCCATTTTAATTAAAAAAAAATATAGTACCACCCCTTATGGTGGAAAAATAGCTAATGATGAATTTAACCTAATTCTAATTGTCATATTGCCTTGAAACTTTGCTAGTGTTTCTATTTCCGTTGACAGTGCAGTGAATTGGTATCGTCGACCTGATCTGATAGTAAGGCCAGAAGGTGGAACTCTTCAATGGCTAATAGTAGATACTTTGAGTTTGGCTAATTTTGTTTGATTTAACAAGCCCAATATGTTAGAATTGCAGTTCAGAGCCAAATTTTTTAGTGTTACAATAAAATCGAATTTTAATTTCCGTTCAAGAGTTCCACCTATCCACCTTCTGGCCTTACCATCAAATCAGGTCGACAATACCAAACCACTGCACTGTCAACGTAAATAGAAACACTTGCAAAATTTGAAGGCAATATGAAAATAAGAAGTAGGTTAAATTTTCATTCGCTATTTTTCCACCCTTAGGTGTGGTATTTATTTTTTTTTAATTAAAATGGGACTAACTTGAAAGTATACATTTTTAAACAAAAAGAAATTGTCCTAATCGGTTAATAAATGACGAAGCTCTGGGGTAACAAACATTAAAAAAACAGCCGAATTGAGAACCTCCTCCTTTTTGAAGGGGTCGGTTGAAAAATAAAAAACCCGACTGCATAAAAGCTAACTAAAAAGACAAAAACAAGTTTACGTAGGAATATAGTATTATGCAGTCGGAGACATACATACATATACATATGTACATCTCGCGGCAAGGATGAAACGTGTATGTTCCGCCTGCATAACACTATATGTATATACTTTCGTCAACTTGTTTTCATCTTTTTAGTTAGCTTTTATTCATTAAATACGTAATAGTTTTTGAATATGATTTCTATTACAAACACAATTATACTTAGTTTGAGAAGTACATTGGAACATACCCGAAGCTAAATTAGGTCTTAAAGTTATATAAGAATAGTACGTCATATTCTCTGCTTTTCGCAATTAGCAATAAAGCACTAAGCTTAATATATGTACCTAATATATACAAAATAATAATCTACACAAACTATTTTTAATTTACTAATGTAACTTAAAAAAAGGAAAATAAATTAAAGAAGCATCTAGATGATGTCTAATTAATAATTCTGACATTTGTCCTGTTAACTTTATGAAAATGCAAAAAAGAGGTCGTATATTTTTAACTTACGCGTACATTAATTAATATATCGCTTATACGCACGTAATAAAAGATATTTGTATGTAAGTTTTTGTATTTAATGTATTCAGCTCTGTTTAACGTCCCACCGCTGGACGTGGGCCTCCCATCAATACGATGGGGATCAGGGCATAGTCCACCACGTTGGCCAAGTGCGAATTGGCGCGCTTCACATATTGTCATTCGAAAACATGCTAGGTTTTCTCAGACATGTAGTTTCCTCACAATGTTTTCCCTCGACGTACTTTTTAACATGATTGTTTGGTCGATGTAACAGATAACAATCCGTATTAAAAATATTACTAACTTTCATATCAATCGAGTAATTTCAATAATACGCTATCTCGTATGAGGCGAGGTTTGAGTTCAGTGGCCGTGTACTTAATAGGAACGTACAGACAGTCGGATGGACAGCGTAGGCTTAGTAATAGGGTTCCTTATGGTCTACGAACTTTAAGCATGGAATCCTACCAATTGGCCTAATTTGAGTCGAATAAACACTAGAGATTTTTTTCTCTGTTCAATAAGTCATTAGGTCTTATTTTAGTAAATTCAAGTATTAATAGGAAATAAGTGAATGCATTATTTTGAACCTATTTAAAATTTTCGTTTTTCAACATTTCATTAAAAATTAAAAATTGTTAAGCAAGAGAATAAAACTGTTTTTAAGAAATCAAATCAATCTATAGAGAAATATAATTTAAATTACTGATATGCATAAATTTTTAGATTATATGTAAGTGTCTGTATGAGTATTTGAATTATTTTATTTCGATCCACCAAGAGTATTAGCTTATGTATACTGGATACATAAGCTAATACTCTAAGTCTTATCCCTCATTCACAAACGTCACATTTTAATCTATACTAATCTATACTAATATTATAAAGAGGCAAAGTTTGTTTGATATACTATTGTTCCTTCAACTAAGTCGAATTTACGACACCTTCTATATTAAAATGCTTAAAATCTGCTAAAAATTTAATAAATTAACTGCCTCGGTTGTGTAGTGGCTAGCAAGCACGGCTGCACATCGAGAGGTCTTGGGTTCGAATTCGGGTCCGGTCAAGTTTAGTTATTGAGTCAGTAACAGCCTAGAGTTGGAAAAGTTGGCGGTGTTTCACCCCCGTGCCTCGGAGAGCAGGTAAAGCCGTCGGTCCTGCGCCTCAACTCTCGCCAGTCGTGTCGAATGTCGTCCCACCGGAGTATGAAATTGGCAGGAATAGAGAGTACACTTATGTCTGCGCGTACACTTGTACGCTATAATATCTCCTGCGCAAATAGCTAGTCTCAATGAGACTGACCGCCGTGGCCGAAGTCGGTCGGGATTTCATTATATATATAATAAAATCCATCAAACCTAAACGATTAGTGTGTCAAAGAAACAAATATATTCTAAAATCATCACCAGGGCAAGCAGTTAAAAATCGCACTAAAGACAGCATTATTATGGTATTACGTTAAACAAATTAGTAATTATATTGATTGGAATTTCTTTTATTTTAAACACTTGCCAACACATTAGCCTATTTTGTAAGAAAATACTCGGAAAACAATAGATTTTTTGTCATAATATGTCAATACGAAAAAACGAAAAAAGTTTAAATTAAATAATTTATGTGCTATATATGTACGTCTATTATATTGACTTCGATACAATTATATTCCTGAAGTAAAAAATAGATTACAGCAACTTCAACTAAGTGGTTTTATAAAAGAAACCTTAATAGACTTAGATACGAATATTAATGAACCTAATGTCTTGTAGGTAATTTAAATATATAATTTGTAATCTATACAAATAAAGTTAAAGTGTCTGTTTGTAATGTCAAAATAAGAGCTTATACTATATGCAAAATATGAAATTATATACGGTATTATAAGGAAATTTTTAAAAATTTTGTTTGATTTTGACGGGACTTTCTGGCTGGCATTGGCAGATAGCTGATGTTATATGAAGTAACTTAGGCTACTTTTATTTTAAAGTAAGAATTAATGTTCCGCTCAAAAAAATTGAAACGTACCTAAGTCACTAGTTAAATATAAAACCCTATGTACATATTTTACAAATAATTTAACAAATTGATTTTTTTACGTTAATCGCAATAGGCATGATGACTGATTTTGAAAAACTAGCCTATGATAATCTAAAGTATCTACTATTTCCAAAAAATATATTATTTCTGCAGGAAACAAAATTTTATTAGGAAAAAAATACTATTTAAATGTTCAGTTTAAAATTTGCTTCAAAACGATCGCCGATGTCATGGCGTCTGCTTGTGACGTCACGGCCGCGTAAACCGACCGTAAACACTAGGGAGCCAAAGCAACAAATCAGTTATTTTGGGTGTTAAATATGAATTCCAAAGCTTGTAAGTGGTGTGCGGTCCCTCAGTGCGTTAATACGTCAATAAAAATTCCTAACAAATTATTTGTTTACCGGTGGTAGGACTCTGTCAAGCCTGAGGAATCCGACTGGATGGGTACCACCCCCTTATCTATTTCAGCCGCCAAGCAACAATGATTGCATTGTTGTGTTCCGGTTTGAAGGATAAGGTAGCCAGCGCAATTACAGGCAAGAGGCATAACATCTTAGTCCTCACAGTGATAACGTACCGGCGGTTCTGCAGTTTTGTTACATAAAACTTAAGTGCATGAACCGTAGGTGTTATGGGCGACAGGTATCGCTTTCCATCAGGTGGACTGTCTGCTCGTTTATCACTGAATACCATAAAAAAAAAATTAAAAAAAAATTGTTTACGTTCCACGCAATCAAACAATGCGAAATAAGTGGTTTAATCTTGCACGGCGAGATCCAACGGTTATATCTCTAAATTCTACAATTTATTTCTGTGAAGATCATTTTGACGTAAATTTTTACTTTATTTCATATATTGCGACTTTGTTTAACTAAATTCAATAATAAAGTTCATCCTTTTTGAGCTTAGATTTCGTCTCTTGAATATGTTTACCACTTTTTATCTTAATTTGTACTTTATTTTGGTTTTGACATCTCTAAACTCTGCTAAACAAGTCTTTATGCGTAGCATTAATATATAGTTTGTGAAGTCTTTGTTTGATGCCAAAATCTCCCCCAGCATCAATAAATCAACTCTAGGCAAATTAGAGCTATGTATTTGCCTTAGTAAATCCTTGTCCCACGTTGTGAGAACACAAAACTAAGCAACTGATTGATGGAAATCACGAAATACTTTACAAACGCAGATTAAAACGTCGAAGTTCGTACGAAATAAAGTGACGTTTACAATGTTTACATGGCCGTGACGTAATTTACTCTGATTGGTATTCAACTTATCATGGCGGACTGCTGTATTTTGGTAGTTTTATTTTATTAAATAAATTATCAATCTCGCCCTAAATATGAAAATAAATACATTTTTCAAAGTCTATTAATCTTATCAGATGAACACATTATTTTAGTGGTTATTGGTTACTGTCATCATGCCTATTGTAGATATTATAAGACAAATACATTATAGGAGTTGATTATTTAAAAATAGAAAGTTAGGTTTTAGGAACTATTAGATTACTAAATAACCTAAAAATTACATAATTATTACACAATAACATAAAGAACTTTACGCTACATGACTTACGTATGAAGTGGTGAGGCAGAATACAGTCAATGTCAAATACTGCTAACTATACCTCTTTCGCCACTAATAATTAATTTAACTCTTTGAAATTCTTTAGCTTACATACTAGGTAAAACCTACGGCGTCACTTATGTTTTTTATTCTTAATATCCCATATAACCAATAATCACGACTCTTAGATACTTTGTATGTGATTGCATAGAGCGGGGAGCGCTCTATCTTTAGCTATTCTCAATCAATAGAAATGGTATTTGGCTATGGTAATGGTATTTTAAATTTTTATATCAGATAACTATCTAGTTCTTACTATTATGAAATCGTGTAAACGATTAACTTTTTAAATAGAGAAATCGAATGGGCCGATTGGTGACATTGGCATTTGGCTCCTTTCTATACCTATCTATACTAATATTATAAAGAGGCAGTGTAGCAACATGTCTTATTTTAATAATCAATAAAAAATACAACTTGAGGCACATAGGGTTTATTTATTCTTCCACAAATCCACATCACATCCACGAAACAAACCAAAACAAACCGACTTCCAGTCGGTGTATTTTGATTTGTATTGGCTGGCACCGACTTCGAAAAAATCTGATTAAGTATCTATTCTAAATGAAAACCCCCGTTTAGTTATTATTTACTTTTCAGTGCCTGGAAGTCGGTTTTTTTTTAAGTTTTTATTTTTCCATTTTTAGTGTAGACTTATCATCAATACAAATTAATCAAGCCCAAACACCAGATAATTGCTGTAAATCGTTGAGGAGTTCCCTCGACTATCTTTTGGGTCCATCATCAGATCGACTCCAGACCTTCATTAAATAGTAGTGCTTTAAAATACCTAATGAAAATGTTAACAAACGCACTAGTAGCCGCTACAATTTTCGAAAGTTCCCCTCAATTTCTCTGGGATCCCATCATCAGATCCTGGTTTCCTTATCATGGCACCACTCTTGGGATATCTCCTTTCCAACAAAAAAAGAATTATCAAAATCGGTTCATAAACGACAAAAAAATGCCCGAACAAACATAAAATATATATATATATATATATATATCTATATATATCCACACTGGGGGAAGGGGGAAACGAGGTGTCCGTGAGATGGCTAATGATTAGTAATAATAGTTGTCAGAGACACCGGACATCCTTCCATGATTGTAACAATCCATTTCACGTACACTACAGGCAGAGTTTGTTTGTTCGTTCGTTAGTTTGTTTGTTTGTTTGAACGCGCTAATATCAGGAACTATTAATCCGATTGGAATATTCTTTTTGCATTAGATAGCCCGTTTATTGAGGAAGTTATATAGTAAATCATCATGCTACTTACTACTAGAGGTAGTAGAACAGTAATATTCTATATAGTCCATCTAATCATTACTAACCGTAAAAACGTACCTAGGGACAAACCCGAGCCGCTTGTTATATTTATATAAAGACAAAAATCCAAAAATTAGAAGTATAGTCACGTCTTCCGTTTGAATATTATTATATTCTTATAGATAAGATTTGCGGGTTAAATCATATTTTTGATCAACTCGTATACACTGTACTTATATTATTAATACAAACTAACAATTATTATAATAATATAAACTATAAATTATCTTCACGAGTATAACAATACAAGTCAAAATTCAAACTTAAGCGTAAGGCTCCAAGTATTATGTAAACGATCCTTCAGAGTTACGAGAGGCACAGAAAATGTGAAATCTTACGATTGCTATAAATAAAGGCAGATCGATGAAGCAACAGTCAACTTACTTGTATAGCGCAAAAGTAAATAGAATACATGTTTTATTCAGACTCCAATTATTTAATTAAAATATAAGTTTTAGCCATTTAGATTTTATTTTCAATTTATACTACAAAAGTATTAAAAGAAATAAAGATAACACATGTTAATTCCAGACGGTTATTACTTAATTGCAATAAATAGCCAACTTGTATTTGAAAACGCTCGGAAAGACATTTTTTATGACACTATGTAATTAGTGCTTACGGCTTAAGCTTATCAAAACAGATGAAAGCTATTACTAAGGATATAACAAACACGTCTACCTCAGGCTTCATCTAAAGCTACTGTAAATCAAAAGATGTTGGAAGAAGGATATGTTGTGATACAAAAAGAGTATAAAATATAATAAAAGAGCATACCCAATGTACACAATACAATGACCGTAATAGAAATGTTTACATAATCAGTAAGTAAATGAAAGCAAAATGTACATCATGTATGCCAGTCGAAACGAACCAGTCATAACATTCAGTTAACGCCATTAAATCATGTAAAGTTAAATGCATTATTAACTAAGAACGCATTTTACCAATTAAAATACCATAACACTTGAAATTATAAGTATGTAAAATATTGTAGAACTTACGATCCATGTCGAATTCCCGTAATCACTACGCTACAGACGAATTCCTACACATTGATAAGATAAGTATTGGTTCGCGTCCCAAACACGGCATGTGTTTAACTAATCTATCGGTATAGTTTTCCTGCGACTTGATAACGTGTACTAACCATGTGTATATAACAAGGGTGTTGTAATATATAGGGGTTTTTTTTAATTTCCTAGTAAATAATATAAGGTATTTTTTTAACTTACCAGCCATGAAGTTCAAGGTGAATTAAACAATAAATATGGAATCGATAGAGAAATCGCGGAGCAAACGCGACGCCTATGTGAGAGTTAAAGTCGAAGTAGCGACACACGAGCGCGCTGTGCATGTGTGCGTGGCCGTCGGTGTCCGTGTTTACAAACACCACCGCATAGAGAACAATGTCATTATTCAATACTTGAGTCTAGAGTTTTATGTCGCAGTACTCTGCGTATATTGCTTTATAAATGTAGAACGACTTGTACCTTAATAACTGATCCCACTAAACGAATTTTGATTGCATTTTAAATATTTTATAGTTCCTTGGCATTATATTTATGGCTATGCGGGAGTGCAATTAACAATTTGAAGTTAGGCCACTAAGGGTCACTAAATATGGAACATTATAGTGCGGTCATATGATTTCCACCATGTTGGATCAAAAATATATTGAAGATAGGTAGGTAATGGGTATAGATAATATTTTTTTTATTGACAAATAACATAATATATTTAATATAATATACTTAATCATAATATTGAATTGAAGAAAGCAAAAAAGGGGGGTTAACACCTAAAATTACGTTGATAAGCCATTTAAAAAGTAGTAAAGTTAGCTTCAGAACCTACTAACCTAGTTACACGGACTAACCTTATTATTAAGGCTATAATTAATGTTCATGCTTAATTTTACGATACCGAAGCAAACAAACGTCAGCTATAATTTACCAAGGCATAAAATTGGTAATATCAAGTAAACCGACAAAACGGTAACGACGAAAATATTTATTTACATTTTATATATTTTAAATATTATTTTATATTTCCGTAAAAAAAATGAAAACGGTGAATAAATTAAACGACAATACGCAGTGTCTCTAAAAGCCTAAAACGAAATACGGGTCAAAATGGTAGTTATAGCGAATGCTGCCTAATACAAGCCGCATCCTACATTAAAATAAACAATAACCTTTTTTCAACATTGGGTAATGCATTTACGGATACCACCTGAATACATACAGATGGTTATGTGAGACTCACTAGAAAAGCCTGCACTACCCACAAAAATCCAACGGAACCTTCCCCGTCTTAATAGGACGTCGCAGGATCGCTTACACATTCAACCACGACGCCCTGACGGCTACCTGCCAAGGCAGACCACAACGACCAAGGGGTTGTTCCCACGGTGCACTCTGCTCAGAGAAGTATTAGGAACAACCCCCACAATAAATGCCCACTGAGGTGGTGTCCTAAGTGCAATTCTTGGACAAACATCGGGAGGGGAAGTAAACATTAATATCAGGTTTAAAATCACTTATTTCTCAAAATATTACTTAACTCATAGGAGAAATTACTTTTTATATATTTTTTTTAATATGGTAAGTATTAAAAAAATATAAAATAAGTTTATCCTTCAAATAGGTTTCATTAATTTAAGACTCCACTTATTATTCTTTATTTAGATAAAAATATTTTTTACAAACATTTCATTTCAAAGTAATAAAATATAATCATTACGATCTATGTTATGAATATCTACATATTATGTAATACTTATAAACCAGCTCTATAATCGATTCGGTCAAGTGAACATAACCACGATGAATAGATTTTGGGGTGCGTCTGTAGGTACTTCAATATTTTTTGCTTAGAAATAATAATAAGAACATCTGTGTGTCAACAAAAAGGCAAATCAGTAGGGTCAATAACAAAGCATTGAATAATAATCTAAAAGGATATATTAACCTTTTCTACATCTCTACATTAGTAAAGTTACGAAGGCAAAATTATATTGAAGAGATTGATATAAGAATATTTAATTTATTATATCGTTAAAAAATGTGAGAAACATTTAAGTTGAGTACTTTGAGCTCTACATAACATTTTAAATCATTATGTAGAGTTCAAAGTAAAGCACGTGATCCAATGCGTATTAAAAATAGTAACCCTCGGGAACTCTAGCCTTCTACGACATCGCATGGCCAAAAATAATAAAGTTATCTTTGATACCGCGAGATCCATTTACACCAAATCTATTGACCAATTGAAGTCGCGTTAAAATCTGCTCACAGAGCGAGTAGAAACAGACACACCAACATTTTATAACAGATGTTTGTATAAAACTATATATTAGATATATCATTTTTGGTTTGATTTTTGTTACGGACACGATGTTTCGAATACTTTACAGCAAAACTTGGCTAAGAGAAAACATTGTCTCCCCACAAAAATTTACAATTAAAATATAAATTTAAAAACATTGTTTGGTCTTAAATGTCAAATATTTGGGTAAATCCAAGAAAGTATTACCATTGTTGCTATTACATCTAAGAGAATACCTAATCTGCAATTTTATTTATAAGTATTAAATTATGAACTAGCTGACCCATCTAAAATCGCACGGTATCGTGTCAATTAATTGCACCTTTTATAGAAATAGTTTTATAAAACAAAGAGTTTTAAAGAAAACATTAATTTTAAACTATTTGGTATATAGAAAACATAATATTAAAAATGATGTCTCAATCAAATTGATAAATGAGGAAGACATCTAACAAAAACTTAAGAGATCCTAAGATTATAATTTGAAAGTTTGGATGAATGGACGTTTGTTGCCAGCCAGAACGGCTGAACGGATCTGGATGAAATTTTGCACAGAAAAAGCCTGAAATAGCACATAGGTTACGTTTTATACCGGGGAAATGTATGGTTCCCGTGGAATAGATTTGTTTTTATTTTTCACAGATCAAGGTATCAACTATCAATTCAAACTATCTATTCCATATTAACCTTTAAAACGTATCTATTGATGAACCTGAGCGAAGCGAGGGTAATTCGCTAGTAATACACATAATATGTATGTGCCGGATGATATAACGTGATTTTTTTTATGGTACTCAGTGATAAACGAGCAGACAGTCCACCTGATGGAAAGCGATACCTGTAGCCAATAACACCTACGGTTCATGCACTTAAGTTTTATGTAACAAAACTACAGAACCGCCGGTACGTTATCACTGTGAGGACTAAGATGATATGCCTCTTGCCTGTAATTGCGCTGGCTACCTTATCCTTCAAACCGGAACACAACAATGCAATCATTGTTGCTTGGCAGCAGAAATAGAAAGAGAGTCTACGCAAGGATTTAATAATAATATTAGTACGTCGGTTCTAGACTTCATTGTAATTAAATACTCTTCTTTCTTCCTGTTAAACCCACTTCAAGTCGATTTAACGGTAACGGTACGATACAATTTCAATAATATACAAGTATGTATACATATGTACGTAAAAAACCGGTTTTATTTTTCGCTCTTCTTCATCACCAAATTTTATACGCAATATATCTTGTTATTATTAAACGAGCAATTCTTGTATATAGCATATATAATTTCGTGCATCTCGGAAACGGCTCTATTTCGATAAAATTTTGTATTGAGATATGGCTTTGCTTGTTAGTTTATGTGTAAAAATATTTTTTATATCTTTTTCGAAAAAACGCCGGTACCTGTGTATTTATCATAACAAAGTACAAACAAATACTTGTGTCAGAAAAAGCAAAATAATATGTCACTATATTTTCTAACTCACTTTCTCTACTCTAACACATCGATCAAAAAAATACTAGATACACAATCAGCGATAAAAATGTCCTCACCGAATGAGCGCCCATTTGAACATTTGAGAGCGATTTTAATTTTTTTTATTTTTTTTGTCAAAACAACTTTAAACATTGCATTTAAGATTCTATTTATATTGTTATATATTTATTTCAACTAGAATAAGTACCTAAACACAATTATTGGTGACAGTTTTAAGAGAACTTTTGCATGGGATTGTGTATCTAGCTAGTACTTTTTTAATCCATGATTCCACAAGAAAAATAGTTTAAAAATTAAAAAGAAGAATGCTGAAAAGACTCCTAAAATTTTAGTTTTTGTATTACTACAAACTCTACTAAAGTCTGACGCGAGCGAAATATTTACATTTTCCTTCAAATTAATTTTATTATTAATCTAAATAATAATAAACAAAAACAAATCTATCCCACGGGAACCGTACATTTATCCGGGATAAAAGGTAGCCTATTTGTTATTCTGATGTATGAACTATATTATTGTAAAGTTTCATTAAAATCCAATCAGTAGTTTTTGCGTACTAAGCTTTATAAGTTACTCTTAGTTTTTTAACTATTCCACGGGAACTCTTTAATTTTCCGGGATGATAAGTATCTAAAATGTTGACCGGGGTTATAAGGTACCACCATGCAAAATTTCATTTAAATCAGTCCAACAGTTTCGGAGATTAGCCCGTACAAACATACAAACAGAGAAACAAAAAAAATTCAAAAAAATCTGAATTTGTTCTATTTATCTTCTTACATCCCCCTGACTCGGTTTTTAGCCATTTTTTTTCTATGTACAAACATTCGACCTCTACAGTTTTATTATATGCATAGATGTATTTTGTACAGTCAACTATACGTTTACTTTTTCATTATTTAATCGATCCTAATGACTACTTTTTATGCACAACTGAGACCGTTAGCGCAAAAGTAGCTTAACCCGCTAAGTAACATAAAGTGGGTAAGGCTAATTTTGCGATGACGGCCTCAACTGTGGCATTGAATTCTAATCATAGGTTTATTTAAGTACTAGGTATTATTAGGTCCTTTTATATAACGAGTACTTACTAAAAATGAATATTGTATTTTTTTGATTTTTCAATGTTCACATATTAATTATTAATATATAGATAACATAATTAAAAAAATGCATATAAGCTGTATACTATTACTATAATATATAAAAATATTATATCGTTCAATGTAACTCTTAAAGTAAAATTGTGGGTACTCAGGAGGCACGCACCGTAGATCCGTTCCGGCAAATGCAAATAAGCTGAGTATTAAGCTCTTACCGACATACATTCCTAGACGGCTGTATAATTTCCTGCTTTAGTGAAAACACTTATACATACAATAATATTATGTATTTAAGATGTAAAATATTTAGTTCGTTATTTAATCAAAAACAATTACCCTATTTAAACGAAAATTCTTTACTATTAAACGATTTCAAAAAGGTGTTTCAGAATTTTGAAGCTTTAAAAATTGTTTTTTTGTTTTATTTTCGCCGATTATAAATGAAATTAAGTGATTCTGTTTAGCTTTCTTTGTCCAAAAGGTAAAAACGGAACCCTAATTTCGTCATGTCAACATAATATGGACTAAGATCCGAATGAGACAGCAAACTATACATGGACTGATAGAGGTATATTGCTAAGATTTGGTAGATAGGTGCCACGTGTGAATCGCTATACAATAATGTGTAGTCAAATAACAAAAAAAAATAGAGATGGCACTATATACCATGTAATTAAGGGGTAAAAAATAAAATCATAAGTATGTACAGTATACCTGATTAGGTCATTAAAATTGAGATGGATGACTTCTAAATAACTTTTTTATTAAATCCAATAGTTGCCGAGTCATATGAATCTAGAGTTGTACAATGTACATAAAATTGTCTTTGAAATATTTATATTTACAATGCTTACTAGTTAATAATTTAGGTGTAGATGCAACCAAACATACATGAACTCGGTTTACATTTCTGTTTAAGAACTCAAAAATAAAAATTATAAATAATGTCACTTTTTTAATGTTCAATATCAATATCGATCATTAAAATCGGTTCACAGTCAGTGAATACATCGCAAGACACAAAAATAAATACACCTGTATTTTCTCATATTCTTTGCTACCCGATAGTGTGATCAAGGATTAAAACAAGTTAAACTATTGAGTAGCAAATGAAGAATGTTGTGCATAAAACGGGAGCTATGATATAAGGAAATTTGAAAGAACTTGGTATCTTTTATTAGTAAAGTTTAGTAATTGTAGGTACTTGCAAGTTAGCAATAATAATACATAATTACTTTGCATTTTCTATAGTACCAAAAGTAATTGTTTCAATTCTCATGCAGAGCAAATGTTTTAAATGAATATCAACAACAAGGTGTCTAATTATTATTATATTTTTTTTTTGTAAACTAGTTTCAACAGCTGTGTGTGATTATGTAAATTCTAAAATGACATCATAGGCCTTTAAAAGAGAATTTTAGTAGAGCTTTGTTACTAACAAAAGTTAGCCTATGATCCCATTTTTCATTTCATTTTAGTATCACAAGTGGATATAAGTACTTATGCAGACGCTGAATAATTCATACTGATATTTCTCCATACAACATGTCATTTTGAACTGATTTTTTACTTTAAAACAATTCTCAAATAAAAATATTAAAAAATTAAAAACAATAAACATCAACAAAGTAAAAAATAATAATCTATGCAACATTGGCAAAGTAGATTATGCCAAACACGACACTCCTAGAAGCCACTAAGCAAACAAATTAAATTGAATTGAAAAAATAACAATAATCTACTATTAAATGTACTTATAAACCATGTCCTTATTAAAAATTTAGCACTTCAAATATAGTATCAATATGTGGATCAGACCAATAGATGGCCACTTATTATATAAAAAAATATTTTACGTCATTTCATTTTATTTTTAATTGTATAATTTTTTAATTTGATTTTTGTTAATCAGCAATTAATTTAAATATCATCATATATTAATTTAAGTTTAAGTTAATCAATTGGTCAGATTTAAAGTAATGTGTAATATCAACACTGTTTTAGTGCATGTTGTGTTCTCCAGTAATTGGGGGTACATTTTAAACACTGTCCAAAGGGCTAGTATTTTATTGTATTTTCATATGTACTTCTGTTGGAAATCCTTAATAAATAAATAAATAAAAGACTTACCAGTAGCAATCCCCATATCTGTGACTTTCAATTGTCCTTGTTTTATCATAGCTTCATAATTTGGTTTGATATTTGTTAATTCCATATTAAATAAACCAAACATGGGCCCCTGGTTTGGATCCTCTTCATATGTAAAAAGTACTTGGATATCTTTAATGAGTGCTCTCTGTACTGTTGCATACCAAGATTGAGTTACCCTATAGAAAATTAATGATATAATTATCTTTAAATTCATTTTAATTCTTACATATAATAAAACATTATCTATCATACACTTCACAAATCACAAAATCATTAAAGTCAGTCAAAGAATCCGTCAGTTTGTTTAAGAGCTTTAAGTTAAGAACCAATGGTATTCCATATATGATTATTTTTGAAGTGTGAAAAGATGTGGTGGTCAGGTATATAATACTAATAGGTATACATTTTACCCCGAGTTATATTAGATAATAGGAGATACGGATAGTAACTTGCATGCTATTTCTAAACAATTAATTGCTTTATTTGTGAAAATTAAAATAATTTATTTTTATTAAATTAACAAAAGTACCATAATTGAAACTTTAAATTTATGTTCATATTAAATTAATTTAAAAGTATTACTAATTTAAATTAAAAAAGTATCATATATTATTAATAAAATATCATACCTTCTAGGCATTGTAGTCATAGCTTCCCAATATTGATCAATATATGGTATTATCTCCCTATCTTTACTGAACATACTTTTATTAGTTCCATCTTTACTACTCTCTTGTTTTAAATTTGCCATTGCTGTGATACACATTTGAGGAAAAGCTATAAAAATAATAAATATGAACAAAGTTTTGAAAATATCCAGTGATTTGTAAACATATTTTTTATTTGAGTTAAATATTTTTTACTTACGCGCTTGATTCTTTTTGAAGGTTTCCAAGCCAGTAGGAGAACAATTCTTGCAAATAAACAGATAGTTTGTCATAAAAGGCACCAGCTTACCCAACTGATATCCTATACAAGATTCATGATACCATCTATTGCACGAAGCACATAGTAGTTCAACAATGTTAAGATTTCGATCTTTACCACTGCAAATAAATAATTATAATAGTAATGGAGTACTAAAATGAAATTATACGTAGTGTATTTTGACTAGTTTATATATTTTTCTACCAGTAGCAGTTTCCCTGCGATTCAGAAGACTGTTTGTTTTTATGCTTATCATTATTTTCCCCCGTTTTTTGAGATTCAGAATGCATGTTTTGGCTATTGGTAGCAATGTCCATATCGCTGCATTTCTTTCCTGTTTCCACAGATGTCGATGACATCTTACGCTTTACGACAAATAGCATTAAATTAATTTTATATTTTCATATTAAAACCATAATTTTATATATTTTTCATAAACAATTACTGATACAAAATTGTTACTAGTCCAATGACATAAAAGGACGCAATTTTGACACTTCAATTGACATCGACCATTTGACAGTTGAAACTGGTGCCTTTACTCTTCAGCCTTGTACAGATGCCGTATAGGTAACGATGCGTTTGACGCATAATATGCACTATGGACATAATTTGGTGGTTAAAAATACTAATTACTTACTATTACCTGCAGACTATTAAAATTACCATTAAGTTATTAATGTAATAATAAAATTTATTAAACAGAAAATTTACAAATTAAAGAATCGCCAAAATGTTACAAAATGATTAAAAAAATATACATACATATATTTAAAAAAGTTTATGTAGGTAATCTATGTAATCTATGGTGAATAACCGTCAAAAACATTTTTGAACACTAAGTAAGTACCTATTCAAATTTCAAACTTCAAAGTTGTATTTTTTTTGTTTATGAAACTCAATTTCTTTGCAGTTGCACTATATTACTCAATAAAATAATATTTTGGTGACTTATTTTGCTTTTACATAAAAATTTTCCTGAACAACATGGAATGTGCAACAGAATTCTGTTCAGATGAGAAAATAATACAAGAAAATATGCTTCTAAATATTATAAAAGAAGTATGTGCTGATTCAAAGAACAAATTATCTCCTAAATTAGTGGGAAAAGTAAACCGAATTATAGCGAACTGCGATCTTACTTATTACTCAAGCTTACACAGGCTAGCCACAGCTGATGAAAGTACCTCTACTCTTTTAGGTAAAAATCCTATTTAGTAAGTTTAAAATTATTTAAAAAAAAATTGATAATTTATCAAACATTGCCGTGAAGCGCTACATATTTTGCTGTTTTATAGACAGAAAGTGTGTGAAAATGATCTTAATCATATGTATAACTTTCAGGTGTAATGCATCAAACTGCTGCTGAATTAACTTTTGATGAACAAGCTGAACTCAATCAAGCAATAATTAACAAAATTCAGAACAAAATTCCTATATTTACATCTGAATTAGAGAAGCTAAAACAGAATATAAGTACTGGAAAAAAGTCAAGAAAAGATCAAATAAAAGAACTACAAGACAATTTAGATGAAAAATTAAATACTTTGAGGGAACAAGAAGATGAGAAAGTGGAGCTAATGATGGAGTGGCTTGATCATAGATTACATGATGTGTCTACATTTAGTACAAGTTCTAGTGAATTATTATCTCTTAAAACCAAGATATTAGAACTAAAATCAAAGTAAGTATAATTTGAAATTGTATTAATAAATATTTAATAAAATTGATGCTGAATTATGAATGACAAGCCACTCACTCTCGCTTCGCTCGGGTTCATCCCTAGGTTGATTCCCCATACAAACTTTCATCCCCATTTTCACCCCCTTAAGGGATGACTTCCGGGATAAAAATCCTTCCCAGGGATCTCAAACTATCTTCTTACCAAATTTCATTTAAATTGGTTCAGTCCATAGATTACCTCAAACTCACAAACAAATATTACCTCTTCTTATTATTATTTTAATATTAGTTAAGATAACTATATTTTAAATCTTCTTAATTATACAAAGTTATTGTGGTCTTAGCTCGTACTGTATATTTTTACTGTTAAAATATAATTGGGGTTTTTTATTCTGAAATGATTGGCTATTAACTTATTACATTATTTATTAATTCTTATTATGACAATATGAAAAACATTAATAAAAACAAAAACAAAAGTAAAAAAACTTTGTATTTCAACTGGGATTCTATTCCGGACATATGTGTTGTCTCACTTACCCGTCGACTGCTTGACCATGATGCTTACAACCGAGTGTAAGAAATTATCTACCATATTCTGCATGGAATAATTCAAAAAGAAAACTGCATGAAAACTCGCTAATCTAGATCGATTTTTCGCCCCTGAAAGCCACCACATACCAAATTTCTGCGAAATCGTTAGTGCCGTTTCCGAGATCGCTAGTATAAATAAATAAAGATATAATGATATAAATTGCTCGTTTAAATATATAAGATTAGTTATTTACAGAATTAATATTCAAATAGCATATTTTCTTTCTTTATTTTCAGAATACTTCACTTGCAAATTTTACGCAATATTTTTACTGAAACAAATCAATCTATAAAAGCATATAGTGAAGTACATAAGGACCTCGAAGAAAGCATCACGGAGACTGAACAAAGGATTAAGAACTTTAAAGATATTATTGAAAGTGATTATAATTAATGGAAAATTATATTATTTATACTTATAGTGGCACTTTTAATTATAATTAATTTATATTAGCTATATAACATGCCTCCTTTTATATTTTCGCAAATAAAGATTTTAAATTATAATTTCATGTAAAGTATTTTTATTTTTTTATATTCAGCCCTTATATATATATACTAGCAAAACCCGCGGCTTCACTCGTGCTAAAACTACAACGAAAAAACTTTGAAAAGATAGTTTTCATACAAATTTTCATCCCTTATTTTATCTCCTTATGGGATGAATTTCAAAAAACGGTGAAATACGTATTTATTTAATTAACACTAATACCAAGATTCAAGAAATTCTGATCATAAATATTTTTTGGGTTGTGTTAGGTATAACGTGTATTCCCATGCAATAAGATAATCTACCGCGGTAAAAAGTATCCTATATGTTGACCCGGATACCCAGCTATGATCATACCATATATATATATATATATATATATATATATATATATATATATATATATATATTTATATATATTCTTTAAAATGTTTTCATTTGCCCTATTAGCAAGTGGTAATTATACTGAACCTGTGCGAGACTTAGGCTACCACTGCTAAATTATATTTTTGATAGTTCTTAATAAAAGAAAAAACTAAAATTAGTACCTACTCTCACAGTGCCTACTGTGAGAATCCATCATGATAATTGAATGACATCACCTGATAGTTGCTCATATTATGAAGCTTACTATTTTATTTCCTTAATTGCAATTTATCATTGTTTCACTCGGTTGCCTCTAGATAGTAGCCTATGTGTTACTCCGTGTTATAACCTGTCTGTGCACTAAATTTAAATTTTAATCAAAAAAATGTTCAACCGTTTCAGCGAGAAAGATATACATTACACACACATACAAACTTTCGCATTTTTAATACTTAGTAGATATTTATAGTAGTGCGATAATATTAATATGTACTTATAAAAATATTATACGTAACACGTAGTCAATTATCTGATGTACGAGTTATAGTCGTAAAAATAAAGAAAATCTAAATTTTAATATTTTGACCCGACTGCGACGAAGCCCAAAGGAGCGTTATGTGTTTGACCTGTATGTAAGTATGTATGGCCGATCCTATTTTCTTCGTAATTACTTAACGGTATAATTGATTTTGTTTTATTAATGGATGATGTCTTTAGATTCGTCTTAATAACGCGAGTCTCATAGGACATAGGTATGTATGTAATCTGCAGCCCTTTTTTAATGTCCACAGCTGGGCATGGGCCTCCCTTCAATACAAGAGGGATCAGGTCATAGTCCACCACGCTGGCCAAGTGCAGGTTGGCGGACATCATATAATATCTTTCGAAAACTTGCTAAGTTCTCTCAAACATATGTATGTTAGTTAGTCGTGAGTTTCCTCACGATACCTACCGTAAGGCAAGTGGTAATCATGTTGGAAATGGTTCGCACGTGAAAATATTAGAGTGGTATTAGAGAGGTGCGAGACCCGGGATTTGAACCTGCTTCACACGGTTTCTGTTACCAATGAGCTTCCACTGATAGGATATATAATTATTATTAAAAACTACGTAATTGGTTTTTTTTTTATTATTATACATTACGTAATATTGAATAGATATTATTTAGTAAATATGTGCTATCATTGATACATGTATGTTAGTATTAGCTGTTATATTCAAAGAAAATTATTAGTCAAATAAAATGACTGGTATCGGCAAAACTGCCGGAATGGGTTTAAAGTTCATAGTAGGTACAAATAATTTGTGAACTATGACTACATACCTACATTATTTAATTTTATGAATACGTAAATCTTGTTCTTATAATTACTGTTATCTTATTTAATTTTTGAAATTTCTTTTATCTATACATATAATAAAATTCTGAGTTAAATCTGTACCTTAAATATTTTTTTGGAAAACCTGATTAGATGATATTTCGATAGAAATAGACTTTATTATCTATACAGAGATCGAATCTATAGTTTTTAGAATTTTTATCTGTCTGTCTGTTACCGCATCACAGAAAAACCACTGGAGGGATTTTGATGAAATTTGGTATGATGATAGCTGGATAGTGGATATCCGGGTCAACATATAGGATACATTTTACCGCGGGAGATTATCTCATTGCCACGGGAGTACGCGTTATAACACAACCCAAAAAATATTTATGATCAGAATTTCTTGAAACTTGGTATTAATGCTCTTCCATACAATTAAATAAATACGTGTTTTAGCGTTTTTTGAAATTCATACCATAAGGAGATAAAATAAGGGATGAAAATTCGTATGAAACTTACCTTTTTAAAGTTTTTTGTTGTAGTTTTAGCGCCAGCGAAGCCGCGGGTTTTGCTAGTTTAATATATAAAATCTGTATTACCTACTTCAGAAAAAAATTATTACCTCCACCAAAAGTTTTGGTCCAAAATTTACGTTCGCTTAGACTTTAGAGAAAACAAGGTTTGACTTTATACTTACGTGCATAAGTTTTTTGTCAACTTTTACTACATTTTAGGTTTTACCCAATACTTATTTTAATATACATACTCTTATTGAATTTTTACTTTAACTAAACTGTTTTTAGAAGGGCCTCTGATTTCATTTTTATGCCATGTTTATTTTGTTCGTTTGAATTATGTCAAAGACCGATAAGGAATATAGTTGATAGTATATTAAGTAAATAATATATAATGTTTCAAATAAAATAAATATTTCCTCGAAGCCCTTGCTGCTTGCATTAAACTGGACTCTTAGGGCTTATAGACATTTGCGACGTCTTCTTATAGAAATCCGGATGTAATCGATACATATATAATTATATAATACCTATACATATTACTAGATATAAATACATTGCATTGCAAAAATCGAATTTACGGTCTTTAAGGTTAAAGTTCATTGGCAATACTGCGCCATAATAATCATACCTATCTAACAATTTCCTCATAGCCTATGACACTCGTGGTCAAGCGGCCAAGGCGCAAGATTGACAATCACAGGTGTCCGGTTTCGAATCCCGGTTGGATACAAAGTTTTTACTTTTGTTTTTTTTTTTATTTATTCAAGTGTTTAGTCTTAGCCAAAAACTCCGAGCGAAGCTCGGTCACCAAGGTAGTTTATATTAAAAACAACATATTTGTTTGATCAGTGATGTATATTCAATTAAAACGCGCCAACAAGAAAGGGTATAAACAGTTGAACCCCAGTACTTATGATTAATAACATTCAACTTTATACAACATCTTAGATAACTACCTCCATAAGATTATCTTATTTAGTCATTACCCGGACAGTGTATGATGTGGAAGTGTGCTCGTTCTATTTATTTTTAAAATTTAACGCGTGTTCGAAGACGATGGACTCGCTTGTAAATGTATTTCAGTAAGTTATTAACTTTCGATCTAAAATATTGTCATACATCTGTTATTTTCGAATTACTTATATTATTTTGCAATATCAAAGATAAAAACTTGCATATAAAAATTGATAAACTTGAGTAGATAATCCTTTTGTTAGTATTATAAACGCTAAAGTTATCTTTGACATAGCTACAGAAAACAGAGCAGTTCTTAACTTCTTTAATTACGTATTTTTTAAGCCGGTTTATCAAGTAATTGTCGTGTAATATCGGTAAATTCCATATTATAATTACTGGAAATGAATGCAATTAGGACGAAACCTAAGATAGGGTCACTAGTAAATAAAATTAATTCTTATCCATATACTAGCGACTTAACCTCGCTTCGCCCGGGTGCGCCCTTAGGTAGGTACGTGTTTATTTCTTGAACGGGACCCTAATTCTTTTTATCAAATAAAAATAACCTAAGTTACTCCTTATAACATCAGCTATTTACCAATGAAAGTCTAGTCAAAATCAGTCAAGCCGTTTCGAGATTAGCCGAAACAAACAGACAGACAGACAAAAATTTAAAAAAAATGTATTTTTCTTTTAAGTACCGGAAATAATTTCATATGCATTTAGTAAAAAGCTGTTATTTTGACATTAAAAGAGACACTTCAATTTTATTTATCTGTATAGATAAGTAATTTACCAAGCAATTTGAATAGTGAACAATAATTTGGTGCTTAAATATTTACATACTCAATGGAGGAAGAATTATAAAATTATAGTCATTACTCATTAGCTTATTGAGATTTGTTATATTTAGATAAGGTCACGTCTAAAACAGACGACAATAACAACAATGTGCTTATATTTATTATTATTGATATTTATACAATAATAAGTAAAGTTGAAACGTTATTAATGCGACGTATTTTTTCGTTTATCATTAAAAACCTATTGTATGGGTTAGCCTACTGAGCTAACTAAATATCTAAATGGGCCTTTCAAAGTGGGACATTAGAAAACGCATGCTTTTTAGGAGTCACAAGATATAAAGAATGTGATTTTTTTAATAACTAATAGGTACTTTTATTACATACAGATATTTAGCTCCGAGACGAGATATTGTCTCGTAGTAAAAAGTATCTTATATATAACAGACAGACCGGATAAGCAGCTATCGTCATCCCAAATTTCATCAATCTCTGTCCAGTGGTTATTTCGTAATGCGGTCAAAGACAGACTCTGTGTCGATAATTCAATGAGATTTTCCAAAAAATATTTAATGCACAGATTCAGCTTAGTTAGAATTTTATTATATGTATAAATTATTATATTATATATTTTATTAGATTGTATCTTCAACGAATACTCATAAATCCATACAAAATAATAATTTTCCATTTTATAAGTAGTTAGTATAACTAATTATCAAACTCAGACCAAAGAACTATATTTATAAAGGGAGTCCGTAAAAAATATCAAAGTCAAAAATACTAGCATGATGTTGCTGTTTATGTTACTATATTTTCGATTTTACCATACAGCTCGTTTATTTTCTTTAAAGAATAAGGGAAATTTTATATAGGTATCAGTCGTTCATATCCAATTTTGAGAAAAATATGTAAATAGTAATGAATACTATATTCTTTTGTATTTTTTAGGCATTACTTCTATTCCTGTTGAAAGAGAGATAGCATAATATCATCTTTTTTTTTCTTTAGTTTAATAAAATCCGTTAGCTATTTATTACTTTTATTTATTAACATTTATTTAGTTATCACATCAATGAGAATTCTATTAGTATTTGCATACTGTTTTAAACTTTCCATGCTATTTTAAAATATTGTTTGGTTTCATGTTCAGTTCTATGACATTTCTGTCTATATAATTCCTTACTCTGCTTAGTCTGTAGTAACTAAAATATACTAATTTTTGGTCACTTCCTGTCTTTTTTAAGGTAAGTGAAAAATTAGTAAAATAAAGCTGCATTGTACATATAATTAAAGTATATGAATTCAAATTATACATTCATCAAGTACGTTTTAAATAGATAAAAATAGATATTTCAAGTGAACCTACCTTAAGAGATAGACATAATATGCTATTGCGGACTTTTCTGTAGACCTGTCGACCATTTTCTAAAACATTGTTATGATGTTATAGTGAAAGGTATCCTAAATGTTGACCCGTGTACTAAGTCACTTTCCACATCACTGCACAAAATTTAGTTAAAAAATAAAATCGGTTCTATACTTTTTGCGTGATATTTACATAGATACTAGCAGACCCGGCCACGCGTTGCTGTGGCACACATATGAAAATCAATTTTGCAATAAAAAAAGGAAATAATCGGGATAAAAACTATCCTATCTTTTAAGTTGGAACAAATCACACATTTTGAAAAAAAAAACGTTAAGATCGGATAAGTAGTTTCGGAGTTTATCCCGGACCAACATCGTGACACGAGATTTATATATATTAAGATACAGACAAACTGAAATAAGTTTCAATAACTACTGTTTTAGGGTCTATACTCTGTACACAATACGTTGCAGTTACAGTTTTTTTTTAAATATTTTATGTACAGATCTTGCTTTGTCACTTTTTTTATTACGTGTACCTACAGATAAAATTTTTAAAAAACGTAGAAATCCCGCTTAATATTCAAAGTAAAATGATAAATGAGTCGAATTCTAAATATAATAAATTGGCATAAAAAAGAGATTATCTTAGTAATTCATTTTAAGTCTGTTTTTGTGAGGTTTCTATTTATCCTTATTGCACCTGAGTCTGTAGTCATTTTTGATATTTACTTTTTAATTTCGAATTGACTATTCGCCCGATCTACGGGTCTACGGGAAGCTTTCCCGTAGCTGACCCGTGGATCGATTAAATTTTGCACAAGCTTTCAGATCCACGAGAAAATTTCCCGTGCTTTTCCGTATTTGTACATTACGTATATACCTACTTATAAATTTTCAAAAAAAAGATATGTAATGTTTGTTATACACATTGGAAATAATTAAAATAAAATAATCATCATACTTTATTTTTACTTTGGTGTGTCAATATTGTTAGTAATTTACTGTTTTGAAATAATTCTATGTTATCTTGTTCATATTTTTGCTTTCACTTAAAAAATTGAAAATTTACAAAAATGTTATTTTATTAATGACCTATTACTATTAAATTACTCTAGAAGAACTGGATTGAATTAATTAATATTACTGTCGGAAATATTTAGTCTGAACTAAAAACATTACGATGTTTGATGTTTCATCCTACTATTATTACAAATACGAAAGTTTGTGAGGATGTATGAATGTCTGGATGGTAGTAGGTGTATGTATTTACTCTTTCACGCAAAAACCACTGAATGGATTTTAATGAATCTTTACAATAATATAACTCATACATCAGAATAACACAGGCTACTTTTTATCCCGGAAAATTGTACGATTTCCGTGGATAGATTTGTTTTTAGCTGTTTTATCGTATACTGAAAAATACATTTACGCGTACCACTCTCGCGTTTTTCTTCAAGGTTTCTGGTTTTTGCAAATTTATTAGTAACAACTTACGTCCCTAGATACCTTACAGTCTAACCTATCTGTTACTTTAGGTCACAGTCTATTTGTGTACAAAACTTTGTTAAAATCTGTAAAGGCAACGTGAAAGGGGAAAAACATACACAATTTTCGCAGTTATAATAGTAGGTAGGTTATGTTAGCCTGAGTATGTAAAAATAATGATATTTTTAACTGACTGTAAAATAGTAAATAGAAAATAATTGTGACATAGGTACCTACGTAATCTTTTCCTGCACGTTATCACTTATCAGTCAGTAGCGTGAGTTAAATATGTTATTAATATCTTATCAGAGGAAAAATTTCGAAATCTATTCCTAATAATATTTAAAATTTAGGACATCTAAATTTTTAAATTTGAAGCCCACATTTGGGAATAGATGAACATCTAAATAAAATCTGTACTGACTACATTATGAAAATACATGTAAAATATACTTAGTATTACTTTGCTTAATTTTGAAATAGTAAAAAACAAAATTAATATAGCAATTAAAATATAAAAAAATGTTAACACATATAATATTAGGTGCTTATTAATTTCAGCACAACTTCAGATGCCCTCGGTATAGAATGGGCACCTCTTCACCTCCCCATGGCTCGTCGCCTGCAAACCCTCGCCGCTACGTTTTGGATCTGTCTAGTCTTGTTTGGAGAAGCTTCATTTATTTTCCTCTTCATACGACTCCTGTACTCCTCATACTGGTGGCTAGCATTGATATATGGTTTCTGGATGCTTAAGGATTTGGATGTGTGTAATAAAGGTGGAAGAAAGTAAGTACACATATAACCTTATTTTTATAAATAAGTAGTAGTAATAGTAACCAACATTAAAACATTGTAATTATATACTAGAACCTGGGCGACCGAGCTTCGCTCGGAGTTCTTTTTTGTTATATCGTATTTTTTTGATTAAAAAAAACTAAAAACTTGAATAAATACAAAAACAAAAGTAAAAAAGCTTTGTATACTATCTGGGATTCGATCCCGGACATATGTGTTGTCTAACTTACGCGTTGACCGCTTGACCACGATGCTTACAACCGAGTGTAAGAAATTATCGACCATAATTTGCGTGGAATAATGCAAAAAGAAAACTGCATGAAAACTCGAAAACACGCGTTTTCCCAGACATGAGACTAATCTAGATCGATTTTTCACTCCCGAAAGCCCCCACATACCAAATTTCAGCGAAATCTTTTGAGCCGTTTCCGAGATCGCTGATATAAATAAATAAATAAATAAAGATATAAATATACAAGAATTGCTCGTTTAAATATGAAAATAAGATTTTGTCAGATGCTCGATCGCGTCATGCTTGAAAAGAGTTGGACGAAATTCAATATAATTTTTCCTATATAATGTCAACATAATAATATCTGAAATACTAATAGGTACGGTTAAGATTTATTTAAAATCTCGAGTAAACTCAAAGTCGAAATTGCTAAGTTAAAACTTTATAGTCACTTAGACTTAAGGTACCTACCGTGTGTCGCATTAGTTATTTCAAAGTAACGTTCATAAGGTATAATTAAGTGATTGAGGTGAGGAGTTTAAAGTTTTAATGTAATTAAGATGGGTCGATAGTTTTTACATTAATTATATATCTTTAGAGATTTACCTATTTAAACAATATTAAGTAGAGCTGTTAGAAAAATATTTTTAAAAATTATTATGACTTAAGAATTTTAATTTTTATCCATTACATAGTTTTGTACCTTCAACAAACAAATCAAACAAGACAAAAAATAATTTTACAAAATTATTTCTTTCAGAATAGAATGGGTACGGAATTGGTCGCTGTGGCGATACTACCGTGACTATTTCCCAATGAAACTTGTCAAAACCACCGACTTGGATCCAAGTAAAAACTACCTTTTCGCATGTTTTCCTCATGGAGTAGTGTGCTCGGGAGCCTTCACCGCATTTTGCACAAATGCTTTAGGTTTTTATAAAATATTTCCTAGCATGCACAGTAACATGATTACGTTAGGGGGTCACTTTCGAGTACCTTTTTTTAGAGATTTGATACTCGGCTTGGGCGCTTGTTCATCTTCTCTAGAAAGCTTGTTACATCTTCTTGACAAGAAAAAACATCAAGGGAAATGCGTAGCTTTAGTAGTGGGCGGTGCGGCCGAAGCGCTCGATTCTCATCCCGGAGAATACAAGGTCATTTTAAATAGAAGAAAGGGATTTATTAAAGTCGCCATGATGTCCGGGTAAGTTTTATTGTATTTTATCTTTATAATATATCACTTTGATCAAAGGTCTATTAATTTTAATGTACATTCTCACGTATTAATTTAGATTTATATTATTTAAAAGTTTAACAGCTCATGCTTTAAACTGCAAAATTTTACAGGGCAATTTACTAGTTAAAATAAAAAAAATATGTTTTTCTTATTTTTTTAGAGCTCCACTCGTACCAGTGTTCTCATTCGGGGAAACAGATGTCTTCCGTCCCTTCAATAACCCAAGCGATAGTTTACTTCGCAAATTTCAAGAAAAAGTGCGCCAATTTACAGGCATATCGCCCATTTTTCCTATTGGTCGTGGAATGTTTCAATACAGTTATGGAGTTGTGCCTTTAAGAGCCCCTGTCACTACTGTTGGTGAGTTGATTTTATATTTTTCCGAATAACTTCATATATATCCAATGAAACAATCACAAATGTTCAAAGAGCATATAATAGCATAAAAACTCTTCAATTTATGCAACAGAAATCTGTCTGTCAATCTCTGGCCACTATACACACATATATTGAACAACTAAAACCTAAAAACTACTTGAAATAAGCCAATCAAGAGATCATGCTTTCGTATAGGAAAATGACATGAAAAAAAATAATTTATACTTCAATAAAAATGTAAGTAAAAAAATTGACCGACTTAAAAAAAAGGAGACACTCAATTTATGCTTTTCGGCTATGTTACGTTCGGCTAAGAGATTGATTTCGCTAATTTTGAATCGGCTTTTATAATCTTTTTTTTAATGTATTCATAACGTATTCGTTATAAAAAAAATGTTGGGACATTAACACACAGCACCATCTAGTTCCCCGGGGGAGAGCCAACTCCTACCGGGCGCGTCCCCAGGTGGCGGATCGGGGAACGCCACCCGCTTTGTGCGGGGCGGGTGGTACCGGAGAAATCCGGCGCGGACCAAAGCAGGACGGGGCCGCTCTCCGTTGAGGCTTCGGCTTCCGGAGTTGCGGCCACCGGGAGCGGGGCCGCTTCGGTGGTCTCGCGACCGGAGGGTGGGGACCGCTTGCGGGACTGTGAAAACAGGCCCGTAACCGGTAGAGGGGAAGGCCGCAGTGGGAGAGGAGTGCCGGTATTTCGGTGCGCCGTTCTCCCTGCCCCCCGCGACCTTGACGGGGCTGCCACCGTCTTAGATGGCAGACGCGGTGGGGCTGCAGGGGAAGAGGAGTGTCGGTGTGTCGTTGCCGCTCTCCCTGTCCTCTGCAGCCGATTGAGGGGTGCCCACTTCGGTGGTTGGGGAGGTTTAATGGGGCTGCTCCGGGTACTTCTCTGATTTAGCAGAGTGGACTATGGAGCAGCCCCATTGGTTGGGTGGCCGTAAGGCCTGCCGCCGGGGCGTCGCGGTAGTTATGCGTAAGCGATCCCGCGGCGCCCCACTAAGGCGGAGGGGAGGGGAAAGTTGGGGTTTAGTGGGTAGTACCGGCTCTTCTAGTCGGTGAGCCCCACATAACCACCTGGGGGTACAGGTGGTATGCGTAAATGCATTCCCCAACTATAAAAAAAAAAGCACCATCTAGTTCCATGGTAAGCAACGAAGCCTGTGTTATGAATACCAGATAGTTGATACACTACACATATATAACTTTAAATACATACATATTATAAATATAAACACCCATGACTAGAGTACAAACATTCGTGCTCATCACACAAATGAATGGCCCCAGCGGGACTCGAACCCGTGACCACTGGCGTAGAAGTAGGGTCACTACAAACTGAGCCAAACGTGCCGTCGTTATAGGTACTTATAATATTAAAGGGTATTCCGATATTTATTTGAATATAAAACCCACCCCTAAGGCTAAGAGTCCCACTCTCACTCATTACTTTCAAGTGATTCTGAGTAAGTTTTTGTTAAAAAATAAATATTTTAATTCCAGTTGGAGCGCCGATGGAAATAGAAAAGAACCTGGACCCAACAGATGAGGAAGTAGACGCGATTCATGCGAAGTTCACGAACAAACTAATAGAGCTTTTTGAATCTGAGAAATCGAAATATTTAAAAGATTATGAAAATACTCATCTCGTTATTACATGATATATATATATATATATATATATATATATATATATATATATATATATATATATATATATATATATATATATATGTACGTTAACAATAATAATTAGTTTTCAAAGTTATCATTAGAAGAATTATATGTTTTAATATTTTACATCTATTTACGTATTAGAGCGCAAATATAAATAATGAAAAATACCAAGGGATGAACCGACTTTATAGTTAAAGGAAATTATTTTTAACTCTAACTATACAGCGCTGGGTATTAGTGCTTAATACTTCAGGTTCTCTTCTTCTTCTATTTAAAAAAAAGTTTTTCTTTTTTTATTTATATTAATTTGTTCTTAATGCTTCTAGACAAATTAATACAGGTACAATATAGCAAGACATTAGTCTCGAATGTACCCTCCGTTATACATACTAGTTAAAATATGGTAATTAATTTTTTGTTTGGCATAGCTTATAAAATCTATTTTTTGCAAAAAATAAAAAGTAAATATAAAGATTTATTTTTTACTTAATGTTCAATTAATAATTAATAACTGGTAGGATTGTATAGAATCGTGTTGCGAATGCATCATTTAAGTTAAATTGTCAACTGTTATGTATTTTAAAATTCGAAGTGGCTATTTGCCCAATCTACCCTATCTACGTAGCTGACCCGTGAACCGATTAAATTTAGTACATGTTTTCAGATCCAAGTAGTCAAAACAAACATTTATCACTTTATTGAATCCAACCCACGACCATTATATAATTCGCACAAGCCCTAGAGTACCATGATATTTGCCAATCGCCAAACTAAAGTCATAGACTATAATATTTAAGAAATAAAAACGCCGTTATATACGTCAATAATATAATAGTTATTATTATTCTCCTATGTAAATGAAATCCTATCTGTTATTATAATTTAATAAAAGCTCAAAAATGTTTCTTAGATTTAAGTGTTTATGCAGTTATAAGAATACAGAATATGATATTTTATATTTTCAATTAAATAAATATTTTAAAATATTCAAAAATGAAATGCATTCAATTCAATATGTTGATTTTAAACGATTCCTGTAATTTACAAAATACGCATAGACTATGCTATTTAATGCTGTTAAGATTAGACGTGAAACAATAGGAAGGTAAATAAAAAAAAATATACATATATATTTTACTATTTTTATTTATTTTAAATATTTACATTTTATATACAAGTTTCAACAATTTCACGCCATTTCTGCGCGCGCTACTTTGAGCATAACACGATCGTTACATTCGGACAGCACTCGCTGTTAGAAAAAGGTACCTATTATATGCACATATTACCTATAAATGTTTACATTATTATATTATACGTTTATACGGCGGAACAATCCAGTTATGGAAGCAGATTTTGTCATTTTCCCTTTTGTCTTTTAGAAAACTCCAACCGTCATTCACACCAATTTGCTGAAATATTTTCAAATGATAACTGGAGAAAATATCTATTAGTACATGTGGGAATGACAAAGAAGTTATCGAAAACATTAATTTATATAGATAATTTAAAAAGATACCTACCATTTAACCGTAACAAAAACAATATTAAAACTGTTTAAATATCAACAAAAAAGGCCGAAAGCCTGGAATATGTTAATAACTCAGCATAAAGACGACCATATCATATAGCGAAGAAAAAAAAGGCTATTCGATATATTTCAAGTGCATCAGTGAAATATTGTCTTTCAATAAAAATTACAACATTAAAATAGCAAAACCGCATGCATAAATAGTTAGGAAGATATTTCACACCAATGGAGGCAGTAACCCAGAAAATATTACAGTCTTAAATGTCAATCAACTCAAAATGCCGCACAATTTTTATTCTAGCAGAGGATAAAAATGTCATTTATTTACTAGGTACGTATTTCAGGCGACATTTTTCATTTACTGACAAGTGGTTTCTGTATTACACAAAGAGAAAATCAATATAGAGTAGTATTTGTAACATTAGTAGTGTTTGAAGCTGGTATTAATATTAGGTACACTTCTATATTCACTAGCCCGAGTATAAAAGAAGTGAATAATTCAGGACCGAAAAACCAATTGTGGACATACTCGTAGTATGCCATAAATTTGCGGAAGTTTAAAATTAATGTGGTTTGATCTAAAATCTACCGAAATATATTAAAGTTTGATCCCATAAAATTGTTAGTCTGCTTTTATGATATAGCGAAATCTAGCCATCGTCGTAATTTAAAAACGATAAAGAGATTGCTTTAATTAAATATAAGCTTGCGAACAATGAACAATATTCGCAGGTTTTTGGCACATACTTAAGTTATAATATTATTATAATATGTTTTCCTTCTAAGAAATGTTGGAATATATCGTATGTTGAAAGGTAAAGAAATATCTAATAAGCCCTAGGCTTGGCAGTCGATAGTATCGCTATTTAACCCTATAGATATATTCACGCTTGTTTCGGATGCTGCGTGGATTGAGAGGAGACAGGCTTAAAGCATTGCAGTAAGAAGGCAGTGTACATCACGAACGCTATTGATAAAGCTATCAACGCGTACATGAATATGTTTAACTCTGGCTGTCTAAATCTATTCTTTCTCAGCCATTCTAATACATCACCTTCTTCCATTATGTCACCTGAAAAGAAAAAAATTTATTTGGTAATAGCATTTGGGAAATGTTTTGTTAGTTTATAGCTAAAAATAAAATCATAAAACCTATTAGTATAATTTGTATCTTCATAGAATTTTACCTCTATAAATACTAGGGAAGCGTTTCCTGAAGTAGACAATAGCTGGCATTTTTGTAACACCCCATTTTCGGGCGTAGCGAGTATCGTGCATCTTTACAAAAGTTATATCCAAGTTATCAGTCTCGCTGTCAATATTTTCTAATTTGTCGAGTACGATACGACTTTCCGCAGAATTTTCATCTATAAAATAAAAAAAAAAATACTTTAAACATCTTCGTAATTATAATTTCCATACTGTCTATAAAAAAAAAATTGAACAATAAAAATATATTTAACTATTGTTTCAAACCAAAGAAAACCTCACAAGAAGACTTACAGAAATAAACAGCAAGAAATTCATTTTCCTCTAAAAGCTTGTCTAACATTTTCCTGTTAACTTCCTCGATTTCATTTTTCAATTCAAAAACCTCTTGCGATGTCAACCATTGTAGGACTCTATCCACTTGATGTAAATCTCCGTCATAAAACATCGGTGTTCGCTTACGGAAGTATACAAGTGAAGGTATATTAATTATGTTGTACTTTGCAGCTGCTTCTGGGCTTGCTATTTTAACAAAATCTATGCCAAATTGATCGACTTCGCCATCTATTTGTTCAAGAGCTTCAAGAATATCTTGACAGTCTTGACAATCTTCCTCGTCATCTGTGGATTTAGAAATAGTAAATGTTCCATTGGATAATAAATTATTCTTTTCTATTATAACCATGCATAAATATTTCTTTTCTATGACAAAGACATAAAACATTTTCAGTTACTGTACAAATAGTTAGTTCTAAGTATAAAATACTTACATTTATGAAACTTCATATCTAGACTATAAAATATTTGTATAAAGTTATGTTTTCTATATATGTTTTTAGAATTTACGTATCTTAGTGACGGCCATGAGGTCAATGACGTTTCTACTTAGACTATTGTATGCAGCCCTTTTTAACGTCTCACTGCTGAGAACGAACCTCCCTTCAGTACAGGGGGGATATAGCCTGATGGACTATAGACCATCACGCTGGCCAAGTGCGAGCTGGATGACTTCACATGTCTTTCGAAAACTCCCTAGTTTCTCTCAGACGTGCAGGTTTTCTTACGATGTCACCGTAAGACAAGTGGTAATTACGTTGGAAATAATTCGCACATGAGAATATCAGAGGTTTGCGACCGGGATTTGAACCTATTTCACTCAATTTCCCAAGCGAGCGGGTTACCACTATGTTACCACTGCCTCCTAATTAAGATCTTTACTTAATTATTTAATTTGAAATACATTATTGTATATATATGTATTACTTACAGAAAAGTACAGCAAGTAGGTGGGATTCGTACAACAGCCGGTCAAGCATTCTGTCGTTGACAGATTCTATCTCATCCGCTAATTCGCGATTGTCATCATCGATTAACCATTCAAGAATAGACTCTTCGTTTTGCAAGTCACCTTCAAAAAGAAGAGGGTTTCCGTTCCTATAAAATATAATAATATTTGAATCGTAAGCTACATATTTATTTTAAAGCCAATTAAGTATTATGATAACACTATTGAGTATATAAATATTTTTTTTACCGGAAATATACCATTGCGGGGAAAGTCTTAATCGAATATCTCTTGGCAAGCTGAGGATCTTGAATTTTTACCATATGTATACCATATACGTCACATTCATCGTCAATTTTTTCTAACTCTTCAAGTATGTGGTCGCATATGTGGCAGTTTAATTTGTCTGAAATAATAATATCAATAAACATATAATAGATATTTCACATACGATCTAATCCGGTATGTTGGTATTCAATCGACCAGCATAAAATTAATTCATATGTATATCTATGGTGCTGGTGCACCAGTAAATTGAATCGTCCATGAGTCTAACTTCTCAACAGACGAATGGTTGGACGAATGGAATGGAAAAAGAATATCAGACGCAATAGTGGTCAAATGTTCATCGTTTTAATACTTTCTAACTCAACTAAAAAGTTCTAGTCTAATGTATGAGCAACATCGATCCGACCAAATCGCACCTTGTCGCGCAGTGAAGTGCGCCTTTAAAACTACTAAATAGAAGGTGAAACATATGTATATGTATCATATAGATACTTACAAAAATAAACAGCCAGATACTGGGTCTCTTCCACCATTTTCTCAAGCATTACCCTTGTTATGAGTTCAATACGATCTTCTGTTTTTTGAGTAATCAGCCATTGAAGTACTTCTTCTTCTTCCGCTAAAGAATCTTCATAAACGTTTGGTATATTGTTTTCAAAATAAACTAGGACTGGGAAATCGGTGACACCATAAGATTCTGCTATAGAGTAATCTTGAGTTTTGACGAATTTAATTCCATGTCTGTCGCAATCGTCGTCAATATTCTCTAGTTCTTCCAGGATGCCGGTACATTGCTCACAATCGAGAGAATCTAAAATTAAATGAATCATTATATGATATGTAAGTACTCGTGTTTATCAAACAAGATGCAGGGACAAGTGACAATTTCTAATGCAAGTTCTAATACCGAGGGGTCTAAAATGAGTTTCTAATGTGTTTTTAATATACAAACAATACGTATATGAGTTTGCACTACATAAACTGTAAATATCGGAATGAAACCGAAATTCCATAGTTTTCGAATAAAAGACATGAAAACAAATGATCTAATCGTAAATAAAGTTCTTAAATGCGAGACAAAGAAGTGCTTTTAGGATACTAAATACTAATGTGGTAATCATGCGACATGCAACAGAGGACATATGATATCAAGTCAGGACGGATCATTTCAATTTCAGACATATATTTTATGTCTAGGGATAGGAGTACCGTCTATCTCCTGCCCTTCGTCGTCGTCGTGCTCTCTAATACTCTTTTTCGGCTTTTTCGTTGCTTTAGCATTGCACAATTCGCACAATGTTTTATTCCCTAATGAAAAGTAAGAAATGTTATGTTTGTTATAAATTTAAATTTTATTACATGAGTATCGATTAAATGTAAAAATATTATCTAGTTTTATTTTGGTTGAACTGTAAATTTTAAATTAACATTTTTATAATATATATAAATAAAATAAATAATTTTAGTAATGTATTTAGCTTATTTATGTGTATCTGCTAAGTTAATACTAAACGACTTACAGAAATATACCGCTATAGAAGGGGATTCCTCTATTAAATCCAGTAATTCTTGACCTTCGTAGGCTTCTATGACGTCTCCCGCTGGATTTTTTTGCGTAAGTAACCAACTGAGTAGTTGTTGGCCATCGTATAGGTCACCTGTAACGTATTTTTTTGTAATTGTGCTTCTGTAAATAATAATAAACACATAATAAAAACAACGCTCAAATACCTGCAAATATAACAGGATCTTTTGATCCTAACTTAAAGAACAACACAGCGGGCAGTGCAAATACTCCAAATTCCTTGGCCATTTGACGATCATCAATTTTCACGAAATTTATACCAGCAGCATCCGCATCATCATCGATGTGTTCAATTTCAAGCAGTACTTTAGGACACTGTTTGCAGTCATTACTGTCTAAAACATGTAATATATGAAATACAGATAGAATTTTAGAAATTAGTAAAGCACATGTATTGTTAAAAAAGTATGCTCATCTAATATATTTAACAAAATACTTACAAAAGAATACAGCTACATAGTCTGATGTCTGCCTTATTTTATGGAACATTTTCTGGTTGACCTTTTCAATATGATCTGTAAGCTCCATGTTTTCTGGATTGGTAAGCCAGTCTAATATTTCTTCTTCATCATCCATATCTCCATCGTAATTGATATACTTTGTTTTTCTAAAGTAAGTTATGCCTGGAGGATTCCTAAATCCATATTTCTTAGCCATCAAGCGGTCACTGCATTTAACTATTTTTATACCATACTCCGCAGCTTCATCGTCAATTAATTCTACATATCTTAGAATTCTAGGACTTAAAGGATCCTCTTCTTTGTCTGCAAATAAAAATGTATGTTTATTATTTTAAATTAAAAAAAAATAGATATTGACATATTTAGTATTAATACTTACAAAAAACAACGGCTAAGAACTCTTTCGTCTCAATATATTTAAACAATTTGTCCCTGTCTATTTCTTCTATACTTTCATCTTCTTTTTGACTAACCATCCAATCTAGAACTTCGGTTTCATCCAATAAGTTTCCTAAAATAGTTTAAGTGTTATTTGTAACTGAACATCCCGCCGCTTAATGTCAAAATATTAAAGAAACCACATCCATTTTATTGTATTTGGTAACTCACCAGAGTACATCCAATTTATGGCATGCGCGACAACTACGGCAACACCATGCTGACATCATTCGAATTTAATTTGAGTAATGATAGATATAATAATAGAAAAATGTATTTATTAACAAAAATTATACCAACGTAGACTCGACAATTCAACATAACAAATAAATAAATAAAACATTCATGCGAATTTTCGGCCAAACAATACAACCTCTGAACATAGAATTCCTACGCCAGGCGCGAGACCGAAGTGGCGGATAAAGTCTAATTACTTTTCTATGAAAATGAGTAACAAAATAGATGAAAAATTAATATTAAAAAAATCTTATTTCCTATTGTTGAAAAATCTACAAGTTGACTCTGGCATTGCGTTTGATTTCTATTTTAATTATGCTTAAGTCAGTGAAACTAATATTTTAAAATCTAGAAATAAATTCATCATATGAAATGTATTACAAACAAATGAGATTCCATGAAGACTAGAAAACTAAATGAACATGAAATCCTTAAAACAATAAGTCTTCAAATGTTCAAGTGGTAAAAAGAGTAAGTAATGGTTAAAATGCCACGTGTTGTTGTTTTCTCATTTCGTTAATTTCTAAATATTGGAATTAATTAACATTCAATAATAACGATTTATACATCTTTTACAACATCACTAGACATTCCAATATTTAGTCTCCACAAGTTCTCAATGAACATAAAGATATCAAAAGCATAACATCTTGATATACATACATAATAAGTGCGGGCTGCATTCACATTTTAGATGTTATAATTTTATATGAAGTTACTGTTGATTTATTAATACAGTCCGTATGCAATATATAAATACAACCCTGGTATGTGCTTGCAGGGATCAAGGGACACGAGGTTATTAAAGCTTTAATGTTAATAATATGATACGTTATAGTCGATGCAGTTAGGCCGGATTAGAATATTTCGTAGGAAAAACCGTACGACGCTTAGAATAACTATCGTGTCCGCTTGATACCGCGCACGCGAGCGCTTCTAACAATCGAATTATGTGACGTTTGTCACTATCTAACATTTAAGTACTTTTTACCACCACCAAATATTGTCAGAGCCGAATAAACCTTTTTTGCCCTTTCCTGTTTTTTCTGGTTTGGCCAGGGCTTTATTTCTACCCTTAGCTGATTTTTCGCCTGCTGCTTGCTTATCCTTGTCGAGTTTCTTAGCAGGAACCTTGGTTGGAGTCGCCTTCGCTACTTTTGTCGGGCTCTGTACTTTAGTGGGACAGCACTGGTAGGGTTCGTAAGTCATTTTTGGGACGGCCGGTTTCGCCCCCAATCCAATGTAGAAACAGCGATCGCCTGCAGTCAGTAAAAATTTGTTGTTTATACCCGTCAAAATGACTAAATAAATAAAGTTAACTGCGTTAATACTGTGCATGTTTGTAATTTACGCGCGCGTACCGTAAGGCGCGCTACTAATCTAAATGTTATGTTAGTAGTAAGTGAAAAACGTTTAAATAATTGGTAAGCGTTCGCGAATGACTGCAGGCAACAGCTGGTGTAAGGACCCATGCGGGTTCTTATTCGACCATGCAGATGTATGATTGGGGTACATCCGTGCCTCCGTGCAGGGTCACATCTCAGGGTTCAACTTTACTAATTTACCTGTAAACATTTTCTTTATCCTACTGATTACATTTTCTTCATTATCGTCGTCATCATCATCGTTATCATCGTCGTCGTTACCGCTATAATGACGTGCTTTACCTACTTTATAGTTATATATTTTTCCATATCTCTTATTATCGTTATCGTCATCGTCATCATCTTCGTCATCGTCATCGTCATCACCTTTGTCTATTTCATCATCGTCATCGTCACTATCATCATTATCATCATCATTGTCACTGTCTTCGTCATTATCATCGTCGTCTTTAACGGTATCGGATTTAATATTTTTTTTATTACTAGGGTACTTTACTTTAAGCTTACCTAAATCTTTTTTAGGTGCACTATTAAAAAATGAAAGTTTTTGTTTTATAAAACTTTTAATACTGCTCTCTTCTACATCGTCTTCATCATTATCGTCGTCATCGTCATTATCATCATCCTCATCGTCGTCATCGTCGTCATCGTCATCGTCATCGTCATCGTCATCGTCATCGTCATCGTCATCATCATCGTCATCGTCATCGCCATCGTCGTCGTCATCGTCATCGCCATCGTCATCGTCATCATCATCATCATCGCTATCGTCCTCATCGTCATCATCGTCATTGTCTTTGATACTACTTTTTTTATTGACGTTGCCATCCTGGCGTTTTTTCTCTCCCACTGCTGGATAAACCACCTTCAAATTCCCGACTTTCTTCCACTCGGTCGGATTAAGATTTTTCTTAGGTATTGTGTTTTGACTTCGTGGAAACCCCTTTTTTTTATCAACATCTGCATTGGCCTTTGTTTTAGGATTAGCTTTATTTTTTTGTCGGTGGCTATCTTCACCTGCAGGCATTAGTAACTGTCATGCAAAATGACATAGCTCAAACATCCAGTATTTTAGGCGTAGGTATAATTAAACATTTTTATTTAAAGAGATGTCAAGAATGATGTCATGCACGTAATATTTTGTAACTCATTATTCGTAATACATCAACAAATCCTTAGAGCTTAAACAGATATTACAATATAAAGTTTTTAAATGGATGTGGATTCTTACTTTTTTGATCTACTAGCCACTGCAGAACCTTATTTTCGTTCTTTAAGTCACCTATAAACAGGAAAACGGTTTATCCTTTTATGTTAACTATATTTGAAGACGCTTTCATAAACCAAAAAAATGAAACTATTACAATTTTTGTATTATGTACAGTTCTAAAATAAGTATATAGATGTTTATTAATTATTATGTCAGATATTAATTGTATTATTGTATATTCTAAAAAACACTTACCATCATACATAATTGGTACTCCTGTTTCATAGTACACTAAAGCGGGAAAACTGAAAATGCCAATATCAGATGCCAGTTTAGAATCTTTTGACTTTACAAACTGAATTCCATGCTTATCTGTATCATCGTCAATTGTTTCCAATTCTTCTAGGATTTCCTCACAAGTGTCACAATTTTCACTGTCTAAAAATTATTAAAGTAAAAATGAATATTTTTTAAAAAACATTTGTATAAGAATAAAAATTGTACGTAATGTTTGATTTGAAACAAGCTAGATTATTTTTATAAAGTTAAAATTTACTTACAGAAAAACACTGCCAAATGTTCAACATCATCTATAAGATCTTTTAAAGTTTTTCTGTCGACATTTTCAATTACATCTGGTTGAGAATCATGAAGTTCTAATACCCATTTCAGAATAGCTTCTTCATGCATAAGGTCGCCATCATAAATTGTCCTAAATTTGTGCCGATAGAAAGCTAATGCAGGCAAGCTCGGAAGATCATATTCCTTATCAACTCCTTCGTCAGACGTTTTAACGAAGTCGATATCCTTCTCTTCACACTCATCATCAATATTTTCTAACTCACTCAAGATCTTTTGTGACTTCTTATCATTTTCCTTGTCTTAAAACATTAAGAATTATATTATGACTTAAAAATATATATAAAATGTAAAAATTTTCTTTACTTACAAAAAAATACGACAATGTGGTCATTTTCCTCTAATATTTTTTCCAACATTTTGGAGTTTACTTCCTCAATCTTTCCGGGAATTTCAAGTGTATCTTCGTCGGTAAGCCATGCAAGCACCTCATCTTCGTCTTCAATATCGCCTGTAATTTTTTTTTTGACATAATATCAACATGCACAGAATGCCTTTAGACTACTATGGAGGCTTGATATTTTGACAGCCTATCCCTGCGATGACAACAGCTAAGAAGCGATTTTTAAATCCAATTTCTTAAGGGGTGACTAGAAGTGGTAAAATTTTATAGGAAAAAATCGATTAAGGATTCTGGTTTCTAGTGTTCATATAAACTTTTCGAATTTTCGAGTACCTTTGTAAATCAGAGGTTCCTTGTTCCTGAAGAAAACTAGAGTTGGGAAAGTTTTGATTCCATACTTTTTAGCCAATGACGTATCTTCAGTTGTTACAAAAATAATACCAGTTTCATCAAGTTCATCGTCAATATTTTCTAATTCATCTAAAATGTTGTCGCATTCTTCTCCTTCTTCACATTTTCCACCTAAATTAAATAAAAATAACAATTATGTAATTAATAATTTATACAGCTATTCAACCTCCTACATGCAAAACAAAGACTCCGATTTACGAAGACTTCAAATTAACGCTGGATTTTATACTAAATATATATATATATATATATATATATATATATATATATATATATATATATATATATATAAAAAGCTTAATATGCATTAATAATCACGGTACAAGAATAAGCCTTATTTAAACCCGTTGAGCAATTACAGTATGAAAAAATAACGTAGACACACCCTCACTTAAAACTTCAGTTGAACGTGATCAAATTATCAAAAAAACTTACTGAAATATACTACTACGTATTCGTGCTCTTCAATAAGATCATTTAGTATTTCATCAGTTACTTCCTCAATAGTTGCGCTATTTTTCTGCTCAATCAACCACTCCAGAACTTCGTCTTCATTCAGAAGGTCTCCTTCATAAATAGCAGGAATATTTTCCTCGAAATAAATAAGTGTAGGTAGATGATCAATGCCATATTCTTTGGCTTCTTCTTCATTATCAATTCTTACGATCACAATACCTTCCTTTTCTAACTCATCATCAATATTTTCCAATTCATTTAAAATTCTTATGTCTTGTTTATCTTCTTTATCGTCTATAAATATAAGAATATTAAATCATAAAATGATTAGGAATATATTTATCACTTTTAATAGAAGGGAAAATAGAAATAAATTATATTATAAAACATTAAAATTTATATTTATCACTTTTAACATATACCCATCTATTGGAAGCTATAAATATAAGTTTTATTGTAACCAAAATTTAGGTGGTTCTACAAGAATTCAACTTAGATATAAAACCTACACTTTAAACAAAAATACAGTATACGTACAAAAGATAACAGCTAAATATTGAGCAGTATCTATAAGTTTGTCCATCATCTCATCTGTGACTTCAGGTATTTCACTATGACGTTTTTGATGCAACAACCAGCCCAAAAGTTCTTCTTCCTTCATTAGATCACCTTCATAAACGTGTGGTATTCCTTTTTCAAAGAACACCATTGTTGGAATAGCTTCAATGCCATATTCTTTAGCTTCCTTATCGTCATCTATTTTGACGAAAGCGATGTCATTTTGGTCACATTCGTCATCAATGTTTTCTAATTCAGCCAAGATTTTCTGACTTTTCTTTTGGTCTTTGTCATCTGGAATGAATGAAAAAGACTGTATCTCATTTTTATGTCAGTTCTTTAAGTAGTAAAAAGTTGTGTTAAAATTGTTGGATTATGATAAGACAAGATGTTTGGTTGTGATGACGAAACGAAACTAAATCCTGGCATAATATCAAATATTTTTTCCAATGTTAAGGTCTCGTGTTTAAAGTGTGAAAAATACTTACAGAACAAAACAGCAACATACGGCATTTTCTCAATAATTAAGTCGAGCATTTCGTCTGTTATGTCTTCAATTTCATCACTCTCAGTTTGATGTCGTAACCAACTTAAAACTTTTTCTTCTTCTTCTAAGTTTCCTTCGTAGTATGTTGGTATGCCCTTTTCAAAGTATAATAAAGTTGGAACTTTTTCGATACCATACTCCTTGGCTTCATCATCGTTGTCGATTTTTACAAACGCAATACCGAGCTGGTCGCATTCATCGTCAATGTTTTCCAACTCATTTAGTACTTTCTGAGATTTACGATCGTTATTATCGTCTGAAAATATTGTAATAAAGAAATTAGTTTCAATACACATCAGTGTGTAATTAATAAACATGCAATTGATAGAAAAGTAAATAAACCTATACTTACAAAACAATACAGCAACAGTCTTTCCATCCTTAATAAGGCGATCTAGCATCTCATCGGTGACATCTTCGATTTCATCCTTTTCTAGTTGATCTACTAGCCATTCCAACATCTCTTCTTCGTTCTCGAGGTCACCTATCGCAAAATATTACGTAAATTTATCGATCATGTCAATTTTGTATGTATATGATTTCAATATGTTACAATGAAAGTAGCTTACCGTCGTAAACATTGGGGATTTGCTTCTCGAAGTAGACAATCGAGGGAACATCATCAATGCCAAATTCCCGAGCAGCTTTTTTGTCATCAATTTTGACGAATTGAATACCATGTCGGTCGCAGTCGTCGTCGATTTTTTCTAACTCACCCAAAACTGTCATTGATTCTTCATCACCATGGTCGTCTGTAACATTTGTCCCAAGTTATTTGTATTACAAAGTGCATTAGTATTAAATATTTTCTAGTATTTTAATACGTCAGTATAGATATCTTAATTAATGGGTAAAGAGGACCCAAGATGATTACAAACTAAATACTTACAAAACAATACAACGAGATTATCAACATTTCCAATAAGAGTGTTAAGAGTTTTGGCCGTTACATCCTCGATCACGTCTTCTTCGTCCCCAGTCGACTTGTTCGCAATGAGCCATTCCAGAACGTCTTCTTCTTTGCTTAGTTCACCTTAAAATGAAGCAAATATACGTCATTTGAGAAGAAAACAATTTTCACCCGTAAGAAACAAAAATCAAATGAAAATATTTATTTTCCTAAAAACATTACATGTTAAATAGAAGAAGTTACTCGTAAGTGGATAAATGGTTTCCAAACCTTCGTAAATAATAGGTATTTGATGCCTGTAGTAGACTAGCCTTGGCAAATCTCCAAGACTGTACTCTTCAGCTAGTTCCTCATCGTGGATTTTCACGAAGCCTATACCGAGCTGGTCAGCTTCATCGTCAATATTTTCTAACTCTTGTAAGGCTTTTGCACATTTCTTACATTCAGGTTTGTCTGAAACATGCAATTATCTACTTTAAAATATTTAGTCTTTATGCAAGAAGGTGTGTACCTACTAAAATTCATGCTTCGTAGAGGATTCGAAGCAGTGCTGTTAAGCGCATTGCTCAGGTAACAGTGTGTTAAAAGAAAATTAATTGTATTGTGTGCTATGGCAAGCGTTTTGTGTCGTGCAATGGTGGTGCAAGTGGTCCTGGTGTACTGGTGCCAGAGTTCTTTGTCAATCATCACTGGTTTATAATTGAATTCTGAATAGGTCACTAAGTGGGATTTTTTGTGTACTAATATATTTAAAAGGAAAGGATAACTACGTACTGTCTACATAAAGGGTAGCCCTACAACTTAGTCCATCTAGGGTTCACCAAAATCAGACTCCACAGGGCTAATTATGTTTCTACATTAAAGTTCGGTTAGTTAGAAATTTATCTTTTTATTTTTAAAATTGGTAAACATCTGCATTTTAGTTATAATTTTTATTTAATTTTATTTTCTTTAGAGTATATTTTTACCTTCAAATATTTAGGTCAAGGTCACCATAGTATTGGCTTTAATTAGATTTAAAATCAACTTCCTAGTCAAGGCTTTTAATAGACCGTAGTCGTTAAGAGCGAAGAATGTTACCGATGTCTTGTTCGTGACACGTCGGTCCGTCAATCCGAGCTTGCTGGCAAGACAAAAATAGAACTGCCGAAATAGCTCGCCGCACGCTCCGCTAATACAAACGCGTTTCTGATTCTAGTTTTTGCTATAGTAGACAATCGAATCTTATTTTTACAAAATAATTGCTTTAAAGAGATAATAATGTCTATACACTTGTAAAGAAATTTAAAGTTCATAGTATATAAAACACTAAATTGATAACACCGAAAGACCATCGATACAGTTTATCAAATGAATCATGCTATTGTGATATGTTGCATCAGAGCCAAATATTTAATTGGCCAAAACATTAATGAATGTTCGCTTAAACTGTATCGAGCCGCCAATTTTTAGCCTGATTTCCGATAACAATTCAAAACTGCCAACCCCAGCCGCACTGAAAGCCGAAAGCACGTCGGAATCATTGAATTACGCTATTCTAAAAAGCTACAAGTAACAGCCACAACGACATAAATATATAACATACCGCCAGCTGAAAACCTTACTTACTGTTCATCGGGCCGCAATTTTTGTGATCAGGACCTACGTGAAAAACACTGTCAAACACACAGCACAATGTACTCCTTTACAAACAGTTTAGATTAATACTAATCAGTGGAAGCGATAGAGAATTATCTACTCAATAACTCTACATATAATAATTTCTAAACATTTTACTTATGTTAGTTAAGAAGATGGTTTTTTTTTACCACATTAGCTTATTTAGCCCTCGAACAAACCTCCTTAGTAATACAAAGTTAGTAACAATACGTACAGAAGAGAACAGCCACATATTCTGTATCCTCAATGATCTTATCGAGTATCTTCTGATTAACTTCTTCTATCCGGTCAGGAAGGTCCATTGCTTCTAAGCTCGTCAGGAAATCCAAAACGCTCTCCTCGTCCATGAGATCTCCTAAAAAGTAGTCAAAATATCGAATTTAAGGATTAAAATAATTTTATGCATGATACCTTATGGTATTTTAAAAGGAGCGAGACAATTACAAGGGTGTGTTTCAATCATTTCTTTAGGTGTGGTTTCAAAATTTGAAAATGTGTGTAAAAATAGTAGAAACTTGTCAGCATTCATATTTTACTATCAAAATATATAATAAAAAAAAATATTTAACATAAACATAGAAAAATGGTTTAATGTTAAAATATTTTAAAGACGTCTATAAAAGTAAGCGTTGGATATTTAAAACGTAAGTTAGTTAATTAAATCTGATCAGCTGCCAAAAAGATCAACCTCGCAGACATTTCTATTTGTTTCATCTATTGCTACAGTATCAGTGTCAGTCATGACGATTTGTTCCTATAGGTACATATAATAACGAATTCACATGACACTAGTAGATGCTGAATTTTAAATTAATGCACTCTACAGATAATAATTAATTATTTTGTGTTTTTGTTTGAGTTATTCAATAGTTAAATTTGTTAAATCGATACAGAGACTTTACAAAGATCAAATGAATGTAGGTTTTTTTTTATTTTGATCTATTTAAGGTGATGTATGGCAATTTGTTATGCACAAATTGAAAAATTGAAATCGAATCAGATAATATTTATTTCTGCTCCATCCTTTTCAAACCTTTTACTGTATCATTAATAACTGTAAATCAATATAAGCGCTTCTGTGACAAAATTATAGAAATTGTCACCGTGGACTTAAGTATAGGGCACAGTGACTGAACAGACAGAGAACGTCATTGGCGCCAGAGACAAATTTCCTCATTTTATAAAAGACTTACGAACCACCCTTGCTTTGTTTCAGCTTTTACCCTACCCTTGGCCAATTAACTCATGAAACATCTGTCCTTTATCCCGCGGACATCTTATTCTTTTCCTGGGATTAAAAGTAGACTCGCTCAAAAAACCTAACGGTTCATTAGCTTATGGTACGATGAAAATAACCTATTTTGAAATTACAGACAAACAGTTTAGTCATAAATAAAAATTATAATTACCTTCGTAAATAATCGGTTCCCTTTCACGGAAGTACGTGAGGGCGGGAAATTTCGTAATGCCATACTGTTTGGCGAGCCTCTTGTCGTTGATTTTAACAAAGTCAACGCCGAACGTGTCAGTGTCATCGTCTATCTTTTCTAATTCTTCTAGAACTTTATCACACGTGACACAACTCCTGGCATCTGTGAAGGAGATCTGAGCATTATAAGTTGAAAAGTTATTTAAAAAATAAATGATTTTTAATAATAAATCTCTTTTTCGCAAAAAAAAACTAAAGGCATTTACATTATTATTGGAAAAGTTTGGTCAGTTTCGGAACTCATATATGTAGGTAGATACATTTTGTAGGTATTAAATATGTTAGAGAATGAAACCTATTATTCGACTTTTAGACGAAGATTTGTGCGAGTAATTATTTATCTATATATCGCAGAATTATTTCCAAAGCCGTGATATTATAATTTCACTAGTTGTATTATAATTGCGGTTTTTTAAGTCTTTATTTTTTTCATACAATATTACATAACTAACGACTCACCCTCGCTTCGCTTCGGGTTCGTCCCTAGGCAAAATTAAATTTATCCCACGGGAACTGTACATTTTTCCGGGATGATATATAGCCTATAGCCTTCCTGAGTTAACGGGCTATCCAATGCAAAAAGAATTTTTCTAATCGGATCAATAGTTCCTGAGATCAACCAAACAACAGCGCGTTCAACCAAACAAACAAACAAACAAACAAACAAACAAACAAACAAACAAACAAACAAACAAACAAACAAACAAACAAACTCTTCAGCTTTATAATATTAGTATAGATTTCACTAAGCACAGTTTCAGTGACATTGTGGAAGAATGACATTTTGACGATGTATTGTAGTCAGCCCTTTTTAACGTCCCACTGCTAATGCGTCTTTCGAAAACTTGCTAGATTCTTTCAGACATGCAGGTTTCCTCACGATGTTTTCCTTCACCGTAACGCAAGTGGTAATCAAGTTAGAAAATGATTTGCACATGAAAATATCAGAGGTGCGAGACCCGGGATTTGAACCCGCTTTACTCGGTTTTCCAAGCGAGCGCATTACCACTGGGCTACCACTGCCTTTTTTGACGATGTATAATTTCTGGGAATTGGAAAACGTAGACTACATAGAATATTTATTATAGGAAACAACACGTCATGTAGTATGACCAGAGTTCTTTCAAAAATTAAAAAAAATGAAGAAGTATAAATACTCGTGAAGAACCACATAAAGCTATATACTTTCAAACATAAATATTTTATATTTAGCTATAATATTTGAACATAAAACTCCTATAACTGATATTTTCGGAATAACACTGACCTCTACAGTTAAATGGACTTCAATGATATTTTAAACACTGCACTGAGATATTAAACTTATAAACATACAAATGAAGAATTTGCGATCGCTGTCGGATTTTACGAGGCAACGTTACACGCGCAGCCCACGTTCCTTAACATGTGGTGGATTTTTGATTATACGGGTTGAATTTAGTTACCACTGAAATTATGATTACCATTTTCATAAAACACAGCATGTATACATACATACATACATACATGATTATATTATATGTATGTCTACTCGAAGATAGACACAGAAATCGCAAGAAGATATCAAAGTTGCCGTACTAAATGTACACTGGACGAAAGCTCTACTTCAATAGGGAATATGCCTGTGATACTTTGAATAAAGGTGAAATATATTCTTTTATAATATTTATTACTTTTTAATTAAGCTTATTTCAATATTGTTTAATGTAATTTCTTTTTATTAAAAAAATAATTACTAAAAAGCAATCATGAGGACTACCGACTGAATTAACAGACAAGAATAGTTAATCGTAAATTGCCGTATGTGAGAGAGTAACAGAACATTTTCCAAGGAATTGAAATTATTTAAAAAGCTTAGAATTTTCGAATACTGGAATGTTTTTTGTTTATGCATATAAAAAAGGCCGCACTATGTCCAGAGATCAGTTGAATTTCGAAGCTAAGTGAAGACTGAGAAGAAATACGAAACGTAAAAAAGGGAAGAAAAGTGGAGTAAAGTCATAGTGAAAGTGTAACTATTGGTAAAAAATAGCGTTCAGAGACTGAATATAGATAAAACTGTGTACGTACTGCGTGTGTTTTTTTGTGAACTACCATAATTCATTGTTGTAAATCGAAGTAATAAAACATCCGTAGTGCAAAAGACATGCTTAAATTTTCGATGCCCGAACTCGCAGAACGTAACATTATATACAAAATTCCGCTAGCATAGCCTTCATACGTATCTACATGTTTGAAATTCGGTAGGTAGGTAGTTTATTGATGTGATGCAATATAAAATAGGCTACAATAGCTAAGAATAAATTTTGTGAAAGGACCGAATTAAGGGCTCTTATAGGCTGTGGTAGCCCAGTAGTAACGCGTTTGCTTGGGAAATCGAGTGAAGCGGGTTCAAATCCCGAGTCTCGCACCTCTGATATTTTCACGTGCGAATCATTTCTAACATGATTACCACTTGCCTTACGGTGAAGGGAAACATCGTGAGGAAACCTACATGTCTGAGAGAACCTAGCAAAATTTCGAAAGACATGTAAAGTCTGCCAACCCGCAATGGCCAGCGTGGTGGACTAAAGCCTGATCCCCCTCGTATTGATGGGAGGCCCATGCACATCAGTGGGAAGTTAAAAAGAGCTTAATACAAAGGTTATTGTAAGTTTAATAGAAGTTCTATATCTTTGCTTCTAGAGACATAAATAATGTACTGGTTAAACAAATACCAACTATGCGGGTGGACTCAAGATGGCTCGTATCTTACGACATTTATTCAAACATATCAATACCAACGTTATTTTTATCAAATGTAAGAATATTTAGTGCACTTGGACCAGAAACCAACATTATTACGTGTATAACATTACACACGATGAGTTAACCTCACAAGGAACATGTAAAGAGGAGTGCGACATCCATGCTTCATAAATTCTGCAAAATGAGATTGAATTATTTGCATTTGTTGGCAAGATTGTTTAAATTATTGACAATATATTACGAAACAAGGGCCAATTTTGTTATGTTGTAGCTTTACGACTGTGTTTTTAATAGGCATCTTTTCCAAACTCTTTTCAAGACTATAAAAGAGATTTTTATTGCAAATGCGTAATGTTTTTATTATAATTGATGCCACCTTTGACCTTAATATTGATAAAATATCAAACTGACTAAGTCTATAATTATTCTCAAATTGTAGAAAAGCAGGTAAACATAAAATAATCGTCATGATGAAGAACTTTCTATGAATTAAAACTTTGATAAACACAAAATACCAAAACATTTCTTTCTCAATTCTGTTTCTGTAGAAAATAATGTATCACGTCTAGTCAACACGCAGCCGCCATGAGATGGACAAGCTCTTACAAAAACACACACACCGAGAAATAAAAGTGAACATTAGTGATTGCTACTATAAACAAATCCATCTAAATCTGTTAAAAGATAGGAATATGCCTAATATTATTGGTTAAATAAATACATTAAATAAATACATGAGATCTGGTGTGGAGTAAATACTGCCGATGCTTAGGGGTTTGAAAGACTAAAAAATTTTAGGCGAATGTTTCCACGTATATATTTGTATTATCTTTTTGTTTATAGCACACAATCAGATACATGTACCAATATTGTACGAGTAGCGTTGCTGTTCACTAAACGGAATGCTACTAGCTTAATTCCTGTATAAAACCATAATCTGCAGATATCCCCTTAGATTTCGGTTAGATAATCTTATTTAATATTTGCTACTAAGTTCCTATAAAAAATGAATTTACATTGGTCTGAGATCAACATTTTCAGGGATCAATTATTATTAAAAATCTCTTCGTATTGACCGGATAAGTCATGTAAAGAACTTCTTTCTAAACCCTGAATAAATTACTTCCGAGCGGTGTTTGTACCTACCTAGCTAATATTGGATCTTAATATTGTAAAACACTTATTTTGCTTTAACGCGCTTTTGTTTTTATTTCGAACAAAAACAAACAAAACATACATTTTTACACATATACATTTACAAAAACGTACATTTTTCCGGGATAAAAGTAACCTATGTATAGTATAGTATATTCCAGACTTTATTCTATCTCTATGCCAAATCTCATCCGTTGACCCGTTCTGGCGTGATTGAGTGACAAACATCCATCTATCCAAACTTGGGCGTTTATAATATTAATGGGATTACCGCGGTGTTATAATTTAAAATGATCTTTATACAAATGCTTAATATTGTCCGTAGCTACTATGTTTTTGCTAACATCAGTATAACATAAAATAATGCGTAATAGGGGTAGGGCCCAAATTTATAACGACAAATTATGTGACAATCAAGGAGAACCAGTAACAATATCTATATGTATATACATAAAATGCTTTGTACTGACTGACGGATCGATCAACGCACAGCCTAAACCGCTGGTCGTAGAAACGTGAAATTTGGAAGATATATTCCTTATACAATGTAGGCATCCACTAAAAAAGGATTTTTCGAAATCCATCCCCTAAGGGGGTAAAATAGGGGATAAAAGATTGTATGAAACTCTGTCATTCTTAACATGAAAAGTGGTATTTAGCTTTAAGATGAAAAGTAAGAAATATTTGTATTAGATTTTTTTCGAAATTCATTCCTTAAAAGGGTAAAAGGGGGTGATAAAGTTTATATGGGTAAACAATTATTTATGATCAGAATTACTTGAAATTTGGTATTAATGCTCTTCAATACAATTAAATAAATATTACTTAGCATTTTTTGAAATTCATCCCATAAGGCTGTCAAATATGGGATGAAAGTTTATATGAAACTCTGTAATTGATGCACGGAAAATGGTGTTTACCTTTAAAATGAAAACTAAAACAATACAAATATCATTTATTTTCGAAATCCATCCCTTAAAAAGGTAAAAGAGGGTTATGCTATTTATATGAGGAAAAAATTGGTTATGATCAAAATTACTTTAAACTTGGTCTTAATGCTCTCTAACACAATTAAACAAACATGTATTATAGATTTTTTTTTAATTCAACCCCTTAGTAGCTAAGACTGGTCGTTGAACTTTGAGTTGTTGAATATATTTAAATAGAGTAACATGGCTCAAGTACTCTGTAAGTCCATAATTACTGTGTGGGATATGAAGTAGAGAACGGAAATTATTCTGAATCCAAAGGAAAATTATGTATAATAAAAAAGTCGCCTAAGCTTTGTAACGGGATTAAACTGTGAGTAATCCAAGTGGTCACTGTGTTTGCTGGATGTGCTCGGGGGGAATCAGAATTCATACTTCGAATATCAATGATAACTTCTGACTGAGCCTTTTCATTTAATCTATTGTAATTCCTTCTTAAAGTTTGCTTTGAAATTACCATCAATATATCTCAGAGCCAGTCGTTAAAAGTAGCAGGCATAGACTTAAGAGAAGAGATGATAGCTTTTCACAGCGACATTTTAGCAGAACCCAGAACTAGACAGAATATTCATCAGTGTGGTATAATTGTGGTTGATTTTTTAGCGTAGAGTAAGTTAAATGAATCTAGAGGTTTACTTTAGACATAATACAAAAAAAAATCGATATGACGACATGTAAATTTAATAGAAATTAAAACTGAGCAAATTTTTTAGTCCACGCGAGCGTAGCCGCGGACAAAAAGCTACAGCAAAATGAGAATGGCTCGTTATATGTGTAACTTAAAAAAAAAAAGAGAAGGAGGGAGACTGTAAGCTTCAGGTGTACATAGCACTGGATCTTTAAAAGTAACGTAGATGCTAGCTTGTTAGTAGGTTACTTTAAAAACCCATGTTAGCCAATTTACATGATTCTAAAGTCGTAAACATTGTATGTGATTGTATCATTGTACCTACTCTCTTTTTCTAACTTTGGAAAGATGGAGTAGAAAAATGTGCAAAAAACACAGGAAGTGGAAGCTACACTACCTAAAGTGTAGATACCTAAAGTGTAAATTTAGTTACAGAATATACGCTTAACATCTTTTAAGATACTGGATATTTTGATGTACGATCGTTAAAATTTAATTTGTTTTCCATATATCTTTAAGAAATAATAAAACTTACACGAACTTAATTTTGCAAGTAATAAAGTATGTATTGCGAAAAAGTTTATTTTTCATAGTTTGATCGCAGGCGAAGCCGCGGGTTCTGCTAGTATCAAATAAGTTTTCTCATGAAACTCTACATCTCAAATACTAGTATATATTTTCATAGTATTTAAATGAAATAAAAAGAATCATATTCTTATATAATTTTACTAAATTTAAAAATTTTCTATCATAACACCTAAAAGTCTGTTGTAGGAGCCCCTAACATGTAACATGGAGCCCTGGAATTAGAACCCCGGCAGCCCTCCTTTAAATTCAGCCCTGGTAATGTGTAAGTCCAAGATTAAAAATATAAAGGAAGTCGTATCTCTGAAGCAGTAAGCAATGTGGGACAAAAGAGATGTTATGCGTCAATAGTCCTTTTCCAAAATATGAAATTTAAAGGCAGAATGTGTTATATAAGCCGAATGTTTCATAAACATGTATTTATATTTATAGAAACGTAAGCAATTTACAGACGTAAAACAGTTTCTGCGACTATAAATATAAATTTCTTTCGTAAAAAGTAAACTCTAACTTATCAAAGTCTAGTGCAAACTATTGAGCTTGCAAGAAAAAAAAATGTCTGAAAATTCATGTTTCAGGTTATCTGAAAATAGATTAATTTTACTCGTAAATATATATCGTAACTAATCGTATACAAAGATATGTCGGGCTAAATTGGCCATGCAAGAAAATAAAGAAACAAATGTACCTTTAGACAGTTTATTAAAAATTGTTGACGCGATAGACGTTGTCCTGTCCAAACTTCAATAAAGTTCGTTAGCTTATACAAATAATCATAGAGAAAAAGCAGTTTCACTTTACCCCGAAATTCCCAATTTTCCGAGAAACTTTTCCAATTCTTTCCCTTAGAAACCATATGCAGCCTATTAAGTATTTCAAAAAACAAATTAGGCAAATCGCTCCTCATTCCTAAGTGACGTGCTTACCAACAGACATCTTTACATTCTTATTTGTACAGATCATCTAATGTGACAATACTTATAATAACTGGCTATTAGAAAACTATTCAGAGATTAACCCAGTTTACCCAATTCAAATATTTCAGCGAGGTCTGATTCATAAAGAGAAAAGCGGTATCTACGTCAGACGCACGTAAAACGAGATTTCTGCGATCGTAACTTATATTAAAATAGATTCAGATTATTTGTATTATACATTTGATTTTATTTGCTTAAGAATTGAATATCGTGCGTTAAATACTTTAACACATTATTGCTTTTTAGTACCTACTGTAGGTGTTGCTTACTATCTGTTATTAATATTTTATATCCCAATTCGTATAAAAAAAATTATTTAAAAAAATATAAATGGATGGAAGTTTTAACGTTATGTCAATTACAGTTCAAGGTAACAGGAACGTACTATACCTATAATGAGCAATTACTGTTTTAGCACTTCTACATATTATAAAATAAAGTCTCAACAATCAAGTCTGTCTGCCTAAAACTACCAAACGGATTTTCATACGGTTTTCACGAATAGACGAAGGATTTCATGAGGACAGTTTAGGTGTATAATTCATTAAAGTTTTGCGTAAATTGGCTGAAATATGCCGATAACTGTTGAAGATGTCGGGAAAAATCATGCTGACTGGGAACTCTGATAGCGTGCGCCACGTGAGCCAATAGAGTTATATGAAAACAATGTACCTATTAAAAAAAAACAATTATACAAATATACAAATTGGACCTATTTTATTGGAATTAATTTAACCGTACTGGTACGAGTATTTATAACAAAAGCGATTCCGGCTTCGAATTTTACAATCTACGCCACATGTTATAGAATTGTTATAAAAAATATAATATACCTAGTCCAATTGTAATGTAATATTCAATTATTTTAAAGCGTCAATATTTTAGTAAGGGGAGCTAAATTTTTAATATGCTCTTACGAGCTTCACTCATACTTGTGTAAGCATATCTTGTTAATCAATTTGAATTTTTTCGAAATGTCGTATCAATTTGAGGTTTTGTATGGAAAAAACAGGTTGACAATACAAAAATTGATACTATCGAGCTGATCTGAATAGAACTAGAAGGTGTGTACCAATTCTAAATTGCTACTAGAGAAAATTTCGCAATTGAGCTTCGCATTTGATTTGATTTGAAGAATTATTCGAATGGTTAAATAAACTTAATATGGTTTACCTACGTATAACAATTTTAACTTGCATACACTGGTATAGTGAAGTTTCTATCTTTTCGGATTATTTCGCGGATTTATTATGATTTTTGATTCCCGACGTTTCGAATGCTTTACAGCAACCATGGTTACGGGAGAGACTAAGGTTTCCACTTTTGGTTCTCAGGTCGGGAACCAAAAATCAATCCGCGAAATAACCCGAAAAGATATTTTTATTTAAAATCTCAAATATTCGCGTAAATCTAAGAAAGTATTATATTATAAACAAAAATAATTATTTATTATTAAAAAGTTCGAAGTATCTTATTCGTATTCAAATTGCTTAGTTCATGGATGCATGAACAAGGATATACATCCATGAACTAAGCAATTTGAATGAAGATTAGTCCTTCAAAAAAAAAGTATTCTAATTAAAACGGATATACATATTTGCTATATATACTGGGGCGGTCGGTGCGATCAGGCTTGATCAAGGCAAGGCTTGATTAAGGTACCTAATATATATATATACGAGGTAGTTTTAAATTCGCACCAATTACAGATAAAATGACTGAAAATGGCTTCAAATGGTATGGACACGTGAAAAGACGATCATATGATCCAAGTTGCCTTGAACCAAGACGCAAAAAAGTAAGGAGACCCGACCCAAATAAAAGGAATAAGTAAGGACACAGAACGCTATAAGACGGATAGCTACTTAGACATGTTATTTTGATATTTAATATGCCTAGAAACTTTGCCACCCACAAAGTTTATATAAAAAATGATTTTTCTTACCATGTGAGTGAAACTTAGTACAAATGCTTTTAGTCACAATGAATAGGTAAAACTATTTCACTTTTTTTGGAAATACACAAAAATTAAGTAAAATCACACACACACGAATGAAGCCACGATAGATCGTAACGTGATCGTTGTATGTCGCTTTTCACACTACAGATCATATAAGAACGGTAATAATTACCAGGTATCAATTCTACGAAACGAATAAGTCCCTTTCTTTTTTACGGCTATACTATGTCTAAAATTTTTTATAAAATTAAGTATGGGAATATCTTAAATCCTGAGATTTACAATTATTGGTATAAGTGTAATAAAACTCATGGTAGTAGACACTAAGAGAGCGGTAGCCCAGTCGGAACGCCCTCACTTGAAAAGGCAAGTTAAGCGATCCAAGGTCCCAACTGTCTGATATTTGTACCTCTGATATTTTCGAAGACGAATAATAATTAATAATAATAATATAATTCAATATAATTACCACTTGCCTCCTGGTAAAAACATCATCATAAAGAAATCATTATCTTAGAGATCTGAACTAGATTTCGAAAGACATGTGAAGTCTGCCAACCATTAGACCCTTCGTTGGTCTAATGGCCATGGCCTGATCCGCCTCGCATTGAAGGGAAGCGTGTGCCCATCAGTGGGACACTAAAAGGGCTAATTTATCATTTATTAATTTGAAAAAACTACATGTGGTTAAATTTTTAAAGCGATATACTACTTTGCTTTACTCTAAAATTATTCTAGCCATGAATTCAGTTAATTGTGTGTTTTGAACGTTCATATTTTATCAAATGATATGGCAATAAGGATAATTAATATTAATTAACATACACGTGGTATGTATTGTGTAGATAAACAAACAACAACACACAATGAGAGACGATTTAAATGGCCGACACAGGCACCCTAAAAATTAAAACGTTATATTTTAGAAATTTTATTTACAATAATATTAAATATCTTGATTATGAACTTCACAATATCTTTTTTACCCGACTGCGCAAAGCAAAGGAGGGTAATGTGTTTATTAGTCTATGTATGTATGTATGTATGTTCCTATGTGGCGTTCTAGAGACCAAACGCGTAGGCCGATTTTGATGATTCATACGTCGTTAGATTCGTCTCGATAACGCAAGTGTCATAAGCTATATAAAAATAATTAAAAATTAAAATAGCGGATTATAGGCGCCAATTTGTCTTTAAAAAAATCCTTCCAAACCATAATACTTTCTTAGATTTACGCGAATATTTGACATTTAAATAAAACTATCTTTTCGGATTTTTTCGCGGATTTATTTTGATTTTTGTTTCCCGACGTTTCGATTGCTTTACAGCAATCATGGTCACGGGAGAGACTAAGGTGTTAGATGTCTCAATGGCATTATACAGTTGTTACAGACAGCCTACCTACTATTTTACAAAAATGAATGATGATAAATAAATAATTGATTTAAAAATATATAATAATCTTTATGGTTACAGATAATATAATAATAGCAACACTAAATAAGATTAGTAATTAATAAAGAAAAATTGTAATATTTATTATAATAGCTAAAATTAAGTAAATAATATTGCTATAATATTTAATTATAATACTTATTAAAAACATTAAAAAAATTTTTAAAATGTTTTAAAATGTTTAGAATTAAAATCAACCAATATTGTAAGGTACTTTGATGCCATTTTTGAATTTTTAAAATCATTTTTGTAAAATAGTAGGTAGGCTGTCTGTAACAAGTGTATAACGCCATTGAGACATCTAACACCTTAGTCTCTCCCGTGACCATGATTGCTGTAAAGCAATCGAAACGTCGGGAAACAAAAATCAAAATAAATCCGCGAAAAAATCCGAAAAGATAGTTTTATTTAAATGTCCTTCCAAACCAATCAAGTAGGGTATCAAAATAAAGGTTTTTAAGAGGCGATCACATACAAATAATTATATTATGTTTAAAAGTAATTTAGGACAAAAAATTGCTTAAATATAACTTCAAACGTCTAATTTGCAAAAAATTGTAAATTAAAAAAAATTATAAATTAAAAAAATTATAAATTAAAAAATATTATAAAAATAAAAAATCAGACTGCATAAAAGCTAACAAAAAAGATGAAAACAAGTTGACGAAGGAATAAAGCACATAATATGCAGTCGGAGACATATGTACATAGTACATCTCGATTCTCGCAGCAAGGATGAAACGTGTATGTCTTCGACTGAATAAAATTTTATTCCTTCGTCAACTTGTTTTCATCCTTTTAGTTAACTTATTATACAGTCGGGTTTTATTTTTATTTTTGTAATATATTAGGAGTTACAGAACAAAATAAAATATCCATTAGCTTTTTGAAGTTTCTATCAATAGTACCTGCTACCAGTAGGTATGAATGAATGTGTTTAATTTAGTAAAATTCGCCTCAAAGGGTTAGTGACATCTAACGAGGAAAGCAATGACGTCTTAGGTTTAAAAGAAGACATTAGAAAATCTCTAATTTCGTAATTAATATATATAAATAATTTAAAGACCTTGTATTTTTTTTATTTCAACGTCCCAAGTTCTATTAATCCAGTAAATAGATTGATAACGTGCGATGATTTTGGAAGAACTCCAAACGAAACATTTGTACCATCGCATTTTCGTAATTATGTCTTTTCTCTAGCACATTATACTTAGCAACTGAAACTATTTTTAAGACATTTACTTCATTTCTAAAGAACAGAATGTATCTAATACTCTATAATGTAAAGAAAAAAGGTAATTAAAATTAACTTTAGAAAGTTGAACTTAGCAACAATACTAAGTATTAAAATATCTGAATAATATAGTTCAATGTTAACTGTTCGTTATAAGCCAAGAAGGTCTATTACAATTTAAAAGTAACTCAAAACATTTCGAAGAAGTCATTTGGGCAGCCATAAAAATAAATTTGTTTGAGCCATTAAATTTAGCATCAAATGCTTTATCTTTAAAACGATCATTAAATTAAACAACCGCTTAAAAATTTGAGAATCAGTAGCAGGTGAAACGGCTGTATTGCTCTCTATGTTTATGTTATTGTATTATTATAGCTTCATATTGTTGTTGAATTAATGCTTTTATAGAACCTTAAGTAAATATGCTGGAGTTATGATTGCAGTCCTGTTTTGTTTATGTTTATGTTTATGTAACCTCGACCAAGCTCGATACTAGAACGTAAGGTACAAATTATGTCTTCTGACGTGGACTTAAAGGCTAATGTTAGCCGCTCCCATTAAATCTACTGCTCATATAGCATCGATCATCAGCCAAGGAATGACCTAGCGTTCCAACCGAGTTGATTTATCGCACTTTTTGCGTCTAGACCGGGGTAATTCAGAGTCAAAGACACCCAATACGGGGGTGATGTGGTCGGTAATTGTCATCCACCAAATGCAAACACTTATAAATATTTTTTTGCATTCAACACTTGAGAGGCCAGTAATAACGAACCTCGAAATTGGCTAAAAGCTAAAAAAATTCTGAATGCCAATATCACGTAATGAAAATCTATTTCAGCTAAACGTGCGGCACACACTGGTATAGTTTTAGCCGAGCGAAGCGTAGGCGCCCGGCGACCTTGGGGAGACGGGACCTAAGCGATTCTCGGCGCCATTTTAGGTGCCGCCGCCGCGGTCGGCTCGGGTTTTATTGTCTCCGTTGCATAACCGGGGCTTGGCTAAAATATCGGACGTGGCGCGGCGGGCGAGGATCTCGAGTGATGTGATCGGCGCGTAACATTGGCAGCGCGCCAGCACTTACACCAGAACACCGCCACGTAGTCCTTGTCTTCCAGCACTCGCTCGAGCTGCTTGGCTGTGACCTCCTCGATCTGGGGTTCGGATCGCGGGGGGTTCTTACGCGCGGAGACGGCGACTAGTAGCAGGGCCACAAAGGCCACCCACCGAGCCATGGCGAGGGCGCGCGCGTACTGACGCCCGCCCGCCCAAGCGCGCTACCGCCGCACGCGCACAAGCTCTCGTGCGCATGCGCAATACTCAGCTTTTTCCGAAAGTTCACGATCACACCCGACTACGAGTTTGGATTGTTTACACTGCATAAACTATGATTTGATATGTCGCTTTTGGGATAGGTTGCGTTATTAAGTATGTTATTAAATGATTTAACTTTTATTAACAGTGGCAGTGGTAGCCCAGTGGTAACGTGCTCGCTTGGGAAACCGAGGGAAGCGGGTTTAAATCCCGGGTCTCGCACTTCTGATATTTTCATGTGCGAATCATTTCTAACATGATTACCACTAGCCTTACGGTGAAGGAAAACATCGTGAGGAAACTTGCATGTTTGAGAAAACCTAGCTTTTCGAAAAACATGTGAAGTCCGCTAATCCGCACTTGGCCAGCGTGGTGGACTACGGCCTGATTCCCCTCTTATTGAAGGGAGACCCGTACCCAGCAGTGGGACGTTAAAAAGGGCTGAATACAATGCAAAATTATAAACATTCTTTGCCTATTGGGTAGATGGTACATATTTAAATTTGAGTAAAATGGTTAAGTAATAACGTATTTCAAAATGCTTTATGTGCATACAAACTAAAAAAAATCCAATTTCTTAAAATTATAAGTTACTTTTTATATATTAGTAATTTTTAATCTTTAATAGGTCTTTGATTTTATATTAATTGTAAGATTAGCTTTCTAGTTGTTTTCTAAATCAGTGCTTATGTTAGGTCTTATATTGCCATAACTTACCGACACATCACCAATACTACTCCCTAAAACCCAACAGAACTCCCCAGCCATAATGGGGCGTCGCGTCGCAGGATCCTTTACGCACTCAACCTTGACGCCCCGATAGCAAGTCTACCAAAGCAGACCAACACAACCAGGGGGTTGCTCCCTCTCTCGGTTCATTTTGCTGTCAGAAAAATACTAGGAGCAACCCGCATAGTACACCGCCCATTGACTAACTTATTATAAAATTTTACCATGGCTTTGCGATTTGTAGCAGAATGCTTAAGACTGTTGGAAAAAAAATGGGGTTTTTCATTTGTAAAAATATTATTCTAATATTTGACGAGTTTTTGATTGAAATTTACAAAGTTTTAGTTGTACCAAATAAGGAAATATTTTTGTTTTTGGTTGGTTTTGAATCGACATATATCTAATTGATAAGTCGACCCAAACCCAAACCAATGTGTTTACCATACGTCTTATACTTTAAGTTTTATAGCCTTTTCTGTTTTTATCGAAAATTGTAGGTATGTCTATATCAAAGAAAATTATATGAGACTAGGTATATTTGAATCCACCATATTTAAACAGATCGGTCAAGCCGTTTTTTTATTATTGGTAAAAACAAAAAAGTTTTGAAATAGTTGAAATATTTTAGACTGGATTGGTCAATATTAATTTTTCATAAAAAATGTTTTACAGTAGATATTTAAGTACTAAGTAAATATAAAATTAAAAAATAATTATGTCACAAAGCCACTTGGGACTTCTATTGTAAAAGACATAAAAAGATAATACAAAATGTACATAAATTCATGTTCACAATCATAAATACTGAATACTGATACTGTTCGGAACAATTGCATTCTCATAATATAACCGTTTAAGTTTTGTATATTTTCAGAATAAACAAAATAGTATCTTTACTATTTCAACAAAATCATTTCAACCGAAACACTTTATCTGCTTTATCGGTTGAAATCATTTTTGTGACATGCCAGAAGAGTAACTGCTCACTGAACTAAAATAAATATATTATTACAAACATACATACACGCGATCAAGTAATTATTATATTTATTATGCCTTATTTTCTACATGACCAAACATGGCTTTACTTAGATTAGAGTTAATTCAATATTAAGTCTAAAATTATTTTAGATAATAATTTCTTAGTTGTCATTAATTATAAAATTGTAATTCAAATGTATTATAATTGGAATTTAAAATAAAATTACGTTTAGTATGTATGCCATTTAAACGATTTCTGAACAGTGGTCAACTGTCAACTTTAACGAAGAATACGAATGCGTTGTACAAAATAAAATAAACATCGATATCGATATCGTTGTATCAATATATATTCAACGAGCAAAGGATTGGCAGGTACTTTATCTCGTGAAAGTCTCAGTAAAGTGAAATAATGAATAAGAGTGTGCTCTTCCTAAAGTGGCCCTGACCAATTGCATCCTACATTCTTCAAACGTTGCAGTAGTCAAATCTCTATTCTGCCACACATACTATTTTTGAAATCTTTATATTCAAATGTACTGTCACCAATCTGAAAGAAGTCTAGTATTGTCCCAATATATAAAGATAGAGATAAGCATAATATTAGAAACTATAGAAGTATTTCAAAAATATCTGTAATACCAAAATTATTAGTTCCCCATATTTATTCGATTTAGGCAGTGGTAGCCCAGTGGTAACGCACTCGCTTGGACAACCGAGTGAAGCGGGTTCAAATCCCGGGTCTCGCACCTCTGATATTTTCATGTGCGAATCATTTCTAACATGATTACCACTTGCCTTACGGTGAAGGAAAACATCGTGAGGAAACCTGCATGTCTGAGAGAACCTAGCAAGTTTTCGAAAGACATGTGAAGTCCGCCAATCCGCACTTGGCCAGCGTGGTGGACTATGGCCTGATTCCCCTCGTATTGAGGGAGGCCCGTGCTCAGCAGTGGGACGTTAAAAAGGGCTGAATACATATATTTATTCCCCATATTGCAACCCTTACTTATTTCATACCAACATGAATTTGTTAATAGACGTTCAACTGAATTAAGTCTGTGCGAATTTTCGGATATTGTGCTCTCAGCTATGAGTAACGGATTTCAAATTGATGCTGTTTATACCGACTTCCCCAAAGCCTTTGATAAGATCTCATATTCAATAATAATTCACAAAATAGAGCAGACTGGTATACATGATGGTCTTTTAAGGTGACATAAATCTTATCTTCATGAAAGGACTCAAGCGGTGGCTGTAAAGGGTGGCTATTTATCTCTAGCTTTGTTCCCATTACATCTGGAGTTCCACAAAGCTTCCACCTCGACCCTCTTCTTTTTAATAAAAAAATAAAAGAAGATTATGGAAAACTTCAGGATGACATAGTTTATTTCGATAATTATTGTAAATCTAATGGGTTATTTCTGAATATTGAGAAGTATTGTGTTATAAAATTCTCCAGAAAGAAAGCCCCAATTATATTTGAGTTTAAATTTTTTAATAAACAACTGCAGAGAGTATATGACGTGAAAGACCTGGGAATATTGTGGGATGCTGAACTTACATTTGATAAGCATATAAATAATATAATTACAAAAGCATACGAAATGCTTGGTTTTATATTTAGAAGTTGGTTGGTTTTACATTTTATCTCCTGTATATTAGATCTCATTTAGAGTATGCTTCAATTGTGTGGAACCCGCAATACAACAAATATATTGAAGCAGTAAAGAACGTGCAAAATAAATTTATAAAGCGATTTTAGTATAGATTTGATGTAGTTGGCATTGAAAATTTAAATATTTTATCTTTGAATCAACTTAGAGAATACAGAGACCAAATTTTTTCTTTATAATATCTTACATAATTTAATTGATTCCAATTATCTCCTAAGTAATATTAATGTCAGATGCTCAAGTTTTAGCACTCGTTCTAAAGATACCTTTTGTGTTCCTATGTGTAGAATAAATTATACCAAGAACTGTTTTTTAATAAGAGCTTGTAGATCACATAATATAAGGAAATTGACATATTTGATAGAAATATCAACAGATTGGCTCAAAGCATTAAGCATAAACTCCATCATCCTTGATATAATATGTATTTTACAATCTTCCTTGTACAAAGACATCTAGTGACGAAAAAAAGGAAATTTCTTTAGTGTTCTTTGTGACACTAAGCAAGTATTTAAATGCAAATGACATTACTTATATAAAAAAAATACGCAAAAAAGTTTTTATCATAGTTTCGTTTATCTAACATAGAATATTCAAATAATAGATGTAATGTTATTCTGTAAGCTCAATAAGTTAATTTCGTATATTTTCGTGATTATGACGTATTATTAGGGAACAAAATTACAAATATTTTTTATTACTCCTGTCTAATATATAAGCCAACTATCGATATAATATCAGTCCGTTGAACATCCCTAGACTTCACGCAGCCAATCGGAGCGCTGTACTAATATCACATGCTGGTAGAGAGGGAAGGAGCACTCATCTTGAAATTGTGAATGGCAAGTTACATGCGAACGTTTCCGAACGGTATTCAGAATAGTGTAGTTCGTTGTGTCAACAAATATTCACCGCGCGGGCGGTTCAACGTTGGCAGGTACTTTATCTCGTGAAAGTGAGGTGTTGTGAAATAATAAAATGGATATTGTTTATTAATTGCACTACTGTTTATGTTGTGCTATTATAACAAGATAAATTATACCTGTACTAAGTAAGTTTTAAACATTTACTTATTTAAATATTAGTATCGGTAGTGTATTAAAAGTTTTGAAAACTACTTTAAATACTACCTGCCTTCATGTTCGATATCAATGCTTATCATTATCTTTCGTCAAAAATGTCTAATTTAGGTACATTAGCGTTAGAATGGTTAAGACATATCATTACTATACATAGATGAAACTTAATAAGTGAGTGTTAAGTAATTTAAATAAGTTTATTGTAGTTTTAAAATTAATGCAGTTACGGCACCGCTAATTGCATTAGATAGGTTATTATAACTATGATTCATAGTTAGAATTATATTTCTATTACCTAATATATTTCTTTATTCCTCTAATTAATTCTATTATTATTATTATAAATACTGTTTATTCTTTCTTATTAGAGTCTGACTATATAACTTAAAGAAAACTTTTATAAAATATAATTTACAATTTAACTCTATTTGATATCGAATTTAAAATATTTTTCATGAAAACATAAAACTTCAAGTTTTACAACATGACTACTTAAATAGTATATATACAATATTAATTATTCATTACTATATTACTATATGTGTATATAAACTAAATAAATAGACAAACCTTAAATATTTCTTAGCATAGGTATGTACCTATGCTAAGAAATATTTACCTATAATATATTATTTTATTAATAATTTATAATTATTAATATTTAGATATTATTGATGCTTACGTAGAAATAGTGTTTCAAATAATAAAATATAATAAAAACATTTAAATATTAAGATATATTTCAAAAACAAATAAAATAAATAAAATTTGTTTATTAAATGATTATTATGTGCATATTAAATAACACTTTTTTGTATATTATCTGACCAATATGCATTAACATTACGAGCTTACCAATTGTTTAGAGATCCATATCTGCACCTAATTTTATCTATGGGTGATAAGTTCTTTGTTTCAGGTAAGCCACTACCTCTATTGTTTAATTTGATATAACAATAAAATAATGCAATACAGTGAGATTCAAGGTCTCATTGTGCAAGTGAGTCATTGTTCTGAAAAATTAAACCTATTTCTTGTAACTTAACGATAAGGCATAAAACTTTATATTAAAAAATATTTTTCAAGCAACCAACTTTACATTTTAACTTTTATACAATATACCTACTTTTTATAATTCTGTTTGATTACTTCACTATAACGGTTCATGCTATTAATATTGGACAGGACATTTATGTAGTGAAATTGCAAATATATTTTCAATTTTTCAAGAACTGATTACAATTAGTTGCAATATATAATATGAATATCTTTTTATTCTGGAACCAGGTAGGCCGATTATGTACTGCTTAACTCTCTATCATTATGAATATAATTTATTGTAAACAAACACTTTTATGAATCTTTAAACATTCAAATAAACATAAATTATAGAATCAAATAATTTTAAAAGACTAAAATCAAATGAAAATATTTTAAAATATTTAAAATGAATATGCTATTATTCTACACATCTATTTTTATATTGTTATCAATAAATCTGATAAAATCTAAATAGCTAATAATATTGATAAGATTGTTCAATTTATGTTCTAGAACATTCTTTGTCAGTACTCAAACAAAGCCGTTGTTATAAAATATAATCCTACTACTTCATATAAATGATTAATGAAGTAGTTCTGACATTCTTCTTTATTTAAAGTAATTAATCTATAACAATATAAAAAAATGAATGGACTGATTTCAAGAAATTGTTGTAAATTATAAATCATGGACATTAACAATTATTGTGGTGCCATCTTTTGTATTTAATTTAAAAGAAAGGAAAGGAATCTCTAGACTTAAAAACAAATTATAACTTTTATCCTATTCATGTTTGAACACTTTTACAATCTCTCGAATTTCCGATTACGCCGTCATATTTAAAACTTCAATAATAGTAATTAATTTTCTTGTTTCTTGTTTTTTTTTTTTAAAAAAATAGCACAATGATAATTAAAATCTCTCTACTTATATAATCATATATATTTAGTTGTCAGAAGATGTTTAAAATCAAGTAAATTTCTATGCAATTTTTTAACTTAAAATATCTTCATTGTTCATCATAATCAACAACTAATCATCAAAACTGATAGAATGGCACTAAACACGATATATCTAACTTTAATTTTTAAGGAAGTGGGTAAAATTTTAAACTATTCTGGTTGCAGTGTCAGCTCAAGTGTTTAATATGTACTGTTTTACGACCGTTGGTTTTACGAACATGTTCAAACAAAACAAATAGATATATTCTAATATATTATGTGTAAAGTGAACTACTTTGGAAAAGGGTTCATATACCTATTATTTTTTTAAAATATCCAATCCGAATTCCAAAATAAGGATCCCTGATCTATCGTTTGGGGATTACGAACGTTCGTCGGAACTTAAAAAGTTGATAAAAAGGAAAATTTTAGGTTTACTCATCGATATTTTTGTAACTTATAAATTGCAATTAACATCATAAAATACTTATAATCATATTTTTGATAAAGCGATAAAATTTTAAATGATTACGTTTATGTAGCGATAGACGCTATCAATCGTGTGTGTCATGCACCTGATATTGGTAGTTTACTTATCACAAGGACCTCAGTGCCTACGTGTCCGCAAAACTGTTAACATCAAACATGGCTGAATATCGTGCAGGGAAGGCTGGCATCAACGCTGAAGCTCAGGCCAGGATTAACAGCAAGTACAATAATGATATTGCTCAAGAAACCCTCGAATGGATCAAAAAGATCACTGGACAACCAGCTAATACATCTGGAGATGTTGAAAACCTTTACGAAGTATTAAAAGATGGCACCCTCTTATGCCACCTGGTGAATAAATTCCAAGAAGGATCAGTTAAGAAAATCAACCAATCCACCATGGCTTTCAAGTGTATGGAGAACATAAACGCATTCTTGGAAGCTGTCAAGAAATTGGGTGTGCCTCCACAGGAAACTTTCCAAACTATTGATTTGTGGGAAAAACAGAACCTGTACTCTGTGGTAATATGCTTGCAATCTCTGGGCAGAAAAGCAGGCAATTATGGCTTACCATCCATCGGGCCCAAGGAAGCAGATAAAAATATAAGGGAATTTACAGAGGAACAGCTCAAAGCCGGTCAGCACGTTATTTCCCTACAATACGGTACCAACAAGGGCCAACAAACCGGGATTTCATTTGGCAACAGACGTCAAATGTAATTAAGAATTTGTCAATATTTAATTGTATGTAATAAATATTTGTATATTTTTAATATTGTTTTTTGTCATTTGCGACAAGGTGTGGTGAGTTTTGAAAGAATGCGTAGCTGAGGGCGATTAGATAGCGCTTGAATACTTTAGTTATATAGTGTTGTGTATTTTAATGCAGTTTTATATTTTTCCTTGCTACTATTTACTTTTATCTGATTCTTCTGGGTCAAATATTTTTTTCCGAATAACTAATAATATATTGTGCACTTTAAAGCTACCAACATTAAATTATAGTTATTTATTTTCCTTTACTTCCTACTTGAAAAAAGTATCATATATTAGTGAATTACGTATCGCCCTTGTAACCTTTCCAAAGAATTAGGTGACAAAATCCTCCCTACTCGACGTCATTACACCGCATATTGATCTAACCTCGAAACCACCGTTGCCTAGCAAGGTAAAGGTTACCTCATTTCATACATAAAGATAATAAACTGCGAAGACGACCATTTTCTGCGGTACTTTGGTCTTTTTTATCGTGCATTCATACTGTTATAATATAGAAACAGGCCGAAAATGAGTTTACTAATAACTGTAAATAGAAAACGGCTTTCTACGTAAAGCTGTAAAAGTAAATTATTACAACTGGCATGTTAAAAAGACACTGATGAAATAATTGAAAAAATCTTAAGGGATAACATTTTTCACCATTTTAGCTAGTTAAGCTAATATGAAAGCCTTTTCTATAAACAATCTAGGAACTTAGTTTTGTTATCTATAGGTAATGAGTAAACATTTAAAAAATAAAGTTTAAAAAATACACCTATGTTTAAATAAATATAGAAAGGTAGAAAAATATGTATGTATTAATTATTAAACAGAATCTATCTACTACAATTAAAAAAAAAACCTCACGTGTGGTAAAAATAACTATTTGATTTCACTTTTTGGTCTACATAGTGTACATAGTTTAAAATTAATTAATAATAGGTACTTATTAGTAAGTTTACATATAATTAATTTTAATAAAAAAATTACACTTCATCCTTAAATTGTTCCTATTGATCATTTCATTATTCACTTAGGATTTTTAGTACCTAGTTCTATGTTTCAATACGTAATAATAACCCTGTTTATTAATATCTATACTAATATTATAAAGACAGTTTGTTTGAACGCGCTAATCTCAGGAACTACTAATGCGATTTGAAAAATTCTTTTGTTTTTGTTTATTGAGGTAGGTTAAAGGCTATGTATCATATAATATATAGTCTATCTATTTTTCCCATACTAACCGTTAAAACGTGCCGAGCGAAGTGAAGGTGAGTCGCTCGCTAGTCGCTAGTAATGATAAAATTGTATATGATACTAGCGACTCACGCTCGCTTCGCTCGCGTTCGTCCCTAGGTACGTTTTCACGGTTAGCTATGTTTAGTTATACATAAATAGTAGCTTGCTACTCTACTAAAATATTCATTTAATTTAAATTATATAGCGATTTACCCTCGTTTTGCTCGGGTGCGTATGCCGTACGCGGATTTTGTTCACAATTTCATGGGTTTTATTTTTTTTTTCGTGGAACCCTGATTCTTTTTCTAAAATAAAAATAGCCTAAGTTACTCCCTATAACATCAGCTATCTGCCAGTGAAAGTCCCGTCAAAATCGGCCCAGCCGTTTCGGAGATTAGCCGGAACAAACAGACTAACTCAAAATATCATATAATATATATAATATATTCTGTAAATAAATGTTCATTTTAGGTATTTAGTAACCTCCAATACCTTTATTTATTACTCATTTTTCTACTCCATCTTTCCAAAGTTAGAGGAAGAGAGTATAATGATACAATCGCATACGATGTTTATGACTTTAGAATCGTGTAACATGCTAATATGGGTTTTGTAACTAATAGGCTAACATCTACGTTATTTTTAAAGACCCAATGTTATTTACACCTCAAGGTTACAGTGTCCCTCCTTCTCCTTCTTTTTTGAGCTACATATAATAAGTGCCATTCTCATTTTGCTGTAGCTTTTTGCCCGCGGCTACACTCGCGTGGACTGAAAAATTTCCATTGAATTTATATGTTGTCATATCGATTTTTTTATATTATGTCTAGAGTAAAACTCTAGGTTCACTTAGTCTACACTAAAAACCCAAAAACAAGTATACGACACTGATGGATGTTCTGTCTAGTTCTGGGTTCTGCTAAAATGTCCCTGTGAGGAGCTATCCTTTCTTAAATCTACGCCTGCTATTTTTAACGACTGGCCCTGATATATATAATTATTGATCATTGCAAAGCAAACTTTAAGGAGGAATTATAATAGATTAAATTCAAAGGCGTAGTCAGAAGTTATCAGGGGTATTCGAGGTATGAATTCTGATTCCCCCAAGCACATCCAGCAAACACAGTGGCCACTGTGATGTTAAATGAATTACTCACAGTCTAATCCCCTTACATAGCTTAGGTGACTTTTCCATTGCAGTTGTACCAACCTTTAGAAGGAGGATATAGATAGCAGGATACTCTGTAGCTAGGTTCTCTCTCACGCACTCTTGGTCTATTATAGTTGTCATTGCTGTGGCCAGCCGAAAAGTTATACATAATTTTCCTTTGGGTTTGGAATAATCTCTGCTTTATATCCACTAAGTGTGCACTTACGGAGAACTTGACTTATGTTACTCTGTTTAAATATATTCAACAACTGCAACTTCACCACCCAGTTTTACCCACTTAGGGGCTAAATTTAAAAAAAAAACTAAAATACATGTTTATTTAATTGTATTGAAGAGCATTAATACAAGGTTTCAAGTAATTTTGATCATAAACATTTTTTCCTCATATAAGCAGCACAGCCTCTTTTACCCTTTTAAGGGATGAATTTCGAAAAAAAAAGATATTTGTATAGTTTTATTTTTCATTTCAAAGGTAAATACCACTTTCCGTGTATCAATTATAGAATTTCATATAAATAATTTATCCCCCATTTTATCTTATATATCTTTTTCTCTTCTTCTTTTTCTCTTATATATCTTATGGAATGAATTTCGAAAAATGTTAAAACATGTATTCATTTAATTGTATTGAAGAGCATTATACCAAGTTTCAAATAGGTAATTCTGATCATAAATAATTGTTTGCTCATATAAACTTAATCACCCTTTTTACTCTTTTTAACCGACTTCCAAAAAAAAGGAGGAGGTTCTCAATTCGACCTTCGAATATATATATTTTATGTTTGTTCGCGGATTTTTTCGTCGTTTATGAACCGATTTTGATAATTCTTTTTTTGTTGGAAAGGAGATATTCCAAGAGTGGTCCCATGATAAGGAAACCAGGATCTGATGATGGAATCCCAGAGAAATCGAGGGGAACTTTCGAAAATTGTAGCGGCGACTAGTGCGTTTGATAACATTTTCATTAGGTATTTTAAAGCACTACTATTTAATGAAGGTCTGAAGTCGATCTGATGATAGACCCGAAAGATAATCGAGGGAACTCCTCAACGATTTTCAGCAATTACCTGGTGTTTGGGCTTGATTAATTTGTATTGATGATACGTCTACACTAAAAATGGAAAAATAAAAACTTTAAAAAAAACCGACTTCCAGGCACTGAAAAGTAAAAAATAACTAAACGGGGGTTTTCATTTAGAATAGATACTTAATCAGATTTTTTCGAAGTCGGTGCCAGCCAATACAAATCAAAGCACACCGACTTTGAAAAAATCTGATTAAGTATCTATTCTAAATGAAAACCCCCGTTTAGTTATTTTTTACTTTTCAGTGCCTGGAAGTCGGTTTTTTTTTTAAGTTTTTATAAGGGATGAATTTCAAAAAAATCTAATATATACATACATATTTTTCTTATTTTTTATCTTAAAGCAAAATACCACTTTTCGTGCATTTCGCGTTAAGAATAACAGAGTTTCATACAAACTTTTATCCCCTGTTTTACCCCGATAGGGGATAAATTTCAAAAAATCGTATAAGGAATATGTCCTCTTAATTTCACGTTTCTACGACCAGCGGCTTAGGCTGTGCGTTGATGGATCAGTCAGTCAGGACAAAGCATTTCATGTATATATAGGAACATACCTATATAAGATTCCTAAAGGAACACGGAAGATCACGGTGGATATTTGTAATAGTAAAAAATACATATGAAATAGTAAAATTTCATTCCTTAACTTATTAATGGCTCAGCCATAGTGTTAATAAGCGTAAAATTAAAACAAAACATGTGATTGTAACTTACCTACCGGAAGGTGTGGTCACGCGCCGGCGATCACCGGAAGCATGGATGTTCCTGCGCTAGCGCATTTCAATTTTGTCTGCTTTAAACACCCCTGAATCTAACACGTAACATAAATTGAAAGAGTATTACTTTAACAAATTTTTATTCTATTATAGACAATGTACTAAATATGTAAACTATTTTTCTTATTCATAATCCGTACAAATAATAACAGTTTAAACTAAGTATAGTTGATAAATTACGTAGTACATATGTACTATATAATTATTTGTAATTTTTGGTTTGGTTACTATTTATGTACGATGTAGTCGTATGTGTAGGTACGTAACATTTTTTTAGTTCTTGCCAAAAGGACTGAAATAAATACATCATCGTTTTGTTGTTTATTAACTATCTAATAGAAGGTAAAAGCTACAGAAATATCATGAAGCATCCGCAATGGCGGTACTTCAGTATATAATTGACCGGATTAATACAGTCCTGACCGGCTTTTATTAAACCTTGAGTAGGCTCAGCGTGGATTACGCGTCGGTGACCTAACTTTCCTTAAGTCTTATGTTACATTTTTATCGCATTACTTAATTATTATTAATATAACTAGTGCTTAGCTAATATTTTGCATTTTAAGAATAATACCTCGCTAAATAGCGCCACTGTCCGGTCTCTCCCAATTTTATGAAAAAATATCACATACTCGCCGCTGAGAGAAAAAAAAGATTAACACGATTTACCGGTGGTAGGACTCTGTCAAGCCTGAGGAGTCCGACTGGATGGGTACCACCCCCTTATCTATTTCTGCCGCCAAGCAACAATGATTGCATTATTGTGTTCCGGTTTGAAGGATAAGGTAGCCAGCGCAATTACAGGCAAGAGGCATAACATCTTAGTCCTCACAGTGATAACGTACCGGCGGTTCTGCAGTTTTGTTACTTAAAACATAAGTGCATGAACTGTAGGTGTTATGGGCGACAGGTACCGCTTTCCATCAGGTGGACTGTCTGCTCGTTTATCACTGAATACCATAAAAAAAAAAAAAAAAAAACACACACACAAACACACTTTCTTATTTATAATAAGTACCTATAAGGATTTGCCATATACGATTTTAACGTAGATTTCCTTTAACTAGTATAACTTATGGATAAATATTAATTAAATTATTGAATGTATATAAATTTTCACTTTTAATTAAATAGATAAATATAATTAAACATTTTCAAAGAGTAGAATCTTCGATTAGTTGATATCTATTGAAATGTAAACAATATGTAGAACTCTTTGAAAACTACAAGTGTTAAGTAATTGATTATATCACTTACATATTCCTTTCACATACTTTGATTTTGTACTATTTCATAGATATAATGAGACTAGCAAAACTCGCGGCTTCGCTCGCCCTAAAACTACAACAAAAAAAAACTTTGAAAAGGTAGGTTTCATACAAATTTTCATCCCTTATTTTATCTCCTTATGGGATGAATTTCAAAAAACGCTAAAACAAGTATTTATTTAATTGTATTGAAGAGCATTAATAACCAAGTTTCAAGAAATTCTGATCATAAATATTTTTTGGGTTGTTTTATAACGTGTACTCCCGTGGGAATGAGATAATCTCCCGCGGTAAAAAGTTTCCTATAGTTGACCCGGATATCCAGCTATTATCATACCAAATTTCATCAAAATCCCTCCAGTAATTTTTCTGTGATGTGGTAACAGACAGACAGACAAACAAAAATTCTAAAAACTGTAGATTCGGCCTCTGCATCGATAATAATGTCTATTTCAATTAGATTTTCCAAAAAATATTTAAGGTACAGATTCGACTTAGTTAGAATTTTATTATATGTATATAGATAATGCTGTGAAAGTTTTAATACTTGTGTCAAGCATGAGTAGACCGACTGCAATGATTTGGCAACTTTGTCTTTAGATGCTTTCGAAAGTGTCTGATTTTCACAAATCATGGTCAAAGTAATCACATCGCGACTCATGTAATTGTGCTGGTGTTAGATGTACACTAAATATGTTTTTAAAATGCGGATATATCAGATGCGGATATGGTATAACAAATTATATAACTTTATAGGTATCGTACAACAAACAGACATACAATATTATTTTATGCATTATTTAATAACTTTTCATTTGAAAGTAAATGAATTAACGAATAATTAGAGCTTCTAAGTTCATTACGTGCGATATTACCTAACATTAACATCCTAATAAGGTAGCAGACATTCCTAATAAGATGTAGATTATTCTAAACTTTTAAAAATATCGATATCTAAATAGCTGACAATAATGTCATATTTCCCTTGGCATATTCCCACGTTACACGATATCGATCGTGCTTGCAAGGCTTCTCGCCACGGTACGCCGACTCTACTATTTTACTATACCTTAGGTACTTTCCATATAAACATCAATTATGAAATATACGCTATGTAATATATAAGACGGCACAAAATGGAGTCCTAATAGCATCGTTAACGAACTGCTATAGTCGGCATCTAAGTCCTTAAACTACGAGTTTGCCATTCATTCGGAAAAGAGAAAGAAGTGTGAAAGATTACATTAACTCATTTTCAAATACCATTACTATATTAGGTATACATATATACTAAGTGTATTCAGCCCTTTTTAACATCCCACTGCTGGGCACGGGCGTCCCTTCAATACGAGGGGGATCAGACTATAGTCCAACACGCTGGCCAAGTGCGAGTTGGCGGACTTCAGATGTTTTTCGAAAACTTGCTAGGTTATCTCAAACATGCAGGTTTCCTTCACCGTAAGGCAAGTGGTAATCATGTTAGAAATGATTCACACATAAAAATGTCAGAGGTGCGATACCCTATATTTGAACCCGCTTCACTCGGTTTCCCAAGCGAGCGCGTTACCACTGGGCCACCACTGCCTGCCAATTTGCTATACTAAGTAAGTAAACTTTATCCACGTTCTTGTCAATTTTGACAACCACCTGCAATTAGTAACTATCACTTACATCCTCCTCTCACTTTCATGTTTATTGCAGGATGTCACAGATATATTTTAAAGTAGTATGTTTTTACTTTCATTTTAAATTAAATGTTAAATTAAAATTTAATTTTAAATGAAATTAATTATATGACATGACTTTACATCTTCTAACTAAACTAAGCTGGATATATAGCTAATTATATTTTTTAACTGTCTTATTTATATCCACCTATTTATAACCATCGTCCAGCTCCAGACCATACCGTTAGTCAATCGTCCGGAGATTATCTCAGTAACGGAGTGACATCCGTTATGAAACTCGTCACTTTTCCACAATCATGCTTCGTTAACATGTGAAAGACTATTGTAAAGTTTCTTTGTCGATCGTCTATTTTATTCCATTTGTTATTTTTAGAAGTTTTTAAAAGACTGCAGCATTAAAAACGGTATAATGGCACCGTCGAAATAATAGAAGCCATAGAAATATTAATAATCTAATTACATCCAATTTTCCTATATTATACTTTCCTTATACGAAATGGAGTCACTAGACCTTCAGTAAATTCTTGCAATACAAGTTTTAATGTAACAGGTACATACGTAATAGTGTAATAGTCAATTTCCGACTCATAAGCTATCTCCCCGCCATATTTAACATCAATGTGCTACTTACGTAAAAAAAGAAGCAAACACATTCCTATTTATAAGATTACTAGTTATTGCACACGACCCTGCTCACGTGGTTCTTGCTATAGATATATTTTTGTAATCGCCTCTACTCGATTAATTCGGACGAAAATTTTTTTTCAAGACACAAACTAACACAATTAATGTATGAAATTCGTGTAATAAGTAAGGATATTTTAAAGCTGAAATAAGATGATTTTTTATATTATTTTTCATCCTATCGGCAGTTTCGATTGCTCAATAAATTCCAGGGTGGCTATGTATAAAAACTGTCCAATAATTCGTTATCTGAACCTATCTGGGATTAAATGGCAGTAAAAGCCAGATATGTAAAAGCTATTAATTTATTACCAGCACTTATGATGGCTTGACAAAGTGCTGACATGTTAGAAAGCAGATGCAATAAGCAGACACCACGTCGAAAGTGACCTTTCTTTGACATGATCGTAATCATTTACTCGGCTGACTTGCTACATAAAATGTTAAAGTAATAAAATATAAGAAGTAGCTAGCTATTGTATAGCTAAATTTACATACTATATTAGTTTCAGCTATTTAAAAAATTTAATAAAAATTAAAGGTTTTTTACTATTTACCTTTCCGGTAGCTAACGACCGCACTGCAACTATTTCAATATTATAAAACAGAAAAATTAATATCCTTGATTAATTATTTTTAAATTCAATTTATTTATTGGAAAATCGATTTTATAAAGTCGTCTTCTCAGCAATAAAGTACTACCAACTAAGATATATATATTTATATTGTTATGTGAGTTAATAAGTGATATTGAAATTAATTAACGCAAATACTAAAATAAAATGATTTATTTTTATCTCATACGTTAATATTTGCGAAACGAGATATCAGAAATATGCTGAAAACCGACGACACCGACAGAACAGAATTCTAAATATGACATTGGTTAACTGGCCTAAACGTCTACTTCAAATACGTTTATAGCATCAAACGTCAAAACTTGCTTGTAGTAACTATCATTTGACCATGACCGACAATTAACAGTGCACACTGAATCAAGTCTCTGTAGATGAAGGGTCGAGATGAGACCCTACCCGGAATTACTAAGTCTACACTGTCCGTCTGTCAGTCGTACCTATATAAGATTTTTCCCCTATAATAGATACTCGTTGATATTTTTAACAAAAATGTTTTAATCACTCTAATTAAACCATCTATTATTAAAAGATGTAATTTGCCGTATTTTTATATGGGTACAGCATGAACAGTAAATGTAAATGTTACTTTGGATACTATTACTCCTCCTAAACAACTTATTATTGATTTGCATATGTTATATATATATATATATATATATATATATATATATATATATATATATATATATATATATATATATATATGTAAAATGTATACTTTGGGACATGTTGCAATTTTGCGATTATAGTCACAACTAAAGTCCAACAAAGAGTATATGAACATAATATTTGTGTATAAACAATTATTTTTTAATATATAATCATTCATTTACTATATGTATGGTTTGAGGACTGTCCCAAAAATATACATTCTAAATATATATAACTTCACTTCGGAATTCACCTATAAATCGCATACAATGGGGACTGTTCCTAAATCATACATTTTATATATTATTAGCAAATTTTATGAATTCATCAAGTATTGTATAGTTTGAAGACTGTAAATTATACATTATGATATTTTATGATAAAGAACTAAACCCGCTGACAATTACTTTGGAAATAATGGCTGTTCAATATTTTCATATATTTTTAAAACTTATTTATAGTTTTTCATTTAGGGCTAACTTAAATTTCAAAAGTTTTTTCCGTTTATAATTTTCAGCTTATTTTCTTTTGAACTACATTTTTTTGTTCGATTTCATAAAAAAGGTGGGTTTAGGGCGTTTTTGTATTTTAAATATTTTGAAAATTTTTCTAATACATTTGAGTGTTGACCAAATTGTACGTAAACTATTTTCAAAATTATATTTTTTTCTCAAGGTTTTGAGATGTACGACACTGTGTGTGTCATAATCTATATTATAAGAACTACTGAACCGATTTTAATGAAATCTTTAGTTTTCCTTAAGTTGAAGTAAATGTAAGTAAATAAAAAGAGAACTACATATTTCTCCGAATCTAGTAATTGAATTACAATCAATTACTAAATTCGAAGAAATGAAGAATCCTCTTCCAAAAAATAAATAATTTTTTAACCTCTTATAAATAAAAATATCTATGTTATATTATAAACAATGAATGATACGTTAAATTAATAATCTTTTCAAAAAAGCTAACAGTTTCAACATACTACTAACGAAGTTAGAACTTCAACTGACGAAATACTTATCCGATCCAATGATTATAAATATAATTATCGTTAAAATTATACTTTTCGGGAATCCCCGACAGTGACTGTCATGTATTGCAATTTCATTAATATATTGCCATCTTCCAAATTGTAAAAACTACTAAGTTGTCTAATTAAGGAATTTCGACCTACTAAAGTATCGTTATTTTAGCTTATAGTTTACTGAAAACGTAGAAACTAGAAACCTAACAAAAGTGGTCACGTGAACTAATCGGCTATCGCAAATCGCAATATTTGTAAATGATTCGTTTGAAGGTGTCCCTATAATTGTATGTATGCATATTTGTGTTATATGAATAGGAAATATGTGTGATTTTTTTGTACAATAGCTAACATCGTTATATAATTATTGTAAAAAAATATCCAGCTCCAAAAAACCAGAATTTAGTACATTTTTTTTAAATATCGTACTGATACAGTTACTTTAAACGCCCGCCATTTCCCGCGCTTAGCTTGACGTCACAAAATATCAATATTTTGAATTGGCCACCTATATTTACACTTTTTAATAATTAGTTTCTTAATCAGAACGAAATTTTTAAATAATTACATTAAAAATTTTAATATAGGTTTAATTCAAAAGCAATTAAGATGACACCAAACTACATGAATATATTCGAAGAATTGTTGAAGCGGTTTCCATTTTCTTCTCTCACCCATTTTGTCGGATAAATGACCGTATCTCTATCGAACATGTACTATAATCGAAATAAAATCTTTAGGACTGTTTTTCTGATAAATAATTGAAAAAAAAAAGAAACAAAAAGCGCTTCATACATCGATGGATAATTCTAAGATCGATTACATACGAAGCGTTTCATTTACAATTATAACACTAGAGCTTATCTGCCTTGCAAAATATCTAAGAAAAACTTACACCTATTACCTACACTTATTGGCAAAACGGTTTAAAACCGAAATAAACCATTTTTTCCGGTTTAAAACGGTTGGCGTTGATGATTATGTTTTTCTTAATTATAACTACATTTTCCTGATTTTACTGAGGTATATGAAGGTGGGAATATGAAGGAGTAAAGCGAACGGAATTGTGTTAATGATGTCTTCTAATCTAGTGTTAGTCATATAATATAATAAATAAGTATAGGTAGGTAATACCTACATACTTATACAATAATTGTTATTAGATTAAGGAGTATATTTGTATCCATTTTTGTTATTACGAATTAAATAAATGAATAAAAAAGTTTTCATGTAGTAGGTAGGTACTTTCTATTAATTTTCTATAAACTAATTTAAACCAAACATGACGTCAGGTGACCAAAAATTGCCCACAAGGACAATACACAGTTCTTTAATTTTTCTAGGCGAGTTTTCAACGGCCTAAAACGATTTATTTGGGGTTTTAAACGGCAACATTTTAATTAAAACTTTTTAAATCGGTTGTTTTACGTCTATAGCACAAACCATACGTTATGCATATACACACATATTATATAATTTCCCAGCCATAGTTAATTTTATTTTCAACTTTTGCAATATTGGATGAAGAAGTTTTTTCTCAATCTTAATATAATGTATTAGACCAGTAATTTCGAAATTATATAAAAAAAAAATATATATACGGTCGAATTGAGAACCTCCTCCTTTTTTTGGAAGTCGGTTAAAAACGCTGAGTTCCAATATGTAATAAAGGAAAACTATTGGAAATTTTCTTTATAATAACTTATATGTAATCCTCAAATAAAGGTTTTCTATAAAAATGCTTGATGCAATTCTAATATCCTAAAGACATGAAAGTGTTGCTGGAGCAATAATCACATATAGTCTCGCCAACGAAAGCGTGTCCTGGAGTTTTCTTAAAAGTTGGCAACAAGGCAACATTATTAAGCTGTCAAGGGCACGTCAAATTTCAAAGTATCTGGATCATGGATGACAAATAAAATCTGGATGCTCTGGTTAGTGTTGCCAAAATATCGATAGTTTCACTATCGATAGTTTTCATCTAAAAAAGCCCTAATATCGATAGCTATATCGATATTATCGATACAATCGATAGTATCGATACTATCGATAGATGAAAATGTGACAATACTATTGACAGACCACTATACTATCGATGCTCACAAATCATAAAATATTGATAGTATCGATACTATCGATACTATTGAAGATTCGAAATAAAATAATATCGATGGTATCGATGCTATCGATACTATCGATAGTTTATATCTATCGATAGTAGCGCGTATGTGTGTCAGTAGTAATAGTTAGTTTTTTTTTTTGTTTTGAAAAGATCCTTATTACTTATGACTTACTTATTCACTACCCACTTCCTCTCTCTCTTTTAACTATACTATCTTAAAATGAGCTACTATCGATAGTTGAAACTATCAATAGTATCGATACTATCGATAGTATCGGTAATATAGATAGAACTATCGATATTCTAATTAATTATCGGTCATTATTGATTAACTATCGATATGCTATCGATATATAATAGTCGAATAGTAATATATGATAGTCAACTATTGATCGGCAACACTAGCTCTGGTTTTAAGCATTGTTAGTAACTGTGCACATTTTTGTAAATAAACTAATGGGTACATACATATAACGTGAATCATGTATACTTATATTAGGTTCGAGTTGTTTATAGTGAATTGATAAAAATGTATACCAAATTAAGAAACAACTTAACGATTACTTAATTTTGAAGCACGGACTCGGATATTTTCTTTTGTAAAGTATGATGTTGATATAAGTTAGAAAACTTTAATATTTTCTAAAGACGTGACGTGTTCCTAAATTAGGAATTAAGTTCGCTAAAAACTATTATACAAATTAACTGTCGTAAATACAAAAAATACTTAAGTATCAAAACATTTTTCTATTACTATAGTTAATATTACCATATAAAGATTTTTTGAATTTGCCGCGTATTCTTAGGTCACGTAGTTATCAACTGTAGTCAGTAGTTAACTGTCAACAATAGATTTCCAGGGACCTTTCCACCATCTTTTTCAAAACATTCTTACTACAAGACTGGTTTGTTTCAAAATTACTATAATCCTACTTGTATTCGTACCTTTAAAAAGCAAGATTGTTATATACATACTAACCTAGAACAAAATAAAAGAAAAATATTATATTATAATTTAATTACAAAAGTATTTACCATAAAAATATACTTACGCAATCGATAATGTCTTTTTTTACAATTTATACAAATAATTTTAGTTTAGTTTTAAAAATTAGGAAAACTATTAGAAAAGAACATAAAATAAATTGTGACTAAATAGTGACACAAAATGCGGAATAAATTATTTGCTTGACAATCGCCTATTTGTTTATTTGATTGACGACGAGCGAAAATTAAAAGTCAATGAGAACAGAGATGGTAGTTTATTTATATGTACGCCTTTAGATTGAAATAAAACAATAAATGTTATAGTTTTATTGGTAACTAGCGACTCACCCTCGCTTCGCTTCGGGTTCGTCCCTAGACAAAAACAAATCTATCTCATGGAAACCCTACTTTTTCCGGGATGATATATAGCCTATAGCCTTCCTCAATTAACGGGCTATCTAATGCAAAAAGAATTTTTCAAATCGGATTAGTAGTTTCTGAGATTAGCGCGTTCAACCAAACAAAGAAACAAACTCTTCAGCTTTATAATATTAGTATAGATTTGTATATTATATAAACTAACATAAAGAAAGAAGGAAAGGTGTAGTTAAACGTACCTATCTATTCATTGAATAAAATTTTAAAACAATGAAATACTAGCCTAACTAGTTTGCTATACGAGTATATTTTGCATAACATGAAGTGATAATTAATTCGTGACTTTACAGTTTGGTTTATAGTACAATAAGTAGAATGCATTAAATGACCCCTTGTATAAAAAACTCTTTAAAAATTTACAAAATATTACAGCCAATAAAAATGCTTACATTAAAAATATTTACAATAGTATACTAGTATAGTATTATATGATCTGTGATATTATTAAGTATTATTTAACTTGTAAAGTTGTGATTAGTCGTAAATATGAACGATGATACGGGATGGACGATAGCGCGAACATTTTGGCACACTTGGATTCCAAGAAACGGCGCGCACGTTATTTCGCGCGGGAAGTATAAATATTAAGGCCAGGCTGTCCAGGCAAAGTAGGCATTTAAAGCTACCACCCCTCCCGCAAATATTTTTAATATTATTAAAATTTAAAATACGAGAATTGATCCGGTAACATTTTGTTTTATTATAATAAGTATATACTTAGTAATCGCGAAAAGCTAAGTCTTTTATTCCTATGCAATAAATGAATTTGAGTAGATATTGAACATGTAAATTATATTTTATTCAAGTATTTATATATTCATAATATATAAATACATATTTAGGAATTTTATCAGGAAATTACTTATGTTTTTGTTAGTATGATGTTTTAAAATTTACAAAATAGTATGTAATTTTTGTAGTATTGAATAAATAATTATAATCAAAAGCAATCGAAGGATTACGATTATAAACCACTTATTTCATTATGAATTCCAAGCATGAGTTGGCGTAGCGCTAAACCCTCGGTCTAATCTATACTAATATTATAAAGCTGAAGAGTTTGTTTGTTTGTTTGGTTGAACGCGCTAATCTCAGGAACTACTGGTTGGAATTGAAAAATTCTTTTTGTGTTGGATAGTCCATTTATCGAGGAAGGCTTTAGGCTATATAACATTACGCTACGACCAATAGGAGCGGAGTATAAATGAAAAATGTTGCAAAAACGGGGAAAAATGATTCCTTTTGAGAGCTTCCGTTGCGTGCGCTGCGTAAACGGTTAAAGTTACATAAAAATCATGTATGACGGAATTGTTCCCCTATAAAAGTTCTAAAAAAAAGTCCGCGACAGCATATGTCCATCTTTTAAGGTTGACTCAATATAACCCGTTTTATGGTAATCAAATTTGTTTTAAAATAATGCATTACTTCCGAAGGTGTTTTTATAAACATGATATTAATCCTTACCCAAATAAATACGTTATTCATCACAATTATTTAATTTTGAACAAAATTGCCCTTGACATCATTTGATTTCAATGAATATCTTAGGAGGTATCGTAGTTTTAAAATATACATATTTAACTTTACGCGGTCTATGGGTGAGCGCGCTCTCAGCCCGATGCAAGGCAAGGGCGGGGCGGTCGTGAGGGGGGAGGACGCTGGCCGCCGCGTCGGTAGCTCTGCGAGCAGTCATTATTCCACGCGGACGAAGTCGCGGGAAAAGCTAGTAATTCTATGGTCGTAGGTTCGATTCCCCGTGCGTAGACATTTTTTTTTCTTTTTCTCAATTTTTATACAATATTATTCGTTTTTCAATTATGCAACGAAATTAGTATTTTATTTATTTATAATCATTTATCGTTTTTTTTTTTATTTATTTACTAGCGACTCACCCTCGTTTTAACGTTACGTATACATAGATTTCATAGAGATGAGATATTTTCCCACAGTAAAAAATAACCTATATGTTGACACGGAATCCAAATAACCAACTATCATCATACCAAATTTCATCAAAACCCCTCCAGTAGTTTTTCCGTGATGCGGTAACAGACAGACAGACAAAAATTCTAATAATTTATTTTTATTATTTATTCTAATAACTATAGATTCGGCCTCTGTATTGATAATAATGTCTATTTCAATAAGATATTCCAAAAAATATTTAATGTACAGATTCGGCTAAGTCACAATTTTATTATATGTATAGATATGCAAAAGGTATAGAAACGATAAAAAATTGGGATTTTGGACTTCAAAAAGGGAAAAATTAAAGCGCATGCGAAAAAACTTTGTATATGAAAATTTAAAATTCAATATATAAATTGAGAAAAAGAAAAAAAATACACACGAGGGGAATCGAACCTACGATCATCGAAATTCAAGTCCGAGATCATACCGCTACACCCACTTTTGCTTGGCTTGCAAATTGAAATACGTGGTTCATAAGGTGCGAAACATTTTTTTATTTTTTACTAGCGACTCACGCTCGCTTCGCTCGCGTACTTCCCTAGGTACGTTTTCACGGTTAGCTATGTTTATTTATACATAAACAGTAGCTTGCTACTCCTAAGATATTCATTTAAATTATATAGTGATTTACCCTCGCTTCGCTCGGGTGCGTACGCTTTTCGTGGGTTTTAATTTTTATTCGCGGAACACTGATTTTTTCTTTAAAATAAAAGTAGCCTAAGTTACTACTCCTTATAACATCAGCTATCTGCCAGTGAAAGTCCCGTCAAAATCGGTCCAGCCGTTTCGGAGATTAGCCGGAACAAATAGACAGACAGACAAAAATTGTAAAAAATGTTGTTTTGGTATATGTACCGTGTGTATACATCCATATGCATTATATAAAAAGCGGTTATTTTAATATTACAAACAGACACTCCTATTTTATTTATCTGTATAGATTTGCTTTTTTTTCTAAACGCCTTGGCTTTCTAACCGCTCGACGCCCGCGCTCAGCTGATTGCGCTCACTGGCCACTGTGCCTATTACACCAGGGACGCCACTTCAAATAATATATTTACACTAACTTGTTACATACTGCTTTATTTTACATAAAAAAACTTCTACGTTGTTATGATATAAATAATATATTCACAAAAGTTCTTCAGTAAATTTAAAATGGCCCCGTATATACTTATATGTACATAATAAAAGGTAAAGTTATAAATATGAAGATAATCTGCTGAACTACATATGTAGATAGGTACCTACCAATCCGATTTGAAAATTATTTCTGTGATAGAAATCTGCATTATCCTTGAGGGACAAACATAACCTATGTTTTATTATGATAAAACTTACTTACCCGTACTAGTTTTGGTTAGCTAAGTTCGCGTTATGCTTATGAAATTTGGTAGTTATGTTACATGTAGATTTATTTGAAACCCGCGTTCAAATCCTACGCGTACAGTCGCTTGATGAAGTCGTGGCAGAGTCTGTAAGAGTGTGTTTGTGTGTATTGTCTGCTTCCCGCAACATAGACTTTTAGAAAAAAATAAAAATGCAGCGGTTCTGGGTGCGTGAAGCATATCTTCCTATTATTGAAAGCCTTTTTATAATCTGATTAACTAATTCCAGAAATTACAATATTATCATAACCACCACGAAACGAAACGAAAGTTCATACCTACTGATAACACACTTGTAAACTCTAGAAAAGTACCTAGTACGAAAGTGATAAGCGTACATATGTATGTATGTTATATATACACACACTTACATACATACAACGCGCATAGTAAATGATTTATATTTATTAATTATATTATTTATTCATATTTAATATTAAGCATAAGCATAGCCGCGCGAAACCCTTAGTATACGGCAGATTGGAATCATCGATCACTAAACTAAATATTACACAAAAAATCATAAGCAAAAGTTCTCTGTGTTTAGGTAATTCTAGTTTAAAAAATATACAATAATGTAAATTCAACCTTAAATGTGTTACTTAAAGTTGTTTTTACAAAGCTATGTATAAAGAGCAAAAAACGTTGATTTTTTACACTATATTCAAGGAATGAATAATTCGGTGAAGAAAAGAAAATTATTATGATGACGACGATGAAGTAAGGAATTCATGGGTGAGACGACATGTATTCAGCAATGTAGCCTTCTGTAAAAGTGTAAGAGTAGACTTGGGCACTCCTAGGGTATTAAGATTAGGCTGTAGACTCTTAGGGACCACACCTGAGCTATACTGTAATTATTACATTTATAGAAACAAAGTATAAATTAATTATTCAAGTACTATAATTACAATTTATAAGAAACGTGTGTCAATCGAGAGATTCATTAAAATAATAAGTTTTATTTAATTTGTCTGGCACAACCATATCTTTTATACCTATTATACATTTTGAAAATAATAATACATCCGTTCCGTCACACAATTATTTAATGTTTATGGAAAAGTCTTCAAACTATACGCTCGATATAAATAGGTAGATATTTTGAGAACAGTCCCCAAACCATACGCTTAACATAAAGTATACTTTGAGACCAGTCTCCAAAGTATACAAATGTCCTCAAAATCTACGTCCGCTCGAAAAAGTGGGCCCAAACTATACGTTGTACATATATATATATATATATATATATATATATATATATATATATATATATATATATATATATATATATATATATATATAATGTACTTTTATATTATTTTTAACGTTTTAACATTTAGTATAGTTTTTTCAGAGATAATATTTTTCCCGCAATAAAAAGTATCCTATGTTGACGCAGATAATTAGCTATCAGTGATTTACTCGTGATGCGGTCACAGACAGACAAACCATAATTCTAAAAACTATAGATTCGGCCTCTGTATAGATAATAATGACTATTTCAATAAAATATTCCAAAAAATATTTATTGTACAGATTCGACTCAGAAGTGATAACTTATTATTCGAGTTAACATTTAGGATACCCTTTACTTCATGAAAATCTTTCTTTCCCACGGGAAATTGCAATAACTGGTTTTATCGAGGCCTCTTTAGAAATCTTCCGCTGGCTAAACCTTAAGACATAATCAAAACAATGTACCAAAAAATTGTAGATCTTGAAAAGGCCAACTGAAAAATCTGCAACAGTATATGTCTATCTCTTAAAGTACACTCGCAATACCTATTCTTATCTATACCTATAATAAAACTCTTAGTCAAATCGTTGTGCGCGTTTCACGCAAAAAGTACTGAACTGAATTTAACTAAATTTTGTATAGTGATAACTCGGGTCAACATTTAGGATACCATTTACTACAGGCACATTTTTCATTCCCGCGGGATAAAGCAATGACTGGTTCTATCGAGTTGTCCATAGAAATTTATACGGCTGACGCTGGCTAAACCTTAAGAGATACATCAAAACAATGTAGTAGAAAATTGTAGGTCTTAAAAAGTTATACCGACAATTTCGCAATAGTAAATGTCTATCTCCTAAGGTACATTCACAATTACTATTTTTATTAACTACTCGCGACTGAGTGACTTATCAACGTTCAGCCCAAGCCGATGATAATAGACCAGCACCACAAGAAAAGCCAGCTTTATATATCCATACTAATATTAAATGTGAAAGGAACTCTGTCTGTCTGTCTGTCTGCCTGTCTACCTGTCCGTCATCTTTTCACGCTTAACCGTTGAACTGATTTAGATACAAATTGGTATGGATATAGATAGTTTTCATCCCGGAAAACATATCATATATAAAGGGGTGAAAAGGGTGGTGGAAGATTGGATGGAGAATCAATCATTTCATAGACCTTATCTGTGCTTTCGAGCTAAGATTAAAGTCAAGAGTAAGCCCATTTCTAATAATAAAAAAACATATGTATGTACATTGTACATGTATATTATAGTCTATGCTATACTACCCGTCAAACTGTACTTAGGGACGAACCCGAGCAAAGCGAGGGTGAGTCGCTAGTATAGAATATATCTATATTTGATGAGTTTGTATTCTATTCTAGATGACAGTTTGTATTCTATTGAGAAAATAGAGTAAAAATGTATTATAGTACGAATATAATTCAATTGAGTATTCAAACAATGTATATGCGGCTACGATGACTAAATATAGAAATTACACTAGTAAATATGGGTAATGCAATATCTGAAATGTCACATGCTTTAAGTTTTAATAAAGATAGGTACTTTGTAATACCAGATGCTTTGAACATTAAACATAACCTGCTCATTTAAAGCCATCTGTGCTATGTGTGAGTGAGTTAGTCACAAATAGACAACTCTACGAAGAATAAATCTATTTGTATACTAACCATTTTAAATATTTCAACTTTTTTATAATCCTTAGTCTATACCACATTAATGTCAGTTTAATATTACTAACTAATGCGCAAGTGAAAGTGAAAATGTTTATTATATCTTAACTATGTTACGATTTAATCTATCTTACTTTTATTAAATGAAAATCGGAAGTAAGAAATTTCATCCTGGTTTAACGCAGACCTAACCCGCGAGTAAAATCACGGGCAAGAACTGATTCACAAATATAATAAAAAAAATGTTCTCCTGGCCGATTTTGACAACGGCGGCCAGTCACTAAGACTAGCCAGATGCGCAAGGGATATTATAGTGCACAAGTTTGCGCGCAGACACAAGTTACACTCTGTTCCTTTTACTCTCAAAGTCCGATGGGATGATACCTTGACACAACCGCTGAGAGTAGCGCAGGATCGATGACTTTACGTGCTCTCCGAGGCACGAGGCTGAAGACCGCGAACTTTTCAACTCCGGTCTGTTACTGAGAACTCGGTAATTAAACCCAGGACCACCAGATATGCAGCCGTACATGCTAGCCACTAGACCACCGAGGCAGTTAAATTCGCAAATATTATGCTACTATTTACCTACTTCATTTATTTCTTAATTTTTTCGAGAACATTCTAAATATGTCTTGGTTCCCATCATCACCTGATACTTTTATTTTACTTTATTCAAATATTATTAAAACGACTTCCCGTTTTTTTTTGAAATCCAGTTCCAATATCTGGTTCCAGTTTACATAGAAAAACACACTTTTTTAGCATAATTTTATAATATTTCTAAGTGTATATAATTTTATATAGTTTTTTATAAATTTATATAGTTGCTTCATGGTCTATTTTTATTCTTTTCACCTGCAACTGCGTAATTCCCGTCACATCCGCACAGGGGGATCAATTGATTTGGCCCTGTGCCCCCCGTGATGATTTATTCGTTAACCTGCAATATACAGATATAGATTGGACTAAGTGATCCACCAATTGCTACTACTCACTCTACTACGTTAATTACTATGATATACTATTGATTACGACCACTAACAGAACTTTGGTACGTGATTGTTTCGTCATATGAGAGGCTTATTCCAATGTATTATTATATATAATAATATTTAATATTTATTATTGGAGTTTGTTTATTTATTTGTTTTAAATAAAACTATGTTTTCAGATTTTCTCGCGGATTTATTTTAAATGTTGATTCCCAACGTTTCTCTCCCGTAACCATGACTGCATGTAGGCAGTGGTAGCCCAGTGGTAACGCGTTTGCTTGGGAAACCGAGTGAAGCGGGTTCAAATCCCGGGTCTCGCACCTCTGATATTTTCATGTGCGAATCATTTTCTAACTTGATTACCACTTGCCTTACGGTGAAGGAAAACATCGTGAGGAAACCTGCATGTCTGAAAGAACCTAGCAAGTTTTCGAAAGACATGTGAAGTCCGCCAATCCGCACTTGGCCAGCGTGGTGGACTATGGCCTGATTCCCCTCGTCATGAAGGGAGGCCCGTGCCCTGCAGTGGGACGTTAAAAAGGGCTGAATACAACCATGACTGCTGTAAAGCTGCGGAAAGATAGTTTTGTTTAAAATATCAAATATTCTAAAGTCAATTCTAAGAAAGTATTATTTGTTTGTATGTTTAAATACGCTAATCTCTGGATAACTACATAGATACCATACTGAAATGAAAAACTTTTTGTAATTCAAGCCCATTCATTGAGGAAAAGGCTATCTAGCGTCACGCTACGATATTTAGAAGCAGAGCAATAACAAATAACTAAAATATACAAACAAAGCCGCGGGCACCACTTGTAGTCAAAACGACCAATATACAGTCTGACCTTCCAATTCTTTAACATTACATATGTAAGAGTAAAAATAATATAAGCTTGCAATAAAAATATACCTTAGAACCGAAATATTTTCTCATTATTAAAGTAATTTATGTTTATGTATTATTATTATTATTTATTTTTATTCAAATAAAAATACATATCAAACTAGTATTATAAAACTAAAGTAAAAATAAATCACTGTATTTCTACTAGGAGTCCCTGTTAAAATAAACAAATGAAAGCTCAATCAAACGACATTAGTTTCGCAATAAAGCTTAAGTTAAATTGTTATTGCTAAACATAAAAATAATATTTAAGAAACATATAACAAAAGAGTTATCTACACTATTATACAGAGGCACAGTTTGTTTGTTTGTTTGAACGCGCTAACTTCAGGAACTACTAATTTACGACTACGATTTGAAAAAATCTTTTTGTATTAGATAGTTCATTGAGGCTATAGGTTCCCGTGGAATAAATTTGTTTTTGTTGTTATCATTCGATCATTGTATGTCATCTTAGACTGTAACAGCGCTCAATACTTAGCAAACATTCAGGGGGTTCATAATTCAAACTCTCTTATTTTTATAGGTATAATTTTAATAGGTAAATAAAAAGCATAAACATACGAAACATACTTTTATTAAAGTGCATACTTTTATATACAAACAAGTATTTGAAAATTATGTTACACTGAAAACGTCGCAAAGCTTTTTTTTCATTCACTTGTTTCTTAACGGGCCGTGAATCTAAAAAGGTGGAGAAACGGTAATCTTTGGTATTGGTATTATTTTAAACAAATACTGATGTATATTATACGCTGTTTTAACGTTGAAAATATCGTTATTCACTATAACAACGTGCTCTACATACATTTATATAGGAACATTTGCATATAAAGCACATCATTTCTATAGAATAACAAAAACGGCATTTAGGTTTTGAAAGTATACCATACTTACTGACAGTTTGGCACAAACCAGTTCACTCTGCATTCGAGTAATGGTAATTTCTGTTTAAATAAATTCTCACAGTATAATAAGGTTAATGTATATATTCCAGTGAACGCAGAAATATTTCATACTATTTTAATTATTAAATGCATTCGCGTAATCTTAAATTAAACATATTTTTAACTAGCGGCTCACCCTCGCTCTGCTCGGGTTCTCCTCTAGACGAACAAAAACAAATCTATTCTACGGGAACCGTACATTTTTCCGGGATAAAAGTACCTAGCCTATGTATAATTCTGATGTATGAGCTATATTATTGTAAAGTTTCATTAAAATCCATTAAATAGTTTTTTGCGTGAAAAAATAACAAACATCCATACATCTATACATCCAGACATCCATACATTCTCACATCCTCACAAACTTTCGCATTTATAATATTAGTAGGATGTTTAATACAATATGTGATAACTATTACCGAGTAGTTCACAAGTACAAAATTACTGTTGCTCCTCTTGTTTAGGAAATTCATTTTCAATTACTTCAAAGACATTGTTCCAATTTAAATCAACGATGTATTAGTACAAGTATTAGTATCTAGCCTGACCTACATTTTCAAACAATATTGTTAAGTCTATCTGTCGATACCGTGAAGGAGTTAGACGATATATTTTGTACTTAATATGTCTTTTATCTACATAAACATATTATCAGACTTATGTAATACATGCTCTTGAATTTTTTTGCTAAATATTAGATATTGTGATTGAATTAATTATTATTATCTACGCACTTAAGTGAAATTATTTCAAATTTTTCGATCAGCAAACATCATAAAAAAATTGATTAAGTATAATATCGTTAAGCTAACTATGTTAAAATTACCTTATATTCGCAAGTACCGCTTGCGCAGAGGACCGTTGGACGATTCAACGAGTAGCTATGACCGATATAAAAACAAGTTTAACTGCACCGAATGCGACGCCTTGGCATTGATAAAACATGACTAACATTGCGGTTCCCATGACTTTTTATTATAAACGTATTCTTTTTAGCTATAATAGATTTATAAAAAGAAATAATTGTCTTTATTTTATAGATATAATACAGTACGGTATTTTTTATATAAGTACTTACGGTAATATTATAAATTAAAAGACAATCATGATATACTAGCGGCTCACCATCGCTTCGCTCGGGTTCAGCTCTAGAAAAACAAAAACATCTATCTCACGGGAACCGTAATTTTTCCGGGATAAAAAGTAACCTACATAGGTTACATTCTATTCCAGACTATAATCTATCACTGTGCCAAATTTCACCCAGATCCGTCCAGCCGTTCTGGCGTGAAAGAGTAACAAACATCCATACATCCATACAAACTTTCACATTTATAATATTAGTATGGATAAGTCTTTATTACATTACTAGCCACTCACCCTCGCTTCGTTCGGGTTCTTTTTAACAATTAGTATGGAATAGATAGACTAAGATGAGTTGTTGTGGGTTGTATTATAACGTGTTTTCCCGTGGGAATGAGATAATCTTCCGCGGTAAAAAGTCTATGTCACTCTCCAGCCCTCCAACTACCTCTACCCAAAAGTCTGGCGTGACTTAACGTCACTCTTTTGCGACGTGAAAAAACGACAGACAAACAAACATTCACATTCATAATATTAATATGGATGATAAGTACAGCAATATTTAAATCATTACCTTCCCTTAAATTGGTCTTAGTTAATTAGTTTAATATGTGTATTATTTGTAGGTATACTGTTGGATCGTCTATACATATATTTTAAGTAGGCAAAGAAAAAACAGTTCAATACCTCTGTTCGTCAACCAATTTTTTTTTATTTTATTGTCTAGTATCTACTTACGAACTTTAGTGTGTATCAATGAAAAAAATTGGAAACAGTTTTTTTTTATATATAAATTAGGTAAATTATTCAGATATGCTTTCCTCAAATGTTCAATTATGTTTATGGTCGATTTTCGACCACAGCGAACACTAGTATTTAATAGCTTATATTTAATTTTCTTATTACATTAACGTATATATATTTGGTTTATTACACTAGAAAAACACCTTCTTCCTTAAATTTAATCTATACTAACAACGAATGAACATCAGATGATGTTCAATTTGTCATAAGAACCGTAAGCAACTCACCGTTTAATTTAATCTGGTCTGGTTCGGCCTATTTATTAAATGGAAACTAGTCTTTGTCCACGGATCTGCTTGTGTCGATTAAAAGTTACATAAGTAACATACACAAACATTCGCATTTATAATATTAACGTGAAGCAAGTAGACTTAGGTACTACTTCGCTCGAATTTGCATTTCCTTTAGTTCGACAACTACCTACATCAACTAAACATGACCGCTTTAGTTAACGATTGCACAAAATGGGCAATCAAACTGTAGGATTAATCTATTCGAAGAATGCATTCGTTCATCAGAGAGAGAGTACAGATAGTAGTAATATATTGTATATTAGAATTCTAAATACTTTAAGTTTTTTTTTTAAATTTAAATAGGTATATTCCAAAAAAAACTTATTATAATTAATTGTTCAAAAAATTATAATTTACATAATTTTGACACATTTTCCATTTGTTTATATGGATTTATTGAAAGTGCAATATAATATTGTACTTGTTAGCCGCAAAACATGTTAAGTATTGAGATTTAGAATGATTCTCAAATTACGTAACGTACGTTGTTGTTTTGTCACAAAAATGTTCGCAAATTTTACAAGTTTTTTCTATTACCTATGTGGATAGGTGTTTAAAATTATGTTTTTTTTTGTGAATGCTGCTTTTGTATTCTTTTATCACTATTATTCTTTAATGGCAAATATAATATTTATGTCTTGAGTTGACTTACATAGTATAAATGCCTAATATAAAATATACACGTACCTACCTATATTTTATATTAGGCATTTACGTTACTACGTTACATTTACGTTACATTACTACGTTAAATAATTATTAATAAAGTACTAATCAAGACACTAATGACATTTGAGCATAGGCTCATTTTCTAATTGAAACAATAATAATAAATAAGCAAAAAATGAAGGCGTTGAAGAAGTAACGAAGATTTATAGAGTAGCAAAAAAGTGCAGTTTTGATATGGTTTCACTTACATATTAATTTTTGAGGGAATATTTCGAAAAATGAATCATTCTCTACAATTACTTCTTAACATTTTAAGATAAAATAAAATTCTTGTGTTCAAAGCCCAGGACGTGATAAACTATCTATATGAGCTCTTGCGATAAACTAGACTTCGCCCGCATTAAATATTATAAGTATACACATTGTATTGTCATTGAAGCGTTGTTTTTACTATATTTTTTGTTTTCATTGTTTATAAGGCTAAATTCTTTAAGGCGCACTTGAACTAAAGTAACTATAAGCAGGTGTTCGAATAACGCCTACAACTAATAAGTATGCGTAATCACGTTTATTGTTTCGAACGCTTTGCCTTTTATCTTCATCCGTAAATAATGTTAAGTTTTAAGCAATACTTACCCGCTTCTTCTTAATTTCTTAATACAATTATATAGCAAAATTTATACAAAAATTAGCATTTTGTGTAAATTTAGCTGCATAATAGGTATTCGAACTTACTTATTCAAATACTTAGATCCTTTGCATAATGGCCTCTTGCGAATGACGAATACCAGACAGGAAATACTATTTAGGCGCTTGTTATACTGATATAAAAAGTATAATAAGTATTAGGTAATACTTGTATATAAGTAGGTATGTACAAACCGTCGACAAGCTATTGTGAAAGATAGACAAACCGATAAAATACTATCGTTTTTCTATTATCTATTATACAAGCGACAAAAACAAATCTATCCCACGGGATCCGTACACTTTTCCGGGATGATATATAGCCTATAGTCTTCCTCAGTTAACGGGCTATCAAATGCAAAAAGAATTTTTCAAATCGGATCAATAGTTCCTGAGATTAGCGCGTTCAACCAAACAAACAAACAAAAAAACTCTTCAGCTTTATAATATTAAGTATAGATTAGTAAGACAATACGATTTAAATAGTCAGGATAAGGTAACCTTAAAGAAACATAATTAACTATATAAAAAATACAATCATCAATCTGTTAATTATGTTGTACGTTATACCTATTCTCTATTTAACTATTTTTCTTACACGTTCAAACAAAAGTGAGCAATACTTTGAAATTCTCGCCCAAGAATTTTCATTGTGTGTGAGCCTTGACGCGATAAGATAATGGAATGAATAAAGTCTGTAATTTATTCTGAAGTAAAATAAAATACTAGCTAATGACTTCACATCTGTCATTATGCAGATATTTCGCTGTCGCTACCTTTAGTTTCGTTTAGTTTTTACTCTATACTTTCATCGAAATAATCATGTAGGTACCTGGTTGTAACGTCATATTATGAATTAATTTGCATACATTGCAATGTATTATTTTATTATATTTTAAATTATCGAAATTCTATAAATTATAAACACGAAAGTTTGTGTGCGTTTGTTTGTTTGTTACTGCCTTGATAATGGTTAAACTGGTTTGAATAAAATAAAAAAGGGCTGACCTGGAATTATATAGGCTAGTGTTAGATACCCATGATTGCCCAATCAAACGAAGTGAGGGTAAGTCGCTAGTTCAAATAAAATTGAAAGATATAAATAACATAATTTATTTAATGACATGAATCTAAGTAATCAAAAGCAATTTGACATCGTTTTATTCATCCCATTTGCGCAAATCGCAACCCGACCCCGGAGGTCGTCTCAACAATTTAGTGCTTTCTGAATCATGAGAAGTCGCGCTACCATTTGTTACGTTATCTCTTCAGACTCATCACTTATTTGTTCTTTGAGGTGTTTGCAATAGAAAGTATTAACTTTTTGATTTAAAATTTATTTTTAATAATGAAATTAATTAATTTATAGTAAATGTAGCAAGAAAAAAATAATGGAGGTAAATATTATTAAATATTAATATGTGTGCAAAATAAATGTAGGTATACATAATAGTTACAAGTAACTATAATTTAATTTTTTAACAGACTTCTAAAAAGGAAATTCGATGTTCGTATTTCGAAAATATCTGAATAGATTAGATTTATCTATAGTAAATGAAACCCCCTTTCAACATTTTTTTACTTTTTAGTGTGTGGAAGGTTTTTCCTTCACAGTTTGTTTGTTTATTCACTAAAAAATAAGTTTTTCAATGAATTACAAGGAAGACTCTTTGGGCCAAAAACGAGACTGTCTTCTTTTCATTGACACGGTCGATTATGCTCGATTACTAAAAGAATATCATACGATTTCTTAGAATTTGTATTACTATAATAACAAACTGTAGCCGTAGTGTATTAACTTTATCTTTGTATCATCGCCCACATATTTTTATTTATTTGAAAACATCTGCGCCTATGTGTGCTCTACACAGTTCAAGATCTCAATGACTCATGTGTTATTTATGTTTAGGTCAAGTTCGTTTTATAATAATAAAATTATATCGAGTATTCTTAATCCTTACTAATATTTTAGATAAAATCATCTTTTAGAATTTTTTCGTAGATTAACTTTGATTTTTGGTTCCCGATGTCTCGAATCATGGTACAAAAACCAAAATAAATCCGCGAAATAAATTTCGAAAAGATTGTTTTATTTAAAACTACTTACGTTTTAAGGTTTAGTATAGATTTGTCCAAAATGAGATATTTTCCCGCAATAAAAAGTATCCTATATGTTGACCCGGATACCCAGCTATCATCATACCAAATTTCATCAAAATCTTTCCAGTAGTTTTCTCGTGATGCGGTAACAGACAGATAAAAATTCTAAAAACTATAGATTCGGTCTCGATAATAATGTCTATTTCAATAAGATTTTCCGAAAAATATTTAATGTATAGATTCGGCTTAGTTACAATTTTATTGTAGGTATGTTTAGATAGATGTAAAATATTCGCGTAAATCTAAGAACATATTATGTGAACCTTACTATTACTTTAAATTCAAAAAGTGTTTGTAGGTTTTTCTTATTTGCATACAACAAAGCAGCAATGGATTCAGAGGTATGATTTTTTTACAGATACAGTTTATAGGCGGTAGAGAGAAATACTGCTTTTAGTCTCGACATTTAGTGATTCCAGTTTAAAGGTAGCCGTAAAAATTACCTAGGAATGCGTATTAATAAGAGTCTTTAGTGATATTAATAAAATAAAGTATTTTTTCTGACTGTATGAATTTTTGTAATAAAATTGAACAATGTATTAATGTGCCAGTATAAAGAGATTAAAGGTGCGGTTATTGAGTATAATCGGCGAAAAAGGCCAAATTTGAGGTTACCAGGCCAGCTAAATAACGACGTGACTGATTTTCTTACTTTCTTTTTACTATAGACTCTCGGTAACACTTATAAGGTCTATAATGCTTTGGATTTTATTATGAGACTTGAATATCGCATTGAAAATCCATTGTTGTCCAACACGCTCTAAAAATGTCAGAGGCCGAGACATGATTGACATCAGTGGTGGTTTGTTTAGACCTATCTACAAGAGTGCTTTGACCTTAAAATGACTATGACTTTACTTTTATAACCTGCACAAATGTAATTTACTTTAGCTTCACTATTATTTTCGCGCACACGTTTCTGGTTAAACGTATACTATGTTAATAATCACGCTTGTTTTTTTCTTATATTATCATTTTAAAAACATAATAATTTGCAACAATTATTAATAAAAACGAAAGTATGGGCTCCCATGGGAAGGATTTCTGATTAGACTTACAAATGAAAGTGTAACCCCACAGTGCCTAAGTTTCTTATTGTCAATGCGTACAGAATTACAGATTACTCTAGCGATTTAGGCTCTGAACGCTTTCGTAACACTTATCCGTTTCAATCTGATTCTTGCGATTCGTGTCCACTTATTTCCGCCAGTACATTGTTTATTCATAGTTTTTCTTTTTTTTATAATGATAGTAATCAATCTAAATTCTGTTCTTATGTTACTGTGTGATAAATTTGATTTTAATTTGTAAATTTGTACCTACTGTACAGTGTACAGGTAGCGTCAAATAGCTTAGTATTTTTAAGTTTATTTTATATTTGATGTTTTATAAATAAATATGTTTAATGTCTTCTTTATCTTCTAGTATGTCTTTTAGTTACATGTTAATATTTTATCCCACGTCAAACACATTAACAACCGTGCGTCATGCATGTTTGTAATGAATAGTTTTATTTTATTAATTCACACAACTTTATAAAAGTTTGAAAGGATATATTTCATTAGATAAATGTTTGATGGCAATTCTGAATATATTTAATTACACTGTTTATAATATAACTAGCTATAAACTCTAAGATAAATAAAATAAATAAATAAATATATTGGGATATTAACATACAGCACATCTAGTTCCATGGTAAGCTACGAGGCTTGTGTTATGGATACCAGATAGTTGATACAATACACGTATATAACTTCAAATAAATATTAAAAACATATTATAAATATAAACATCGTGACTGGTGCACATTCGTGCTTATCACACAAATGAATGTCCCCAGCGGGACTCGAACCCGCGACCGCAATCACAGTAACTAGGGTCACAACAAACTGAGCCAAACGTAACGTCAAATACATAGATCATGTATACATAAATCGTCCTCTAATCGATTTTCACAACTGTCAACCCATATACATATTATGTATGTATTGATAAACTATATGGTGTGACTTATATAATTGTTGTTATTTATGGAATGAACCCTCGCTCCGCTTGGGTTCGTCCCTAGTTACGTTTTAAAGTTTAGCTCAGAGATGGAGATATTTTCCCAAAATAAAAAGTATTTTATATGTTGACCCGGGTAACTTACTATCATCATACCAAATTTCATCATAATCTGTCCAGTGGTTTTTCCGTGATGCAGTAACCGACACAGACAAGAATTCTAAAAACTATAGGTTCGGCCTCTGCATCGATAATAATCACTATTTCAATAAGATATTATTATATATATAGATAAACATTTTCTAATACTACTTTAAAAAAATGCTTGCTACCGTAATTGACCACAGATACAAAAAGAAACTATTATTAAGTTTTTTTTTTGTAATTGTCATGCAAGTGCTCATCTTGACTGCTCCACTCAGTCATCAAACGTCATAAGGTTTTTAGTGTTATTTATTGTAGTTGAAGTTAATAAATTCTTAGTTGCTTATGAAATTTTAAACTTAAACAAGAAAAGGAAAATAATATAATGTTCGTCAGATAACGAAAGTAATATTATAACAAAATCATTTTTGTACAAAAAAATATCTTGTTTTAGTGTCATAATATAATGATACTTATAAATATAATCAAAACAATTATAAATTTTAGAAAATATAGTACAAATAATACAATCTTATTTTGTTAGATGCACCTGATTATTTTTATTTTAATTTTAATAGTAAAATACAGCTAATCAATTTCTTACAATTAGTATATTTCATGTAAGTTTTAACATTTTTAATTAATATAATATATGGTGTTATTGTTAAAGTAGTTTCTGCATATTTTCATAACATGTCCGCAGATAATTCGATTGTCTGACCTGAATCACCACTCTATTCCACTTAAGATAGCATGTGTTAGATTTCCTATTATACAACCGTTTTGTAAGATTTCGTTTTCATTTGAACCGCTCAATTAAAAGTAGCTTGTTTAACTCTAACGGTGTACCACAAAATTTACGGTACGTGATAATAGTTCAGTGAGCAATTTGTGTTAAATGTTGCGTTTTATAATTTGTCACTACTCACTTTCACTAGAAATAATCGTCATAAAATTATGAAGATATTATCTTACTAATATTTTAAATGTGAAAGTTTAGATGTTTGGATGATTGTTTGTTACTCGATCACGCTAAAACGGCTGAAAGGATCTGGAATGAGATTTGGCACTGAGATAGATTATAGTCTGGAATTATTAGCATATAGATTACTTTTTATCCCGCAAAATGTGCGGTTCACTTGGTATACATTGGTTTTTGTTTTTCTAGAAGCGAACCCGAGCGAAGCGAAGGTAAGCAGCTAGTTATTAATAAAGCAAAATATACAAGAAGTCTGGTTTTTCAACCGTCTGAATTAAACTAAATGTAATAAATAGTGAAAAATATACAACTGTACAAGTCTAAACATTTTTGAAACTTTAATCAAGTAGCTATTTAAGAGAACAGTTTAATTTAAGAAAATCCGCTCTATGAGATGAAGCGTGAAAAGCAATTCGAAGAAAATAAACGAAACGCAACGCAGTTTTTGTTTATCGAGTTGTTTAAATCTGCCATCGCACGGTGTGGGTTGTTTAGCATTTTGTTTCCGGAAGCACCCACCGGAACGGCAGCTGAGTTGTATATTAGGGTTCAATGTAGATATTTAATGAAAACCCGCATATGTTGCCAAGCAACGCACTAACTATCTAACAATTGGATAACATTTTTTTATACTCTTCGATCAACTTCATAAAGAAGAAATTAAAGTATCTATGTTTTTTATTGTTTATCGTCAATTTTGAATCAATTTTCGTGGTCCTTTGTTTTAATGAATAAGCCCTATAAACTTTCATGATAAAAAATCATATTTAAGATTAAAGAAGATAAAAAAAAAAGTTTAAAACAATTATAAATTCGACGTGCTTTTAATTTAAAAAAATGTAATTAATAATTTTAGTTTCCCAATTAAAACTATGGAACTACCTACTTATTGCCATAACGTTTGCTGTACGTAAAATAATTATTCTTGTTCTACATGTAAGTACATATGTATCTACAAATACAGTTTTCCTTTACGTTAAGAAATGAAGCGAGTGCTTCTCTACTGTACACTATCATATTATAATAAATGCAACTTTAAATAAATTAAACTTATAATATTGTATTATAGTACAGTATTTAATAGTAGATTCTAGTTTTTTAGTAATTCATGTTAGTGGATACAAACATAATAACATCCGAGTTAATTACATAACACAAGAAAATGTAACACACATGTTCGTAACGAAAGTGAATTATGCCTTTCGGTCGTTATCTCGTAGAATTTTGTTTCGGTCATTCTTTTACAGATTTGCTGTAATATTTTATAACGTAACATTACGTAATTCAGAAAACAATAATTTTCGCATCAATTTTATGCATACCTGCACTTTACTCTTGTTATTTTTTATATGGCCACGCAACTGTGACTCGTGTTTTAATGCGACATCGTTTCCTATATAATGCATCTTATTAGTATTCAAACTGAATTTATGCAAATTTAGATACAATGAGAAATATTTTTATTTATGTACAGCTGTTTTTATCGAAGTTCGAAATACTATTATAATTGCGATAATGTATATGTTTGTATGGGTAAGCTTGTTACTTTTTCATTCTAAAACGGCTGGACGGAGTTAGATAAAATTTTATAACCAAAATAAAGACTATTACTCGGATTGTATTCAGCCCTTTTTAACGTCCCACTGCTGGGCACGAGCCTCCCTTCAATACGAGGGGAATCAGGCCATAGTCCACCACGCTGGCCAAGTGCGGATTGGCGGACTTCACATGTCTTTCGAAAACTCACCGGTGGTAGGACTTTGTCAAGCCTGAGGAGTCCGACTGGATGGGTACCACCCCCTTATCTATTTCTGCCGCCAAGCAATAATGATTGCATTGTTGTGTTCCGGTACGAAGGATAAGGTAGCCAGCGCAATTAGGTACAGGCAAGAGGCATATCATCGTAGTCTTCACAGTGACAACGCACCTGTGGCTCTGCATTTTTGTTACCTAAAACCTAAGTGCATGAACCATAGGTGTTATGGGCGACAGGTACTGCTTTCCATCAGGTGGTCTGTCTGCTCGTTTGTCACTGAATCTCATAAAAAAAAAAAAAGTTGCTAGTTTGTCTCAGACATGCAGGTTTCCTCACAATGTTTTCCTTCACTGTAAGGCAAATGGTATTCAAGTTAGAAATGATTCGCACAGAGGTGCGAGACCCGGGATTTGAACCCGTTTTACTCGGTTTCCCAAGCAAGCGCGTTACCACTGGGCTACCACTGCCTCTCTTACTTGGATTAATATAGGCTATTATTAGGCACCCGAGCGAAGTGAAGTTAAGTCACTAGGTATTTATTGTTAAGCAGGCGCGTGGGCTGCAATAAGCATCATTACCAAACAAATCTTGTTAGAAAGTGTCAGTAATAGCTATTTACTACCTACTGAACTATATTATTTTATAGCGTAACAGAAAGCTGATTTTGAATTGTCCTAAATATCATTATGTTAACTTGTATTATATTTGTTTCAGTAAAAGATGACAATGGACAAACAGCTGGTATGGGTGCGGGACCCAAACGAGGGGTTCCTATTGGCTCGAATTCAAGAGCTAATGGGTGAAGAGGCCGATGTGTTCCCGGTAGATAACAAGTATCCGAGACGCGTGTGCAACTTCGATGATATATTTCCGGCTGGAGACCCTACTAAAGATGTCGATGATAATTGTACGTTTTTCTTCCAATATTAATTGAGTAAATTATAAAAAAATAATATACATAGTACAATTTACCTGTATTAGTACAAATTGGAGTTTTTACTTTTTAATTAATATCAATAGAAGTTTGATGAAAAATATTGTACTGTTTGATGCATAACAATGATTCAGTTGGAAAACCCGGTTAAGGACATTCATAATAAATAGAAGTTATTATTATGTTACCGCAGTCTCTGAGAAGATCTTGAAAATTAAGTGCACGTTGCATTCAGTATTTTTTTTTTACTTGACGTTGATATTGAAAGTAGTTACAATGTCTGAGATCTTTGAAGAGTTCATAAGAAAAACTGGACTCGTTGTCCTTGTGGTGTAACTGTGACCGGTTTACCGCGATGCTATGAATTATATTCACTTCATGACTTACTCATATAATTTGGATCTAAGTAAATAAATTATCTAAGTAAATAGATTATCTATTTAAAAACATAACAGTTATCTAAAGATTATCTAGTATTATTATTTTATGTTTTAAAAACGTTCACGAAATGATCCTTCCTTGTGTCTCATTTCATGGTTTTGACTATAAATTTAAAAATATTTAATTTCGTGCTCTGTCCGGTCATAAACTAAATTAATGATGATCTAACCCATGTTTTCACAGTGATAAATCTATTTAACAGTAAAGTTTCATTGTTTTATACTATGGGTGACTAAATTTTCAACTTCCATGGTTTTGACCCTTAAACACAAAAAAAACGTGTGTGTGTACTTATGTTCGTAAAAAGTTATACTTCTTTGGCGTAACAGAATAAAAAATAGCTAAAGATTTCATCCCGTATGTCACAACTCTCTGTTTGTAAAAGGAATGCAGCTAACTTCATCATGTCGCGTGCGCGCGCATCCTAAAAATTTTACTCTCGTAATTTTTTTCAAACGTGCCAAAAGAAGTATAACTTCAACGATTATCTATACTCAAAATTGTTTGTCTTATGTCAAAATTACCTGAGTTGATATCTACGTCTATCAACTTCGCTAGTTTAAAAATGATTATGAAAATAAATTTATGTACAAATTAATGTTTATAATAACTAAAAACCGTAGCCGCTAGGAACATTTGTCTCATGAAACATGTATAAATTTTAACGATTGCAGGCGAACTAATGTTCCTGAATGAGGCGACGCTACTGAACAACATGCTCACACGCTATAAGAAGAAAAAGATTTACGTAAGTACTGATATGACTCACATTACCTTGAAGCTGCTATCGATTCGAAAACTATTTGTGCAAATATGGCCTGTATATAATTCTTGATTGATATCGACTTTATATACGAATTTATAAAGAAATGTCCAATTCTTAATAACCATTAGATGATATCGAATAATATTGAATGTATTTACATTAAATATTATGAATATGATTTTGCGATTCAGTTAATAATCTTGCTTAAATATTGTCTATCTATTAAAATTTTAATAGATATTTAGACATTGAAGAAACAATCTTTTCTGTTGTTATGTCAAAATAACAACTTTTTACTAAATATGTATGAAACTATATACGGTAGGTATTTATAATTAAAAAATAATAATTTGTCTGTCTGTTTGCTCCGGCTAATCTCCGAAATGGCTGGACCGATTTTGACGGGACTTTCACTAGCAGATAGCTGATGTTATAAGGAGTAACTTAGGCTACATTTATTTAAGAAAAAATTAGGGTTCCGCGTAAAAACATTAAAACCCATGAAATTACGAACAAAATCCACGTACCCAAGGACGCACCCGAGCCAAGCGAGGATATGTCGCTAGTTCCAGATAAAAGACTAAAAATTAACTGTAAGATTATATCATACGTTAGTACGTAATGTCGTTGGTATAATCTTCGACTGAAAATTTAATACGACTTTCACGCTCTATTACGGACAATACATTATGAATAGGATGAAATGTAGAGTATGACTACACGATACCCTCACCTTGAACGTCCTCACGCAACATTATCGATTATAATGTTAGCTAATTATTACGTGGAAATAAGGTAAATGCAAAATAATAGCATGAACAATTCAATATATCTTAAAGATTACCATATTTTTATCAATAATATAATCATACTTAAAAAAACGTTCCAAATAAGCAACATCCTCCATTAAATTACTTACACGATAAAAGAAGAACCTAAGATATAAATTCTGTAAAAAATATTTGTTTTATAATTAATATATAATAATAATATTTGTATACTTAAATAAATAATTATATATTTGAATCTTATTATTTTATATTCATATGTTTTCCAATTTTTCAGACATACGTAGCAAATATTTTACTTGCCGTCAATCCCTATGAAGACATTCCAGATATGTATTCCTCGAATACAATCAAAAAGTATCAAGGCAGGTCATTGGGAGAACTACCGCCTCACGTTTTTGCTATAGGTACATTGTGTTCCTATTATATTTAAAATTGAAGGATTACAGGTCGTCTGGGGGCCGACGGAGCTGTATTTGGCGTAGACACACATTCAGTAGGTTATCATCCATTAGCGACAATGCAAGTACCACAAACATTTACGAGATGGCGGCCCTAATAATTATAATTATTTATATAAAAATGGTGATTCTTGTGAAAAATTACTTTTTTCAAAAAAGACCACCATATACTTAGATTAACTGAAAAAGAAAAACCTTATCTAAATACAAAATTTAATCTAAATCGTTAGAGACGTTTCCGAGATGCACGAAATAAAATATACAAGAATTGTTTATTTAATATTACAAGATAATGAAGTGTTATTTGTAATACTACTCAATAATGGCTCATATTGAGTAAGTCTATAGTAGCTATAACGTTTCAAATCGTCTCTAAAATTTAATTTTTACATCAACCAATAATCAACAACAGTATTGCCGGCATTCACTTTGATGTGAATACTAATACTAAATAAAAAACAAATGCCGACTTCATATCTTACTACGTTAATTATATCTGACTATAACAATGATAATAATAATTCATAATAATTACATACATATATAGAGTTGATATGTCTGCATCAGATTACGAAATGTTTGATGGATTTTTACAGCTGAATGAATGGTTTTAAAATTAGTTTTTTGTTGTTAGTGTAGAATTAATTACTAAAGAGAGCTGTTAACGATACATAATAAGGTTTTTGAAAATTTTAAAAATTAAAAAAAATATCTTTTTTTTTTACTCTTAATTTGTCCACTTTTTGGTATCTACGCCTACCAGAAAATACATGCTGTAAAAGAAGCCAAAATGTTTATGTTACAAATAACTATTATGATATTATAGTAACTAATGTCTTTAATATATTTTTTTAATAAATCAACACCATTTTCAGCTGACAAAGCATTCCGTGATATGAAATCACTGAAGCAATCTCAGTCTATAATAGTGTCGGGTGAATCCGGCGCCGGGAAAACTGAATCCACTAAATATATCCTTAAATACCTTTGCGACCTGTGGGCTAAGGGCGCTGGCCCAGTTGAACAGAAGATTCTAGATGGTAAGATTTTAAATTATTTATGTTACTGACGAGGTAGATTTTTAAAATCTTGCGACATTTTTGGAAGTACGGATGTTTGTCATTTAATTCTGTTTGTTTTTAAACAAAAATATTTTTTTGAAACATTTTCATTGTATTTACTTTTTAAAATTATATCATATTATGTACTAATTTTGGAAACAATTCGAAATAATTTATTTGTGATTATTATTTTAGCCAATCCAATCCTCGAAGCTTTCGGTAACGCGAAGACAACACGCAACAACAACAGCTCACGTTTCGGCAAGTTCATGGAAGTGCACTTCTCCAACAAATACCAGGTGGTCGGCGGTCATATATCCCACTATCTGTTGGAGAAGTCCAGGATTTGCACTCAGAGTGCGGAAGAGAGGAACTACCACGTGTTCTACCTGCTGTGCGCGGGCGCGCCGCCGGAGCTGCGGGCTGCCTTGAAGATTACCAAACCTGATGATTATTTGGTATGTTCTTAATGTATAAATTACACTTAAAGGTATGGATGGGATTACTTGTTTATCAAGTTTAAGAAGTAATTCCACGCCTTATGGTAGATGATACATTTGTATACAACCCTTGTTAACGTCCCACTGCTGGGCACGGGCATCCCTTCAATACAAGAGAGATCATGTCATAATCCACTACGCTGGCCAAGTGCGGGTTGGTGGACGTGAAGGTTTTCCTCATGATGTTTTACTTCACCTTAAGACAAGTGGTAATGATGTTAGAGTGATTCGCACATGAGAATATCAGAGCAAGACTGGAATTTGAACCCACTTCACTCGGTTTCTTAGGGCTAAAGCAAAGCTTGCTACCACTGGGTTGCCACTACCTTAATGATATGTTTAAACTGATTAAAATTTAGTGATTTAGTATGGCAAGAAACAAAGAAACAGTCTGCATGATGGTCAGCAACAGCCATCTAGATATGTTTGCGACGACTCCATATCTATTTTTATTATTTTGAAAATAATAATAGGCTTTACTAACAGGTTGCGAATTGAAGTGAAAGTGATAGGTTATCATTTGTCGTATCGAAAGCTGCATTTAAATTATTATGTATACTCTTGTGTTTATATTAAATATAATTATAACATCCTATATTTTTTCGTACAGTATCTCAAGAATGGATGTACACAATATTTCACTTCACCACAATCCGAGAAGAAAATAAGCGCTAGTCAAAAGAGCAAACAGCAGCAAGCCAAGGGCGGTCTAAGAGATCCCATTTTGGATGATGTTGAAGATTTCCAGAGATTACACCAAGTAAGTATTTGCGTTTTATAAGTTTTTATATTAATTATTATTACAATGAAATAAATTAATAACATAAAGTAATAATAACATAACATAAAATTTATATGATGCTATCTTCTATGTATACATGTTTACGCATAACTAGCGACTAACCCTTGCTTCGCTCGGGTTCGTCCCTTCCCCTACAAACTTTCATCCCTATTCTAACCCCCTTAAGCGATGATTTCCGGGTTAACAACTATTTCACTCACTCAGTTTTCATATCATGAAATTAAAAAAAAAAACTTATTTTAGTAAAAAAAAAATCTCTAAATTTTCTTCTATACAAAACTTGTCCTGACAATAACAAACACAAAAAAAAAGAATTATCCAATTTGGTGCAGTCGATCTGAAGTTATACGTGTACATACATTCCGGGGATTCATTTTTTTTTATATAAAAAATAATTTCATCATTATATATTTAAATACTATTTTTATAATTATATCGGTATCTTTTACACTATTTTTGTAAAGACGAGTTATGTATTTCGTAAATGGATGATCACAGTCTTACTAATCAATACATTCGAGTAACGAAGGGAATTCATGCGAGATCGAGGTCAGACGCGGGTGGGGTGCTCCCGAATGTCATACGTGCTTTTATATGACGATCGGGAGACGGGTGGGTATAACTGTAACTTGCTATGAGTTGACACTATGGCACTACAGCGTTTTGTGTGAAATTGTTTGCCATGAAAATCACTATTTTTTACAACTTTTGAATTCGGTATCCTTTACGATAAAGGAGGATTACTTACTGCATTGATTTTTGTACTGTAGTATAATATTAATTCAAAGACGAAGGAAAATAAATAATCAATTTTAAAAATTTACGCCTTAAATTAAAGAAAACAAAACAACTCATCACAACATAACATCATAATCATAATCATAGCAACCTAACATTGAAAAATATTGGACAAAATGAAAATACGTGATCCCCAAACCTTCCAGGCGTTATCCCGCGTGGGCCTAACAGAGGATGAGAAGACGTCTGTGTACCGCACGGTGGCGGCGCTGCTGCACCTGGGCAACGTGGAGTTCGAGGAGGACGCGGGCGCGCGCGGCGGCGGGCGCGTGTGCCCGCGCGCCGAGCCCGCGCTGGGCGCCGCCGCCGCGCTGCTGGGCGTGGACGCGGCCGAGCTGCGTCTGGCGCTCGTGTCGCGCCTCATGCAGAGCGCGCGCGGCGGCGTCAAGGGCACCGCCATCATGTGAGTCGCTTGTACACTACGATTACTTCTAAACCATATATTTGACTATTTTATTTGTTAATTATTAGGAACGCAAACGTTATTCTTATAATGATAAAAAAAAAATAAGAATTCAAATATAATATTTTAGGTTGTATTTTTAATTCAATTAGATATTATTCCTTTGGCTGTCACTGTTGTCTAAATTATATTATGTAACAATAACTTCTCTATCTTTCTTCATTCACTCACTTCACTTGAATCGTCACTTTTTACATTTTCAAAAAAAAAAACATACGGTCGAATTGAGACCTCCTCCTTTTTTTGGAAGTCGGTTAAAAATTAAATTAAATGTCAGCATGTAAGTCCTTGAGGAAGCTACCATAGGTTCAGAAGGCAGTTCTGCTCAGAAGAGCCGGCGAGGAACTCAATTGTTCTTATAACCTGGTTTATATACAGGGTGCCGCTAAAGACTTACGAGGCGTGCAACGCGCGCGACGCGCTCGCCAAGGCGGTGTACAGCCGCCTGTTCGACTACATCGTGCGCCGCATCAACGACAGCATCCCCTCCAGTGCCTCCGCGTACTACATTGGAGTGCTCGATATTGCTGGCTTTGGTAAATTGTTCTTATACTTCATTTTAAATTTCTTTATGGCATCAAAAGGTGCCAGTTGAACAGAACACTTTGCCAATGTCACTGGAGAAGACAAGTTTCGTATTTAATACTTTCTTACATTTGTATTCAAATTTTTTTATGACTTTTTATTCCGAATCTTTCATTTTACAGCAAACAGTTGATCTTTAGCTATACGGCAAACCTTTAAGTGTGGTTACTGTTTGATCTAAGTCAACGAAGAACTCCGTCATCCTCCTCTTAACATTTACATTTTACAAGCATTTTTGTCGATTTAAATAGAAATGTTCAATAAAAATTAGGGGAATGAAAACCAAATTTAATTTTATTTTAAATTTCGAAACAGTTTGGTTCATCTAAAATATCTCAATTATTTTTCTAACTCTACTATGTATTTAAATTAATGTAAAGATAAGTTCCTTTGTATATAGCAAACGTACATACTTTATTATTAAACATAACTAACAGATGGTTTTTGATTTCAGAATACTTCCAACAAAACAGTTTCGAGCAGTTCTGCATCAACTATTGTAATGAGAAGCTGCAACAGTTCTTCAATGAGCGCATTCTCAAGAACGAACAAGAGCTGTACAAGCGGGAAGGATTGAATGTCCCTGAAATAAGATTTGTGGATAACCAGGATTGCATAGGCAAGTATATTAAACGTAGTCAATAATCAAGTTTTATGTTTATAAAACAAATATTAGACAAGTCTATTTGTCTCAGTATTCGTAATGTATGTAATTACTAACGACTCACCTTCCCTTCGCTCAGGTTCGTCCCTTGAATCCCCACACTAACTTTCATGCCCAGTTTCATTCCTTTAAGGGATGATTTCCGAAATAAAAAATACCCTATGTCCTTCTCAAGGTCTCAAACCATCATCTTACCAAATTTCATCTAAATCGGCCCAGTAGTTTTTGAGTTTATTCTTTACAAACATACAGTAATACAAATCTTTCCTATATATAATATTAGCGTAGATTTGAAGTAGCTGTTGCTTATATAAATGTAACCATTATACTATTTATTTATACTGTTTTTATGAATGTATATGAATATTGAATATGTATATTTATGTATGTTAGTATGTATGTATGTATATAGGGATTACATTGTTCATATATCAAGTACACCACCCACTATTTTATATACTGATTGCTCTACCCTAAAATTGTCTGGAAGAGACAGCGTATCGTATAAATCAACATGATTTAAAATTACACATGAACGCTTCAGATCTCATCGAAAGTAAGAATCACGGTATCTTCCATTTCTTGGACGAAGAATCGAAACTTCCCAAACCGGAGTTTGGTCATTTCACGAACTCCGTACACCAGGAGCTCGGCAATAACAATTCAAGGTAAATTATATTATTATTATATAATTAATTATCAAAATGACAGCAGGGGTAGTGCACGCCTGATATTTTTTAATATGATTACCACTTGCTAATACTTTGAAGGAAAATACTATTTTTAACTGACTTCTAAAAAAAGGAGGAGGTTCTCAATTCGACCGTGTATATATATATATATATATGTTTGAATATGCAAACATTACAAACAAACCTTTTTCCTTAAAAATAAATTAATTATATATAGAAACCATCTAATACAATAAATACCTCAATATAAAACCCATATAGTGGATGATCGTCTTTGATCTTGATAGAAATCGCGTCAAGGATTATCAAAAATACCAATATTCATGGTGATTGGTTCGGACTACATTTACCATCTTGTAGTATTACCATCTTGTGACAATCTTTAGCCATACCTGTCAACGGTCAAGCAGTTGTTCTGTCATACAAAATAACGTAATATACTGTCGGATTCGTCTCATCCGCGTCTTACCTGCGTAAACATCTTCAATAAACGATTGTATGGATTTATGATTGGTACACTGTGATTATATCACAGTATAAAAATCCATTTATTAGTCACAAAATGATATCAACAGAATATGCTGTCAAATGCAATAGTTGTCAAAAATACCAATTGTCATAACGAATGGTATTAATGTTAAAGCGTTGTAACGATCACAGTTATACCTGTTATATAAAAGTAATTATGAAACTTATATTATGTGTCTGTTCACAGTTCCCGGCTGCAGGTGCCTCGCGCGTCGCGTCTGAAGGCGCACCGCACGCTGCGCGACCACGAGGGCTTCCTGCTGCGGCACTTCGCTGGCGCCGTCTGCTACAACACCGTGAGCATACGCACTCATACACACGCACACACACACACACACACACACATTCACACGCACACACACACACACATTCACACGCACACACACACACACATTCACACATACACGCGCTCACACACACACACACATCATTTTTTTTTATTTATTGAATACCAGCGACTCACACTTGCTCGTATTCCTCTCTAGGTTGATTCCAAATTCAAACTTTCATCCCCAATTTCATCCCCTTAAGGGATGATTTCCGGGATAAAAACTATCCTATGCCCAGGATCTCAAACTGTCTTTTTACTAAATTTCATCTAAATCGGTTCAGAAGTTTCGGCGCCTATTCAGTAAAAACAAACAAACAAAAAATCAAACATTTCCTCTTTATAATATTAGTATAGATTTGCATATTTGTTGAACATTCCATGCCATAAAAAGCAAAATAACTATTCAATATGTTTTATAAAATCTATATTTCAATCACTTTTAAACAAAATATTCCATTCTCGATAGAGTCAATTCATAGAGAAGAACAACGACGCTCTCCACGCCTCGCTCGAGTTCCTCATACAGGAGTCCAATAACACGCTGGTGCAGCAGCTGTTCGAGAATATGGATAATAACAACGCGAAAGGCAAACTGAACTTTATATCCGTGGGTGCTAAGTTCCAAAGTCAATTGACTCAATTGATGGAAAAACTGAAGGGAAACGTGAGTTATTACTCTCTTAATAATAGGATATTTTTTTAATTTATAAGGGATTGTTTGAATATTCTACATATCCATTTTGTATAAGTCAATATAAATTAACGTATTGTTTTACAAATCTCAACTTAGTTAAAAGTTAAAATTTTCATCTAAGAGTACTCTTCTAAAGCAAAACCTTTTGATCCAAATCGTTAGAACAATTTTGAAATAAACTTATATATAAACTAGTGGCTTACACTCGCTTCGCTCGGGTTCGCTAGGAAAACAAAAACAATTCCACCTATTCCACGGGAACCGTACATTTTTCCGGGATAAAAAATAGCCATGTGTTATTCCAGACTATAATCTATCTCTGTGCCAAATTTCATTCAGATCGGTTTACCCGTTCTGGCGTGAAAGAGTAACAAACATACATCCATACTCACAAATTTTCACATTTAATATATTAGTATAGATGTGCAAGAATTGTTCATTTAACATTATAACATAATATAAATATATACAACATATTAAAATATAGTTCTGTATATGTTGTATGTATTCTAAAGGGTACGAACTTCATCCGCTGCATCAAGCCCAACTCGCGCATGGTGGGGCGCGCGCTGGAGCCGCCGCTGGTGCTGGCGCAGCTGCAGTGCAGCGGCACCACGGCCGTGCTCGCGCTCATGGAGCACGGCTTCCCCTCGCGCGCGCCCTTCGCCGACCTGCACGACATGTACAAGGGCTACCTGCCGCCCAAGCTGTGCAACCTCTCGCCCAAGCTCTTCTGTCAGGTTACTGTTCACTTGCATTATTATCATTATAAATGCATTTAAGATATAATTTATGTAATCTACACAAAATAATTATGCAGTTTGTGAAGTCATCCCATAAGTGCAAAATGAAAAAAAACTCCTACGCAAAAAATGCTTATAGTTTAAGAGACAACCCTTAAAAAGTAAATAATTTTGGAGAAGAGCTGATACTCTTACACTGCTGGATCGATATTAACCAAACATAGCTACCGCTAGAAAACTGGCTTTTAAATAAAAAAAACCGCATCGAAATCGGTCCATCCGGTTGAGAGCTACGATACCACAGACAGAGACACACACACAGAGAGACCTCTTTTTGCGTTAGGGGTTAAAAATAGGTTCGCAATTGAAAACTATCACGTAACGTACACCTTGGACATCTGTTCCTTTCTAATTATCAATAACTAATATATTTATAATATGTATGTATTTAAAAGTTATATATTATGTGTAATGTATCAACTATCTGGTATCCATAACACAAGCCTCGTAGCTTACCATGAAACTATATAGTGCTGTGTGTTAAAGTCCCAACATATTTATATTTATAATACAAAACCCGCAGGCCATAGTGCATAGCCTGGGCCTCTCGGACAAGGACTACAAGTTCGGCGTGACGCGCGTGTTCTTCCGCCCCGGCAAGTACTCGGAGTTCGACAGCATCATGCGCTCGGAGCCCGAGAGCCTGCGCGCCATCGTGGACGCCGTGCTCGCGTGGCTCGTCAAGAGCCGCTGGAGGAGGGGCATATTCTCCGTCGTTTCTATTATTAAATGTGAGTTTAAGTAGTCTTTTTTATTTATTTATTTATATACCATAAAATATATGTTAACTTAACTTTTTAAGAGATATCTTCCAGAAACTCTTCAGAAGTGAGAAAATAAGTTAATTTATTGCGATGTAGGTACAGTACAGCATTAAATGGTATAAACTTAATATTAAAATATATCAACTAAATATTATATTTAATTAGATATAAGTTAATTAGAATTTAACATCCCACCCCTGGGAGTGAAACTTCATTCAAAGCGAAGGGGATAAGGTCAGTCCACCATGCTGGCCAAGTGCGGAGTTATTTTTTTATTAATAAAAAACAAATTCCACGGGCTCAATGGCTAGTAAAGGAATCGCTAATTGGCGATAAGATAGCCTTTTGCGCACTTTTTCATATTTTGTTTCACCATCTTTACGTTATTACTGTGGTATACAATGAAGTGTATATAAATATTATTACGCAATATTTCGTATACTTAAACAAAATTATAAAAATTGTCATTTACAGTAAAGTATGTATTAGTTAAATTTGAGCATATATGAATTTACGCTCTATTCTCATCGTAGTAAAGAACAAGATCCTGTACCGTCGCAAATGCCTGCTGATAATGCAGAAGAACGTCCGCGGCTACCTCGTGCGCCGCCAGCACCGCCCCAGGCTCCAGGGCATTGCGAAGATCAAGCTTTTAGAGAACAATTTGACTCAAATGGACTCAGTTGTGTCCCAATTGAAGAAGGAAAAAGAAAACGCTAAAAAGAATATAGAGAATTTGAGGAAGTCCATACAAAATGCGTGTGTTACTATTAAGGTTTGTATTGTTAATGGAACATTTCACTACAAAATTAAAGAGACAGTCATCGCTGAACTTTAAAAGACTCATATGTTCGATTACCGAACGAGATTATTGTTTCTAATGGCTTTGTGGACATCCATTTTATATTAAGTATATCGAACTGCTCATAAACCAACATCTTCATATGAGCTTATATAATGAACTAGACTAAAAATATAGTTGAAATATAGACGATGATCCTCATCGGCTGCAATTGTAAATTATAATAAAATAATTATTTGACATATTAAAGTTAGTGTTTCAATGAACCTTAACCTGTAAAAAGGCAAATGTTCACGTTTATATAATTCAATTTTTAGGGTAATGAAAAAATAAGCCGCGAAGAAATAGATAAGTTATACACAAAACTAACCAGGGAGGTGGAGATGCAGATGGGCGCGCTACAGAAAGCCATGATCGATCAGAAGAACAGGTATGGTTCAGCGACAAAAAATGTCCTCACTGCATGAGCGCTCATTTGAACATTTGTGCCCGCTTTTAATACTTTTTTTTGTGAAAACAACTTTAAGCATTGCACTTAAGGTTCAATTTACATTGTTATATATTTTTTTTCAACTAGAATAATTACCTAAACACAATTGGTGACAGTTTTAAGAGAACTTTTGCATAGGATTGCATATCTAGTACTTTTTTGATTGATCCTCTCAGCAATAGCAGAAACATCCAAGTTTGATTGTGAGTTATGCCTATAACTATATACACATGTTATATACTACACTAGCGACTATCGCTCGCTTCGCTCGCGTTCGTCCCTAGGTAAGTTTTCCCGGTTAGCTATGTTTAGGTATACATAAATAGTAGCTTGCTACTCCTAAGATATTCATTTAAATTATATAACGATTTACCCTCGCTTCGCTCGGGTGCGTACACTGTACGCGGATTTTGTTCACAATTTCATAGGTTTTCATTTTTTTTTCGCGGAACCCTGATTCTTTTTCTAAAATAAAAGTATCGGTCGTCAAAATCGGTCCAGCCGTTTCGGAGATTAGCCGGAACAAACAGACAGACAGACAGACAAAAAATAAAAATAAAATGTTATTTTGGTATATGTACCGTGTATACATCCATATGCATTTAGTAAAAAGCGGTTATTTAAATATTACAAACAGACACTCCAATTTTATTTATCTGTATAGATAATATATATAAAATATATGAATAACTAATAATTAAACAATTGATGTTTCTTCAGCCAACTGTTGTTGATGAGAACGGCCAGACAAATTTCATTGAATTACAACTTTTTTTTGTGCTCTTAGCTTCATCCATAAAAAAATCTATTCATGGTTATTTACATATTTTAAATTGATCGTGAATTAAAAACAAGGACGATTATATTTTTAATTAAATATATTTTTCTCGCCGCTATTTATTAGGGACGAACAAGAAAGGCTGCGGAAAATCGAGGCCGAGATGCGCGCTGCGGAAGAGGCAAAACGAAAGGAGCAAGAAAGGATAAAACAGGAAGAAGAAAATCGTCGACTGTGAGTATTCATACTAATTAAGTAATAAGACATGTTTGATATTTTATAACTTCATTTATTATTGATTTAAGTAGTTTTTATTATTACAATTTTTAAATTTCTAATTTTTTCCACAAATTCATATATTATTATGTTATCATAATTCATATCATTATTCGTATATTCACATATTTAACATAAACGTTAAATTACGTTTACGTTTTCAAATTTCCATACTTATTTTTAAATATAGCAGGTCTGAAACTAGGCTCATGAAATGTATTATTTTCACCTATATCAAAAAAGGTTTTCAAATAAAATATATTTTTACGATAGCTTCTCCTAATACATTATAAATCAATTTTATTGATTCTTTTTTATGAATAATCTTTAGAGTACCCCCCCTTTTTGAATTAAAAAATCAGGTATATACCTTAGAGTAGAATATAAATATGTACTAAATACTTTTGTGATTATATTGAAATGATAAAAAATGTATAATAAACATTTCAGTAAAGCGGAGATGGAGGCGCGCCGCAAGGCGGAGGAGGCGGAGCGGCTGCGGCTGGAGGCGCAGGACCGCGCCGCCGCGCTCGCGCTGCAGCACCAGCTCGAGCAGGCCGCGCGCGCAGACCAAGAGAGCAGGGAGAGGTACGAGCTATTTCTTTTAATATTGGGACATGCATTTACGCATACCACCTGTATACATACCAGGTGGTTATTACTCACAGGCTAGAGAAGCCAGTACTACCCACTAAACCGCAACGGAACCTCCCCGCTTTAATGGGGCGTCTCAGGTTCGCTTACGCACTCAACTAGGATGCCCCGATGGCAAGTCTTCCGAGGCAGACCACAAAACTTAAGGATTGTTCCCACGATACACTCTGCTATCAGAGAAGTACCAGGAGCAACCCTAATGGTACTTCCCCCGCCGAAGCGGGCCTCCGGTGAGAGGTGGGTGCTGTGCGCTTGAGTATTTCGGGTAGCGTGATCGAGTAGTTGATGACACCAATCAAAAAGGGCTAGAATTCGCCGCTAGTGGCGCTAGTAGTGAGGTCTCTAGAAATGTCAAATAACACTGAATGTTAAAAGTTTGCGAGATTTTCATCGTGATTATTGTGCCATTCCTTTTATCTTAATTAGTTATGGCAGACATATAGTTCGGTTTAATACATATGCTTTAAAATGTCGATATTTTATTTATGCGGTTATTATAAATGATAAACTAAAATTCTGATAAACTGGTTTCGCTCAAGCAATTATTATTATTATATTAAATTTATCGGCCCTGCCGTAATAATAAACAGGTTCCTTTTTAACGATAGCGATAGGACCTTAGTCGACAGTGCACCAGAAACGATGGGCCTTATTGGGGAGAAGTAAGAAATATACTAACCGCTTTTGAGTGTACCACAGATTACGTAATTGGGTAATCGATAACACTAATCTTTTATGAGCTTTCAATACGCGATGCCCCCTGACATGACATTCGGTAGCCTCGAAAAAAAAATACGAAAAGATTTAAAGAAAAGTTTTCGAAAGACATGTGAAGTCCGCCAATCCGCACTTGGCCAGCGTGGTGGACTATGGCCTGATCCCCCTCATAATGAAGGGAGGCCCGTGCCCAGCAATGGGACGTTAAAAAGGGTTGAATACAATATATGTTATGTATATTTTCCAGATTGGAACAAGAGCGAAGAGATCACGAGATGGCAGTGCGCCTCGCCAAAGAAACAAACGGACACGTGGAGGGCTCGCCGCCGCAGTTGAGAAGGTATGCACTCGTATATTATACATATTATCTATATAAAAAATATCTTATTTAAGCAAACAATATGTTTTATAAGGTTTTAAGTTAAATATAAAAATTTAAGATGATATTTGAGAGTAAAATTTATAAATTAATAATAGTATATTAAAGATAATATAAAATAAATATGAATAATTTAAATAATTTTGAGGTATTTAGCTATTTGTATCTATTTTTTTTATTATGACTTAAAAATGCATTCTTATGACAATTGTCAATATTTTTTTTGTTATGTGTATATTGAGTGTTCTTTATTTGTTATTTAAATATCTGACTTTCAAATAAACTTCTCGAATATTAAAATGCGAATATTATTATAATACTTTTATTAGATTCGATACTGAAATTCAAATTTGCTTTTACTACTTAAATTCAAATTGAAGTCTGCTTAAGTCGAAACCAATGAAATAAAATTGCTTTATTACTTCATAATTAGCACATCTCCATTGAATATTCTATACAATTTGTTCCAATGTATTTTTAAGCTAAATTTCTTGTATTTCTTCATGATGCGCCATATCACATTACATACTAGTTTTTATACAAATATTCAACCTTTATAAGGATTTATTTATTTCTTATTAAACCTATACATATAATAAAATTGTAACTGATCGCTATCTGTATATGGAAGATATATGTGAAAAAATATTATTGGGTGACTTTATTAACGCAATAGGATCCAGAACAATGATTTTTAGAATTTTTGTCTCTTTGTCTGTGCGTTTGTGCGCGCTAATCTCAGAAACGGCTTAACCGATTTGAATGCGGTTTTCACTGATGTATTGTGGTTTTTTAAGCTTCACTTAAAATTTAGTATTTGTTTTATTTTAATCGGTTCATAAATAAGAAAGTTATGTCAATTTAAAGAATCATCTATATAATAAAAATTACACTATAATTATAATATTGTTGTGAAGTTCACATTAAATGACAGCGCTCAGAACAGTAAGTTCAAGTTTGAAGCTTAGACTATTTTCCCATACAAAGTCTCATTCAAGTCTGTCTAAACTAGATTTTTGAATTTGGCTTCTTTCACTTCCTAAATACCTTTCTAAAGTAAAAAAAATTATAATACATAAGTTTTTTATGGTTATAAGTTTTTATATTTGTGTGGAATATGGGTGGTAAATATGTGAAATGGCGACATTTTATTTATAAATGAATAGTGTCCGACCGGAACTAGTTTTTAGAATCAAAACCGAAATCAAAATTAAATTTCGATTTTTGATTCAATTTTGTCCGAAACCGAAATGATACTTTACGTTATTATTTTTCATATTTTTAAGTCTCTGTTTATTTAAGCCAGTTACAAAAAAAAAATAAGATATTTGATATAATAAAAGACTTTACAAATACTATATGTTTGATATGGACGTCGTGTTAAATAGCCGTCTGCCGTGTAAAAAAGTTTCGGTTTCAATTTCGGTAGGTTTATGCCGATACCGAAATTAAACCGAAATTTTAACATAGCGCCGAAACCGAATTTTGCCAAAAGTTTGGTCGGACACTAAATAAAATAAATATTAAGCCACTGAGCGTTGTACATAGCTTGTACACGGTAGTAATGTGTGTGTTTCGCGCAGCCACGCGGACCTCAACGGGGAGAATAAGTTGAACAGGTACTATGACGTCATACCTTCGTATAATACTCCGCCATAGCATGTCTTATTAACGCTACGCTCTTTTCATACTTTGTTTCTTTTTTGTCCTTATATCTTTTTTGTGTTGAAGAAAATTTAGTGTAGTGTATAGTATACATTGAATGAGTAATTACTAATTAGTGTTAAATAAAAAAAAAAATATCAATAATATAGGAACGTTGACGAATATAGTAATAAAAACAAGTAATATGATCATTTTTAACCGTAAATTTTTTTAAACAGTTAAAAAAAATGATGACTTTGTATAATTTCAATAGTTTTAAAATGTCATTTCATTAGGCAAGTAGTCAATAAAATCAATTAGTTTGTCAACAACACTCATAACTTATTGTTGGTTCGAGCAAAGTATTTAAAGGGGAGCAGGCTCTTAACAAAACTAACTTCTAACACGTCGGCTATCGCTTTCTATTTCTATTTGCACATAGTTTTTTTTTTTTTTTTTTTGTTAATGACGCAATTTTGTATTATTAACTGATATTTATACATTTGTACAATTTGTAATGCTTCAATATATTATATCAATTATTTTTATAAATAATATATATTTATAATAATAATAATTATTATTTATTATAAATTATTATTAAAAGAAATTCGTCTTAATATGTACAAGATTGCGTTATACTTTGGTAGTAGATAAAATCGTAGACTAATTAATTAAGCATGTATGTATTTAACCTTACTTTAAGTTTCAAACTATTGTATGTAGTTCCTAAAACTAGTATTTGTTGATTTCTTAAAAAACAAAAACACAATATAGTACCAAATAAAAAGTTTAAATTGTTGTATGAAATTATTTTCCATTTAGTTTTGTTTTAATGTTACTTTTATTAAAAGAAAAATAGATATTCTTATTTAATATATAACTGCATGTGCATGTATAGTTCATAGATTTTGTTTAAATCTTTAAAATCTACGAAATTTGAAAATATTAAACAATATAATAACATTAAAACATATTTAGTACTATATTGTATTTATTTATAATTAATTATGTATTATAACTCACACTTGTTCATGCAAACCCAGGTCAGAACGTGTCAGGATGCAGCAAGCGATGCAGGGCAAGCAGAAGTACGATCTCTCCAAGTGGAAGTACTCGGAGCTGCGCGACACCATCAATACTTCTTGTGATATCGAACTGCTTGAGGTTGGTATTTTATGTCATATCAGACTGGTATTATCAATGTAAAGGTTTAGTACTTTATTACATTAAGGCGAATATTTGACATTTTAAATAAAATTTTTTTTTTTTTTGGATTTTTCACGGATTTATTTTGATTTTTGTTTCTCGACGTTTCGAATGCATTATAGCAATCATCGTCGCTGGAGAAACTAAGGATTTAGACGTCTCAAAGGTCAGCACATATAGTTGTTACAGACAATACCTACACACAAATTTACAAACTGATTTAAAAAAATACAAAAATGGCACCAAATCAAAATAAATCTGCGAAAAAATCCGATAAGATAGTTTTATTTAAAATGTAAAGGTTCCTTTGTATGTTTGTTACTTTTTGCATGCATATGTGAAACAAGGAATGATAATAGGTTAAATTATTTTTCAACATTAGAAATTGCATTTACGAAGAAGAGATTTTAGAAGATTATGGGTGCAACTATGATTTTCTACTTAGGTAGGTACTTTTACTTCTAGGTACAGTATGTCACGAGACCGGCTTAACAAAAACTGATCTTATGCCCGCTGCATAAAATGCTTGCGTATAAACCTAGTCTAGTGACTTTCCTTAGTTTTTGTACTCAAACTTCAGTTGGCCTCAAGGAGTCTTCTGATCACAGTAAAAAATGGGACCGTTTGGCAACAAAGATTATTTCGAATTGATTAATTATTTTACCGTACAAAATGTATGGGAAATGTTTTTGGCGATTTCTGTCATTTCTATGGTTCATACCTTAAATGGTCCCATAGAGACTTTTGATCCCTACATGAAATAAGATCGATTGACATAAAAAAATTTTTTTGGTATCTTAGCATTTTTTTCGCAAACTGTACATTTTTTATTTTCAAAATCTGTGAATACAGTTTAGAATATCTGAAAAAGTTATGGATTGTCTCCAAGAGACGTTTTCCTGTAACTATAGCAGTTAAGGTACCTGCCCTTACTGTCCCGTCTCAAAAATCTACCCTGTATATTTTACACATAGACATGTTATTATTTAATTCTATGATTTATATGAGCTTATTTCTCAACTAACCCCAACATATTTGCACTTGCCAGTCCACTTCGCAAACTCACAACTATCCCTACTACACATAAGACATGAGTGTGTCAGTTATTCTAGATATACTCATCTAGTATGTATATATGTAGCTAATGTGTGTATAGGGCATAGGCAGTGGTAGCCCAGTGGTTACAAGCTCGCTTGGGAAACCGAAATAAGTGGGTTCAAATCCCGGGTCTCGCACCTCAGATATTTTCATGTGCGAATCATTTCTAACATGATTACCGCTTACTTGCATTACGGTGAAGGAAAACATCGTAAGGAAACCTGTATGTCTGAGAAACCTAGCAAGTTTTCGAAAGACATGTGAAGTCCGCCAATCCGCACTCGGCCAGCGTGGTGGACTATGGTCTGATTCCCCTCGTATTGAAGGGAGGCCCGTGCCCAGCAGTGGGACGTTAAAAAGGGCTGAATACATATATACAATGTGTATAACGTGCGTGTTGCGTAGGCGTGCCGGCACGAGTTCCACCGGCGGCTGAAGGTGTACCACGCGTGGAAGGCGCGCAACGCCCGCAAGAGCACGCTCGCCGAGCAGGAACGCGCGCCGCAGTCCATACTCGACGCTGGTTTGTATTTTATTCTATAATAGCTTTTGCCTGCGGCTTCGCGCGCGTGGTAACTAGAACAAAGATCAAACGTAACCTATGTATGTTCGTCCCCAGGATACACAGATACTTATAGCCTTGCCAAATTTTATCGAAATCTGTTCAGCTGTTTAAACGTGAAAACGTAACAGAGTTACTTTAACATTTATAACATTAGTAGGTAGATATAATGAATACAATTTTTCTTTTGTCACGCCATCGCGTAAATAAAAACTACTAACGTATTAATGGGGGACTATGACCAATCGACATGGGATCGTCTTTAGATGGTTTTAGACTATTTATTTTTTGAATTATATACACTCTTCGCCAATTTTTTCTAAAGTGTCTAAGTAGTCTATTAATTAATGAACGAACCAACAAACTATCCAGCGAAGACCCCGCGGCTGCCGCAGAAGGGCGACGTGCTGGGCGCGCGCCACCGCTACTTCCGCATCCCGTTCGTGCGGCCCGGCGCCGACGCGGAGCAGCGCGGCTGGTGGTACGCGCACTTCGACGGCCAGTACGTCGCGCGCCAGATGGAGCTGCACCCCGACAAGACGCCCGTGCTGCTGCAGGCCGGTGCGTCGACACTCTCCACAACTCTACATCTCTCACTCTCCTCTTTTCTCTATATAACCTACGCTATATCTCCTTTTCTGTCTCTTATCTCACTTGTCCATGTTTCAGATTTTCGTTTCATTATACTTAATTTAGAAGTCTTTCTTTTTCATAACTGACGGTAGCTTCCTCACGAACTGACTACAAGGACTTTTTAAATTGTATTGTCAATTCCATATAATATTATTCTAACGGATTACATCTCATTTTATCATCTAATTTCATTTAAATTGATATATCCCAGGCGTGGACGACATGCAGATGTGCGAGCTGAGCCTGGAGGAGACGGGGCTGACGCGCAAGCGCGGCGCCGAGATCCTCGAGCACGAGTTCGAGCGCGAGTGGGCGCGCCACGCCGGCCCGCCGTACCGCGCGCGCTGATGCTTATGTTTGTGGTACCGTCTCATCTCACTCACCATATCCATACTCACCTCGACATTTTAACGACACGTTTGGCTCAGTTTGTAGTGACCCTACTTGCTGTGCCAGAGGTCGCGGGTTCGAGTCCCGCTGGGCATTCATTTGTGTGATAAGCACGAATGTTTGTACTCTAGTCATAGGTGTTTATATTTATTTATAATATGTACACATTTAAAGTTATATATGTATATGTAGTGTATCAACTGTCTGGTATCCATAACACAAGCCTCGTAGCTAAACATAGAACTAGATGGTGCTATGTGTTGAGATAATAGAAATTAACTGAATGATTAATAAAATATTCGTGTTTACACTCGTTATTGTTATCTCCCCAAACATCTTAAGAAGTTAACTTCACTCGAAACTAACTAAATAATTAACTATTAAATCAATGAATCAAATCTTGAAATTCGATTTTAACCTACTTGTAATTGTCGTATTGATTTGAAATTTGTAAATACATATATGAAATATACATGACCATAAAATGATTAACCACCATTGAGTTAATGATAAGATGATTGATCTTGAACGTGTATAGTGGAACTACAATGACTACTAGTAAAATGATTAACATGTTTCCCAATCACTTATAAAGCTTAAGACTATTGATGATAAAATTTATGAAGAACATCACATAATTTGTTTTTGAGAACTTATTTATAGATTTTGTAAAAATTCTGAGAAGTACGGGAAATTTTTCCATGAATCTGAAAGCTTAAACTAAATGTAATCGATCCACGAGTCAGCTATGGAAAAGCTTCCCGTAGACGCGTACATCGGGCGAATAGTTGCGTCCTAAAATTTAATCTAAAAAAATTAAGTAATTGTTGTTGAAACTAATAATTACAATCAATCTAATGTTTTTTTTTTACAATATGATATTTTTTTTCAGGCAACATTCCAGCACGAACCAACAACTATATTCTAGAAAGAAAATGAGTTTTATAATAGTATAATAAAGATGAAATAAATGATTTAGTGCTTTCAAATGTGCCTTCACATGTTTAGGTGTAATAGTGCAATATGTATTTAAAGGATTCCACCGTAGATTTGATATTTTATATTAATTACGCAATGTAGATTTAATTACAAATAGCATTCGTATGGGAAGTGGAGTTATGTTTGTATTTTTAATAATAATTTATATAAAATCTCCATACTACGTACTCCATACTAATAGTAATCAAATTCGAATTTTATTATCAATAACAATGCTTCTTTCAGTCTTTTATGTTTTTTTAAGGACAAGATTTCCATTAGATTCAATGTTTCATGTTTTTTTGTACAAGTATTGCCATATTAAAAATATATCAAACACTTTCCATTTTACTTAGAAATAATATTATAAATTAATAAAATACATATGTAGAACACTCATTAGGAAGTGCGAGGGCCTAAATATACAAAAATATCCTAAAACTATATTTACATGCAGATTTTTAACTAATTAGTTTATTGTACAACGTGTGACACATGAAATTATTAACTGTGATTATTTTTGAAATTGTAATATAGATGAATTATAATTAAAGTATTTATTGAAGCATTCCATATGCTACCAAAAGACTGGGAAATGGTTTTGGTGTTATTCAATACACAGTATTTTTTTTTCATGTTGCGTGAATAGTTCTTAAACAGTATTTAAAACATTCCTGGATAATTGATTATTTATATATACCTAAAGATTTAAGAGTAAATATGAAATATATTTTATAGTACAGTTTATAAGTACAGAGTTATCGTGAGTGCCTTTTTCATGCCGTATAGTAAATGACTTGTGTTATGCTTTACCAAATAAAAATAAGGTTATAAAATATTTGCCGTTTTATTATTTTTCCTTTCTTCATATAACATTTTTGACTTGAATCTACACTTCTACACGAATAATATAAATAGGTAGAGTTTGCAAGTTTGGTTGTAGAGCGAAATATTCGAAAGGACTGATGTGATCCTAAAAAATCTTTCATTTATAGGAATCAACATTACCGCCAGTGCTATCTTTTATTCCCGTAAGAATTTGTTTATTATCAGAAACTATATAAAGTTTAATTGGACGTAGTTTTGCAAAATAAACCTAGCCCACGAAAACCGTTTTTTGAGTTACATAAATGGCACCTATTCTTCTCCCTGCCCATTTTCCAAATTACTTGGGGTCGGCGTAGTAAAACTTCCCCTTTCATTCTCCCCTATTCCTCGTCATCTCAACATTTACTCCTTTCTACTTCATGTCTTTTTTTTTCTTTGGTCTTCCTCTACCTTTCCAGTTTCCGTCCATCTACATTCATTTCTATCACTCTTCTCGTCACATGTGTTTCATCCCTCTTCACATGTCCAATGTCCATACCAACTTAGACGATTTCCTTTCAAGTTCTCTGTTACTGGTGCTACTATTAAGCTTCCTCATATGTATTTATTCCTTATTTCATCCATTCTCGTCACTTCACTCACTCCACACATCCATCTTAACATTCTGATCTCTGCAGCATGCAATCGTCTTTTATCAGTCTTCTTCGTAGCCCAGCATTCCGATCCATACATAACGACAAGTCTTATTACGGATTTATAAATCATAAATCTATACCTATAATAAAACTGTAGAGGTCGAATGTCTGTACATAGAAAAAAAATGTTAAAAACCGATTCAGAGAGATGTAAGAAGAGATTTCTCTTCATTCAGACGTTTTTCAATTTTTTTTGTTTCTCTGTCTGTTTGTACGGGCTAATCTTCGAAACTGTTGGACCGATTTAAATGAAATTTTGCATGGTGGTACCTTATATCCCAGGTCAACATCTTAAATACTTTTCATTAAAATGAAAGAGTTTCCGTGAGACAGTTAAAAGACTATATTGCTACATACAGTCAGTCCCTGGTCTGTGGGCGGGACCTTCATTAGACAGAAGATATGTACCTCCATCACAAATTATTACTGGAGCTCGGTTGGCTCTGGTTAACATCAATCATAGTAATTTATAAATTTGCAATGTCTACTTCTAGAAATGTCTATGAAATCAAAATCTGACTACTAATCTATGCTGTCACTTGTCAAATAAATCAACATTCGACATTGTCAAATGTCAGTCAGGCAACATTATTTTTAGATAGTAAACTATTAATTAAAAGTAATTAAATATATATTTAATTAAATTGATAACTAAACGAGTGCTAAACTTAAGTTAATAAAGGAGTGTCATTAATATTTTGAACATTCTTTTGTTTACATATTTAGTATTAGCATGGAATATAATGGATGCTTTCTTTTGTTGATAATATTTGTTGTCACTAAAGTCAACTCGTTGCCTTATGATGGTAAGGTTTATCTAAATTATTTTAATTATATTTTAATGAGATCACATATTCATTAAAATTTCATTACTAGTTCGTAATTAAATGTTTTTATTCAGTTCATTGGTTAAGCGGTCCTGCTACAATTGAACGTGATATTCAGCCCCTCAAACAAACAGTGGATGTGTATTGTTATACTGGGACACCAAAAAATCTGTTTACATTATGGCAAACAGTTAAAGTAAGTTTAGCATTAACAAAACAATTTAAATAAATATATTGGGACATTAACACACAGCACCATCTAGTTCCGTGATAAGTTGTGGAGGCTTGTGTTGTGAATACCAGATTTATTATTAATTGATAAACTACACATTCACAACCATAATTAAATACATACATATTTTAAATATAAACACCCATTACTGGAGTACAACATTCATACTCATCATATAAATGAATGCCCTCAGTGGGACTCGAACTCGTGACCACTGGCACAGCAAGTAGGATTACTACAAACTGAGTCAAATGTGTCATCAAATAAGTGTATGTTAAAATTATATGATTAGGAAAACACAATTAATATGACTTGTTATTACTTTTTTATTTTATTTTTATTTTTAGTTTCATATTAAAATAAAAAATGATGAGTTTAGCCAATATTTGGGTGATAATCCAGAACAAGTTTATAAAGATTACAAAGATGATAGCTATGGCTGGGCTGTGGTTAATCCATTTCAGAAAAAATCTTACAAAACAGTGTCTCTGGATCTATTTACACCAACTTGTATGGCCATTAACACTAAACAAAAACATAGCATTGAACTACACATTCAGAGTAAGTAATGAATTGCATATATTTTGTCAAATTTCTTGTGTGAATATTTTTTGTATAATTTTAGATTTACAGACGAATAGTCCATTTTTATAAACTATTACAAAATTGTAATAATTCTTCTTCTTTATTTATTTAATCAATATAAATAATAAAAAAGGGTTTAAAATATGTTGTGGATCATTGACTAGAACTAAATAAACTAACAAAAATATATTCCTTAACAAAATTACATTTGATATTTTATGAACCATAAAATTGTTACACAGCAATTTGTAATGTAATCTACATATTATAAAATATGTATGTTTAACACTTTTATTTATTTAAAATGCTCCTTGTAGGAGTGGATATCTGGCGAGTTTTTATGATGGTAATAGGAATAGCTCTGATATATGCATCTCGCAGTCTAAGTGCTAATCCAGTGTTCTTTTACATCTGTGGTGTTGTGATCGGGGTATCTGCTTCATTTATGGTACTTGTGTACTATATTAGCAAATTCCTACCAAGGGTAAGTATTTATGAATATCTTGAATTTTAAATGTTTGTCAATGTTTTCTTTTTAAATAAACTAAGTGATTATGTATCATATATAATGATTCTATATTAAAAAAGCACATTGAAAAACAAGTCTTTATTCATATTTATTAAAAGACAATTTTATCATTTTATTAATTTTATTTTATTAATGTAATGTAATCAGTGGTAGCCGAGAGGTAACGCGCTCACTTGAAAAAGCAAGCGAAGTGGGTTCAAATCCCTCGCCTCGTACCTCTGATATTTTCATATGCCAATCATTTCCACCATGATTGCCACTTGTCTTAACAGTTAAGGAAAACATCGTGAGAAAACCTGCATGTCTGAGAGAACCTAGCACCTAGTTTTCAAAAGACATGTAAAGTCTGCCATCCCGCCCTTGTCCAGCGTGATGGACTGATCCCCCTTGTATTGAAGGGAGGCCCTTGCCCAGCATGCTTGGGATGTTAAAAAGGGCTGAATATACATATTTTATTAATTGACTGCTAATTATTAATGGTTTCCATTAGCTGACCTATTTACTTTTATTGCTAATTAAGTACATATTTTGTTTGACTGCAGGCATATTGTTATATATGTGTTTCATACATTTTATACTTAAATAGAAATGTACCCAACACTAAAGACACTTATAATGGAACATTTGTTTTCAGAAAACTCTAACTTATGGCATACTAATAGGTGGTTGGACAGTTGGTGTATATCTATTCCAACAAATATGGGAAAACATAAGAAGTATAGTAACAAGTTATCAATCATACATATTCTGGTACACTTTATTAGTGGGCTTTATCAGTTTCGTAGTATGTTATAGAATAGGGCCCCCGAAAAATGAAAGAAGCAAAAATATTGTTATGTGGACTTTACAAGTGAGTTTTAAATTAATTGAAAAGAAATAAAAAAAATGAAGGCTTTTTTCAAAGTCCAGTTTTTGTAATTTAATTGAATCAAGATAATTGGTTACATTTTGTTCTTATAGTATAATTAAGTTTTTAAATAAGTAGTACTTTCATGTTGTAGCTACATCATTTATATAATATAAAATGATAATCTATATATAGTATAATAAAACTGTAGAGGTCGATTGTCTGCACATAGAAAAAAAAATGCTAAAAACTAAGTCAGGGGGATTTAAGAAGAGAAATAGAACAAATCCAGTTTTTTTCAATGTTTTTGTTTCTCTGCCTGTTTGTCTGCTTGTATGGGCTAATCTCTGAAAGTATTGCACCGATTTGAATGAAATTTTGTATGGTGGTACCTTATATCTCCGGTCAACATTTTAGATACTTTTCATCCTGGAAAATTAAAGAGTTCCCGTGAGATAGTACTGATTGGATTTTCACACATTAGAATAAATAACAAATAGGCTACTTTTTATCCCAGAAAAATGTATGGTCCCCGTGGGATAGATTTATTTTTGTTTGTCTAAAGGCAAACCTAGTATATATGTACACAATTTAATTAAATAATATAATGAAAATTAAAAATAATAAAACTATTTATAACTAATAAAAAGGTTCTCCCCAATACCTGAGGACCTATGATTGTAATAATAAATATAAATGTCGTCATTTTAATATTCTTTTCAGGGTATAGGTGTATTTGTCATATTCTTCAGTAGTCAATACCAAGAAGCCTCGGCAGCTGTGACAATAATTACTCTTGGTACTAAATATTTTCCAAAATCTCTTCTCTACGCTATACAGGGTTATTGGTAAGTATTTAATTGTTTCTAAACATTTAACTGGATAATAATTTTTTTCTGTAATATTATAGTATTTTGTGGATTTGATAGATATCTATATTGCTTTGTTGTCAAACAAAAGTGATACACATATTCTTTTAGTGAACATACTTCTACAAATAATTCATCTAGTCTTACGTATGATTAATAAAAATATCATTTTTTTATTATAAATAAAATAATATATGTTTTAACAGTTAGTATATGTTTCTCAGAGATGAGATATTTTCCAGCAGTAAAAAGTACCCTATATGTTGACCAGCTATCACCATACTAAATTTCATCAAAATCTATCCTCTGTTTTTTTTTTGTGATGCGTTCCCAGACAGACAGACCATAATTTTAAAAACTATAGTTTTGGCCTCAGTGACAATAATGACTATTTCAAAAAGATTTTCCAAAAAATATTTAATGTACAGATTCAACTCAGTTAGAAATTTTGTTATACGTATTTAGATAGATTAGACTGAATTTAGACACTTAAAAAATATATTTATTTTTAACCATCTTAAAAAAGAAGGAAATGTATGTAACGCGATATATTCTCCAAATATAAATCGATTTTCGTTATCCATATAAAGAATATGAAAGATGGTACCATGAATGAAGTCAAGGGTACCATTGGGAAAAAAAACTGGAGGAGGAATCATTTTGTGATTTTTAAGTTTTAGTACAATTTAGTTGCGTCTAATGGTATAGTAAAGATTTAATATAATATTAATATTAGCGATTCACTCTCATCTCGCTTGGGTTTGTCACTAGTTGGTCCTAGGTACATTTTAACGGTTAGCATGGAATAGATAGATAGGTGTATGTTATACATAGGTATGATGAGTTGTTGTGGGTTGTATTCCGTCACTGTTTCGACCTGAGAGAATTGCAAACAAACAAACACACTTTCACATATAAAATTATAAGTAAAGTATTGATGGATATATTTTCATTTAGTAATCACTACATGTTTCAAATAAAAATTAAGTTTGTGTTTGTTTGGGCTAATATTGACACACTACCATACAGATTTTCATACAATTTTCACCAACAGAAACATGAATCTAATAAGTTTACAGGCTATAAAAAATGTAGGTAGGTGCATTTACCAGTATAACTAAGTATCTATATATTAATACGTGAAGCAAAAACTTTGTCCCTTTTTACGAAAATTGCGCGGACGGGGGAGTATGCCCATACTTATAGTTTATATAAAGGAGTGTATTATGCGAATATTAAAAAAAAAATTATGCATAAAAATTTCATCTAATCAATAAAAAAAACATTACACCCACTACTATGTATTTGACACACACGAGCATATATACTCTTTTGTTTATTATTGAAGTTTGTGGTCAAATTAAGAATAGATTAATATTGTAATATACGCAAGACAATAAATATATAACTTAATGAATTATGGTTGATTTGTAAATCCATGTCTAAAAACTGTATTACCTCACTCATTATCTTTTAGGATAAGCCACTAGTAGTAGTATAACACTGTAACCCTACACGTGTCCAGGCTGCGCAGGTTCCCGCCCAAGCCGCGGCTGCTCAGCAACGAGGAGTACTACGAGCAGGGCGCGCGCGAGACGCGGCGCGCTCTGGACGCGCTGCGCCAGCACTGCTCCTCCCCCGACTGCAAGCAGTGGAGCATCATGCTCAAGCTGCACGACGCTAAGAGGTGAGGACAGTTGTAATTTTTTTTTTTTAATTAAGAATATGATTGTGGTATGACTCTTGGTATTTTTTATGTGATTGTAGCAAATAGCCCGTCTGATAAAGGAAGTCGTCGCCTTAGTACTTATATTTTGTCCAAACGATCAACATTTGAGCTACTTTACGATAGTTTTTTCCCTAAATTTTAAAAACAAAGCTTTTTAAGTTTTATATACGCATATAGATAAAATACTTTTTTTCAGCTTTATTGAAATAAAACGTGCTTTGGAATTTGAATACTGGAATATAATTGGCATTTGAAAATCAATGATTCTGTATTAAAACTCTTTCGGTAAATTGGTCGTTTAGACAAATAGACGAGAAAGTAGTAACTCGATAAAATTATAATTGCGAAAATTTTTATGCGTGTTTTTTTTTTGACGACACGTTTGGCTCAATTTGTAATGACCCTACTTGCTGTGCCAGCAGTCGCGGGTTCGAGTCCCGCTGAGGGCGTTCATTATATAATATGTGTGTATCAACTATCTGGAATCCATAACACAAGTTACGTAGCTTACCATGGAATTAGGTGGTGCTGTGTGTTAATGTCCAAACATATTTATTTTTTATGGACGTTCACGCTTATGTTAGAAATGAATAAATACTTTAATTTTAATAAGTATAAAATAACATACCATTGAGAATTGTCGTAGTAAATGTATTGTTAGGGAAATGGTGGAATGCGCATTAACACTATGAGTTCAATCAATAAATGAATACATAAAATGAAATGAAACTTTATTCAAATAGACTTATTATAAGCACTTTTGAGTCGTGAATTTAATTTAAAGAGCGTCAGTATAGTGTGTTCGTGGGGAAGCTACCACCGGCTCGGAAAGCAGTTCTGCTGAGAAGGGCCGGCGATAAACTCGACAGTTGCTCTTTTAAATATCGAAGTTTCTTCATTTTTGTTGATAAACATACTATTCCAGATATCTCATATCATGTGAGTCAATATATCTTACTTCCATACATTTCCATCAACAAGAAACTCTTGAATAGAGTAATACGCTTTGCTCAATAAAATATTTTTAATTTTATTCTTAAATTTTTGAAAAGGTAAATTTAGGAAATTTTATGGGATCTTATTCTATATGCGTATATACACATACGTACATACATATAGACATTTAGAATGAAAAGAAAATAAACTATGTATTTTTACAAATTATTCTTCACGCTGCATATAATAGATAAAAATAGGAATAATTCCAGGTTCGCAAGTTTTGTTGAAGGCAACTCGCATCTCAGCGACGATGAAGTTTTGGATTACGAATCGTATGCCTTCTCTATGGAGAGGGCAAAACCCGTCGCAAACTCAACAAGAAATCTGGAAATATCCGACGACGACTCCTCAGAATATAACGATGATGATTGAAAGCATACAATTGATTTAAAAATAAAATGAATTTGCTAAAAGATATACAAAAACAAGGGGTCGATGGATTGGGCCGAAATCTCAAGCATAAAAAGCTGCTTTAGATCTGTCGCGCGTCCGTGACGTTTAAACAATACAATAAAAATATACTAACCCTCGATAACTGACAGTTCATGATTGAAATCCTTTTTTACAACGTTTAAATTGAGAAAATATTTTGTATTAACGATGTTAGTTTCAAATGTCACGGGAAAATGGATACCTCAATATAAAGCAACAAAGATATGACCAAAGAGAGATATATTAGCGAGTGTTTTTATTCTAGTTTTTATTTCGTATACATATCTATACCTACATATAATAAAATTGTAATTGATCGCTGTCTATAGGTACACGGACGATATTTGAGAAAAACTAGTCTTTATTAATGCAATAGAAACCAAAACAATGATTTTTAGAATTTTTGTCTGTTTGTCCGTGCGTTTGTGCGCGCTAATCTCAGAAACGGCTTAACCGATGTGGGTGCGATTTTTACTATTAATGTATTTTTGTTGCCTTTACTTAACATTTAGTATTTGTTTTATTTCAATCGGTTCATAATAAATAAAAAAATTACGTCAATTTATAAAAATTAGGAATGATTCCCAGCGAAGCGAGGGTGAGTCGCTGATTTTAAAATAACATGTCGTTTTATTGCTATTTAAAGCATTTTGCACGTTGTTGGTTCAAGGTCATGATTTTGAAAAATATTTTTGTTTCTTTTTTGCTTTATATATTGTATAATCCAATGAAGTATGATCTCAATTTTATATTCTTTATACCGGTCTAGTGAGGTGCCTTAATTAAACCATTAACTGTTTATAGTTTTAAGTTTTCACTTCCTCATGACTGCTTTTTTTTTTCATTTTAATGTTTAAAATAGTACTAATGTATACATATCATAAAATTTTAAGTGAGTCGAATCTGTATGTTGAATATATTTTGGAAAATAAGTCATTATTATCGATACAGAGTCCGAATATAGTTTTTAGAATTTTTGCCTGTCCCTCTGGGAACGCATCACAAGAAAACCACTGGACAGATTTTAATGAAATTTGGTATGATGACAGCTGGTTATCCGGGTCAACATATAGGATACTTTTTACTGTGGGAAAATATCTCATCTCTGAAAAGACTGTACTAAATATTAAAATGTAACACTTATACGATTGCATAATTCGTATAACCGAGTATCTCACTAAGTTAGTGAAGATATAAGCAACGACAATGTTGTGTAACATTGCTCAATATCATGAAAAGGTTGTGTTTAAATGTTTATAAGAAACAAATTACGAAAATGATATTAATAACAAGTTGAAATTTAATATTATTAAGGCCTTTATTTATCTCGATAATTGTTTTTGGTGTGTTTCAGTCAAAAAGGAAACTACTATTTGTTAGTAACAATTTATTTCCTATAGTTATAAGAATAACTTACACATTAACAAAATAAATCCTATGTTGCAAGTTAGCACCTTATAATTTTTTTTTAAATAAATACATGTGTGAACTTAATAATTCTTTTATTTTATTAAATAAGATGGTAAAAAATATTTTTAAAGTTACAATACAATGTGTTAAAAGCATTTTTTTAAATACAAAATTATGGCACTTATTTAAGGGCTATATTAAAAAAGCAGAAGGCATAGGTAATGCCTATCCATAATAAATTATAACCAATATTTTAATATTTTTAATATAAAGTTATGAAAATTTGTACTATTAAGAGATTTTATAAAAAGCACTCTTTATCAAAATTAGATTCATACAACATCAATAAAATAAAATACATTTTAGTAATACGAAAGTAATGTTAAGGCCCCATTAGCTTAGATTTAGAAGTTACTATAAACTTTTTTTTAAGAGCGAGCTCGGCTTGCTTTCTTGCTTTTATCAAGATTCTGTGGCGGCGGCGGAGGTTTTGCGGACATATGACGGCTATACAATCTGAAATAAATAATATTTAAATAATCAATTATTCCCCCATCATTATTTGTTTTTCTTTTGTTTGACTTATGAAGGTACAGAGAAAAAGGAATAATTAATGTCTGCAATTTGATGTGAAATTATATAATTTAAATAATTATACACAGTGGATTCCAGTATATTAAAAGATGAGCAAAAACAAATTAATAAATAATGACATACACTCTGTAGGTTTCAGATCGCAAGTAATCAAGCACATGAGATGGCCCCAATTTGAGCTGGTCCTCAATTGGTGGCACCCAGAAGTTCCCCTCAAGACGTAGTACTGATTTGTTACTGGCTAAATCTAGTGAGCCTGTGGAAAATAATGTTTTATTAAAATATAAAGGAATATTATAGCACATTTTAATACCACTACTTAGAATTAGCCAAGAAAGTTAACCAATCATGTTATAGATTTCCATAGTAGAATTGTATGTGCAAAAAATTATCCAAGCTCCACATCTGTTTTTACTAAAGCAGTGGTAGTCCAGTGGTAGTGCAGTCACCTGGAAAAGCGAGTGAAGCGAGTTCAACACCTGGGTCTCATTCATACCTCTTATATTTTCCACAAATAATTTCCACCATGATTATTACTTATCTTATGATGAAGGAAAATCGTGAGCAAAACCTGCAGGTCTCTTAGAACTTAGCAAGTTTTTGAAAGACATATGAAGTCTGCCGGCTTGGCTAGCATGATGGAATTAGGCCTAATCCCCCTCATATTGAAGAGAGGTCCATGACCGGCAGTGGGACGTTAAGGAAGGCTAAAAACTACATCTATTTTTTTCAAATATCTTGTTGACTTAAACTATTGGACTTAAACAAAATTTAGCTATAGCAGAAATATGATACCTTAAGTAAATTAAAACTTTTCACTTCACTAGTAAAAAAAAATACTATAAATAATATATTATGGCAATGGTTTATAGAAATCGTTTCAAATATGTCTATAGTCTTACCAATTTCTGGTGGTAAAACAACAAGACGATTTCCTTGCAAGTGAAGCTCCCTTAGCCTTGACAACTGGCCCAATTCTCTGGGTACTTCAATCAGGTCGTTTTCTCGCATTGATAACTGAAATGAACCAATATTTTTTATATACTACACCAAGAATAAATGCTATAGTTTTAATTGTATAGTGTTGTAGGAAATAAACTTATATTATCAATTCAAAGTGCAATATATTATATAAATTATAAATGCCTTTTATCCAATTTTATTAGGAAGGACTTTATAATAAAGAGGAAAAAATTATTGTTATTTAATTGAAGTAAATATTTTTGTAATATTATTAGCTACAAAGCAGGAAAATGAAATGAATGACATGATACTTACAATTTGTAAATTTTTCAAGTTTCCAATCTCAGGAGGTAGATATTCAAAATCATTGTCACCCAAATACAAGGCTCTGAGACTTTCTGTAAATAATACCAACAATTTCAAAAGTAATAATTATAATTTTATTCAATTAAAAAGTTTTAATTTAAAACTTGGAAAGTAAATAATAAACAATTAATACAAGTTATTATTAACTGTAATAAAAATATTTAACTAACCCATCATATAGAAGTTTCCTGGCAATGTTTGTTCCTTTAAGTTATTATAGGTCAAGTCCAGAATTTCCAACACAGGGAAGGCACCAAAACCTCTGGGCAAAGTATACAGCCTGTTGAGTGAAACATTGAGTATGCGAAGTTTCGGCAAGGATGACAAACTGACTGGCAGCTCTTCAATGTAATTATTAGCAAGATTCAGAATTTCCAAATTAATGAGATTTGCTAAACCAGCAGGAACACTTTGCAATTTGTTATGGCTTAGTGTCAATCGTGTTATGTTTTCGAGACTGACTAAAATGTAAACAAAAAACAGAATAGAATTACATAGAATATAATTTCAATTGCACATTAATACTTTAATGAAGTCATGGTTTTATATTAGGTCATCTTCAAAAATGGAATACAAAAGTATTATGAAAATTAGATTAAATAATTAAGAATTATAATATTATTTTCATATTGTATTACATTATTCTCGTGTATAGGCATATGTAAATAATATGTTATGGTATATAAACAAAAAAGTTTACCCCAGATGCAGTTGCCAAACTAGTAGGTACCTAATGATCTCGTTATGAACTAAAAAGGATAAACAAGTTCTATAAATGGTACTCACATAGGCCTGGTAATTCTTCAAGGCTGGAAATTCCTTTGTCGACTAAGTCAATTTCAGGATTATTAATTTCTTTTGCTTCTTCAATAACTTTTTTAGCCTTCGACATTTTGGCAGTGTTTGGAATACAGGAAACTGGCGGAGGATGACTCATTTTTCGCAGGCGCGTCTGCGTTGATAGGAAAATGTTAGAAATTTTAACCAATAAGAAGAGATTGTAACCTCTTTACTTTGATTTGGTTGGTTAAAATAAGATTAAAAAGAATCTTAGTACATCGAAATGTCAGTTTAAATACAGATGAAATAAATTTTGTAACATTCCTGATTTTTTTTAGTAATTGAAAATACTCGTTATTTGTTTAACGAGTTTGAGAACTTTTTGAGTAAAACGTATAAAAATGGTTAAACATATAAAGCATAATTTAAAAGCCTTTACATAAGTATGCATTTCAATATAGTTTATGATAAGTATTTTCTAAACAAAACTTAGTAACCATATAGCTCTCTTTATTATTATCCTCATAATAATTATTGCAGATCATAGAAAAATAAAATAAATAAATGAAAAATAAACATACTTATAAACAAATAATTTATTATTGTTCTTTAGGGACCTGACTGGACAGAACCTATTGTTATTGGGCAGATTGTTAGCTGTCAATTTTCCATGACAGTAGTTTATTTATTAATCATTTTGTGTTCAGAATAGCCGCATTAATAATATCCGTAAAAGAAAGAAACTGATATACATTCCTATAAAACTACTTTAGGACGTGGGTCGTGTGAAGTAGAAGTATTAATATAAATCTATAATCAATTAATTACTCATCTAAAATGGTGGCACTAGATGCAGATATGAACAGGGACGACGACTGTGACAATATTGGTCTAGGGTGTGCTTTGGAACACTTTTCTGAAGTTGAAGAGGTGCTATCTATGATCGACAATGTGAGAAATATCTATAACACTCCAAGTTTTGAAGTTGAATATGATAAATTGTATACTATTCTTAAACAATATTATGAGCAGCCTCACTTACTCGATCCACATTTAGACAAAATGTTAGCCAAGTTTATGAACATAATCAAGGATAAGGAAGCAGCATTTGAAATAAAACATGCAGCTTTTAACTATATGTATCAAATAATAAGGGTCAGAGGCTATAAAGTGGTTGTTAGGCACCTGCCTCATGAGGTATTGTTTGTTCCTATTTTAGAAACAATATTTTCTAAAATAAATGTAATACTTAAAGCTTTATTATTGTAGGTTACAGATCTCTTAACAGTTCTTACTTATCTGGAAGCTCAAGATCCACTAGACAAAGAAACATGGAGAAGCAGATTTGTTTTGTTGCTTTGGCTTTCCATAGTTGTCATCATTCCATTTCATATGAGCAGACTTGATGGATTTGCTCCGGATCAGCCAGGTATATGATATATAATATTCATATATATAATATTCATTTTAACTAAATGAAACAATATATTATCATCATTTAAATAAAATTACTTATATTGTTATGATTATCAATTATTTCAGGGACAGCTGGTACATCAAAAAAATTAACTGTAATGGAAAGAATATTTAATATTTGTAAGACTTATGCTATGAGCAAAGACAGCTGTGGAGAAGCTAGTGCATATTTGGCATCAAAATTTTTAATAAGGTATACTTCGTTTTACTTAAAGTAATTAATGGAGTATTATAGAAAAAAAAAACAGTAAAACCATTATTTTTTTATATTTATGTATATAGGAAATAAGATTTAAAAACAATTTTAGGTCTGATGTAAAAGAACTATACATGAAATCATTTTTTGATTGGGCCTGTGACCTACATTCCAATTTGCAAGAAGAAGATACTATTCACTACGGAGTCTTAGCTGCGGTAGCTGCAGTCTTAAAGCATGGGAAAAGAGATGACTTATTGCCATTTACACCGAAACTGTTAGAATGGGTGACAAAACAAAATTATAAGCAGCATAATGCCATGTTAGTCAGGAAATATGGTGTAAAGATTGTACAAAGAATTGGTAAGCAATTTTATGTTTATGTATTAAATACTAGCGACTCACCTTCACTTTGCTTTGAGTTCATCCCTAGACAAAAAAAAATACTCCACGAGAACAATATATTTTTCCTGTATAAAAAGTTACCTATGTACTATTACAGACTATAATACACCATTCTGTTGTGAAAGATTTATAATATTACTATGAATACATGATTAATAATTAAATATGAATGAAGAATCCTTATGTTAATATACATAATTAAAAATATAACAAAAATTGGTTTTTTATGCATAAAAAGGAAAACAGATGTGGATATATCTTATTCTAGTATTTTTTTTATTTTAGTTTGGATAAAAGCAATATGCTTCTTACAGAATAGCTTGGAGTTCACTAGATGAGCCAGCAAGTAGCTCAAAAGTCGTTATTTTAAAAATAGTTAATTTATATGGAAAAACCTATGAAGTACCTACACCTATAAATTAAAAAATAAACATGTAAATCAGTTAAATATGTAAAAGAATTATTAAATTTGACATTTAACTTTTTTTTGAATTTGCTGAAACTAATAAAATGTACTTAGCTCTCTTTATATACAGGTTTAACATTCCTCCGTCCCCGCGTGGTCTCATGGCGCTACACGCGTGGCTCCCGCTCTTTAGCTGTGACTCTAGGGGCTGCAGCAGCCGCAGCGGGGGACAATGAGCCCATCACCACACCCCCGGATGATGATGACCAGGATATACCTCAGGAGGTTAGTGTTAATAAATGATGAGTTAATAGATAATTAAGTGTAATGACAGTTGCATATGACTGCTGCAATCGGTTTTGCCCTTACCTATCTGCTTTTTCTGTTATATTGTTACTCGCAAAATATTGTTTCATATGTTTTCTTTGCCAACACCTTTACAATGTGTAAATATCAAAAATTCAAGTCGAATTGCTTTAAAATTGGGTGTTGATAAATCAGGAGAAGTATCTTTATATTTTATTGTAAATAGATGGATAGGTGAAGGGTGTAAATACAGCCCAAGTTACTTTGCTTTTTGTCTTTGCTTCAGGTCTAATAGCCTCATTTGTCTAATGATTGACATGCACAGAGGTCAGGGGTTTTTTTATAAAGAAATCTCAGTTTCAGCCTAGATTTGCAGCGACGGCCACGGCCACGACTAAAATCCGGCCATGAGAACTCTTCGAAATATATGGTCTTCTCTTCTTCTTCTAAGAACAGAACAGAACTTCTAAGAACTTCTAACATAGAATAACCTTCAAAGTTTGCATACAGGTAGAGGACGTAGTGGAACTCCTCCTCTGTTCGCTGCGCGACGACGACACTGTGGTGCGCTGGTCCGCGGCGAAGGGCGTGGGCCGCATCGGCGCGCGGCTGCCGGCGCTGGCCGCGGCCGACGTGTGCGAGAGCGTGCTCACGCTGTTTGCGGAGAACGAGCGGGAGACGGCCTGGCATGGCGGCTGCATGGCGCTGGCTGAGTTGGGTGAGTTGGACTGTTGGTGTACCTTTGATTTGTGAAAGTGTAATGGTGGTAGTGTAATGGAAGGGATAATTTTATGACGATACTATGTGGTTTACCATTTGACATGTCCAACATCTTGATTATGCTTTTTGAAGGAACAGAGAAAGCAGGGTTGGAATTGACTGATGGTAAGTTTTCCCTAGTTGGAATCAGTTCATTGCAAACAAATATTTCATTTGTACAACAAATATTTGGATTGTTATAAAAGTCTATATAACAAAATATTATTTATTCATAGGTACGTTTAACTTACATTATTGAATGTTTATATATGTTGAAAAGGCTTCAGTCCGAGAACTGTAACATATTATTTGTAAATGATATTTAATCTTATGTAATAGTCATTTATTCACAAGATAAAAAAAAATAACAAAAGAAATCTTAATATCAATACAATTCAACTTTTATAAACTTAAACATTTTTAATTTTTTTTTTAAGTATTATAATTTAATATAGCAATATTATTTATTTAATTTTAGCTGTTATTATTATAAATGTTACATTTTTTTTTAAACTTTATTAATTAATAATATTATTTCGTGTTGCTATTATTATTGCTGTTTAATTATAATACTTATTAAAAATTTTAAAATGCTTAGAATACCAAATCAACAAATATTATGATTTGTAAGGTACTCCAGTGCCATTTGTGAATTTTTGATATCATTTTATAAACGTATTTACTATTTTATAAACGTATTTATTATTTGTACTCTCTGAATAAAGGCTATTTTATTTATTTTTATTTACTATTTGAAAGTGCATCTGTAAGTCGGTAATGTATGGGTGTTGGCAGGTCGCCGCGGGCTGATCTCGCCGACGCAGCTGGGCGCGGCGGTGCGCGCGGCGGTGGCGGCGCTGCGGCGCGACGAGGCGCGCGCGGCGGGCGGCGGCGCGCGGGCGGCGCGCGACTCGGCCTGCCACGCCGCCTGGGCCATCGCGCGCGCCTACGACGCGGCCGCGCTGCGCCCGCACGCCGACCTGCTCGCGTACGCGCTCATCGCGACCGCCTGCTTCGACAGAGAGGTGGGCACTGGGCACGCGGTATAGCTGTATATGCCGACTTTCGCTATTAATATTGGTATTTTATAATGGAAGGATTTACCTTAAAATCAAAGATCGATTACCTACTAAGTGAATTTTTATAATAAGGTAAATTGTTTGTATATGGTGAAGTTTCCATGAAGATATTATATTATATATAATTAAAGCCGTACTTTTATGTTACGTGTCTTTGATTTTTTTAAAAACAAATTAAATTTTATATTTTTTTAATGATATTGTAATTTTATACATTATAATATGTTTTTATTCAGATAAAAATATAAGAATTACGATCCCTTATAGTATCTCATATTCAAACAATATATTGTGTGTATATTTGGTACCTACGTTTATTTGAAAAAAATAATTGAACACCTATAAGAAAACAGAAAATCAGTATTAAGTTCTAAACGTGTCGAATAATACAGCATACGATATAAAAGCATGTGTGTGTATGATGGGGATCAGATCAACTGCCGGCGCGCGGCGTCGGCGGCGTACCAGGAGAACGTGGGGCGGCACGGGCTGTTCCCGCACGGCATCGCGGCGCTGACGGCGGCCGACTTCCACGCGGTGGGCCCGCGCGCGCACGCCTACCTGCGCGTGGCGCCGCGCGTGGCCGCGCTGCCGCCCTACGCGCGCCCGCTGCTCGACCACCTCGTCGACCTCAAGCTGGAGCACTGGGACTGCGCCATCCGCGACCTGGCCGCCAGGGCGCTCGGCAACCTCACCGATAAGGTAAATTATATAAAGTACCTGGACGACCGAACTTCGCTCGAAGTTCTCTTTTGTTACATCGTATTTTTTAGATAAAAAACTAAAAACTTGAATAAATACAAAAAAAATACAAAAGTAAAACTTTGCATCAGACCGGGATACGTACCCGGACGCCTGTGATTGTCAATCTTGCACCTTGGCTGCTAGACCACGATGCTTAGGCCCGTGCGTAAGTCAGGGGCGGGTGGTATTGGAGAAATCCGGCGCGGACCAAGGCAGGACGGGGCCGCTCTCCGTTGTGGCTTTGGCTTCCGGAGTTGCGGCCACCGGGAGCGGGGCCGCTTCGGCGGTCTCACGACCGGAGGGCGGGGACCGGTTGCGGGACTGTGAAAACAGGCTCGTAACCGGTAGAGGGGAAGGCCGCGGTGGGAGAGGAGTGCCGGTATTTCGGTGCGCCGTTCTCCCTGCCCCCCGCGGCCTTGACGGGGCTGCCACCGTCTTAGATGGCAGACGCGGTGGGGCTGCAGGGGAAGAGGAGTGTCGGTGTGTCGTTGCCGCTCTCCCTGTCCTCTGCAGCCGATTGAAGGGTGCCCACTTCGGTGGGCGGTGTGGTTTGATGTGGCTGCTCCGGGTACTTCTCTGGTTCAGCAGAGTGGACTGTGGAGCAGCCTCATTGGTTTGGTGGCCGTCAGGCCTACCGCCGGGGCGTCGCGGTAGTTATGCGTAAGCGATCCCGCGGCGTCCCACTAAGGCGGAGGGGAGGGGAAAGTTGGGGTTTAGTGGGTAGTACCGGCTCTTCTAGCCGGTGAGCGTCACATAACCACCTGGGGGATAGGTGGTATGCGTAAATGCATACCCCAACTATACAAAAAAAAAAAAAGAGTAGCGTAAGAAATTATCAACCATATTTTGCGTGGAATAATAAAAATGCGTGGATTCTATAAAAATATATTAGATTCTATAATATTTATACGTTTAAAAGCTTAGTCTTTTCTTCCTTAACTATGTTTGCTATAAAGCATATAAAATATCGAAAATGAAAATACAAAATATATCCGAAAAAATAGTTTTCTTTAGAATTATAATTTAGTATTGTTTTAATGTGGCAAACATACATACCTTTCTTACACAGAATATACTGACATTGATTTTTTAATTGGTTATTTTTAGTTCGAGCATTGGTTTTGTGCGGGAAGACTTAATAATTCGAACTAAATAAACATATTGATGAAGTTTTTTTTTACTTTATTTTTTTAAACAATTATATCAAATTAACTTTCTCATATTTTGCTACTGACTTTTATATTTGTCAATAATTTAGTTTCTGACATACTGCATACAATAGTCTTACAATTACTACATGTTGGTTTGCTAATATTATCTGTTTTTCATTTATTACACACATACTTGAATAAAATTAGAAATTGTAAGTTGTGTATTATATTAATATATTTTAAATATGTATATTTACTGGTTATATTTTCATATTACTCACTCCTACTACTTGGACATTTTCGTAATAATGAAAAATAAAAGTTATATAAAATATTTTTCAAAATTATCGTGCAATACAAAGTTATACGAAATGACTAAGTTTACTATATATTTTTTTTAATATTTATTTTTAACAGTAATAAAACTGGCCTTGATCGCATGAAATCTTTTAAAAAATATGATTTTCCTTTCATGTTTATGTCAATCACTATTTAATTGTCGGTAGGCTAGGATAGCTTAAGTACTTATGTATATAGATTTATTATTTCATGTACTTTTTAACTTTCTTATTGTAAATTCGAAACATAATGACTAACGTTAGTAAATCATTAATTTAATATAATAATATCTCGTTCTATTTTTATTTAGGTAATCATGATGATTTATATGACATTTTATATCCATTTCAAGTAATTCATTTTCGTCATGTTTTGAATGGATTTATCGAAATTTTGTTCGATAGTTCAATGCTGATGTTATGGAAATCGTAGTGTCTCAAATAATAACGTATTTACATTTGATTATTTACTTTATATTTATGTTTTAGATGCCAGAGTATGTCGCGACTGAATTGCTTCCCAAATTGATAAAGAAAACGGAATCTATAGATCTGAATGTAAGACACGGAGCTATACTCGGCATTGGGGAGGCCATATACGCGCTCTCTCAGACTGAGTTGCCTGATGGTAAGATTTTTACTGTTATTATTTCTATGCTAACATGGCCTGTCACAACATAACTCAATGTTTGAGAATTTGTACATATAATTAAACTGTAGAGATCGAATGTCTGTACATAGAAAAAAAATTTGCTAAAAACCGAGTCAGGGGGAGGTAAGAAAAGAAATAGAACAAATCCAGTTTTTATTTTTCAAATTTTTTGTTTCTCTGTCTGTTTGTTTGTTTGTACGGGCTAATCCCCGAAACTGTTAAACCGATTTAAATAAAATTTTGCAATATGGTACCTTATATACTCGGTCAACATTTTAGATACTTTTCATCCCGGAAAATTAAAGAGTTCCCGTGGGATAGTTAAAAAACTATAGTAACTTATAAAGTTTAGTACACAAAAACTACTGATTGAATTTTAATGAAACTTTACAATAATATAGTTCATACATCAGAATAACAAATAGGCTATTTTTTATCCCGGAAGATGTACGTTTCCCGTGGGATAGATTTGTTTTTGTTTGTCTAGAGGAGAACCCGAGCGAAGCGAGGGTAGCCCCTAGTTTCGAAATAAAACTCAATAACTTCAATTAACATATACTACATGCGACTTGTGAGTTACTTATTTGTTTCTTGAAAGTTTCATGAATAATAATTTTATAACTGTCTGTTTTATAGAGTGTGAACTGTGTACCTATGTTAAATGATAGTTGATGGCGAAATAGAAACTGGTAAAATTTTTAAAATCGTTTATAAGTAAATTTTTAACCACGATGAATCATAAGTAGTCAATTAAGACATAATGTCGGTTTTGTGACTTCTATGAGTGTTAAATATAAGACTTTTTATCGACGTTCATTTGAAATAAGGAAAACCGTATTTCTTATATGGCGACAGGCAGAATTAGTTAATTTAGCAGTATTATATCAATATTTATTTGTATGATATATTGTGTATTTTAAGGAATATGTATGTATTTGGTTTCAAATAAACCACACATGAAAGTGTTGAACGTTAAAGCGGTTCTCTTAAATGTTTTGTACCAATGACAATACATTTTAAATATTTCTTTTTTTATACCTATTTTCTTAATAAATACTTATATAGTACTTAGTCTTAAAAAGCATATACAACCTTTTTTGAATTTGTAACAGTCATGTTGAAGTAACCCATGTGCATTTGTGCCAGGACGCAAGGGGGACGCGTTGGTGGGCCCGGCGGAGTGGGAGCGCGTGCGCGGGCTGGCGGCGGCGCTGCGGGCGCGCCAGCTGCTGCGCGGGCTGGGCGGCGAGCTCATGCGCCAGGCCGCCTGCGCCGCCGCCGCGCGCCTCGCGCAGGCCGCCGCGCCGCTGCCGCCCGACACCGTCGGTGAGTCACACGCGCACACACACACACACACACAGGAGCATACATAGACTCGAACACACGCACATATCTACACACTCGCACACACGCGCATATTTACATATACCACCATTAAAAATCTTCATAATTGTGAAAACGGACACAAGAATATGCCAGTTAAGTTTGCTTTCAAACGGTTATGCATAACTGTTCTCTATTTAATTATTAAAGTTAAATTATTTCTTGTAAAATAGTAATAAATACTAGCAAACCTTATTAAAATAAAATAAAAAATAAATACCACACACACATTGTCATAAATTTTATATAATCTTTTTTCTTTCAGTTTTCATTTTTCTTCCAAATTTATCAATATGTCACGATTGTTAACAAATGAGTCTTCATTTGAGATTGTTTAGAAACACTAGTTTATCGTACTTAAATTGTTACAAGGTAATATACAACTCTTAAAGCACGTCTTAGCGTCGACTTGGAGAACAATGGAAACCTCTCATAATGGCGGAAACGAAATCCTTTCTTATACAGATTATATCAATATAAATAAAGTTTAAAAATTATATAATGTAAAAAAGAAATGATTTGTGTATTAATATTGCAAATGAATAATTAATGCAATTTCTATTTCCAGACGAGTGGCTTAGTCTTGTAGAGGAATGCCTCTCACACGAAGTGCAAGTAATACGAGAGAAGGCAATCGAAGCTTTACCGCATATATTCGAGCAATATTTCAAAGACGACAATCTTCAGTACGGCGATATGAATGCCAAGCAGAAGAGAATGCAGTTAGTCGAGAAGTATTGCGAGCAGTTAGGAAATACTGGCGTCAATGGCTTGTTTTTAAGGATGGGATTTGCGAGAGCTATTGGTATGATAATACTGTTTATTTTTATGTACATACAGTAGCCAATATACTCATACAATGATGTGTTATATAATTTAATCACATAGTAAAGTAATAAAAACTGACAGGCGTCGGAACGAAAGACATTTGGTAGAATTGTTGTTCCTGTCACCTGCCGATCTGCCCATAGCTCATTAATTCATGAATTCGGTTTTAAAAATTGTATCGTATCATAAACATCAAGCAACAAACATTTTACATGTTGAAGCTAATCAAAGAAAAGCTTGCACAAATTTTTGTGAGTGCCAGAGGACCAAAAACCTCAAGGAGTGCTTGTATTCAGCCCTTTTAAACGTCCCATTGCTGGGCACGGGCCTCCCTTCAGTATGAGGGGGATCAGGCCATAGTCCACCACGCTGCCCAAATGCGGGTTGGCGGACTTCACATGTCTTTTGAAAACTGCTAGATTTTCTCAGACATGCAGGTTTCCTCACGATGTTTTCCTTCACCGTAAGACAAGTGGTAATCATGTTGGAAATGATTCGTACATGAAAATATCAGAGGTGCGAGACTCGGGATTTGAACCCGCTTCACTCGGTTTCCCAAGTGAGCGTGCTACCACTGGGCTACAACTCCCTCTGAGTGCTTATTTTATAGATATGTATAGCCCCGTCATACGAATTAGTTACAACATTCATTCCTTAACACTTATGTTCGCCTGGTACTCAGGCTGACGGCACACGGGGTGCTCTTAGTAAATAATAAAGAGCGTCGTAACGGTGGAAATAGTTCACTTATTTTCCGTCTGGCTCTCATTTGTCAAGTGTGCCATTTGTATAACGTGCGGTAATGAACTTCGTTCCAATAAAAAAGTTTGTTTAATTACGTAACACATCGTACTTAGTAAATTGTATGTTAAATTCAAAAGTCAGTTATACTTTAAAGACTATTATTATATAATCTGACAGGAGTTCTACTAAAATTAGCGGTAGAGAAAAATAATAGTTTAAAAGTCATTACCAGCGTAATGTATAAATAATGAAAGTAGCTAGAGTTGATATGAAGTCGTAACCCGCCAGGCGCTTTACCACAATTCGTGGTTGAGGAGCAGATGGAGCTGATAGTGGGCGCCCTGATCGAGTGCAGCCGCGTGACGGAGGGCACGGCCAAGTGGGCGGAGGCGCGGCGCGACGCGGCGGCGGCGCTGGCGGCCGCGGCGGCGGCGGCGCACGCGCGCGCGCGGCCCGCGCTGGTGGAGCGCGCGCGCGACGCGCTGCTGGCCGGCCTGCACGAGTACACCGTGGACATGCGCGGCGACATCGGCGCCTGGGTGCGCGAGGCCTGCATGACGGGTGAGCCTGTTATAATTATTAGGTACATTTTAACGATTAGTATGACATAAATAGATTATATATTATATAGTACGAGTATATACATACGTATGGATGAGTTGTTGTGGGTTGTATAATAACGTGTTTTCCCATGGGTATGATATAATCTTCCGCGGTTAAAAGTAGCCTATGTCACTCTCCAGCCCTTCAACTACCTCCACACAAAAAATCACGCCAATCCGTCACTCTGTTTCGACTTGAAAGAAGAAAAAACAAACAAACACACCATAACATTAATAAAATATTAGTATTGATGAATATGTATCTATACAGGTAAATAAAATTGGAGTGTTTGTTTGTAATATTAAAATAATCGCAATTTACTAAATGCATATGGATGTATACACGGTACATATACCAAAACAACATTTTTTTAAATTTTGTCTGTCTGTTTGTTCCGGCTAATCTCCGAAACGGCTGGACCGATTTTGACGGGACTTTCACTGGCAGATGCTATAAGCTGATGTTATAAGTAGTAACTTAGGCTACTTTTATTTTAGAAAAAGAATTAGAGTTCCGCGAAAAAACATTTAAAACTCATCAAATTGTGAACAAAATCCGCGTACGGCGTACGCAATAACGTACGTATGTAACGTAAATCGTTATATAATTTAAATGAATATCTTAGAAGTAGCAAGCTACTATTTATGTATAAACATAGCTAACCGCGAAAACGTACGTGTTTTATATAATATAACACAAGTGTGGTGCCGGCTTAGGGCTGCTGGCGCTGTGCCGGCAGTGCGCGGCGCAGGCGCCGGAGCTGAACGGCGCGGCGGCGGTGGCGGCGGTGGCGCGCGGCGTGGCGCAGCAGGCCGTGGAGAAGATCGACCGCACGCGCGCGCACGCCGGCCGCGTCTTCACCGCCCTCCTGTACAAGTATGTGATGATTTTGATCGACTTTAGAAATTACTTTTTGTAGGATACTGTATTAAGATTTCTGAATGAAACTCCAACTGTTTGATTCTTCATTTGTTTTTCTTCCTTGATGCCTCTTCTATGGCTATCTAGCGAATAGTAACCTTTTTTGAATTTACTTAATTTTATTTAATTAAATTGCTATATTTTGGCACTATGAATAAAAGCACTTATTACAGATTCCTAATCTAGGTATAACAACTTATAAGTAAAAAAATCCTTTTTAACTTTTTTTAAATAATACTTCTACTCGAATAAGTTATTCCTGCACAATTAAAAAAATTAAATATAATATTATATAGTATTATGTTCATACTTCACCAGTGACCCCCCGATAGACAACATTCCGGACCACGAAGCACTGAAGCGCATCTTCCCGCCCGCCTCGTGCGAGCCGGACGCGGGGGACGCCCGGGACGCCCCGGGCGAGGGCGCGGTCCCGGGCGCGAGCGAGAGCTCCGGGGTGGTGCTGTGGCTGTTCCCGGGACACACGATGCCGCGCTTCGTGCAGCTGCTGCGCTTCCCGGCGTACCGCTACCACGTGATCAAGGGGCTGGTGGTCAGCGCGGGAGAGCTCACCGAGAGCTTGGTAAGGATTTGGGTGTTTTAATGCAAGCTTTCATTTTAATTGACAGGTTTAAATGCAATCTATTTTTCAATAATGACTAATATATTCCACTAATATTTTATTATAGAATTTTGGAAGTGGATTCCAAATTTCCCTAGAAAAGTAATTATAGTAATATTTTACTATTTATTACTTTAATTTAAGTGGAGTCAGGAGGTTAGTGGTTTTTATGAAAAAAAACAGTAAAGAAAAACTGGTCAAAGCATTTGGGTTTTGAAACTGTAATTGTTACAACAATTACCCATGTTATTTTTTTATGGGAATTCTAGAAGAAATTTAAGTGAATGTCTCTTTATTTGAAATAATTTTAGTTCCAAACTAACAAAAGACTTGTCTAATGACTCCCAGGTAAAACACACGACCCAGTCCCTGTACGCGTTCCTCAACTCGCTGCACGCGGAGCCGGCCGTGCTGCGCAGCGTGTGCGCCGCCGTCACGCAGGTTGCGAAATGAACAAATATTTATTGATAAATAAGAGTTTTTCAAATACATTGATCCGTTATTGGGCTTTTTAAGTAAATATATACCTGTGCCAGGATGTCCCGCTCTTAAAAATAATAATAATAAAAATAAAAATAGTTGTGTATGTATGTGCAAAATGTTAAGAGTGGATTTTTAGGTGATTTCATCGAATGAAGCCTCTATTCCTTCATAATTTAATTTTGTAAGCCAGTCCGTTAGGAACTTTTTTAATTCTTGAGTATTTAAAGAATATAATTTTATCAAACTGCTCACCGTCTTGTATATAAATAAGCTGAATGCTTAGCGTTCTATTGACTAGCAAAATTACTTTTTACAATATCAGTTTCTACTCTAATGTTTACTCATTTTTTCGTCCTCGTGTTTATATTTATAGTAACTGTTCTATGTCTCTTTAGTATTTAAGTAGTAAGAGTATATCTCTTTTATAGGTGTTCGCTGACAACCTGCACGTGAAGCGCATCACGGTGCCCATGTTCAACTTCCTCGACCGCCTCTTGAGCTCGGGTATGTTGTTTGTGTTATGTGCACAGTAGATGTCCGCCTGACCGATGCCTGAGACTAGAGTGAAGATATTATAGTGATATCAGTGCACTCTCAATTCCGATGGGACGATAATTCGACACGGCCGGCGAGAGATCACACTCAGGACGGCTTTACGTGCTCTGCCTCGGCACAGGAATGGAAAACCGTCAACTTCCCAATTCCGAGTTGTTACTGGGACTTTCATAACAGAAAAACTTAATAGCTAAAAATAGCCCGACCCGGTACTCGAACCTAGTCTATCCGGATGTGCAGCTGTAAATGCTAGTTACTACACCACCGGGGCATTTGCAAAGTAGATAGATACAATATGAAAATCAATTAGCAGAAATTCGGCTAAATGCAAAGGTTGACAAAAAATAACATTTTTATCTAGTGCCATCGTGTGAAAAGGTATAGCTCTACCTGTCAACCCAAATCCCGTTTTTCAACTATCCATATAACGTATGACATTCGGGTGCAGCTCCCCTGCATTTTACCTCGCGTATCTCGCACTATCAGTAGCCCTGTCTAGACAAAAGGCAAACTCCCCTCAGCACATAAATTAAAAAAATTATATGCATCAACAATTCTGTTCTTGATTGTCTCTTATCTTATTTTACCCCTTTATAACTCCCGTGATCATTAATTTCATTGGTAATATCACGTGGACATTTCTAATTTCGTTTTTCAGATTTCCGAGTTTGCTATAGATTTTTCAAAGATGAGATATTTTTACTCAATAAAAAGTATCCTATATGTTGACCCGGATAACCAGCTATCATACCAAATTTCATCAAAATCTCTCCAGTGGTTTCCCGTGATGCGGTCACAGCCAGACAGAGACAAAAATTCTAAAAATTATAGATTCGACCTCTGTATCGATAATAATGTCTTATTTCAATAAGATTTTGAAAAACATATTTAATGTACCAATTCGGCTTAGTTACATATGTTTTTATATGTATAGATTTATAAATTTCAAAATACATAAATGCTTTATTATTTTGACATGACAAATTATATTATACGAAATATTGATGTTATACAGTAAACTTTGTAATTATAAGATATAAACAATCTTGCATTTCAGTGTTGAAACCACTCCTTCAATCAATGTACTTTTAGTTTACAACATACATTTAACATAGAATATGAAACCAATTCATTATTATTATTATTGTTATCCTGCAGGATCCATATCGCCAATATTAGAAGACCCCGAGTCGACTTTCGCGAAGGATATATTGAAATACTTACAGTTGGAACTCAGAGGAGGCAAAAATATATATAAGCTACTGGATTCCATCAATGTTTTGTGCCAACTTATTCAGGTTCGTATTTTTGTTTATCTTTATATGTGTATAGTGTATATTTAAATTTTCCTTATGTGGGTAATGCGTTCTAAAACATACATAATATATTAGTTTGACGAATTATACTCGACAAACTGGACGAATGAGAGCTAGAAAAAATTTATAATTTTGAACGTCACAATACTTTTTGTTTACTAAATGAACCGGAGGGAACGTGTGACGTTATCGCAAGTACCAGGCGATCATCTACCTAATTTATGAGCCAAGGGCAGGCAGAGAGGAACTTTGTTCCCACCGGGTGTCCCACGATACCCCTGTCAGTCTGTACAGTAGTCGAGTGATACGTGACAGTAACGTGTCTTCGTTAAACAATGGTACCCTCGCACTTTGTCAGATAATTCTTTACAATACGACCTACAGACGGACAGGTAGATGAAGGTGATTTTAACGGATCCGGAGTCGGAGGTTATGAATTCGAAATATCAGAATCGAAGGTTGCAACATTTATCGAAGTCGAAATTAAACCGTGCTTGACACAAAACAATTCAACTGGTCTAAAAAATATAATTAGCGATAATGTTAAAGCGAGCGTCAGGGGCTTCCTATAACCGCAGCTCCTACTTAGATAGCGTTCACTGCGTTTCGAGATTTAGTACATTTAATTCTACATTATCAAAACCGATTGGCATCAATCGCATGTTGTTACGTAGCTTCGATATCGATTCCGAAAGTTCCACAAGAGATAGCAAAGTGCCATAAGTAAGGTGACGCGCGCGTGCAGGTGCCGGGCGTGTGCGGCGCCGCGCTCGGGCAGCTCGCCATCTACCTGTGCTACAGCGACCGCTACGTGCGCCGCTGCGCCGCCGCCCGCCTCTACGAGGCGCTCGCGCTCTACGGCGACGCCTGCGTGCCGCCCGACGACCTCGACCAGGTACACACACACACACAAACATATTTACACACACGCGTGAACAAACGTACGCGCGCGGACACATGAACACGTGTACAAGCTCTTGCTCACACACAAATAAATTATTTCTAATGTCTTAATTTCCATAATTAACAAACCTTTTTTATAGTCTACGCTTTATGTTGTATTTAGAATGGAAGGTATTCATATTCTGGATTAACTTGCTAAGAATCCAAGAATCCACACGAGCAAAATATTAATATAGCGATTACAGGTACGAAGCTGTAATATTGTTAAGTTTGATATTTATGTAAATAATAGCTACTTAAGTATTAAACACACAAAACATACATACACGCTCACACACAAACGCACACACCTTTCGCAATTAAAATATCAATCCAATACATATGTATGTATGTACACAGGTAATGAACACGCTGGCGGAGACGGACTGGGAGCGCGCGGTGCCGGAGCTGCGGCCGGTGCGCGACCGCCTGTGCGACCTCATGGGCATCAAGCGCCCCGTGCTCAGGCAGAAGGCGACCAACTAACCTCACGCCGCGCCGTACTCTGTCCACTCGTGTCTACTCGCTTTGTTACACACACTACTAATCCATACAGCCGTCTAATGATGGCGTCTAGACGGAAAAGGGGGAGACGCAATAAGGCCCCCCCGATTAACATACTTACTTTTTAAATAAAACTATCGATTTTTAGTTTTCGACGTTTCGAATACTTTACAGCAATCATCGTCACGGGAGAAACTTAAAATGTCGAATATTTGCGTAAATCTAAGAAAATACATTATACTTACTTTTATATGACAGTCGGGAAACGGCTTTCGGGTTTACGCGTATAATTCTGTCCTGCTACGAGGCACTACAGCCCTTTTATAGGAAACCGTTCGCAAAAAAAATATTTGTTTTTAACAACCCGTGCATTTGATAGCTGTTCGGTTAAAATTAAGGACGATCGCCTCCAGTATGTATTTTTACTGTGCTTCGTTCTGTTGTTTAGTGCTTTTACTCAGATATATTTATTTATTGTATTGTTAATAAATGCGCACTAATTTTTATATTTTTTATTTTAATATAATTGATGAATTATGTTCATGCAAGTACGTACAGATTGTAATGGCGTAATAAAACACTTATTCTTATAACGAATGTTTTATTTACATTTATTTATTGTTTTATATAGTACTTAATATATAGGAAGGAATATTTTTAGGTCCGAAGATATTTTGATATTTAAAAGTATTGAACTGAATAAGTATACGTCTACACAAAAGTAAGCACATACCCATATTTCATAAAATATTTGAGTAGAAAAAAAAAATGTTACAGTAATTTTATTAAAATAATAAATTGCCAAATTAATACAGCACCTAATATCCAGTTCTATTTTTAAGTACATATATGAGACATTTTCCATCACCTCATTATTTGCTTTCATACAAATTGTAAGTCTTTGTACGTTTCCTATGAAAATACTTAAAGAAATATTTATATCTAATATCTATTGTATATTTTATTAAATTAAATTTAAATTAGCACTTGTAACGCGTTGGGGTCCTGTGGCGCTTCTGCAATAAGATTTGCCCAAAATGTTCCATAATTCTTTAACACTGTGCCTCTGTGAACAATATTAAGTTAAATAAATAAAAATAATAATAAATATGTTGGGACATTAACATACAGCACCATCTAGTTCCATGGTAAGCTACGAGGCCTGTGTTATGGATAACATAAGTTGATACATCAACTAGGTACGTAGGGTACACTACAAACTGAGCCAAACGCCAAACTGAGCCAAATGCCAGCCAATACAAAAATCAAAGCACACCGTCTTCGAAAATATCTGATTAAGTATCTATTCTAAATGAAACCCCCCGTTTAGTTAATTTTTACTTTTCAGTGCCTGGAAGTCGGTTTTTATATATTTTTAAAAAGTTTTTATTGTTTTAGCAATAACATTTATGTATGTCTATACTTCTGTTTTGTATGTTTATTTAATTTTGAGCAGTAAACTCTTAAACTAAGGAATTAATTTTAATCATTTTTTACTAATAGACAGCTGTTGATTAATTTAATATGGTAGCTGATTATTTAAATTACATAATGACAACTTTTCTTTATGTTAATTTGTCGCGAAACAGGGATTGGTTAGCGCTAGTTAATAATATTTTCCAATACGATTTTCAAAAGAAAGTGTAATAAGTAAATAATTCTAAGCAAATACTTTTTATTATTTCATATGGTTCGGCTATTATGATTAAAGTCGTAAGCATTTTATTGTGTCCTTTACCTTCCAAGAAATGGTGTCAAAAAAAGACTGAAAAAAATGAGGCATAGCAGTTCCTAAAATACTTTTGCATAGTTTTTGATATAAAGAATATTTTTCGTTACCCGCTTTGTCAATTTAACAGCGACAAACTTGTAATTTTTACGGTTGATAAAATGAGTCGATACTGTGGAAACTTAAATATTATTCATATTTATTTTAGTGTTGTAGGTCAACACTAAAATAAATACGAATAATATTTACGTAAGTCAGAAAAAAAATATAGTATTTGGAGTTGTATTTGGATTTGCCCAATTTGTACATTAAAAGATTATAAAACATTAACATTATTTACTATAAAACAATAAAAAATTACAAATATTTTAATTAGAAAATTGTTTCAGCCTACAAAATATTACAAATATGTTACTAATTTATAAAGCCAAAAAATTGTTTTATTGAAAAATTGAACAAAATTTAGGCGGGCCGCGGGCGGGTACTTTAGTAGTAATTACATTTTTTTTGGATTAAAACTACATATTTTAAAAACACATGGCGACTTCTATTATCTAATATCTAAATAACACATAATTGTATATCAATTAAAATAACTATTTTAATGGATAAAATAGCGCTATTCATAATTTGATTTTCAAGATAAGCTATTTTTAATAATTTTTATCATATTACCTTGCTAAATTGTTTACAGATAGTATCATTGTGGTTTTGTTCCAACTAGTTTTTGTATTTTTTCTTAGAAATGTGATATTTTCCCGCGGTAAAAAGTATCCTATATGTTGACCCGGGTAACCAGCTATCATCATACCAAATTTAATCAAAATCCCTCCAGTGGTTTTTCAGTGATGCGGTAACAGACAGACAGACAAAAATTCTAAAAACTATAGATTCGGCCTCTGTATCGATTATAATGTTTATTTCAATAACATTTTCCAAAAAATATTTAATGTACAGATTCGGCTTGGTTACAATTTTATAATATGTATAGATATAGTTAGCGCCACTGTGTGGCAAATTTTATAACTAGCTTGCGTATGGGTTATTCGAGATCATATTCTGTGTATCAATGTGTATCTGTGTATTCAATAAAATCAGTCCAACCGATTAAAAGCGAAGTAGTAACGAACATACATACGCACATACAACTTTCTCATTTATAAACGTATTTTATTTTCCAAACAACTATCATTATACCAATCAATTGTTTTGCAAGACGTTGAGTTTATTTAAAGAAAAACATTATGCGAAAGATCGTAAGGGAACCTGCATGTCTGATAGAACTAGCAAGTTTTCGAATGACATAAAGGCCACCAACCCGCACTTGACCAGCGTGATGGACTATGGCCTGATCCCCCTCGTACTGAAGGGAGTCCCACCCCCAGCAGTGGGACTTAAAAAAGGGCGGAATACAATACAATTATTATGCAAGAACAAATAAATATTTCGGAAATACGCCTCATAATTTATCAACATTAATTCATCAACATATACATTTAGGTACACTTTTCGAATTCGTACTCAGTCTATTCACATGATTAAGTTTATTTATGTGTTTATAAATACTCTACGTCTACATAGTTAAGTATATACTCATATGTTTTAAATGTACATAGATTGTAATAAAAAGAAAGAAGGCATTAAGAAATCTGACATATGAACCTACTTGTATGTTCAATTTATTCGATGATAAATAACGTCCTACGGTTGACGGCAATTACTCTGACATGATTTCCGTTCGAGAAGCGTTTCTGTATCATGTGTTAGTTTTATCTAAAGGTCTCTGATACTACTCTCGTTTTAGATATTACACAAGTATAATATGGGTCGAAGTGAAAGGTGCTTATGGGACGGATGATTGATAATATTTTTCTATTTGGTCCTAAAATAATGTCAACAGTATATTATATCTATGAAAAGTAAAGGAGAAGAAAGTTATCTATAAATTATTTGATTGCCATGATTATTATTATTGTAGTTATTTTTGTTATCTACTTTCAAGTTAAGTCATTTAAGTATGGAACTACCAGTGAGATTTAAGAAAATATTTTTGTATTGTCGTTGTATTGACGTCATGTTATGAGACTTACTAGCGGAGTAATTATATAAACTACACAAACGAAGCCGCAGGCAAAAGCTAGTGAAATAATAAAAACAGAAGTATTATCTCCTTATTAATAAGACAAGGAAAGCTTTACAATGAGCAGTACATTTTCACCTTTAATATTCTATGTATTATTTCTATGTATTAATACTTTTGTTGATAAACGCGAAAATTATTCTCATAGTTATTACATTATAATTAGGCGAATTTCAAAATTCATTAAGCAAACTTACGTAAAGTACACACGGCCTTGCGAATTCTCAGGGGCCTTCCATACAAATGTTGCTCGTATCTTCTCCTTCGGGTCCGCGTGAGTGATCGCCGAACATTCTGGTAGAGCAGTTGTATTTGGTGTTTCCTCCCACGACCCTATCCACTGATTCTCCTCTATTGAACGAGCTTGGATGAAAAATCCTTTGAAAGGTTCCGCCCCAGTAATGGACACTGAAATTATTGAAACACGTGCTTTATTTCAGAAAACAATATATTTAAATGCTTATATGTAACTAGAGGTTCGCCTCTAGAAAAACATTAACAAATCTATCCCACTGGAACCGTATATTTTTCCGGAATAAAAAATAGCCTGCGTGTTATTCTGATGTGTGACCTATATTATTGTAGTTTAATTAAAATTCATTCAGTAGCTTTTGCGTAAAAGAGTTTCAAACATCCATACATCCAGACATCCATATATCCGCTGAAACTTTCGCATTTATAATTGTTTTTATAGTCTGTTTATGGTAGTATTAGTAGGAATAGTAGGAAGTAAGATAAAGCATACAGTTAAATAGTAAATACATATGACTTACGCTTTTTAAAAAGTGTGTGCATTTGACCTAGCGTTTAATTTGATTTTGATGAAGTAATTAAGTAATTTATAACAGGATAAATACATTTATTTTTATTTGCTCTAGCCTCTAAGTAACTAAGCAATAATATATCCAAAACTTAAAGCTAGCATTAACGTCAGCATCGTTCTTACTTGATGGTTGGCAATTATGTTTTATATTTATATACCAATATTTTATTTATTTACCTATAACGTATATCATACGTAGTATACCAAGGTTAAAAATGATGTGATTAAGATATAGAGTTAAAGAGCAGCTGAAAATTTTGTCATTTAAGCCAAGTGTTTTATGATAAATGTAGACAAGATTTAAATCAAAATACATTTTTATATTTAATATCAATATATGTTTCATTATGGTCATAGTAGGTACTATATAATTAAAATTTGCCGGCGTGTATCTCTGACAAGCCGGTCAAGAGAGCGGCTTCCATAAATGCATGACCTACAACGCCATCGTCAAGCTTGCGTAACTATAAATACATTATTTTTATCAAAGCTCCAAATGTATTATTAAAAAGATGTAGAATACAGTAATTATATTTTATAATGTTAATTCGCTGGTATTTTTCTTATAAATCACTTTAGAAAAATCACGAAATGTGTAATCTATAGGTACTAATTTTATAAAGAGGTAACAGTTTGTTAGTTTGTGAGGTTGTTGGAGGCAATTTTTGGATCTACAGAACCGATTAAGATGAAATTTGGTAAGAAGGTAGTTTGAGACTCTAGGAAGAACATAGAATAGTTTTTATCCCGGAAATCATCCCTTAAGGGGGTGAAAATGGGGCGAAGCGAGGGTGAGCCGCTAGTATGTATACATATACATTGGTTGTTTCATTACTCGACTGCGGCGGAGCCAAAAGTCACTTATGTCTTTGTCTTACCTGTACGTATATACAATACTATGTTCCCTCAAAGGTACTAAACAAAAACCAATTTTGATAATACATAAATTGTTAGATTGATCTTGATAACGCGATTTTCATAGGGTACCTTTATGGATATTTTTTTCTCTTCCAAACCTATTGATCGAGTGGTATTTTATGAATTGTTTTAATGGTGATCACAAATACACAGGTACATCATATGCAGTGGAGACATACATACATGTAGCACAGTACTATGTTTTTTCGTCAACTTGTTCTTTTTTCGCATTTGTTTTTTTTTAATTTAATCTTTTATTTTTTAATTCTATCCATAATGGTTAAAATGATGCAACGCGATGTAAGAAATGAAAGTAGCTTGCGTCAGACTTATCAAATTCGCATTGTTTTATTTTTTTAATTCCGTACATAGGCTACGGAGAGATACATGATGTTCTCCTGACCGATTCCGGCCACGGCGGCCAATCTCATCGAGACTAGCCAACTGCGCAGGAGATATTATAGTGCACAAGTGTACGCGCAGACACAAGTGCACTCACTATTCCTGTCACTCTCATACTCCGGTGGGACGACAACTCGACACGACCGGTGAGAGTTAAGGCGCAGGACCGACGGCTTTACGTGCTCTCCGAGGCACGGGGGTGTAACACCGCCAACTTCCCAACTCCGGGCTGTTACTGAGGCTTACTATACAGAAAGACTCAATAACTAAACTTGGCCCGACCCGGGACTTGAACCCAGGACCTCAGGATGTGCAGCCGTACATGCTAGCCACTACACCACCGAGGCAGTTAAATGCCAGAGAGATACATACTACATTATAAAGTACTAGCAAAACAAAATCAAGTCTATCCCACGGGGACCATACATTTTTGCGGAATAAAAAGTAGCCTATGCTATTCCAGATTATAATATATCTCTGTGCCAAATCTCATCCAGATTTTCAGCCGTTCTGGCGTGATTGAGTAACAAACATCCATCTATACTCACAAAGTTTAACATTTATAATATTAGTTAGTTAGATTTCGTAGCAAAATGATAATAAAATCATAGTTGGTACACTCCATCCCTATACGGGATATCTGTCTGTGTATCTGTGTTACCCTATGTTACCTACAGTTTAATTTTTTAAGACTAAATTTAGAAATTTAGATTCACTCGTCTTATAGGTATAAATTGTTACAAAATAGTGTAATCAAATTATAAAAATAAAAATGAGTGATAACTACTAAGTCTTACCTACATTTCTAAGGTAAAGAGGAAAGACATGTGTTGCTGTTATTCTATAGTTAACTCGCACCATTTTTTAATTTCCATTTGGTGTAAATACCTAATATTAAAATTATTGGTAACTGCTATAATATTAAAGTTAAATTAAATTACGATGAGCATTAAATTAATACTTCTCATAAAGACGTGTTACAAAATCGTGACCCGCCAAAACTTGCTCGCGTTGTGCAATGTGAACGCATCTAACAATAAGATTTACAACCTTCAATTGTATGCAAACTTGTATTAAGGATCCTTACTAAAAACTTAAAAATACAGATATAAATACTATGTATATGTAATGACTACTTATTTCCAATCTTACAAAATTAATAAAATTATTTAAATTTAACTTAACAAAATAACTCTTTTTTTTTTATTGTAAGTTCTCTCTTAGCATATTCTCATATAATAAGGCGGTGGTTGCAGATTAAATGCAATTATTAAAACTTTAAAAGCTCTACACACGAATTAGGTCATATAAATATTTATCACTATATGTATAGCTGTCTGTATATATTTGTTAACTCATTGTGTTTTGTCGGATCTACGAATCAGGGTGTCTTGTAGTTGGCAATATTTTATTATTATTTTGTTACTTATCCTGGTTATTTAGAACTTATATAGGGTAATAAAACCGAAATACTAAATAACTATCGTAATTTTTAACGAACTCAAAGACCAAAAAGGAAATAATATAAATAAAATATACTTATGTAAATCTAGATAAATGTAAACCAACCTGTAATCCTCGAGTTAGGTCCATAATAAGAGGATGACGCGATTATCCTGTAAGGCAGATTGGACAACGGTTGTGTGCGATGTTGTCCGTGGTTGGGCTGATTAGCGCGTTCCTTCACACACGCATCCACAGGAGCGCCGTCGGGGAAACTATTTACTCCCCAAAAAAATAATAAAAAAGCCAAAAAATTTAATTTCCCTAACATTTCTACATATACTAAAACTGAATTTTGGTTATGGTCACTCAAAGGCTCAGCATGGAGTGCGCACGCGCGTCGGATACGCTCACTTTTGTAACTTGAAAAGGGTCTAGAATTTGAACGAACTCAATTACCTCTCATATGTTACTACTAAGTTTGCAACATGTTTAGTAAAAAGCTGTTGCGAAAATGTCTAAGTTGATTCAAAATGAGATAAATATGAACGTTTGCTCTCTTTTAGTGCCCACTCATAGAAATTACCTGTCTCTACCTGGTAAATTATTTTTTTTAAAGAAAAAAAAATATATATTTTTATTTAGATGGAATATTATTTCGTAATGATAAGTGAGCAATAAATATTTTAAACTTTTTCATACTAATATTAAAAACAGGTAAAATGTGTGTAGAAGATCTGAAGCTTTTTATGTAGTAGTGGTTTCTATTACTTAATTATTAGTACCTTTTGTAGTCCTATTACGTATTGCTGTAAGAACTAAGATATGATGACTTCAAGAGGATGAAATTAGTAAAATATTTTTCTTTAAATGTATTAAATAAGAATAAACCAAAATATGTAGCAAGTTTATTGAATAAATATTTTAATACAATATCTAATAATTAATTTATAAAATAATACAATAAAATACAATTTACTTATTAAAACTATTTGTCTACAAATACAATTTTATCGTCATCAGGTCTGTTGGGTGAGAGGAGATCGGGATTAAGTTGCACTTCTTTATGAATGTCTATGTATTGCATTATTTCATCGAGCATTGTTTCATCAGTGTACTCATTATCTTGATCAACACTTATGTCTTCTTCTATGACGTTTTCATAATCATTATCTAATTTATCATTATCATTTCTAATTTTATCATTATTATCAGCTGGATCATTAACAGAACTATTGTAGATACTATCCGGTGTGCTTTGTATCCAATCTGGGCAACCTATTGATACGCTGGACGCATTTGTAAAACCATAATACTCATCGACTTTATTCCGATTCGGCACATCGGGTCGTTGTAAACGATCGTAACCGTCGTTTACTGCACCTTGATCGATAGTTTCGTACACTGGATCTAATATTTCAGCTAATCTTTCGCTAGCTTGTATAGAAATGATTTCAGCTACATGCAACTTTGGTGTCATGGTGGTGTAATGTTTATCGTCATTGGTATGTAAGTTAGTGCTGTATGTAAGTCTTCTGTCTGTGTTAGGGTCTACACTCGCACGAGGGCAGGTAGAGCCTCTCATGCGAGATGTGAAGGCGTCCTCGGTTTTTCTGTACGTAGCTTTGATAAGCATGTGGACCTGTAGGAAATATTTTATCAATAATTATCAATACTGAAATAGTTAGTATGTATGTATGTGATTTGATAAACTTGTAAAGCACTTGATTCCGTACTTTTTCAGTAATTATAGTTCATAAATTGATATAATAAATATCTTATACATATATACTGGTGGGATAATAAAATAAAAAAATAATGCAGTATACATAATAAGCAAATTAGCGACGGACAGACAAATTCTAATACTTATAGTAAGTATTAACAAGGCTAAGGATTTGTACAGCTAAATCGAGAAACTAGTAGAGTATGTATGAAATCATTTTAGTACCGGCGCGGCGCGATATCAAGGCAACCAATGGCAATGTACTTTTGATAACTTATAGTTGATTTATGGCATGTTTGTATTATTAACTAGCAATTTCTGGTAACTTTGCCCATGTTTAAATCATTAGTTAAATTCCATATTTAATTAATGTATATGTATTATGTTATAAAATAAAAGTCTCATTCAAATCCGTACAGCCGTCCTTGAATGATGAGTGTTCGAAAGCAGATATGTACATACATATATGTATATATCAATAATGCTTTCATACGGAGCAATTATTTTTTTAAGTTTTTAATACATTTCTAACATAATTAATAAAACATAAATTATAAAAGAATGTACAACTTTGACCCCAATTCGTATACGTGCGATGTGTTAAAATATTAAACTGATAAATTGACCATATAATTAATTACATATATTATGACACCTAAACGTGCGCATTAGGAGTATGTATCTGGCTGGAACACTGCCTTCGCTATCAATAATAGCAGGTTCGATTTTCATTTGAACTATTGTTTTTTATTACGTACGATTCATAATGTTTCTTTAATTATTGGCCGTATGTTAAATTAATATACGGCTAAGGATATCAACATTTAATACGCAGTATTAAAAGTTGAATGGGAAGCAAGTCAACGTTGGGTTGAGAGCGTTAAGTCAATAGCAATCAATTTAGTCTTATTTATAAAGCAGAGCTATGTAAGTAAATTATAATTATACTTAAAAACACGTTTTTAATTAACTATAAAATATATATGTATAATGTATTAGTCTTGTGAAACAAATGAACCCAAACTTATCAAGGATTTTCTAGTAGACCTTGAAGAATTCTATAATCTATTAAGGTATAATATATATATATATATATATATATATATATATATATATATATATATATATATATATATATGTATATATATATACTTATAATAAAATTCTGAGTCGAATCTGTACGTTAAGAGGCCTATTACATTTAGACTGTGATTTTTCAATTTAATACCCATCTTTGACGTTCTTATTCAGAGAAACTGTAACTCTTCGACAATTTTGACTTATTGCATAATGGAGAATAATTATTAATATAGTTCATAGCGGCCTCACTTCTCGCAAATTTTCATTATTAATTGAAATAAAGCCAAAATTCCAAAGCAAGTTTTTAATAATATGCGCGACGACACTTTTTCAAGCTCATGGATTGAAATACTGTACTAAGCAAACGAAATGAAAAATATATAATAATAACTCGTATATAGTGGTTGACTTCATAGCGGCCTCGGAATTCGAAAATATGTATTGGATTACTACAAAAAAAAACTTTTCAAAATCTTAAAAACTACTAAAAACGTTCAGAATTAGCTGTAAATATATCCTTACAACATTAATATTATTAAGTAAAATTTATACCAGAATATACGTCAGTTCAAAAGAAACGTAATTATATACTTTTTTATTCTAATAAATTATTATAAAACTTTACATAGAAGTAATTACAACTGCAGAAAATGCTAGAAACAGCGATGCGTCGGCCGCTCGAACTCAATACCATACAACTCAGTACATTTTGTGATAGGCCTCTTAAATATTTTTTAGAAAATCTTATTAAAATAGTCATTATTATCGATACAGAGACCGAATGTATAGTTTTTAGAATTTTATCCTGTCTGTCTGTGTCCGCATTACGAAAAAACCACTGGAGAGATTTTGATGAAATTTGGTATGATGATAGCTGGTTATCTGGGTCAACATATAGAATAGTTTTTACTGCGGGAAACCAACTCGTGCTCGGCATGCGCACTAACGCAAGTGGTTCATAAGGAGCGAAACATTTTTATTTTCTTTACGCTTGGCCATCTGGAGCTGCCACTTCGGGTACATTCATTTCTAGCCAAGCCCTGTATGTTCTAAAAGTTTGAAAAAAAAGCGTGCCAAGTCAATGCTATAAAATAAGTATAGGGGAAAATAAAATTAATATAAATACCTCCTTATTAACATAACAGTAAAGCAAAGCCACCAAGACGCCCTGGAGCGCCTCCATCACGTAGGCTATAAAGTAGTAGGCCTGCTCCCACGCACAGTCGCTCGTGCTCGGCCGGATCGCCGTGAAGATGAACTGCGTGCCGAACAGCGGCATCAGGAACAGGGTGGCTTTAGCCGTGCTCCTGGAAATGTTTCGCTGCGTTTAAATTAACGAAACGTGGGATATTTTATCCTAGCGGACTACAGATTTGACTCTTTTTCACTTTGTCATCAGTACCAAGAGATATGGGATCGTATTCAATAACTAGCGACCCTCGCTTCACTCGAGTGCGTCCCTAGGTACTTTTTTTTTTGCGGAACCCTAATTATTTTTTCTAAAATAAAAATAGTCCAAGTTACTCCTTATAACATCAGCTATATGTTTGTGAAAATCCCGTCAAAATCAATCCAGCCGTTTCTGATATTAGTCGGAAAGAAAAAAAATTAAAAAAATTGTGTTTTTCTTATATATACCGTATCGACGTATATAATTTAATAAGCATCGAGTAAAAAGCTGTTATTTTGTCATTACAAACAGGCATTTTATTTTTATGTATCTGTATAGATTTGGTATCAACCAACATAAATGTTCAATAAACTATTTAATCTCTCTTCCTTGCCGATTGTGTAATTCAGCCCTAGTCCCTACTGAACCATCGTCCGATAATTTAGTCAGTTGTCAATAGGGGTTCGAAATAACATTTGTAGTTAATATAGAAATCAAAATTTATTTACAGTAAAGAAAATTACAAAATATACTTAATTATATAAGTATACAAAACAAATTTACACTTAGGTATTACTGTATAAATCATGACTGCGTGGAATAGTGGCAGGAATGCTAGCCTCATTCCCCCGCTGAATAGCAATGCTGATTCTTTGGGCGAAAAATGCGCCAGCTCTCCTGTTACCAGTAGCGGCGATAAGACGAGGTGTTATGTCTTTTAAGAAGTGCTTTGCACTTTGACTCTAAGGGATAATATAAAAATATAAATAATAAATGTATAAAAATCTAAATAAAATAATCAGAATAGAATGACAATGAATGGGAATTCTATGTCTGACATTAAATCTTATCATTAAAATTGTAATTTCAATACAATTTAATAAAATCTTTTCAGATTTTTTCGCGGTTTTAATTTGATTTTTGGTTCACGACGTTATGAATGCTTTACAGATATCATGGTCACGGGAGAAACTAAGGTTTAGACGTCTCAAAGGTCACTTGTTACAGACAGTGCCTACCTTCAAATTTACAAAATGATATCAAAAATTCAAAAATGTCACCAAAGTACCTTATAATATTTCTTAATTTTAATTCTAAACATTTTGCACAGCATTCGTAAGAGATAAATATTATAATATTTATAGGCAGGATGTAGAAAATTTATCACTGGATGAGAATTTTGAAAAAAAAAATTATTTAGACTGTTACTTATATTGCCGATGAGAAATATTATCGAACTGCTATTGGTATTTAAGTATAATTATTACATAAAGAAATGAATTCATTAAAATATATGACCTTAATATCGCTATCTATTAGCTAAAATTTTAAGCGCCAAACGAACAATAAGATAATAAAAAAAAATAAACCCAAAATAAAATAGTGGAAACCTAAATTATGTATTGCATCATTGTTTGTGTCGCGCTGGTTGTTATTAAAATTTAGTAAGTTTATAAAAGTATTTTTTTAATTACTTATTTCATTTTATATAAGTAATCAAAATTACTTTTTTTTTTTACAAGCTCTTGCCTGCGGTTTCATGTGCGTTTGTAATTATATTAAGAAATAGACCGTCAGCACTATTTTCTATTTTGGAGTAATAGTTTAGGTACCTCAGACCAAGTAATAATATAGATTATAGACAGAGCGTCATAGAACTAAAAATGAAGCCAAACAATTATGTTTTAAAGTAATATACATATTGACAATGTTTAAAGAAAGTAAACGATCTGAATGACAAAATTAAGAATAATAGCATAAACAAAAAATGACGCTACTATTTTTGACTTTAACATTTATTTTGGACGGCTCCGTATACCTATATATTTCTTTAGCCTGAGTACTTTACTAATCATACCCACTATTCATATAAGAGCACATATATACATAGTATTAACTAAGCTTTAAATCGTTTAAGCTAAGTTCAAGTTAAAAATATTTTTTACGTGATCGATATAGCAGCGTGACCAAGTTGACGTCTTATAATATTAATTAATCGATAACGGCATCTCTATTATTATACTAAAAATATGAGAATGGCGTGCCCAGCCATGTGCATTAACGCTTAGATATTAATCTCCATAGTAAAGTCTGCTATTGTGAAAGTGAGTTTAGAACGTTAACTTGACTAAGCATTTCATCATCAAACCGTATTTCCGTGTCCGTATTAATATTATAAATAAGAAAATTTTGCATGTATGGATGTTTGTTACTCAATCACGCCAGCACGGATGAACGGATCTGGATGAAATTTGGCACAGAGATAGATTATAGTCTGGAATAACACATAGGCTACTTTTTATCCTGGAAAAATGTACGGTTCCCGTGGGATAGTTTATTTTTTTCCTAGAGGCGAACCCGAGCGAAGCAAGGGTAAGCCGCTAGTGTTAAATAAAAACAAGTGCGAGTCGAATTCGCACACGAAAGGTTCCTTACCATTGTGCATGTACTTTTTATTAATATGTATGAGTATATTAAAAATGTTTCTTATATTTTTATTTTTATTACATGTTGTTATAGCGGCAATAGAAATACAAACTCTGGGAAAATTTCAACTCTACCTATTAAGATTCATGAGACACAACCCTCTGATAGACGAACGGAAGTACGGAAAGTACTTACGGAAAGTACCGTAGCGGAGGACTAGTATTAGCACAGATCACAAAATACTATAGTAAATAGGGTTTGATTGGCGCCATTCGGGTACGGAACCCTAAAAATGGGAGTCCCGATAAGACTAAGCACTGAGGTCTGTCTTAACCTCAAAGCCCTGCTTTATTGGAATAGATATAGCTTATGTTCTGGATAAATACATAGGCAACGTTTAGCCCATAGTGCAAATAGTAAGCTATTAAAAATAGAGATATAAACTTAGCAGTACCCCGACCTATGTTATTCCATTTAGGGATAAATGGACACTCTGATTTTATTACTTACAATTATATACTCGTAGTACTACTATTTTTATAGAAAAGGTTATTTTTATAATTGTATTTTTAAGTTAATTTTAAAATGTTTTTTCTTAAATTATAATCGACGTGCACAAAACCCAGTCCAAAATAATTAAACCAAACTCACAGCTGGTTAGCATTCTCCGAGTTGCGTATCTTGGTGAGCAACACGCGCAGCACGTCCGCGAACAGCGCGCAGTTCAGCAGCAGCACGAGCAGGCGCGGCGCGTCCAGCGCCCACTGCACGTGCGGCGCCGTGTACACCTCCCAGCACGAGTGGTCGCTGAGCAGCGCCATTATGGTCGCCCACGCGACCACCGGCGCTATGCCCAACACTACAATGGAATATGTCTTTTTTATGAGTGGTCGCTAAGCAGCGCTATCGTGCTCGCCTACGCGACCAAAGGGGCTATGCCCAACACTACAATTGGATCGTCTTTTTAACTGACTTAAGAAGGAGGTTGTTCATTGGAGTGTATGTTTGTGTAGATACTTAAGCATGATATCATGAATAATATCTTAATATATGAATAAAATCTTAATATATATTTTTTTCCGAATAGATTACACCTCAAATAATAATATATTTTTAGGATGATTGAAATATTAGTGAAAAATGTGAATATTAGAAAATGTAATTCATAACATTAAATTACATATCTTAGCTGAATTAGGAAGTAGAGAACATTCATACTGATTTTGTCATTTTGACATTTCTAGATAAACGGCTTTTATTGTAATGAAAATTTCATTCCATGTCTAATATATATGTATGTATATCGTATAAGTAAACCACTATTCCTACATTTCTCACCATTCTTGTCATCATTTCATCAATAATATACTTTATATCGTATTTAGGGCCTTGTAAACAAGTCATATTTGTTGACTTTATCAAGACACGCGGTAGCGTGTCCAGCCAAGTTCAAGCTTTTGGCTTGAAACTGGCTACACAGTACCGTGTGTAATTTTTACACGAACCATTTGGAGCCACTTTTCACTTCATAATAACTCAAAATTTATTTAACATAAACACATGAAATTTGGTTTATTTATTTAATCCCCTTAGATTAACTAGGATCCCTAATTTCATAAATACAGCTCAAACGGTTATTGAGATATTAACGTCTAAAAATCGGCATTTTTATCACTGACTGACATATTGTAGTGAAACCTAACCCACTTCCAGATGACCTAGAAAGTTGAAACTTGGTGTCCAGATAGGTAATCGTATTCATACAAAGGGAAAAATTCTGAAAACAGTGAATTCTTGAAATTTGAGTTTTTTTGATTAATTTTTATTAACACATTGCCGTATCTTGCGCTTTCCAAAACATAATAGCAATAGCAATCAAAGCAAAAACTTTTTTTTCTCAGGAGAAAAGGTTCCATGATGATTAAATTACATTTTCCTATTCCACCTTATTCACTAATGAATAATCGCAAAATTTTGAAAAACAAAAGATTGAATTTACAGATCACTTTTTTAATTAGGAATAATAATAGTTTCTTAAAAAAAAGTCATGATATCCCATCAAAAACATAAATGGCACGTGGCCAGCGTGGTGGATGGACTATGACCTGATTCTCCTTATATTGAAGGGAGGTCCGTGTCCAGCAGTGGGACGTTAAAAAGGGCTGATTACAAGAACACAAACAATACATTTCAGGATTATCTATAGTAGCTGTTTGATGATTCCCAAATATCGTTCGTACATCTTCCTTGCAACCCTTCTTCCATTCCGACTCTTATAAATATAAACCTTCGCAATACCTATCCGCTATATACAAGTTTATTTTATAAAACACCCCTTACCACCAATCACATCCTAGACAAGAAAAATAAGCTATCAATAATTCCATAAATATTATAAATGCAAAAGTTTGGATGGATGGATGTTTGTTAGTCAATCACGCTAGAGCGGCTGAACGGATCTGGATGAGATTAGGCACAGAGATAGGTTATAGTCTGGAATAATAATTTTAGTTAATTTTTATCTTGAGAAAATGTGCGGTTCCTGGGGTATAGATTTGTTTTTGTTTTTCACTAGGGACGAAACCGAGCAAAGCGAGGGTGAGTTGCTAGTAATACATCGCTTACCAGCACCAATCCCATACAGCCATTTGATGTTCAAGCTTTTCCGGAAGACGGCGACGATGCGGCGGTGCAGGTACACGCCCTCCACCAGCATGCACACGAACACGGCGTTGGCGGCGGCGCGCTCCGCCACCGCCAGCGCGCGGCACGCCACGCTGTGCCGCGACATCGCCGTGTCACGCGTGTTTGTTAGCTCGTCTATGTGTATCTGTTCGTGTACAAAAACTCTTTAATTAAGGATGCTACCCCAGACTGCTTTCATGCCGGTGATAGCCTACTCACTGACTGACTGCACTGACGCTCTTTAAATTAAATATATTCAAAAGTTATTTTGAAATTTAGCATTTTGAAATCAAAATTTAAAAAATAAAACCTCAACTATTCATTGAGGCAATTTCAATGAGCCTAAACAAGATATCGCCTCAGTATTTTAGTAAAGAATTGAGTATATTGCAAACTCCAGGTGACGCTGTAGCTTCAGGCTTAGGTTACCACATTGCAATGCTCATTAAATTGATTGAATTTAAATTGATTATATAACAGGCAATGGTAGTCCAATGGTAAGGTGCTCACTTGGGAATCCAAATGATACACGTTCAAATCTCGGGTTTCACATTTATGATATTTTTATGTGCGAATCATTTTAAACGATTACCATTGATCTTACGATAAAGGAAAATATCGTGAGAAAATCTGCATGTCTGTAAGAACCTTACAAGATTTCGAAGGACATGAGAAGCCCGTCAACCCGCACTTGGTCAGCGTAGTGGACTATGGCCTGGTATACCTCATATTGGAGGCCCGTGCCCAGCAGTGGAACGTTAAGTAAAGGCTGAATACAGGGTGCATAGTAAAGTAATTCTAACCAAATTGTACGCAAGATATACTACAGTGCAGGTATGTGCACAAACACAACGTGCACTCTCTATTCCAGTCACTGCTAAGCTTCGGTGGAATGACAATTCGACACAAGCCAAACTAGAATTTAGGCATAGGAACGACGCAACACGTGCTTTGCTTCGACATGGAGGTGAAATGCTAACCACTGGAGCAACGAGACTGTTGTATAGGTAGTAATAATCGCTACATCACCATATAATTATGAATACAGCCAAGCAAGAACTGTTCACTAGGTATTTCTAAAAATATTTTGCCTCTACCAGGCCGACACAGATACAACGTGAATATTAGAAATAAATAAAAAAAATAAAAGTAGCCTAAGTTACTCCTTACAACAGCAGCTATCTGCCAGTAAAAGTCCCATCAAAATTAGTCCAGCTGTTTCGGAGATTAGTCGGAACAAACAGACAGACAGACAAAAATTATAAAAAATGTTGTTTTGTTATATGTAACACAAGCCTCGTAGCTTACCATGGAACTAGATGGTGCTGTGTGTTAATGTCCCAACATATATTTTTTTTTTATGTACCGTGAATATAGTAAAAAGCGGTTATTGTAATATTACAAACAGACACTCCAATTTTATTTATCTGTATAGATAAAAATTAAAATTCACCTCACTTCTGCTAATCATAACCAGGACGTTCCTCAAAATAATGGCAATAAGCAGATTCCTGTGTAACGCGACCCTCGTGACCCTCAATCTTCTGTAGAAGAAGAATATAAAAACGGCAGGCAGGCTGGCGGCGGTGGAGGCGGCGAGCGCGGCGATGTGGAAGCGGTAGCGCGCCACGAGGCGGGCCGTCACGCTGCACGTGCTGTAGTCCGTCTGCAGCTCCCACGACGCGTTTGAGTGGCACTTCTTGCTGCTGTAGTCTGGGAATTGTATTGTTTATTGAAGTAAAACTTGTTTACGCACGCTTGACTTGGGCGGTAAGCTGGCGAATGCGTTACGAAAAAATGTACGTACGTTTGTTGCCATGGTAACCATTTTTATTGTCTGACAAATGATATACAATATTATATTCTTTCCTTAAATGATATTCTATAAAAAGATGATTGTAATATGCCTAATATGCGTTATTTTTAGTATCTCACCTATTCTAATTATTTAAAACATAAATTGAATTTCATAAAGAGTACCGATAACAATCAAAAGTTTTACTTCTTGCGCGTGTACACATTCATACAGGCATTCTTTAATTTTTTTGTGTTGTTGATTTTCTTAAAAGTGTAGAATTGGAAGTAAATAATTTTATTATTTATACAACTATTTCGGAGGATGTTTAAAATATTTTTTTTGGTACGAAGACACGACGAATAAACAAATTGCTTTCACCCAAATTTCATGATTAAATGTATACTTATATTGACTATGAAATTTGATTAAGGCGAGTTTAAAATTTACAAATGTATTTATTATATTACAGATGTACATATATAACAAAACTTTTATAATTATCTTGCTTGAAACTCTGAAAAGAGTAAGATGTGATCAGCACTTGCATTTGCTAATTCGATTTATCTGCTCATCTACATTAGTACTTTTTGATATTTCGCTAAAATATAACAGTTAGATCCATTTTAGTATAATTGGAATTTTAATTTATTGTTCGACAATATACAAACGGTGGCAAGTAGGTCCAGTATTGGAATACGCGAACTCCGGACACACCGAGCTGGCCGTGGTGCCGTTCGGCTGAGCCTTCCAGCACGTCCACCCGTCGAATGTTGGTGAACATTGGTTCTCTGCATACCAAAAGCATTAGTTTGATTATTAAATTATTTATATGAATGTCAAAAGGTTAATATTTATTTGTAATATATATGGAAAAAGGAGCTTTGAAAGTTGTTGTGCTATTGATGTTAATAAAAAATCTAAATTATAAAGTAGGCAAAGTATAGAGCACATATGATTTTGCCACTAAACAACGGTATAAACATTTAAATGAAATAGTTTTCATAATTGTCGTGTAAAAAACTAATCAAATAGATAAGTTAAGTGTAAGTAGATTCCTGCAGTAGGATATATTTTGCCCAAGTCTTATTTCGTTCTTTCCTAAAATGTCGTAGCGTGATGTCGGTTAAGCCCACAGAATTGATGAATTTTACCTATTCCGTGGTTAAGCCTATAAATTTCGCCAACGAATAATCACAAGTGGAATAAAATCCAAAATTATTTTTCAAATCGTATTGTTCATTTCAGAGATTAGATTGTTCAAAAAAAAACAAACAATCTCTTCAACTTTAAAATATTAGTTTAGATATTTGGATAAACTTACAGAAATTTGTTCGTAGAACTATAAAGCGGATTTTAAGTTTTTTTTTCCACCCCTTTCTACAAGGTCGCATATCTGTGTTAACATTATAAATGTGAAAGTCTGTGAGTATGGATGTTTGTTACTCTTTCACACCAAAACGGCTGAACGGATATGGATGAAATTTGGCACAGAGATAGATTTTAGTCTGGGATGATGCATAGGCTATTTTTTATCCCGGAAAAATGTACAGTTCCCGTGGGATAGGTTTGTTTTTGTTTTCTTAGAGGCGAACCCGAGCAAAGCGAGGATGAGCTTCTAGTAATAAAGTAAAGAAGTCGCAACTACGTATCGACGTCTTAAAATATCCTAAAAAAATACTATTATAAATAGATATAACACATTACCATCGTTCGTATATCCATTCATAAAGTGACTGCAGCAATCACTTGCAGCATAGAAGCAAGATTCCCATCTCCCTTGAGCTGATGGCACTAAAGCATTTCGTATTCTTGTTGCCACCTCCTCAAAACCAGGATCGAATGGATAACAAGCGCATGTACCATCATCTTTCACCTGCAAAGATTAAATATCTGTTAGCTTGGTATAATTTAATATAACATTAAGATATAAGGTGCTCTTAGGTAGGTACACCGTAAAAGTTTACAGTAATAAATTCGTCTTATGTTAATACTTTCTTAGATTTACGCGAATATTTGACATTACAAAATAAAACTATCTTTTCGGATTATTTCGCGAATTTATTATGATTTTTGGTTCCCGACGTTTCGATTGCTTTACAGCAATCATGGTCACGGGAGAGACTAAGTTGTTAGATGTCTCAGTGGCATTATACAGTTGTTACAGACAGCCTACCTACTATTTTACAAAAATGATTTTAAAAATTCAAAAATGGCATCAAAGTACCTTACAATATTAGTTGATTTTAATTCTAAACATTTTAAAAAATTTTTAATGTTTTTAATAAGTATTATAATTAAATATAGCAATATTATTTACTTAATTTTAGCTATTATAATAAATATTACAATTTTTCTTAATTAATTACTAATCTTATTTAGTGTTGCTATTATTATATTATCTGTGACCATAAAGATTTATTAAACATTTTTTTTTTTTTTTTTTTTATATTTAAATATCAATTATTTATTTAAGTAATATATTTGTTTTATATGTAGTTTAAAAATTTTATATTATTTTAGATTGTTATTAATTAAAGTTAAAATATTAAGCAACACTATTGTTAACTTTATAGATAAAAAATATATTAATTAGAATTACTATTCTTATTGCGATCCACACAGTATGAACTAACTACATCTACTGGTCTGTTATGTTTGTTTCTGTTGTTTGTTTTTATAATGTTTATTACAGGATCCCATGATGATGGTAGTACCCAGCCATCTTCCCTATTGAAGTTTGGATATTTTTTAATTTCAATAGCCCATTTATCGCCCCAGGATGATTCGCGAAGCTATTGAAATTAAAAAAATATCCAAACTTCAATAGGGAAGATGGCTGGGTACTACCATCATCATGGGATCCTGTAATAAACATTATAAAAACAAACAACAGAAACAAACATAACAGACCAGTAGATGTAGTTAGTTCATACTGTGTGGATCGCAATAAGAATAGTAATTCTAATTAATATATTTTTTTATCTATAAAGTTAACAATAGTGTTGCTTAATATTTTAACTTTAATTAATAACCATCTAAAATAATATAAAATTTTTAAACTACATATAAAACAAATATATTACTTAAATAAATAATTGATATTTAAATATAAAAAAAAAAAAAAAAAAAAATGTTTAATAAATCTTTATGGTCACAGATAATATAATAATAGCAACACTAAATAAGATTAGTAATTAATTAAGAAAAATTGTAATATTTATTATAATAGCTAAAATTAAGTAAATAATATTGCTATATTTAATTATAATACTTATTAAAAACATTAAAATTTTTTTAAAATGTTTAGAATTAAAATCAACTAATATTGTAAGGTACTTTGATGCCATTTTTGAATTTTTAAAATCATTTTTGTAAAATAGTAGGTAGGCTGTCTGTAACAACTGTATAATGCCACTGAGACATCTAACAACTTAGTCTCTCCCGTGACCATGATTGCTGTAAAGCAATCGAAACGTCGGGAACCAAAAATCATAATAAATTCGCGAAATAATCCGAAAAGATAGTTTTATTTTGTAATCGTCTTATGTTGCTTGTATATAAAACTCAAATATTTAAGGAGTTACGAAGTTAAAGAGTGTTGTGTTTCGTAAAATATCACAACGCGATTAAAATGGCTATTTAATGTTATTGAGTAAAGTGCTTGATATGATATTTTTTTTAATAAGTAATAATGTCAGTAACTTAACAATATTTACCGCAACAATACGTACAATGTTTAGATAATTCAAAGAATAAGTCGATTATGAATATAAAATATAGATAAGGATGACAAACAAAGTACGTATCAGTTGAATGAATATCTATTGCAGATTTTTAGATGAATATCTAATGATATCGGGCGAAATTGAAATCGCTTATTTAAATTACATTTTTATAACATACTAGCAAAACCTGCAGCTTCGCTCGCGCTAAAACTACAACAAAAAAACTTTAAAAAGGTAGGTTTCATGCAAATTTTCATTCCTTATTTTATCTCCTTATGGGATGAATTTAAAAAAACGCTAAAACACGTATTTATTTAATTGTATTGAAGAGCATTAATACCAAGTTTCAAGAAATTCTGATCATAAATATTTTTTGGGTTGTGTTATAACTTATATTCCTGTGGGAATGAGATAATCTCCCGCGGTAAAAAGTATCCTATATGTTGACCCGGATATTCAGCTATCATCATACCAAATTTCATCAAAATCCCTCCAGTGGTTTTTCTGTGCTGCGGTAACAGATAGACAGACAGACAGACAAAAATTCTAAAAACTATAGATTCGGCCTCTGCATCGATAATATGTCTATTTCAATAAGATTTTCCAAAAAATATTTAAGGTATAGATTCGACTCAGTTACAATTTTATTATATGTATAGAAACAAATTGCTTATAGAGGTTAGCTTTAAGTGAGATTTTAAATAATGTCCTCTACAAACTCTATCAAGTTTAAACAGTTAAAGACTGCAAGAACAAAACAGTGAAGCAATAAGAGACCCGCCAACTTCGTGGTCTATATTGTATAGCCCAAGTGTGTGCAAAAACACAGGTACACACAGTATTTCTATCTCATAATATGTTAAAATACAAGGGCTTTACGTGCTCTACAAAATTCAGAGTTATCAGAACACTGACTTACCAAATCCTACTTGCTACTGAGAATTTCTTTATATTAAAAAAAAATAGACCAACGAGAAAGCGACCACTGATATTTTCGATATCCGATTATGAAAAATGTTTAACTTTCTGAGTGAAAGTTTTTGGCATAATGTTTTGTTCTATCTACTCAATATAGTACGAAGATAACTATATTATTTAATTTTAAAGGTCATCATAATTTGTCGTGATAAGGTCATGCCACGATAACTCACGTATGTGCCTAAACTAAATGAAAAATATACCTATCAGTGGATATTTCTAGACTGAGTCAGTTCAAATTTATAGAATCAATATTGATATAAGGACATTCATAAAATATGTTCAGTAAAATTTCGCCTTCTTCAACCCTTTCCTTGGTCTTCACCTCTCTGCGTCATATTTTCTGGAACCTTCCAAACAAATACAATCACAATACAGCTCGACGTGCACTACCCACTGTTTGCGAACGTATTGAATGAATTCTCCTTTACTCAAGTCGTCGGCGTTGTCGCCGCCGTCGTTTCAGCCGAAACATTATTTCACTTTCAATAAACAGGACGTCCTTATTTCATTGAGTCATTTTTTTGTATACCCGTGATTAATATAGTGATATAAAAAATATTAATCTATACAACAATCTTCTCTAGAAGATATCATAGATCAAGATTTGTGATTTTATTTTTAAATTTTTAATTCATATTTTTAACTAGCGGCTCATCCTTGCTTCGCTCCTGTGCGTACCTAGATGCGTTTTAAATAGATATAAATAGTTATTGCGAGTGTACCTTAAGAGAAAGATTTATACTATTGTAGATTTTTCTGTAAACCTTTTTAAGACCTACAATTGTCTAGTACATTATTTTGATGTATCTCTTAAGGCTTAGCCAGCATTAGCCATATAAATTTCTAAGGACGCGACGACTCGATAGAACCAGCTATTGTGTTTTCCGTGGGAATGAAAGATTTTCTTGTAGTAAAAGGTATCCTAAATGATCACCGGAGTAATGAGTTATCGCTACACAAAATTCTGTTATAATTGGTTCAGTACTTTTTGCGTTAAGCGCGCACACTTAAGCAGACAAACAAACAAAATTGTTAATAAGTAGTGTTTTGACGTTACAATCATTGTTTATAAAAAATATTACACGTACAGATTTCGTTAACTTACTGTTTTATTATATTATGTAAAGATATTTAATACTGATGAGAAAATGACTTATGTATTTATAACGTACCTATTTGTTGTAATAAAAATACTAATAAAATTATATTAGATAGGTATAAATTATTAATATATATATATATATTAAGATTAAGATTTTTATATTAAGATTTTTTTATAATATATATATATATATATATATATATATATATATATATATATATATATATATATATATATATATATATATATATATTATAAAAAAATCTTCGCTGCAATGAATTTGTTTGTTTGAGCTAGTCTCAGAAATGACTGTTTAAGACGTTTTATCTAAGAAGAAATACAAATGATTTACTATTTCCAAGCACGGTGCGAAGAGACCCTCATACATGCACCCTGTATTCAGATTGATGGGGTTTGATCCGTTAACATATAGAAAATCTGGAGTGTAGACCAAGCAGCCAACACCAGCAATCCATTTAAACACTTGTTCATGATACCACACGTTTCGGAAATTGCAATCTTTACCGGAATCCACAGGAATTGAATCTGGGGGTTCCTATAAAAATAAATTAGATTTTTAACCATCAATTTTAAATATGAATATTATGTGTTAAGAATCTTTAATAATATTAAATTAAATAAAAATCAAATTTTAAAAATTAAAAATTTAATTTTATTTTAAAATATTCCAAGTTATAGCTTATTGAGTTTAGGGTGAGAAAAACGATATACTTACGTCTATTTTTTTACATCATTTCTTACTCTTAGACTTTTTTAAACCAACAAAAATTAAAAGAAGTTACAAATCACCTCACAAATGTAGATATTGGGCCGTTCACATGTAAGCTGGTCGTTTGTATTAACCACGCGTGGGTTTCGCTGATATTGCTGCCACACGCTTAATTCATCTTTAGCCAGGTTGATGCCACCATCGAAGTAGCTCTGTCAAAAAAAAACAGTATAGTATATTATAATATTTCTACATTTTGTTACGTTCGGGATTACTCAACTAATACAGAATGTGTCTGTATAATAGTTTCATAGTTAGAAAAGTCGGTAAGTCACAAACACCGGAGAAAGATCAGGGTTAAATCGATGGGTATATGCATTTTCTGAAGCGCGGAAGTTTAACACTGTCAACGATCTAACTCCAGACTGCTAATTATAATTTTATAGAGACAAAATAAACTGGTTTACTTCGTGAGATCCGCGATTTTAAGCCAGATCTTTTTGACTTCATGTTCGTAGATATATTTATAGTTTTATCTACAATCGACCGACGAATTCGGAAGAAGATTAACTAGGAATAATTTCTATGACAGTTATATTTAAAATAGTAAAAGATAGGTATGTATGTCATATGAATGTCTAAACTCAGCACAAAATAGCAATGTTTTTAGGCTGTACCATTCATGTTATCCCTAAGGTGCTACCGGTGGCTACATTGTAATTGTATTCAGACTCATCAGTCATCACTCATGTAAGGGTCTCTAACCATTTGCATATATTACTTATTTCTTATGATTTAAAAGATCCTTTTAAATATTGGGGTTTTGTATAATTTAAAAAATCGAATCTTATTATAAGGTTTGGGTCTTTATCATTATTAGCCCCGTGACTCCTTTAAACGTTACTTGTTCTACCTATCTAATACCTAAGTCTTTGTTTGCTTAAAATGTTGACGTGAGGCTTAACGGCCTAATTGAAAAGGTATAAGCACATACATTATGACACAGTGGGTTATCTGTGAATGACACTGCCTTGTATGCAGGAGACCGTGAATTCAAATACAGTAGATGAAGAATTTTCTTATGGTTTACATAACTGTACGTCCATGAATGGTTCTGACCCACAATTTGGGATCGGACATTGGATACCCTTGATCTTCGCTCCACTTATCATGACTAGTTGAAAATAAGTAAATAACGATTAATGTAGATGGAAAATGCACAACAGAGAAATAAATGTATATCTGAGTTCTCTCTCTCATTTATTTTGACTTCTTCATAAATTGATTCCCTTACATTACCTGAGCTTTACAAACACTCCAAGTACAATGAATAACGACTAATATCTGGTACAGTTCGCACATCATTTATCACTTTTACGCAACGAGTCATAATTAAAATTACTCAAAAATATGGACCATTTTGAAAAAGTCACTACGCCGTAGTCCACAAACAAAAGAACGCGCACTCAATAGTTACAAAGAAACTGTCAGGCATTTCAGTTGTAAGAGAAACCATAATAGCCTTTGTCGATTGTCTTGAGCATTGAAATTATTTTTCTCGCATCTACAATTGTACTACAGCTGTTTACAAATTATCGACTACAATCTATTGTTATCTGATATTAAAATCCTGAAATACGCAGTGATTCGTAAATTAATATTTTATCAAGAATTCCACCAATAAATCAAATGGCTTCTTTAATTTTTCCTATTAATATTAAATAAAAATATTTTTTCGTATCAATTGAAACCAAATGTGTAATAATAAGAATAGTTTTATTTTAGAGTTGGTAATATTTCACAAAAATAATTAACTTACCTTAACATAATTAACATAATTACTTTAAAAAAAAAACTTACCATAATTAACTAGTAACTCCACTGTTAACTATATAGAGAGATTATCACTATAACTGTAATCCTACTACTACTTCTTCTTCTCGTGTCGAGCCATCGTGATGAAAGGATTAGCCAATCAGCGTTAATAAATTTCTGATTGCCCAGGGTGCGCCGAACGTATAGGTCGTACACCTCGCTCGGGGAGGCTCCTTTCGTGCACCCCGAGTACTACTAAATGATATTAATAATAATAATATATAAAGTATCGGTCTCCAAAATCGGAGATTAGCCGGAACAAACAGACATACAGTAGACAAAATTAAAAAAAAAATGTCGTTTTGGTATATGTACCGTGTATACATCCATATGCATTTAGTAAAAAGCGGTTATTTTAATACTCCAATTTTATTTATCTGTATAGGTACGGATACATATACCTTTTTACCTTTATTATACATACAGATATTGTTTTTAACAACGTTTTAAAATAGAATTTTTGTATGTAACCATTCTAAATTGACGAGACAGAGAAGTAAATTTTTGTACAGTAGATAGGCAACTTAATTTATTAACGACTAGAAAGAAACTGAAGGAAAATATCGCGGAGACATGTCTAAGCGGACCTAGCAAGTTTTCGAAAGACATGTGAAGTTCACCAAGCCGCACTTGGCTAGCGAGGTGGACTACGGCCTGATGTCCTTCGTATTGAAAGGAGGCCAGTGCTCAGCTCATACTCGCTTCTGGCTTTGTCCGCATGAATGGAAAGTGGTACCTGTCGCCTACCATAGCACCTTTACACGTTCATGCACTTAGGTTTTACATGACAAAAATGCAGAAACGAAGGGCCTTGTCTTTGTGAGGACTAATATAGTATGCCTCTTGTCTGTAATTGCGCTGGCTATCTTATCCTTCAAACCGAAACACAACAATGCGATCATTATTGCTCGGAGGGAGAAATAGATAAGGGGGTGGTACCCATCCAGTCGGACTCCTCAGGCTTGACAGAGTCCTACCAACGGTATAATCAAGATGTATCAAGAATATAGGTACCTCACCTACACTTTAATTTTAACTTTTTTGACTTTATGGGCATAAACTTTTTGCGTATATTTACCTTTAACTACAATAGATATTATATAACAGAAGTACTAAGTATTTTTCCCTATTGAAGCAAAACACGAGTGTTTATCTAATCTAAAATAGTGTTTAATTTAAAATTTCATATTCAACACGGCTACAACATTTAAATATGAAAAGTCTGAATATACTTAGTAGGTACCTACCTATTGCAAGTACTAAGGACACAAAACGATGCTATTCTTTTATAGTTTTTTTTGTTTCCTCGTAACTTCTTTTACAATTGAATGGAATATTACATATTTTGATATTCTCATTGATAAGTTTAACAATATTTTTAAGACGCTGCATTAGGAGTATTTTAAACGTGGATAGTAAATTATTCTACACGAGTAATAACAAGTATTTATTATATTACATTGTGTACCGAAATAAAAAGCACAATGTATGTATGATAATCTACACGATATTATCTATACCACAGATCATATACCTAATACTGTACTAGCACATGAGTAAAGAAAAGAAATTTCTTTACTCATCTGGTACTTGTATCTAGACTATTCTATACTTGCTAATATTATAGGCAGGCAGAGTTTGTTTGTTTGAACGTGCTAATCTCAGGAACTACTAATTCGAAAAAAAAACCCATTAGATAGACCGTTTATCAAAGAAAGCTATATCCTATAGGCTATACCTATATCATACGAGCGACTCACATTTGCTCCGTTCGGGTTCGTCTCTAGCTGTACGTTTTATAGGTTAACATACTTAGATTTCTCAGAAATTAGATATTTTCATGCTCTAAAAAGTATCCTAAATGTTGATCCGGGCAACCAGCTATCACCAAACTTCTCATCAAAATCCGTCCAGTGGTTTTATCGTGATGCATTCTCAGACAGACACACAAAAATCTGAAAGCTATAGATTCGGTCTCTGTATCGATAATACTGACTACTTGAATAAGATTTTCCAAAAAATATTTAATGTACAGATTTCACTCAGAATTTTATAATATATATAGATAATATATACTTATATAGTCTATCTATTCCATACTAACCGTTAAATCGTACCTAGGGAAGAACTCGAGCGAAGCGAGGATGAGTCGCTAGTATTAACATAAAAGAGCGCTATATTATTTTTTTGTTTTATATATTATTTAAACGCTCAATAACGAAATTTTCCGTTAAGGAAATGAATAAAGAAAAAATATAATCGAGAATACAGTAGGTATTCCAAAAAAAAACTTCAGTAATAGAGATTCTGAATTGGACAATGCTAGTGCGGCACGACAAAAAAAAAATATCGAAATAAATGCTTTTAACGCAAATGATAAATATTATAGATTTACTAAGAAGATAGAAATAAGTTAAACGATAAGTTTAGACACGTGTCCGATAATAAATAACTGTTTCGACCTTTCAAATCATTGCGAGACTTACTTCAGGCTAATAGTTGATAATAATGTAATTTAACCATTTCTTCATAATACGCAATGACTTGGAAATTTATTGGACTTCCACATTTTTTGCCACGTGAATAAACTTTCATTACGCAAACGAATGATTTAATACAATCGGTATACTTAGTATAATTCATATTTACTAGTTAAGTATAGCAAATGAGTTTAGAAGGGTATACTCGTAGCTATTGGCGAACACCACTGCCACCATCCCGGCATTATCATCTGATAAGCCTGTGCCCCCTGATAATATTATCGTCTGAATTTACTTGGAAAATATCATGAACTGTGAAATTGGAAGTAAGATAAATTGACATACTAGATACTTTAAGTTACTATACTTTTAACTACAAATAAAAAATATCAAGCAATTGTTAGATAAATAATTTATGGATTTGCAGAAAGCTCTGGCCGTAAAACCACCCACCTCCACCGCCACCCGCCACCAATATTAAAATTATAGACGGAGATTTATTTTGTTTACAAGTTTCTGTAGCCCACGTTGAGCAAAAGGTTTTATTAATTTAATAAACTTTATTTAATATTTTCTTTTAAGTATTGTTTAAATAACTATAAAAATTTGTGTGTGTACTTTATATACGCACTTAAGAAGTTGTACTTCTTTGGCGTAACAAAACAAAAAACAAAAAGATTTCATCCCGTATGTCAAAACTCTCTGTTTATAAAAGGAATGCAGCTAACTTCATCATGTCGCTTTTTGGCTGTCGGTGTGCGCGCGCATCGCAAAAATGTTACTCTCATATTTTTTTCCAAACGTGCCAGAAGAAATATAACTTCAATAATATGATTGTCAAATTTTAAAAAATCAATTTGTATACGAACTGTAAATATTCTAAGGGGTAATTTGATTATTCATTTCTAAGCTATTAGCCATATAAAGATAACACGATGCTCATTTTCACGTGATAACGCAAAAAGCATGCATCATGCGTGAAAGTATGACTAGTAAATATGAAAGTTGATTTGGATATGTTAATTAATCAATACTGGTATACTTAAAACTCCTAAGTTTTGCAACAACCACTACGTTAAATACCTACTGAATTACTTCCGACATCCTGTTAACCATCCATTAATTCAGATTTATCCTTATGCCTATTTTCATACATTTCAAAACAGTTCAATACATTTATCTTCCTTGTTTTTCAACAGATTTTTTTTTGTTTAGTAGCTGTTGGCGAGCTTCTTTCAAATGCTTTTTTTATAACACTATAAAAAAAAACATTTGAAAACAGTCAGTTTTTTCATAGATAGGTAAATTCTATTCATGTATGTTTTCTTCAAGTTTTGATAATGATTATGGTTGTATATCGACCATTGGGCGAACTATGTCTATATTAATAGGATAAGAGAATTGTTACCAAGCAAATATCTATCTATACTATAATAAAACTGTAGAGGTCGAATGTCTGTACATAAAAAAAAATGCTTAAAACCGAGTCAGGGGGGTGTAAGAAGAGCAATAGAACAAATCCTGATTTTTTTCAATTTTTCTGTTTCTCTGTCTGTTTGTTTGTTTGTCTGTTTGTACGGACTAATCTCTGAAGCTGCTGGACCGATTTAAATGAAATTTGGCATGGTGGTACCTTATATCCCCGGTTAACATTTAGGATACTTTTTATTCCGGAAAATAAAAGAGTTCCCGTGGGATAGTTAAAAAACTGTAGTAACTTATACAGCTTTGTACACAAAAACTAACGATTGGATTTTTATATTAGTAATGTAATAAATAAACAATTAAAACACACTAACAACATAACTAGGGGCTCTGCAATCGAATAAACAAAGCAATGTTGTGAAGTGAAACTGTGACCCCTGATATTGTTAATAGCATGTTAGAGACTTTTATAAGTTTTTTGAACGATATAATTTATTTAACCACTAGCGACTTACCCTAATGCTTCGCTCGGGTGCGTCCTTAAGTACGCTAATTTTGTTCATAATTTCAAGGGTTTTCAATTTTTCGCGCGGGACCTTAATTATTTTTCCAAAATAAAGGAAGCCTATGTTATTCCTTATCTATCTGCCAGTGAAAATGCCGTCAAAATCGGTCCAACTGTTTCGGAGGTTAACCGAAACAGACAGACAGACAAACAAAAACTTTAAAAATTGTTTTCCTCTTTTGGGACGCTTGGAAAAAAATATGAGAGTTAAAATTTTTACGATGCGCGCGCACACCGACAGCCAAAAAGCGACATGATGAAGTTAGCTGATAATTGTTGTTGCCATAGCAACTGTTGTTATTGTGTGACAAATCTATACATATAATAAAATTGTAGCTAAGCCAAATCTATACCTTAAATATTTTTTGGAAAATCTTATTGAAATAGACGTTTTATCGATACAGAGTCCGAATTTATAGTTTTTAGAATTTTTGTCTGTCTGTCTGTCTGTTACCGCATCACAGAAAAACCACTGGAGGGATGAAATTTGGTATGATGATAGCTGGTTATCCGGGTCAACATATAGGATACTTTTTACCACGGGAAAATATCTCATTTCTGAGAAAAAATACAAAAACTGGTTGGAACAAAACCACAATGATACTATCTGTAAACAGTATAGTTAACTTACTAAATATGGTACAAACTATTAAAAATATCTTATCTTGAAAATCAAATTATCAATTGCGCTGTTTTATTCATTAAAATAGTCATTTTAATTAATATACATTTATGTGTTATTTAGATACTCGATAATAGATGTCACCATGTGTTTTTAAAATACGTAGTTATAATTCCAAAAAAAAAGAAAGTACAGATATGACCTTTCTATGATTTTATTAGAATTACTAATGAATTACCCGCCGCCCCGCCCGTGTTCAAATTATCAGTAAAGCAAACTTTTTGGATTTATAAATTAGTAACTATACATATAATAGAATTATAACTAGCCAAATTCGTAAATTCAATATTTTTCGGAAAATCTTATTGAAATATTCATTATTAGCAATATAGAGGCCGAATCTATCGTTTTTTAGAATTCTTGTCTGTCTGTATGTGATCGCATCGCAGAAAAATGGTGATAGCTGGTTATCCGGGTCAATATATAGGATACTTTTTATCGCAGGAAAATATCTCATTTCTGAGAAAAGATACAACAACTGGTTAAAATAAAAGCACGATGATACTATTAACATTTTAGCAAGGTAACTTACTTATAATATATGTTAAAACTATTAAAAAAAAGCTTATCTTAAAAAAATATCAATAGCGCTATTTTATTCATTAAAATAGTTATTTTAATGAAAATTTATTTATATGTTATTTAGATATTTAACAATAGATGTCGCCATGCGTTTTTATAATACGTAGTTTTAATCCAAAAAAAAAATGTACAGAAATGACCTTTCTATGACTTTATTACAATTACTACTAAATTACCCGCGGTCCCGCCCGTGTTCAATACTTCAATAAAACATATTTTTTTTGGCTTTATAAATCTATACATAAATAGTAAAATTCTAATTAAGCTGAATCTGTACATTCAATATTTTTTAGAAAATCTTATTGAAATAAACATTATTATCGATGCAGAGGCCGAATCTATAGTTTTTAGAATTTTTGTCTGTCTGTCTGTCTGTTACCGTATAACAGAAAAACCACTGGAGGGATTTTGATGAAATTTGGTATGATGATAGCTGGATATCCAGGTCAACATATAGGATACTTTTTACCGCGGGAGATTATCTCGGATAAGGAGATAAAATAAGGGATGAAAATTTGTATGAAACCTACCTTTTTAAAGTTTTTTTGTTGTAGTTTTAGCGCGAGCGAAGCCAAGGGTTTTGCTAGTGATATATAAAATTATATTCTTTCCTTAAATGATATTCTATAAATATATGATTGTAATATGCCTTATTTAATTATTTTATTAATTTATCGTTCCTTTTACAAACAGCGAGTTGTGACATACGGGATGAAATCTTTAGCTATTTCTGTTTTGTTACACCAAATAACGTCATACGTGCGCATATAAGTACACATACACGTTTTTTTTCTGATAAGTACCATTTATACATTCATATGCATTTGGTAAAAACCTTTCATTTGATAAGCAGACACTTTAATTTTATTTATTTGTATAGATTACTTACTACCTGTACATATATTGAAAGCTTGTTATTGCTTAAGTTTATTTTCTCCAGTAATATAATGTCGGTAAATATTTTCATTTCTTTATCTAGTATTTTATGATATGATATCTATTATTATAATAATTATAATTAATAACAATAACTATAATATCGCTTATGTATAATGTTGTTTTCAGTCTCTCTAAGATTACATAACACGTATGTTGTGACGTCAGAATTTTGCTCAAAATAATCTAAGCCTAAACTAACATTAAAACTATTCCTTATATATAAAATGTTATCGGTCTTCAGTGTGAATATTTCTTTTTTAAGCCGATCAATTCTCAATCTCTACCCCTACAGTGTCTTCTCCATTCTAGACGACATTGGCGAAGTAAATTGTGTCCAAATGGCACGCCTTTAAGCCACAGAACAAAGATAAAATGTTAAAATAATATAAAAACTTTAAACGTTTATTGATCCCGTGTGTGTAGTTCACAACTACTAAATATAACAGCAAAAGTTATATTTTTAAATCGATTCGACCCTTTACAATAAATCTTAACGTTAAGGTTTCACAAAACATGGATATTCTAAGAGAAAGACAGATAAAAAAGTAATACGATCAATTTGATTTTATTATAAAACTAGCGACTCACCCTCACTCCGCTCGGGTTCATCCCTACTTACGATTTTAACTGTTTGTATAGACATTTAAATAAAACTATCTTTTCGGATTTTTTCGCGGAATTATTTTGATTTTTGGTTCCCGACTTTTCGATTGCTTTACAGCAATCATGGTAACGGGAGAGCTACTAAGGTGTTAGATGTCTCAAAAGCATTATATAAGTAGCTGTTACAGACAGCCTACCCACAAAATAACAAAAATGAATTCAAAATTTTGAAAATTGGCACGAAAGTACCTTACAATATTTGTTAATTTTAATTTTAAACATTTTAATAATTCTTATTATTTTATACTTGAAATATGGAATATTATTTATATAATTTTAGCTATTATTATTATAATTATTACAATTTTTTTAGAAAACTAAACCAACTTTTTCTGTACCTAGGTACAAACTATCGCGTACGGCGTAATGAGTACCACCTAGTTTTTGAAGTCGGTCAAAAAGTATTCCAAATCAAAACATAATATGTTATGTAATTAACATAAGAGTTTTAAGTATACCAAATGAATGATATAATATTTATTTGCATTTACTACATGACCCACAGAGATTTTTTTAATATAATTTACTCGGCGGTAGGTACAGTTTCTGAGGTGCATTCGCAACTTCATGTTTAATGACAAATAAACATAATATAAAGCTTTTGCTATCTTCATTTATTGGTAATTAACAAAAATTTATCATAAATTGAAACGATAAAAACGAAACGCGTATAAAAATGATAGTCATTTAGTAGTCAACTAGATAACCTATAACTTTTAGAGATAATTTACTGGTTAACGCTAGTGTTGTTTATCAGTTTTTAATTCATGTACCCCACAAATATGCATTTTTTGAAGATTCAATTTAAAAAATAGTAAATTTTATCTAATCAATATTTTATTTCTGTGTAAAAAGTAAAAACGGGGAGAAATATGTACAGTGTACACCTTGTCGTGGTGGGAAGCTGGCGGCAAAATTTTACAATAAATATTGTGTACCAACATGAAATGGAGAGAATTAATAATTTGTCACAAAAATCACTACCAGCACATTCATGCCGCCCCCTATTTAAGCTACTGGGTTAATATTACCAAAGACTTTTTAGTTATGAAATATAACGGTATGAAAAAATAAAACTTAACAAAGAAAAACTATTTTTATTACTATCTTAGTAAATTGTAGGATCTCATAGCCAAATGGCTCAAACGAAATCTCTAAAATTTTGACATCATCATCATCCTTCGTCCATTTGATTTTACTCGAAGTTCAGCCATTTTACTCGAAGACGAAATAATATCGAATTTAAAAAAAAAAGGTTCCGCCCTGGGTGATTTTCCATACATGCAAAACACGTGCAAAAGGTGCAAAAAGGTGTTTTATTACAAACAGTTATATTTATTCGTACCAAAAAATGCAACCCATACACATACTCTCATCATACCAATCTTGGCACCTGCCCGGTGTGATAAGAAGTACACGGTAATTACAATTATTATTTCATCATATATGCGTGTAATATACGATGTTGCTAGAGGCGGCACGTTTAATTTATAGCACAATATTTATATTAATTAAAGACTGAAAAATTAATTATAACAAAAAGCAAATATTTTGTATCATTCGCATTTACTTTGTTAGTATAAGTCAGTATAAAATTGAAAATATATATTTTTGAAAATATCCTGTGTTCGAGTTCAAGTTTGGGCCAAGTATAATCATTGGGGTTTTCTGTCAAGAAATTCACAGTAACATCCCAGAGTTGCGAAGTTGACGATGCTTCACCACACCTCAAAGAACGCCTCAGAGAGAATGTTTTTTTAAAGAGTATGCGAACACCACATATTCTTTTTCCGTGTCTTTACTAGAGATTTGGTTTTAATTTGTCGCGATTTCTTTTTTGTTTCAAAAAGTTCAAATTAAAATAAATTCTAGCTAGATGAGCCCATTGTCGCAACTTTTCGAAGCATTGAGAGCAGTTGTGCTACAAGTTGGTAATACGCTCTCAGATTTTCTTTGTGTGGAATGCTGGCATTTTTGGTATAGAATGCCAGCGGGAGATCTCCTCTTTTTCCTCTGGTCATCTTGGTGTAAGGTTATAACATTATTGGTGAAGGTTGCCAGCTTCCGGATTGGTTTATTCGACTACCTATGCTGGCCCGTTTCGTATAGAATATCAACGTTCTGATTAGCTCTTCGTCTCTCTGCGTGATTGCATTCTTTAAGCATTGTAGTATATTATAGCCCCATTTTAGGGGTCCGGTTCTTCCTTCTTCCAACTTCTCTAGTAGCACGAGACCGTGCTTCATACTATAGGACGCCATGGGATTGGCGGGGTTGCTCCATGGTTTCTTGCGTCTAATGTATTCTGATGTTGTGTTCGGTTAATGTATTCTAATGTGACAGATAGCGACTTTTTCTTCCTCAAGAATACTTTCAGCAAACTCTTGTTTCCAAGTTCGAAAGCTTGTCTGATATTTTACATGTTGCAAGGAGCATTTTCCCAGTTTCTATCACAATCGCTATATATTAGCGTTTTGCATGTGGTATCTGGATTATTTGGCTGGTGGGAGGGTTGGTGTAATGACCTGTCCCATGTCGGCTCTTATCTTATTTGTCTTGCTTGTAGTTTTCGCTTTTGGCTTCAGCAGGCTAAGCGTGATTGGGGCGGTTTGTTGCTTTGTTCACGTACCGCTTCGTAAGCCTGCTATGATTGCCATGGCAGGCATCTTCTGTTATAGGCATTCTGCACCATTTTTATTATCCGTATTAGTCCATTGTCACTAGGATATGCAGTAATGTTTCGGGGGATATCCTCCGGACATAAGTTTAGCAGACTGCCGATAGTATAAGCTGGTGTAAATTACTTTCGTGTACGGCAGTCCGTTACGATGAATGAATTATATATTAATGGTAAATGTTCGATCTAATTCTTTAATTTCTATCCACAATCTTTGCAAGATACCGTTGGTCTAGTTTAACCTTTTCACTATTCCATCTGACTGCAGATAATATGGCATAGTTCAAGTCTATTGCACTCTCATATTATAATCTTACAAACTGCTTGAAGCACATGTGATTCAAAGTTTCTTCTTTGATCGCTGTCATTTAATTACCAACTGTAGCATTATAGATTTTATCTTATTTTGCGCCATTAAACACTTCTTGATTATAATAATAGCATTATAACAATAGCGGAATAGCAAAAGTATTGGGCCTTTTTGTTAAATAAACCATTGCCAGAGTTATTAGTCGGGAATGGTCCCGTTATATTAGCCTTAATATTATTGATAATTGCCCAAAGAAGAGGGCGGCGAATTTGACTTTCGCCCTGGGCGGCATAAGTGCACGCTATGCCACTGCCGGGAGGTATACCTTGCAGGTTACCCCTGTACATCTCTAATATTAGGTAAAATGCACCATAAAAGCAACCCCTTCGTTAATAAAATGGAAAGATTTCCTTTAGTTTTAATGGGTCGTATTAGCTTTTCTAGCCGATGACTCTTTTTATAACCTCCTGAATCTAAGCAGGCGTAAATGCATTTATCATCGTTTAAGAAAGATTTGGTTGGAAATTTTAAAAAAATTAGGTCCCACTAACAGTATTACCGCGTCCAACTTTAGCTAAACCATATTATGGTTCTTAAACCATACAAGTGAGTGAGTTATTACGCTATATGGAAATCAATTAAGCCATTTAGAAGGAAAAGAAATACGAATATACGCACAAGCTAATTTTATATACAAAGATGACGTATTTTTAAATTAACTTAGTCTATCAATCACGTGCTCATGATGATCTTTGACCATAGATTGCAAGTAGTGATCTTATTGTTAGAGAGCGAATCAATATATCTACATTACTAACGAATAACGAGTGGCCTTGGTTCCCTTGTATCCTTACACCGAGCATTCTGGAGTGTATTTATAATCTGCAGGATACACTTGGTGACTTGATGAACACTTCAAAACAAACTTTATAGTTTATGGCGTCTCGGATGTTAGCTTCAAACGCAGGTCATGGCAGTCAATTCTTAACCGATGAACAGGTTGTATGTTTATCCGGCATTTCTGTTAATTCAACGTCGTCAAAAGTGCGTTCTGCTACTATATATGATCTATGGTTCTGCGTATAGACGCACACGCATATACGACAAAGATATTAAGTTTGGTTTGAACTTTGTCGAGATAAAAAGTAAACCACGTCACTCTCGGGTCTATAAACATCTCTATGTGATAAATCACGTCGACTTGATTGCGTAAATGAATGACAAACAAAAACACTTTCGCATTTATAACAAAATCGACTTCCAAGCACTACAAATTAAAAAATAACTAAACGGGGGGTTTCACTTAGAATACATACAAGTCAAAGCACACCGACTTCAAAAATATCTGATTAGGTATCTATTGTAAATAAAAACCTCCGTTTAGTTATTTTTTACTTTTTAGTGCCAGGAAGTCGCTAGTTTTTTTTAAGCTTTTATTTTTCCTTTTTTAGTGTAGGCGTTATAAGTTATAAGCAGATAATTTGTAAGAAGAATTTTTTTTTTAATATCATATTCGATTAAGCCATTTATTAAAAAATAATTTATTGTTGATTGTTTTTAAACCGCTCGACCGATTTCGATAAAATTTAAATGGGACCACCTGGGAAGTATACCCTTGTCGCTTTGAAACAAAAAAGAATTTTCTAAATCGGATCACGCGAGTAATCGGTGAACATACATAAAAAAAAAAGATTCTGACGAATTGAGCTTCTCCCCTTTTTTGAAGTCGGTTAAAAAAACTAGTGGCTTACCCTCTCAAGCCTCAGGTGCGCTTCTGTAAGAGACGACTCACATAATTCACTCCGATATATTATATTTGCAAAATGATAATAAATTCCTAGATAATCCCTCTTTCTTTAGTGAAAACCCTATAAAAATCTGTATAGCTCCCAAATATTATGTAGTTTTGAAGGTTATCCCGAACAAACACAAACTCAATTTTAATTTATAATAGGCAGTGAAATAAAGATTTAATTAAAAGGAAGTATTTTTTTTTATTAAATTTTGATTTACAACTTTTCAAATATAAAATTCGTAATCTTTTTAATATAAAAAAAAAACGATGAAAGGCAACTAATAAATCGTCAAAAATACAAGCAGTAATTTTATTTGTTGAATCTATCCGAGTAGAATTACTCTCGAATTTTATCCTGATAACATTTTCAATTAATACTTATTTAAAATTTTTGCCTAAAATGAAAATGATGCCTCACGATGTTTTCTCTTTCGTCATAAGACAAATGGTAATCACTAATCATGTTGGAAATGATTTGCACGTTGCATGTTAGATTTGAAGCCGCTTCACTCGGTTTCCCTAAAGATCGCGTTACCGCTGGGCTACCCCTGCCTTAAAATAAGAATAGACGGCCGATGGGGTGGTTTTTATATAAACATGCTTCGGAAGGGGAAACGGAATTAAATTATCAACATCATAATTTGTAATCGAAATGAAGTGTATGAGAAGTGTTACGAAAACATTAATTTTGATAGTCTTATGACATCAACGACAAATTTTTAATAACAGAATAACAAGGCTATTTCAAGTTGAAAGTTTATCAATATTTGTAGAAAATGATAATCTATACATATAATAAATTTGTGGAGATCGAATGTCTGTACATAGAAAAAAAATGCTATAAACCGAGTCAGGGGGATATAAGAAGAAAAATACTTAGAATAAATCCAGATTTTTTTCATTTTTTTTTGTTTCTCTGTCTGTTTGTGTTTGTACGGGCGTATGTAATTTCCGAAACTGTTGGACCGATTTAAATGAAATGTTGTATGGTGGTACTTTATATCCCCGGTCAACATTTTAGATACTTTTTAACCGTGGGGTAGTTAAAACACTATACTAACTTATACAGCTTAGTACATAAAAACTACTGATTGGATTTTAATGAAACTTTACAATAATATAGTTCATACATCAGAATAACAAATAGGTTACTTTTTATCCCGGAAAAATGTACGTTTACGACGGATAGATTTGTTTTTGTTTGTCTAGAGGCGAAACCGAGCGAAGCGAGGGTGAGCGGTTAGTTCATATTTAATATTTATGATACTAACATTTTTTATTGAAATTCCTAATATGGTTACAATCAGAAATCGTCATCGTGTTTCAATTAGTCACGTATTACGCAACGAAGAATTAGTACAGTTTGCTACGTTGTTAGGTAGGTATAGTAAGTAATGATTAAAATATGCAACTAGTATATAGTTTTAGAAAACCAAATTACGATAATGATAAGAATACAAACCTATTATGACTTTTTTAACACAAAAAATTCTTCACATCATGTCCTTAAAGGTTGAAATTGATTATTTTTACATTTTTCATGGAATTAAATCATTTCTTTTCTTAATTTGAACATGCGGTATAATCAGTAAAAAATAAAATATAACAAAATTGATTTAATAAAAAAAAAACTAAGTAAATTGACGATGTTATCGCGTAAGATTCAAAATTGAAATAAAACTTTGAATTGAAAATTATTTAAAATTGTTCACCTTTCTACCTGTTACCACAAGTCCCATCATAGACGGATAAATTATAAAATAATTAACTTATAAAGATTTTACTGTATTCAGCCCTTTTTAACGTCCCACTGCTGGGCACGGGCCTCCCTTCAGTACGAGGGGAATCAGGCCATAGTCCACCACGCTGGCCAAGTGCGGGTTGGCGGACTTTACATGTCTTTCGAAAACTTGTTAAGTTCTCTCAGACATGCAGGTTTCCTCACGATGTTTTCCTTCACCGAAATTCACGATTCAAGATTTTACTACAACTATAAAATGTCAATTATTAATATTCAATTATATTAATATCAATTATTAATGTATACATTAATACCCGGGATAAGATATAACAAAATATAATAAATGGTTAAAACAAAAAAAATGGTGTCATAGGTACTTTTAAAAAACCATCATACTCACTACATTTAATGTAATGCTCGAGCAAACAGAAATGTTAATTTTATTTTATTACCAAATTATAATTTTCAAGAATTGAAATAAAGAAAATTTATTGCAAAAAAGAATAATTTATTATTATATTAATATTCACTTTAAAATATAATTCAATGGGTGAACATATCGGACTTATTTAACCAGATCACTAGTTACTGTCACGACACATATTGCAAATATTTTGTTATTGTTTTCAAATATTTAAGTAAAACATATTATTACTATCTGAGGACTATAATAATAATCTTTGAACTCTCGTCAAAGTTTGAACTTTTTATAGTTTAAGAGGTACTTTAATATTTTAAAATCTTTACTGGCCTAGTATACCTACGTCGTATGGTAGGTATACGTTGCTCTATTCAGTGCGAATATAGTAAAAAAGTTATTAATTACTCGATCACAGCGTCACTTAAAGATTTTTTTAATCAGTTTTACTTATTTTGGTCCATAAATATAGATTTTTTAATAAATTAATTACAACACCACCTATCCTAACATGCCAGAGCTATTAGATATTCATAAAATACAAAGTGACATATACGTACACTAATATAATCACTTTAATTACTTATTGTGTTCAGAATAGTACGTATCGTTTTATCCCGTATAACTAATTCATCAAACGTTGGTTATATAATATTCTAAATCTACAACTAAAAATTACCACGAATGTTTTGTAATTTTTTAATTATATAAATTTACAAATTTTTAACCACGTAAAAAATACTAAACCATACGTACCTACGGCTCCTAGCCTATGTCATCATAATAATGATCTGCATATTTATACTCTAATTAATCTTTTAAGTTAATACGTTGCATGTTTCAACATCAGTTAGTAAGCAGTTTTCAAAGCGTTCACATGACTATTTTAAGTAGTGTTCATAATATTACACCATTTTAAGAAGAATTTCGAAATATATCGTTGCAAAAATAAGGTAATTTTGATAAAAACGAATAAACAATAATTTTTAAAACTAAATTTAAAAATTAAAGCTAAATAAAACTTTATGTATTTTTTTTAAATTTAACCACTTTTTAATACACACAATAATTGATGCATTTAGTAAAAATTAAATTTATAATGGACAATAATTTTATCTAATTTTATATTGATTTAAAGTACGCGGGTATTTAGTTCATAATATCTACCCATAGAGAAGTGATAATTTTTTTTAGGTTAGAACAGAATCAAAACAAAATATTGTGGCCAATAGCGAGCTGCTTGCAGCCTTGTAGTGTCACTGAAGACACAATTTGATTGGACAATAAACGGAGCTCAATAGCGCCGTACCGACCTTATAAATAAGAGTGATAACTTGCGCCGGGTCTCTTTTCCACAGTATTAATTCGAGGGGACATTGTCGTGTTATTTTTGTGAGCTAACTCTAAATTCAGAATGCCGGAAACCTCAAAAATGAATGGATATGCTAAAACAAATGGCCACAGTTATGACATGGAGGATGGATCTGTGTTTCTATTTACATCTGAATCTGTCGGCGAGGGTCATCCAGGTTAGTTTTTCACAGGAATGGTCTCATTTATGAAAGATGGCCGCTTCTAACATGTGCGCAGATATTGCATCAATACAAAATGTTTGTTTTTGTCCATATGATATATCGCCTCAAGAAATTCCGAGTTATTCTTGTAAAGAACACAATATCATCATGTGCTTTTTATTGTAATGCAAATCATATGTAAAGTTACATCATTATCCGAAGAATAGTGGTCAATCATGAGTGATATTCGTTAAACACGTGGTTTGATATATTTAATTGAAAATAATCATGTTCTTAGTGTTTCAAATAAACCCTAGTGAATGATATATTAAAAATCAACGTGTATTCCAGATAAAATGTGTGATCAAATAAGCGATGCTATCCTTGACGCGCATTTGAAACAAGATCCCGATGCAAAAGTAGCATGCGGTGAGTACAGTATATTTTCATGAATTATAACAGTGTTCGTAATTTGCTTTTAATTCATATTTAATATATATTTGCTTGCAGAAACCGTTACAAAGACAGGAATGATCCTGTTGTGCGGTGAAATAACGTCAAAAGCAAATGTTGACTATCAAAAAGTAGTTAGAGAAACAGTGGAACACATCGGTTATGATGATTCCTCAAAAGGTAAGCAGTAAGCTAGAATCTAAACAAAACATTAAAGCACTATATTGGCTATTAGCCAAGTTCTAAGAATTAGCAATGTTCAAAATTTCTATGTGACCTCCATGTATAAGAACAGTTGTAAATAATTATTTCGTACATGCTAGGTTTTGATTGGCGTACACTAAATTTATTATTGGCTATTGAAGAACAAAGTCCAAATATTGCTAAAGGCGTGTATCTGGACAAAGAGGAAATTGATATTGGCGCTGGAGATCAGGTATTGATTCAAATTGTGAATTGCACAATATTATTGGGCCTACAATTGGATGGGTAAAAATTGCATGTCAGATAATGGGAGAACATCTGGAGTATTTGGAATTGTTCAGCAATGTCTATTTCCCCATAGGATACATGGTTAAAATTGATTTAATACTGCAAAATTTGCTAGTATATCATATTATAAATATGATATTATCAAATATTTCATCATGTATCCTATTATTCATAAAATATCATGTAGCATATTTAATCATCACTATGCATGTTGGGGCAGGCTTTGATTACAAGACATGCAGCGTGATGCTTGCCCTGGACCAGCAATCGCCGAACATTGCAGCGGGTGTGCATGAGAATAGAAATGAAGATGAAGTTGGAGCTGGTGATCAGGTAATCATCATATAGTGAGAGGATATCAGCAAAGAAAATAACAATCTCACACTTATTTAGTGATCAATTCTATGTATTCAGCCCCTTTTTAACATCCCACTGCTGGGCAAGGGTCTCTTCAATATGAAGGGAATCAGGCCATATTCCATCATGCTGGCCAAGTGCAGGTTGGTGGACTTCATATGTCATTTGAAAACTTGCTAGCTTCTCTCAAATATGTAGGTTTCTTTATGATGATTTCCTTCACTGTAAGGCAAGCGGTAATCATGTTGAAAATTATTTGTTTATGTAAATATCAAAGGTGCGAGATCGGGATTTGAACCCGTTTCACTCGGTTTCCCTAGTGAGCGCGTTACCACTGGGCTACCACTACCCTATCAATTCTATACTAGTGGCTCACCCTCGCTTCACTAGAGTTCGCCTCTAGGAAAACAAAAACCTATTCCACAGGAACTGTACATTTTTCCGGGATTAAAAGTAGGCTAGATGTTATTCCAGACTATAATCTATCTCTGTGCCAAATTTCATCCAGATCTGTTCAGCCGTTCTGGTGTGAAAGTGTAACAAATATCTATACATATTCACAAACTTTCACATTTATAATATTAATACGGATTCTATATTAGTCATAATCTTATTTTAAAAAGATAAACTATTATAAATCAATATTCACAGTAATTTAGGGCATGATAATAATTTAAGTTCTGAAAATTGTCTGATATTGATTAGGAATCAACATCTGGAAATATGATTCACTATGTTAGTTTTTTATCATATTATCAAGATGTTGTGAAATACAAAAAATAAGTAATAATTGGTTTTCTTTAGGAATGTGTCTCAGTCCAATGCATGAATATTTAAATTTGGATTTTATTATTGTGATGCAATTTAATGCATTCAATTATTGAATAACAAACTACTATATTTTCATTCATCTGCATGAATGGGTTTTCCCCATTAACAATATTTTTTTCCTAGTTTAGCATAAATTATTATTGTATCATTCTTAGAATCAGTTATAATAATTCTGATTATTTAATTAATAATTAAATAAAAAAAAAATCATAATCTATATTATAATATACATATTTAACCGACTTCCATATATATTCTATCTTATATATATATATATATATATATATATATATATATATATATATATATATATATAAAATAAAAAGAATTTTTGAAATCAGATTAGCAGTTCCCGAGATTAGCACATTCGAACAAACTCTGCCTCTTTATAATATGAAAATTTAAAGAACAAGAAAAAAGAGCTATATATATATATATATTCATTCTGTATATTTCATAGTAACTGTTAAAATTTTCTTCTTGTGCTCTTTTTTCTTGTTCTTTAAATTTTCATATTATAAAGAGGCAGAGTTTGTTCGAATGTGCTAATCTCGGGAACTGCTAATCTGATTTCAAAAATTCTTTTTTCAATAGCTAACCTGTTTATTGAAGAATATATATATATATATATATATATATATATATTCATTCTGTATATTTCATACTAACTGTTAAAATGTAGGTATATATAAATATTTCAGCTTTACTTCTCAATAGTTATACAAAATATTTTAACTGAAGATTTTTATATAGGGTTTGATGTTTGGTTATGCGACCGATGAAACAGAAGAATGCATGCCCCTCACTGTGGTACTTGCACACAGACTAAATCAAAAGATCGCAGAACTTAGACGTAATGGCGAGTTTTGGTGGGCACGACCTGACTCCAAAACACAGGTGTGTATGAAACATTTGCCATTGCAAATTTTGTACACTTATAGGATATCACCTACCACATATCATTGAGACAATTTTGTCGACATAATTGAAACAAACAAGCCTTGAGGCTGTCCAATTATCTATGTTTGTGTAGTCACAGATTTGGCTCAATTTAATTATTTTTTTATAATATGTAAACCATAATTCTGTTATTCATTTCTAAATGAAAACACTGATAAATTAATGTTGCTATCATGTTATGATTTTAGATTTGTTTTTTTTTATATATATATTATATTATATTCCTGTGTAAGTGCTAACTGTGCTAATGAAAGAACTTTAATTACTATAATTATAATTAATCAAAATGGTACAGTAACAACCAAAAAGTTATACAGAAAAAAAAATTATACAGAATCAACTTTGATACACTCAGCTCCTTTCTTGTTTGAAGTTGATAAAAAAATACAATTTTCTATATACATATATTGTATCTTCTTCTTCTTAGTCGTTCGCTCTTGGCAGAGTGGTCGTGGTTGACGACGATGAATTTTCTTTATCTAATGTAGCTCCTGTAATGTGCCTCCATTTATGACGGTCTTCGGCGTCTCGGGAGCACTGGACTATGGATTTTTGTGTTACGATATATTGTATAGAACTACAATAAAACGTTAATTTTCACAGGTGACTTGCGAATACATATTTGCCGGCGGCGCCACGGTCCCACAGAGAGTGCACACTGTCGTCGTCTCTCTGCAACACTCTGAGAAGGTACCAAACGATTGTATTGAGCAAATTATTATTATACTAGCGACTCACCCTCGCTTCGCTCGGGTTCGTTCCTAGGTACATTTTAATTTTTTTGAGCGAAACCCTAATTCTTTTTCTAAAATAGTATCTATCTAAAAAGTAGTTTATGTTAGTTACTCCTTATAATATCAACTATCTGTCAGTGAAATTTGTCCAGCCTGACAAAATTGGTCCAGCTGTTTCAGATATTAGCAGGAACAAACAGACAGAAATTTTAAAAATTGTGTTTTTCTTATAAGTACTGTATATAATTCCATATGCATTTAGTATAAAGCTGTTATTTTGACATTACAAACAGACACTTCAATTTTATTTATCTATATAGATACCTACATTATATTTAGTACTTATCTAAATACATAATTTGAACAGAATTGTTCTAGTTGTTTCCGAGATTATGAATGAAAATATACTATGTATATATAATACAAGAATTAGCGACTCACCCTCACTTCGGGTTCCTCCCTAGATAAAAACAAATCTATTCCATGGAAACCGTGTCTGTCTGCCTTTCATCCATCTCATTACCCATCATCTCCGTTCAGCTGTTCTGGTATGAAAAAGGTAACAAACATTCATCCATCCTCTTAAACTTTCAAATTTATCATATTAGTAGGATTGCTCATTTAATATGATAAGACTAAATATTGTCAATTAACGTCATAAACTTTAAACTATCTTTTGGGGCCCACTACATATTTTAATTGAATTTATCAGTCATTTGAATAACAAATTGAAGTGGATAGTATAGTCTTAATATATAAATTATGGGTTTTTAAACGATAGTTTTTTTATCACTAATGAGTACCTTAAGAATTTCTAATAGATATAAATTTAATTGTGTGTAACATACGATTGCATACCATAGGAAATTAACGTATTTAATAAAAGTATAAATTAGAAACATAAAACCTTGATACTATAAAAAATAGTTACTGCCTGCGGCTTCGCTTGTGTTTTTACTATTGTTTTAAGCACATGAACTAAATGTGTCAGATACACAAAAAATGTAAAAGTCAATTTTAAAAAGTAATCAGTATACAAATTACGACCCTTTTTAAATGTTTATTATTTATTTATTTATACCGGCGATCTCGGAAACGGCTCTAACGATTTCGCTGAAATTGGTTTTCGAGTTTTTATGCGGTTTTTTTTCGCATTATTCCCCACGCAAAATATGGTCGATAATTTGGTTACGCTTGGGGGTATAAGCATCGTGGTCAAGCAGACAAGGTGCAAGATTAACATTCACAGGGTTCGAATACCGGTCAGATTTGTATTTATTTTTTCTTTTTTATTTATTCTTGCTTCTTTTGCTTTTGTATTTATTCAAGTATTCAGTATTTTTTTTATCTGAAAAATACGATATAACAAAAAAGAACTCCGAGCGAAGCGCGGTCGCCCAGGTACTATAGTATGTATCTATAACATGTACTATATCTATAACATCTGCAACATGTACCATAAAAACTAATTTAAGACTACAATTACTTTTATAAAGTACATAATATATCCAAAGATTGAAATCTCTCTAGTGTACACAAGTCTAAACACGGTCTCATTTTCTCAGTTTTCATTTTCACAGTTGTTTATATGGCGCGTTACCTTGGCATTTTAGTGTCAAATATAGTGCTCATTCACTCTAACATAGAACTGTACTCAGTCATTCTCTGTCTTAAATGTACCATATTCACTGTAAAAAATTTTGAAATTAGTACTATAAGAATCGAATTAATCCACGTTATTATACATAATGTGGATCAATTACAATGTTGAACCTTGTTAAATTTATGGAGAGATTTGAGAAGGATATGGGCTACATTTTGTTGCGAAACCTACCTCTTGTCAAGTTAGAAATATGAAAATTCATATTTATGCTACTAGCTATAGTCGGAATGAAGCGAGGTTAAGCCACTAGCTTTATAAAATACAAGCGACTCCCCCTCGCTTCGCTTTTGCTTCCTTTGCTTTGCATGATTTCCGAGATAAAAACTATCCTATATCCTATGTCCTTCCCAGGGTCTCAAACTACATTCTTACCAAATTTCATCTAAATCGGTTCAGGAGTTTCATAGCCTCTTCGGTACAAACAAACAAACAAATCTTTCCTCTTTATAATACTAGTATAGACTACCTTAAAACTTAAAACTTTTAGATCGAACTGGATACATTACGTGACGAGATTAGAAACAAGGTGATAAATGAAGTCATTCCCGCACAATACCTAGATGAAAGAACTGTAGTTCACATCAACCCTTGTGGGCGTTTCGTCATCGGTGGGCCTCAGGTAATTATTTTGAATTACTTTTAATTTCCAAATAAAAAGTATTTGACTCTAGAACTATATATATATATATATATATATATATATATATATATATATATATATATAAATATATATATATAAATATATGCCTATTATAGTCTAGATTCACTATAGTGACTTGATAGCCATGTATGATGGAGATTGCTGGTATGATACCAAATATATGCAACACTTGTTGAAGGTTTACATTTTTTTATGTATGCATGTGCCCACAAATTTTAAACAGAATAAAATGATCAAACTGTTTACTTTGCTCTGTTCTTTAAGAAAATTAAATTTTTAATCATTCCTATATGACAAAAGGTTACATTAGAATTTATCCAAGCATTTTCTAGTTATGTGAACATGTAAAGACAAAAATGTTAAACAAACATTTGACTTCTATTACTTTCAAAACGTTTACAATAAATAAATTATTAAAAAAAAAATTATTTTAATTTTATTTATAATATATGTAGGCTGCCTAGTAATATAAACAAATTATTGAACTATTATTATCATTCTATTAAACTTGCCAAGCAAACATATTCAATTAAGATTGACATTATTACCATAAGACGTTAATAATTATATATATATATATATATATATATATATATATATATATATATGTGTGTATATCTTTATTAGATTTATCTTTTCGTTTAAATGATTACAGTTTAATAGGCAGCTTATATTGATAACTAGCGGCTCACCCTCGCTTCGCTCAGGTTCGCCTCTATAAAAACAAAAACAAATCTATCCCTTGGGAACCGTACATTATTCCGGGATTAAAAGAGCCTTTGTATTCTATCCTATGGGAACTTAAAAAACATGAATAAAAAAAAGAACATGGGAAAAAATTCAATTTCCTCCAAAAGTTTAGATAATTTAAGCAATACAACAAATAAGATAATTTAAACAATCCAAGGTAACTAACGCAAATAATATCAATTTTAATGAAGGAATTTGCAAAGTTGTCCATAATGTTAGAACATTGAATTTAATCGTTTTTGTATCAATGCGGTATTGGCATTGAAATAATGCCCGATACATACTAGCACGTGGAGAGTTAACACGCTTTTCACGCTCTTAACATGTGACGAAATATTGCATTAAATATTAAATATACTATTTTAAATTGCCTCACACTTAAAAAATAGGCACAGCGTGAAGATCAGTGAATTGACATCTGATATGATGTTTTATTTTTAATTCGTATGCGTAATTCGGAATGCACTTACTAGTATTGAATTTGGCTTTACTTTATTCTTTATACTAGCAACTCATCCTTGCCACGCTCGGATTCGTCCTTAGTGAAAAATAAAAACAAATTATCCCACGGAAACCGTAATTTTTTCCGGGATAAAAAGTAATCTGTTCTATTTCAGAATAATCTATCAAATTTCAACCAGATCCGTTCAGGCGTTCTGGCGTGATTGAGTACAAACATCTATCCAAACTTTCGCATTTATAATATTGATGGGATAATGGGATTAATGGGATGTTATAAAGTAAAAAAAAATGTTATAAGACGTTTAGAATTCCTAAACCCCTCATATTAGCAAGTTGTGTAAAACACGCGCGCAACTTCGTAACATATTGATAGATTAGAACATATCTAGAAATACTTAATTTTTGTATTTAGGTAAATGTATTGTTGTGCAGTTTTAAAACTATGTTTTAAAAATTGACAGTTTTTTATGTTAATTTTATATGAATATATTAAGTAAAGTAACCTTAATGTTGTCATTAATCTATACTGTATAGATATTCAATTGACCTCTTTAGCATATCAGCTTCACTTATCTCTGAATGTTAGTGGTTAATGTTTTTAAATTACATCTTTATATGTATTATTATGTCAAACAGCTAGAATTTTGGTATTTTTACTAATAAATATTTATAAATTTTTAGTAGATATATTATCTACGTCTTTTATGAATTAATTCACAGTAATAATTATCACATGTTGTATGTTATGTCGATTGACGTTATGACGAAACAAGTTTAAAACAAGTCTTGCTGTTTTGTTACTGAAAACTTATCTAAACACGAAACACAGCCAATTGCACCTATGGATGCATCGATGTAAAGGTGACATCGACGGTTTTTCGATATATCGGTATATTTAAGGTTAGGTAGGAATTTGTGTTTCCTGTATAAAAATTTCATAAACGTGAATTTTAAATATTAATTTCTATTCTGAACGTTATCGTTAAATAGATATTTTGTTTAATTACAATTTTCAAAACATAATTTATATTTATTAAATTATAATTTTCAAACGCTAGTTAACATTATACGTAAATGTTACTCATGTAAGTAATGTCGTTTGTTCATGTTTTCTATCCTAAGCCCACAGTTTTTCATTTTTTATATCTTTTATTCTATCCGTCTTTTATAAACATCGGTATCGTGTCGGCAAAAGTGTGTATCGATGCATTCCTATTATAGCACTTTGAAACAAATGTAAACATTTTGATAATTTTACTAGATGTAGTACTTTGAATGAAATTCAAACCCATGGCTGTGCACTAAAGGTTGAATGGGAATGGAAAAAAAGTGGTGCACATAGTATATAAAAACAAAAATCAAGCAAATCAAATCTCCCTCCGTTAAAAAAAAAAACAGAACCATTCACGAATTGTTAGTTCACTAATTCCTGTGGAATATCCCGAAGGTTTGTTTTCGAATGTTTCACAGCAAACATGATCACGAGAGACTAAATGTCATAATAGTTATTATATAGTTATCTTCCTATCTTAAGGTGTCTTTGTGTAAGGTCAATAATATAATGTATGTAATACAACGTGACCCGCAGTCGGACGCGGGTCTGACGGGGCGCAAGATCATAGTGGACACGTACGGCGGGTGGGGCGCGCACGGCGGCGGCGCCTTCTCCGGCAAGGACTTCACCAAGGTGGACCGCTCCGCCGCGTACGCTGCGCGCTGGGTCGCCAAGTCGCTGGTGCGCGCCGGCCTCTGCAGGCGGTGCATGGTGCAGGTACGTGGAGTGTGGGCACCACACATGACATATACATATACCATAAGGCGAATGTCAGTGAGACTTGCCATATACACAGGGGATACTGTAGTGCACTTTCTATTTGTCTAAACTTAAAAAAAGGTGCATGAGCGAGAGCTTAGTGATTTTTGAGGTACAGGAGGGAGTGTAAAGACCGTCATCTTCCTATGTCAGACTTTCTCTCTACTGAGCAATTGTGTGGCCGAAAATCTCAGTAAAGCCCAACTCAAACCCAGGACCTCTAGATCTGCCAACTGTATACAAGGGCAAAGAGGCGGCACAACATGGCATATAGAACTCTAGTGACAGTAAAATTATAATATTTTAATTCATAAATATCCACCGCCAGTTTTGATCTATTTTTACCGAAATTCTGATAAAAATATATAGATTATAAATTATATTTCAATGTAATATGTTCTTGCCAATATACTAGATATATACTCTTGCTTATGTTTTACTCTAAGTCATAGTCTGTCTATATAAAATTTCATCCAAATTTCAGTATATTACAAACGTACACGAATACAAACTGTCGTGCTTGTAATAGTTGTCAACTAATGTATTTTTTGACATGCGTTTCCAGGTCGCGTACGCCATCGGTGTCGCCGAACCGCTGTCCATCACGGTGTTCGACTACGGCACCTCGCACAAGACACAGCAGGAACTGCTCGCTATTGTACAGAAGAACTTCGATTTGCGACCGGGGAGAATTGTCAAGTATGTATTGTATTCATATCTTTTTAACGTCCTACTACTCGTGCACGGACCTCCCTTCAACACGAGTGGGAACAGGCCCTAGTCCACCACGCTGGCCAAGTGCGAGATGACGGATTTCACGTCATTCAAAAACTTGCTAGGTTTACTGCGACATCGGTTCGATCAGGTTTCCTCACGATGTTTTCCTTCACCGTAAGACAAGTGGCACCGTAAGACATGCTAGAAATAATGCGCATATGAAAATATCAGGGGTGCGGAACTTGAACCCGGATCACCCAAGCGAGCGTGTTACCACTGGGCTACCACTGCCTTATATCATACTCGTATAAATGGCGTTAAGTTTATTTGGTAGTGATTAAAGGTTCCTGGAAATTGTGTTGGTTTAAATGTTATAGTTTTTGTCAAGAAATTCTTAGTAGTAGCTTTAATTTGGAATTCAAGTAGTCCTGTGCTTGGTGAAAATAGAAGAGTAGATTAAATATGTTACTGTTCTTGGCGAGAGTTAATTTCATTTAAACTGCTGGATTTGATTATGCGTAAATCAAACTACACTGTAAATAGTGAAAGCGCAATTTGAGACAACTGAAATAGTCAATTTTCTATTATATTATCTGTAGAATATATTATTAATATAATAAAATACAAAAATGACTATTTGGTAATCATTATGAAATTAAGAATATTTTATTTGGATGTTTATTAGCTTATATAAATATTATTATAAATGGTAATCTTGAATGATTGAATAAGTTTTCTTATTTCTCAGGGAACTCAACCTCAGAGCACCAATCTACCAGAAAACAAGTACTTACGGCCATTTCGGACGGGAGGGCTTCCCGTGGGAGAACCCCAAGCCCCTGGTTGTAGATTGACTCCAGGCGTGAACTCTTAGAACATTGTACATACTTTACTTTCCAACTTAAGCGTTTCTGTAGAACGGGAGCCCGCCTCTATAGCAGGGGTTCTCATAAATTTATTCATACGATATTGTAAACTTTCATATGTCTGTATCAGTCCTTTGATAGTATTTTTTAAATACGAAATTAACTATTATATTGTATATATGTATCTATCTATAGATATTTTAAAATGCACATTATCATGTAAATGTGACGCTAATGTAAAAAAAATCATGTGATATTCTTTGTACCACAGTGAGAAGCCCTGCTCTATAGATATACCTACAACTATTATTTTGTTATTATACAGCCAATCTCGCAGACAGCGAGTGTTGACCATTTGCCGTTCATTTGCGCGATTTTTATTGTTAAGTATTCGTTATATTAGATTGGTAGGTGTAACGGGTGCCGTCATTTATGAATTTGAGTTAGTTCGGGTTCTAACTGGGGCAGTCCTATTAACTTGTAACTTGCCTGCCATTTACATATCTATATTTTAAATTATTTCCAGTGACACTTTTTTTTTTGTCATACTTTTATATTGACAAAGTTTTGTTATGGACTGCCATTAATCTCGAATTTTTTGAGTGAGCTTGTGATAATGTTTAGTGCTATGATTGTATGGGTAGAGTAGACTACTTCCCCGGCCGCGTCACAGTGGAGCGAGTGCGAGGGAGCGTCGCGGCGGCGTCTGTCCCGCACTCGCTTCACTGCAAACCTGCGACTGCAACGGAGGCGTTTCTTAATTTGTAAGCTTAACTTTTAGTATCTCGTTTCGTACTGACGATCTGGACTGTGACAACGTTATTGTGCAGATTGGCAGCGGACGAGGTGATTACAATAAGTATAAATGTATCGTGTAAGCGTAGCCGCCTCCCGCGCAGTACTATTTGTGTTGTGTTTCTGAAAAGGAATTAAGTGGAAAAGAGCCATTTTGAAAACACACCGACCGAGTCCGAGGCAGTAGTGCACTGTGCATTTAAGCGTTCGTGTATTACGTAAGCGCCCTATATACTCTCCAGACAGCGCTTATCTTCAGTAGAGATAGGTGTTTTAAGATGTTTTTATAATACTGAATACACCAATTGTTCACCCTGGCAGCTTACGTAATGCGCCGCGTCAGTGATAGCGTAGTCGTAACGATGAAGTACTCGTAGAGGTGCGATAGGCGAGTAGAGTTCATTTGTGATTATATTTTTCGACCTGTTCAAGTTTGTAATTCTTAACTTCTGTGTATTTTCGATTTGTCTGGATGTGGAGTTTAAACTAATATTAAAATATCTTCCCGGAGCACTATCGGGAAACTGAAATGATTTTTTATTTATCCTTTCCCTTCTCATGTCTTTACTAAACATATAGCTTTGTTTATGATGTAAATTAAATAAAAAAAGCTGTATTTGCTCGGATACCCGTTCAATTTTTAAACCGGTTTAAGTCATTGACCCCAAACCGAAAGGCTTTTCGGTTTAAGGTTTCGGTTACGATCCGGCTGAAATCCGAAAACGGTTTTTGACGAATTTATGTTTCTTGATCAAAATTAACCGGTTATAATAAGTTTTTGTGCGTTTACATTTAGCGAATTTTTGCTAATGGTGAATTGCTTACAAGAAGGTTATATGACACATGTACTGCTAACAAGGGACCGATCCCTTGTTTTCTTTTTAAGTGGTTTATAACATGGTTAACAAAAACCCTTTCAATAAGGTTACCCATCTTATTGAAAGACTTAATGAAATCATCAACAGGCTAAACGAATTCATTTCCTTCATAGGGAACCCTTTTTATTAGGGTTACCAAATAGCCTTATCTGTAATGTGTTACTCAATAAAAATGTGATACAATATTAGACTTATATATTAGCACGAAGTAAAGGGAACCTCCCAATGCGGCCACAGATACATAAAAATTTTAGACAAAGTGGTACTATATAGCGATAATAATTTCCGCTTCTAATTCTGCTACAAGGAAAGTTGATTTTATTGTCTAGGTTTTAAGGTTTATTTTCCATTATCATTCTATAAAGAGAAGATTAGGGTTAACCTCAGATTACTTATAAACGATATGGTGACCTTTCGATAGGGTTAATTCTATAGTAGGGTTATCTATAAGTTAGAAATGATTAACACTTCATTTGCTAGAAGATGGGTTACACATTTAATCAGTAACAAGGTTTTTCTAAATTAATTTTGAATGACTTAACTATTTTATAACGCTTATCTTTAAACCCGGGTTGTACGTTCCTGGTTCTACACCTATGAATACATTAACCAGTTTATTTTGATATCATTAACTAAATATAACCTTTAAGAATAACAGTTAACTATATTTTTTTCGGTTTACTAAACCGTTTTATTAATCGGTTAATGATCGAGCCATGGATTAATGGTTTTTGTTAAGTATAAACAAGGTAGTTTTAAAGCTTTTATTACATAAAATTACATTTTAACATTGCTATTCTGACAACCATCGTGCAATCATGCGCCTCGCAAACTGCTGTGCATTTGTCATCCTGATAGTGTCGGTGTAGCGCCACCCGACCATGTCGAAGCAGTGAGACGCTCTGGAATAAATAATTTAATATATTAAATCTATTCCCAGAACAGATAAAGAATGAGATTAGACAAGACATGACATTTTAAGTATTGATTGCTATATAGATAGATAGTTTTTAAAATAAATAAAAATACAAAATTCGGGTCAACATTTAGGATACCTTTTACTTCATGAAAATCTTTCTTTCCTATGGGAAATTGCAATACCTGGTTTTATCGAGTCCTTAGAAACCTTCTACTGGCTAAACCTTAAGACATATGTACATCAAAACAATGTACTAAAAAATTGTAGTTCTCGAAAAGGCCAACTGAAAAATGTGCAACAGTATATGTCTATCTCTTAAGGTACACTCGCAATACCTATTCTTATTCAAACTTATAATAAAAATAACTTAGTCAAATCGATGTGCGCGTTTCACGCAATAAGTACTGAACCGATTTTAACTAAATTTTGTATAGTGATAGCCTATTACTCGGGTTAACATTTAGGATACCTTTTACTACAGGCACATTTTTCATTCCCGCGGGATAACGCAATGACTGGTTCTATCGAGTCGTTTTTAGGAATTTATTCGATTAACGCTGAATAAACCTTAAGGGATACATCAAGACAATGTGTTAGAAAATTGTAGGTCTTAAAAAGTTATACGGACAATTTCGCAATAGTATGTATATGTCTATCTCCTAAGGTACATTCGCAATTACTGTTTTTTTTCGCTACTCGCGAATAACCGACTTATCAACGTTCAGCCCAAGCCGATGATGATAGACCAGCACCACAAAAAAAGCCAGCTTTATATATCCATACTAATATTAAATGTGAAAGTAACTCTGTCTATCTGTCTGCCTGTCTCCCTGTTCGTCATCTTTTCACGCTTAACCGTAGAACCGATTTAGATGAAATTTGGTATGGAAATAGTTTGAGACCAGCTGGGAATGACATAAGATAGTTTTCATCCCAGAAAATATACATACATATATAACGGGGTGAAAAGGGTGGTGGAAGATTAGATGGGGAACCAATCGTTTTTCAAGTAAAGGATATATATTTTTATATTTTTTATAATACTTACTAACTTTTCTATACCTGTTTTTGTTTTCGTGGGCAAACTCGCTAGATCGTAGACCTTATATATGCTTTCGAGCTAAGATTAAGATCAAGAGTAAGCCCATTTCTAATAAAAAAAACATATATGTACATTCAAATCAAATCAAATCAAAATATACTTTATTCAAATAGACTTTTACAAGCACTTTTGAATCGTCAATTTTACATTTTAAATTTTAAATTAAATGTCAGTGTAGTCAGTCCGTGAGGAAGCTACCACCGGCTCGGAAGGCAGTTCTGCTGAGAAGAGCCGGCGAGAAACTCAACAGTTGCTCTTTTAAAATAATAACTGTGTACAATATTGTAAAACAATAATTATTATATATTTATCCTACGTGAGATCCAACCAGATATTAGTTCCACACATTGATATCTCCGAAGTATTCCGTGACTGTATAGTAAGCTTTATTCACTAACATATTTTTAATTTTAGATTTAAATTGTTCAAATGGCAAGCTCAAAATCGATTGTGGAACTCTATTATACATGCGTACACCTTGCCCCATAAACGATCTATTTACTTTTTGTAGGCGAAAGCTAGGCGATACCAGTTTTTCCTTATTTCTAGTGTTTATTTCGTGTATATCACTGCGTTTTAAATAACAATGACTGTTTTTTCGGACTAACATAATATTACAATATATACAGGGTGAATTTATCAAGTGGGCGTGCATGGCTAAATCCGAAACTATGAGGAATAGCGAAAAGTACTCAAAGGAGTCTCAGGCCCGATTTTCATGAAAACTAAAACTGCATCATTGATTTTTGAAAAATCAATTTTCCTAGCCAGGAATCGAACCTGTTGATTTTGAAAAAAAAACACATACTGTATAATTACACCATTCGATAGTGTTGCTAATAAGGAACGCATTCTGGGAAGTCATGACATACGGAAAACTTAAAGAAGGAGCTAATTTTTAACAAAATGTTTTTTATTGTTCTTTGTTATTTACTTAGTAAACCTTAATAGATCAATTGTTCAAAATGATAGCCGTTTTTTTCAATACATAGCTGGATTGGACGTTTCAAGGATTGTACTGCATTTAGCATTATATGTATATATGTATATATATATATAATCGTCGTTTGTAATGCGCGCTAGGCAACGGACGCGCATTATACACACGACTGACCCGAATTTTTTTTCGCGTACTGCGCGGCCTAGCCGCTGCCGGAAACCGTCGCTATGAGTTCCGAAAGACTGATAGCTAACGAGCTGTTGGCGTTTATACAGCACGCCATCGACACGAGGTCAGCATCATGCAGATCTGCAAGTCGAGCTTCAAAGAAGAGGAGATTTGCAGAAGCAAGGTGCTGCTTTACGACACTCTCGACCAGGCCGACCGAATGCCCACACGCAGAAGGGATGAAAAGGGGGAGAGAAGTCTTCAGGACATCATTAATCTCCTGAAGTCAACCGATCCTGACGACGTGCCCGCCTTCGTGGCGAAGCAGCTGCACAAGCTGCCTCCCGTTACGTTCGATCACGTCGACGTCACCAGGCTGCTTAAGGACATCACCACGCTGAAAGCTGGCTTGGCCGAGGTACAGTTTAAGTTAGTGATTTCCGAATCTACCATCAGTGAGCTGCGTGCAGAATTATTATCATTAAAAAATAATGGTTCTGTAAGTAGGTCGCCGGAGTTCGCTAACGTAAACACACGTCGCGGCGCTCAAATTGACTCCATCAGCAGTTTGTCGTCGCCGCCGGTTAATGCTGAGGTGCGCGAATCGCGCAACACAACGATGCCCGCCACCCGCTCCCCTGCCCCGCAGATGACGTCGAGTGCGAGCGCGGTCATGACCCCGCCGCGTGCATACGCCGCAGCCGCAGCCGCACCCGCCCCCGCCGCTGCACCCGCCCCGCCAATCAAGCGGCCCTCGAATAGAGGGAAAAAGAAAAGCCGGAGCAAACCAGCTGTCAAGCAGATGCCACCGTCGGGATCGAAGAAACAATCCGACGAGGAGGGCTTCATTAAAGTGGAGAGGAAGAAGAAGAAGCCCTCATGCCGTAACATCTGTGGCACAGCCCCGAACCAGCTAGACCATCCGCTGCGTCCTGCCGTACCATCGACGCCGCTGTATGTGTCCCGACTGCACTGGTCTACGAAGGTCGAGGATGTCGTCCAGAAGAAGTCCAACTTCAAATTGAGGGTTGAACGGTTGGTACCTCGTCACAAAACGAGTTTCAATTCGTTTTTGGTGAGAGTGCCGACTCATCATCTGCCAACCTTCATGGAGAAGGACTTCTGGCCGCAGGGCGTCGTGTTTCGGAAGTTCCGAGGTCGTTTGCCCGCTGACACACCGTCGACACGTGTTAAATAGATTTATAGATTTTATATATATATGTTAGTTTTTAAGGTTGTTGACTACGTTAAGGTTGAGATTTACTTGCGTAAGCTTAATAAATAAAAATGCGTGTGCTCTGTACGACTTTATTTTTGCAACTAACTTGTTGATTGATTTAACATACCGCCCACCAAAGAACTAAAGGTTCTTTAACATGATTCTATAAATATACAAATATATGGTACATTTAGCTTTTAAACAAAAAATAAACAAATGCGAATGTTAATCACAAATAATTATTACATTTCATTACTAAGAAAAATCAATAGGTAAAGCACATAACTTAGAAATGGATCTCTTAATAATGGTACCGTCGCTCTTGACGCTGTAGACCCTCGTGAAACCATCTAGTCCTGGATGCTTATTTGTAATTCTTCCGAGTGACCATTTTCCAGGTGGTAAGTTATCTGTTTTTATTAATACGATGTCCCCTATTTGTAGCTCTTTCTCTGGTTTCATCCATTTAGGACGTTGTTGAAGTCTCGACAGGTACTGTCTTGCCATCGCCGCCAAAAATCGTTTACAAGTTTCTGTGTATGTTGCCAGCGTGACAAGTGAGATGTTTTTACTTCTCTAAGGTCAGGTGATGGTATAACTATAGGAGCTTCGCCAATTAGAAAATGTCCTGGTGTAAGTGGATCAAGGCATTCTGGATCAGAATTATCTAGTGGGCATAAGGGGCGTGAATTTAAGCAGGCTTCTACTTGACACAATACTGTAGTCATTTCTTCGTACGTGAGGTGAGTAGTGACAATCCTTTGTAAGTGGTATTTAATTGATTTTACACCAGCTTCCCACAATCCGCCGAAGTTCGGGCTGTATGCTGGTATAAAATGCATCTGTGTTCCATCACATGCTAATGTTTGTGCTATCCTTCCCTTGTATTGTAGCTTTGCTTCATTCCAAGCTTCTACTAATTGTTTGTTAGCGCCTACAAAATTTCTGCCTTGGTCACTCCACAAATGACTGCATTTGCCTCTTCTAGCAACAAAACGTCGGAATGCTTCTATGAACGCTTCTGAGGTAAGATCTCCTACTAATTCGATGTGAATAGCTTTGGTCGCCATGCATATAAATATTGCTACATATGTTTTTACTGTTTTATTTCCCCTACCCTTGCACATTAGTGTTTGAAAAGGTCCGGCAAAATCAACACCACTGTATAAAAATGGTCTTGAAGGAGTCACTCTTTGCTCTGGTAAGTATCCCATAATCTGAGCTTTAGCTTTTGCCTTGATCTTAGCACAAACGAGACATTTATGTATATATTGCTTTACTAATGATTTAGCTCTTATAATCCAATATTTTGATCGTAGATAAGATAACATCAATTGAATTCCTCCATGAAGAGTTTTAGCATGTGCATCGGCAATAATGAAGGCTGTAAGTATGTTTGTGCTTCCCAGAATTATAGGATTCTTTCGGTCATTAGGTAACTGTGAATGTCTGAGGCGACCGCCCACCCTGAGGATATAAAATTCGTCCAAATATGGGGTAAGTGATTTTAATAAACTTTTACCTTTTACTTGCTTGTTTTCTTTTAGTCTCTCTATTTCTTCTTTAAAATCTTCTTCTTGTACCTTTTTAATGCAAATTTTTAATGATTCTTCTAAAACTTGTGTTGTTATATTCTTTGTATAATTTTGTTTTTTGTAGTTTAAAAATATTTTGCAGAAGGCTATTGTTGTAATTAATTGTAACAAATTGTCAAGATTTTCAAATTGTGATATTAATGATTTCTCTTGCTTTTCAGGTTCTACGGTCAGGTGTGTATTAATTTTATTTGTTTTCATTTCTAGGTCAGTGTTTATAATTACTGGTTTACTAATCTTAAATTCTTTTTCAGATAGCCAACTTGGACCCCTCCACCACAAGTTAGATTCTTTTAGAGCTGAGAGAAAAATTCCTCGCGATGCCAAATCAGCAGGATTGTCTTTCGATTGTACATGGTACCAGTGTTTGTTATTAATGTTTTCTATGATTTGCACAACACGATTTGCTACGAATGGCTTTCATCTATTAGGTTCTCCGCAAAGCCATGATATGACTATAGAGGAATCTGTCCATGCATACATTTCAGAGGTAGGTAACCTTATGGCGTGTCCAATCTGTTTCATTAGCTTAGACAAGAGAAGAGCACCACAAAGCTCTAAGCGTGGTAACGATATAGTCTTGAGCGGTGCTACTCGTGTTCTAGCAGCAAGTAATTTTGTTTCAATATCTCTATTTAGTGTTACTATTCTAATGTAAACAACAGCTGCATAAGCACGCATTGATGCATCACAGAATCCATGGATTTCAATACTTTCTTTGTTAGCTTTAGTCGTTCCAAGCCATCTTCCAACTTGTATCTCATTTACATTTTTGAAATCGGTTCGTATTTGCTTCCATTCTTCTTCTAACGTTTCAGTAACCTTTTCATCCCAGTTTATCTTTTCAAGCCATAGTTTTTGTATTAGTATTTTGCTCATAACTGTGCTTGGAGCGAGCCATCCAAGTGGATCGAACAGTTTTTGAATGTCAGATAAAATAACTCGTTTACTTATATGGCTTCCTATTGGTGGCAGATTTACATTATACTGGAAGCTGTCATGATTCAAATTCCACACGATGCCCAATGCTTTTATCGTCCCATCAAGATTTAGGTCGATTTTAAGGTTTGCAGATCTCTTACTTTCTTCAATGGACTGTATAAATTTGATGTTGTTAGATGACCATTTCTTAAGTTGGAATCCACCTTTCTCTAGGATGTTTGAAATTTCATTGGCTATAGTTACAGCTTCTTCTGTGGAGTCAGCGCCAGACAAAAGATCATCGATATAGAAGTCTTCTTTGATTACTTGAGCAGCTAATGGAGACAAATTTCCTTCATCTTTAGCTACTTGTTAAAGCGTTTTAACTGCCAAATAAGGAGCTGGAGCTGTACCAAACGTCACGCGAAGAAGTCTATATTCATGTAAATCGTCATATTCATTTTGCCTCCACAGGATTCTCTGGTAATCAGCATCGTTCTTCGTTACTAGAATTTGACGATACATTTGCTGGATGTCGGCTACAAACCCAACTTGTTTGGTGCGCCATCTAATCAAAAGATTTCTTAGATCTTCTTGCAGTTGCGGACCCACCAGAAGTTCATCGTTTAGTGATATGTTATTACTTCCTTTACAGGATGCGTCGAACACAACGCGAGTTTTACTTGTTTCTTTATCGTTGCGCACGACGGCGTGATGCGGTAAGTATACTGATTTCTTAATGTTTCTTTCTCTTTCAGGTATTATTTCAATATGATTTTGTTCTATGTAATCTTTTATAACCTTTGTGTATTCTTTTTTCAGGTCTGGTGATTTCCTAAATCTCTTTTCTAGTAGTAAAAATCTTCGTGTAGCTATCTCTTTGGAATTCCCTTCAGGTGAAAGTGGTTCATTTGTTTTAAAAGGTAATTTAACGATATATCTTCCTTCTTTATTTCTAGTTGTTGTTTCTTCATAAATTTTTTCGCAGAGCTTTTCATCTTTTGTTAATTGTCTTTCAATATCTACTTCTACCTCCCAGATGGATTTGAGCATATCTTCTACGTCAATTTGATGATGCATTACTGTGTAAGTATCTTCTTGTGGTTGTGAACAAATATCTCCGAAAAGTATCCAACCCAGACTAGTCTTTTGGGCACATGGGGTGCCTGGGGGACCCTTGATATATTGTTGTTGTATTATTTCAGTATATGCCTTAACCCCTAGGAGTAAATCTATAGACCCTGGCATGAAGTACGATGGATCAGCCAGGTTGAGTCCTTTGAGGTGTGGCCATGGTTGTTTGGTTATTGTTTTGGCGGGTAATTTTGTGGTCAGCTGTTTTGACATCACATAGGCTTGTATCGGTATTCTAAAGTTGTTGTCCCATTGTGATCCTAGTTCGAACTGCACCACATGTTTGATTTCTGTGCGCGTTGAACCCACCCCTATGACATTTGCTTTTGTTGGTCTTCGTTCGAGTTTCAGGAGTTGAGTTGCCTTCTCGCTGATGAATGTTGCTTGGGAACCTTAGTCGATTAGCGCTCGTAATGGAATGGTGTATCCTTGAGTGCTTCTTGCTTCCACTACTGCAGTCGCTAGCAGAGCTACTCCATGTCTGGCTGTTAAATGTGACGCAATCATTGAATTTATTTGTATATCTTCTTGCTTTTCTACTACGTGTTGTGAAACATGCGGTTGTACTTGTGACTTGCTTGATGAGGCCGCAGGTTCTAGGTTCTTGGAGACATGTAGTAGAGAATGATGACGCCGATGACAAATCTTACAGGACAATGGCAGCTTGCACTTGGAGGCTTCATGCCCTGGTACCAGACAGTTGAAACATAATCGTTTGCCTATGACATATTGTCTTCTTTCAGTAGGTTCCATCTTAGTGAATTCCTTGCAGTGACAGAGCGTATGGTTATCATTGCATATGATACAAGTTCTTGAGGTGCTTGGCGTGGAAATATGAAACGAACGTTGATTTATTCCAGGTTTGGCTTGGTGAGTGGAATGCTGTGCAGTGGTGTTAGTCATTAATTCCAAGGTACGAAACTTTGATTCTAAAAATTTTTTGAATTCATTCCAAGTAGGTAAAGCTTCTGATTCTTCCTTGTAAGCGTACTCTTCCCAACTTCTGTGTGTCTCCGGGTCCAACTTCTGAACTAGAAGATGTATAATTACAGGATCCCAGGAGTCCGTACAAATATTCATGTTGGAAAGGTTGTTTAAACATTCCACAGTTGTGTCTAATAAACCTTTTAAAAGCACAGCTGATTGCATTGTTAATTTCCTTTGATTAAATAATCTCTTTAAAATACTGTTCAAAATTAATCTTTTATTTCCATACCTTGTTTTTAAAATATCCCATGCATATGTATAATTATTTGATGTAACTTGTATGTGTTTTAATAACGATTCAGCTTCCGCAGCAACACTTGTCTTCAAATAATGTAATTTTTGTACATCGCTTAAATTTGTGTTATTATGTACCAACGAAATAAATAAATCACTAAATGCTGGCCATGCTTCATAAGTCCCGGTGAATGTTGGAAGTTGTATTTTAGGTAATTGAACGAAATTATTTTGTGCGGTAGAATTACTCGAACTTGTATTTAATGATGATTCCGTCGATGTACTTGCCGATAACTTCAAAAGCATATCCTTTAAGTCGCCGTGTAATATGTTATATAAATCTTCGTAAATAAAAAATTCTTCGTTAAGAAAATAAGGTAAATTGCCCTTTTGTTCCTTCGGCGTAATTTTGACTAAATCTCTGTGAGCCGTTTTGAATGTATTCCAATAATCGTTAATAATCTTCATTCGTGCTTCTATATATCCCGTAGTTAACCTTGACTTCGGACATTTCTTTAAGTTAACTTGTGTTTTTTGTAATAAATTAGCCGTATCTTCCAACACAGCAAGAAGTTGATTTTGTTCTTGAGACATTTTGAATGTTTTTGACAAGTTTTTTCACTTTTGAAGACAAATATGATGCAATAATAACCAATTTTATCGTTCGTAATGAGTAATAAATGCTTGCTTTTTAACTTAGATGTCAAGTCACTCAACGTATATTTCTTATCGCAATCCTTTTGTTCTACGACGCTCGGGATCGGTCCGTGATTATTCGGCTCGATTTCGACCATATGTTGACTACGTTAAGGTTGAGATTTACTTGCGTAAGCTTAATAAATAAAAATGCGTGTGCTCTGTACGACTTTATTTTTGCAACTAACTTGTTGATTGATTTAACAAAGGTATATATATATACTATGGGCCTCTGTTTACATATTTAAGATCTTTTTGTAAATATATATATACTATACAATCCATTAAAACGTACCTAGGGACGAACCCGAGCGAAGCGAGGGTGAGTCGCTAGTAAGTAATATATAGTATGACGACACGTTAGGCTCAGTTTGTAGTGACCCTACTTACTGTGATAGTGGTCGCGGGTTCTAGTCCCGCTGGGGGCATTCATTTGTGTGATAAGTACGAATACTCCAGTCTTCGTCAATCGTTAGAATATATATTATGTATTTAAAGTTATATATGTATGTATGTGTAGTGTATCAACTATCTGGTATCTATAACACAAGCCTCGTAACTTACCATGGTGCTAACTAGATGGTGCTGTGTGTTAACGTCTCAACATAATATTTATATTTATTTATTTATACCTAGGAACAGTGATGGTAGGCGAGGAGGAGGGCTTGAGGTCTCGGTCGTGCACGCCGAGCGCGTGCCATGGGTCCACGCGGCCGTGGATGTTAATGGTGTTGTTGACGTCCGGCCAGAGCCCCCCAAACACCGTGTTCACGCGATCAACTGCATCGTGGACGAATGTTTCGTCGAATCTGTTGTTTTTTTTACTTGTTTTTAACCAAAATCGCACTCGTATTCACAACAAAATTAATTAAAAGTGGTAATTTTAAATTGGCACTTTATGGATGGACTTTTTATATTTATAAAAAAATATATATGAAAATCGATCCAAATCATACTAAAAAAGTCTACAGACAAATTTAGTACGTGTGTTTTGAAGTTGGTCAAAAAAGTTTGAATAATTATATATCATAAATTCTGTACCTATAAGATTCCCTCAGTCTCTCTTTTCTTTTAACCCCCGACGCAAAAGAGGGGTGTTATAAGTTGACGTCGATGTCTGTCTATGTGTCTGTGTATCTGTCTGTGGCATCGTAGCTCTCAAACGGATGGACCGATTTTGATGCGGTTTTTTTTATTTGAAAGCCAGTTTCCTTGTGGTTGTTCTTAAGAGAGAGTTCTTAAGAGTATCAGGTCTTTTCCAAAATTATTTATTTTTTAAAGGTTGTTCCTTAAACTATAAGTATTTTTTGCGTAGGGGGTTTTTTAAATTTTAAATTTAATTATCACTTAAATCTGTTAAACTATGGTATTGAGAAGAATTCAACACCTGATAAAACTTTCGCATGTACCTACAATTACTGTGTTATTCTTTCTGTGTATCGAGTGGTATTTTTAATCTATCGATATTGCGATTTTGTTTTTATGTTGTTGACCTCCGCTTTATATAAGATGATTTATTCGAACTTGTAGTCATTCTTATTAGTCACGTAGATTCAAATAAATAATTTGACTGTCCATCTTATGTTCAAAAAATACACAGGAAAACTCATAGGCATTAAGTATTAAGAGAAAAAGCTTACTTTGGGTCAAAGGCCTGCTTGCAAAGATCCACATAGAAAGGCACACTGAGCCACACTAGCTGGTCGAACGCAGTGCCGGACCGCGGCGCCGTCTGGTAGAAACCGTACTCCGTACATGTTTGGTAGTACCATGCTCTAGCTGGGGTAATAAAAATTGTACACATAAAACTATGGAAGGATAAAGAAGACCGACTTGTATATGAAAAAGAACGGTCTTTTCAATGTATGTCCAGTCTACTATATAGTTGTCTACAAAGCGTGTGCGAGAAACTCCCGAGTTTCATACGTACTTTTATATAACTGGTGGGAAATAGCTTCAGTATTGATGTGTATTAGTATAACTTGTCACGAGAGGGCACTACATCGTTTTAACTTCAAATCGGTTACCCGTGAATGTTGGTATTTTTGATAACTACCTATTTGGCGGGATTTCTGCTAAGATCAAAGGTCTGTACTGTTGTATGATAATATTAAATAAGAATGATACTACGAGCATGTACCTACTATAGCTTCGGTAAATAAAGTGCTTATTTTCCTATTACTGTAAATCGACCACATTCCAATTTGTTACATTTAATAAAAAAATCTAAATTACTATATGCAGTAATTTGATAGCATAACTACCACTTACGCACCAACATACTCATACATATGAAAGTTTAGGCTCCATCATGAGATCATGGATCACGACTGAGTGACTTCTTCAAATAACATAATATTAGTGGTATAAAGTAAAACTTACAATTGGTATTGAGGCGATAATTCTGAATATATCTGTCGTAATCAATCTGCCAGCAGTTATTTCCTAAGTTTCGAAGCCAAGCGATGAACCCTCCGATTTTCTGCATAGGCGTCACTCCTGTGATTGAGATATTATTTTTAACTAAAAGAGTAGGTATATTAATTTTAAAATTTAAGTTTAATTAATTATAATTCTACCGTTTGGAATAAAAAAAAACGTATACAAAATTTATTAACAATATTTACTAACTCGTAAGACATATTCTAGTTAGAATCAGGTCAGAACCTTATTTGGATCTCATAATAATTTATAAGGATTAATAATATTATTTTGACCGATTGTACTTAATGTACAATAATGCGTAATAATGTATAATAATAGTTAATGGGTCAAATTCAGAAGATTTTATTTCATTCGTCACCATTAAAGAGAAGTAATTATCGTATTATGTGGAGATTTCACGTACAAAAATCTACGCAACCATTACAATCAACGTTCAATTTTTAATTACATACTTACAAGTGAAGCTAATAAAAGCATGTTAACATAATAACTATTACCTCCTACCTGGGCGTCTGAGCTTCGATCGGCGTAGGCGCTCTATTAGTAGGTTGAAGACAATGCACGTACCACAAAAATTTACGAGGTAGCGCTATATGACATTGTCAGCATGAGAGAATAATTACTGTTAAAAATATTTTTTTTGTGACCTATATAAATAAAAAAACCTTAAAACCATAACAAAAAATACCAAAGCAAAACCTTACCTAAATGGAAAACTTGATCCAAATCATCAGAGCTGTTTCCGAGATACGCAAAATAGATTTATATACAAGAATTATTCATTTAATAATATAAGTACCTACCATAAAATTCAGTAGCGAAGTTATCGCATATGGCAGTAAGCGTGCTCGGGCGCGCCTGCTGCACCGCCGTCGAGAACGTCCAGCTGATGAGACCCGAGAAGTAGCCCATGTCGTACTCGTTCTCGTACCGCAGTGGCGAACATAGTCTGAGAATTGTAATCCATGCTTAATATTATAAATTTGAAAGTGTGTTTGTTTGTCTTTCTTTCACGTCGAAACAGAGACGGATTGCCGTGATATTTTGTTTGGAGATAGTTGGAGGGCTGGAGAGTGATAAAGCAACTTTTTACATCTCATTCCCATCCGGGAAAACACGTTATTAATAGAAGTATGAGTTAGCTTTTACTGTATAGATTATAATAATAGCAATCCTATCAGAGTTTTTATATTATATAAAAAAAGAAAGGTAATTCATGTCATCTCTTTTTTACAAATTATTGTATTATTTTGTGGGTAGTAATCCATAACTGTGACGTCTAATCTTTTAGTCTCCCGACTAGACAATGTTTGTCATCTTTTCACGGTATGTAAAGCATCTGAAAGGTGGGAATTAAGAAAAATCTAAATACAATGCTTTTTATTTTTTATTTCAATCTTGTAGGCAAATAAAGTGACAACAGTTCCGTATCATGAAACATTAAACCGAATATGTTTTGTTTTAAAATACTAATTTGCTACTTCAAAAGTAAATTAAAATTTAGTCCATCTACGATATTAATTTTATTATTGACATAAATAAGTTTGACTTTTATAAGTCGAATCTATAGTTTTTAGATTTTTTGTCTGTCTGTCTGTCTGTCTGTGACCGCATCACGAGAAAACCACTGGACAGTTTTTAATGAAATTTGGTATGATGATAGCGGGTTATCTGGGTCAACATATAGGACACTTTTTACTGCGGTAAAATATCTCATCTCTGAGAAATCTATACTAAACCTTAAAACGTAACTAGTACTGTGACTATTTGAATAAGATTTTCCAAAAAATATTTAATGTCCAGATTCGACTCAGTTAGAATTTTATTATATTAGAATTAGATTATGAGAAACAAAGTTAATTATAAATAAAACTATTTTTTCGGATTGTTTCGCGGACTTTTATTTTGATTTTTGGTTCCCGACGTTTCGAATGCTTTCCAGCAATCATGGTCACGGGAGAGACTAATGTTTTAGACATCTCAAAGGCGTTATATACTTGTTGCAGACAGTGCCTACCCACAATTTACAAAAATGATTTTATAAATTCAAAAATGGCACCAATTTTTCCTAAAAACTCGCACCTATAAATCTGTTGAATGGACAAGCGACCTTCTTCAGAAGACAGAGCCGCGATAGTCTCCGCGATACCTTGCCTTATAGTTGATATACATTGTTCACCTCCCTCAGATAGAAATGCTTCGTGAACTACTTCCAGATATTCTGAAATAGATTTAAAAAAATTTAAATCAATTTATTTAACGTGATTTCTATGAAAGTAAAGTTTAAACTTGATTACAAATGTAGAGTTACTAAATACGTTATATTTAGTAGTTTTATCGAGAGAGATATCTATTTTAGTTGTGTTTTCAGTATTGGCTTGGTGAAGTTCAATATCGCCTCTTAAAATACTTTTTCTCAAAGTGGAAGAAAATAATTAAAATAAAGAGACACTAAAGTCTCTATGGTTTAGACGAAAGGAAGTGAAGTAAAAAAGCTTTAACGAAATGTGTGAATTTAAGCGTGAAGATAAAAGTAAAAAAGCTTTAATAAAGATTTAACCGGTGGTTCTGTACAAAATATGTACTTACATCCGAATACCAAAACAAAGTCGGTTAATTCCTAGTAAAAAAGTATCATAAATTTAAATATATTAAAATCTTCATCACATTCGTACCTTATAGCCAAATCGAACTATAAAAGCAACAAGTCTTAACCAGATTTATTGGAACTTTCTATCAACAGCATAAAGGATCTTACCAGTAAAATCAACTTTTCCCTTTATAGGACCACTGGAAGCGACTCCTCCCACAACTAAATGCGGGTATCTTTGCTTAAACCAGAGCACCATGTTTGCTGCATACGAGCCTCCGTATAATATGATCTTGCTATCGGCAAACCTTGCAACCTTCTTAATTTCCTTTATAAAGTGGGCTAAATCAGCCAAAGCTTGATCAACGTTTAGAAATCTTAAGTTTTCGGTTGTGAAATTTCTATAACAACATTTTTTTATAACTATATGTTTAACAATTGGAATAGTATTGTATGCGTATTGCGTATGTTTATATGTGATGTTTGTTGCTCTTTATGCTGAGGCAGCTAGATTGATTAGTATAAAATTTAGTTTACAGATAGCCTATGACCTGGAGTAGCTCACATGCTACTGTTTGGTACTCGGGAAAGCCGCGAGCGAAGTGAAGGTAAGTCGCTAATGTCAAATATTCACATTATTTTTTTCTTCATTTGTATAATTTAATATCGTCATCAGCTCATCCTAGTATTTTTTATTGATAATATAAAAGAACTAGTGTCACGGTTGTTTTATAGTTAGATTATTATTAGTTTAGTATTAACAAAACCTATTAAAACTATTTTTATGATTTCATTGAATAACGCACTCAAATTTAAATTCAGGCTCTATAAACATAAGAAATGCGCACACTCACCGGTAAGGCAAGCTCTCTCCGTAGTATCTGTGTTCTGTATATATCTGGAAGCCTCTATTTTCTTGCGCCATGAGATACATGTTACCAGCTTGCAGCCATCCCGGGGCGATATTCCATTCCCCGCCTACTAATATAAAAATCGGAGATCCTGGACCTCCGAAGAATTCCTCATTAAACATGAATCTCTGAAATTAAAGGCAATTTTTATGATATGATTTCTCTTAGAGTTAGATATTTTAAATAAAACTATCTTTTCGGATTATTTCGCGGATTTATTTTGATTTTTGGTTCCCGACGTTGACGACGAATGCTTTACAGCAGTCACGGTCTTGGGAGAGACTGAAACTCTAAGAAAGTATTAGAGTTAGATATTTTAAAATAAGAGAAGAATTGTTATTGGGTAGAGCAGACTTAGCAATGTAACATTTTTGCCTCTCTCTATTCATACTCACAAACATGATGGTTGTTCTTAGTTCTTATTTTAAAAGGCTTACTCTTGCCTCGTCAGAGTAATGGCTAACTGTATTAGCTGCAGATCATCACATTCTGGGGGTCAAGAGAGTTATTGAGTTTTCCTTTCAAATTAGCAGCCCGAATAACGCTAAGCCTAATGCCCCCTATCATATCACTCCCTTCGTATTGTAGGAGTCACATAAGAATATATGAGAAGAGCAATAGAGGTACTAGTAAATTTGTGTTTATGCAATATAACATGAGCATTTGCATATTTCATATATAGTCACCATGAAATTTGCAACCAAGTTCATAGTTTAGTTACGGAGTTAAGACACATTATATATACATACATATAACAATATTAGCCTACCATTTGGTACGTATCCGTATTTTGTGGGTCAAAATGGTCAACAGGCATAGTCATCCATGATGTATAAACATTTCTGGCAACCAAGTTCCTAACTGACTCTGGCGGCTGCAAATCTACTTTTATAGGAGATTCTATAAGACGAGGCTCAGCCCACGTTAATGCCAATACGCTGGCTAATACTAATAAGGATATCTGAAAATAATAGAAATATACGTAATAATACTTTTTATTGTACACCTTATAAAGCAAATAAACATAGCGAAAATAATACACAAAGAACAAATGTACCGCAGGCGGCCTTATCGCTAAAAGCAATCTCTTCTTGGCAACCTTGAGGTGGATGAGAAGTGTGAGGCAAAAGACGGTAGGTGGTGTGTAAATTAGCAAATAAAATATTATAAGTACCTAAACTCATACATACTTTACTTGTTGTAAAAATATATACGCAAAAAAAATACATGCACATAAAATATACATGCATAGTGCATACACATATTATGTACATATTTGCAATATAAAAAGTATCTATATAAAGAAGAATCTAGCTAGCCTACTATCTACTTCTATCCGTGTTAACAATTGATTTCAATTTATTTTAATTATCAGGTAGGAATTTCGTATTGAATATTAATCTAGAAGAATAACAATATTTGTACACGTATGTAAAGCTAGCACAGCAAAATGAGCAGAATCGCTTAGAAATAAGTGCATAAATAAGTGCTTATTTAATGTTAATTTAGTGCCAAAAGCTAATATTTTTTTAAGCGATTCTGCTCACTCAGGTGTCAGTTTTTTATTAGTTTCTCTGCTCATACTGTTAAATTAGTAAGTTTTGTTTCATAAAAAAAACTATTTATTTTTAGATTTGTCTTCATGGATGACCAGCACTAATTGAGCACCAAATTATTACTAGATTAATTTGATGCTGTGTTATGCGGTTAGCGTATTAGGCATTAAGACTGCTAGCTTAATTAAAAGCTAATAGTTTTCTAATTTTCTGCACAACTATAAGAGCATCAAATTTTAGCTTTTAGCACTAAATAAACTGTCATTTATTTGCTTATTTTTAAGTGATTCTGCTCATTTTGCCATGCTAGCTTTATTTACGTTACTAGCGACTCACCCTCGCTTCGCTTCGGGTTCGTCCCTAGACAAAACCAAATCTATCCCACGGGAACCGTACATTTTTCTGGGATGATATAGTTAACGGGCTATTTAATGCAAAAAGAATTTTTCAAATCAGATTAGTAGTTCCTGAGATTATCGCGTCCAACCAAACAAACAAACAAACTCTTCCGCTTTATAATATTAGTATAGATTTGTACCCAGTATCAAATAGTTAGGTACTTGATTTTAAACAAAAATAAAAGTAGTTTAGGTCGCCTTTGACCGACTGGATAGGACTCATCAAACGAATTAAACCAGTTTCATTATGTCATTGTTTCATCATCAGATCAGCTCGCAGATAGTATCTATTCAATATTGTAGTGTCACCTGGATTTCACATATACAAGTAAAGATTCAAATTGATGCGACATTTAGAAGAAGGTACGTTCAAACTAACTTCTAAAATAAGGTGTATTAGTTGTTAGTTATTTAGTTGTATATGAATCTCAAAATAAAATAAAACAAAAAACTTACCATTGTACCACTAAATACATATAAATCCCACAATTGAAAATAGGAACGGTTTTAATAGAAGGTAATTATAATATTGCTGAAATGTGGACACTTTATCAATGATTATTATAAGCGATAAAGTATTACGAATGATTAGGGTATCTCTTTTTTTATCAAGTGATACCATATTGTTAATAGATATTTAAAATCAAGCATAAGAACTGTGTATTAAGACAACAGTTGCGTCAGCAAAAACTTGCAATGCCACATTCTTTATTTTCAAGCTAAAATCGGTTATTAAGCATTTTAGGTTTCCGACAACAAAGGACTAAATCGGAACTCTTAATTTCGTATTCATCTGTTTCATGTTTGTCTATAACATCCATTTTAAATTATTGGCGTTATGTAGGTAGCTGAAAGGTAAGTGGGTGTCTTAAGTGAACTGCTAGATAATTCTACAATCAAATTAAAAAAAAAGTGCGATATGTAGGTATTGGTAGTGATAGCGTAGTCGTAACGATGACGTACTCGTAGAGGTGCGATAGGCGAGTAGAGTTCATTTGTGATTATATTTTTCGACCTGTTCAAGTTTGTAATTCTTAACTTCTATGTATTTTCGATTTGTCTGGATGTGGAGTTTAAACTAATATTAAAATATCTTCCCGGAGCACTATCGGGAAACTGAAATGATTTTTTATTTATCCTATCCCTTCTCATGTCTTCACTTAATTTCAAGATACTTTTGTTAATGTTGTGAACTAAATAAAAAAAGTATAAACGAGGTAGTTTTAAAGATTTTATTATATTAAATTAACATTGCTATTCTGGCAGCCACCGAGCAATCATGTGCCTCGCAAACTGCTGTGCGTTCGTCATCCTAATAGTGTTGGTAACCTGCCACTTGCTCATGTCAAAGCAGTGAGAAGCTCTGGAAGTAAATACTTATTTAATTTAATATAAGTACAATTATCATTCACCAGTGCAGATGAAGAATAGGATTAGACAGGGCAGCTTATTGCATTATAAAGTTAAGTTAGATATAGTCAAATTCCTAATGTTACACTTCAATAGTAATATAAAAGGCAGCTTGTGGCGAGCTGTTGGTGAGTGGCGTCACCACGGACCTGAGGTTTCCCAGGGGAAAGGCCATCTTTCCCCTTTTGGCTTGGCTTCATTGGCCGTCCGGAGTGGAGTGCAAGAGCCAAGTGCTCGATAGTGTGGAAGTGCTCAATCTGCATAATAACGGGGAACTCTGCTCACAAGCACTCTCGCGATGGTGAAACCGGTGCACACCTTTCAACACCCCACATCTATGCCGATGTTGCGCCCGAGGCACTATCATTAGATGGGCCCGTCATTAGATGGACTCGCGTTCCTTTAGGAAGGGGAGTCACCGTCCGCCTAATATTCAATGTGAGACTGTTAAGAATGTAGGCATCCAGTAGTCTCATCCAATAGACTAGTTTTGTAGCCTATCCAAACTCCATCCCATGGACTCTTAGTTTTTCATATTTTCCATAGTCCCTACGTATTATCCGGAGACCATCTTTGAGCAATTCCCTGTGGATTACTCAGAGATGGATCCCGGATGATGCGTCACATTTAACGAATTTTAAATATTTTAATCTCTCTACTTGTTGGATCGTTGTCTCCACGCAATTCTTCCACAGGACCGTTCTCTTTTAAGCCCGGGAAAACCAAAGACATATAAATTATACAAAAAATATTAATTATATAAAAATAGGATTTATATGTATATAATTGCAAAATAATTATTTGATTCTATAAGTTGCCATTCCGATATAAAATACTTATATAAGTTAAGATAAGTTGTCATTTTGAGTGGAAAAAGCATGAGAAAAGCTTTGTGTTTTGTTTTTAACCGACTTCCAAAAAAAGGAGGACGTTCTCAATTCGACCGTATATATATATATATATATATATATATATATATATATATATATATATATATAATGTTTGTTCGCGGATTTTTTCGTCGTTTACGATAGTTCTTTTTTTGTTGGAAAGGAGATATCCCAAGAGTGGCACCATGATAAGGAAACCAGGATCTGATGATGGGATCCCAGAGAAATCGAGGGGAACTTTCGAAAATTGTAGCGGCGACTAGTGCTTTTGTTTTTTTTAACATTTTCATTAGGTATTTTAAAGCACTACTATTTAATGAAGATCTGGAGTCGATCTAATGATGGACCCGAAAGACAGTCGAGGGAACTCCTCAACGATTTACAGTTACGTCTACACTAAAAATGGAAAAATAAAAACTTAAAAAATAAAAAAATAAAAAACCGACTTCCAGGCACTGAAAAGTAAGAAATAACTAAACGGGGGGTTTCATTTAGAATAGATACTTAATCAGTTTTTTTCAAAGTCGGTGCCAGCCAATACAAATCAAAGCATACCGACTTCGAAAATCGTTTTTAGCTATTTAGTTATACATATAGCTAAGAAAAAACTTACCATTATATCATAAAATACACATGAACCACACAAAAATAAGTACGGTTTTAATAGAACGTAATTATATATTGCTAAATGTGGACACTATCAGCGATTAAGGAGGGTGGACCATGAAAGGCCACCTTGGCCACGTCTTAACATTTAACTGTTTAGTTATAATTATTTTATTTATCGGATAAATGAAACAAACAAATTATTGAGTAATACTTTGTTCTATAATGTAACTAATAAAACATTTTCTTTTTTTGCAGAGTTAATGCTTATTTATTAAAAAGTTTTAATACCAGGGCGACCGAGCTTCGCTCGGAGTTCATTTTTGTTATGTCGTATTTTTTAGATAAAAAAAAAACTAAAAACTTGAATACAAAATAAAAACAAAAGTAAAACCTTTGTATTCCGACCGGGACTCGATCCCGGGCATATGTGTTGTCTAACTTGCGCCTTAACCGCTTGACCACGATGCTTACATCCAAGTGTAAGAAATTATCGACCTTATTCTGTGTAGAATAATGCAAAAGAAAACCGCATGAAAACTCGAAAACACGCGTTTTTCCAGACATGAGACTTATCTAGATCAATTTTTCGCCCTCGAAAGCCCCCATATACCAAATTTCAGCGAAATTATTAGAGCCATTTCCGAGATCGCTGGTATAAATAAATAAAGAAATAAAGATATAAATATACAAGAATTGCTCGTTTAAATATATAAGATTTAACTCTTCAGAAATGGCCTTGCAAGAAACAGGGCTCCATATAAGGCCGAAATAATAAATCAGCCGATATAATAAATCTTGCCAATAATCTTTATAATGAAATAGAAAAAATTGAAACCGACTACAATGGCTTTCTTATATTTCTTGCAAGGCCAAATGGAGTTTTAAAATAAAATTATTTATAGCTTGACTATAAGCAATAAATATTAAGAAATTATACTTTTTTTTCCTTTCCCGATACGATTTATAACAGCTAAAAACTAAGCATTAATATTTTCGTGATTCTTAAATGTTCCTAACAAGGTCCTCGCGCCCTAGCAAGGCCAATTTTCTTTCGCCAATCTTTTTTCGGCCTTACAAGGAACCATTGGCTTTCCTGGGAACACTATCGATATTTTAACAAAAATTGAAATAAACCCGTATAGTTTTTCTTTAGTACAATAGCAAATACTTATTTATGAATTCAGTTCAAAACAAAAAAAATAATAGTTTATTTACTTGAAAACTAGCCTTTTCCTGTGAGCGCGTATTATAATTTTAACGTCGACGAAAGAAGTAAACAAAGCGAGGGACCCCATTTACAAACCAGCAGCGCAAGCGACTCGCCGCCGCGTCCGTGTTCTTAAGTTCGATGGGTGCTAGTCTGAGTAGAAGGAATTTGTCATCGCATGGCAATAATTAGGACTTTTTAATAATCGGCCTTACAAAGAGCATACATGGCCTTAAATGGTCCACCCACCTTATTCTATAAGTGATAAAATCTTTCACAGTGTGAATCATTAGGGTATATCTTTTAATTCTCGAATGATAGCATAATGCTAATATATATTATATATTAAAAAATAAATCTATACAAATAATAAAATTGTAACCAAGTCGAATAAGCAGGAGGGTTTCATGTTCTACGCAATCAAAGGCTTTAGATAAATCACAAAAAACATCAATTGCATTTTGTGATTTTTCCAAAGCGTTATAAATGTGTTTAAGAAGATCAACTCCCGCATCGGCTGTAGACCTACCTTTGGTAAAACCATACTGTTCACTATGGAAGATGTTATTAATATTAAAATGAATTAACAATTGGTTTAGAATAAATATTTTTTTGGCGAATCTTATTGAAATAGTTATCGATACAGATTTTAGATATAGAGAAGTTTATTTAAGAACTAGCGGCTCACCCTCGCTTCGCTCGGGCTCGACTCTAGACAAACAAAAACAAATCTATCCCACGGGAGCCGTACGTTTTCGGGATAAAAAGCAGCCTTTTGTTAATTCTAATGTATGAACTATATTACTGTAAAGTTTCATTAATATCCAATCAGTAGGTCTTGTGAACTAAGCTGTATAAGTTACTACAATTTTTTTAACTATCCCACGGGAACTCTTTAACTTTTCAGGATGAAAAGTATTTAAGATGTTGCCTGGGGATAAAAGGTACCAGCATGCAAAATTTCATTTAAATCGCTTCAACAGATTCGTAGATTAGCCCGTACAAACATTTTTTATTTTATTTTATTTATTTCTATTGCCCTTTTTACAACCCTTGACTCGGTTTTTAGCATTTTTTTTCTATGTACAGACATTCAACCTCTACTATTTTATTATAGTATAGATAGATTGTTTATAATTTAAAAAGGGTTGTTATTATTTAAAAAAATCTAAAAAAAAAAATATAATATGCTTTCAAAGGTTACCTAAAACCTCGCTTTAGTTTTAAGTTTCTAGCTTTGAAGGTTTTCGAGATATACCTTTTTGAACGAAAGTCATAGTTACGCTCATTTTCTTTATATTCCAAGGTCAAAGCGGAGTACGACAATTAAACTCGTATGAATCTCTTTTCTACATCAAGCCCTTATTGACACATAAGTTTCGTTATAGGTTGCCAGTAAGGGGCCAGTTCGCTATACTTATCCCGCTAAACCCTTTCATCTAAATCAGTCCAGTACTTTCAAAGCTTATTCGGTACAAACAAATAAACAAACAAAAAAGTCTTTCCGTTTTATATTATTACAGCGGCTCATGCTCGCTTCGCTCAGGTTTACTTTTAGTCAAACAAAAACAAATCTATCCCACGGGAACCGTACATTTTTCCGGGATAAAAAGTAGCCTATTTGTTATTCTGGTGTATGAAATATATTATTGTAAAGTTTCATTAAAATCCAATCGTTAGTTTTTGTGTACTAAGCTGTATAAGTTACTACAGTTTTTTAACTATCCCACGGGAACTCTTTTATTTTCCGCGATGAAAAGTATCCTAAATGTTAACCGGGGATATAAGGTACCACCATGCAAAATTTCATTTAAATCGGTCCAGCAGCTTCGGAGATTAGCCCGTACAAACAGACAAACAGACAGAGGAACAAAAAAATTGAAAAAAAAATCAGGATTTGTTCTATTGCTCTTCTTACACCCCCCTGACTCGGTTTTAGGCATTTTTTTTCTATGTACAGACATTCGACCTCTACAGTTTTATTATAGTATAGAAGATAGAAGAAAAAGTGGGATTTATTTTTTAACGGACATAAAAAGATATCGCACATAACAAATACTTTACTAATATAAACTTTACATACAAATAGGTAAGCTACAGATACCTATCATAATTTTTTTTCTTGATTTTTTTGTAAATTTATATTTTTAATATACACTTAGATTCAGAAATCTCATAATTTACATATTTTCTTAATATTTATTAAAAGCTTTCAATGATAAGTTTGAAAGTAGCTTAATACTCTATGATTATAACATAATTTGTTTAAACGTCTAACATCTATCTCCGTAAGGACGGCTGCAACTCTTAATAGTACACAACAACTGATTGCTTGCACTGCCACTGGATTTGTACGGAGTTTGACCTAAGTAATTTCCGCTGAAAATTTTAAGATATCATTATATTTTGTTGATTTATGTAAACACTGACTGAGTTTAGGCACCTAAGATTTTCTGTGGATGTAAAATATGTTTTAAAATATTTTGTTGTATCTATCTACCTACTTTACTAAATTCACTTCCAAACCTTTCGATAAATCTTTCGATAAACCTTTCGAAAAATCGAATAAGATTTAAAATTAGTATTCTATTTTTTTGTATAGGCAGTGGTAGCCCAGTGGTAACGCGCTCGCTTGGGAAACCGAGTGAAGCGGGTTCAAATTCCGGGTCTCGCACCTCTGATATTTTGATGTGCGAATCATTTCTAACATGATTACCACTTGCCTTACGGTGAAGGAAAACATCGTGAGGAAACCTGCATGTCTGAGAGAACCTAGCAAGTTTTCGAAAGACATGTGAAGTCCGCCAACCCGCACTTGGCCCAGCAGTGGGACGTTAAAAAGGGCTGAATACAATACTATTTTTTAATCATACTATTTTTATTGTTAGCTATCGTATTTTAAAGAAATAAAAATATTTTCCCTGTTCCATATTGAATCTTTAAGACAATAGGGAATATGCGTGTGATTTAAATAAAGGTGAAATATTTTTTTTACAATCTTTATTGCTTTTGATTTAAGCCTATATCAATATTTTCTAATGTGATTTCTTTTTGATTAAGAAAATTATTATTAAAAAGTGTAAAAATAGGTGGGAAACTCAAAGTATTTGAAACGAAACGCCATTGGTCAGACCGAATGTGACGTCAAAGTCTATTATAACAGAGCGCTATGGTTTGGTGTTTGCGATTGTTACGAACAATCTAGACCTGTTCATTCGTAGATTGTAATGTTATCATAGAATATGACGTCACGCCAAGCGCGCCAAAATGGTGAGCGTTTAAAATATCCGTATCTGTATGATATTTTTAATATTTTTTATACGAAATTTTATATTTTTGGAGCTGGATATTTCTTTTCAATTATATAATGATGTAAGCTATTGTATAAAAAACAAAAAAAAAACGCATATTCCCAACTTCCTAGCTTGCTGTAGGTATTAGAACTATTTAACTGAATAATCCAAGAATTATGTTGCTCATCACCAAAATAATTGCATCACCCAGGATTCGAACCCTAGAACCTATCTACAGTCGGTAAATCCTTCGGCATGGCATGATCACGTAGACACAATTTCTCAGTTCCTGGACTTTCTTACTTGTAGTAAAACTCTAATTAAATTCTTACGTTGGTCCATAGTTGCACACTACGAGGTATTCCATCCTGCCTTTGTTTATGTTCTGAGACACTCCACAGCCAAGGTATATTGAATTAGACCATACCATCTGTATAAGCATAAGAATATCATGAACATAACATTTAATCACAAACAAACTTCCTTAGAGTTCTGTTAAATATATAAAACTTAATGATCTTTATTTCGTAATATATTATTATATCGGTAATAAGGAAACCATTTGTAATCATTGAAAATTGCTCTTGCTGCACTCAGCAGCACAATTAACCACCCACCATTTTTAAGCGGCTATTTGTCACTTTTGCATTTTTGCGTTATCGAGCTTAAGTGTTTAGGATTGTAAAGTAATTGTACTAAGAATAAAATACTAATAACCATTTTTTTTTAAGGATGTGGTAGACTATTGACTTGGTTTCCCTGGTATTCGTGCCTCTGAGAGCACGTAAAGCCGTCGGTCCCTGCGCCTTAAGAGGATTGTGAAGTATCGATACGCGGCGCGATTAGGTTTTTTAAAAGCGCTATCTGTTTCATACCGCTCGCTTTGCCAACCCGTATGGTGCGATAGAGAGAGTTGCAAACCTGAGAGGCAATTACCTACATTTCCTATTTGAAATATTGTTTCGGACTATAACGTTTTTACCACTCTAAACATTTACGTAATGAGATAATTTTGGTCTCATTAGATTCAGTACATTTTAATCTAGGTTTGTATGATTTTTTTTAGTAATACAGGTTAGTTTATTAAAAAAAATAAAAACGCTCAAGGAAGTTTTTAAGTAAAAAAACCAGATATTTAGATGCTAATAACTTCTATCATACTTATAATTTCTTTAAAATAAAAATGTACGGACCTAGTTTTTCATTATATCTGTAACATTTCCAAAAATTATGAAAATTGGACTATGTTAAGGGGAGAGCAAGGGAGAGGGGATTGGGCACGTTATCGTTTTGGTATGAAAATTTACAGCTTCACAATCCTCTTAACTCTTAGCGGTCGCGTCGAGTAATCATCCCACCGGAGTATGATGTATGAGGAGTATGAGTGACAGGAATAGAGAAACGAGGAAACGAGAAACTCAATGATACTGGTCGCCGTTGCCGAAGTCGGTTGGAAGGGGTCCCCTGGTATTCAAAAGAGGGCCTCCTTGCCCAGCAATGGGACGTTCAAAAAAAAAATAAAGGAAGGGAAGAGATAAAATAGATGGATAGAACAAATAAAACTGTATGTGGTTTTTTTAAGATAACAGAATCTTAACTGATTTTTAGTACAAATAAATCTATAATGCAACAGTGGGACGTTAAAAAGGGCTGAATACGAACCTAAAGTTGCAATTTTGAGCTAGAATGAAAATCATAAATATTAATTATTATTTATGGGCGGTTAAATGTGCCGTTGGGTGTGCCATACGAGTATGACAGTTCACAGTACATACATACATACCAAGACGATATCAAGTTAGTTTTCATTGATTGTGCCTTATTTTAAATATGGCCAATGATTTTTTATATAAATATCATTGAATATGGCACAATAAATGAAACTTAGAATTATTTATTTATTTTTCAATGATTGAAACACGTAGGTGCAAAAACCTATATTTTCATAAGATGCAATATAAAAGGTATCGGAATCCATTATATTAAATAGGTCTTAGAATTGAAACTCTAAAAACTGTTAATATGATCATATACCTTCCAAACACTTTAATATTAAAATAACATTTACAATCCTGGCTCAATACTTTTTTGGGAGATTTTTTATGATATTTTTGCAAATTGTAAAAACGCATCTGTTTTTAATGAATAAGCAGAATAAGTTAAACTAAAGCCTCAAGAGCGGTACCATATCAAATTAAAAAAAAAACATCTCCCATTAAATTTATTTAGAACAGTGATATTATAATAATAGAAACAGTTACCTGTGTGTAATGGCCAATAGCTTCACCTGAGCCGGTAAAATCAGAAGCTTTCAGAGGACCATACGTATAGTGTTTGTATTCGTCAAACCATGAGCGGAGCGCACCGGGAATATCCAGTTTATAGTTCAAATCAGTGGAGAACGACATAAAAATATTTTCTCCTGTTGTAAATCTCTTCGATCCTATATTAATAATCTTATTGTCAAATATGAGTTGAATATGAAAATCATTAACACAAGTCCAAAAGGATAGGTGATAGTAGATAATAATATAATTCTGATTAAAACCAAATACTTACTGTTATTATAAGATACTGTTATTATAAAAGCCTGTAAGTTTGTAAAGTAAGTTAACGTACCAATAGTTCTGTCTGGATTGTGTGCAAACTTGTTATTCGACGCCCATTGCGAGGCTTTTGCCGCCAACTCTTTATCCCATATCTAAGAAAGATCATCGTGATTTAAAATATATTACAGCAGATTAATCTTTTAATGACAAACCAGCACTTTCTTTCAGCTTCACTCGGATTTATGTACGTTTTCATATTTTTTTAATATTAACTACATTCTCGTAAAATTCTTAGGTTTAAAACTATTAGGAAATTTTCCTTTCAAGTTTCAAATTATTAGTAACGACTTAGGTCCAATACATAATATATTAAATGAGGTATTATTTTATTTTTACAATATATTATATACTTATCTAAGTTATATGTAAAAGAATATTATTTCATACTGTAATTATTGTAATTTCTGAGAAATGAATTTCTACAGTTAGCTCAATTTTTAACATATTATTCCAATTTTTATTAAATAAGCCTTATCGTATATGTTATGTACTCTATTTTATCTCAAGAATAGAATATGAGAGTAGTTAATGAGCAAACAAATGTATGAGTTCAATAAACATAGGCCTTATCTAGTTTTGTTTATGTGACAATATTAGAGTAGTAATCAGGAAACTACGTTACTATCATCTCAGTGTATTTCATTTTACCTATAATCATGTTTACTAGGTACCTAAAACAAAATTTTGTTATCGGTTTGTTTAACTTATACTTTTATTCGTAATCACGAATATTTAAATAGAGATCTATACCGGAAATTGTTATAAAAAATATTACAATTACAAATTTTTTATTAAGATACAATCAATATTTTTAATCATCTTTTATTCAACCCGAATTTAGTAAATCTCCAAATCTGTTTCATTAGTTACGTCAGTCAGGACATGTACATTTATTTATAGATAGATAATAAATGAATATTCATACCATGTATTTCATCTCAGAAGCAGGTGGCTGTTTAGGCACTTCGCCTTTGGCTAGTCTAAATCGGTTGTAATTATGACCGTCCACAAACATGCGAATTTGTGAGCATGATAGATCTAGAACTATTAAAAAAAATTAACACTTTCAAAAATAAATTATTTATCTATACAGATAAAGAAGATTAAAGTGTCTGTTTGTAATGTCAAAATAACAGCTTTTTACTAAATTTAAATGAAATTATTTATGGTAGTTATAAGAAAAACACAATTTTAAATATTTTTTTCTGTCTAAACAGACGTTTGCTTCGGCTAATCTCCGAAACAGCTGGACTGATTTTAACGGGACTTTCACTGGCAGATAGCCGATGTTATAAGGAGTAACTTACCTTACTTTTGTTTAAGAAAAAGAATTACGGTCCCGCTTAAAAAAATAAAACGTACCTAGCGATCCTAAGTCGCTAGTTTGACATATAAAAAGATTACATTATATTTTAATAGAATAAAGAAGAACAAATGTGTTCATAAAATATTTAAGTTAATGGCAATAATTTAAATACTAACCCTTTGCATGAGATAAGTGGAATACTAAAAAGATGAAAAACACAATATTCGTAGCCATATCAGGAACCTGACGAGGTCTGTTCTGAACTGGATTTTGTTTACAAACTCACTATGAAATGGCTTATATAGCTGTCAGACACACAAAGGTAGAACGTAATTATTTATTCCTAAATGACGACAAAACTTATATTTGTAAAGATTACTTCAGGTGTAGTATATTTTGAAAAGTAATGTTTTTGTTTGTACTAGAATATTTTAGTCAAAATTAAGCATGTCGGTTTTTAGGTATTATGTTAATTCTCTATTGTACATAATAGAAATTAAAAAAAAATTAAAACTGACTTCCAGGCACTGAAAAGTAAAAAAAACTAAACGGGGGTTTTCATTTAGAATAGATACTTAATCAGATATTTTCGAAGTCGGTGTGCTTTGATTTGTATTGGCTGGCATATGGCGGCAGCGGCTAGGCCGCGCAATACGCGAATAATATATATATATATATATATATATATATATATATATATATATATATTTATATATATATATATATATATATATATATATATATATATATATATATATATATATATATATATATATATATATACGCTTTTGCCCGCGACTTCGTCCGCGTGGAATAGTGACTGCTCGCAGAGCTACCGGCGCGGCGGCCAGCGCCCTCCCCCCTCACGACCGCCCCGCCCTCGCCTTGCATCGGGCTGAGAGCGCGCTCATCCATAGTCCGCGTAAACTTAAATATGTATATTTTAAAACTATGATATCTCCTAAGATATTCATTGAAATCAAATGATGTCAAAGGTAATTTTGTTAAAAATTAAATACTTGTGATGAATAATGTGTTTATTTGGATAAGGATTTTAATATCATGTTTATACAAACACCTTCAGAAGTAATGTATTATTTTAGAACAAATTTGATTACCATAAAAATGGTTATATTGAGTCAACCTTAAAAGATAGACATATGCTGTCGCGGACTTTTTTTTAGAACTTTTAAAGGGGAACAATTCTGTCATACACGATTTTTGCGTAAGATAACCGCAGTTTACGCAGCGCACGCAACGGAAGCTCTCAAAAGGAATTATTTTTTCCCGTTTTTGCAACATTTTTCATTTAGGTATGCTCCGCTCCTATTGGTCGTAGCGTGATGTTCTATAGCCTAAAGCCTTCCTCGATAAATGGACTATCCAACACAAAAAGAATTTTTCAATTCCAACCAGTAGTTCCTGAGATTAGCGCGTTCAACCAAACAAACAAACAAACTCTTCAGCTTTATAATATTAGTATAGATATATGGTCGAATTGAGAACCTCCTCCTTTTTTGGAAGTCGGTTGAAAAGAACAATCATATGCAAAGATGGCCTTATCGCCACTGAATACTAAATATTGATAAACTGGCTTACACGGAGTCGTAGGATTGTACATAATAAAATATTATACATAATTAGGAATCATCTATACAGATAAATAAAATTGGAGTGTCTGTTTGTAATATTAAAATAACCGCTTTTTACTAAATGCATATGGATGTATACACGGTACATATGCCAAAACAACATTTTTTACAATTTTTTGTCTGTCTGTCTGTCTGTTTGTTCCGGCTAATCTGCGAAACGGCTGGACCGATTTTGGCGGGACTTTCACTGGCAGATAGCTTTTGTAATAAGGAGTAACTTAGGCTACTTTAATTTTAGAAAAAGAATCAGGGTTCCGCAAAAAAAAATTAAAAGCCGTGAAATTGTGAATAAAATCCGCGTAGGGCGTACGCATCCGAGCGAAGCGAGGGTAAATAGCTATATAATTTAAATGAATATCTTATGTATGAACATAGCTAACCGTGAAAATGTACCTAGACACGAACGCGAGCGAAGCGAGCGTGAGTCGCTAGTGAATAATAATATTTTAATTAAAAGTCATTGATTTTATACATATAATTAATGGGAGATAATTTGACTACTTTTAAATTAATATGGAATGTCTATTGATTTTGCTTTTAAAATATATTGATGTTAAAATATAATAATTTAACAGTTAATATCTTAAAATTAAACTTATTTAAGAGTTACTAATTATATGCATAAAAATAAATTCTTAAAAAATAAATCAAATAGTAAGACATTAATAATTTTCAAGTAATATTATTGCATTTAAAAATTATGAAATACTGTTGTGTTATTTAATAAAATTAAATTATAAATTATGGATACTTAACTGATTTTAGTATGATTTTATAAAATTCGAATTAAAATGCAACTTCCGGCAGATTGATATAAAAGGCATAAGATAACCGTTCGACTTTCGAGGGAGCAGTTTTGTAGGAGACGTTCATTACGACAGACAAGATAAGTATTAGTTGTTAAAATAATATTAAATTTATGTTGGCAAACTCATTGATCAAAATAGTGTTGAACTTATGTGTAAAAAGTAAAAAAATAAAGCGCTTTCCTGTAACATAAAGTGATCGTTAAAATTACATTGAATTTTCTTATATTAAATGGAAATACGAAAATTGAAGTAACATTATGAAACTTATAAAGTAAAAGAGTGATAAAATAAAGCTTATTACATTATTTTACTGTGTTCTTATTTTCCTCGTCTTGAAATTATAATGGTTATTAATACATTGTTTTAACCACGGAATAGGTAAAAATATCTTTCATCAATTCTGTGGTTTTAACAATATATAATTTTACCTGTAACTTACATGTAGGTAACCTCCACGTTGAAAAAAAATGTAGATTATAACGATTTTTTGGCTGTTATAAAAAGTTTAAGTTTAAAAATTAAAACTATAACGAGATAGTTTCAGATATTGGCACCGATACTGAATTTATCTTTGATAAAACATCACGTTTTCATCGTTTTTGAGATTCATTTGGAATAAATAATAATGTCCTCCTGACCGATTTCGGCTACGGCGGCCAATCTCACTGAGACATGAGCATTACTCTTACTTAGTATACTATAGGATATTACGTATACTTTGATACGATCGGTAAGTTAGGCACAGGACCGACGGCTTTACCTGCTCTTAACTCTGGGCTACTACTGAAAATATCTTAACAGAAAAACTTAGTAATTAAAGTTAACTCGATCCGGGACTCATACCTAGGACCTCCGGATCTGCAGCTATACCTACATGTTAGCCACTAGACAACCAAGGCAGTTTCGGAATAAATAAGCACTTGCCAGATAATTCAGTAGGTAGTTACATATTAGATATAATTATTGGCTGTATATCACATTAACCGTTTGCCTTAACTTTAAAAGTATATTAAACTAGCGACTCACCCTCGCTCCGCTCCGATTAGTCCCTATGTACCTTTTAGTACTACCCTTTAGTTTACTATTGTTAATAGGACTGAACACGCTGACCAATACCAGCATAATCGATTTATTTTTTTAATTTACATGGCGGCCATTTTGAAATTCGCCATTTTTGGTTTTTATTCTTTGTTGTTACAGCGGCAATAGAAATACACTCTGTAAAAATTTCAAACATGAGATACAGCCAAGTGACAGACAGAAGGACGAACAGCGAAGGCTAAGTAATAGGTTCACCTTGGCACCTTCGAGTAGGTACGGAACCCTAATAAAAAGTAGAACATCGACAAGAAAAACTACATTAATCTGGTTTTAGAGGGTAAATGACTGTTAAATAGTACAGAGAGTGCTGGTATTGTTTTCCCGTGGGATAATAGATTCACTTTAATTTCATTTTAGTTTACTGCATTTATTAATAGATGGCGCTGTCTTTTAACGTTAAAAGAAAACACTTTACACGCTGGTGAAGTTGCGTGCAGAAAATAGCACTTTAAAAAGTAAAAAAATACAAAGTTCCCACTTCATATTTAAAGGTAAATTTGTTATTTCGTCGTTTCTTTTCCATAATATTTCGTAAACATTCAAACGACCTTTACTTTGTTAAGCTCATAAAGACGTATGTGTCACAATAGTTAGAACAATAATTAAGTGATGGACAAGTATAATGTATGGGAGATAGACAGCGTACTAAATTGCATTATGATAAAAACGTGCGTTTAGAGCAAAACATATTTGCAATTATCATATTATCTGGCAACGTCATAGCATTCTGGGAAACTTCGCACTTAATGTTATTATAAAAGTTTTTTTTATATTTTAAAAATATTAAAAAAAAATGACTAGTGCGATTTGGACTCACGTGGAATCAGCTTGTTTAGAATAATAAGTCTAGGTAGTAAATAGGTACTGATATATCCAGGGCTGGATTTAGGGGAGGGCAGCCGGGGCTGCCAGGCCCACAAAAGAGATTTAAAAAAAGAAACACATTCTGACTGGTTGACAATTTGTTCCTTTAAATGTTTTTCAATTTTTTTTTCGCACCTATAAAACTTGTACATATGTATGTATATGATTGATTATATTATTCTTAAATATTAAAAACAATTTATCCATATTCGTTCACCGCAGTTCGCCGCAGTCGGGTAAAAAGAAAAAAGTTACAAAGGGGTTATGATTTTTTAAATTATCATGCGTTTTTTTGGTTCTGCATGAGTTTATTTATTTTATAATTTATAGGTCTGCAATATTATCATCAAATGCGAATGTGGTATAGGTAAATTCACGTTTGTTAATTCAAATTTGAAATAAATTTTCTTGATATTTTTTTTCTATTTTTGTGTTTCGTATTTCTCAGTGTATGCATATAACTATATCTACTCCATAGGTTTAATAAGTTAAGAAAAGGTAAAGAAACGAGCTCATGCGGACTTAACTTTTTGCTTCTATTGTGTTCGCATCTCACCTGGGCACTGTGTTGTACCTGGAAGTTAGACCAGCTGAAGGAAGAATTGAGAAGAGGTCCTGTGGTGGTCCTGACTGACTGATGGATCAACACAGAACCTAAGCCGTTGGTCATGGAAACGTGAAATTTGGAGGACGTGTTCCTTATATGATTTAGGCATCCGGTAAGAAAGGATTTTTCTAAATTCATCCCCTAAGCAGGTAAAATAAGGGAATAAAGATTGTATAAAACTCTTTTATTCTTAATGTGAAATATACAGAAAGTAGTGTTTAGCCTTAAGATAAAAAGCAAGAAATATATTTATTATTATTATTTTCGAAATTCATCCCTTAAAGGGGTAAAAGGGGGTAATAAAGTTTATATGGGCAAAAAATTATTTATGATCAGAATTACTTAAACTTTTGTATTAATTCTCTTTAACCGGTGGTAGGACTCTGTCAAGCCTGAGGAGTCCGACTGGATGGGTACCACCCCCCTTATCTATTTCTGCCGCCAAGCGACAATGATTGCATTGTTGTGTTCCGGTTTGAAGGATAAGGTAGCCAGCGCAATTACAGGCAAGAGGCATATCATCTTAGTCCTCACAGTGATAACGTACCGGCGGTTCTGGAGTTTTGTTACATAAAAGTGCAGGAACCGTAGATGTTATGGGCGACAGGTATCGCTTTCCATCAGGTGGGCTTGTCTGCTCGTTTATCACTGAGTACCATGAAAAAAAAACCAAATAAATACATATTATTGTTACGTATACGTGTTTAGCCCACAATATCTTCAGTTTGGGATTTCTTCAGTTTACTTTCAATATTTTGGGAACAAATGATATTCATTTTCTTTGCATCCCAGCGTAGTACAATTTGTCATATCAATTAAATTTCAAATAGAACGAAAAAAATCCATCCACGCTATAGAGCTGTACAATATACTGAGGATCGTAGTGATCGCGACATCAGGCGGGAGAAAAAGGCAAAATTCTTCCCCATTGCGTCGTCACTTTTCTGTGTATATCATACTGTGACGTCACGCCAAGTGCGAAAATGGCAGGCGTTTAAAGTATCCGTATCGGTATGATTTTTTTATTTTTTGGAGCTGGATATTTTTTTACAATTATATAACGATACAATTATATAACTATTGTATAAAAAAATCACGCATATTTCCTATTGTTGACGAAGATATCGCTTATAACCAAAAAGAGTGCAACGTTATCGAATACCTTTTTCATTTTAGAAATCAGTTAAGTGTCTCATATTGAAACCATATAGTTGCATTAAATTAAAGACAAACATATCAAACATTCTGTGGGTTTCAAATTCATTCATTATCACCTAGAAAACGAAGTTAAACACAAAAAGCCATTTTTTGTATGTAACTTGGGTTTCTTCAAATTGTTTTGCCGATCCTCATAAGTAAGGCTTTAGTATTATAATACTCGGGCGCATCCCTTAGCTGGAAGTTTGGTTTAATGTCTAAAGAAAAATTGTTTTTTTTTTTGGGCAAGAAACTTTCACAGGCGTATACAGAGTAACCCAGTAGAATTTCATCAAGATCGAATCAATGGTTTAGGAACGTATGGAGAACAAACATACGAACATTCATTTTTATAGGATAAGAATATAAATGTGAAAGTTTATTTATCCATTTACGTCGAAATGAAGCGACAGATTAATACAAATATTTGTATGGAGATAGTCCGGGGGCTGGAGTGATATTAGCTTTTACCGCAGGAAAATATCTCATTTCCATGAGAAAATACCGTAAAATACGGTAAAAAATAAATCTCATCCCCAAGAAATTTCGAAGTGCTCGAGTATATAGATATATGTACTTCTGTTTATATAGGGACGTACTCAAACGCAACAAGGACGCGTCACTATTTATCAATAATAATAATGGTTACTAAATAAAAGAAATTCAATGCTTTCAACATCATTTATTGTATTTATTTTACTAACATTATCATAATTTCACCATTGAGAAAAGTAAAATGAAATTCGACATAATTTTTAAAATGTTAATACCCCTCCATTATAAATTCGTTTGAATTTTAGTGTTGCCATAAAACATTTGGAAAGTTTAATTTTAAAATATAATTTTTATATTTGATCAGAGTTACAAATAAATATACGTTACTTCTAAGTAAATATGTGGAAATGATCTTTGATTTTTCGTTTTTTTTTTTATTTTTATTTTTTTATTATCACTACTACACCTTACATTCATTCAGCCGTTACGCGGTATTTAAACCGTTTGATACGACTTTACATTAAAAATTTAATCTACATTTACCGGTAAAAACGACCGGACACATTCCAATGATTTATAATTTTTATTTTATCTATTTAAAGCGACTACTTGAAAACATATTGGAATATTGTAAAAACTAAATTTGACATTCGTAAGTAACTTTAATTATTATAAGTTTAAAATTATTTCAAGCTTTTATTAAAGCACAATAAATTTTCAAGTAACCATTTTAACACTAGTGCCACTAACGACGGTTCCCAATAACCTGTCTTAAGTTTTCCTCACTAGAGGTAGAAATTTGGCTCCATACAAGTTGTCATATTTCTATCGCTAGTAAGCAAAATCACATATAGATAGGTTATTAGGATTTGCCGTAAGCATAAGTCAAATAAAATAATTAAGACATATAGGATGACATATATTTAAATTTATTTATCAAGTCTTTGATTCAAAGAAATCGCCTCTAATGGCGTAACACAACACTGATATGACGTATGTAAATCTAATTTTGGTATTCATTATTAAATTAATTGTCAAATGAAAAAAAGAGATTTCAGATAGTTAAATAAAAAAAAAAAGTAAAATAATAATGAACTTACATATATTTATTTATACTTAAATACCAGTTTATTAGACTTAAGGTCGATTTCAAATAATTTGTAAAATTAATACAAAAATAATCTCGTTTTTTGTGTCTTTTTATCAATGTTGCCAGGCATATATATAATGTGTAAATGATTGATTAATTATTAATTTTAATAAAATTGACAGTCAAAATAATAAAATCGATACGATAAAATTCTTGTGGCTGGCAACATGTGTGTGTTACCTAATACAACTAAATCACGCACCGTCAAATAAAATATATTATTCGACATAAAAAGTAATTGGTAAGTCGCTTATAGATAATAAACAAAATTATCAAATGGAAACCTACTTATACTTAACATTCAAATATATCTACAAATGAAACCATTTGTAGAGTAAAAAAATAAAGGAAAATACATATTTTCCATTAAAATGTCACTAATGGGCTCGATCCCCATTTTATTGATAGCCCCGCTTAGTTATGACGTGATAAAATTTCACTAAATATATTATATTAGTTATAGTTCGAATATTTGCCACACATTTTTTTATAAAGAAAATTGGAAACTTCTCAACGGACATGCTTTTTATAAACTGTCAATATTGTATTAGTGTGGTAAAGTTAAAGTGTCATCACTTATTTGCCAACTAAATTATTTACTGACTTCAAAGCAACTAAAAAGCGAATTTTACAATTTATTTTCGAAAATTGAATTTTACAGTTTATTTTAAATTAATGAGGTTTCCAGCACTAAAAACGTTTTTTTTTTGAATTGTGTATAATAATAATAAATAGTGTAATAATTTGTAGTTGACATCATTAATCATTCTTGGTTGAAACTACAAATTATTTGTGTTCATCTATACTAATATTATAAAGAGGTAAAGTTTGTGAGGTTGTAGGGGGTATGCTCTGGATCTAATGTACTGATTAAAATGAAATTTGGTAAGAAGATAGTTTGAGACCCTGAGAAGGACATAGAATTTTTAACCCGAAAATCATCCCTCATGAGTGTGAAAATGGAGACGAAAGTCGTATGGGGAATCAACGTAGGGACGAACACAAGCGAAGCGAGGGTGAGTCGCTAGTGTAATTATAAAACGAGACTATAACAATAAAATGAATGGTAATCGAGTAAATAAATAAGTCTAATCAACTAATTAGTGCTGGGGCTGTCGGTGCCGCTGCCGCTATTCTCAGTGGCGAGCGCAGATTTTGTATTTTTATTATTTTTCTTTGCAGACTTACTCAGTGTTGCCACTTCTTTTAATAAATTTTGTATTTTCGTATTCATTAAATTGAACTTCGTCTCGTTCAAACGCTCTTTATTCTTCATTTCATTTCGAAGATCTGTTGTATCGTTGTGATGCTGCGCTTTTAGCTCCGTTATCTAAAAAAATATTTTTTTTTTACATTATACTTTCTTAGATTTACGGGAATATTTGATATTTTAAATAAAATTATTTTTCGGATTTTTTCGCGGAATTATTTTGATGTTTGATGACCATCATTGCAGCAAAGCATTTGTCGAAACGTCGGGAACCAAAAATCAAAAAAGAATTGTTTTTAATGTACAGTTATATAGTTTATAAAAATAAAAACAAATAACATACCAATTTATCTTTGCAAAGTAATTCCATGTCTTTTTGCTGTACTTTCTTCTGTAAGCTAGCGATGGTCTCCTTTAGTTGTGTCATAGCGACCACATGGTCTGAACTGTTTGGGTCTAATTCACCTAACAAATAGTACATATCTATAAGGAAAAATTTAGTTTAGTTAAAGGAAAAAAAAACTAAAAAAACATACAAAAAATTATTACTTACATCAAAAAAAACCAAGGTAAGCGTGATAGCAATACTTTTACATCAAGATTAAAAAAACAAGGGTGTCATTGCAAGAAAAATAATAATAATACGTGTAAACTTTAGTAGAAGCAGTTTAAATAAATTAAAGAGTAACATAAAAATTAGAATATCATTATAAAAATATATAACAACAATAACCCTCAAGTGTAAACGGACAAAAATCTTCTGCAAACTTTAACATACATAACATTTCTGAAAAAAAAAAATATTACTATAATATGGCTTTTGTGCCATTGCCATGCTATTCGGAGTAGGTTCGATTCCCGAATGGAGAAAATTATGTATTAATTATATGTTATTACAAGAAGTTCAAATGAAGTACTTGCAGTACCAATAATAAAACCATTAGTATCAATTCATGCAATTCATGTACAAAGAATTGTGTAAATGTTTTATCTAAAGCTTGGTCACACAAGAGAAAAGCTATTACCATTTATAAATGTTAATAATAAAATATAAATTTATTTTATAGGTTCATGTACATCCCTTTATATTCTAAATATTGACAAACATATTATATTTTCCATTTTTATTTTCAAACACAATAAATCCTCTTGCTAGTTTAAACTTGCCACTTACGAAGTAGTGGACTGTACCATATCTCAAATATTATTTATATTAAACGTGAAGCCAAAATTTTATTATATGTATGCAACAAGTAAAATATGGACAATTTTTTATATAGACAAATATATTTTTACGTTTCTTTTTCACTTTTGCTCAATTACAATTAATATTGATAATTTTATGAGATCACTCATAAACTAAAATTCCTGAAAAGTGGTCAAAAAGATCAACATTCTTACTACTAAATAATGACTATAGTTACTTTTTACTGTCTAGATTGACAATATAATATTAATGTACATATCTAGTGATACCTTTATATATAGCAAAAGACTAAATTGTATACATTACAAATTTTAGTTCAATTTAATTCGCTTAAGATGGCACCACACTGAATATAATAATATAGTAATAAATATAAACATACCTTGTAAAGGATTCAGTTTAGATTTCTTCTCCATTGGCTGTGAGTCGGAAAGGTCACCAGAGTTGTTCTTCATCATGTCGGACTTACGTTTGTCCTTATGACTGCTTTTCGATCTGTAAATGTAGAAAACTTCTGAATTCATAAAGAACACGAGTAACTTACAAAAATTTAAGTATCGTCGTCTCCAGTGCTTATTTGTCCAAACAACCAATTTAATGAACGAGTTTTACTACAGAATTATTTATTTCTAAAAGTCCATTCTATTGATATTAAATACGTATTTTACTTAATTAAAGCCGAAATAATGTATTTTGTCTATATATGTAAATATATCTTAGAAAAAGTTTTGTTTTTAGAATAGAAGAAAAAACTCTCTACTGTAAAGTACAATAAACATTGATCATTTCAACAAATAAGCACTAAGATCACGTATTATTGACGATTGTATATTCGAAGTAAAATAGTTCGTATTACTTTGGTTTTTATTATATAAGTGACTATAAAGAACATTTTCTAATGGCCTATTCATTAGACCTATAGGAAATAGCGGAATAAGTTTAAATGTAAAGAGAATCACTTTTTACTAACAAAAGTACGCTAAGTCACTTAAAAGTATGCTTACTTTATTAGGTACAGTCTATACAATAAATAAAAAAATGATAAAAACCGACTTCCAGGCACTGAAAAGTAAAAAATAACTAAACGGGGGTTTTCATTTAGAATAGATACTTAATTAGATTTTTTCGAAGTCGGTGTGCTTTGATTTGTATTGGCTGGCACGTATATATATATATATATATATACATATATATGTACGGTCGAATTGAGAACCTCCTCCTTTTTTTGGAAGTCGGTTAAAAAGAATTAGGAAAATCCGTTAACCATTAGCAAAGAACAAAAAACAAATTCTGAACACCATTCTTTTTGAGACTGATAAAAAACAAAAGTCTGATAAAAACAAACTGAATTATGAGATTTTTGAAATCTACTATTTCTATCTTCTCAATTCCCACTCATGGCGCTATATCTCAACAATGGCTGATCTTATAATGAATGACAAATTTCATGTTCTACAGTTAATCGATCAAAAAAGTTCTATATATACAATCAGCGACAAAAAATGTCCTAACCGAATGAGCGCTCAATTTGAACATTTAAGTACGCTTTTTTTTGTGAAAATAACTTTGAGCATGCAATGCTTAAAGTTATTTAAAGCTTCAATTTACATTGTTGTATATTTATTTCAACTAGAATAATTATCAAAACACAATTAGTGTCATTTTTAAACTTTTGCATGGGATTGTGTATCTAGTACTTTTTTATCGATGTCTACTGTCTACACACAACCTTTAAAACAATTTCGAACATCATTTCAAACAAAGGAAACAGCACAAAAGACTTGATATATAATTAGGATAAATCTCCCTTTAGTATAGTGGTATGCGTAAATGCATTTCCCAACATAAAAAAAGGAGTTTACCGATAGAAATAGTCACGTAACGAAATAGGTTACGCTTAATTATTTACTAAGAGCATCCCATGTGACGTCATCACAAGCACCTACCAGGCATAAGTGTTAAGGATGTCGTATGCACTATTTAAAGGGGCCCTACAAATATAATGAGTATTCTTTGAGGTTCATAGTCCCTTAGTACTCGCGACAAAAGTACCAGGCGATCAAAGTATTGGCATGCACAGTAAAATAAAAAGTTATTTTTGTTTTTTTTATATGCCAAAGAAGTATAACTTCTTACACTTTTTTTTAAACAAAACTCAACTTACTTGTGTGATCGATGCTTGTGTTTGTCCACCGCTGAGAGGTGCTGCTTAGTGCGAGCCAACGCTCTCTTGAGGGACTGCGTACAGAGCCAACATAGCAGTTTGCCGTCCACCTGCAATAATATTATTTTGTTGTGAGTAAAATTATTCATTATAAAGACAATTTTCATATAGTTTTTGAATATGTTTTAAACTGAACTGGAGAATATTCTTTTTCATTTTGGAGGTTCTTTTCTTTACACTGAATACTGTAGACAAAATCGAACATTTTAAAGGGCATATAAAGTTTTTAAATCTATTGAACTAAACTGATTAGAACTTTTTTTTTAATTTTGAAAGTTAATTTTTTAAATAGTACCTTTTTTCTTCTAACTTTTTAAAGGAGAGTAAATATAGGTGACAAACAGACATACAGACACACCATTGACATCCCCATTAGGTGTTCGATATCCTTACGTGGTTTTATTGAAACAGAAATAAGAGTCAGAAGTTTTGGTTTGTAGGTCCAATATATCAGAATTGATGTCGAACATAGTAAGTGAGGAACGAAGTCAAAATTTCAATTGCGTTTGAAATAAAACAAACAATTTAACCGGCATAGTATAGTGAAAGTGGGCGTTTAGGGATTTGACAATATGTACTTGAACAGTACATACAAACTCATTTAATATTTGAATCCCAGTCGCTGCATTTGTGAGATATTCGATATAATCTCCAATTCTATATTATCAGGACTCAAGTAAGAATTGAAGCATATGAGTAATCAATGAGAATCATCCATACTATGTAAACCTAATAATGGTATGATTTAGTTAAAAATGCGTTTTTTTAAGAAAAAAGGCAAATGGTATCATTATATGATAAAAAGAAATATAATGATACCTTTTTGTTGTCATCATGCCTGTCGAAGGCGCACCGCTGCTTGCACTGCTCACACGTCACCGCCGGACCGTACTTGCGTTCAGAATTTGCACACCGCTGACATTTGTTGCCTGAGAAATTAAAACGGATAACATAATAATTTAAAACTTAAGAAATCATTTACAGATTATTTATTGAGGGAGATATGAACCAATGGATAATTGTTTAGCAGCTATAAACCTAGACAGACTATTTTTGTTGATTTTTTTATTACTGATTGAAACATTAGCGTAATATGCTCACTGTGCACTTATTCTTAATAAAAAATTTCTATTGGAAATGGGCTTACTCTTGATCTTCATCTTGACTCGAAAGCATAGATAAGGTCTACGCTCTAGCGAGTTTGCCCAAGAATTCTTAGGAATAATCTTCTAATCAAAGTCTTTGAGGTCAACAATATAATTTTTCAAATTTTGCCATCGAATAAATCTTGTTTTTAGGCAACATAGTCTGAATATATTTATATTTTCAATTCATACTTTCATTCATATTTAAAACCCCTACAACATTCAAGATGGTTGAATGTAAAACTACAGTACTGAAACCAAACATATAAGGTGTAACATCAGTCAAATATCTTGTCTTAGATTAAATCAAATTGCTTTGACAATTTTTCAAAGCAAATGAGAATTTAATTCTAATTTCATTAATGATTATCTCCTGTTGTGACAGCAGTATTCTTAGCAGCAGCTTTGATCAAAGCTATACTTGAGTTGATCCCCCTCATATTGAAGGAAGGCCTGTGCACAGCAGTAGGAGATTAAAAAGGGCTGAACATGATACAATACTCTAGAGGACTCACCAATAAAAGCAGCAATAATGTTGCAATATTCACAAGCTGTTGGTTTCCCATAAGCTTTTACATTTGCTTCACATTTCTTACAAATTGATGATGTGTTTGATTTACTGAAAACAACAAAAATATACTTATTAAATATTTGTTAGTTGCTACATGAAGATATGCTATAATATATCCAATTATAATAAAACATCGGCAAATTGTTTTGTGCACAACTGTAAAGGTCTTTGTAATATAATAATACCAACATAAATGTACAATGAATGATGTAAAAGAAATACTAAAAGAGACAATAGTACAAAATTTCAGCCACACTTTTCTAATTTAAAGCAAATGATTTGTATGATATAGATTTACTGAGATAATTAAGTGGAAAATTATTGCTACATAAAATTACATAAATTCTTTTAATTACAAAACATATTACATTAAAACATTAGTATAGGAAACATTAGGAAGCAAATATTCAATGTGAAAGAATTAGTTAAAAAAAAGTTATTTCATATAAAATATGATTATTTACTATTGGTTTTTAACATCAAATCCGAACATTAAACATTTATTTTTTATCATTATTTTAAAATGTCTAATTTAAAAATATATTTTGATTAAATAATAAAGATTACTTTGAATATTTATTAAAGTTGTTGCTAATGCCATTAGTACTTAGCACATTGATAATAATAATAGTTTAGTTTGTGTATGTGTAGTTTGTTTTGCATATAAATATCCACTCATGAATGTCAATATTAAATGCCATTACAAAACAAGCACAAGTGTCAACTTGTTGATATGTATTTGGGTTTATTGAATGATTTTGCAAATGACAAGTTATCTTTAAAAATAAAAACGAAAACTTTCTTTTTATAAAACATATGGTCTGGCTCATGGTACTGACCTTGTTTGTTGAAACTCAGAGCGGCAATAAGTACACTTGACAACGGGGAAAGAGCCACGACATTCCTGAAATACCCAGAAATTTACAGCGTCACATCTGACGTCAATACAATTGTAAACGTAGTACATAACAATACTTGTTTTTCATTATATATCATAATTCTTTTTTTTAAATAACCATGCTAGATTAAGGTCAAATGAATTAATTATAAGTACACGATATTACCTTGCAAAGCTGTTCTCCTGGAGATAGTTCTTCAAAAGGATGTCTTGAGAAACAACGGGAACAAGCAAAAAGAGCAGTAGACGAAGAAGAACTCATCGTAATATTATTAGAAAAATATGAAATGAATCCAAATGTTGTTGTAAGAGCTATATTTTAAAATAATACAAAATATAGTGCTAGAAAACTTCAAATGTAAATTATGACAACTGGATGACGATATGAATTATGGATGACATGAATAACCGCCATGACAGAATGAACTTGAAAGAATGAATCTAATCTGGTATACTTCATCACGTACATTCATTGATCATTCATTAAATTAATGTACTGAAAGTAATTTTTATATAATAGTTTAATTTATTTTATAAATGTTTTGTTTGAAATTATAAAAAAACTAGCAAAACCCGCGTCTTCGCTCGCGCTAAAACTACAACAAAAAATCTTTGAAAAAGTAGGTTTCATATAAATTTTCATCCCTTATTTTAACTCCTTATGGGATGAATTTCAAAAAACACTAAAACACGTATTATTTAATTCTATTGAAGATCATTAATACCAAGTTTCAAAAAATTCTGATCATAAATATTTTTTGGGTTGTGTTATAACGTGTACTCTCTTGGGAATGAGATAATCTTCCGCGGTAAAAAGTATCCTATATGCTGACCCGGATATCCAGCTATCATCATACGAAATTTCATCAAAATCCTTCCAGTGATTTTTCTGTGATGCGGTAACAGACAGACAGATAGACAAAAATTCTATAAACTATAGATTCGGCCTCTGCATCGATAATAATGTCTATTATATATACATATATATATATATATATATATATATATATATATATATATATATATATATATATATATAATGCATTTTCTTTTTTCAAATACTAGACGTCAACACTCAAATATAGTCGGTGGCAATGTCAATGACTGAATTTAATTTCTACTATTTTTAAATTCTAAAAGTTTTAGAAAAACGGAATACTAGCGACTTACCTTCGCTTCGCTTTGGGTTCAACCCTAAACAAAAACAAATCTATCCCACGGGAACCGTACATTTCTCCCGCATGATATATAGCCTATGCATTAACCTTAATAAACAGGCTATCTAATGAAAAAGAATTTTTCAAATCGGATTAGTAGTTCCTGAGATTAGTGCTTTCAAACAAACAAACACTGGGTGCCTCTTTATAATATTAGTACTTATTTTCGGTTTTTTTACTTATATTCACCAGGCGCGGATCTAGGGTTAGGTTTTGGGGGGGGTCAGAGACTGAAATATACATATTATAAAACAGTAACTTAGCAAAATCTGTACACGAAATATTTGTTTAAAAACAATGACTTCGTATAGTGTACAGAATATAGAACCCAAAACAAAATTTTAGTCAGTATGTCTGTTTATGTGTTTCACGCGAAAAGTACTAAACCGATTTTAACCAAACTTTGTGTAGTGATAACTTTACTCGGGTCAACATTAAGGATGACTTTTACTACAGGAAAATCTTAGTTCCCACGAGAAAATAATTCCATTTCTTCAGGGTGTCAGGGTTCTATCGAGTCATCCTAAGACATTTACATGGCTAACGCTGGCTAAACCTTAAGAAATACATCAAAACAATGTATCTACTAGAAAATTGTAGGTCTTAAAAAGACCTACAGAAAAATCTATAATAGCATAAGTTTTTCTTGTAAGGTACACTCGTAATAGCTATTTATAATTTAGAGATGGGCCGAACGTGGCTTGAACCGAATACGAACTTCGGCTGAACATTCGGTGAGAATAAAAAAATCGGCAGAAATTCGGCCGAACTTCGGTTCAATTTCACCACGCTTTCTCGTGAGAAACGTGACCCTTTATTATTAAAAATACTTAATGTCTGAGTGTTTTTAGTGAACCAAAAACGTGATTTTTTTAATTCAATTTACGAATTGTAATTAAGGTGTTTGTTAGAAGAATACTAAGTTTATTTCATTTTGTCTATTTAATTAGGCAACGATTTTTGGGACTGCTAAATTAAGAAGAACTAATTTAATTTTTTATCGCATACGTGTTAAGGTTTACACGTTCCTAGCTAAAATAAATGACCATGTAGACCGATCGGAATCTGTTTATTATTAATAATAGAAAAAAAAAAATTAAAACCTAAAATTTAACGTCTTTAAAAGGTTAGCAAGTACCTATACAAGGAACAAAAAACCGTAAAATGCCCCCGATATCCAGCTATCTCCGAGAAATAAGGGGATGAAAGGCGTTAAAAATAGTTTTTTTCAATATCCGGCTTACTGTACTTTTAGGACGACTGTACAAAGTTGAAGGTGATTTTCAGCCTCTCGAGACCATAAAACATAAATTTCTCGGAAACGGCTAAATATTTCAACTAAATTATTTTTTTTGGTTGTTATAAGTATTTTGAAGGTTACCTTCCCCTACTTTTACTTATGTAAATCAAAAAGATATTGCAGAAATTAAAAATAAAAAACCAAGAAAAAATTGAAAAACGGGTAATTTTGCAAATATCTCGAAAACTTTGAGGTTATTGTAAAAAGTGTCATAATTATGGTATACTAGCGCCTCACCCTCACCTCGTTTGGGTTTGCCTCTAGGAAAATAAAAGCAAACTTATCCCACGGGAACCGTACATTATTCTTGGATAAAAAATAGCCTATGTGTTATTCCAGACTATAATCTATCTCTGTGCCGAATTTCATGCAAATCCGTTTAGCCGTTTGGCGTGAAAAAGTAACAAACGTCCATACATTCATAATCACAAAGTTTGACATTTATAATATTAGTATAGATAACGTGCTAACGTTTTAAAGATATAGGTACTACTTTAGGTTTTAATTTTTTTGTTTCCAAACCGACAGGTCATGATAGACGTGCTTTCTATTAACCCTTAAGCACTGTTATAGGTCTGATAGACTCCCACACCAAAAAGAAATACTTGCTGTGTCGCTCTATTACGCCGAATCGTCTGGTGTGTTTTAGTACCTTCAAGTTAGTTAGTGAGCCACAAGCTATGAAGAGAAGAGGTCACTTCGTTCGCTTTTGAGGTCAATAGCAAAGTTTAAAATTTTTTTGGAGGTCTCACAGACCTATAACAGCAGATACGGGAGTTTTTTGAGCAACATACATTTTGTTTTTAGGGTAGGTTCTCAACAACATAGCACTTCACGCTCACTACGACCTTGTACATTAAAGGTGTCAGATCCTGCGACACCTTCAATGTTAGAAGAATGACTTTTAAGCGAGGAAGTCTGCGATTTTAGTGATAATTCGGAGGCTGACTTAAACTTGTTATGGAAGTCACAGGTTCGCGTTTCGATCCCGAATTTACCAGAAATAAATTTATTTTATCAGTTATAAATTCATTTTACAATGCAAGTAAAGGAGGTGTTAATGCTATTGATGAGATACTCGTAAGTTGCAAGATGACTTGCAAAAGAAGATCGTGACATTGGCTCTTTACTATTTTCTATCGTATTCTGGATATAATAATAATAAATAATAAAATATATAATATTATTATTATTATTATTATTATTGACTAATCCTTACATCATTGAAAATGCCAAGATGACTACTATTGAACAAGCCTTGACAGATCCAAAACGTCAATGTAGAAAGTGAAAAGCTAACCAAAAGAAAATACTGCAGTTTTTGTGATTAAAAAAAAACAAAATATGTATGCAAATTTTGCAAAAATCCCAATTGTTTGTCTTGCTCTAAACCAGCACGTGTAAATTACATTCCTAAAAATTAACCAAACTTTAAGCAATTATATATTTTTTTGTGATGTCAAAAATTAAACAATTGAGACTTAATTACAAAGATTAATTAAGAAAGAGTATAATTTTGTTTATTTAAGAAAGATTTTTTTAGTTTTTTTTATGTTTTAATTTTTTTATAACAAAATGAGTGCTATAAAATAATGTTCACATAATAAGTTGCTAAAAAACTATTAATTGGTGTTTGAATGTTATATAATTTATGTTAAAATGTTGCTATGCGACAGGTAATATGTTTAATAAATTGTTCATTACGAAATTAACAGGTTCTTTTAAAAAAATCACCCGTTTTATGTATGGGAGTCTGGGAGACCTATAACAGTAGTAATGATATAAAAAAATATAACAGTGCTTAAGGGTTAATTTCAGTCAAAATAGTGCAAGTAGGTTTTTTTTTTCTATTGCCAAATGTTCGGCATTCAAACCGAATTTCGGCCGAATGCCGAAGTTCGGCTCAAGCTGCCAAAATTCAAAACGAATTTCGGCCCATCCCTAATTTATATCTATTTAAAACGTACCTACTCCACTACCTAGAAAGACGCGCCCAAGCTAAGCGAGGGTAAGCCGCTAGTTATCCATGATAGAAAGAAAAGTAGTTTTATACTTTGTAGCGCATATTTAAATTAAAGAAAAACTCAAAAACGAATAAATATTTTGTATTACCTAATCCTTCTGTTCTCAAACTTCAAACTTCTTAAAAAATATATTCGGCTTCGGGGGGGGGTCATGACCCCCATGACCCCCCCCCCCTGGATCCGCGCTTGATATTCACTTTATTGTATTTTTTACCCGACTTCCAAAAAAGGAGGAGGTTCTCAATTCGACCGTATATATATTTTTTTTATGTTTGTTCGCGGATTTTTTCGTCGTTTATGAACCGATTTTGATAATTCTTTTTTTTTTTGGAAAGGAGATATCCTAAGAGTGGTACCATGATAAGGAAACCAGGATCTGATGATGGGATCCCAGAGAAATCGAGAGGAAGAGGAATATTATAAAACTTACGAAATGATCTTAAACGTATAATGATAATTTCAAGATTTGTGATTTTATTACGAGGTGCTATGGTGTTGATAACATTGAAAAGTCTGCCCTAGCGAGGTAGGGAACCGTGAGCCACCATCCCAGTTTTTGGTCTTGAGCTTTGTGCTTCGATTGGTTTCGAATCTTCCCTATTATTTTCGCTTCTGCAATGAACGAGAGTCACCAGGTTTACTTAGTACGCTCACGGTTACCTTTTCCTTACACATTTCCGTCTAGAGCTTGCCTCGGTATGTAATCAGGTTCCCTTGGGTGTGTCTGCTGGTCGATCGGTTTCTCAGCAGTTGGAGCAGCGTTTCCAGGTTTACTTTGGGATATTATCTGACATCAGTAAATATTGAGAATTCAGTGAAGATAGAGGTTGGGGAAGACCTGGAGAGTAATTCTTTAGTAACCTTCCACATCTTGCCCCTACATATCAACACAGTTGACACAATTGACATGGGACCAGAATATTTTTAAGCTTTATTCTCCGAGTTTGTTCCGTTATTGCCATACGGGGCGGAGGTATGCCAAAGTTGCTCTACGTTTCGCTGAAGCGATGTCGAGGTAAATAAATTTGTGGATGCGTTTCAAAACTTCTGCGCTTATAAGAAAAGGCAGAGAAAGAGATTGTTGCCCCACACATGGGGCACTCCTGGGACTTTCGGTGTGTTAATTTTTAGTCCTATTTTCCAGTTTGGCATGTTTGTCAGCGTGTATGATACTCGGCAGACATACGTTATCGGCATAGGCCAGGTCTTCTAGGATGTTAGAGTCTTTATTCTATGGCGATTTGCTTGTTTGCATTGTTTAAGGAATTATTGCATCGAGGAAACCAAGAAAGAGAAAGGGTGAGCGAATATACCTCTAACGTACAGCCGCATGTACCGGTATATCCTCCGAGATAAGGCCATAGCGCGAACTCGATAAAAGAGTCTGTGGTGCTCGCATACTCGTTATAAAAAACAGATACTAAATTACAGTTGAAACATTCCGTAATAAATTTTTATTCAGTGATAAATTAAATTTAAATGTAAATAAAATATAATTAACTAATTTTAATATAACGAACTACCTGCGACCTAAAACGATTTCATTTTGATAATTTTCGTAAATAAGTTAATACGTTTTTAATATAATGTAATAAATGATTTATAAGCTTCCTAATATATGCATGCTGTATCTGCCTTAAAAGATAATGCATTTAGAATTAAGCTACACTGTATTTCTTTTTACTCAATATTGTATTAATGTAATTATCACTGGTGGGTTTAAATAAATAAATAATAGTATTTTGCCTGGCCCTTGAAGTCAGAAATTCAATTTTTTATATTACATAAACATATGATATTAGAACACTAAACCTGAATTGAAACGCGTAGGTTATAAGAGTTTCTGGATTCATAATATATTACTTTTAAAAAGAAATACACCTTTTCGTTGTGATTTTTTCATTTTCGATTTTTTCGATTTCAAAATCTTGACTATCCACAGTACTTGCTGTATGTTATTTTATTTTATTGTTGTCTAGAGCCTCACCCTTACTTCGCTCGGGTTCGTCTCTCGGTACGTTTTCAATTTGTTAAGCGGAACCCTAATTCTTATTCTAAAATTAAAGTAGCCTTAGTTACTCCTTATAATATCAGCTATTTGCCAGTGAAAGTCCCGTGAAAATCGGTCCAGCCGTTTCGGATATTAGCTGGAACAAACAGACAGACAGACAGACAAAAAAATTTAAAAATTGTGTTTTTCTTATATGTATCGTATATACTTTCTTATGCATTTAGTAAAAAGTTGCTACTTTGATATTACTAACAGACACTTCAATTTTATTTATCTGTATAGAGTATGGATATAATGAAAACCATGGATGACAAATAAAAAAGATTTTCGCTTTGTGGTAGCGCACTTTTCAAAATAGTTCTAACATAGGCAAACACCAATAAAGAATATTAATTATATATTATTTTCAAGTAATATTATAATAATTCAGCACACTTCACTCCGTTTAAGACTGCTAAATTCATATCATTTCTAATTGCTAGCTAGCGTTATATCGGTGAGGTTTTGAATTAAAATTTGCTGCTCACGGTTCACCTCTGGACACTTTTTCAACTTGTTCCCCATATAAGTCGGTTCTCCTTACTTCTACTCTACTGTGTTTGTTCTTGCCGAAGAATAATCTGTGAAACGGAATATTATATAGTCTCTCGCTCTCCATGATCTGTGGAATATTATATTTGACAAGTGCGTGGTTTGCTAGTGTTTGTTTAGATTTTTAAAAATGGATTTTGTAATATATTTAAACTTTCTACATTAAAATTGCGTATATTATATGTTGTTTATTAATTCATTATTGTTATTTGTGAAAAAATGGCTATACCACCGTTTCCTTCGCAGGATTTGGCAAAACTAGTTTTGGGTAAGGTGTTTTTGTTTGGCGGGAGCGCGAGAAAGCATCCCTCTTAACGGATTTTTTTAGTAATAGTTTCTACTTATTTACTTTTTTAGGATACCTTGCTGAGGAGCAATTGATGACAGCTTATGATGAGTTCCTCCAAGCTAGCCCTTACTTAGATGTTTTTAGGAATGAATATGACAGGATTTTCATGACATCGCTGAAGAATATTCTAGCCGAATATAGAGCAGTTAAAATTTATGGTACACTTTTTATTTACTGTATAATTTCATGTAATGAGTGATATGGTTAATTCTTTTTTGATGCCACAATTATCAGGATATGATATTTAATGATATCTCATTATACTTAGTATTTATCATATAAAGTTTATGTGTAACATGTATTTACAGCTAAATATTATTTTATAAATATATTATTACAAACCAAAAGTGAAAATACTCAAAAAATTAGATTAAAAATATATATTAATTCCAATTAGTTCATATTATGTAACAGCTTAAATTATGTACTTTAAAAATAAAAAACATTTATTTCATTTCAGTGGAAACCTGTAAGCCTCATTTACTACGTAAGAAGTTATTTCAGTGTTCAAATTTATTAGAAGTTGTTAAGTTCCTTGTTAATTATGTAGATATTAACAGACTTAATGCTCAAGAATGTACTACGGAAAAAATAAAGTAATCTTTCATTTTTTTATAAATCTTATAGTGAAATATATCAGTAAATTGTAATATAATCTTACTTTTCACTAATTATATGTTTTATATCATTTCAGTGTGAAACAAAGCTATTTAAGAAGTAATAATGGCTGTGATGTCTGTAATTCTTTAAATTTGGGTGCCTGTATGTGTAAGAGAGCCCATAGATCGGTGTCTACCTTATATCCTAGTCAAATAGAAAGTAACTTTGGCAGTTCTACTGAAACCACATCTTTAGATGATTTACCTGGTAAGGTACTTTGAATATTATTTTCACATAATGTAATAAATTATTGTATTAAATAATATAATATTACAAATTATGCAAATCAAATAAAAAAGAAACAACACTGTTTTCACTATAGTTATCTTATTTAGTATAAACTTAATAAATAAAAAAAATTAAGACTGATGCTTCTAAAATTTCTTTAATAAACCCATTTTAAAGCTATAATACATAAAAATGATGTTAAATATATAAGAAACTTGTTTTGACTTTAGAATTAACTTCATGTTTATTTAATTAAGCTATCATCCGTAACATGTGTCAATAAACTTTTAAAAATAATTAGGTTATAATTATCAATGTTTTAATGTAAATTAAATGTAATAGTATTATTTTCTAATTTTCAGGTAATTCAATTAATAAAAGGAAAAATTATTCTAAGAATGAAGAATTAAATGAAACTATTTTGTTAAACAATCAAGTTGTACAGGAGCAAGAAACTGGGGCTGGTGTGATTCATTTACCTATAGCTGTAAATGAAGAAAAACCTCATCAAAATTTATATACACAGGATGTATTAACAGTAAGTTCTCTATAAATATAATAGTAAAATTGTAGAATGCCGAACCTGTGAAGGTTATGTAAATTTTTGCAGACTAAATAAAATGCATTTAGAGGCCATAGACAATAGCAAGTACTTAAATAAATGCTTTAGTTGCTTATTAAGCATTACATAATAAAAGATGGCAGGATATTGAAGACTGGGCAATATCCACCAAATGCACTAATACAAAGAAAATGTTGAGATTTTTTGTGAACAACATTAGGACTATCAGGAGTATGTCAATAACATGGTAATAGTAGGGTTGTCTGTATAACCAAATGTGAGAAAATTTGTAGTTGGATATTAAGAGACATCTACTTGCCAGTTTCATGGAGAGGGAAAGAATAAATTGAAACCCTTTTCCAAGGAACCACACGAGAGTTGGTGACTATAAAAACCTGAGATAGATTCAGTCAACAAAAGAAAAAATAATAGTCAATCATGTCTTTGTGCACTCAACAGTGGAATTGATCATGTTCATTGAATACCTTTGTTAAGTAGTAAGTAACAGTAAAGCGATTGCAAAACCTTGTGAGCTTGACTTCTAAAAAAACTGCTTTGATAACTTGCATTGTTGTAAAAATTTAAAAATCTTCCTTGTTTGTTAATTTAAAACCCGCTGAACAAATAGACCCATACCATATCAGAAAAGTGGAACATGAAGCAGTTGTTGAATGACCCTTTCAAATACCATTATTTTAATGAATAGAGATCAAATTCCTTAAAATAATAAGAACAAGGCTCTGAGGCTTTTTTGACCTTAAGTCAAAGAGTTAAAGATGGTTGGTGAAGTTGAAACTGACAACAGAAAGATAGTTTTATCCAATGTTCTTTCAACATCTATGATATCATAGAGGTTCTATGGACAGTTATAAATTATAAGCTCCAACACCATAATCTATCTCAAATCTGGCGACTCTAAAACCCGCAAATATATCTCGCATTATGGAATAAAGAAGCCGTAACTTAATCTATTAAAAGGGGTGAAGAAGTGGTCCTTAAGACGCTTTAAAAAATTATTTAACTCTGTCTTAATTGAGGAAAACTGCACAGGAATAGAGTGGAAGTGTGGTAGTGCCTTAATTAAAAGAAATCCTTTTTTAATTTAGGCACTACCACAATACCCATTTTTTTATATAGGTTTTTACTCTTTTCTTTGAATCAAATAAGAATCTGCGCGTTGAGCGTAATGATATTTGACTCATTACGAACCGTCTTAAATGTAGTTTGTGAAATAAGAAAAACCTCATTTTGATTAAATTTGGGCTGTGCTAAAGTTATCATCGGACTTTGTACATAATTTGTTACCCAAGCAAGTAATGGAGAGGGTGAGATGTATAGGATTTTCCAAACTGAATTGATCAAATCAGAATTGAGAAGAGGAAGAACCAAGGTTACAGACATATAGGATACACTGCTCATTCTACGCATAGAGTTGTGACGTGTACGGAAGGCCTCCCTTGAAGTGGGAAACTTGAAGAAAGTCGCCGTGTATGTGGTGAAGGTGGATAGCCACTAGATGCAGATGTTTTAAAACTGGTTAGCTTCGAAATCTTTGGTGGAGGCTTATGCCCTATAGTGGACCATTTGTGGCAGAATTTACAAATCTAACCAAAGGCGAGGAAAGTAGCAAGAACTGCTAAAAATGTGAAAACTATGTCAATCATTTTTACCGTTTTATTACCTCCTGACCGATTTCGGCCACGGCGGCGAATGACAATGACGATTAGTATGGAATGCCAATGGTAAATGATATTTGCGCGGTAGATATTATAGCGCACAAGTGTGTGTATAAACATAAGTGTATTAAGAGTTTTACCTTCAAAGTCTAGAGGGACGAAAATTAGACATGACCGTTGAGAGATCAGGTGCGAGGGTCTATATCTCCAAATCACGAAAGATAGTGCAGCGTTAAGGTTCTGCAACTAGGCTGTTATAGAATTTTACGATAGAACAATCTAATAACTACATTTTGCTCAACCTGTGACTTGAACCTAATACCTCCGCTAACTGTTTGACCAATGAAGTAGTAATATTTTTACAATTTTTTTTTCAGGTTAATTCAGATGAAACACAGCAGATAATTAATAACTTTAATGCTTATAATGTAGAATGTGGCAAAAATGGTTATTTTCCACTGCCAAAACAAAACAGTAGCAATGATACACACAAACCTGTCTATAATGCAGGATCCTTTCAAGAATTTGCTATTGGAGTTAGTGGTAAGTTAAAATAAATATAAATTTAAATACTATACAGGTGGATTTCTGAGACGGGGACAGTAAGGGCAGGTATATTAACTGCTTTAGTTACAGTAAAACGTTCCTAGGAGACCATCTGTAATTTGAAAATTTTTGAGATGTTTTCTTGTAACTGTAGCAGTTAAGGTAGCGTTTTTTTTTTTCTTTTTTTTATCGTCAGGAAAACCCCTGTTATGGGTACCCGCTCGCCAATGGGGAAGCGAATCGGGTTATGTGGGGCTCCTGCCGCACAAAGATGGTAAAGGCGCGGCAGCCTACCCACTAAAAAACTCAAAAAAAAATTCCTCCTCGTCGCCATAAGGCCGGGGCCGCGGGTATCAAAAAGACTCTTCCGCGACCCCGACGGCGAGCGCCTGCTAAGGCCCGTCTCCGTGTCAGGGGCTGAGATGTTCGACCACCCCTGACGGCCTCCTCTGGGCAGAAAGAACAGTGGACGGCCGACCTCCCCTAGCCGACCGCCCTCTGGCACCCTCACCACCCACCCAAGTGGGCACCACTACCTCGGCTGCAGAGGACAGGGAGAGCGGCAACGACACACCGACACGCCTCTTCCCCTGCAGCCCCACCGCGTCCGCCATCAAAGGGTGGCGGTCCCATTGAGGCCGCGGAAGGTAGGAAGAACGGCGCACCGTAATACCGGCACTCCTCTCCCGCCGCGGCCTCTCCCTCATCCGGTTGCGAGCCTGTTACCACAGTCCAGCAACCGCCCCCCCCCCATCCGGTTGCCACCAAAGCGGTCCCGCCACCGGTGGCCGCAACGCCGGAAGCCGAAGCCTCAACGACGAGCGGCCCCACCGAGGTGGTGCCCCTTCGCCGTCGCCCACGGTTAAAGGCACCACCATGCTGTTGGTCCGCGCCGGATTTCTCCGGTACCACCCGCTGCGGACTAAGCGGGTGGCATTCCCCTATCCGCCACCTGGGGACGCGCCCGGTAGGAGTCAGCTCTCCCCCGGGAGCAGTTAAGTTACCTGCCCTTACTGTCCCGTCTCAAGAATCCACCCTGTATAATTGTACAGTACGATTTAGACTTATTGGCGGCTCTGAGCATCGTACGTTACGAGGCGCAGAACGCAATATTAGGTATGAGCGGGGCGCAGAGGGACGAGATGCTGCGCTTATCCGATTCGCCATCAAGTATCGAACTGTATCAGAATTTTCTAAATAATTTTGTTATTGTCTTTTGTTTTAATAGGGAGCAGTGATAAGGAGATATTAACAGTTCCAGATTATAGTACTGCAGAAAATTATAATATGCAGTAAGTAATTTCTTTCTATATTTTAAACTAGCGACTCGGCCTCGTTTTGCTCGGAGTCGTCTCTAGGTACGTTTTAATGGTTCGTATGGAATAAACAGACTATATATTAGAATGTTGAGTCTTATATCCCTTACTTGAGAAATGATTGTTTCCCCATACAAATGTTTTCACCTCCCTTTTCACCCCTTTAAGATTTTCGGGATAAAACTATCCTATATCCTTCCCAGGGTCTCAAACTATCTTAATACCAAATATCATCTAAATTAGTTCGGCGTATTTTTAGTTTACATTACAAACAAATATTTTTTTCACTTTATTATATTAATATAAATGAATTTATATTTTTTATATTAATGTTATAAATCATCAGCCATGAGGAGTTTTTCGGAAATATCTAAAAAAATTATATATATGGTTACGTTTTCTATGACACCAGTGCAAAAACACACCTAAGTAAATTAGATATTATTCAAAATCAAGCTATACGATTAGTTGGAGGATTTATTAAATCCACACCTATTATGAAATCAAGCAACTTAAGGTTTATATTTTACAAGACATAAATTATAAATATAGTGATTGGATAAATATATATACAGATGAATACAAATCAGAGACAATGGTAGGAGCTGCCTTTTATGATCAAAATTGTAAAAATAGTAGCTTATATAATATACAAATATTTGTGTTAGTACCTGTGCGACCGAGCTTCGATTGGAGTTCTTTTTTGTTATATCGTATTTTTTAGATAAAAAAAACTAAAAACTTGAATGAATACAAAAACAAAAATAAATAACTTTGTATTCCAACTGGGATTCGATCCCGGACATATGTGTTGTCTAACTTACGCGTTGTCCGCTTGACCACGATGCTTACAACCGAGTGTAAGAAATTATCGTCCATATTCTGCGTGGAATAATGCAAAAAGAAAACTGCATGAAAATTCGAAAACACGCGTTTTTCCAGACGTGAGACTAATCTAGATCGATTTTCCGCCCTCGAAAGCCCCCACATACCAAATTTCTGCGAAATTGTTAGAGCCGTTTCCGAGATCTGGTATAAATAAAGAAATGTATAAAGATATAGATATACAAGAATTGCTCGTTTAAATATATTAGATATCAGTGGAATTGCTTGCTATTTCAGAAGCTATATCTTATGCAGTTACAAAAAATATCGTAGAATTGTCAGTTTTACAGACAGCAAAAGCGCATTGCAGCATTTGGCTCTGGTAGCTTATGCTATTCTAGATAAGATAAATAGAGCGATATAATCTGTTATAGATCTGAAATTGCAATGGATCCCATCGCACATGTGCTTAGAGGGGAATGAGGAGGCTGACCAACTAGCTCAAACTGGATGTACAAAAAGCTATAAAGTATATATTATTCCAAACTATTCTGAAGTTTTAATGTCACAAAAAGATAAAATCTATATTATAATATTATAAAGCTGAAGAGTTTTTGTTTGTTTGTTTGTTTGTTTGGTTGAACGCGCTAATCTCAGGATCTACTAATCCGATTTGAGAAATTCTTTTTGCATTAGATAGCCCGTTAACTAAGGAAGGCTATAGGCTATATATCATCCCGGAAAAATGTACGGTTCCCGTGGGATAGATTTGTTTTTGTCTAGGGACGAACCCGAAGCGAAGCGAGGGTGAGTCGCTAGTATACAATATGTGGAAAGACTCGAAATACAATGAACGCTCTATAGAAAAGGGAATCTGGTACAGAACTTTGCAATGTCAGCCTCCTCGTGCTCCCTGGTTTGATGATTTCTAGCAATAGAACTATAATTAAAATAGCACATAGATTGCGTTCCGCACATATGTCATTAAATAATTTTCTATTTCTTATGAAAAAATCACTCTCTCCAAACTGTTATGTATGTGGAGTATTTAAATAAAACTATCTTTTCGGAATTATTCGCTGATTTATTTTGATTTTTAGTTCCCGACGTTTCGATTGTTTTACAGCAATCATGGTCACGGGAGAGACCGTCCGTTCGAAACGTCGAGAACCAAAAATCAAAATAAATTCGCGAAAAAATCCGAGAAGAAAGTTTTATTTAAATGTCTAATATTCGCATAAATCTAAGAAAGTATTATATGGAGTATATTAAGATGTTTATCATTTATTAATTAAATGTGTCCAGTAAAACCAACAACGGAAAAACGTAATTTAAGCATTGAATCTGAATAGTTTCGATATAGGTAATTTTAACACCATTTTGTCCGTACCTACTTCCGAGAAGGCAAAGATGTATACAATTTTGTTAGAATCCGGTTTATGTAACTATGTAGATTAAGATAATCGTAGGGCTGGCATATTTTTGAAATAAAAGCCTTTAAAATAAATTAAAAAAAAATGAATTTTGCACTTGTGTCATTAGGTCATATTTACTGCATAATATTATATTTATAAATGCAAATAAAGACCCCATGAGTTATTAGATAAAGAGTTTGTATGAAATATAACTAGAGGTTGTTTAATCTGTAAATATGTTTATTTGTTTTATTTTCCAGAAGTAATGTAACAAAGGAAAACAAAACCAATATAAATCCAATTACCAATATAAAAGGTCCACCAAAGCCACAGATTATACATAAGCTGGCAACACCAGTATACAATGACGGTAAAAAAAATCAAAAAGTTAGAAATATAAAAGCAAAACCAGAAGATCAGAAGATTAAAATTATATCTGATGTTAAATTTGATGAGACTGTCAAAAATAATATGTTAAAAATGCCACCCCTACAACCAATTTCTTCTCCGTTGTTGCAAATGCAAAAGATTGTTATAAATGGAACACCAGCCTATAAAAGTAAAGTGCAGGGAAAAACTTACAATAAGGAAGAAATTATGGCTATGCCTACCATTATTCTTGTGCCTGCCTCTGGTGAGTGCACTTCTTTAAACAATTTGTATTGTAACATTTTTAATAATAATAGATAGGTACTGCTGTGAATATAGGACTTTATATTAATTATTATAATAATTAATTATGACTCTATATTTAATATAGGAATGGGAAGTATAATAAAGAGACACCATCTTCCTTACAAAGATTGTTTGATTTTCTGTAGAGTTCTTACTAAACTTAAAATTTTAATTTTAATTTGTTGATTACCATGTTAAAGCCTGAGTTTTTCTTGCCATTTTTAAATTACTATTGCCATATATAAAGATTTTTAAGCCTTACAAATGTCTTAACTCCGAAAATGAATGATTTTTCTTATACATATTTATTTACTATTACAGGAGCATCTAGTAGTTCTTTAACATCGGTGTCTGTCACTCAAAACATAGTACATACAGCCACAAGCACTTTATCAACCACTACTACTACTGCATCAAAATCGTTGGGTCCACTAATAGTGGATGTGTCATCAAACAGCCCAAACCCAGTTGGAATATCAAATAAAACAGAAGATAAAACATTTCAAGAACCCACAAAGATTCCAGTTGAAATGAGTTTAGTTAAAACTGTCGATTTCCCACACAATTCTTTGCCTAAAGACAATAATATGGCTACTGAAAATAAAACTAGTACACCTAATATTTTGCCACTCACAAGAAAATCCAGTTCGACACCTCGAAGGACGTCACATGTAAGAGTATTAGATTTCACTACACCAAGGAGGATTTTACATGAAACTATAAATGAACAAGATCCAAACAAAGTTTTAATTACAGATGTTATTGATAATCCGGATACACAAAATGTAGTGAATGTTGAAAGTTCGCACGAGGATATAGAAACAAAAAATGTATCCACAAAAGAAAATCACATTAAAAAAACAAAAAAGAATTGGGATTCGGAATTAAGAGTGCTCGCAGTAAGAAATGATGAAACGATCGAGTCTACTCCGAGACCTAAACCTAAAAAATTGAAAACTTTGAAAAAGAAAATGACACCTGTTGTTGAGAAAAGTCAAGAAAAATCAGATGATAAAGCTGGAAGTGATGTGAGTTGCAAGAAAAAAATGTCACCTAAAACTAAGAAAGCTAAGAAAACAGTGAAATCTACAGATATTGTTAAGGAACCAGTAATTACAATAGTTGAAAGGGTTGAGGAGCCTATAGTGAAACCAACTTTGAATATTATATCAAAATCTGATTGGAGTACACTAGAACCTAAGGATTCAAGTAAAGAAAATAATGAGAGTCAAACGAAATTGAATAACAGTGATGAACGAATAGACACTCCAGATGCAGAAAGGCTTTCGCTACAAAACGCAATTGGAGCAAAACTAAACATATCAGAATTATTAGAAACTCCGTATAAACAAGTTTTGTACGATATTCAAATGGAAACCCCAAAATTTTTAGGTCCCGATCTTCCCGGCGAACCTATTTCTGACATAAAAATAATGAACATACCGACTCCACGATTTTTCGATTCACCAAAAATAATACAAGCCACTCCATCGTCTTATTCTTCCCGACCAACTGATTATTCTAGTGGCGGTTCATATTACAAGCCTGATGATCAAGATTTTGTGCCAGAAATATTAAGTTGTGCTGTCACTGTAGTACAAGAGCCGTGTAAAGATGAAAAAGATGAAGGAAAACCCAAAATCGAAAAAAAAGAAGAAGAAAAAGTGGAGAAACCTAGTCGACCGCAAAGAAAATGCACAAGAAATGTGTCTTATAGAAGTCCTGTTAGCAGAGCAAAAGATGATGGTAACTCAAGTACGTCGGCAACGTCTAGTAACACTAGTATTAAAGAAAAGAAAGCGAAATCCATAGATGCGAAAAACCGATCCAAATCAAAATATATTCAGCAGAAGAAAGTGATTCCTACAGCCAAGTCTCCCTTTAAGAAAGAGTCGCTGTTAAAAAGCACTCCTAATAAATATATAAAAATCAAACCTTTTAAAACTACACCTATTAAAGAAACGTCCAGTAAAAAAAAGAAGACGCTAACTGTATTACAAACTCTTTCGTCCAAATCATTATCGAGAAAGAGAACAAGTAGTAAAGAAAGTGATATTCAAACCACACCTATTGTTGTACCTGTGACAACGAAATCGCGAAGGAAATCATCTACACCAAGAAAACTTGACTGTACAAACTCATATAAGGAAAACGTTGATAATACTTCATCTGAATTATCTAAAAGTGACCAAGATGTACCTAAAGATTGCCCACAAGATTCAGATATAGAACAACAACCTTTGCGATGGTCAGACGATGGTTCCCAAGACGCTAAACCAAAAGTCCAATCGACAGTCAGTGATGAGGATGAAATAAACAAAATAAAGGAGTTCATACAATCAACAGTTCCCGAGAAATTTGATGGTGAAGGAAGCTTACACAATGATTTAGTTAAACGAGGTTTTGACGCAGAAACCGCTAAAATTATCGAGCGGGACTTACTCGATACAACACCTATACAAGATACGGCGGTGCAATCGATTAGTAACGATTTTAATTTAAACAAAAATGACGCACAAAACGTTAGCGATAAATTAGAATCAGATTCTAGCGCGAATAACTTGCAAATAGTCCAAGAGGAGGATGATGTAGAAGAAATAGAAATGTCGGTACATGAATGTGTCGAGGGGAAAGAAAATTACATCACGTGCCAATTTGATGAAGCGAAATTCGTTCCTAAAACGGATATTCCCAAATTAAAAGATAAATTCTCTATGGAAGTATGTATTGATGACGGCGTATCGATAAGATTGCGGTCTACAAACTTTAAAACTTTGTTTGAAGTCGACCCGACTACGTACAACCCTAAAGAAACCGACATGGCGGTTAGCTCGATTTCTAATTTCGAGAGGCTTTATACACCATTGAAAGATCGACGATCTCAATGTTACGAATTATTCGATTCGACACTGACCAGTATCGATACTCCGGTTAAGAATGAAATGAAAGAAGTTTGCGAGACAGAAATTACTGAGATTATTGTAGAAGTTGAAAGTATAGAAGTAAAAGGGAAGCCAGAGACAAAGAAAAGGAAACGGATAACGAGTGATGTTGCAGAAGAGTCTGTAAGTAAGAAAACTAAACCCGAAACTCAGTATTTACTCAACTCGGCCAACATACAGAATATCGATATTGAATCAGTTTTAAGTAAATTACACGGACCTTAATTATTACGATAGTGTTGTGCTAAAACTGCCATAGGGGTTCGAACATTTTTCTATGAAAGCTGCAGCAACCATTATTATTTTGTTCTAAACTTGCAGCGCATAATGAAATTGGTGTCTATAGTTAAAAAACTCTTAAAGAAACAAAGAATATCCAAATATCGTTATTTAAAGTATCGCGTTTCCAGAATATTTCAGGGATGAAGATTGACAAATGAGAACATTATCTCCCTGCCCACTTCCCAATTACTTGGGGTCGGCGCAGTACATCTCTCGTACTGCTAATAGGATTTAGTAAGTTTTACGACCGGCCGCCTGCCTGACATCAACCCTCCTTAGGAATGCTATTGTTTATCGCGCACGTCTATATATATATATATATATATATATATATATATATATATATATATATATATATATATATATGCACATTTGATATTGTTTTAAAACATTTTTTATATTATTACTCAAGGTTTTAATGTAATTTTCTGATATATTTTCAAATAAATTTTGCGCACACAATAATTTTTTGTTTTGACGTTGTCAAATATTTTGTAAAAATTTGATAACGTCAAAACAAAATAACGTCAAGTTAAAAAAATTGTCAACGTAAAAAATTGACAAATGAGAAAAATACAATTTTGTTTTTTTAATAATTGTCATCGTTTTCATGTGACGTTCATCTTATATACCTACAAATGTCTCGGGAACGTGATACTTTACGAGTTATTTGTATATTTTGTTTATTTAAATGTTTTCTATCCTTATACGTCAGTTTCATATTGCGCACAAGTTTAGAACAAAATAAAAAAAATAAAAATGGCGGTGGTTACTGGTTAGGTATGCCAAAAAGTTTATAATCTTCTTAAAATATAGTTTTTTCTTAATATAAACTTTGTGTAAAATGTTTTGGACAGTTCTTACATATTGAAATGGAAAAAGAAATTGTTTAATTAGTTTTGTAAAATATATAATGGATCAAGGCTATGAGTTGCCTTTTACCATGATTCAAATGTACATATCTCGAGTGATCTACCGTGATCCCGGGCCTGCATCCTGTTTCTTTTTCCAAAATAAAAGTAGCCTACGTTACTTCTTATAACAGCTATCTGCCTGTGAAAGTCCTGTCAAAATCGGTCCAGCCGTTTCGGAGATTAGCCGGAACAAACAGACAAAATATTTAAAAATTGTCCTTTTCTTATAAGTGCCGTATATACTTTCATACGCATTTAGTAAAAAACTGTTATTTTGACATTACAAACAGACACTTCAATTTTATTTATCTATACAGATTAAGAATATTATTAATTTGTTCATTTTTCCATATGGTTAACGGAGAAACGAAATTAGTTACCTTATTATTTGTAAATATATATAAAATGTTTTGACGTTTATTTTTAATAAGAGACTTAGAAATTGAAAATGGACACAGTAAATTGCCCTATAATTTTGAGTTTTTTATTATTATATTAAAAATGAGGCTTGAATATAAAGGGTGGATTTCCCAAATGGTTGAGGATGGTGAAATTCGAAATATTACTACTTTATAGAATATTTATTGAAATGCCTGCTGCTGTTTTTACAAGTGTTCTGTATAGTGTTTTAATTTAAAAACAAACTTGTTTTATTGCTTTCTGAAACAAAGAAATGTAAAAAAACTTGAATGAATTTTTCAATTTTTGAAAAATCATAAGAAATTGATTGAAACATACATGTGTATTACTAACCCGGTCGTCGTTAGTTTGATTCTTGGTGCAAGTTTTAAAATAACATACTTCAAAGGCACCATTCGGACGTGTTGTATTGTAAGTTTTTTTAATTAGAATGTATATTTTAATTTTAAGACTAATAGAGCTTTATGTTGATCATATGTATTCTGTAAATAAATATTCTTTTATAGGTGTATGTAAACTATTGATTATTATATAAGTTGATTTGTATTACGTGCTAGCGGGCTGTTATTGTGTAAGACACATGTTTTAATTAAGTCCGTTTCTAAGGATAGGTTAGAAGCTATCCTCCATATTGTGCCTGTACTAGACACCAGCAATACAAATAAAAATTGATTATTTTAAATTATTTTTTTGTTTTATTGTTTTTACATAATATTTTACATTATTTTATTGCGGTAGCGCTGGCACTCGTAGCCGAGTGGTACGCGCTCGCTTGGGATACCCAGTGAAGTGGGTTCTATTTCCGGATCTCGCACCTCTAATATTTTCATTGTAAATCTTTCCCAACATAATTGCCACTTGTCTTACGGTGAAGGAAAACATCGTACCCATACATAATATGTACAACTATTTTATTGCGACCGTTTGTTTTCTTATGCAATTCATAAAACATTGAGAGGGAACTATGCTAAATATTGATTGTCTCACTAATACTGGTCTAATAGCTATTGGTTGGTGTTTAGTAGCTAATACTTGAATGCCTATAATTTTGGAGGTCCTGGGTTCGAATTCCGTGTCGGGGCAAGTTTACTGGTGTTTTTCTATCAAGAAATTCTTAGTTCAATAGTAAGTTTTAGTGTGTATTACGCGACATTTGTTTTTTTAAATGTTAAAGCATCCTTGCGGGTTCCGTGTAAAAGTCTATAAGAAAATTATTAAATGATTTCGAACATTACTTGTAACATAAAAATTTCATTTAAATCCGTTTAGTAGTTTTTAAGATGTACGTGATTATCATCATTTTATCATCACTTCAGATGAAAAACATCCACTGCTGAATATACACCTTTTCCAAAGATTTTCTCACAGCCTTATACCATCCACGTATAGTGAATTCCTGCGACACTAAGTCATTGGTCCACTTTGGTGGAGGCCTATTCACGAATCACGGCTTTTGCCTGTACTCACGTAAAAAGTTATACTTCTTTGGCGTAACAGAACAAAAATAGCTAAATATTTCATCCCGTAGTCACAATTGTAAAAGGAATGTCGCTTGAACTACCTTCATCATGTCGCCTTTTGGCTGTCGGTGTGCGCGCGCAACGTACAAATTTTACTCTTATAATTTTTTCCAAAAGTGCCAAAACAAATATAACATCAAAAAATAAAAATTATTTAATATTTACTGATTTCTTGGCCATCATCGCATGACCTAACTACTGTTTCTAGATACGTTACATGTTTAGCAATAAGTGGCATAACGAAAATGAGAAATAAGGTAGACTGTTTAAATAATATATTTCTAACTTCAAAAATGAAGATGCCAAGTTTTTTTTGGCAACTTAGGTAAAGAAATTTGCCCAATTTGTTTGAAATACTTGTTTTACTCATTAAAAGTTTTATATTAATAATTGACATAATAGTCTTATAAGTTTATTTTTGCCTTATTTACCATTTAATGACAAAAGGTGTCAATGCGCATGCGCACATAATTGTTAATTTTAGGTTGGTAAGAAGGTTCGTGTACAGCGGAACATGATATTATATTCAAAATTGATTGTTTTATATCGAAACTCAATAATTCCATGTTATTTAAACGGTAGAGTTATCAAGTAAATTGGCACTGCTTAAAATTGCGACAGAGACCTATAATTTAGGTATGATTTTTTCTTTTATTTTTAATCAATCCTTTGAGTATATATACAAAATTCAAAATTGCCCCAATTATGAAAGCTGATACGGGTTTATCAGTATGATTGTAGTAGATATCTTATTTAACTTGTAATGTTTTGACGTGAATTAATTGACAATGTGTGCTTCTTATTCAAATTAACATAAATTATTTTACGTATATTTGATACAATCATATCTAAATAAAACTATCTTTTCGGATTTTTTCGCGGATTTATTTTGATTTTTGTTTCCCGACGTTTCGATTGCTTTACAGCAATCATGGTCACGGGAGAGACTAAGGTGTTAGATGTCACAAAAGCATTATATAGTTGTTACAGACAGCCTACCCACAATTAACAAAAATGAATTCAAAATTTTGAAATTTAGCATCAAAGTACCTTACAATATTTGTTAATTTTAATTTTAAACATTTTTATAATTTTAATTTTATAATTGAAATATGGAATAACATCAAAATATTTAACGTCCTATATAAATGATAATTGGTATGATTATTATTATTCTAATTACGTACTAATAATTATGAAGTACAAGGTGTAGATATGTTTGCTATTAGAAATAGATTGAAGTTGGTGTATGGTGATAATAATATGATATGCGCAAACCAAAAGCTATCAATGCTTTTTGTAATAAAACTATTTGTTTAGTTATTGGTTTGTTTATCATTATTTATATTCTATATTAACTTTACACTATTTTATAATATTGTAACCACATATGCAATTATTTTAATCGCTAAATATAATAATTTCTAACAACAAATCATTGTCATGTAATTTAAACATGCTCACATTCCACTTTCAGAAGCTTGCGATGATTAAAATAGATAGGCTTCCATCAATATATAATTAATAGCTAGATTGTTTCGCATCCTACGTGTAATTATTCATATAACATACATTCGAAAAGGAAGTTATTTTCACATCGAACCGCATTACTTGAGCTATAATTAAGCGCTGCAAATTAAGCATGCATAAACTCGCATGGTTTTCAGTCTGCCCCTTGGAGGCGATTTTTCCTGAGATTATTGTGTGCGCACGGTAGCGGTTCAAATTAGCATGGCTAATGAACGGTTCGAGCCACTCGCGCCGACGGTGTCGCGATTGCCTCTAATTGCAATATCTAATTAAATGGAATATTATAATCGCATGGTATACTCACTGAGAGCAAATTAGACGTATTCGGTCTCTGAGTAATGATCTTAATGAGTACACCTGGAACAGTACCTCGGCTAAGTGTTCCATTTTTAAAGTGATTTCATGTTTCATGCATAATTTTCGATACAGCTACAGCTACCGAGCTGTTGCCTTCTTCAATTTGTTCCACGTATGGGAAATTTTAATATTAAATTTTCTCGATATCGATACCGTGAAATTGTAATGTTTATTTTATAATGATCATCATCCGTTCGTTGTTGGAATGCTGATGTTATCTTATTTAACTGTTTAATACATAATAATATACGTACATAAGTGTACATGTACTTAAGAGTTAGATGGGTTCACTAATTATATGTTGAGAATATTTATGAATATAACTTACCTATTTTTTTTAATATTTTGCGCTTCAATGCCAATTAGAACTAATTACATCCATTCATTAAAAAAATATTTTTAAATTAATACAAATGTTTATGTTTCATTAGTTCTAGAATACTAATTAATAAACACGAATTTAATTTTATTAGATTCACCTCTAAATGAAAGCTCGTGTCTCGTCGAGTCTCGAGAGTATAAATTATTTAGATCTCATTTTGGTAGGTAAATTTAATTCTTTCGAATATTTTATGACAATTACTCCTTTGGTTTTTTATATAATATAATATCTAAAATTTAAGTATCTTTTATTTTATTTATTTCTATCTTTTTTATATATATTTTAAAATTTGGCCAGTGGTAGCCCAGTGGTAATGCGCTCCCTTGGGTAACTGAGTGAAGCGGCTTTAAATCCAAGGTCTCGCACCTCTGATATTTTAATGTGCGAATCATTTCCAATATGATTACCACTTACCTTCACGGTGAAGGAAAACATCGTGAGGAGCCCTGCATGTCTGAGAGAACCTAGCAAGTTTTCAAAAGATGGAAATGCAAAAGAACCCGCACTTGGCCAGCGTGGTGGAATATTGCCTGATCCCCCTCGTACTGAAGGGAGGCTCGTGCCCAGCAATAAAATAAACTTAAAGTACCTAATTTTGAATATGAAACAGAAGGAAAAATTTTGAGGCTGGTGATTTATTTTAATGTTAATTAATTAACTTAAATGACTATGCTTATTAATAATAAATTTCCCTAAGGCCTTTATCGTCACCAATATTAATTGGAAAATCGGGCAATCATAGAAATAAAAAAAAAACAACATACAAGTGATATATTAGGTACAATTATTCATGCCAAATAAATCACACTTAAATACGTTATTTCATTACAAAACTTAGATTTTTGTCAACGTAAACAATTTTAAATTGTAATTTTGTCTAAGCCTAAAATTAAAATTATCAGTTTAATTTAATTAAACACTATAATAGCATAACAGCCGTTAAGTACTAAGCACATTATACGTAGATGACATAACCTAGACCAAAATATACGGAACCCGGGAAGGGAGGGGGTGTTGGCAACTGGGTCACGGATACAGGCTCCTGACACGAATAGCGTCGCATCTCACGTGGCGTGTATAGCTAGCACTAGTGCAATGTGTCTTATGCTGCTAATTCTATAACATTGTCTATAACGTTAAATTAATTTTTTAACTTTAACAAAGGTGTTTTAATAATATATAGGTTGTCAGTTTTTAAAATTATATGACGGTTATGTTTGTTTGTGAGTTCGGGGTAGTTAGTCTCTTTAACTAATGTCCTCAAAAATTCGTCAGAAATAGAAATTTGCGCTATTTCAGATGAATGAGAAGGCTTTGGCTTATTGATGTACCACGCAAGCGGAGTCACGGACGATTATTAGTATTATATGTTTAATAAGAGTTCTAAGTCGTTAATTAATCTATATCATTCAAAAATAAAGGAGAGTATGTGTTAGACATCAGTCTTCACAATAATTATGAAATTTCTGAATTAATTTTAATATTTTGGTGTTTTTTTACAAATATGTTAGGACATTAACACACAGCACCATCTAGTTCCATGGTAAGCTACGAGGATTGTGTTATGGATATCAGATAGTTGATACACTACACATATATAACTTCTAATAGATACATATGAAAATATTTACATCAATATCGTAGAGAAACTATTCTTATGTCATGCCAATTAATACGGATTGAGTAGAAAATTCTCAATAAGAAGTAACTTAATATTTTCATTTGATTTATAATATCATCTCTATATATAATGCAAGGGGTAACGTTTTCTCTACTACCACTAAAACTATAAAATATACTCGATGAAGTCGTTTTTCGTTAGAAAATCTTTTATTTTCACCCTTCACTAGGGTAACAGTATATATATTTAATGTTAAAGCAGTGGGTTAGTAAAGTTTATTGAATTTTTACCCGTATCTTATATTATGACATGCAAATGCAATACCCTTTCTCATAGTTAATTATCCTAGGTACATGACGCACTCTATACGATACGTCGTGAGAATGCTCTACAATATATTATACAGGAAGCGAAATGTGCAGCATTCTCGCCTTGTTATATTCGAGACTGCTTTAGAAGGTAACCCTGCCACGAATTATATACATTGCTCCATCTAACTGACTTTATAGGACCATTTACCTCAGTCGAGGAGCAATGTTGAATGTTGCTGAGAATCTTCGAGAATTTAGTGACAGCTAGTAATTCTACAGGCAGTTCGGGTATAAATGATTGCGGGTGATTTTACACCACCCACTCACCCCCCGCCCAGTGTCTAACCCGCCCCAAGAGCTCCTAAAGTGCAACGCGACGTTGCCTCGGACAATCTGCGTGCTCTGCTTATTTTCCCTCCTAATTCCTTTTCCGGAAATTGTCTTTATATAAGAGGAAGAGTTGGAGAGACTGTAAATAATTAAAATTGTAGTCAATGCAAGTGTAACAGTAGGAAATTGGGTGTGCTTTAAAGTGAGAAGTTATATTTACTTGAACTTTCTTTGCTCATAATTTTAGAAGTCGTTAGTTTGCTAATTTCTCTATGTATAATTACAGAATTTATAAAGCATTGTAGAATGTGATTAGAGGCAAAAATTGGTGTGTTTTAATATAGTATACATACATATGTTATTTTTGTTACGTATTTTTTAATTAATTTATAAATATGTTATAATAGCTGAAAAATAACTGCAATTTTCAAAAATTCTTTTCTTGTATGTTCTGCTCTATTTTATACAACCTTAGCCAACATAGCACGCGATAGTATTTTATACTATTTTGTTTTCCAAAATATTTGTAAAACTTGATGAGAAAGTTATTTGATTTAAACAATTTCAAGGTTAAGTAATGCATTTATTTCAACGTATGCTGGTACGACCTAGAGGCGGGCTCAAAGCCAACTGGGTCGAGCTTTTGTAACTTTCAGCTATTTCTGCCAGCTTTGTACTTAGTAGTCGTAAATAATAAACTAAAAAATATATTTAATGAAACCTTCTTTCGTTTCTCATGCCAGAGTATATGTAGATAGTTGTGTAATCAGGGTGGGTTGCATTTGGCGGTAATGTGTAGGTTTCAAAACTAAGCTTAGAGGAATGAGCGTCGTTTGGCTAACTGCAAAGAAGGCAACGTCGTAAGTGCCAAGTATTACCTTAAGTGTGTCAATTGGTGGCTCGATGTGCGTGGCTCCCGACTCCCTCCGTGGGGGAGGCAGAGCGTGGGGCAGGTCGCTGGATCGATACCCGACGTCTGGCCCACGACCTCGCCTTTCTTACCACCTTCCTAAATACTAATTACGTGCTTTGACACAGCATGCACGGTTCGTACCGAATGAAAAGAGCTATGGATGGCAGCACGAGCGTTATTAATATTTGCGGTGCGTCCTATTCGTTTTTTGGTAACTTTATTGTGCTCTTCGTACGTCGGAGTTTACCAACACGTTCCTAATTTCCAGCCTTCCTGTTTTTATTTAGTAATGAGTGGTGATGAATACGTGTTTTAAATGTTCTTTTAAAACTCGCTAATTTGCAAAATATGTATTTGTAAATACTCATTTATTTTATTTTATATAAAATTTAAGTAAGAAGATTGCATTACTATTGTTAAAGGTCACTTCCAGCTTGTTACATCAGATCAATTTGCGACAGACAGATGCTTTTCTTACCAGGATAATATAAAGGAAACAAGATTAAAAATGTATTCGCCGCACGTGGGCTATAATGCGATTTATCGGTGCACGGGCATGTCGTGACTGCATTGTACAGGTAGGTATTTCGAGCAAATACATCATAGGTGCAGGCTTTCAGGATACCATGTATGTGCATGGCATCTATAAGGCATTTAAACTTTGGATATGTTACTTAGTAAAAGCTTATGTGATTACTGTCTAATTCTTTATTAAAAACTTTTTGTACCTGCGTACATATAGTATGTATAATGTATATGTATGTAGTATTTGTCCAAACGTTTATAACAAATTATTTAAGTACTTCTTTTATAATAAGATTTTAATAGAATATATTTAGTAAATAAATATATGAATAAATAAAAAAAATGTTTAAATAAACGTACCTTTTAATCCTAGAACAAACCGGAAATTTCTCAAACTCACCAGAGATTTGCAACACTAATTAGTCCGTGTCGATTTAATACAACAAACAGAAATAGTACTTAATTGGCAGAATGCATAAAGGTGCAAACTCATTACAAGGGGCGGTGCGGTTTTGGCCAGAAACTCGATGCATCTTCGGGTGTGAGACCCCCTCACTTTCGGCCCCCCCCTCCTCCCCCCAGGGGGAGATGGACGCACGAGGCTCCTCAGCTCCCTGCAACGTCGGTCTTTATACCGCGTGCACTTACTAGTTTCTTTGACGTCCCTTTGTTGTGGATTCCAATTTCGAGACCTAACGCTATTGCATTTTGTATTACTTTTGAGCCAATACTCTATACTGGACTCATGAACTGTTCGAATAAAGTAACACTACGAAACTTTTGCCTTAGGAAATTTCCTACGAAAATGGAATAGTTTATGAATATAACCCTTTTGTTTGCTTTCTGTAAACTTTGATGGCTTGTTAAGAGATGTAAGTGAATGAAATTGCTTTAATTTAATTTACAAACATGAAACGCATATAAGTAGACTTAAATTACGAATGTACAATAATGAGTTATATCAAATTTTTGTTTTTTAACTAGATTAATAGAATGAGAAAATGTATCTTCTTAAAACCTCTCAGCTTCATGCTCTTTTTATCTATCTCAGAGCATCTGAATTAAGTATTATGCAAATTTCTGAAGACGTTGAGGGGCGCCATCTTTAAAATAAATTGAAAACTTGCACCCCGAAGGTCGTTCAGAAGTTTCGCTATGAAATGAATCTGGTGGAGTAAAACACTTTCGTTTGCTTCGTTTAGCGTTTGTTATTTTAATTCAGGGTTGCTTTCATATAACCAACTAATGTTATGCTTAGAGTTTGGAATACGAACTACGAAGCTGTAATTGCTTCGAGTTCATTAACCTAATAGTTTTTTATCATGCTTGTTGTTTTACTAGAGAGAGTTAGTTGTGTTATCGTGTTAAATTAACATTTTTTCTAACATGATTTCATTTGAAATTAATTCGTATTTTCAAAATTCAAAAACTATTTACAAAAATTACAATTATTTATAAATATGTAAGAAAATATTTATCTATTTACTTCTTACGAGGCCACCTTAAATAAAATTAAAAATATAAAAAAGAACAACGTTATTTTTATACTGTAAGTTTCTACGGTCGCTTCTTTGTCTTCCTTTGTTTAAAGTTTTGATAGAGTTATAGTCAATAATAAAACCAATACAAAATACTTACTTGTTTATTAATTATTATACTTAAGCAATTTCCAGAAACCCAATGCGTAAATAACTAAAAATCACAGCCTAACGTACATCGCAAACGAGTCATTTAATTATAATCAACCGATTATAACGTGGGCGTAAAAGGGCGCATTGGCTGGGTGCACTATCGATCTCTGTTGAATTAGTGTGCGGATCGGTCGACGTCTTTGTGGAGCCCGTCGCAGGGCCAAACAGACCAAAACAAGCTGCCCCCACCGCCTCCCTCCTGTCGTTCAAGCCTTCATTTATGGTTTGGTGCTTCAATGCTTTTAAACGCTGCACTGACGAAATTCCCGTCTTACTCGTTCCTATGCAGGGTCTAATTCACCCCTCGCGATACTGACGAGATGTTTTAAGAAGGTTAAAGCCCTGAAATTTACTCTGCTTAATGAAATTGGTTTTGGTAGTTCGTTATATACTTATGTCACTCACGTAATGATTTATATTTCGTGTGTTTGATGATGGATTTGGTTTTCTTTTTGATTTAAAAATATATTTTAGATTGAATTTCCTCAGTTATATATGTATATAATATGTTAAAGATTTTTGGTCCTTAAATAAAACTACTAATGGAATACTCGTTAAATGTTAATATGAAGATAAGTAAGAATTAAAACAATCGTTTGAAACAAAGAAATAAGCGCGACACGAAATAATTCACATCAACCTAGTTTTGCATTAGGTGAATATACTATGAATTTCACCGCATTGCACAGTATATTGGTGATTTTATTAAACAAAGAAAAGCGTAATCTAGAACGTCCATCTATTGAATTAGTAAAGTCTGTCAAAGTGCATCGGCGTGGCGCAAAGGTCGTTGCGTGGGAAATAGAGGAGGTGGGCGGCCCCCTCCCCTGGGCCCGAACTAAGCTGGAGCTTCAGAAATTTGTTATGACGCACGGGGTTTTGTCTACTCTTTCGAACAAACAATGGTACTTTAACGTCTTTTGACGTATATGTACGTGTATATATGTATAGGAATAGGTAAATCAAGTGTAGTTACCTTATAATTGTACTAAAAAAATTGCAAATATGACAAAAACTTCGAATATATCTTTTGCTTAGCTATAACCGTTATTACCTGTGTAGGAAGGGCTATTTCATTTTTATAATCGATTTTCGTGTTAGTTCATTAGATAAGAAGTTGTAGCGTACATAAATAATGTGAATGCGGTTATTTTCAAAGCTCGTTGCGTGAGAAAGGGGGTGACGCATGCATCGGTCTAGACATTATATTATTATGAGTTCCCTTGCGCCGCCTCATTGCACCCCACAGCTGCTACTCGTTAACTATATTAACATAAAGCCTTAATTAATTACTCGTCACTCCTATTTAATTGTTTGTCGGTTTGCATTATACTCTTTATTCAGAAGCGCTCAAATCTTTATATAAGTCACTTATTAAATGTTAACTAAAGTGACAAATGAAGTTGCACATTGAATTAGTGGCAAATGGTTGATCGGTAGTTACATTTTAACTTATCAACATAATAATTTTACTTTTTTTAAGATGTGTTTTTTCGGATTCGGTTCAGTTACGGTATGAAATTCATGACAATGGTAGAGTTGGCAGCGTCTTTTAAGTACCCACTTTGTTATTTTCGCATATAATATTGTTTAATTTGTTCTATTCAGATTACAACTTGATTATTATTTTTAGTTATATCTAGAAGTTTGTTTAGATCCCGATATAGAATGTTATTTTTTATATACTATTATAAACTTTATTTACACTTCAAATATATATACAAAATAAATGTACACTTAATTATTACTGTCACTGTCATGTCCGCTAGTGCATAGTGGCTAGAATGTACGGGTACCTAATATCATTATAATTTTTAAATATTTTTACAAAATTACAGTCTTTTAGGTTGTGAATCGACAAAGCTTTAATGAATCAACTTTCAGTCATGAGAAGCTTTGCATTATGAAGATAAGTAGTAAATATTTATATAAATATGTATATTAGGAACTATACATCTATATGTACGTGAGTATTAGTGCAGATAATATTATAGCATAATTCTAATACATTAATGTTTTCATAAATAAAAAACTTTTACATTAACATCCCTATCTAAATTAATTTCATATTTAATCTAAGTCATTTTACGTATTTTCTTATTATCTTATATATACTACTAATTTTATAGCAAAAAATAAGACAGTTTTACATAGAGAGCATAAGCTCTCCTGGTATGTTGATAGTTATAGCCTGTGTTACTTTGAGATATATATATTTTATAAAAATAACATAAAATCGTTTTATTATTCCATAACATGCAACTTGTAAACGATTTTTATAATATTGTAATTAGTAATTTACGTACTTATTATTGTTATTGACGACATGTTAGGCTCAATTTGTAGTGACCCTACTTGCTGTGCCAACGGTCGCGGGTTCGAGTCCCACTGGGCATTCATTTGTGTGATGAGCACGAATATTTGTAATCCAGTCATGGGTGTTTATATTTATAATATGCATGTATTTAAAGTTGTATATGTGTAGTGTATCAACTATATGGTATCCATAACACAAGCTTCGTAGCTTAGCTTGGAACTAGATGGTGTTGTGTGTTAATATCCGAACATATTTATGTATTTTATTTATTATTAAGTAATTCATGTGCTTATTTATTCCAAGAATGTTATCGCTTTTCGTACATTCCCCCACATTTGCCAAGATTGAAGGCTGAATTCAGCGCTATAATTCAAAGACTGATTACCATCAGATTAGCTGTGCAAGTTGGTGCAAGTTGGTTCGTCGAACTCTTTATTTAGCACCTACTTCTATCGTAACGTAGTCTGCTTAGTATTGTTCAGTTGACAGGGCAATGACGTCGAGCCACCCCATTCCCCCACCGCCGGTCGACGCTCTAAACGAAAAAGGAAGCCAAAGGATAATCTATCATGCCCCGGGCTCGCCTTGATAAAAATGAACAATTAGACCGCAAAATCGATAACTTCGAATCCTATGTTTCGTTGGAAGCATTGTCATACTTATGTATTGCGTTTTTGAATGTTCAATATATTCAAGATTGGTACTTTGTCTAATAATTATGGTTGTGCTAATTTATTTTCCCTCTCATGTGTATATTGATTGAACTTTAATTAATTAATTCTTTTGAAGTGTAGTGTATCTATATGTATATATATTTTTCGAGATAAAATTATTGTTTTGACGTGCAACACTTTTAATGATATTTAAATTTAAACATATGGTAATTTTTGCATAATTTCTTAACCTATACTAATATAATGAAGATGAAGAAATAGTTTTATGTTTTTTGAAAGGAAACCTTCAACTACCAGTCTTGCTTACAATATTGTTTTTACTTCATGTGAGGCTGTCTAATGATTCTTCACTATTCTCCAAGATTTTTAGGAGTAGAGCAGATAATACTTAAAATAGGCGAGTAGGACAGTGGGCAGAAGTTAGTTTTATAAGACTAGTGACACGTTCTCGCCCTAGTACACAGTATCGTACATAAAGTGTCGCATTTCTAAGCAAATTTTTGCATCAGGCAAATCCCACGGGATTCACTGAATGTATTCATTACATATAGTACCTGGGCGACCTAGCTTCGCACGGAGTTCTTTTTTGTTATATCGTATTTTTTAGATAAAAAAACTAAAAACTTGAATAAATACAAAAAAAAAGTAAAAAAAAACTTTGTATTCCAACTAGGATTCGATCCCGGACATATGTGTTTTCTAACTTACGCGTTGACCGCTTGACTACGATGCTTACAATCGAGGGTAAGAAATTATCGACCATATTTTGCGTTGAATAATGCAAAAAGAAAACTGCATGAAATCTCGAAAACACGCGTTTTCCCAGACATGATACTAATCTAGATAGAAACCGTTAGAGCCGTTTCCAAAATCGCTGGTATAAATAAATAAAGAAATAAAGATATAAATAGGTATACAAGAATTGCTCCTTTAAATATATTAAATTCAGTATTTCACTTTTAATACAGATATCATTTCTTCTATATATATATGTTATTTTTGCAAATGAAAACAGAATACAAGTAGTATTATCCGGTACAAACATTGGTAGCATCCGGCACATTCAAGTTCAGTGTTATTGTGGATAAAGTAAAGTTAAGCTGAGAGTGTTGCCAACTTGTACTTTCGCGCCGGACGGATGAATCTTCCAAACATGACGTTAAATAGTTTTATTGCGACATCCAAAACTTTCTCAATATTGTTGTAAATATTATTATTGCACTATTTGTTTTAATTTTTTACAATTCATCTATACATATAAATAAAATTGAAGTGTATTTTGGAATTTCAAAATAACAGCTTTATACTAAATGCATATGTAATTATATACGGTACTTATAAGAAAAACGCAATTTTTAAAATGTTTGTCTGTCTGTTTGTTCCGGCTAATCTTCAAAATGGCTAGGCCAATTTTAATGGGACTTTCACTAGCTGATAGCTGATATTATAAGGAGTAACTGAGGCTACTTTTATTTCAGGAAAAGAATTAGGGTTTTGCTCAAAAAAATTAAAACGTACCTAGGGACGAACTCGATCGAAGCGAGGGTGAGTCGCTAGTATACTATCTATAATATTAGTTGCTGTGTTTTTATTATTAATGTTTTTCGACTTCAAAAAGGAATCTTCTTTTCCGCAGTCTATTCGAATATTTTTTTTTTATATATCGGTATGTTTCAATTTTTTAATAGAAGAAAATTGCAATGACACTGCCTTTCTGGCATTCACGGTTAGAGAATTTGGATGAGAGCGATTTAGGGTTTTTTTTATTACCCTAACATACAAATAGAGACGTGGACAAAGGCTAATTAAAATAAATAATTATTTTACTAAGACTCCTATATACAATGAAGATTGCTATTTATTGGTGACTGCAAAAATTTAAAGGGTGTAAAATGGTGCTTCACCCAAAGAATTTAATAGTAAAGAATTTACCTGATATGAAGCTGTTTGCATAGTCTACTTGATATTTATATAAACTGTATAGAAAGTCACTGAGTATGTTTTGTATAACCATGTTAAAGTATGAAAAGTATTTTAATGATATAAAAAAATCTTTAAGAAGCTACTTTTTATTTTAAACGAGCTATAAGCTATTCTTTATTTATAGTAAAATAAAATAACGATGCACAAATAATGTTCCATGTTACTCGCATCTATAAAATTATTTCAAACTCACAATGTAAGTTTGTACAATATAAAGCCAATTGTACATTAAAAATAGAAGCATCCATATATCCACTCGATTGTTTTTTCAGTTTTAATAAATCTTTGATTTTATAGCATTTTCTATGGAAAGAAATATAAACTTAACTAAAAAGGCACAACCACTTCAAAATCCTTTACAAAATTACTTTTCCTTAAATGCTAAAGATAGCAACAAAAAAATCATACATATGTAGTACGAATGAACACATCTTTCTTAAAGTTAGTAAAATCCCCATCTATAAATTAAAAACTAATTTAGTAATAGTTTACAAGCGTTAAATTTACAGGTATTCGTTAAATATTTATGTAATAGGTGCATTACACTTTTTGGGGACGGGGTGAGATGAGTTCAGACGAGATGATTTCGGCTGGGTTCAATAGCCGGTCGTAGACCCACGCGCTACGCAGCTACGTGACTGATTAAACGTGATGTTATGTAAACGTAATGACGTGAGCTTTGATTAAAACGTCTACGTCTGTTTAGTGAATGGTGTTTCTGTATTAAATACTACTTGTAGCAAATCTTGATATGAAATGAAAACGGTTTGTAATTTTTCTTTAGATTATTTCTAAAATTGTTTTCAGTTTTACATAAACAAAAAGTAAAAATTATAATTATATGTAAATATATATGCAAATTAGTATTAATATTCATTTAAAAGTCAATTAAATTAATTAAGATGTGTCTATTAAAAGGTTTGTTGAGACTTTTATTGCATTCAAAATGATAGCAGCTCGGAGGCAGATAAAAAGCGTAGATGTTTATCTCTTAGATAAGGTCAACAGTTATCGTTTCCCATGGTACAGGTGTTTTGTATGTAAACGGAAATGAAAAATTAATTTGTTTTAAAAAAGGTTCATAAATAAATTGAAAAAGTTCATATTGTTATCTAGGTATATGTACCTACTTATTAATAAAACTAGCGGCTCACCCTCACTTCGCTCGGGTTCGCCTCTAGACAAAAAAAAAACAAATCTATCCCACAGGAACTGTAAATTATTCCGGGATAAAAGTAGCCTATTATTTATTCTGATGTATGAACTACATTATTGTAAAGTTTCATTAAAATTCAATCAGTAGTTTTTGTGTACTAAGCTGTATAACTTACTATAGTTTTTTAACTATTCCAAGGGAACTCTTTAATTTTCCGCGATGAACAGTATCCTAAATGTTGACCGGGGATATAAGGTACCACCATGCAAAATTTCATTTAAATCGTCCAGCAGCTTCGGAGATTAGCCCGTACAAACAGACAAACAGACAGAGAAACATAAAAATTAAAAAAAAGACAGGATTTGTTCTATTGCTCTTCTTACACCGCCCTGACTCGGTTTTTAGCATTTTTTTTCTATGTACTGACATTCGACCTCTACAGTGTTATTATAGTATAATAGTATAGATAAAATGGCACAGACCTTTGTGAATTACGGACTTGTGATTTAAAAAAGTTTAGCATCATATTTATGTGGTTATTGAAATAACAAAGCACAGGTAAAAATACTTTAAAAGTTTTTATTTGTCTGTTTGTATTTAATATTATCTAGAGAGAATAGAATTTAACCAATTTTAACGAGTTTTTAACCGACTTCCAAAAAAAAGGAGGAGGTTCTCAATTCGACCGTATATTTTTTTATGTTTCTTCGCGGATTTTTTTCACTGTTAAGTTAAAGGTGGGTTAAGGATTTAGGCGAAAGGTTGTTTTGCGTTTATGTCCTGGAAAGGGGTTCTAGTTGTACAAATGATAAACGAAGAACGGAATCTATTTTAAGGGAATATAAGCGAATACGTCCATCTAATGACCTTTTTTTCATTAATTCAAAGACCACATATTAATTATATTTATATAATTAAAAATCTTTTCCTGTTAATTTACACAAGATTTCATTAATAAATTTAATAGTTCAGAAAGTTATGATCTACTCTTAGGGGTGGTCGTTTTATTTCAGATTTCCTTGAGACCTTTAAAGCAAATCCAATAAAAAAAATAGTCCATACTTTTTAAATCGGTATAAAATGAACTTAAACAATGAATTCAATTTAGAGCAGATAAACAACAACCGTTGTCTTGCGGTAACTTTAATACTGTAATAGTATTTTACTTGTAAAGCCTGTTTAAATAATGTATCGTTAGCCGTAAAACGCTGCAGGCTATTTGCTTTACGTGTAAGCTTCCACTTTGTGGCTATTCCGCCGGCCTACAAGATTCGCCTCCAGTAATCATACCTAACGTGTACTACAGACTATATTTTGTACATGATATACATAGAACAAGAAAAATTCTGGAAAGGCTAATTAGGTCTATTTATGTGTATTTGCTTAATTGTATTTAATGACTTAGGCAGTGGTAGTCCAGTGGTAACGCGCTCCTTGGAAAACCGAGTAAAGCGGGTTAAATTCCTGGGTCTCGAACCTGTGACATTTTCATGTATGAATCATTTTTCCAACATGATTAACACTTGCCTTACGATGAAGGAAAACATGTGAGGAAACCTGCATGTCTGAGAGAACCTAGCAAGGTTTCGTAAGACACGTGAAGTCCGCCAACCTGCACTTAGCTAGTGTGGTGAATTATGGCCTGATCCCCTTCTAATCGAAGGGAGGGTTGTGCCCAGCAGTGGGACGTTAAATAAGGCTGAATAAAATACAATATAAAATTTTCTGTTTAGTTTGCTATTACTAAGTCAGCCTTACATTTAAAAATGTAGAACTAGAGTTAAAGGATCATTGGATTAATGCAACCGACTGATATAAAATTACGATATGTATGTATTTCTACCTATAGTCTCTATCGTGTGATACTATGGTATATAAAAACAAAGTAGTCCAGAAACACAGACGAAAAAAATAAAATAAATGAAAACTGTTCATATATTCGTAGTTATCATATACTAAACATCTTTTAAATATAATTTCTTCAAAAATATATTCTGAGCACATCTTCGTGCTTAGGTGCTATTACAATTTCCCTATATATAGTAGATAATTTTATATCGAAACTTCCAGCTACTTATATTTCAAGTAGTACGAATAATATGTTATATTCACTCGATTTAACTAAATGTAAGTTTTCGACAATATTCCATTTGATGCCATTTTTATATGCTATTGTTCTTAAGATAATGCATGCGCATTTCTATTTTAGCTTCCATATGTAAAATATTGTACTGTTTTCCGATAGTCCCGGTAATAAAGCGGTTAAGCTTAGGGTCATCACATTATTTGTCCTTAATATATTGTTATATCTTGTACTTATTACCTCAATAGTAATATACAAGAAAATTTATTAAAATATTAATTGTAAGTTTACGATGATTACCATTGTAATATTACATAATCGATACCCATATATTTGCGTTATTATAAAAAAGACAGCCAATTAATAGATAAATATTAGAGTCTACATTTTTTGCTAACATTGCACTACAAATTATATTTTTATTTAAATTTATGATGGTTAACATAGTTTCTATTTAGTTACATTGTAAGCATAATACAGTGTAATATGAAATAGATAAATCGAATTGTTACTAATAAACAAACTAAGCTGTTATAATTACACTTTCATTAGATTTTTATCGCGTATTATAATGATAATTTACAAGGAACCTGCCATATATTTTACACCTGCAATTCGTAGTGAAATTATCAACCCTATAACTTATAAAGTTAAAAATATTATCTTCTTCCAAACATTTATCAAACGAAATGTACAAGTATATTGACTGAGTTATATTTTTAACTTATGTACTCTATATAGTATATATCTATAACATTATTAACTTAACTCAAATATGCTTAAAAATCATAATTCATTTTCAAGGTTCTGTAACCAAAACATAAAAACGGAACCTTATTATTTTGTCATGTCGGTCTGTCCGTATTTGATAAGCACAAATACAAACTCATTTAAGCCATCAATAATAATTATATTGTAGATGGGTCAATGTTTTATTTTATTTTAAGTATTTCAAATCAAGACATAATATAAATTATTGTTTTATGTAACGGAACCATTGGTCTTCGAGTCTATCTCGCGCTTGTCCAATGTTTCGAATTTCGTATTTAAGGAAAATCCCCTATAAACAGTGGTCAAATTAGAATAACTTGTAAATAAATATAACTAAGAAAATAATAAATTTTTATTATTTTCTCAGTGCATTTAATGTAATTTATACATATAATAAAATTCTAACTGAATCGAATCTGTACATTAAATATTTTTTGAAAAGTCTTATTGAAACAGTCATTATTATCGATACAGAGGCCGAATCTATAGTTTTTAGAATTTTTGTCTGTCTGTTTGTCTATCTGTGACCGCATCACTGAAAAACCACTGGAGGGATTTTGATGAAATTTGATGAAATATGATGATAGCTGCTTATGCGGGTCAATATAGTATACTTTTTACTGCGGTAAAATATCTCCTCTCTGAGAAATCTGTACTAACCGTTAAAATGTTGTTAGGAACGAACCCGAACGGAGTGAGGGTGAGTCTCTAGTTAATAAAATAAATTCTTTTTCAAATTTTGATGAGACGTAAACCAAATAAAAAAATATGACTTGCTCTGCTTAAAATTTTATATCTAATCTTGAGATCATGATTTTTCAAATAATTACAATTTATTATTTACAAAGAATATTATTTTCGGTAAAGCATGTAATTGTTGTAATTATCACACAATAAAATTATAAATGCAAAATTCCATGAATTTGTATAAGCTCCTTACTTCTTCACGTTGTAATATAATATAGCTTAATAATTTGAGCTTAATAATTTTTAGGAATAATGGGAACTTATAGTCTTTATTATCCATCTACGTCCTTGCTCCGCGAGGGGAGTCTCAGGCCAAACCTAGTTATTTATTTGTTTGTTTTATTAAAACATTTGAGTACTTATAAAGTTTTAATGGATCACGAGACATACAATATTTACGGCCAGCTTTCGCCTAAAGATCATAAATATCCAGAGAAGATAAGTAACATAAATATAACGTGACACCAATATACAAGAACAAAAACGTTTAACGTTCGTTTCATAACTTTTTTTTAAACCACTTGTTTATTTAAATAACGTATATTTTGATTTGATTTGACTTATATTTGAAATAAAATAAAGGTGAGTTTTTAGTTTGTTAGTATTCATATAAAAATTGGCATCATTTTAACTAAATGGTTTAAGCGAATATTTTATTCAAATATATTCGTCTTACATATTTGTTATTCTTACGTTTACACTAAAATGAAAAAAAAGCTTAACGAAAACCGATTTCTAAACAAGAAAATATTTTTTTCCAAGATCTTCAACAATAATTGTCATATTTCAGCAAATTTACACAAAACCATAATGAATTATACATTTAAATCTTTTTCATTAAGTACTCCGTCTATTAGTCAAAACTGTATGAAAATCCGTTGAATAGTTTTTGAGTTTATCGCGTTCAAACAGATAGACAGACGCGGCGGGGGACTTTATTTTATAATATATATAGATTTGATTTTCATTATTTTAAAGCATTGTCGACTGGCACGGCGCACCGTCTTCAAAAATATTCAAAATATATATGTTTGGGTATCTATAGTAAATAAAAAACCATCGTTTAATTATTTTCGACTTTTTATTTCAGATACAAGTTTATTTATTGATACTGTTGTGTGTTGCTGTATAGAATTAGTCATTTTTAATATGTTTTAAGGTAAAATTTCACAAGACTTGTGGTCTATAGTCATGTAGGTTAGATTGTAATTTTTGTATTTAAAAAAAAAAGATGTTACAACTGATTTTGCTACGTTTTAAAGACATTTATTGAAAATATGTACTATATTTTATAGTACTGCGTCCAAAATCATTGTTTCAGTATTCACTAGGTTACCGTGCCTATTTAATATTCATAAGTAGCTGAGTATCTTTTACCAATTCTTCCCTGCACTGAAGCACTTCCTTTCTGAACCTATTCTCAATAAAAAATAACTTATACTTTATATATACAGATATATATTTGCACTGGTCTGGTTAAAATAAAAGGGGGTAAAGACAGCCGTAGAGCATGCATTGTCTAGACATCGGCGGAAAGCGGGGAACTGAGCTATATGCCTATAATATCAAATATGAATGTATACACTTTGTCTACCACGAAAAATAGATAGCATGGAGCAAAAGTTCTAGGGGCACGCTATTCCCTATGGTTTTGCTTTAGGATCCAAAAGGGTTTACATTAAGATTTATTTTCTAAGAAAATGTGTCATAATATTTTTACTTATCATTCTGCATATCTTCTAAAGGTTGATTTTGATTTATATATCAATGAGAAATAAAATATGCAAAATATTTATTTACTAGGGTTCGTCCCTAGTTACATTTAAACATTTAGTATAGATTTCTCAGAGATGAGATATTTTCTCATAGTAAAAGTATCCTATTGTAGTATAAGTATTGACCCGGATAACCAGCTATCATCATACCAAATTTCATCAAAATCTGTCAAAAGGTTTTTTTGTGATGCGGTCAAGACAGACAGACAAAAATTCTAAAAACTATAGATTCGGCCTCTGTATCGATAATAATATAAACTATTTCAATAGGATTTGCCAAAAAAAAATTTAATGTACAGATTCGACTTAGTTATAATTTTATTATATGTATAGATTAGTGTTGATCGCCAAAGCTAGACGTCTATAGGAAAGTTGTTATAAATCTTTTTGGAAATATAACTTGAGTTAAGTGAAAAGTGAGTTATTCATCAGACAAGGTTTAATAAAAACATTCTTGAAGCTTTCACAAAACTAATTCTGTGTATCTACGCTATCTATACTAATATTATAAAGCTGAAGAGTTTGTTTGTTTGTTTGGTTGAACGCGCTAATCTCAGGAACGCGCTAATCCGATTTGAAAAATTCTTTTTGCATTTGATAGCCCGTTAACTGAGGAAGGCTATATCTCATCCCGGAAAAGTGTACGGGTCCCGTAGGATAGATTTGTTTTTGTCTAGGTACGAACCCGAAGCGAAGCGAGGGTGAGTCGCTAGTATTTTATAAAATAACAATTTTGTGAGAAACAATATCTCATCTTTATATCAACGCATCTACACGATGTAAGTGTTTACTGCACGCAATTTACGCGTCAGATAACGTCAGGAGTCAACGTCATAATTCTCTGGAGATACCATCGCTATCCACACCTCGTCTTTCGATACCTTAATTGTTTTATATCTGTGTTTACTATCTTGAGAATGCAAGGAACATGTTAAGATCGCATAACCTTAATACTTTAAATAGGAAATTCAAAAATAAAGAAAGCTGTCTGGCGATTTTGAAGTTGACCAGTATTTTTAAAAGTTTGGAAACATTGTTATACTTTAGAAGATAGATATACTTTAGAAGTATACCTTATCGGAGAGCTTTAATAATAATAAACACATCACTTGTAAGTAATCAATAACATTTGTTATTAAATGTAATATCAGCCATGACAGACATAAGTTATAAGTAGGTTATAATATTGTCGTTGTACTTTAAAATAAAATGTTAAAAGTCTATCCTTCAAATAATATTGTTACCAAACCCAACATCTTAATGTCGTTCTTACAGACAAGCTCTCAGGCCTTAGCAAGAATGTCTAGGGGTACCTTTTCCAAATAATTAATGCGATAAAATAGTGCGGCGCAGGCGCATCGGTGCGCGTGACGAGCGCGCGCGCACGGTCACGACGCATGCGCAAAACGACCGGAGAGGCCGCACGCGCGACCTTAAGCTCCTCTCTCGCACGATATTGTTCTCGCAATGTGCACCTGTTACATTTCTCTTTTCTAGTTCTAATATATTATTTATTTCTTATTTATTATGTTGGAAAATAACATTTTATTCTTACTGTAATTAGAGGGTGACGTCTGAGAGAAATATCTTGAATAAATTCCTTGAACTTCAGATATATTCATCCGTCATTTAAAAAGATTTTTTCTGAAGTTACACAAGTAAATAATAATTTATTGAAGTACGAATATAATACTCGTAAATTAGGTTTGTTAACTTTGCTTAATTCGAGGCAATAATTTTCGATAATTTTGAATCTGAATGATTTTGGAATTAGAGATCGCAGATTCGATTCCAGTATACAAGTATGTTGTACACTTATTTTGTTTTATTGATTGTCCTAGTTTTATTCAGAGTAAGAGTGGGATTAGTAGCCTGCACAATATATTTCCCAAAATCTTTATAATTTTTCAAGTTCTTTATGAATGTAGCTTGACGAGTTTTAAATTATAAATTATTATAAAATCTATGTAAATGTGATATATTTGTATAATTTAATCGTATTAATTTTTACGATAATTGTTATATTTTGCAAGTATAAAGATTCAAATGGATATTGGCAGCAGGCAATGTATAAAAAGCGTATGTGAAATACCACTTTCAGGAGCGTTGGCGGGTCGGGAACTGCGTCCCGGGCCCGTCTATGCGCTTCTATTTTATTAAATCAGGACGCTGCCCTGTTGCCTGTTCCGTACGTGCGAAGCCGTTTCGTGATTCATTCTATGCAAAGTTATTCCAGATTTGAGTTACAATCAAAACAGGATCTTTACGTAATACACCGTTGGGAGTATTATTAAAATAATTTAAATTATATTCTCTTTTCTGTTAAAGTTAGAGCTTACATATTAGATATAACATTTATTATAATTAATTTCTTATGAAATATTTTTAGAAAGTTTATTATAATGTTACTAATTGCGGGTTCAATTGCAAGATTTGCCATTTTATTTGTAATGTAGATATTTCGAGAGACTAAACATCATATTAGGGATAGCCTGTAAGCCTCCATTGTCCTAAAATCTATCGCTTTTTGCTATTCACTATTCAAAGCTTTATATTGTTATTAATAAATCTATATTTCTAATTATGTTTTCAACCATGGATATGGAAGTTTCTTATAAAGTTTAGCGCATTATCTATAGAGCCCGAACCCCGCTTATTAATTTACTAGTATGAGGTCCAATTTTATGAAAATATTTGATAAATTAAAATTCTGTATCTGATAAAATAAAACGTACGTGATAAAAGCTGCGGACAAAAGCTTGTACAAAATAAAGTAAAATAGGTTAATTAGGAAACAGATGTTAGCCTGTGAGCTTTCATTATAATCTCGTGCTTTGTTTTCTTTTCTTAATTCAATTTCGGACTAACCAAAAAAGCTTCCTCTCATAAGTCTCATATGAGAACAAGTTTTCCATAAGTTTAAAAAAAGCACTATATTTAGAGTCGATTTTTTGTCTTGCATTCTCATACATTACATTAGAGTGTAATTTTTTTGACTATTGCAGATCTTGCATTAATGTTGCATTCCAATTATACCGACTATCTTTCGTGACCTAGGTTTAGGATATTGTATGTTCCCATAAAATATTATAATAATTATAATTGATACACTACACATGTATAATTTTAAATACATACATATTATAAATATAAACACCCATGACTGGAGTACAAACATTCGCGCTCATCACACAAATGAGTGCCCCCGGCGGAACTCGAACCCGCGACCGTTGGCACAGCAAATATTGTCACTACAACGTGTCGTCAAATTTGTTACATGCGTGTCGTAATACGAACCGTTACCGTAAGCTCAACAGCTCAATTAACTTTTTTAAAATCTAACATGACTGATAACAAATTTTAGTGTGCAACTAAATTGTGTTTCTGATCTAAGCTGCTCTATAGCTAGTCGGTTAAAGGAAAGCAGTTCATTGGGTACTGATATTCAAACCAGTGTAAGTGTCTTTTAAAAAAAATGTATGTAGTTTTAGTTTACTGGTATTGGAAAGTAAATAGCTCCAAAAGTCGTGAAGAAAGAGCCTATGCCACTAGGCCTAGAAGTCGATGCCACTCCCTATATCTGCTTTTCTGCTGTTGCTATCTTTAGATTTTTATTTTTCTAGCAAATAATAGGGACAATTCAGTCAAGATCAGTAATTTAAGTATGCATATGCAAATTGAACCCAGGACTTAAGCATCAGCAGCCGTATATACAACTCATTGTACCAACGAGGCAGTGCGACATACATGTATAGGTACCATAACATAAATCAATAACGACGAAGTATTATACGTTAAATAAGCATTTATCCTACGCATCCATTCATATGGAATCAGATAGAATGGTGTGAAGACAGTATCACGTCGGCGGCGGTTATTCAGAAACGGCCATTGGAACGTCACTCGCGAAGTAACTAACGAAAGCTGTCCAGCTGGCGCGGCCTTTGATGCTGCGTGCGGTTAACAATCACGGAAATTTAAACGTTATATTTGTTAAGAGGTTAATCATTTTTTTTGTTTTTATGTTATCATTTATCTTTACTAATTTTATATGAAAGCGCTTGTTGGCTGCTTTTTTGAAAAATGAAATCTTTTGCATAGAGATATTTTGTGGCCTGGAGAGTCGAGTTGGAGCTTAAAGGGTTCTCATGAGAGATTAGAAAATCGTTAAAAGTTGCTTGATGCTTAATTCTAGTCACTATAGTATTTTCATTATTTAATTCAATTTAATTTTCTTGTCAATGACTTCAAAGCGTGGTAGTTTTTTCATTAGAGTGTGTCGCGGTGTCATTTGTCAGTGCCATATGAATTAGGAAGTGACAACCTTCAATCAATTTTGTTGATAAAGATTTTCAATAAATGAGAGAAAAAATATTTAGAAACATTAAACTTATATTTTACTTTCTATTAGTTATTCTATAGCATATTGCAATTAAGATGATCATTAATCGACTACGTTTACAATAGAAACGTTCTAACAATGGGTTACTTACTAGCAAAACTAGCAAAACCCGCGGCTTCGTTCGCGTTAAACAACTTTAAAAAGGTAGGTTTCATAGAAATTTTCATCCCTTATTTTATCTCCTTATGGGATTAATTTCAAAAAACGCTAAAACACGTATTTATTTAATTGTATTGAAGAGCATTAATACCAAGTTTCAAGAAATTCTGATCATAAATATTTCTTGGGTTGTGTTATAACGTGTACTCCCGTGGGAATCATACCAAATTTCATTAAAATCCCTCCAGTGGCTTTTTTGTGATGCGTTAACAGACAGACAGACAGACATAAATTCTAAAAACTATAGGTTCGTTATAGGTTCGTATCGATAATAAAGTCTATTTCAATAAGATTTTCCAAAAAATATTTAAGGTACAGATTCGTCTCAGTTAGAATTTTATTATATGTATATAGATATAGACACTAATATATGCAATAGATTATTATAATATACATATTAATATACATAGTTTGTAGCTTATAAGAAAATATATTTATTTTTTACATTATCACCTTTAAGAAATAGAACTTTACTCTGTCTTAAAAGAATTATAACTTTTTGCAAAAAATATAGGAAAAAACCGTAAAACATGTTTTCTTCTAGTCAAAATTAATATGTCTATGTACTAATTTGATCGAGCAATTATTCTTTTATAAAGTCAATAAGTGAACGCAAAAATGCGCGAGCCGCATTAATTAAAAACATATGTTAATTAAATTGCATGTAATGTATTTTGTTCTGTCAGACGAACACAGCTTTAGGTGTAAAAGGTGTTAGGAATGATTGAGAACTTAGTTGCTTATCTTTTAAATTACTTATTTTTTGCTGTAAGAAGCTTTTTAATTTTTTCCACAAAACATTAATAATCTCCTAGACTAATTTAGATTACGTCAAACAAGAAGTTCTACAATGATAAGGCACTAGGCAGCTGTATGTTACTTCAGCGTTACTTATTATTATTAAAAAACATTGAAATTGAACAAAAATAAAATTGGAAAATAGAAATAACAGTCCACCTCAAAATGTAAAAGTTATACAGCACATACTAAAACGTCGTACGTTGGACGCGCGTGTCAACTGACAATGCAATTAAACTGTTGTCAACCCTAACCACACCCGAGATGGGATTTCGGTGCCCTGTCATTTCATTTTTCCGCTTTCTTTGTATTATACATGCAATCCGTTGGTTACAGACAATGTATGGCTGGAGAGAATAAAATTAGCCACGATCAATTACGTACGACTTTTACTTGTTATCGCTGATCGATGTACATATGAACTTGCAAACACGTAGCTACCGCGAGTTGAAAGCTTTACTCACGCCCCGACCGTCACACAGACTCGCATTAATTACGATAAATTACACGTTCGTTATCACCGTTCTTTATTTAATAACAGGCATTGTTGTCCATTCGTGCCAAGAAACGATTCTTTTCAGCCAGTGGCTGATTTAATTCAGCTTGTGCATGCTCCGACTGACGTATTGCAATGTCTTCATCTCTTTTTTTTAATTAATATATTTTTTACCGTATTCTTTGTTTGGTGGATTGCCTATTGCTTCTCGCGGTAATAAATCGCTGAGATAATTTGATGAAATGATGAGTAGTTATTAAAAATATATTTTTTTTTTACAAAGATTTATTTATACGTTTGTTTTTAGTTTTAGTTTTTTATATCTGTGAGTTTATTTAATTAATAATTATGGAGGGTAGAAGTAAGGAGCACTGACTTTTATGGGAAACAAGTTGAAAAAGTGTCCAGTGGTAAGCAGCAAATTGTAATTCAGAATCTTACCGATAAAGCACTAGCGTAGCAAGTAAAAGTGAAGTTAGCAGTTTTAAACGGAGTGTAGTGTGCTGAATTAATTATTACTTGAAATCAATATGTAATAATATTCTATATCGGTGTTTGCCTATGTTAGAACTATTTTAAAAAGTGCGCCACGACAAAGCGGAAATCTTTCTTTCCTTGTTTAATTCACCATTTTACTCTCATGGCTTTTGGTGCTTTGTTTTAAATTATCTACTTGTTTTCTGTGGTCCCACCAATATGATGTTTGTCGGCGGCCACTTTTTATATAAGAGATAGTTCTCCTTATTTCTAATAATGGACGAATTGGTCATTTTTAAACGATTTAAAAATATGTATATAATCTTTTTTTATAAATATTTAAAATTATAAAAAAGTATTTTTCAATTTCAACCAGTAGTTTCTGAGATTAGCGCGTTCAACCAAACACACAAACAAACTCTTCAGCTTTATAATATTAAGTATAGATTATTAGTAATTAGCTGATAAATGAAAAGCTAATATACATGTGTATGAAATTCAAATATTTTTATATGTGATTTTAAAACTAGTAAGTATCGTTTTTTTATTTTCGTTTAGATAAATTTCTCTTAGACTTTGCTCATTAAACGCTTTAGTTTAATACCACAAGAAATATTTATTACGGATTTGATCTTGTTCAATAAAGCTGGTCACGCTTATACTTTTAACGAGGCTTTTATAAGATGATTGAAGGATATGCATGTACTACATATTATGTACTTACACTTTTAATAAGATAAAAATTTTGAGGGAAAATGTTTTCAATAGTAACAAGTGGATTTTGGATCTCTTATTGTTTTACAATACTTAACTATTTGGTATGCTATTCGTTCATCTCTATTTGTATCTTTTAGCTTCCTTATATGTATGTAATGGACTAGCGACTCAACTTCGCTCCACTCGGGTTCGTCCTTAGATTCGTTTTAACGATTAGTATAGATTTCTCAGAGATGAGATATTTTCCCGCAGTAATAAGTATCCTATATGTTGACCCTGATAACCAGCTATCATCATACCAAATTTCATCAAAATCTGTTCAGTGGTTTTCTAGTGATGCGCTCCCAGAAAGACAGACAAAAATTCTGAAAACTATAGATTTGGCCTATGTATCGATAAGTACGACTATTTCAAAAAGATTTTCTAAAAAAAATTTTAAGTACAGATTCGATATAGTTATAATTTTATTAGTACCTGGGCGACTGAGCTTCGCTCGGAGTTCTATTTTGTTATAACGAATTCTTTAGATAAAAATAACTAAAAACTTGGATAAACACAAAAAAAAAAACATAAGTAAAAACTTTTTAATCCGACCAGGGCTCGATTCCGGGCATATATGTATGTTGTCTAACTTGCGCCTCGACCGCTTGACCACAATGCTTATGCTCGAGTGTAAGAAATTATCAACCATATTCTGCGTAGAATAATGCAAAAAAACCTCATGAAAACTCGAAAACACGCGTTTTCTCAGACATGAGACTAATCTAGATCGATTTTTCGCCCCCGAAAGCCCCCACATACCCAGCGAAATCGTTAGAGCCGTTTCCGAGATCGCTGGTATAAATAAATAAAGATATAAATATACAACAATTGCTCGTTTACATATATTATTAGATATTAGATATGTATAGATAGATAATGAGTCCGTTACGATTGTCTTGTAATGTAACAGTAGCGATGAAAAGATTTTTTGAAGTAAAACTTCTTTACGCACATTTGACTTTGGGGGTAAGCTGGTGAATGCGTTACAAAAAAATGTACTTACGTTTGTTGCCATGGTAACCGTTGTTGTTGTCGGACAAATGATATATAATATTATAAACTTTCCTTAAATGGTATTTTATAAATATGTGATTGTAATATGCCGGATATGCGTTATTTTTAGTATCTTACCTAATTATTTAAAACAAATTGAATTTCATAAGAGTACCGATACCGACTTCATAAGTTTTACTTCTTGCGCGTGTACACATTCATACACGCATTCTTTATTTTTTTTGTTTAATAAAACTGTCAATTTTTTGTAAATCGAATAAATAGAGTCGTCATCCCAAATTTAGTCTTATAATATTAAATGATATTTATTATAATATAATCTTGGAAACAACTTTAACAATTTGTATCAAATTTTATATTTAGATAAGGTTTTACTTTAAAAGTTTATTTATATAGGTATCTTTTCAGAAAAAAAAACAATTTTTATATCTTATCCGAAAAACGCCGAGCGAATCTCGCCCAGGTACTTCTTTAATTGAAGTAACATTAGACAAAAAAATTAACTGGAGGCATATCCCTAGAATATATTTTAGATATTAAAATGTACAATTTTACATGATTAGAAATAAGAAAAAATGAACACACATTAAACACTATTGTGCATAATGTGTCTCAAACGTTATTATTATTAGCTACATTTGCTAAATGGTCAGAAGCGCAGATGGTACGGTAAGCACCTGCATCTAGATCGTCGACTGCACTTGCCATAACCACAGAACATAAAGTAACTGAAATGGCATGAGTGAAATTAAAAAGTATTCGTATTTAAAGTATTTTTGTTAATTTTTTTTGTAGCAATAAAAGTTTTAATACTAAAATATTGTGTAAAAGTTATGATTTTCTTCACACGCGTGATAGTGATTTTTTAATTATGTTTACGGTTATAAAACCGTGAATTGACGGTGTAGGAAGCGTGGGTTTAGATTCACAAAAATCAGGTATAAGGCTAAATAATATTTAGATGTATCTAGCAACTGACTTTCAAATCTAGGTTATTTTTAGTATTAATAAAATTTATTCAATAAAATTATTTTTCAAAACCGACAAGCAAATCGATGCCACGTCTGCATCTCTCGTTACGTGTACTGCCATACTGGATTAATACGTGAGCATGCATTATTGTGACGTTTTAATTAATTGTACTACTACGCACTTACGTCGATTCCAATCGATAGAATTATCTTTTTGGCACGACACGGGCGGCTGCGAGAAGTACATAGTCGTTGGTCATTAAAGCTATCTCTCGATTCACTACCTTACTGTCATAATAATTATAAAGAAACACCTTTTATGAGATTTTATATGCTTATTAGGTTTAATACTTTTTTACAACTTAATTTAATTTGATAAGTGTTATTTAACATGCTATATTCACGCTGTAAAGACAGAGAGTTCACATTATGTTAGACTATATTAGGTAACTAAATCTTATAATATTAAATGAGCACTTTTGTGTACATGTATGTATATATAAATTTATTTTGTGTACCTCGGAAATGGAAATGGCTCCTACGATTTCGATTAAATTTCGTATTTAGATAACGTTTAACTTTTTAAGTTTAGCTATAAAGGTGTCTTTTTCGGGAAAAACCGCAATTTTTACATGTTTTCCGAACGTTACAGAACGCTAAGTGAAGCTCGTTCGCCCAGGTACTATTTTTTAAAAAGCGCATGTTTAAAAAGATTTTTTATAGATTCTTGCTAATAATAATATTTATTAATAAATCCTTGCTGATAATTTTTTTTGCAGCAATGGACTAATGGATTATCGGTATAGGTTAATTTTTGTGCCATTACATTAATCTTCGCTTTGCTTGGGTGCTTTTCTAAGTGTCTAGCAAACCGTCTAAGTGATGTTCCAGGTCATAGTCTTCAGCATAAAAGAGTAACAAACATACAAACAGAAATAATCTAAAGGGTATTTAAGACAGTGTTTAATTGAAATAGACCTGTTGTGAGAGATTTCATGAAAGAGGATAATTTACAGCTAATCCGTTACGCTTCTACAGCGATAGCGAATGAATGTCCGTCTAGACTGGATTTTTTCTAACATGCAACGTCTGTTCCGTTTTCTTTAACATTCCAAATTGCAAATTAACAAATACAAAAAATCCGGCAACTTTGGTATACGAGATATCTAATTAAATTAAAAAAATATTAAGTGAGTTGTTTCTTTTGAACAGAAATACAGAACGATTGCTTTTTATTAATATGAGATTATTTAATGCACAGTATTAATGACTAGTAGATCCGCCCTGACTTCGATCAGGCTTTAACTACATTGCACGCTTTTTTTAATAACTCTTAGTTCTAATAAAATGATATCCCGTTTTACTCAGAAAAAGAAAGAAGAAACACCTTTTGTTTTAAAAGCAGAAATATATTAGTTTAGTACATCCATGTGGCATGTAGCTATACATATAAAACCGATGAATTTATAAAATGTACAATACAGCAGTTTAATATAACTTAAGAACACAACCAAGAAAAATCTTTTAAAATAAATCAAAGTACACTAAGTTTAGACTCTTAATTTCTTCAGTACATCTCAATTTATTGCCGCCCTGTAACGACTAATACCGTTGTGTATGGCAAAGCCTCTTAGAGACGGCAGTAATGCCTTCTAATCTCTAGTTACATCCGGCGCGTGCCTTACCATCGCATCGGACACGCCCTTGCCCTCCGGACTAGTTTGTTTTAGAAGACCAACTCGATTTTATTGTTTCGGCTTTTGTAATTGATTATAGCCATAATTCATATTTAGTATTACTGGTATTTAATGTTGGTTTTTACCTAATGGCGAAGCAACCGTTTTGTATATACTTGTTACCAGGAAGAAATTGCTCATCCAGGATTTAAATTTAATTATTTAGTGCTCCTATATTGTGAAATATTTTTGAAATGCCCATTATAAGTAGGGAGATAGATTATATATACTGATTGAGTGAGATAAAAGTTTGTGGCCAAACTTTACATTGGCCTCATAACAATTAGTGTCTATTTACTCATAAAACTCTTGGTGGTGGAAAAAAAGAAATATATATTATTTTTATTTAATTTTTTATATACTAACAACATTTACTACATTTCTTAACTTTAAAATAATATTCTGGAAATATTTTCAAAATTAAAATACCTATAATTTATTATTTTTAGCCCAAATGATTTATGTACGAAACAGCAAAGGACCTGATACTAGTACGACTAATATAAGTACTACAATATAGACCGAATGACGAGCTCAGACTAGTTCTGTGATGACGACAATCTTCTTTGCTCTATTCTATAAACTAAAGCAAGGTGTTTATCAACATTTTTATTTATATTTATATGAACTATTTTCATAAAATATATTCTAAAATCAATGATATTTACCCAATCAAAGCCTAATAAAAGAGCTATCTAATGTAATTATTATATTAAAACTAAAAATTATATTAGGAAATCTGTAGTAGTCCGTTATTTTAGGGTTTATTATAATTTAGTACCTGGGCGACCGAGTTTCGTTTGGAGTTCTTTTTTGTTATATCGTATTTTTTAGATAAAAAAAACTAAAAACTTGAATAAATAAAAAAAAACAAAAATAAAAACTTTGCATCCGATCGCGATTCGAACTTGGCCGCTTGAACACCATGCTTATTCATGAGTATAAGAAATTATCGACCATATTTTGCGTGGAATAATGCGAAAGAAAACTGCATGAAAACTTGAAAACACGCGTTTTCCCAGACATATATAGATTGATTTTTCGCCCCCGAAAATCCCCACATACCATATTTAAGCCAAATCGTTAGAGCCATTTCCAAGATCGCCAGTATAAATAAATAAATAAATATATAAATAAATATACAAGAATTGCTCGTTTAAATATATTAGATAATAATTGAATTTTTTTATGTTATTGTGTTTTTTTAATTTTATATTTTATTAAGGTACAAAAGGTTGTTAACATCTGACATAACAGTTCTTCATTTACAACGCACTATAATCGAATAGCGATTATTATGAGGCCGATAACGAATTGAAAATAATATCTCTCATAAACAGACGCTATGTACAATCTATTATTTACAGAAACGGTATTTCTTCCCAACTCAAAGTCGTCAAAGTAAGATTATTTTTGGAAGTCATACATAACAATTTATTCTAAAAAAAATATCTATGAGCTTTGCTTCTATACCACAGGCATTGAAAAATAAAAATTAATGCTTTTTAACAAAATAATAATAGAATAAAAATAAAATCAGTACCTATACATAGTTGAAAATCATTTTAAAGTAAATATATTTTTTGAAATTCGTATGAGTGGTTACGTTGAGGTGTGTATAACCTATTTAATAAAAAAATTGACGGAGATGATGATATCTGCCTGACCGATTTCAGCCACGACTGCCAATCACACTGAGACTAACCCACAGCGTAGGAGATATTATAGTGCATAAGTGTACACAAAGACACACAAGTACACTGTCTATTCCTGGAACTCTCATACCTTGGTGCGACGACAATTCGACATTACCAGTGAGAGATCAGGCGCAGATTCGACGGCTTTACATGCTCTGCCTCGGCACGGGGGTGAAACAGCGCCAACTTCCTAATTCCGGGCTGTTATTTATACTTTCGAAACGAAAAGACTCAAGAAATAAATTTGGCTCGACCTGGGGCTTCAATCCATGACCTCTGGGTCTGTAGCTGTACATGCTAGCCACTAAACAATCAAAGCAATATTAGTTAGTCAAAAAAAAAATCAGCCAATGAAATAATTCTGGATATAATTTTGTACTCGATTATTAACTTTTCACCATTAATATTTTTACATTTAATATACATTTGACAACAAAAGAATAAAGAATCGATTTCTTTTAAAGGTCCAAACAACAAACAGGAGTTCAACCTGTGACAACTTGTGTGTTACTGTGACCTAGACGGCTACACTATATTTTAAGCCAAACTTGTCTTTGACGATCACTAACTAGAACTCTGAAATAAATCTGTAATAATAAAGAAAGTAGCATTCGAGCGAATGCGTTATTCGTTCTTTTTCAAAAAACAACTTAAATGGTTTTAATGGAGGTTACAGTTGCGCGCGGCCGATTAAACACTAACGAGCTATTTGGACACAGTATTTGTAATGTTATTTTAGTTCCTTTTGTTTGTTCACACTATTTTACCTTACGTTTTAGTTACATATGGCGCCAGTATACATTTTGTTGTGATTTATTTTTTGAGAGTCGTAAAAAATTAAAGCACCCATTACAAGCTTATGTTTTATACATTTCAATATACGTTTACATTTATATTATGTATTACAGGAGAGAGGCATAACATCTTAGTCCTCACAGTGACAAAGCACCTGTGGTTCTGCATTTTTGTTACTTAAAACCTAAGTGCATGAACCGTAGGTGTTATGGGCGACAGGCACTGCTTTTCATCAGGTGGTCTGTCTGCTCGTTTGTCACTGAATCTCTTTATATATATATATATATATATATATATATATATATATATATATATATATATATATATATATATATATATATATATATATATATATGTATTAGAATTCCACGGTACCACGGATGGTTTATCAGAAGTAGATTATGTGATTCCGCTCTATAAATTGTAGCTAGGTATATAAAAAATCAAAGGATAATCTATTACTAGGTTCATCCATGTAAAATGTTACAAATTTATAAAAAACATGGACTTAAAACAAACATTATTAAGTGTTAGCAGAAAAAGACTAGATAATGAGCACATTGGGTCTATCAATGATGTTACACTATCTTAACTATGATGAGTTGTACTAGTACTACTGTATACAAATTATATGTTTTGATGTGTGTATAATACATCAAAACATTTTGAAAGCTTTATAAAAATGTATAGGATAAGTTATTTATTTTGGTACATTCTTTAGCAGAATTACATTTATAAGTTTTGTTTTCAGGATGTAGGAGGGTTAAAGCTTAAAAGGCAGGCGCGACTAATTGCTTCAAAATGGGGTACACGGCTACACGCTTTATACCGGATTTGAAGTTGCATACGAATTAGTATATAATTTGTCGGATGTGCATTTTATCAAAATTATTAAACTTCAATTATGTGAACAACTCTTGCGTTATAACTGTTGATAAATATTAATTAGAGTTTAATTTTCTTTTGCGTGGTGTTTAAATTGACTTGCGAAATTACATTGACTCTAAATAACATAGGTACGTATATGAATGGAATATATATAAATAAAAATGAATGTTCGTATGTTTGTCGTCTATGCATTCTTAAACTCCGTTTGTAGTGAAACTCTGGTGGATAACTAAGTATACGGCTAGGAATGTTCCTGGCGCAAAAAAATACTTTTTCTTTGGACTTTTGTCTTTTATGTGTTCCTAAAATAATCAATCGAAACGAATACGGTGAAGGGAAACATTGTACGAAAACTTGCATGTCTGAGGGAACCTAGCAAAAGATATGCGAAGTCCGTCAAACCGCACTTGGCTTCGTGGGGGACTATTTAATGATCCACATCCACATATAACAATACTATGATTGTGTTTTTAGTACGAGATGTAATTATACTACACGGGTAGAAATTGTTATTATTATGAAAATTATATATAATTGATTCTGACGCCGCGCCTCTTAGAATCCTTTTGGGGGTTTTGGCGTTTCATGTGTTCTGAAAAGGGGCTGAAAGTGGAAAATGTTCTCTTTGTCTTGGATAGACATTTAATGGGTTTATATATGTACATTTACATACACATATCATACAAGATGTAGGTAACTTAGAAAATGAATGTCCTTTCAAAGTTCCATATTTAATGCAATCGAAAATCAATCTTTATTTTGCTTACTTTAAGGTCATTCTGTCAAGAAATTTAACAAAAGTAATGAAGCGATTTCATAGATAAATATATTATTATTGATTTTATCCTAGTCTTACAGTGCTGTTTAAAATTATTTTACGAGTTATCTCTTGTTATTTTTCATCGTATTACAAACTGTATTTCTAAAAAATGTTGTACATACGTTAGGAGTTTATAATTTTATATTTTTCGATCGATCTTAATATTGATAAAGTAAAGTGTGCTCAATATGTATACAGAATTTTTTACATTGGTTAAAGAAACTATCGAAATTAAATGACTGCTAGGGTTAGAACTATTTGCTACCAATTTACTATCTGAGTTCAGTGCGGGTGTAATTAAAAAAAATTAAGATTAAATTTAAACTTACTCTATAGATATATGTTTAATAAGCTATAAAGAGGATTATTGATTACTTAAGAAAGGAATAAAAGAAAAAGAAAAGCAGCAAAGTTTCAGGAAACATGAATACATAGCAACACATTTGCAAGATAATAGTTCAAAATTTTTTTCAATGAACTGTAGTAATTGCTTACGTAAATTCAATCACACCGGGTTGTAATTATTTCTTGGCCCGCGAAGTAAATCAACACGAAATCTAGTCATCAATAACCATTAAGCCATAATGTAAAATAAATCTCAGTATGGAAATAAGTAATAAATAAATACTATTTTGAACGTAGAAATTATAAATAACATCTATTCGCATAAAACATGTAAACGCATTATTTGTTTGTTAAAATGGCATTTGAAGTAAGAGATTACTATTTTAAGGCTCCGTACGTCTTAAGATCAGGTCTGGAGCACATCGTCACTTCTGTCGTTTATTTTTCTTATTATCGTTTGTCAGTATGTTTGTTTGTGGAGATGCATCTTATGAACCGTAAAAGGTAAGATAGTCGAAGTTTTAACGAATTATGTTATTGTGATGGTCACATACTGGGAAATTTAAAAAGTTTATAAAGTTATAAGTGTAAATTGATGAATAGAAGAAATTATTATTGAGTTTATATATTATGTAGTAGCACGGAACCCTCTACTTCCGAACTTGTAACTTGCACTTGACTAAATTCTCTTGATGAGTATAATATTTTAATGATATAGTGATTAACTGGGAGTGTTTATTGCATTGGATATTGCAGGTATTATTTCTAGGTACAGCAATAGGTATAGTTTCTATTGTTAGAAATCTTATAATAAGGATTAATATAGACAGTGTCGTAGAACTAAATATGAAGTCAAACAATAACAAGTTTTTACAATAATATATATGTAATGTTTTAGTATACAAATGAGTATTAAATAAATAAATGTTAATAAATACAAATTTTTTTTTTTTTTTTTTTTTTTTTTCTTTATTTAAGAGCTTTGTCGTTAAAACGACCATGTCGCTCTGTTAGGTACACATACAAAATTTCTTAAAATTAACTAATTATACGGTTATTACAATTATTTTGAACTATTTTATATAGTTTCTTAGCTACTACAGAATCAGGTCTCGTAAGTATACTGTTACATTCCCCTATATTCAGGTAAAAAAGGTTGTTAGTGAATAAATTACGTCTCAATGACTCATTCTGAACACATTCCATCATAACATGGAAGACATCGTCTCTTACCTGACAAGTAGGACAATTAGGAGAATCCGATTTTTTAATTAAAAAAGCGAAGTGATTTGAAGGAATGTGTCCAGATCTAAGTCGTAAACAAGTAACACTATCTCTTCTGCAGAGACGAACAGAGTCAATCCACGGTCTTACCAAAGGCTCTGGTTGGATAGTTTTATACCAAATACCTTTGGTTTGCGATCGTTCATCAAAATGTTCTTTCCAAAATTTGAAACATAAATCCCTAATAATATGAATATAATCAGAAAATACAGGATTAACAGGTATTGGCAGGCCATCTGTAATTCCTCCTTTAGCAAGTTTGTCAACTATTTCGTTACCTAAAATATTAACGTGGGAAGGGATCCATTGTAAAATTATAAATTTGGATTGCTGATGACATTCGTACAGTAATTTTAAAATGGCATATGCTACGGGAGTACCTCTAGGACTAGAGGTACATCGAGCTATATGTTGAAGAGAACTCTTCGAGTCAGAAAATATTACAAATTTGTTATGGTTAACTGATAAAATATATGATAAAGCTTCACAAATGGCAATTAATTCAATATGCATGATAGAGATGTTTTTGCTAATTTTTAATTTAATAAATTCTGAGGTTTCAGCGTCAAAAAAAGCTGCGCCCGAACTATAATCATCTTTAGACCCATCTGTAAATACCTTGTAAAATCCACTGTATTCACTGTTAATAAAATTTTGGCTATAGTTTTTTAAAAAATTAACATTATAAGACTTTTTAGGTTTATCTAAATTATTAATGTTGGCTTTAATTGACTTTTCTACATTTAAATTGTTCAACCAAGTGTCAAAAGAGAAGAAATTTAGTACATTACTGTGACTTATTTCAAGACCTTTCAAGCGTTCGTGAATTGTTAACAATAATGGTTTACGTTTTCTTTTCCAAGTATTTAACATATTGCTGTCAATTGAATTTTCTAAAACTTGAATAGTAGAGCAGAATTGAAATGCCTTGGACCTCAACCAAAACTTACCAGCCAGATAGTATCTTCTAAGGTGTAGAGGTTGTATACCCAAATCTGATTCCATGACATGTATTGGGGTACTTCTGACATATCCTCCAATTATACGCAAAGCCCTATTTTGTAAGCTATCTAGTTTTTTTAAGTGAGCTTGACTACTATCATCCAGCAAAAAACTTCCATAATCCATACGACTTCTGATTGACGACAAATAAATACGTCTTAGATGTTTGGGGTGGACTCCCCATCCAGATCCAGCTAACACTTTAAAAACGTTTAGAAATTTCATGACTTTACCCTGTAATTCATTAATTTGTTTTGCCCATCTGAGTGATCTGTCTAGCCAAAAGCCCAAGTATTTGATGTTTTCTACTACTTCCAACAATTCCTCATTAATATATATCTTAACGGGATGTCTGTTAGGACCCCTTTTAAATACATTTATCTTACTTTTAGTAGTCGAAATTTTCAGACCCATATCACTAACCAAATTATGAAAACTAGTGACTGCTGACTGGAGTTCTGTTTCACCCTTTCTTGCATTTTTACAAGTTAAGTATAAAACGAAATCATCAGCATATTGTAAAAAATTAATATTATTCATAGATTTACACATTTTTGTAGTTGCAATATTGAATAGTAAGGGAGACAGAGGATCTCCCTGAGCAATACCCTGACAAGTCTTACGTGAAATAGTTATATTATTTATATTAATTTGCAAATATCTTTCGGATAAAAAGTTCCATATATATTTACAAAATAAAGTGCCAGTTCCCAAACTATCCAGCATATTTACTAAAAAATGAATGTCAAGATTGTTGTATGCATTATCTAGGTCCACAAAACAGGCCATCGTTACAAGATTTTTTGAAAAATTTAATTGTATATTGGCAACCAAAACACTAAGACAATCTAGAGTAGACCGCATTTTTCTAAATCCTATTGTACTTGGCAAAAGTAGGTTATTCTTTTCAACATACCATTCCAATCTTTTATTTAGGATAGTGTGAAAAATTTTACATAAGCAAGACATTAGTGATATTGGCCGTAGCGATGTAATATTTGATAAATTACGACCAGGCTTAGGAATGGGTATAACTGATATATTTTGCCATTGCCTTGGAACAAAACTATTTATAAATAATCTATTATATATATCTAAAAGTACTACTTTAGCATTGAGTGGTAGAAATTTTATCATGGAATATGATATATTGTCATGACCTGGAGCTGAATCTTTAGATTTTATACATGTAATTAATTCATTCATTGTAATGCAGGACTCTAATTGATTATTGGATGATTTAAAATTTGGGATTTCTCGACAAACATAATCCGGACATAAATTCCTTAATAGATAGCTAGCTCTAACTTCATCGACATTACCATTTCCCTTTTGCGTCTTATATCCTCTAAGCCATCTCATACGATCCCACATTTCAGATGACGTTAACGATTCTTCTATAGATGTACAGAATTTTTGCCATGATTCAATTTGCGCCCTTCTAAGAATTTTTTGAAACTGTTGAATTTTTTCTTTTAAAATTTCATAGTTTCGGGGAGTAGGATTACGACGGAAGTTTCTGAGGGCAATTCGACGAATTGCTACGGCTCTAGATAGTTCTGGTTTCCAATAAGGTTTTGGTATAAATTTACAACTCGGTATTCGACTAATTTTAATAAACGGAATATATCTATTAGCTGCTTCAATAATGAAATTTTCAAAAAGATCGTAGTCATGTTGAATGTTATCCGTGAAATTAAAATTTGTAAACAATGTTTTTAAATAATTTGAATACCCATCCCAATTAGCTAATTTAAAATTACGTTTTTTAATTAAATTTATGTTATATTGTAAGGAAGTAGTTAATTTAATTATGAGATGGTCACTACCGAGCGTTTCATTAGTTATTACCCAGTCAAAATTGAGAGATATATCTGAAGAAATCAAGGATAAATCCGGACTTGATTTGCGCAAGACATCCTGCACTAATTGAAATCGAGTTGCATTGCCATCGTTAAGAATTATATAATTACTTTCTAACAGGGCATTATATATCTGCGTACCTCGTGTGTCTGTTTTGCACGACCAATCCAAATGATGTCCATTGAAATCTCCTAATATTAAAGTTTTATTATCACTGCTGGAAAATAAATGTTCCCAATCATTTTGAGTTGTACGTACATCACTAGGACAATAGACAGAATATATACGATGAATTTGATCACAATTTAATATTCTAATACCAATAACCTCAATATTATTATTTAAATTTTCAATAATAATATTACATGCATAAATAGACTTATGAGCTAAAATTGCTACTCCACCATATGAATTATTCCTATCTTGTCTAAAAATATTGTAACCATTGATACTTAAATTAAAATCCGGGTCTAGCCATGTTTCACAAAGCACTGCTATGTGTATTCTGTCCTGTATCAGAAGTTGTTCGAACATCTTTAATTTTGGTTTAAGACTCCTGCAATTCCACTGCAAGATATTCAATCTAACAACCTTTTTTACCTCATTAGCCATTGTTACCTAAACAACTAAACAAACTTTTTACCTTTGATAAGTCTGAACAAAAATCAACTACTGTAACAGTTAAACATTCAACTATAATTTGTACTATTTCCTTGATTTTAGCACTCATGTCTATATTCTGTTTAAAAATTACAAATTTAATTTTATCTATTAAAGTACGAATCACACTTGTCTTTTTATGAATTTCTTCAGCATTTGACTCAACATTACTCTCATTATCATTTCCACCAGCTTGAACCGACCCCAAAGATATATCTGCATTTGAATGGGTGTTTTCTGCTTCTTGATTTTGTTTTTTCTTTTTCTGTTTTTTCTTTTTTGGAGAGTTATTTATTATACAACTATTCATTTCATATTGATTAGTATTTAGCTCGTCTCTTTGTCGGTCCACAAAACTTGAAGATAAATTGGCTGATAATGCAGGAGGATATACATGTTCCTGTGGCGTTTCTATTGGATAGTCATATGCTTCTGTAATATTAATCGGCGAAGGGGGAACATAAATACTCAGGGCTTTTTGGTACGAACAATTAAATTCAGACATTAATTCTCTAATTTTTTTCTCTTTTTTATAAACGGGACATATTTTATTCAAAGCCATATGATTCCCAGAACAGTTAACGCATTGGAAATTAGTATTTTCGCAGTTTACGTGGTTCTTAGTACATTTAGGACAAATTACTTTGTTGGAAGGGCACAATTTAGCAGAATGGCCATATCTCCAGCATTTAGAACATTGAGTTACCGGGAATATAAAAGGTTCCACTTTAATTCTTAATCCTAGAATGTATACATATGCAGGTAAACTTGGACCTTTAAATAAGACTTTAACAGACTCGCTTTCTACCCATTTTTCTTCATAGCGTCTATTTAGTCGTTTAACTGCAATAATTTCCATATCGCTCATAAGGTTATTTAATAATTCTTCATCGGATAAATCAAGATCCATATTTTTTATGATTCCATATGATACCCCTACCTCCCAAGTTTTTTGACATCGCCAGCCTAAGTCTGTGAATGTTGTACAGGCCAAAAAAAACTCTGCACTGGATTCTTTATTGAAAGTAATGTATATTTTATAGTTATTAATATATTTTACCTTAATAATGTCAGTAATTTTATTCTCACGTAAAATTTTTGCCAAAGCAAATTGCTTAGGTAGCACTTGTTTGCTTCGAACACATATTTGAATTAAATCCTCGTTCAAATTTTGCTGTGACCTAATTTTTTTCCCTGAACGTCTAGAAACTTGTTGCCATTCTTCATTGTTATCCTCTGCTTCCTCTCTGCATCTTTTCCTCCTTTCCAAAACTTCTATATTTCTACAATCCATTAAATGTGTTTGTTCCTCTATTATATTTCTTTCTACAAATGTTATATTATCCTCACTGCATTCAATATGTGTTATGTCTTCGTTGCCCGATATTGACTCATTAGCCATTATCAATAAAGTTCATTATGGTAGATGCGTAATTACAATCGATGTACAAAAGACAGCGATAAGACGCTCGCTCGTTAAACCGGTTCTTATGTTGTTTTAAGAAACTAGTAAATACTGCTCACACGTCTAATATCCACCGCTTATACATTCGAACTGAAATACAAATTTTAATATATAAAAATAAAAATAATAAATAAGCTAATTCAAATAAATTCTTTAGTTCTGTGGCTTCTAAAAATGCCTTTGGGCACAAAATAAGTTATTATTATGCTTATTCTCTTTCAAAAGGAAGAGAAAAATGTTTCAAAAATACAAAAGAATATAGAATCATTTTTATCATTCACATTTTGATCTCAAAAAATGTACATTAATTTAACAAATACATATATATATATATATATATATATATATATATATATATATATATATATATATATATATATATATATATATATATATATATATATATATATATAAAACGTCTCTAAAGAAAGAAAACGATCTATGGCATGCATGTATGGCAAAATCGTGAATAGTAGCATAAACAGCAAATCACGCTACTATTTTTGACTTTGACATTTATTTTGGTGGACTCCGTCTATATAATTCTTTAGTCTTTAGCCTGAGGTTGAAATAATACTTTTTATGTATGTTATCAAATTAGAACTGTAAATAAATTGTAATACAAAATTAAACGTTATTGTTTATATGTCATAAGATATATATACATAATCTATACGTATAAAAAATTCTAACCGAGTGGAATCCTCTGTGTATTAAATAATTTTTGAAAAATCTTATTGAAATAGTCATTATTATCTGGGTCAACATTTAGGATACTTTTTACTGCGGAAAAATATCTCATCTCTGAGAAATCTATACTAAACGTTAAAACGTTCAAATATATTTTTAACTTAAAAATTATCTCATAAATACTCACATCTGATAATTGCTTAAGGAGCCCCACTAAGTTATTTTTAGAAACGTTGCTAACTAGCACCGTGTAAAAATTATATTTAAAAGAGAAATCTACCTTGCTCGTGTTTGCAGCGTGGGTGACACGTAGATGGATATTGGAGACAAAGTAGGTATGTGTCCGCCCGCACAGCCATGAGCTAAGACATGATTTTATACCTTTTCTAGTTTAAAGTAAAATAATATTCTTATAAAAACGAGTGTTCACCCAGTGGTCGAAATTCAACCAAAATTAACTAAAAAAAGTTACGTTTTAAATAAAACTGTAGAGTATACAATTTTTGAAGAAGGCTATAGGATATATAATATGTAGTCTATCTATTCTACTCTTTTTTTATATAATATATAATTTGTAATTTATATATCTACATACAAGATTTAATATAATTTTATTAATTTATGTTATAAAATAATAATAATTAATTAGTACTTTGCTCTATTATATGGTATTGATATCAGTATATATTTATGTTTTTAGTAAGTAAGATTTAATCTAGAAAGCAAAAATTAAAACATAATTTATTTACAACTTTGTAAGACTCATCATATTTTCTAAATTAATTAATATTTTACAGCTTTTGTTCATAATGTAGTATGTAAATTATAAAGATTAAGATATTACACAACAGTAATTTTACGATATATTGTTTCCTTATAATATAAAGATTACCAAAAGTCTAAGGATGTGTCTCTGCGCCATAGGTCACAGACTCTATTCTCGCTTTGAGTAAATATTTATACTGGCCTTATAAGTGTTTCTGGCAACTTAGGTGTATATTTCGTTTGCCTAAATCCCTTATCAGTGAATAAAAATTCTGTTATAATCAGTTCCGCAGATGAAAGTACAAACATGTTATAGAAAATCATTTTTTTTTAATATTTTTTTTATCATGCAATTAACTTTATGATTTCAATATGGTGTGATTATTCGGGAACTTGTTTAAAAATATACTTCAATTTCTAAGGATACTAGCGTTTTCGGCTCCACTAGCTCCACTTTATTTTTGTATAAGCGAGCTCTGTGGATAAGTTTCACATCACTTCTTATTTTTCATCCCAGTCCCTTTGAATAGGAATAAACTTACAATAGTCGTCATATATAATCAGAAAAATTATTTTCAATATTGATCTCTGTAACTTCACTGTAACTTAAAAATAACGGACTGTCGTACAAACTTCATTTGAAACGTGTACCGTTTAGGGGATGAATTACCAAAAATCATTCCTTATAATGAGGTATCTTCTACATTTCAAGTTTAGTAGTTTTACACTTTCTAAGATTTCGTGATTAGTCAGTAAGTAAGGGATATACATATAAGTGAGAAAAATATCTACATTAACGTCTATTATCAATTAATTTTATATAATTATTCTTAGTACACATTTTATGCGAAAATTATGTAGGACGCAGATGTATAATGTTTAATTAGGCGTACGTCTAACAAATGGGAATAGTTAACGGTAAAAATGTCAATTATTAACGTTCAGTGTATGTTATTGGACCACACGCATGCTGACTTTTAACTTTAAACGGTCTTTAATGTATGGGTCAGGAGCCTCCGGTTATTTACAAATAACCATTATGTCTATTTTGTTGGTTAAATCTTCACGTTATAAATGGGTTATAGTAAAAAACCAATGTACGTAATTTGTTTTTATTTTTGATCAAATTAAATATGGTTACTTTTTCGTCATTTCGACCGTATTTTTTGTATATAATATGTTACGCAATGTCTTCCAATTGTAAAACGATTTATATGGGTGGGTGGTTTTATATAGGTAAAAAAGTGCATCTCTAAGGGTGGAATGATTACTGTGTACTATGATTTTGAAGTCGTTCTACCTTTTTAACCGACTTCCAAAAAAAGGAGGAGGTTCTCAATTCGACCGTATATTTTTTTTTATGTTTGTTCGGGGATTTTTTCGTCGTTTATGAACTGATTTTGATAGTTGTTTTTTTGTTGGAAAGGAGATATCCCAAGAGTGGTACCATGATAAGGAAACGAGGATCTGATGATGGGATCCCAGAGAAATCGAGGGGAACTTTCGAAAATTGTAGCGGCGACTAGTTTTAGTAAAATATAATTAATTATTTCTATATTCATAAATATATATTGAATATTGGAAAAACAGTATGGTCTAAAAAATCTACCGTGGAAGAATTTCAAGCTCTTACTTCTGATTTCCAACATTAATAAATTAAATTTAGACTGTTTGCTAACGAGAAATATTTCATACAGCTACACTGGCCTATGAGGGGCTAATAAAGAATGCCGTTCTATTACAATCAATGACATCTTGTCTAAGCCCCATGGATGTTGTCAAATATCTATCTCTAGTCCAGCCGTTTATAGGCAATGCCGGACACACGCCATGTTAAATATATTAGCAAAGATACGTATATCTTTCAAGAGAAAATACGATATAGCAGTAATTTCCGCAAGGTGTCAGACATTAATTAAAGCTGTTAGTTAAGAGGTAAAGGTTATTAAGCTTGGTATTTAGGTGGTCACTTTTGCTTATTGTTTGCTTAAAAAAAATAGATTTTTTCCAAAATTTTAGAACTATATTACTGCTTTAATTTTTTATGATGTTACTTATTAATCAGATTACTGTTATTAATGCAAATGTTTATATGTATAAGTTTGTACCTTCTACATCCTGGATTGGCTTTGGAAAGGCGGTTTTGGATGAAATTGAGTACGTAGACTATGTCTTGTAGTCAGGCTGCTACCAGGTAATTAAATACGAATGTGAGTGTAGCGAAAGTAAATCGCTTTTGTAGTGTATTTTTAACTGACGACTCGCTCTCGCTTTAGCTCAGATCCCGTATATTGGACCAGTTACATATATTCAAAGTTATAAATCCCGAGTTATTCAATACTACTCACACACCACGCATTGTAGGTTAATAAAATTCTAAAAGGCTTAGTACACGAATATAAATATTATCTATTATGTTTAAGTGTAATCATCATATTTCGATAAATATTTTTACCAGGAGTCATTACATTAACTCTATTATAAGCTCAAGCGCACAAGGAAGAGTGGATGGGGCGGGAAAGCCCCTCGGCCAGCGTGACCGGCCCACGCAACATCGCGTTGTGACATGCTTTTATTATTTTCTATGAAGTCGATGTTATTAATTTTTCGATAAATGCAAAAAATTGATTTATAGATGTTTTCAATTTTTCGAATGTGTGAAATTCGAATGTGAAAATGTACTAGTATTTTTTGATTATTTTTTTTTTGGAAAATACAAAAAGAATTAAGAATTTTGCTACCCCTGAAAATTTGCCGCCCTGGGCACTAGCCCCGAGTGCCCCTAGCGTAAATCCAGCGCTGTTAATCAGAATGATTAATTAAAATTTTAAATTTGTAAGGTATTTTGGCTATTTTTTTTGCTTTTCTTAAAAATTATTGCATGATTTTGGTGTGTAGGCACGATCTGGAGTAACTGTAACTTTAGGCGTCAACAATCTCTTCCGTTCCCAATTCCCATGTTTGTAAAGCATTTGAAATGTCAAGAACAAAAAAATACGTTAGGTATTAAAATATAGATAAAATTATTTATATATTTTGTTACGCTAAGTTATATAATAATAGTCACTGAGATACTGTTTTTCATTTAGCACATGCTAATATTTTCTAAAGGGGATTGGCTTTTATTGCCTCCGTTGTAAAGCGGTACCAGCGGTAAAAATTGCCCGCACGATTATAATAAACAAAAAAGCGGTTCTCGATGTTTTCTTGATTATTTTATGGTTTGATTTTACAATTAAAATGTATTTAAATAGAGCTATTAGATTCCAAAGCACAGAGTATAACGAAACACTTTTTTATTTTAAATCACTAGCGACTCACGCTCGCTTCGCTCACGTTCGTCCCTAGGTACGTTTTCACGGTTAGCTATATTTATACATAAATAGTAGCTTGCTACTCCTAAGATATTTATTTAAAATTATATGGCGATTTACCCTCACTTCGCTCGGGTTCGTACGCTGTACGCGGATTTTGTTCACAATTTCATGGGTTTTAATTTTTTTTTGTAGAACCCTGATTCTTTTTCTAAAATTAAAGTAGCTTATGTTACTCCTTATAACAGAAGTTCCTGCCAGTGAAAGTCCCGCCAAAATCGGTCCAGCCGTTCCGGAGATTAGCCGGAACAAACAGACAGACAGACAGACAAAAATTGTAAAAAAATTTGTTTTTGTATATGTACCGTGTATACATCCATATGCATTTAGTAAAAAGCGGTTATTTTAATATTACAAACAGACACTCCAATTTTATTTATCTGTATAGATTAAAAGAGGTGTATAGAATTGTGATACGTATTAGTAATAAGGAAGACTCGATAGGGCGTGGCAAACCCTCCGGCTAGTGTAATTTACCCAGGCACTATATCGCATGTCGCAAAACAAACTTGGTTACGGCAATTAGGGAGCTAGGTTTTTACATATATTGATAAAAAACGTTATGTAAAGGTGTGCAAGCGCACTCTTCTATTATAGAATAGTTACGGGGCGGGGCAAGCCCCTTGGCTTTAAAGCGATATGGCATTGACATGCATCTATTGTACGCGTTTAGTAGATTAGTGTAGCTAGGTAAATATGTAGTTAAGTACTTCGTTATTTACAATACACTTGTGATGTGTATATTTGTGGGTTATTTTGTATACAATAATACGGCAAAAGTGACAAAAAGTTCATAATAATTGATTTTTATTAATCCAAATCTGTAAAAATATTTAATAACAGACTATAATAAAATAAATCATAGGTATTCACTTCTATTAAACTCGTTATCTCTTAAGGACATCTTAACATTATTATAAGTGTAACGTAAACATCGATTAGATTTTCACAAATGTAAAAATCTAATTGATATTTAATTAGGAACACTGTCCTGTTAGTGTCAATTATCATCACAAGTATGATATAGTAAAGCTCACATACTTCAATTCTAGAACAGATGCCTCATCCTATACCAATTATGCAAAGAAATTGGACAACGTTAATTCGAGCTATTCTTCGGGCTATATTTGTTTGCTTGAATAGATTATAGATGTCGTTAATCTGCAAACTTATGAACTTTCTTATTTTATTAATAATGTGTAGGTGACAGGTTTGCGAGCGTAATATTTTATTTTCGAATTCTTGATCCTTTTGAAATTTATCATCTGACCCCAGAAACTCCATGAATTTAGCAGTTCACCATAAAAATTTTAAAAAATCTTAATGAATTACAACTTACACTTTAAATCTTCAAAAATCCATTTACATCACACAATTTAAAAAAAAAACATTAAAGCAGATTTCGTAAAATCAGTTTCTAGTAAACTGTCATCTAGAATGAGGTAAAGAGTATAAACTGAATGGCCTGTAATGGGTAGGCTAATGGCATAAAAGTCTATTTTTCCTAGGAGTCTTCGTCCTCACGCGCTATTACCTACGCCCCACCCAGTCGTGAGCGAGCTTTGCATATTTCAAGAATACAAGTTAAATGCGTGCACTACAGCTAAGTGAAATGGATCCGCGGTATGATGATAGCGGCGAGCTAGCCACGCTGTAAAGATTTCCCACGGTTCGTAATGCTAGAATGTTTCATTTATGGATTTTATATGGCTTTATGAACATATTTGGAAGCGATGATTACTCAATTTTGCTGTAAAGTGATAATCTATATACAAATGAATAAAATTGGAGAGTCTGTTTGTAATATTAAAACAACCGCTTTTTACTAAATGCATATGGATGTATACACGATACATATAACAAAACAACATTTTTTACAATTTTTGTCTGTCTGTCTGTTTGTTTATTCCGGCTAATCTCTGAAACAGCTGGACCGATTTTGACGGGACTTTCACTGGTAGATAGCTGATGTAATAAGTAGTAACTTAGGCTACTTTTATTTTAGAAAAAAAAATAGGTTCCCTCGAAAAAAAAAAAACCAAAAAAATTAAAAAAAGTTTGTTTTGGGAAGCAATCTAGGGACGAACCCGAGCGAAGCGAGGGTGAGTCGCTAGTGACAATAAAGTAAGAACTAAGTAGGTGTTTTTTTTTGTAGGCTTATAATAAAGAATATGTCTGCAAAAATTTTAATTGAAACTCAAGATGATTTCTTTATGTTTGAATTAGGTTCCTCTTTTGTATTTACTTATGAAAGCTACGAATATGGAATAAGCTTTGTGCTTTTAATGTGACGCGGAGAAGTGCTGGAATGGAAGTCATGGAATCTAAAATTTAACAAATACAATATTTTTTATTACATTAATGTTTTTTTATGTTATATTGGCCGGCGTCAAGAATTTCACTTAGTTAATATACTTAATAAGACAATTTTTTTATCAAAAGTATAAGCCCATCTGAATCAACGAGCATATTACTTTGTTTAAATAAAAAAGTCTTATTCTAATCCAGTTAATACGATAATATACGTAATATATTAGTTCAATTTTTTCATCTTGTTTTAGTAAGATTTTGAATAACTCAAATGTACTTAAAAATAACTAAATTGATATAATTTTTAGTTCATTCGTAAGCCAATATTAAACAAAGAAAATAATCTGATTTTGCTATTAATGAGTCCAGCTTATTCATTGAAGAATTTACGAAGGCTGCGCGTTAATTTTTCACAAAGCCAACTGGGCTTCTGTGAGGTGTTGAACTGGCTATTGTTCGGAAAACAATGGCCGACAATAGGTACGTATCTGGAGGCCCAACCCGGGCTTGATGTAGGTGTGCACCGGCGTCATTATGTCTTCACATAAGCATTAAGACATTGATGCAATTTGTTATCGATTTTAATTTTGCTTTTTCTTGATCTACACTCTACTATTATATAGAGGAAAAATTATTATATTTGTAACGAATAAATTCAAAAACTACTTAGACCGATTTAGATGAAATTTGGTAAGAAGACAGTTTGAGACCCTGGGAAGGGCATAGGATATTTCTTATTCCAGAAATCATCCTTTAAGGGGGTGAAAATGGGGATGAAAGTTTGTATGGGGAATCAACCTAAGGACGAACCCGAGCAAAGCAAATGTGAGTTGCTAGTGTTTAATATATTTAAAGTGGTAGTTGGTCTGTTATTATTTAGTCACTATTTATAGTACTTATTGGACTACTATCATAAAAGCGAGTGTGCGTGGGCGTGTGCGTGGGCGTGTGCGTGTGTGTGGAGTAAAGCATATGCCGATGCTAAGGCTCCTAGGGATGTACCTGAGGATAAATCACTAGAGTATAATATATTATTTAGTAGAAACCAGTAAACATGATCTCTGCTTTATATTGGAGCGCGTAGAATTGGCAGCTCAAATTATATTTTTAAATCTATTTCATCAATTGATTCGAAGTTTTAGCTACGTCTTAATTTTTCCCTCTTTAATGGCTTAGAATAAAATTTTATTGTTAACTATAATAATTTGTAATAAAAAAAAAATTACTATAAAAAAGGTTCATTGTCATTAATTTTCGAATAATGCATATAGTAAAGACAGACTATTTTTTTTATATTACTAATTATATTCTAAATACGATTTACCCTCTTCTCTAGGTATCAAAGAATATGTTTTACTTATTATATTTTTCACTATTGGTTATATAGTATCTACACTAAATTTCAATAAATTCCCTCAAGCAGTTTTAGCGTAATCGCAAGTAAAAATGATACTCATTGGTTGATATTATTTGGAGAACACTCGACATATAATCAATAAAATACATGAAATAATCATTATTAATTTCTTTTCCATAGATTTGCGTTAATTCTTCCTTTATCTATCCTATTGTGAGGTGTTAAACTGGCTATTGTTCCATAGACAATGGTTCACAAAGACTATCTATATATCTACTCGTGTACATAAAGTGCCCCGACTCAGCCCTAGTCTGACATTTTGTGCTTAAAAATCACCAAAAGACATTTTACTAGAAGCTGCAGTTCGAGTATTAACTATGTTTTAGTACAGTTTATATCATTATACTAGCGACTTACCCTCGCTTCGCTCGAGTTCGCCTCTAGAAAAACAAAAACAAGTCTTTCCCACGAGAACGGTACATTTTTCCTGGATAAAAAGTAAACTATGTGCCTTCTAAGCTTTTACATTTATAATATTAGTAAGATTAGAGTGATTAAAGTACCCAGCGTAAAAATATTGACGACTTCTTATTTGATTCTACGATTTACAAACACTATATTATACATATTATATAATTTTATTATATTAAATAAGCAATTCTTGTTTATAGATAAATTTATTTCGTGTATCTTGGAAACGGCAGTAATGATCTGGATCTATATTAAGATAAGATTTTGCTTTTTAAGTTTATCTAATAGTACATAGGTGTCTTTTATGAAAAAAAAAACGCAATTTTATATGTTTTTTGAAAAAACGCCAAGCAAAGCCTGGTAGGTACTATATTACTTTATTAAAAATGATTATGTAACTCATAATAATTAAGAGAAATTTATCTACTTCGTATAATATATTAAAAATCAAACTGTTTAAGTTACAGAGTGTGCGAGTTTTAAATATGTGTATACATAGAGAACTTGCAAGACTCTAACCTATTTCCAGAACACTGGTGAAAAGCATGATAGTGTTTTTTTAAAAAGAGGGGAACACGTAATTTAGTCATGATATCAATACATAAATTACACAAGGGAAATATTATAAAGCTCTTTTCATTATATTTTATTTTATTAGGAATTTATATGCACTTCATTTGATATACATTTTGATAGGACAATACGGTAAAGGTCAAACGCGCCGAAGCAAGCTGAAACATGTTTTGTTATAATGTACCTCTTGGGAAATAAAGTACTGAGTACCATTTTAATGAATGTCTGTTATAACAACAAGATAAACATCTCGCGCAGCACAGCGATAACTATTCAGGTGAAAAAGCACGAAAACGTATTTTTTAGAGGTAGAAATTGGAGGAGTGGTAGTGTATATAAGTCATGTTTACAAATTGTCATGTCCCGAATTATAAAGGTTAGACTACCCTTATTATGCTTATGTTGTTACGATCTTTGTTTTTGAATTTATACTTTTTTGGCACGTTTGAAAAAATATATGATTAGTAAAATTTTTATGATGCGCGCGCACACCGACAGCCAAAGAGCTATATAACGAAGTAAGCTGAAAGCGATATGATGAAGTTAGCTGCATTCCTTTTACTAACAGAGAGTTGTGACATACGGGATGAAATCTTTAGCTATTTTTGTTCTGTTAGGTCAAAGAAGTATAACTTCTTACGTGCGTACATATGTACACTACACACACACGTCTTTTTTTAGATTTAAAATGACATAGGAAAGCTCTTCCCTCTTTGTTTGTTGCTTTTTATGCACTAAATTTCATTTAAAGCGTGAAGGGTTAACAAACATACAAACTGTTATATTTATAACTGCTCACCTTCGCTTCGCTCGGGTTCGCCTCTAGATAAACAAAAACAAATTCTTCCCCCAGGAACCGTACATTTTTATGGGATAAAAAGTAGCCTATTTGATATTCTGATGTATGAACTATATTATTATAAAGTTTCATTAAAATACAATCAGTAGTTTTTGTGTACTAAGTTGTATAAGTTACTGTAGAATTTTAATTATCCCACGGGAAAATTTGAATCTTTCGGAATGCAAAGTATCTAAAATTTTGACCAGGGATATAAGGTACCACCATGAAAAATTTTATTTAAATCAGTCCAACAGTTTCGGAGATAGCCCGTACAAACAAACAAAAAGACAGAGAAACAAAAAAATTGAAAAAAAAAAATGTTTTTAGCATTTTTTTATGTACAGACATTCGATCTCTATAGTATTATTATATGCATAGATAGTAGTCCGTTACTAGTAGACCCGTACATGGTTATTTTTATACATAAACCATCATCATACTTTTATTTTGTCTGAAGTGTTCTTATTAAGATAAATCGGTTTTAACAAGACTTTCATAAGCACGATTATTATTTAATAGCCAATTAAACAGATTAAATTCATAAATTATGTAATTTTATATGACAGCACGTTAATCCGTACAAATTTATTGCTTGGTCTTCTTCATCAAATCATATAACTTATCTATACAAATCAAGTGAAAGTAAAAAAGTATTTAAGTAGCATACAAATATTATGTTTTCTAATTCTAAAATATATAAGCACTTTTTGAATTTAAGTTAATAAAAAGGAATGTTGATAAGAACTTGGCGAAGCGAAGCGATTACGAGAGAAACCACGTGCGAGAGTTAGTTATTGTAAAATGAAAAATTTATCAAATTGATCTTTATGTATGTGTTAAAATATTCCTTAAGTATTTACTAAGGTAAAAGTAATCTGAGCATAAATAATATATTTTCTAAGCAAATTTAATACCAATAGCACGTGTGATGGAGGATTCTGCAGCGCATGACGTTCGTTCACGTCATCTCGCCATTAAGCTCTGGTGGAATCAATCAATTATTTTTCGCTCGACGTGCACTAAAAAGATGGCAACAGTTCGGATATTAAACCAGGCGTTACCAAAGTTATTGGTTTTAAAGTCGCAAGGAAAATGCAATACAATTACCTTGCGCTTATAATTTTTCAATAAAAATACATTTATTAATTATTTTCAATAAATTTACATTTATTAATTCATTTGTATTAATATTTATTAATAATTAAAATAAATGAATGAAAAAAGTAACAGTCAATCTAATTAATTTAACCTTTTCTCAAAATAACATCCGGAATAACAACAAACATAAAAATTGTAACGGTCGTTCTAGTCTTAATAACAAAAAATTTTTGATTTGAGTTTTTAATCACAAATAAACACATATCATGTGTTGTGTTTATGTTTGTTGTGTTGATGAATTATAGAATAAAAATGTTTTAAAGCTAACACATAATATATTACGGGCCGAACTTTTGAGAGCCCTGTATTAAACGATCGCTCGACGGAGAAGGATGGCGCGTTTGGAGCCGATCCTTTGATGAACGCTTGCTATCCGTCTACGTTCTTATCTCGGCTTTCTAGTTTCCGTTTGAATTCGTTTTTGGTTTACTCTGATTATGATATCTACAAGCTATTCTAGGGTACGAAAAATCTGTATAGCTTTTATACTCAGCTATTTTCTTTTTCTTTTATATATTATATCATAATATTATAAGGAGGCAGAGTTTGTTTGTTTGAACACGTTAATATCAGGAATTACTAATCCGATTTGTAAAATTCTTTTTGCATTAGATATCCCGTTTATTTATTATATGATATAATACAGCCTATAGGCTGTATTATATCATATAATATATAACCTATCTATTCCATACTAACATACCTAGGTACATCATCATACATGACATCATCACACTCACCATCCACAGAGATATTTAGATAATTAATTATAATTCCAAAAAAAAAAAAACTAAAATTTAGCAAACTAACTGTTTATTAAGTTTTAAAGCAAAATGGATAGCGTTACGAGTCCGACTAAGATAGGAAATGCCATTAGTCTTAATAAAGGCTTTAAGTTAAACTAATTTGTCTTAGGTTGTCAATAATTTACAAAAACTTACTTAAAAAATAATAATTACTTCGAAGTTAAACATAAAAAGCAACTACATACATACATACAATTACTACATTTTATAAGATTCAACGAGCTTAGGTACTTTAAAAATATTTAACGTACGAGAAAAACATTACAATATTTGGGGGTAGAAAGCAAAAATAACAAGCCATTCGTTTTCTGCAATCAGCCTTCCGTCCGCGCCAACTTTTAGATGGATGTTTACAACTGCAGGCTCAGCGTTTCACATCTTTATTTTATCTAGGATTGATTTTGAGCCAAATTCTTTTAATAAAGTATTTTTGTTACTTATCGAAAATTTTAAAAACCTATTCATTTCAATGTTCAGGTCATATTTTTGGTTCGATTAATATTACTATATGAATGCAAAAATGTGTACGTATGTTGCGTTTTTTGTATGTGTATATTTTTAACTCCTTTACTCTGATACAGAATTGGATAATATTCAGTACACAGAGGGTATATGGCCTGGAGTACCTGGAACACATACCTACTATATGGTACCTAGGAACGCGCCCAAGCGGAACGAACGTAAGTCTCTTGTACAGTATACTTCTTAATTTATTTATAAAAGAAAAGTCAAGTTTTACAAACATGTATAATAATTAAATAAATATTGTAAATATAAGGATATATGTGTGAGAATGTTTGTTAAACATTAGAATTTCGTTAGTTATTTGTAGTGGACAAATAATTATTGATTTGGTACATCGGCATCTTCTTCTATATAAATAAAAATAAATGTTGGTAAGCGCGTAACTCAAGAATGGCTGGACCAATTCTGCTAATTTATTTTTTTTGTATGGTCCTTAAGGTCCACGGAATATTTTAATACTTAAAAAAAAATTATATCCATGTTACTATATCCTAAACTAGAAATCTAGAAATCTATACTAAACCTTAAAAGTTAAAACGTAATAGGGACGAACCCGAGCGAAGCGAGGGTGAGTCGCTAGTTTGTTATATAATTTTACTGTTATATCATAACATAAGATAATTCATTTCTTTGCGACATAGCTATTAAATACATAGTTTCTTAGTTAACAATAAAAATTAAAGTAATGTCTGGAAATATTTGGTAATCTAATATTATTCTTTATGGGAATTATATGTATACTAACGACTTACCCTCGCTCCGTTCGGGTTCGTCCCTATTACGTTTTAACTTTTAAAGCTTAGTATAGATTTCTCAGAAATAAGATGTTTTCTCGCGGTAAAAAGTATCCTATATGTTGACCCGAATAACCAGCTATCATTATACCAAATTTAATCAAAATCTGCCCAGTAGTTTTCTCGTGATGCGTTCCCAGTAGACAGACGGACGAAAATGATAAAAACTGTAGATTCGGCCTCTTTATCGATAATAATGAATTTCAATAAGATTTTCCAAAAAATATTTAATATACAGATTCGACTCAGAATTTTATTATATGTATACATATGACATTACTGAAGAAACTGATGTAATTATTTACTTTTTATACTACCGAATCCAAAAATTTGAAAATTTGAAAAAGTACTAGAGGTTTGCGTAAAGTTATGAAATGAAAGTTTGCATATGTGTGACACCTCATGAGAAATTGCTCGAATGATATTAAATAATATTGAAGGGTGGGAGTGATACATATCCCATATCATATTCTACATTATTTTCAAACATTTTGGCAATAGTTTCCTATTACAGAAAATGAGTAAAATATAACTCCATAAACAAATCAAACAGTGAAGTATAGTTTTGTGCAGATAAGTTGCACCCCCATTGGAATCGCATGACGGTGACTTTGATAGATGCACCTCAGCTACTCTCAGATGCTGTGACCCGTTCTCCAGATAATGTATTGTTCTAAAGTTATCTAACGATTGCACGTTGACTTATAAAATAAAGAAATTTTGTAATATAAAGTAAGAAAGAGTAACATAATATTTATCATATTCGGTACTTTGCCATTTTTTATATGAGGAATATGTACTTACTATTTTTTTATTTAACTATAAATTCGATTCAAATTTTTGTAATTCTTAAATTGTTATTAATCAATTCAATTAAACATTGCCAAATATTATATTTAAAATATATATTATAGCATAAGTATTAAAACTGATGTAAACATTAAAATAGTTGCTTTACAGTCAAAATTTATATACCAGTATATAAGATAACAAAAATTAGTGTACCAATTAAGTAGTTAACGACTTGGGGTATCGAATTCCGAAGGTTACGAGGCAAGCGGTAAAGGGTGGTAGCTGAACTTGTTTGTAGCCGGTGGGTGAGGGGTGGATGAGGAGGGGGTGGTTCGAACAAAGCCTTCCGTGAAAGCCTTCGGACGTTGATAGATGCGATAAGCTCGGATGCAAGTAAGCTGCATACATTTCTTGCTCAAGTTTTCTTAGCGATAATTCTGCGGCGTCAGCGAATTTTTCACGTTTTTATTTTCTTTCCAAAAGGTTTTATCTAACAGGAGATAAAGGTATAAATTGTTTTTAAAACTGAATAGCAAAAAAGTTTCATTTCATGTTACATCAATTTTATGTTTGACATAAAATATCTGTATTTATTTAGGCTATATGTATTTACGATTAATATACTAAAGTGCAATACCCGTTACGTCCAATTTATACGTACTTATTATAAATTGAAAGGTATAACCTTCGGCAAAATAAAATTTTACAGTCACCTGAAACAGTAAAGCGCTCATAAAACTTTGTTCTGTATTGTGATGGCTACAAAGCCAGCTCTAAAACTTTGGTACCATCCTAATCCATATTGCACAACTCACGTAGACACGAAAATGCGCCGGTCTGCGGCGGCGTAAATGCATTTTCTTATAATTCAGAAGCGTCACGTAGCCGGGCCCCAGAGGCGAAGGCTACAAGAACGCAAGCGAATTTGCAGTTACCTCTTTTTATCCCACGCCCGTCCTATAAAGGAAGATAAGAAAATTGGATAGAATAGAGTACTAGTTTTTGTTACAAATCTTTAACGACATTTTCTTTAGAGCAGTTTAATAATAAATGAAAAGTGTACATTAAAATATATACCCAAAATGTTCATGTTCAATCAACTTGTGTAATAAATTTGGTTCAGATAGAGGAGTTTGGTAATGCTATTTATATTTATATGTACATCGTTTCACCATTACGGCTATTCATTTGATCGAAATAGATATTTGGTCTGAATACATGTCGCATTCCGTCCTTGTTGCAAACGAAGTTATCGATTGAAGAGTTTTGGCAATATTCGCCAAACAGAGAGACAAAACACTTTAACATCATAGTTTGTAAAGCGATCATTAAAAAGTAAAAGTGGCATTGCTTTGTCATATATACATATCTCGTTTAAGTTCTAATAAGAATATTAAAAATTTATATCATAAGTTAAATGTCTTCAAAATTGCATAAAAAAGAAATATAATTTGATTTTAGTGTCGTAACTTCAGAATATATAAACGTAACTGTAACTTAGAGCTTTAAAATATGGCCTTCGTATTCTCTTTTACGTCGCAGCTGTCATATTTGAGCAAGTGAGCACCGACACTGTGCGAATATTTTATTTGGGCAGTGCGGGGACGCTACCCCCTACGCCTATCCCCAGGGGATGAGGGTGGTAGGCGACGTTGATCGATGCACGTCTTGCGCCGGAGGCTGCACCCAACGTAATTCATTAAACGCTCAAACTGCAAGCGGATTTTGAGTATTAAAACGATTTCTCACGGTGTTTTCGGTTTGGTCGTGCCTTTATGTACGCTGGACGGTTTAAGGAAGGCCAATTTATTAATGAAGCTTTGCTGAGCAATGGGAAAATTTAACATGTATTAAATATTACAGTGATAAATGGAAATTCTAGATGCAGTGATTAATATATAACTTTATGCTAACTGGGAAAACGTTGTTTATAATTAGAATTTCCTTACGTTTATCATTGAAGTCACTTGTGATGTCATACTTAAAAAGATTTAGCCAGTTACAATATTGTAAATGTTCATGTAAGTAAAACTAATATATGCCTGCGTCGTGGCTCATATAAATATATCTATGAAGAAGAAGATATCTCTTTGCGAACTGAACAAAGACTTCCGTTATAGTTCATACTTTATAGCTCGAGAATCTAACTTCATCGACGGAAAGTATAATGAATTCTGTGCATGAAAGAAATAAGGAATATTACTATAAAATAATTAAAATATAATATAACACGCTTGCTTATGATTACTACCATTAGTGATCCATTACTAGGTTTCATTATAAAATTTTCTTTCCAATTTAAATTGTATGTTACTCTAAAGACGCAAAATTCAACTCATTAAATATCAAAATTAATCAAACTTATAGTAATTTGTAATTGCCGTTCAGTCTTCTATTTAGGTTCTAATAAATGGGCAAATTCTAAAGCTTAGATGTATAAGCTGGTCTGGAATGACCATTATTCGTATCCTGAAAGCGTGAAGGCAGGTTCTTGCTGCACCTGCATCAATCAACGTCACAGCTGGCTGCAGGACAGGGGGGAGATTAGGGTGGCTAGGTTTTACTGCACAAATGTTTCAACGCCTTCTCTTATATAATGTATTATATAAACGTCTCACGATCACTTTACTGTTTTTAATTTATATTGTATTTGTTATTTGTTAATAAATAGCAATCTCTTCTGACTTCATCCAGGTAAAGATATAATAATAAAAAGATACAAAGATAAAAATACTAATATAGGCTATTTTTTATCGATATACAATCGCGAGCGTACCTATAGGTGATAATAAGTTTTGTAAATAATTGTTTTTAAAATTAAATAACGAGTAAGAGTTTTTATTAACTTTTTAACTAAAAAAGTATATACATAAGATAATTATTTTTTAAATATCTTTATACTGTGAGTAGCATACACATAAAATAAAGAGATAACCAAAATGAGTACTCCTCCTTTTTGAATCTTTTTGAAATTTGAATATTTCCAAATAAGATATAGATGTATATTTTTAAAAAATGTTATCAAATATTTTTATTATGAAAGTCCGTCGCTCGACGTGTCGCAACCCGTACCGCACCTCCCTACGCGGCGATGTTTGTATTGGCCGTATAGATGTTTGCCCCGGTCCGGTCAAGACGAGCGAGTTTGTTTTTCGCTACTCAGTCCTTAATTAGTAATAAAAATCGTTGTGTGTATGTATGTTTCCTATGGATTCCAAAACGGCTGGAGCAATTTTGATAAAATTTTCAGGCAACCTTCAGAACAGCCCAGAGGGTGTTCCTGTAAAGTTTAGTAGTGATCGGAATTTTAATCGCGGACGAAACCGCGGATACTGCTATTTTTTTTTAATAATAAACAAATTAATGTTCACTTAAAGTAATAATACTTTTTTATTATTCAAACTGGATCATCACGTGTTTATTAATTAACTAAAGCGCTTCATTTAGACTAATATTATAAAGAGGTAAAGTTTGTACGTTTGGATTTAAATGGTAATCTCTAAAACTACTAATCCGATTGTGAAAATCCCTTCCCTATGGAAGCTGTATTACCGCCAAGTGCTATAGGCTATTTTTATTTCGTAAAAAATTCGTTTACTGCCAAAAATCCTATGTAAAAAAAAGTGTGTGTGTCACACAGTCCGATTGGACTTTACAAGAAACAGAATGTTTGATAATTTAAAATATTTAAAATGATTAAAATTAAATTATAATTATATATTTAATTATATTATTAGTTATATATGATATTATATTTAATTACATACAGATATCCATATCATGGGGGTGCATAAAAAAAATCGGTCCGCCATCTTTGGAAGTCCGCTATACTGGATTTACAATGACGTAAAACATAACGGTTTAGAGTTAACGCTTGTATTAATTTCACTCATAAAATTTCCATAATTGATGCTTTATATGAAAATAGATTTTTAAGGAGTAAACTACAAAAAAATTAATTGAAGTCGGAAAAACCTGGCCGTTGAGTTGCTCTATCGGCGTGCGCTGCCTAAACGGTAATAAACAAAAAAAATGTTTGACAAAAGGATACCTAGGGACGATCCCGAGCGAAGCGAGGGTAGGTCGCTAGTATTTAATAATGGAAATGATCCATCCATGTGTCAATTTTCATCAAACGACATCAAACGATTAATACGTAATTTACATCTATCCTAATATATAATGCTGAAGAGATTGCTTATTTTGTTTTATAGAACGCGCTTATCTTATAGGTTTGAAGGGTTTGTAAATATTTTAATAGATTATTTATTAGAAAGATACTATGAAAGAGAACATTACTATGACCCTTTGAAGCGGAGCAGTTATACATAAACAAATTTCATGAGCGAAATTTTTGAATTTTTGAGACTAGTTTGTAACACAAAATACTAATATTATAAGGAGACAGAGTTTGTTTGTTTGAACGCACTAATCTTAGGAACTACTAATCCGATCTGAAAAATTCTTTTTGCATTAGACAGCCTGTTTATTCAGGAAGGCTATAGGCTATATATCATCATACTACTACCTAAGGGAGCAAAGCAGTAATCATAAATTTCAACAAATCAGCCAGACTTCCATACATTATTATAAAGTTGCATGTCAATCACTGTTTTTCATTGGCAGCATTTGACACTGCTAGCTGAAATACAGGTCCTTGTTTAGCCACAGATGCATGATTCATTTAATGGCTATTTTGTTTTTTGGCTTAAATTATTTTGTAGAAAATTTGTAAATGTTTTTTGGATAATAAACTAATATTATTATTATCATTATTTATTTTTATTATTTATTTAAAATTATCGACTATTTAATCTTGGATAAGTGATTTTAAAATAAAAAGAAAACATTCTATGTGCAATCTTATATATTTAAACGAGCAATTCTTGTATATTTATTTATTTATTTATTTATTTATACCGACGATCTCGGAAACGGCTCTAACGATTTTACTGAAATTTGGTATATGGGGGCATTCGGGGGTGAAAAATTGATCTAGATTAGTCACATGTCTGGGAAAACGCGTGTTTTCGAGTTTTCATGCGTTTTTCTTATGCATTATTCTACGCAAAATTTAATCGCGACATCTATACAACTCTGTCAGTAACACTTAGTCACTTAATGTAAAATTATTTTTAAGCCAAATGAAAAAGAAAATTATTCTTATAGCGACATCTATACAAATGTCTCAGTAACACTTAGTCACTTAATGTAAAATTATTTTTAAGCCAAATTAAAAAGAAAATTGTTCTTATCGCGACATCTATACAACTGTCTCAGTAACACTTAGTCACTTAATGTAAATATACAATCTTTCAAGAACTCCGAGCGAAGCTCGGTCGCCCAGGTACTGTTAAATAATTGATTAAAAACAATCGCCTCTGCTTAACATTGTAAGTTATGGATTTATTAACAGAAGATGTTGTTATCTTAAGATAATGTCATAGTAAATACCAATTGCAAATAATTATACAATTATGATTTCTCATTGTTTTTCAGCCACAGGTCGTGTGATAATTACGCAGTGATTTTATTGATTATTAATTACTCTTTTAATCGCAGTTTAGATTAGCCTCGGTTGATTAAAAACAATTTTAATTATTAATCAAGTTAAACACCTTTAAAATCATTGTGATTTGAAACTCGATGAAACGAAAATGTGACTGTAAAAAGAGACAAACACATAAATATTTCATTCTCTCACCAGCAATAAGCTGGTGAGAGAATGAAATAGAATACGTTGCCATGGTGCCATGGGAATCGTTGTTATTGTCTGATAAATATATAATATTATATTCTTTCCGTATACTATATTTTATAAATATATGATTGTAATATGCCTAATATAAGGCATATTAGGCATATTACAATCATATATTTAATTATTGATTTGTTTAAATTTAATTGTGATATTTGTCAAAGATATTTTACTTCAACCGCGTATAAAGGTTACACGCGCCCATTTTTTATCCACTTCCACCAGCAGTAACTGTAATACGTTTTGATTTAGTTCGTAACGACCATTTAAAAAAAATCAAGAACTGTAAAGTACGCTAATTGGTAATTTTTGACTTATGTAAAGAAATGAATTGAAAGCTATCTTTAAAAACTTAAATCAAACTGCAAAGTATGATGTTACAAAAAATTTAATTACGAGAATGTAAAAAATAGTATCATATAATATGGTATTTCGTTATTGAATTAAAGCGGCTTCAGTTTCAGTTAACTTCCAGTATCGTAAAATCGGTTAAACAGGCAAATAAAACAGGTTAATATGCCTAAACGTTTTCAGTTTCAAGTATAGTTACTGCAATAAATTCTGTGTAATAGTTTATATAGGTATATATTTGACGGCACGCTTGGCTCAATTTGTAGCGTCTCTACTAGCTGTGCCAGCGGTCGCGGGTTCGAGTACCGCTGGGGACTTCATTTGTGTGATGAGCACGAATGTTTGTACTCCAGTCAAGTTTGTTTATATTTATAATATGTATATATTTAAAGTTATATATGTGTAGTGTGTCAACGATCTGGTATCCATAACATGAGACTAGTGGCTTACCATGGAACTAGGTGGCGCAGTGTGTTACTGTCCCAATATATATTTATAGGTAGGTAAAAAAACTAGTATGCATATTGTTACTAATTAAGAGCCATATACTTATAAATTTTATTTATTTAATTTGTAGTAAGAAATATTATATTGTATTATTGGCAAAGAACAAAATTAAAATGCTTGTAATTTTCCTACACTAATGATAGACTTAGAAAAGTACAGGAAATAACGCAGACTGAGAATAATATAATACTTAAATAATATGTATCTTGACGATAAAAATAAACTAATAAGTCAGGTACAATGCTCGATTGATATTTTTGGGTTCCTTTGAAATGTATTAAAGTTTTTTTTATCATTAAATATTAAATAATATTAATATATTATTTAATAGCTCTTTTGTTACATACATATAAACATATATACGTTGTTACATAAATGCATTCGTAAATACTTTATAACTCTACGTCATTTTAAAAATAGCTGAAGTAAAATTTTGTAAAGCAAAACTATGGTGTACCAAATGAAAAGATTGTTTTAATTTTATCTTATTTCTGACCGTGTGAATGCAGAATTTTGCGCGCAGAAAACCGTGCGCACTTGACAGAAATGTTTGTTTCTTTTTACATCCTCGCCCGCCTTCGGTTTCATCCGCAAATCTTGCCTCACAGAGTTTGAATAGCCATTAGTTATGCGTTTTATGAAAGGAATAAATTCTTATTTTCTTTCGCTGCTTGTCAGTCTATTTCACATAAAATGTTGAGATTTTCAGTATAACGAGAGTCGAGAAAGGTAGGAAGGACTCCCCAAGAAATATTTTAAAGCTAAGAAAATGTGATTCGTTTTATTTTCACGTAACACTATGTTGACGTAAGTTTTTTTATTAAATAAATTATAGAAGCTGTGTCGTTGTTATTAGCGTTTAGATTTAAAAAAATGCAATGTTTTTTAAGATATAGAAATTTAAGAAAAAATAAAAGTTTAATAAAGCTTTTTTCTAAAAAGGAAATAAGACTTCAAAGTTTAAAACACATCGCGTTTGTGAACCGTGCCATCTCTATTATCCTGCAGATTTGGACTGTGAGAAAAATGACTTTTGTTCCACAAACACAAAGGAGTCGCAAAATTCAGAATTCAGAGCGCTATATTATTAATCCTACTAATACTAATGATAATAAAATTGTAAATAGTTTTTTATGTTTCCTATATTTCGTCACTTGTAAGAAAACAAAATTGTAATTTTGTATTGTAGCAATTTTGAAATTTGGCTTTAATATATGATGAACTATTGTATGGTAAATTTTATCTCTCTAGCTTTCAGCGTGTGGGAGTTACAAACATACACAATGTGTGTGGTTATTACATATGTGTTACAGACACAAACAAACTATCACATATAATAATTAGTATTCGCCCAGTTGAAATTCGACCATAATCAATATTTAAAACTTTGGGAAAACTTAAAATATATGAATTTACATTTTTGAAAAAAACATTTTTTTCATCTTTCACATTTCAATAAACTAAAGAAAAAATTGGGTGCATGTAACGTTACGTGCGGTTGTAGTAAAACTTCTTTGGCAAATATCGCAATTAAATTAAAACAAATCAATATATAAATAAGGCATATTAGGCATGTTACAATTATATATTTATAGAATAGAATATCATATACGGAAAGAATATAATATTATAGACAATAACAACGGTTACCATGGCAACAAGGCAACGGATTCTATCTCATTCTCTCGCCGGCTTAATCCTATATATTTATATGTTTGTCTCATTTTACTGTCGCATTTCCGTTTCATCGAGTTTCAAATCACAAAGATTCTAAAGAAGTATCACTTCGAAAAGAAAATCGGTTGAAAAAAAGGGAGGAGAACAATAACTTAATTATTTTTTCTTTGTCTATGTACATATAGAGAGATGTTCCAATTATTTTTTTTAAAGTATCTCAATATTGAGTTATAATGTTATTCTCAGCAGATATCGATTTGCATATTATATACCTACGAGTATATACTCGTACTATACACCGTTTCTTAGCGACATAAGTTTTTGTTCTTAATTTTAAAGTAGAAATATATTATGCTAAACTAATGGTGTGAAAAGGTTCATATCATTAGTTACAATTCTGAAATACCCCATATGCTGAACTGGCTTGAACTTGTTCTCTATAATGTAACATAGCATAATTCCCTATACCATAGATGACGACGAATACTTGTCCCATTGGCATGAATGAAATAAGAAGTTAGTTAAATATTTTGTCTACCTTGCAAAGGAATATGCGTAAAATGAAATAAAAAAGGAAGGAATTAATTTTTAAAACTGGTGGTATAATCCAGTTATCTAAGAAAAAAATGTATTTTCTTATAAGATGATATAATTTAATGTCTGTTTGGGTTTAACGTTTTTCTATGTCTTACATAATAAGAGGAAGCTATTAATGTATTTTTTTCTGTGCTTAGCTATATTGTATTTAATTATAGGTTGTGAGGGGAAATCTTTAGTCAATTTATGTAAATATAATGTTAAGTGTAAGCACTAAACATTATATTATATTGAGACTCGGTTATGTGGCCTGTAAATTAAAATTAAGTTATAAAAGTCGCTTCCCGCTGTCTGTCTGTCCCTATGTATGCTTAGATCTTTAAAACTACGCAACGGATTTTGATGCGGTTTTTTTAAAAGATAGAATGATTGAAGAGGAAGGTTTTAGTATACAGGGTGAATTTTTCAAGTGGGCGTGCATGGCTAAATCCGAAACTATGAGGAATAGCGAAAAGTACTCAAAGGAGTCTCGGGCCCGATTTTCATGAAAACTAAAACTGCATCATTGGATTTTTGAAAAATCAATTTTTCTAGCCAGGAATCGAACCTGTTGATTTTGAAAAAAAAACACATACTGTATAATTACACCATTCGATAGTGTTGCTAATAAGGAACGCATTCTGGGAAGTCATGACATACGGCAAACTTAAGGATAGAACTCATTTTTAACAAAATGTTTTTTATTGTTCTTTGTTATTTACTTAGTAAACTTTAACAGATCAATTGTTCAAAATGATAGCCGTTGTTTTCAATACATAGCTGGATTGGACGTTTCAAGGATTGTACTGCATTTAACATTACAATATTATTGATTCCGCTTAGAATATTTTCCAAAGACCGTTTCAAGTCATCAATTAAATTATACGTGTCTTTGTAGACTTCGTTTTTTACATACCACCAGAGAAAATAATCTAAGGGTGTAAGATCTGGTGACCTCGCTGTAATAAATAAAATCTTAAGATATAAATTAAATAGTTCTTAAACGTGTTAAATTATTTGGTATATGTCGAGAAAAAAAAGCCGATATGTATGAAAATATTAAGGTACATATGGGCCGCAAAATTAACTTTGTTTTTTCATAGTAATACCATTAAATAACATCGTAGATGGGTATATTATTAATATTTTATGTTTGAAGTAACAAATTAGTATTTGAAAACAAAACATAAAGGTTAAAGATTGTTCATGCTACGGAACCCTTGGTGTGCGTGTCAGACTCGTAATTATCCGATTTAATCAATAAGTTACCTATCTCTACTTTAAAGGCAATGTCATATATAATGTCCGTAGGATAATTGCTTCTAAAGAATATTGAAGACTAAGATATACATATCTGAGATTACAACTTTTTTTTAATTTTTAATTAAATCACTATGAACAATTATATATGTAACTATGAAATTAAAGGCGCAATATGAAGTTCCAACTACGGTTGTATATGTTAGTCATAATTATGATATATCTATTCTTATAATAAAATAACAGTAAGAATAATTCAGTATATTAATATAAGATGCATGTATGTTTTACTTTTTTAACAATTACAAACCTAATAGGATTTTTTATGCTTTAGCTGTTATTGATTTTTGTTAGAATTAAAGTAGTTTTGTGGAGTTTTACACCAGGTATACAGGAGCGTGAGTGGTAGTCAACCGTTTAGTTTTCTTTTATTTTGGGCCTAGGCTTTTCTATATAGTTTATTGTATAAACACAGGTAGAGCGGTTAAGGTTAGCTATTAGAAAATTTAGAACATTACCAGAAAAATAAAATAATTTTTAAATAAATATATGTATTTGAAAAAGTTAGAATACGAAAACGTGTGCAAAAACTAGTGTTTAAATATAGAATATTTACCTATATGATCGTTTTTCCTTTGAATTTCCATACTTTATTAATTACTACAGGGATATCCCCGTTTAAATAGATTATATGACATTAATATTACCTGCAGTTACTTCTGCGTAAAATTTGTTAGCGAGTCAGTGAATGAGTATATTTGTTACTCTTATATACCATTACTTGGGCAACCAAGTTTCGCTGAGCATTTTTTCGGAATAGATATAAAAATAGCCTTTTCTTTTCAGAAAACATACTTATTTAGATAATCTTAAAAAGCAAAACCTTATCTAAATACAAAATTTGATCAAAATCGTTAGAGCCATTTCCGAGGTACACGAAATAAATGTATATATTTACAAGAATTGCTCATTTAATATTATAAGATAACGGTTTAAAAGATTTAGGTGAAATTCGTAATGAAGATAGCTTACACTCTGCAATGAAACAAAGGCCAGCAGTAGACTATGGCAGGATATTATTAGCATTCAAAGGAGGCCAGTGCCCAGCAGTGGGAAAACCAAGGCGAAGGCCGCAGCCTAGGCCTAAGGCGATAAGCCGAATATTAATTTATATCTATGCACGTACCACATGAACGGAGCTGAGTGCATAATTTAGTATTTAGTAAAAATGAGTGGATGTTGATGATTAACGTTTCTACAGTTGCAGAATATACGAAATTAATTCAGTTATAATATGAATAATACGTTTTGGTGATGGTATAGTATTGATTTATCAAGACTGATTTTGTTTGTATTACAAAGAGATGAACTAAAAAGTAAATTTCAGTAAAAAAACATTATCTTCTTAGAAGAATTTGAAAAAATCCTTTTCGGTGGCCATTATAGGAATCTTATATGTCTAGTAATATGGTCTTGGAAATAAAGAACAAATTATTCTGCCAGGAAATGAAAATTTTACAAAGACATTTATATGGACGTTTTCCATGTAAGTGATGTCATGAATACGCACGTTTCAATATGAATTGCCTATATAATTTTAAAGTTATGTACAATAGCATAAGAGCGTGAACATAAATGTTTATTTGAAACACGTGTAAAGTAAATGACTAACGGCGTAAGGCTTAACAATTAGTTACTATTTAACAAAACAATGCAACGCACGTTGAAAACTTGCGATTATTATTTTGCAACGTTAGAAAATATTTCAAAGAACGTATTACATAAAATCATTATCGTTTCTTTTTTATTTAAAATAATGTTTTAGAAGTCTTACAGTTAAATCTATACATCATTATGTGAAACGGTAGCAATTAAACCACTTAAATTAATTAGAATGCGTTAGCTAGTTTAATTATATTAATAGTTATAGGGATACAAGAAGATATAATACAATAAAAATGTACCTCTGTATTATCTCAGCCGTTAAAGTAATCATCTGTAAAGTCAGGATTTTCATATTTATGATATATTTTTACTAGGATTATCTATTTATCGTCGCTTCGCATGTGTGCGTTCCTTTGTAACAAACAGTAGCCTGTGTTAATTCAGTTCATAGTCTAGTTATTTGTTCACTAAATAACATCGAATTGTTTTTTATATCCGTGTTCACGTTTCAGCGTAATGAAGTAACAAACATACGCACGCACGCACGCATGCAAACTTTTACAATTATGTATGTTATTAATATATATGTTGCACTATTTAATCGAGGTTATTCACTAGGGAGGTTTCATTATAATGTATCGATCAACGCATAGATCTTAAAGAAAGATCGCAAAAAAGGTTTTTAAATACAAATAATAAAATTGGAATTGTGCGTGACGATCGTAACAATCACATTTGTTTTCTTTTTTCCTTTCATCTCCTCTCTTCTTTTTTCATTTTATTGGTTTTCATTTCATCTCTACAGAACTAAAACTATATTGCTCTTTGCGCTCTATTTGCTTCGAATACGTTCTTCAATAGGATAATCGTACTGATATATGTACAATAGAAACATTATATAGATACAATACGCGTTTTGGTATATAGTATATAAATATGCAAAGAAAAAACAGTTCAGTACCATTTTCTCCTCTGTGTGTTAACGGTTCTTTTTGGTTAGTAACTATTGAAGAGCTTTAGTGCTATTAAAAAAAAATCGAAACAGTTTATAACTAGATAGGTAAATTCAATTCATATATATTTTCAATAATGACTATGGTGAAATTTCGATCACTGGGCGAACACAATACATAATAATTATTTGTATAATAAGTTTGTATATATATATTTATAATATATATGTATTTAAAGTTATATATGTGTAGTGTATCAACTATCTAGTATCCATAACATAAGCCTCGTAGCTTACCATGGTACTAGAAGGTGCTGTATGTTAATGTCCCAACATATTTATTTATTTATTATTAGTAAGTAGTAAAGTCTATTATTTACATTTAATAAAAATAAGAAGCATACAAATGAAGTAAATAACTATTTCACTATCCATATACTTCTATTCAAAGGGAGAAATTTTATCACTGGTCCTCTATTGGCTTTAAGTGAGGGAATTTAAAATTTTTACAAAAGTATTTTACTGTGCTATTCTCTCAAGATTAATCTACGGCTATTTGACGCCATGTAGACGTCTAGATGGCGTTGAGCTTAGTACTGCGCTTGCTCCATTGCCCAACTTATACGTGGTCCTTGTATGTTATTTATTATACGTATTATATGTTAACATTTCAATAAAAGCTTTAAGTAAAACTTTCGAATTTGCATTGTTATATTAAATATTTATTCTTACAGATTTCTTTCATTTTTAATGAAGCTGTACAACGATATCGCTTATGGCTATCTCTATCTATATTTGTATAAATTTAAAGTTATATTTAAGCGTGGAGCTAGTATCAGTTTTAGAAAAGTAGTACTTTAGATTATAGAGTTTTTTGATTTCTCAAGCAAAGAGTGAAATTATTTGTAACACTCTATGTAAAATGAAAGGATATTTCTTACTAATAAGAAAATAATTGCCTAATTCTATAAATTCAGGTTCCAACCTTTGATACATTATTCGCTGAGTATGAATGTTATTTTTTCCATAAAAACAAATATCAATTGACAATTAGTAAATTGTTTACCTGCAAATCGCTCACTTGTGACCGATAAAGTTACTATAAAAATATAGATCAAAGTATCTATACACGATTAGGTATCTATAACTATTTTCGTTACTGATAAGTGTTACTGATAGTTAGTTTTGAAAAAAGCCAATTAATTTCTTCCAAATATATATCTATATAATAATAAGCATTGATTTGAAACTCCGATACTTTCTACTTCTTCTAATTAATAAAAATAGATGGTGGCATGAAATTCTACAATTGTTTATGAATAGAAATTTTAGAGATTTGTTAAATTGACAAAAACTGTTATGACTGTTATCTTGTCTATATATGTTATCTCGTCTAAGTACTTTCGTCGTAAAGATCATTATAGTCTTGTAACACTATAATTCAGCCTTTATTTTATTATTGTCAATCATAGTTCATTATGAAATTTGATAAAGCAAGACTAGACTTAGCTAAAGCTATTGTACCATATATAGATGTCTAGACGGTATAACCTACTAAACTAATATGAAATAACTGATTTACAGTTTTGATAACCTTATGCTTGTTTTCTAACAATATATTTTTTGATAAAGACATTGGTCAAATATTTAAAAACATTTTATTATTCATTTGTTTGTATTTATTTAGAATTCGACCCTCACATCCAACAAGCCTTACTACTTCAGGGCTTTTATCTCCAAATTCCAATTTTCTTTAATTTTGCTTAGGAAGCTTTTTTTTACTATGAACATATTATATAGGATAGGATATCATATATTGGAAACAAAAGTAGCCTTTGTTATAAGGCAACAGAAACGGAATTAGGTGAGACATTTTGTTTGTCGTGACAGGTGACCGCTGAGCAAATGTCAGTAGTGGTGAGCGTCAAATGAAAGCCACTGTGATTAAGGTGGCATTAAGGCAAGGAAATAAGAAAAAAAAACATTTAATGAAGTTGACTGGAAAAAGGCAAAAGGAGATCTTTACCCAGCAGTGGGCAGTCACTCAGAGATCATAAACAAGTAAACTAATTAATGTACTTACTACATTGATACCGTAAATTATAAATGTAACAAATATATTGTTACAGTTTAAGAGAACAATTTTTACGTTTCATCTATACAATTGGCTATATTTAGCTACTAGTTTATTTTATCTGTAGTTTAAAAAGTATTAGACGTAAAACTAGTAAAAAGTTATAATTTCTTTATTTGGCCTTCTTTAAAATTTTAAATAAATTGAAGCAGTGGTTAGAGGATAATCCTTTTTGTGTCTTGAAAAAACTGTACTGTCAGCTTGCAAACAACAGGTTTTCATTGTCTGTATACAGTGTTTTTACAATAGTTCTGCCAAATGTACCGTGACAAAGTATGTAGTTTTCGTTGACATTTTTTGGATATTTAAGAACGGAAGACATTAAGATACGACAAAAGTTACTATTTTTGTCACCAAGATGACTCATTTAGAGATTGCCGTTAAGTAATTTCAGAGGTTCAATAAAATAATTTTAGCTGTTCCGAGGAGGCAAGTTTGATTCTTACAAAATACAGATATTTATATAGCCGAAGATCATTTATTTATAAATTTTTTTAATGCAAAAACCAAATCCAAATATTGTGTACAATTTTTATACAGAAATATTTTCATTACGAGTTGATTTTTTAAACAATTAGTACACGTTGTATTTGTATATTAACGATACAATATCAAAAACCTTCACATATTATTACTATATTTCAATTTAAACAACGTTTTTTAATATTGACAGTTTTGCAATTTTTTTAAATAATGTCTTATTTTATTTTAAATGATATCTTCTCGTGTATGTAATTAATATTACTATTATCAATGCTATGTACACTTGTAATTTGCTATTGCATGTCTGATTTTTTTGTTGAATAAATGTATTGAATTGTTTAAGCATGTGTATTGTTACTTAGTAATATTTAAAAAAATAATAAATAATATTTAAATATACATAACAAATAGACGAACAACATTAATTATTATAGTTATACTAGAAGATTGATAGTTTAAGAATTTGTTATATAGGGTACTTTTGTTTACCACTTTAAAATATATTTGGAGTAAATAGTGAAGCGTCCACTCGGTAAAGCCACCATTAATTATGCACTTGTAAGTAATACCCAGTAGCACAAGCAGCGCTTTAGCATTATCCATCCTATTTCCCCACTTAATGGGAGATGAATGTCGTTAGAAGTCGCAAGTGCTCGTAAAATCCGGTGGTTCCTGTCCCAACTGCGATACTGCAGCTTTAGTGTGACACAGAATATACAACCAATTTGGAAAAACGAGTAAAGAGCTCACATGAATTTAGTTTAATAACTTAACTGAAAAACTATAATACTTTCTTAGATTCACGCGAATATTTGACATTTTAATATAACTATCTTTTCGGATTTTTTCACGGGTTTATTTTGATTTTTGGTATTCAGACTATATAATGCTTATGAGACATCTTAAACCTTAGTCTCTCCCGTGACCATGATTGCTGTAAAGCATTCGGAATGTCGGGAATCAAAAATCAAAATAAATCCGCAAAAAAATCCGAAATGATAGTTTTATTTAAAAAACTATTTTTTTATATTCACAAGTTACCTAGTAAGTTTTCTAGAAAACTTGGTTTTGGATGCTCTAAAGTTTGTTTCGTTATAGTTTAACTATAAACCACTAAAAATTCTTACCTGTACCTTTACCTCCACTCTATTTGCCTATATCCGCCACTCTCAGCTCATACACTATTTATTCTTTCCATGTAGTTGAAGTATAAAAAAAGAAACTTCTGCATTTACAATAAAAAATGGTATCAAAAAAGAATAATTTGTATTTAGCAATTGTTCTTAGATTATCTTAAGCTTATAAGTAATTACTTCTAGTTTAACATGTATATTACATAAAGTAGCTGCACTCTCAATATATTTTCGCATTATTTCGCTTTATTGCAATATTTGTGTTAAATTAAAATTGAACCCGGGATATCCGACATATTGTTAGAACCTATCACTGATCACGCGTGGTCAAAGCTATCATATAATTATTTGTAATCCTGAAATTATACAACGAATTAAAAAAGAAACAGATCAGCTATATATGAACTTTAAAGTTCTTGATCTATGCTAGCGCTTAAACTATATTAGTCCGTTAAGAATGGCACGACGTGTTTGAAGGGGTAAGGGTGGCAACCTAATTGACCATGCACATCTAATAGCCAATTATTACTAAGCGTCGTTATTTAACTAATTAAACAATTAATTCAACTCTGAATGATAACTTTTTTGATCAATAAATGTGTCACTATAATTACACTTTGCAAGGAAATGATTCTATTATATATGCACGTTATAATATAAAATTGTTTCCTTAGTATACAGGCTCAGGATTCTTTATACATATTATTATACAATTATAAAAGAATGTAATAACAGCAACAATGTTATATTTACAGACATCATATTCTATTTTTGATACGATAAGATATATGGCTAACTGTAATTTAAAAAAAAGAACACTAGCGACTCACCCTCGCTTTGCTTTGGGTTCATCCTAAGACAAAAATAAATCTATCCCACAGGAACCATACATTTTTCCGGGAAGATATATAGCCTATAGCCAGATTAGTAGTTCTTGAGATAAGCTCGTTCAAACAAACAAACTCTGCCTAATTATAATATTATAGTATAGATATGGGTTAATGTGTATATAATAATAGATCACTTTTAATTAAATTAACCTTATTTCAATTTAATAGACGTCGATGAAATCTAAATATTGCTATCATAAATGTTAAATATAGTAGTTTTAACTAAAAATGTACTTTGACTTTAAATAACTTTAAAATTATTTTATTAAATGACTACCACTAAATGGGATATACCGTCTATCGAATCACTTTAAATGGAATAATAAAATCATATATTACTATACCTACTTCATATATAAGGGTCAGGTCAGGCTCTTTCTTAGGCACCAGCCGGGCGTGAAGCTAAGAGACCCTTCTCTGATAGCAGATTGGACCGTAGGACCAATAGTAACCCTTGGATTGTTGCGGTCTGCCGTCGTGGTTGAGTGCTTTAGTGAGTCTGCGACTTCTAATTAAGACGGGGGAGGTTCCGTTGGGTTTAAATGGGTAGTAGCTTCTTTAACCGGTGAGTCCGACACTACCACCTGTTTGTATGTAGGTGGTATGCTTGAATACGATTCCCAACGTTAATTTTGATTTTGATTTTGATTTCATTATTAGTAATATCTATAGATACTCATTATTTATATTGTTTTAACTAAAAAGTACACCAAAATATGTAAAATTACTTCAAATGCAATTATTTCATCTCTGGGGTAGGATTTTTTCCTTAAAATTCATATAGAATTTTATTTGAGGATTAATTTAAAATCATAAATTTACAATTGGATATTGGTATATGGTTGTTGGTATTGAGGCAATTGTAGCCCAGTGGTGACGTGTTCGCTTGAGTCACCGAGTGACACGGGTTCAAATCCCTGGTCTCGTACCTCTGATATTTTCATGCGCAAACCATTTTCAACATGATTATCACTTGTCTTACGGTGAAGGAAAACATCGTGAAGAAACCTGCATGTCTGAGATAACTTATCAAGTTTTCGAAAGACCTACCTACCTATCTACTATTGGTGAAGACATCGCGTAATATACATAAAAGGGGTATACCGCAATTTCCTTATCTTCTCCATTTTTGAGGCCTCACATAAAATACGAAGTAACTTCAGGTTTTTGTACTTTTAGTTGCAGAAGCGCAAGAGTATATAGTATAAAATCTATAAATGACTAGCTTGATTTTTTAACGATCAGTATGGAATGGATAGATAGATTATATAATATATATACATAGGTACAAAATAAACAGTTCTCAACCTTTCGATTTTACAGCGGTTTTTTTGGGTTTTCTTAAAAAAAATTATGCTTAAGTCACCTCTGACACACTTCCACAAAACAAAAAAAGAATTATTCAAATCGGTTCGGCCGTTTTTGAGTTTTAGCGAGACTAACAAATGGCAAGTGATTTTTATATTTATTTATGTAAATAATATCTACGCACGTGTCTTAACACTATACCTTTATGAGCTTTTACATATTTTTTATGAAATAATTGACATTTGTTGTTAAGCGTGTAAGAATATCACATAGTTTATGTTTATAACATTGTAAATATAAGTATTTTCACGTGAAAAACGTGAGTCGTGATTTTTTTAATACGATTCGTTTTTGATGAGTGCAAATGCCTTCAGGTAATATAATAAATAGTACGTAGCTGATCCAATTATAGGCTTGGTTTTTTTTATAAAATTTTATTCGTAAACATATTATTTATTTATTAATTCAAATTTATCATAGATAGATATCAGTATTATTAGGGTTCCGTATCTCAAAAGGTAAAAAAAGGAACCCTTGTAAGATCACTTCCTTGTCTATCTGTCTGTTTGTCTGTCTCTCCGTCTGTCCGTCTGTCTGTCCGTGTGTCACCATCGATTTTCTCAGGAACGGGACTTAGCAAGTTGAAATTTGTACCAGATATGTATATACTATATACCTATATACTATTAGGTATATAATGTAGGTTATATATATATACATATATATATATAATCGATGCAGAGGCTGAATCTATAGTTTTTAAAAGATTTGTCTGTCTGTCTGTCTGTCTGTCTGTCTGTTGCCGCATCATAGAAAAACCACTAGAGGGATTTTGATGAAATATGGTATATACTAAATATCTCATTTCTGAGAAAAAATACAAAAACTGGTTAGAACAAAACCACGATGATACTATCTGTAAACAGTTTAGCAAGGTAACTTACTAAATATGGTAAAAACTAAAAACTATTAAAAATAGCTTAACTTGAAAATCAAATTATCAATAGTGCCATTTTATCCATTAAAATAGTTATTTTAATTAATATATACTTATGTGTTATTTAGATATTTGACAATAGATAACGCCATGTGTGTTTAAAATACGTAGTTTTAATTCCCAAAAAATGAATGTACAGATATGATCTTTCTATGATTTTATTAGAATTACTACTAAATTACCCAGAGCCCCTGCCCGTGTTCAAATTTTCAGTAAAGCAAACTTTTTGGCTTTATAAATTAGTAACTATACATATAATAAAATTATAACTAAGCCAAATCCGTAAATTTAATATTTTACCTAAAATCTTATTGAAATATTCATTATTAGCGATGTAGAGCATATATAGGTAATGAAATTTGGTACTGCGATAGCAGATTATCCGGCTTAACATATAGGATACTTTTAACCGCAGGAAAATATCTCATTTCTGAGAAAAAATACAAAAACTGGTAAAAATAAAAGCACGATGATACTATTAACATTTTAGCAAGGTAACTTACTTATATATTATGTTAAAACTATTAAAAAAGCTTATCTTAAAAAAAATATCAATAGCAGTATTTTATTCATTAAAATAGTTATTTTAATGAAAATTTATTTATGTGTTTTTTAGATATTTGACAATAGATGTCACCTTGTGTTTTTAAAATACGTAGTTTTAATCAAAAAAAAATATACAGAAAGGTCATCTTTCTATGACTTTATTAGAATGACTAACTAAATTACCCGCGGCCCCGCCCATGTTCAAATTTTCAATAAAACAAACATTTGGCTTTATAAATTAGTAATATTTTGTTGGCCGAAACATTTTCATATGAAAGTATTTGTAAATTTTTATTGTTTAGTAAATACCTAATGTCATAATTTTTTAATATTTTAATGTAAAAATTGGCCAAATGCAAATTTAACTCGCGTTTTATAGGTTTTGTATAGCAAAATACTGTGTTGTTTTTCTTACTTACGTGTTTTGTTAGGTTAACACTAAAATAAATACAAATAATATTTACGTTTCCACAATATCGACTCATTTTATCAACTGTAAAAATAAGTTCGATTCATATTATTTTATAACATTTTATGGATAACAAGTTTATGGCTGTTAAACTGACAAAGCTAACGAGCAAAGGGTATCTAAAAATATTCCATATCTCAAAAAGTATGAAAAAGTATTTTAGAAACTGTTATACCTCAACTTTTTTAGTTATTTTCTGACACAATTTCTTGGAAGGTAAAGATTTAAAGGATACAATAAAATGCTTACGTCTTTAATCATATTAGATTAATCAGTATTAAATTAATCAAAAGCAGTCTATTAGTAAAGAATGATTAAAATTAATTCCGTAGTTTGAGAGTTTATCACCGAAAACTAAATAAACAAACAAAACAAAAGTATAGACGTACATAAATGTTATTGCTAAAACAAAAAGTGCAATATTACTAAATCAAATATGAGATTAACTGAGGAACCTTTGTGGCATTGTTAATCAAATTGAAGTTGGTATATATGTAAGAGTATACTAATATGTAAAACCTAAGAATTTGGTTTTTGGTCATCTGAACGCGGGCGGAGCCGCAGGCAATGCTATATATATATATATATATATATATATATATATATATATATATATATATATATATATATATATACTAGCATTGCATATATAATCAATAAATGATTATTTTAACAAAATATGGGGTAAATTATAATTCAATTTTACCCACAACGTAATAAAGCAAATCATTACTCTCTCTCATATACTCTATACTCATACAATGATACGAGTCACTTGGAATAAAGTAAAATTCATACTCGTAGATTATATCTCACATCTGATTAAATATGAGCTCATATTAAGTAACAATTTTAATTTTTTAATAACCACTTATAAGTAAGAAATCAACTTATTAATTCAAAAAATATGTTAGCATATTATTATTCATTTAAGGTATAACAAACCTTTTGTATTTACAATATATAAACGGCAGCGCCATTTTGGAAATGATTTGCACATGAAAATAGCAGAGGTGCGAGATCCGGGATTTAAACCCGCTTCACTCAGTTTCCCAAATGAGCATTTTACCACTGCCCTACCACTGCTTAATCATTTCCAACATGATTACCACTTGTCTTACGGTGAAGTAAAATATTGTGAGTAAATCTACATGTCTGAGAGAACCTAGCAACTAACACGCACTTGGCCAGCGTGGTGGACTATGGCCTGATCCCCTCGTATTGAAGGAAGACCTGTGCCTAACAGTGGGATGAAAAAAAAGGGCCGAATGAAGTTTTTTTTTTTTCTTTTTTTTTTTTTTTTTTATGGTATTCAGTGATAAACGAGCAGACAGTCCACCTGATGGAAAGCGATACCTGTCGCCCATAACACCTACAGTTCATGCACTTAAGTTTTATGTAACAAAACTGCAGAACCGCCGGTACGTTATCACTGTGAGGACTAAGATGTTATGCCTCTTGCCTGTAATTGCGCTTATCCTTGCTGTAATGCGCTATGCTACCTTATCCTTCAAACCGGAACGCAACAATGCAATCATTGTTGCTTGGCGGCAGAAATAGATAAGGGGGTGGTACCCATCCAGTCGGACTCCTCAGGCTTGACAGAGTCCTACCACCGGTAAAGTACCACCGGAAGTAGTCTTAACTTACACTTTCACCTCGAGGTTGCCTGGAAGGGATCGCTTTCACCGATCGGTACATCTTTACAATGTGTTTATGTATTTTTGTTTGTATCTTTTTCTTGGTGTACAATAAAGTGTGATTGCATTGAATTAGTATATGTGCAACAGGTGAAGGGTCGTTGCGTAGTGAATTACAAATCTGTCCAGCAAATTCAGCGTGAAACAGGAACAAACATATAAATACAAACTTTTGCATTTATTATTTTAGTCCGATTTAAATGCCCACACGCTCTGGGCGACCGAAATTGTGACCACGGTCGTAACTGCTGATTATTTATATAATAGTCGTGGTTGCAAAAATATCGTGATGTCAGTGGCACTCTTTATGTTACTGGCAAATGAGCAAACGATCCATCTGATGGTAAGTGGTTATTGTCGCTCAAAGATATGTATCTGCAACAAAAGAGAAGGTGCGAATGCGTGGCCGGCCCTTGATGAATCTGAAGACACGACTATTTAGGAGCCCAATATTAGAGCGCTTAGTGAAAATCTAGCATGAGGCCAGGTATTACCTTATGTTACTAGTTACTGGTAGCGACTTTGCTCGCATGTTTTGCCCGTATTTTTTATTCCGTTTAGTTTATACCCACTAATACACATACACATGTATGAGAGCTCGTAAAGCGCAGACAAAATCAGTTCTCTTTGGATATTTTACTAATTTAATTTGAATATTATTCTATGAATAACATATATTCTAACTACTTAACTAAAAATGTCTTGCCTCGATTGGGAAATGACCCTTCATGTAAATTCATGTAACCAAAACATTTAATGTTAACGAAGTGGAAAAACTAGTACTGCTTTTAATTAAAAATGATTATTCCAAAGGTTTTTTGTTTTTTATTTAATGATACCAACTCAATAATTTTACGAGGATACTCCAATTATTTTAATGTTAGCAATATATGAGATATTACCTTATTTTTAAATTCATATCTAATATTACGAGTACTTTAGGGACTCTACATACTATTTTTTTATTTAAGCACTATGTCCGCCTCCTTGGTCTATTCCCTAGTGGTTATCTTATACGGATGAATATAATGCTAATTTGGGTCTGAGTTTCGATTTTCACCGTTTCAGTGCTCTATTAGATGATAGTAAAGAACTCTATTAAATGGTGTTACATTTTAGTTGGTGAACATTAAGAAAAAATGTAGTAATTATGTCGGACAAAAACTTCATTGGATTTTACTTAAAAAAACGTGATATAAAACTTATAATAACGTAGGAAATGCCCTAATACTATATAAAGAAAGATAGAAAAAAAATGTTTTTCAGTCATAGTGTGAAATGTCCTGTATTTGTATTTAGTGTAATGATATTTGAAAACTTGTGCTTTTTTTAAAGTTTCAAACCGAGCTAGTATCGAAAGGCATACGGTTTTTTAAACAATCATTATGTTCATTTCAATTAAACCATTGAGAAAAAAAGCGAAGAAAATGAATTCAAAGATTATGTCCTACTTTTACGTTTTACTTTTCATTTTATTTTCTTTGGATTTTGGATATGTGAAACTAAAATCATGGAGAAGTAATCTATTGGCCAAAATAGGGTCGTTTATCGTATCTTTGTTTATGGGACTCTCATGTTTATTTATAGTTTTTATGCAGTATGATGAAATTTCTATTATGTGGCAAACTAAATTTGTTTTAGAATATTATTTGTATATTTTAATTCTGTTCCTTACACCAGAAAATAGATCATTTTTTTATCAACAAAAAAGCTTGCACTATTTAGATGTCAAGCTTGGAGTGAATTCGTCAAAATATAACAACAATTTTAAAATATTATTATATGTAATTTTTGTGGTATTATATCAAATAATGATAGGATATATATTTTGCAAGATAGGAGGCGCATGTGTGCAGTCATTTGCCTTAAACGTGTTGTTCTATGTACCTATAATATCTTATTATATACCTCATATAGTATCATTTTTTATATTGTATTCACCATACCAGCGGTTAAAAGAACTAAAAAAATGTATAGAAACAGAAAAATTTACAGTACGGCACTCCCATTGTTTATACAGGTCATTGATTAATTCTACGGAGAATGTATTCAAATTTCAAACTAATCGTGAGTAAACTTTATCTTTTTCAATGTGTAACTGCCTCTATGGTCTCTTGAGAAGATGTAGCCTTTACGGCTGCAGATCATCATAGACTGAGTTCAACGATAAAGAGATATAGTCAGTATTCCAGAATTGGCAACTTTGTAGTGTGCTTGATTTCCGTCCGGTTTTAACACCTCGACGATCTGACCAAATCTGACGAGACGACGATCGACCGACTGTCTGACGAAACTGACCGAATGCTCCTTTATTTTGTGCTCATATATAATATGTTACACTATATTATTATTATTATATTTGTCTCAGTAAGTTATATAAGGTCATCTGACCATTTATAAAGCTACAATTTAAAGACTAAGGTATGAAAAGACTAAAAATAATAAAAAAATCTAAGAATGAGATTTAAACGAATCAAATAGACTTTAAAACGAATTGATTAATTTGAAAAAAAAAAAATATTTGGCTACTTCTGAAAGGTAGTTTAGCAAGAAGTAAGCTAAAACTAAAAATCATATTGTCATTGAAGAGTTCCATTACCCACCATCCAGTTCCATAGTAAAATGAGTTGAATGATGTCAAATAATCGTGGTGTCATCCGTATTTTACATACTAATGAAGTTTCAAATCAATGCGACACCTAATTAATATCAAGTTTCAGGATTTGCTTCTAAATAAAAATAATTTAATAAAAAATGTATGGAAAATTTTGAAACTATAACTAACTAACTATACATATATTAATATATTTTATCTAATGATTAATATATTTGAAATTTGTGTTACAGTTCTTAGTGAGTTTGTTATTCAACGTACCAGGAATAATGTATTTCATCTACACGTTGTTACGTGGTCTCATAGGCAGCCAGGTTCTCTTCTTTTACTTACATGTTTTTAATTTATGAAAATTAAAAAAATAATTAAACAAAAATTTCTTTTTCCAGGTCAGTGTGCCAATAGTCATTTTACAAAATTTTTCAGTTGCTTTTTCTTTGGTGCTAAAATTTTTACCTTGTTTAACTGCTTCCTTATTATACAACACTGCTATGAAAATCAAAGTTATTCTCCATGACAAACTTCTTGAAGAACATGGTATGTAATACATTAAAACGACATGTTTGGTTCAGTTTGTAGTGACCCTACTCGCTGTGCCAGCGGTCGCGGGTTCGAGTCCCTCTGGGATCACGCATTTGTGTGATGAGCACGAATGTTTGTACTCCTGTCATGGCTGTTTATATTTATAATATATATGTATTTAAAGTTATATACATTTAGTACCTATATGAACTATCTGGTATCCATAACCCAAGCCTTGTAGCTTACCATGGAACCAGATGGTGCTGCGTGTTAATGCCCCAACATATATTTATGTATCTTATTTTATACAAGTTTTTTCTCACTGCTTCGCTTGCATGGTAACTGAGGCGAAGATAAAAGATAGCCTATGTGCGTCTCTATGATACAATCCATGCTCTTACCATTTTTCATCGAAATTTATTCAGCGGTTTAAGCGTCAACAGGTAACAAAGTGACAAACAGAGATTCATATTTTAATAGATAATAGAATAAAATTAGCATGAATTCCACATTTTTGTATAAACTACTTTGTATCCTTAGAGTATAAAAACCTTTTATTGTATTGATTGTGAGCTCTACAATAAAACTTTTAAATGAAATTAAATTTTAAATGGCAACTTTTAAATTGTTAAAATATACAACTTTTATTTGTTGTTTGATTGTAAATGTTTGTATTGATCGTATAAACTATCTTATGAACTCTGTTCCGATATTGTGAGATAAGATGTTGATATTGATGATGGGTAAATTTAGATAGCTTATATTTACGTAAATATTGTGGTGATATTTAAAACTAGTTATTGGCTGCGGCTAGTCTCGTTTGTGTTTTTTATTAGCCTTATTAAAGAGCGCAAACAGCAAGGATCTATTTAATTTGTATGTAAGAAGATTCAGTTTCAACCTATCAGTATAAATATCAATCGATAGAAAATTTCCAGTGTACGACGCCTTTAAATTTAATTCTCACATTTTTTTTGCAGATCAAATTCGGTCGCAAGAACTTGAAAGGTTCATTAGCTACATAGAAGCTCGACCGTTTCAGTTCTACGTGCTCTTATTAATACCGATGGACGCGACATTGCCTCTTATACTACTTAATTTGTGCGTGACGTATTTTATTGTAGTGATACAGTTAACACATTTAGTTTAATGTACTTCCATTTGACGCAGTTCCGTGATGGACAAGATATAGTGCTAGCCATATATATATATATATATATATATATATATATATATATATATATATATATAACTTGTACTTGTATTGTTATAAGCATTATAATTGCAATAATTTGGCATAATATACAAAAGAAATGTTTTTTATTTCATAAAGGAAGCTTAAATGTAGATATTTTTTTTCTGCTTGTTCATATCAAAGCAGTAACTGTAGACTGTATAATGTATATAGAACGTAGAGCTATTTCATAAAGGAAATAATAATATTAACTTAGTATAGATTATAGAAGAACTAATGACTCACTTTGAACTTCAAAATTACTTTAAAAGTATCACTTTAAAAGAATTCTTAAAATCTGTTCACTAAATGCATGGCGAAAATATCACCTAATTATTATATATTATAAGCAAATAATAGTCAAATATTCCCTGTGAATTAAAAAATCTCCTTTCTATTTAAAGTCGGTTAATAAATAGTTTCAATCGATATAAGTATAATGCAGAATTTCTAAGCATTGTTTTCCAATTACTATAGGAACCTTAAGTCACTTAAAGATGCGCGTGAGCGCAGCTAGAGCTGGAGCTTCGCTCAGGCGAATCCATAAATCGTTACTAGTGTACTGTAAATTGTAGCTCTAGTCAAAAGTAAGATTTTATTATTGTGAAAAAAAAAACTGTGTTGCATAAACTTATACAAAGCAGTCATTTAATAAGCAAATAAATTTAAAACGAATGTTAAGTGTATTACAAACAAAAAGATTACTTAATACGAACATATTTTATGAATGTTTCTATAAAGAATACACTGTAAATGTAAATTTTTGCTTATTTATATACAGACATAAACGATAGAAATTAAAAAAAAATCTTTCTTGATAATCTATATAATATGTATATCCATTCTAATATTATAAAATGTGAGTTTATGAGGACGAATGGATGTATGTATGTATGTTTGTTTCTCTTTCGCGCCTGAACGGCAGAACAGATCTGGTTAAAATTTGGCACAGATATATACTATAGTTTGGAATAGTATATAGGTTTTTTTTATCCTGGAAAAAGTCACGGTTCCCGTAGGATAGATTTGTTTTCGTCTACGGATGAATCCGAAGCGAAGTGAGGGTGAATCGCTAGTATTTTAATATTATTACAAATATCATAATTTAACTATTGTTCAAATATTAGTAAACAGTGTCATTTTTGAAGCTAGTTAAATATTTTCTTTACTGTTTTGTATGAGTAAGATGTACATGAGTCGTCACTCGTCAGGCGATGTGGGCGGCGGTCGCTGCGCCATGCAATACTGCAATCATAGCGTGCCTCGTTTCGTTTTGAACTGCGATTTGGGCACTAGTGTTTTAGAATAAAATATCGTTTATATTTTAATTTTTTATTTGAAATAATAATGATTTTTTACTATATTTGAATACGACATTTTTGACACTGAAATATTTAATTAACAATAAAAAATATAATAAAATTAGACGTGTATTTAAATATACAAAGCAATTGATAATTTTTTAATTGTATAATATTATTTGATATAATTATATTTTATATAATATTTAATTCACATACAAATATTAAATTTAGTTAAGCATAAGTCGGACCTGTGCATCGAGGGTTCCGTACCAGCACACTATTATAATATATTGTGTTACATATTTACTAATAAAATCAGAGTACGAGATTAAATAGTAAATGAAACCACAGGCTCGGGAAACACTTCTCTAGTTCCTTGTATTTATTGTTATACATAAACTTTAGAATAAGCACTACAGCTATTTGACATTTGTACAATTGTTCTTGTGTATCTTACTTATATATGTACATTATAGATTTTACTAAAGAGTAAAAACAAGAACAAAAGGTTACTTACTACCTCAACTTTTAGACATGGAGCCTTATAAAGATAGAAAAGTCAAATTTTACTAAACGTATTTGTAATGAACAAAAAATAAATTTGCATAAATAAGGTTAAAAAATAGTTAAAATTTAGTATTTCATGAATATTTCAGTAACCATAGTACTAAACACTCATATCTCCTTTATAAAAATTATGGTATCAGCGAAGGTTCTTTCAATAAAGGCATCCTTGTACCGTATGCAGTAAGTGCATTTGTTGAGTCACGCACGGCTCGGCACGCAACATCATCGCGTGCGCGACCCGACGCCAGGTTTCAGGACTCGTGAAAAATTCAAGTATATTACTATATAGCTGTTCGAGTTTTGATGATGGACTAAAAAGATTCAAACTATTTAATAGTTAAGGTGACTTTATAACTGACTGATAAATATCGTAGGGTAGCGTGTTTGGATCTATCGTAATGGTCTGGGATCAGATACCCAAATATTTTATTCATTACTAGTGGTTTGCCCTCGCTTCGCTCGGATGCATGTGTTTCTAGATAAAAGTCTACCTATGTATCTATTAATTTCATTCAAATTCAAAATTTGATGTCAAATAAAAAAAACCAAACTAACACACACACCCATATAGAAATTTTTGGAATTATAATAGTAGTACGATAAAAATATATGTTGTTAAAAATATAAATATGTTGGGATATTAACACACAGCACCATCTAATTCCATGGTAAGCTACGAGGCTTGAGTTATGAATCTGGTATCCATAAGTTGTATTAATACCAGATCCATATCATCTGGTATCATAAATACATACATAATATAATAAATATAAACTCCAATGACTGGAGTACAAACATTCGTGTTTATCAGACAAATGAATATCCCCAGCGGGACTCGAACCTGGGACCGCTAGCACAGCAAGTAGGGTCACTACAAATAAGCCAAACATGTCATCAAATAATAGTATAATAAAGATAATATCTAAATTCGACCAACAAATCATATATAAAATTATATAGGTAGGTACATAGTTTGTTGGTCTAATTTAAATAAAAATAAAACGCAGCACGCTTAACGACCTCCCAACTCTGACTAGGATATCCTGAGTCGAGGTTTCGTGAAACATATGAAAAGATATACACTTCGACCACAAGTCTCAAGGCTATGTACGATATATTTTTCAACTTATATATCTTCAATATCAATAGTCGTTAATCCATTGAAATAATTGTCAAACATAAGAGGACGGCGTTGGTACCTGTACATCGTATAATACCATTCAAGATTAAAAATAAATACCTCAAATCATAAATCATACATTATTTTTTCGATACTAGATGAAAGCTAAAATTTGGTAAACTCAGGCAGTTAAAGAGAGTACGACATCTCGTTGTACTTATTTAAATAATATAATAGGGATTAAAGTATGAAACTGCCGTTTTATTGTAATAGGTACTTCGAATTGATAGAACCTTCATGGTTTGAGATTTTTGAGTGAAACTTTATTCACATGGTACCCATGTAGTTATTCTTTAAAAAAATGTGCAACATTCGATTATCGTCTTTCATTTGTTTTTTTATTCAGCTTAGACAAGAAAGATGGATACTTCGAAAATTCGAGCGAATTTTTGAATACGAGTTCCGACGTGGAACTAACGCGGCAGAAACAGCTCGCAATATCAATGTTGTGGAGAGGGGACTGCTAAAGAACGCACCGTGCGATTTTGGTTTAAATGCTTTCGTGATGGAAACTTTGTTTTGAAGAACGAACCACGTGAAAGACTGCCCACACAGGTGAATAACAATGAATTGAAAGAGATAGTGGAAGTGGATCCAAGCCAAACTACCCAGGAATTAGCGGCATGGTTTAACGTTACACCCATTTTTCATAATTACGTTAAAATTATGAAAAATGGGTGCTTCATGATTTGACTGATGTGCAGAAAGAAACGCGTGTTGAAACTTGTGTTGCCTTGTTGAATCGATACAGAAATGAAGGAATTTTAGATCGAATTGTGACATGTGATAAAAAGTGGAATTTTTTACGATAACCGCAAGCGAAAAATGCAATGGCTGACCCCAGGTCAAACGCCGCAACAGTGTCCTAAAGCAAAGCTTACCAATAAAAAGGTAATGGTAACTGTTTGGTGGTCTAAGCATGGTGTTATTTACTATAGCTTTCTACAATCTGGTCAGGCAATAACGGCAGATATCTACTGTGCCGAAATCCGAACATAATAGCAAAACTAGCAGTGAAACAGCCCCGACTCATGAATCGATCTTCACCATTATTGCTCTGTGATAACTCGAGATCTTATACAGCACGAGAAACCGTTTTACTCTACAGGAACTGCAATGAGAAACCATTCGTCACCCTCCGTATTCGCCATACCTTGCTCCAACGGACTACCATTTTTTTCGTAATTTGAACAATTTTCTACGTGATAAAAAGTTTTCTTCTCAGAAGGCAGTACAAAATGCTTTCACACAGTTTATCAAATCTAGATCACCAGAGTTCTATCGCAAAAGCATAAATGACCTTCCTACTAGATGGCAGCAATGTATAGATAATAATGGTATATTATATTTTGATTAAATAAATATGTTAAGTAAAAAAAAACGAGTTTCAATTTTTTAATATAAATCGGCAATTTCATACTTTAACCCCTATTATAAAATAAACCAACATTTATTATGAAGTGCGTTATTTTTGTGTATTAAATAAAAATAATCGTTAGGACCATCGTAGATAGTTAAGTAGAGATTCATATAACTCAAATAAATAAATAAAAATGTGACTAAAGCGCTAGGTAGACTAAAAGTTAGTACTTTTATCGTGTTATAGACGAGGAATTGTCACGCATTCAGGTATGTGACATGCAAAGTTGTAATTTTATCATGTATGATCGCTCAATGTAGGGAAAAAACTTGTTACTATTATTTATAGTGATTATCCTAGCAATTATGGTACATAGGTCGGGACTAGACTAAAAGCAATAGATAATATGATTATACCGGTTTTTGTTATCGCTATTATAAGGCAGAATTAATAAAGTGATGACGCCCTAGCATAATTACAGCATGTGTGGCTATTTAATAATGTTTATCAGTTAGACTTTTTATATATTTTACATAAATATAGAAAAAAGTTACGAACATATAATAGTATGCAAGAATTATAATAAATTTATTATACATAGAACGTTGATATAAAAAAAATCATACAATATAAGCTTTATTAAAAGTTATCTTAAAGCAAAGAAGCTAGCTGCTATGCGGTTTAAATTTTACATTAATTTTCCTTAGTTCTAACTAAGTGCATTAACCGGTATCATACAAACGAAGTCAACGCACTTTGGTGGTTGTTTCAGAAATCCCTGCAGCGTTTTGTGGGGGTGTAGACAGTGTGATAACCTGTATTGGCAGGTCGCAGACCTTGGTCACCGCACCCATCTTTGTTACGTGAAATATTGAATATTTTGTGAAATAAGTAATGAAATTATTTATATTTTCCTTTCTTCGTGTACGTTTTAGTAACAGATACCTATGTAACGTTTAGAAATATTTTTAGAAGTTAACTAAAACCATATAAAAACGTAATATTATATATATTCATTCCATAATATTATATATATATTCATGACATATTCTTTTATTATTGTAGGAAAAAATGATACATATCTTTTAATTTAATTCAAATGTCTTACCTTTGTCTAGACGGTTATGATGAGATGTATAAAAAATATTATTAATTAAATGTAAGCGTTCATTCACTGTTGGTAATGTCGAAAACTAGTAATGTTTGCACATGTTTAATAATATGTTAAATATTTGTTCTTGTCCTGAAATATAATTTTCATGCCCTAATTTTGATTTTATATCCCTACAGCGTTCAGGAGGGTGAAAACAGGGAGTGAATCCGTATTGAAGGGTCGCAGACTTTAGCCGCGCCCTGATTTAACTTGAGTTAGAACTATCAATAGTAGTGTAGTCGATATTTGCGTAGCCTTTTTGTTTAAAAGTATGATATTTTTTTAATAAAACATATAATTGACCTCCTGAAAAAAAGACTATCTTCTATAAATACTGCTTTTTTTTAATTTGATACCTATAAATTAACAGGCAGTCTTTACTTTGTATAGGTAATAATTTGCTTGAAAATATTTTATTCTAAGCATAAATTATATTTAATTGGATATGCTTATAATTTTGATAGGGTCGACAGAGAATAGTTTAGAACCATATTGTAACAAGCTTGAATCAGTGGAAAGTTAAAATCAGGGACTGTTTTTATTTTAGAGCCTATATAAATATAATTATATAAATTACTAGCGACTCACTCTCGCTTCTCTCGGGTTCGTCTCTAGGTTGATTCCCCCTACAAACTTTCATCCTTATTTTCATCCCCTTAAGGGATGATTTCCGGAATATAAAGTATCTTTTGTCCTTTCCAGTGTCTCAAATTATCCTCTTACCAAATTTTATCTGAATCGGTTTAGTAGATCCGGAGATTACCCCCAACAACCTCACAAACTTTAAATTGTCTCTTTTTCTTTGGTGTAATAAAGGATTAAATAAATAAATAAACTTTACCTCTATAATATTATAGTATAGATTTAGAGCCTAAAAAATTATAAATAAAAATAAAATAAGTATTGAATCATTACAAAAATATTATTTTAGAAAACTTTATATGGTTTATTTTATTTGTATGGTTAAATTATAAGAGCTCCTAACGTTAAAAGTTATAATATCGCAATTTTATTTTCAGGTCGAGCGTCACTAAAGGGAAAAACCCTTATCTCACTGTTCATATTACGTATAAGTCGGTGCTAAACTAAAGGATGATATTATGAAATAATAATGAGTTATATAAAATTAATTAAAATTAAAATGAAAGAGAATAAACTTTACTCTATGCATGTAACTAATTTGTGTTATGAGTCTTATATGATACACAAAAAAGCATTTTATATGTATAGCTAATTTGCGTATAATTTAGTAAATAAATCTTGCTATATCTAGCATACTTTCAAATGTAATTTAGCCCAAAATTCACTCATATAGTCCAATAGAATGGTAAGTTGAAATGTCTGTAGATAGTTTAGGGCGCAAAACCTCTTCCCCCAACGAGGTGACTGATATTAAATTATACACTACAGTTTTATTTCTTTAAACTATTGACTTATAAGGGTTCAACGAAATTCAGTATGCAGGATAAATGAGAACTTTGACTCCGATTTGCGTGTATGGGGTGAATGAAATACTGTATCGGCACTTATGTAAATGGATCTATAGATATTGAATTGGAGGGATTGTGCGAGACTCACCGTCTTTATACTAGGATAGTGCTGAATTTTATATTATGTTTATAAATAGGAGAGAGAATATCTGTACTACAGCCTTCAATCAGTGTACATCATACATGACCTATGTTTATATAATATATGTATGTTTCTGCAATCTTGATGGCGGGTCCAAGTAATATTTTGGACCTTTATTACTTAACTAGCAGAACTTGCGGCTTCGCTCGCGATCAGACTACGAAAAATACGTAATTTCATGCAAATTTGTCTAAGGAATAAAAAGTTTCATACAAACTTTTATCCCCTATTTTTCCCACTTGGGGGTTGAATTTTGGAAAATCCTTCCTTAGTGGATGCCTTCGTTATAAGAGGAATACGTGTGCTAAATTTTAAGTTTGTAGCCCTAATGGTTTGGCCTGTGCGTTTATTTAAAACTTTAATCCCCTATTTTACTCTCTTAGGGGTTGAATTTTAGAAAATAGTGACATACGTAACTCATTATTTTTGCCGTACTTAATTCATACGAAATTTCATGCAAGTATGTCCAAGGAATAAAAAGTATCATACAAACTTTTACTCCCTATTTTACCCTCTTGGGGGTTGACTTTTGAAAAATCCTTCCATAATGGATGCCTTCGTCATATGGGAAATACGTGTGCGAAATTTCAATTTTCTAACCTTAAGGTTTCGGCCTGTGCGTTGATACATCAGTTAATCACTTTTGCCTTTTATATATACATATGTAGATGAAGTTAAAGATAAGTTTAAGTATATAATATAACATTAATTTCTATATTATAAAAAAATAAATTGCAAATATAGCATATAAGTTTTCTTAAATAATAATATGCTTAGTGTAAGCTATATATAGATGTAAAGAATGGACTGAACAAAATTGACAAAGAGAGAAAGCGAACGTTCGGCCATTACCCGTCTTTTATTCCAATTTGAATTTATAAATGGAATGTGAAAAAAATATAATATTATAATGGAATGTAAAATGGCTATACATCTTCATTAATCGTATTTCATTAATACAGAAGACTCCTGACCGCACATTCATTTTTTCTCTGTCGCGCCTTTCCGCTATCACACTCAGTCCACTCTCTACGTCTATGAAGCTATATCAGTTTCACACAGTTTATTTAATTAAATTTTATATCGTTCTTATGTATACATTTTTTTAGATTTTATGTTATTAGAATTTTAGTAGAATTTTTATGATGAAATACTTTTTACTTTAGGAATTTTTTGTTTAAAAATATAATTCAAAGCAGGTATAAACTCAAAACTTAAAACATATACCGATTACTTACAAAATTATTATCTTTACTAAAACAATTGATTAGAAATATAAATCAAATATTTATTGCACAAGTTATTAGAACTAAGCACGACAATTTTGCGGGCGAATTTACTCAAGATCATATCTTGGATAGGCCTTTGATTGAATAGCTCTAAATTGCAGGCTTCGAGATTCCTGAGAGCTGCGTGACCTGAAACTTGACCCACGGCGATGCAATCTACTTCTATTGTAGACGAATTAGGAATTAGGAGAAAGATAAAACAGTTTTAGTTGAGTTTTCTTTTATAATTGTTTAATTGACTCTATAACTTTCTATGGGAAAGGTATATATTTTAGCACTAAACAGAATCTTAGGAAACAAATTTGTAGGTTGAAGGCTATATATAAAATAACTGGTAGGACCCGCGGCTTCGTCCGGGCTAAAATTACAAAAAAAACTCTTAGAGGGTAGGTTTCATATAAACTTTCAATACCTATTTAACTCCCTTATAGGATGAATTTCGAAAATGCTAAAACACATATTTATTTAATTGTATTGAAGAGCATTAATACCTAGTTTCTAGTAATTCTGATCACAAATATTTTTTTTGGGTTGTATTAGGTCTGTTGTACACGACACGGTTTCTCAACTGTACGGCGTGTTAGCCGTACGGTTAAGAAACCGTGCGAGTTTGTATATGACACGGCAACACTACCGGATGAGACAATGGTCAGGTACGGCTCAGTTGCGTTTTTTTTTGCGTCATGAATCCTCTTACGAAAAGATTATCATTTCTTTTACCTAAATAGGAAACTCAAAATAAAAAAAGGAAAAGAAAGTTTTGATACATCCGATTTTAGAAAAAAGGAAGGAATTTGGCGCATTTTGTACACTTGTCAAGAATCAACTGATAATTATTGTATTAAGATTGTTAATTGTTATTATTCAACTTATATTATAAATATAAAAATTAAATATCGAAATAAACTGATTACAATCATCGATAGTCTAATTAGTAATTCTTGATTTAAGTTCATTTTACACGTAAAACAAAATCAGCGTATATAAACTATCCCGAAAACAATTGCCGCCTTGAAAACATCCGGCGCCGTCGACATACTCGCATAGACTGCGATACAACACTGATAAAAATCACGCCGTACGTAGACACGGCACGCTGAGGGGCAGACCCGGTGCACACGGCGGCGGCGCCGTGCCGTAGCGCCGCCATCTACGTCAACAAGCTTCCACAGTGATCCATAAACACTGACGACCGTGCCTTCACACGGCGAAATTAACCGTAGATTTTCACGGCGAAAAACCGTGTGTGTACAAAAAGCCTTATTATAACGGGTTTTCCCGCGGGGATAAAATAATCTCCCGCGATAAAAAGTAGCCCATGGCACTTTCCAGAACTTTTTTAGGCGATGGAATGTTATCAAATGAATAATATTGTTAAAAAATATTTAGGGGAGATCCGCTATGAAACGGACATTTAACTTTGGAGTATTATTACATTATGTTCTTAAAAACTAAGAAACTTTTTAACTGTCCTTAAGAAATTCATAGGTAATATACTATTACAATATTTTAAGAGGAAGAAATTTGTCATGAAACTGTCATGAAATGAAAATGTCCGTTTCATGACACAGGAAGCATTGAAACGGACAGTGGGTGTCATGAAACGGACAAGAACCAATGCAATACTTTGTGCCACATAAATACGCAAGGTTTCACAAATTCATTGCTTTTACGCAATAACTCTTATTTAAACAAGTCAAACACTTTGGTACAAAACAAACTGAGATCAAAAAATTAAACAATTACAAAAAAACAACATAAAATAATTATACACTTAACTTCTTAATAAACATGAGTGCTTGGCTTAATTTGTACAATATAAGTAAGTATCATAAATATTTCTTAATGAATACTAGGACTAACAAATCCCAAACTGTTTTCTTATATCCTACTTATAATTTATACCAAGACATTAAAAATAATCAGTCTTCCCGTTACCTATTGGACTTTTTCTACAGTAAACTCTACTGCAGCTATCTCTGGACGAACTCTCTTCTTTGGCAGTATCTGGTATATAAACAAAGCAAGAGACCAATAATTTCTTAGATTTACGCGAATATTTGACATTTTAAATAGAACTATCTTTTCGGATTATTTCGTGGATTAATTTTGGTTTTTGGTTTTCGACGTTTCGAATGCTTTACAGCAATTAATATTTTAACTTTAAATAATATTAATATTTTTAATTTTTAATTTTCTTTAGGGTTATACATAATATAGTAATAGCAACACTAAATAAAATTATTAATTAATAAAGTATTTTAAAAAATTGAAATATTTATAATAATATTAGCTCAAATTAAATAAATAATGTAGCTGTATTTAATTATAATACTTATTATTATTTTTTAAATGTTTAGAATTAAAATCAACTAATATTGTAAGGTACTTTGGTGCCGTTTTTGAATTTTTCAATATTATTTTTTTTATAATAATTGTGGGTAGGCACTGTCTGTAACATTAGTCTCTCCCATGACCATGATTTCTGTAAAGCATTCAAAACACCAGGGACCAAAAATCAAAATAAATCCGCGAAATATGTAATCCGAAAAGATAGTTTTATTTAAGTCTAGGAATATATTGTATACTTAATATACAGGAGTAATGAAACGGACAGGTACAGACGTATTGAAACGGACGTCCGATTCAATGCGTCTGTGCCTGTCCGTTTCATTGCGCATCTAACCCCAACAACATTACTAAGCAAATTCCAAATAATAAGTATTAATAAAATTATAACTCACTGTTCCTTGTATTTTTGAGAATATGTTACAACAAACACGACCATAACAATTGTAGCCCAAGTTATAATCGAATTTTAAACCATTTCGCAAATATACGATATTTTTTACAAAACTCAAGTGCTTTAAGAACGGCGATAAAATAAACTTAAATAATAGCTGCCGTAAGCTGTCATTATTGTGGGTTTGTCTATGTTCATCAGTGCTGCCAAAGACCAAATGACATGAATATTTTTGTTCAAAAATTTTAAGATATCGATAGTGTCCGTTTCATAACGCGTCCGTTTCATAGCGTATTCCCCCTACTTGAAATAATTTTTTATACATTATAAAAATATTTTTTTTCACTTAATAATTTGCATCCCTGTATGATTACCTACTTATTTTCTAACTGCCTCTATGCAGGTATAATGGCTAGCATGTACGACTGCACGTCTGGAGGTCCTGGGTTCGAGTCCGGGGTCGGACCAAGTTTAATTATTGAGTGTTTCTGTTTAGTAAGCCTCAGTAACAGCTCATAGTTGGAAAGTTAGCAGTGTTTCACCCTCGTGCCTCGGAGAACACGTAAAGCTATCGGTCCTGCACCTTAACTCTCATTGGTCGTGTCGAGCAGTCGTCCCACTGGAGCATCAGAGTAACAAGAATAAAAAATGCACTTGTGTCTACGCGCACACTTGTGCACTATAATATCTCCTGATGAGACTAGCCATCTAGCTAGTCTCAATGAGATTGCCCGCCGTGGCAGAAATCGATCGGGAGGATATTCTTATTATTATTTTATTGGAGTCTATAATTCATTGAATCATTACAACATTTGATTGAAAATTAATAAATTATTATAAATTAATTGCCATAATATTGTTTTCCTTTTAAAAACCATAAAAATATTTTTTTTAATATCTCTCCTATCCTAATTGTTTTAAACATAAATTGATTTTTATAAAAAATGACCTACTAAAGTAATAAGATAAATTTCACTTCTTGGCGTATTAGTTCACAAACTCTTTAATTTTTTTATAAGGCTGAACTATTTTCTTTCCTTTTCTATTTCTGTATTTACATAGAAAATACTGTACTGAGAATAATTAGAAATATTAGTACGTGGCAGATATCTGATTTGATTTTGCTGGGAGTGAAGGGCTATTACGCTGTCTTAGCTCTCTAAGAGATACAGCTTATTAAAAAAACACTATTAATATGAGGAAATTGTCTAATTTTTTACGGTATATTTTTTTAATTAAAAAAAATTTGTAACCTTGGCTAATGTTTAAAAATATTACATGATAAAATATAGCACTCAAAATATATTCTATTTAGGCTTTGTTGCGTCAATCGCTTATATTTTGCATATATTATAATAAATGAAACTAGAAATAACAGGTTTTGTAAGTCCTTGAGTGTCATTATTGCGTTTACGTATGACTGATGTCTAGACCGACGATTATATTAAGGAAGTTTGAAATTAAGTTTTCATTTTAATTATTGTAATGATTTATATTTTATATAACATGTTATGATATTTTTAAATTACTATTTGTAGAAACAATAAAAAAAATATTATATCTTCTATCTATACATATAATAAAATTCTAACTAAGCCGAATCGGTACATTAAATATTTTTTGGAAAATAATGGACAATAATGTCTATTTCAATAAGAGATATATATTATTGTCCATACAGAGGCCGACTCTAAAAACCACTGGACAGATTTTGATGAAATTTGGTGTGATGATAGCTGGTTATCCGAGTCAACATATAGGATAGTTTTTACTGTGGCAAAATATCTCATCTCTGAGGTAATCGAGAAAACGTTATATTATAAGAATAAAGAAGGAATAAATTATTATTTAAGAAAGACGGAAGTATATAGTCGTAGTTGGTTGTTATTTTATTTCAGTCTAATCTAAAATGATAATATTTTAAATTATACTAGCGACTGTAAGATTTCTACTAAATAAAATCCAATGGGACTACCGTCGTCGCACTGTTTTCCAAGATTGCCCCCGCATTTCATGATATAACGCAACAGTGACTGTGAATTTGTCCAAACCAGCCCACCACGAGATTACCATGGACCGTAACGGCAACAATCAATTTAAAGGTGGGTTTAAGTTGGGTGAAGTAGACACACAATATCCAGCATCCGTCCATGGTCAAGTCCAGATACTTTATTTGATCTTGAACTTCCACCTGCAATCTCTAGACAATTAGACTGTAGAGGTCATGTAACATGAGGAGTGTTCAAATAAGGAATCACTTCTATTTAGCCTTGTAATATAGCAGAATATAGGAGACTTGGAGTAAACATACAACCTTTAACCTTTTTCATAATTAATTTTCTTCATATTTCATGGATTTTACGTTTTGATTTTACGTATAATAATACTAAAATTGAGAGATTTGAAAAAAAAGTAAATGCATATTTAAAAAAATTATAAGGTTATGAAAAATTAATTATATTTTTCGTACGTTTGATATTTACTCGCTTTATGCTCAGTACTTCATAGTATAGCAGAGACTTGCACTTATTACGTAATGAGTGAGGTCGCCGATCTCTGCAGGGGGTTTCAACTCAGCCCCCGTCTTATTTCGGTTCATCGAGCTTAACGTACTAACGCAATTTGCTTCAAACTTTAATGATTGTGATAACAGTATATTAATGTAAGGTATATAAAAAATCATACAATATATAAAAAAAATTATGAGTTTCTAAACTTATTTCAAAAAAAATTCATTTGGTAGAAAAAAACTTAAATGAAAGTATTAACGTCACGTCCCAAATTAAAATATTATTTAAATAGCGAAAAAGAAAACCACAAACAAATCCCAAACCCCACGGGAACCGTACTTTTTTCCGTGATGAAAAGTGTTATATTGATGTTAACATGTTATTTTGTTGTATGAGCTATATTGTTGTAATTCATGAAATTCTATTCAGTAGCTTTTGTTTTTCAAAGAGTAACAAATATCCATACATCTTTATATGCAGGCATCCATACAGCCTCACTAACTTTCGCATTTATAATATTAGTAGGATTAATAAGACTAAAAGTCAAGAAACCAATTCATGACGATCGCCTGAAGTCTAACAACGGTAAAAAAAATTTATAAGCAATAAATCGCGGGTTAGAGTGTGACTGTAGTAAAATTTTCATGCTGATCGTAATATTACGTATGACGTATAGAAAACCATGTTTTCTATTTAGAGGTTCTATTTATATGTATATCTTCATGATTAACGTACACTAGTATAGTGTTCGTTTGTGCCATGATCCGATGTTTGTCCTTGCCTAAAATCGAAATCTGTTCGCAGTTTAATCATAAAAAAGTAACAAACAGATAGACAGAGTTTCTTTCCATTTTATTTTTATTGGTATAAATAAATAAATATGTTGGGACAATAACACACATCACCATCTAGTTCCATGGTTAGCTACGAGGCTTGTGCTATGGATACCAGATATTTGATACACTACACATATATAACTTTAAATACATACTTATTATAAATATAAACATCCATGACTAAAGTACAAGCCTTCGTGCTCATCACACAAATGAATGCCCCCAGCGTTACTCGAACCCGCGACCGCTGGTACAGCAAGTAGGATCACTACAAATTGAGCCAAACTTGTCATCAAGTATGGATATTGTCGCTATTGCACAAGCTTAAAGGTTGTCTTCAAGGAAACATCGTGTTAGGAGTAGAAAGATCAGACACGATCAGCCACTCGGCAGAAAGTAAAACACGAAACAAAAGATTATTCGCTTCACAGTCTTTTACGTTTCTTATTTGAACAATTTCCACTTAATAGTCAGTTTCTCTAATATACTAAAGTATATAGTTATAATAGTGATATTTTAAATATTCAAATATCGTAGTGAAGTCACCTTCTTTATGCAAAACGTGCCCATAATTGACTGTTGCTGTAAAGAACTTACGACTAAATTACGCATTGATATTACATATTAGTAAATATCTATTTACTTCATGTACAATAAAGATATGTACAAAAGATGTTCATACGTACTATAAACCAATAAACACCGGGTGGCCCTTCCTTTAACCCTTTAATAAAAATGTCGTCGTCATCTGCATAAAGGTAATTGCTTATTTCTTTTCTAATGAGAATAATAATAATTGAAGAAAAAAAAGGCGCGTATACATTAATCCAATGCTCAACGACAGCTGAGACGCGATTATCTTGCGTATAGTGTGGCTTGACCTTTATGTAATTGAATAGGCTTGCACGCACCTACCACGCACGCGACTTTACATTTTTATTCATCTGTCATTTATTATTTCTAGCCTAGCTATTGTTATTTCATTATTAGGTGTACCGTCGAAATAATTGGTATATTCTATTGTATTGACTGCGAATTTTTTATGTCACGCAAATAATTGACTCTTAGGTATTTTAGTAACGTCGATGAAGTTATTTTAATTATGATACTTCGCATTACTGTCCTATTTGGGTAGAAATAGCTATATTTTTTTTTTCTAATGTAAGGTGTTAAAGGCTCTATTTATAAATGTGTAGAATTTATGTACATATTTTGACTGAAAGTACATAAAATAGTTTGTGATATTATATATATGTATATATAATATAATAATTACACGCAGTGTTATTTATCTAAATAATTCAAAAATTTCCGACCGACTTCTAATAGGAGCAGTTGCTCAATTAGGGTTTAGTTTATTATTCTTTTTGAACGATAGGCTATATGAATGAAAATTCCATATAAATTTATAGAAAAAGTCCTTTACCAAAGCTTATTAAAGCTGTTTTAAAGACAGTGTACTTTTTTACTTAAAATTATTTATGCACCAGTGGCTCACCCTCGTATTGCTTGGGAACGCCTCTAGAAAACCAAAAACAAATCTATCCCACGGCAATCGTACATTTTCTTGAGATAAAAAATAATCTATCTCTGATCATCCAGATCTGTTCAGCCGTTCTGGCGTGATTGAGTAACAAACATCCAAACATCTATGTAAACTTTCACATTTATAAAATTAGTAAAATTACATAAAAATAGTTAAAATGGGCATTGTACAATTAATAATAATAGGATAATGAATATATTTTTTCCTGAGTTGGGACGGGATATTTATTTTTAAACCCATTATATCATATATGTATAGTCGAGTTAGGAGGAAAATAATATTAGTAAGAGAATTATCTTACAGATGCTCTTTACAAAAAAAGTTTCAGATAACGCCATTAAGAACACATTTTATTCACACAAAATAAGTCAAGAAGATTACTATATTTTCCCTAGCCATTTTAAAGGGAAACAGTATGTAAATACAACACCAGGATATTATTTTGTATTGTTAAAATGTACCGTATTAAGGATAACGAATAAGGAAATAAATGAAGCAAAAACTTACGTTTACTTGGGATAGGTCACGCGCGGCAACCTGTTCCAATTATATAGAATCGTGGACGCGTTCAACGATTGGTTACATTTTATATATAATAAATTCATCAATTTGATTAATCAATTAAATTTATAGTTCCTTTAACTATGTTATTTTAAATATTTTTAAATATAAACGTTTGATATTGTCTCTACTTAATAAAACTCTAAGATGGGGCTTAGAAAAAATGAATTTCACATTCAATATAGAACATTCCACATTCATTGAACAATAGTTTAAAAAATTAAATGGAAATGACAAATCTAATCATTATATCATGGAATTATAATATGTTATTCCCATATATTTTATTTTGATTTCTATGTATTATTCAACGATTGTAGAATGACATCTTATTTAAATCCCACTGACTGACAAGAATGTACGAGTACAAACTAACTATGGGGTCTAGAAAGTTTTTATTTCTCAAGAGTTCCGGTAGAAAAAAGATAAAAGGTTTTTTAGTACTCATTCTTCATATATATAATATGCCCCTTTTATGACCATCAATCATAAAAGACCATGCCGTCATGACTGGGACATATCTTAAACTTTTTAATCTGACTTTAATGCTGCAATTTTTTTAAAAGATATTGTTTTTGGTTCATATTTTGAAATATGAATAGATAAAGTTACGATATATTTGAAAGATTTTTTATTATACCTCATTTATTCCTCAAAATCTTACACTAAAAAAAATCCCATTCATAGCACCTTTCTTTACTATTGTTTTGAGTTTTGAATAGCCAAAAAACAGATTTTAAAAAATCAAGTATTTTTTGTCCGTATTTTTTTAAAATCTGCTCTTGTCTGTTTTGGTTTACAAAAAGTCATCTTTTAATGAATCTGTAGCTATTAATATTAGCAATATTAAGGTTTTAGAAGAAGGAGACATTTCATCACGTGAAAAGTGAGAAGTCATTAGCAAACTATCAATTACATACATAATTACAAATTATATATTTTTTATGTAACAACCAACATTAAAATTATATAATATAAATTAAAATACTTTTTCAATACCAACTTGATTTGTTATGCATAAGAAAAGATGATAATATGTATAGTAGGTATACGACTGTAACAATTATGTTGTAATTATATATGCATAAATTAGAATCGTTATAACAAACTCCTACTTTTAAAACAAATCTAATTACACTTCAGAATATGTTAAAACCAAAAACTTGAGAAATTATAATTATATGTAGTATAAATAAAGGAAAACACGTAATACAATATATTATTTCCTTTCAGGGAAAGAAGCCCATAACTAAAAATTCCAATCACTGATTGATGTAAATCTTACATTCACACGCGATAATTGATATTATATTGATAACTAGCGACTCACCCTCGCTCCACTCGGGTTTGTCCCTAGTGACGTTTTAATATTTAGTATAGGTTTCTCAGAGATGAGATTTTCTCGCAGTAAAAAGTAGCCTATATGTAAACCCGGATAACCAGCTATCATCATATCAAATTTTATCAAAATCTGTCAAGTGGTTTTCTCGTGATGCGCTTACAGACAGACAGACAGAGACAAAAATTCTAAAAACTTTAGATTCGGCCTCTGTATCGATAATAACGACTATTTCAATAAGATTTTCTGAAAAATATGGGTCTAGCGGTAATCTGTCTCATTAGCTATAGTAAGTTTCACGTATACTCGAAATACATTACCCTCCTTCTAGTCAAGTTGGTAAAAAATAAACTGTCTTAACTTATTTTATAATGCAGAAGTTTTCATAAAAAAAAATCAATCACCGATTGATGTAAACTGTACGTCCGAACATGATAATTGATACATTCGCGTCGCTAATCGAGTGGAAAACCGCTTCACTAGCCGGTGCACATTTCGATTTTTCTCCTTTGATGTGTTCAATAATGCATGAGCCGGACCGCTTTATACTCGTAAAGCAGATTAATGGGTGACCACGATGAACACTTGTGACCGCAACCTGATCAGTTCCACTGGATAACAGTGTTTATGTATGGATATTTTGTCGGGATAGAGGAAAGTAAACGATATGTATTTGATCTATATATAAATTAGCCACGACAAAACAGTTTCAGTTTTTCTCCTGGGTTATTAAACGCATTTCTTTTTTGCCTAGCGTTATCAATAAATATTTTTTTTTTGAAAATAGTTATTTTTTTCATATACATGCCTATCTTATAAAAAAAAACATGTGTATGTACTTATGTATGCACGTAAGAAGTTATAATTCTTTGGAGTAACAGAACAAAAATAGCTAAAGGTTTCATCGAGTATGTCGCAAGTCGCAACTCTCTGTTTGTAAAAGGAAAGATAAATTAATAAAAATAATTAAATAAGGCATATTGTGCATATTACACTCATATATTTATAGAATATCGAATATAATATTATATATAATTTGTCACACAATAACAACGGTTACCATGGCAACAAACAGTTATCAGCTAACTTCATCATGTCGCTTTTTGGTTGTCGTTGTGCGGGGGCATCGTAAAAATGTTACTCTCATAATTTTTTCCAAACGTCCCAAAAGAAGTATAACTTCAAAAATCGGGTGGGGTTGTGTCCGGATATACCGCCGTTGGTTTAACGTGAAATGTCTACCTAGAGCACGAGCTGAAGCCGACATATTGAATTTTTATATTTTTGTACACTTCGTGGTTATTATTTCCTATAAATTTTGACCATATTACACGTTTTTTTATTTAAATCGATCGGTTGGATTAAATTCTATAAGCACATTTTAAAATCACGGCGCTATCACGTGTGAGTCGTGAGTTATATCGAATAGAAAGCAGCGAGAAAGGCGATTATAGTTATAAATATTTAACCGCTAGTTATAAATATTTTGCATATTTGTAAGCAAATTAGTAAAAATAGTAATTTTTGAAGATAGTGACGAAAAGAATATCATCTACACATATAATAAAATTGTAACTAAGCCGAATCTGTTCATTGAATATTTTTTGGAAAATCTTATTGTTATGTTATTGTATGTATTGAATTCAGCCCTTTTTAACGTCCCACTGCTGGGCACTGGCCTCCCTTCAATACGAGGGGAATCATGCCATAGTCCACCACGCTGGCCAAGCCAGCGGCGGGGAGAAATCTGTTCTAAAGCCATCTCCCCACGGGGGGAAAGCTTACTTAGCTTATAGACGAGTTTTTGTGTTACTAATAAAACAAATTTTGCGAATAGTTTTTATATAGATAGGTGAATTCTATTTATATATGTTTTCTTCAAATTTTCAACAATGATTATGGTTAAATTTCGATCACTGGGCAAAAAATAGTGATTTTTAATAATCACCCTAATATCGTATGTGCAAAATTTTGTGTGTGTGTTACTTTGTGACATATGTACATATCACATGAGTGGAGCCACGGACAAAAACTAGTACCTACAATAAGGCTTATCTTTATTTTTTTATGTACGTTGCAATGAACTTTCGTTACGTGAATGTAAGAAATACAGTATATCGTATTATCTCATTGAATTAAAGCGACTCCAGTGTCATTAAATCATAGATGTATGTACATATGTATACATATCGCAGGGAAATTGTAAAAACTGTGAAATTATAATTTTACTAGTCAAATTATAATTATTAATCAATACGTCCTCTTTTCTTACAATAGCACGAGACATTTTTAGGTAATTTATAATTTTCCTAAGCACATTCAGTGATATTATGGATCAATGAAATTACGACAATTTCACTAGATAATAAAAGCCTTTAAGCCGTTTTGGGTTTAAAATAAAAAAATACCTAACGAGAAGACTAAGGCTGGTGCTACACTACGCTTCGTTCCTGCCTTAGCCTTCTCAACCTACGTTATCCAAGTCAGCTCTATCACCTAATCGAAAATTAAAAATCCTGTTTCTTCACAAATTCTTTTACGGTAAAAGCCGCTCGACTGTGGAATTCTATTCCTTTAAGCATCAGGTGTGCTAAAAGCCTAGATAAATTTAAAAGTTTATTAAAATATTACTATCTATCTCTTTAAGCTTTTCGCCTTAGTCCTTTCCCATAGTATCATTATTATTATTATTTCTTCTGTTATGCTCTAGTAGCTATAATTCTATATATTATGTATACTATATTCTATATAATTTAACTAGGGTAATTACAATTTCACTAGTGAAATGATAATCTAACAAATTTTACAAGTTTCCTGCGACATACATAGCAGTTTATATGGTATTTCTATCTTTTAATTTATGTGAAAACATGTCCAACTGTCAATTAGAAATGAAAAAATCTAATGATTAATTGTTTTACCATTTCTCATAATATCGCACAGCTATTTTTGTATAAAAGCATTAACTTGTTCGGGCAGTGGCAGTGGTATAAAAATGCAGACTGGCACTTCTATAAAACGGCAGACAGATTTATTTAAAGAGAGCCGTTCTAGTTTGTTGCAGTGGGTCAGCGGCTGACTCTGTTTATTGATTTGCTAGCGGTGCAGTTAATTTCGGCAACGTGGAATTATATCGTCTTTATATACGAGGTTGCGATTTGTTTTAATAAATTAGTGGAACTGAGAATGGTATAATGTTTTATTTTAGACTCATAACCATTAAGGATATTTATTTTAGAGGCAGTGGTAGCCCAGTGGTAGCGTTCGCTTGGGTAATCAGTATTATTTAGTAATAGTAATTAGTTACCGGTAGTAGGACTCTGTCAAGCCTGAGGAGTCTGACTGGATGGATTACACCCCCTTATCTATTTCTGCCGCCAAGCAACAATGATTGCATTGTTGTGTTCCGATTTGAAGGATAAGGTAGCCAGCGCAATTACAGGCTAGAGGCATATCATCTTAGTCCTCACAGTGTTAACGTACCGGCAGTTCTGTATTTTTGTTACCTAAACCCTAAGTGCATGAACTGTAGGTCTTATGGACGACAGGTACTGCTTTCCATCAGGTGGTCTGTCTGCTCGTTTGTCACTGAATCTCTCTTTTGTACACAGTTGAATTCTATTTTAGTAATAATTTTAATTACTCCATATTATCATTCTTAAATACGCGGTTGGCTTACAAGTGCGTTCACTTTTGTTACAAAAACCATAATAACTCTAATGGACTTAACCTTTTGATTTCGAAGGAATGGTGATTAAAATAGTCTACGCACTACACCTGAACGTTAACTGTAAGTAGTTTATGACGCCTAACCATTGTATGATAATTTTATTGTATAATATTTTGCGTAAGCGGTACAAGATCATTAGGTCCATGTTTTTATACCATTATAACAGCCATAATAGCAATTATTATATATACGAAAGCATGTTCTTTTTGAATAAAGTTTATAGGTTGGAAAGTGACACAGGCTACTTTTTATCTATGACAAAAAGTTACTTATGGAGCCATATAGGCGAAACGAAGGTGTGACACTAGATTTCTATATAGCATCATAAAATTGTAATGTATAATTTATAAGCACGCAACGTACGTTATAATTGTAATCGAGTATAAAAGTAACATTCTATGTATAAGTCGTTTAAGAAGTTAAGAACGTTATGGTTTTGTTGAAATTCATACCTCCGATTAAGTCAATAAGCCATTTTGTTATAAATTTGCATCGAGAAGCAACTCCTTCACACCCTATACCGACACTTTAATATGAGTTACTGAACAAATAAATTATTTCATCAACTATGTACTTAGAAAACTATTCTAATGATGTGACTTAAAAAAAGTAATTGGCACTCTGCACTTATAGTTGAAGACTTTTTTTTTATCTAAAATACAATGTTGTAGGTTGAAACATAGTTTTAAATTAAATAAAAAATTATATGCGTCACCATTTTTATATAAGAATCCTTAACCTGCTGCTTTTAGTGTGCGTGCCTATAAAGTAAACATTAGTAGCGACTAGTTTATCTTGACCCGCGCTCATGATTTACGTGCAACAAATAAAACAAACAGATAATAACTTTTAACCTAAATTTTGTTTAAATTTTAAAATATATAAGCACTTCTGTTCTAAAATTATATATAACATGTTAAATCGATATATAAAAGTTCATAGGTAAAATTGCCATATTATGTATGTAAATGATTTAGATCCTGTATTTTAATAATAGGGCAAGTGCGAGTCTAACTCGCTCATCATGTTTAAAAGCAAACTAAAATATTTATCCCTCTATTTATTTTACACAAACGGCTCACAAACAATTTAAAAGTATTTTGGACGCTCTATTATCTCAAGTTTTGCCAGAATTTTATTTTCTATTCTTTAAAAGTTAGAGAAGTGGGCAGAAACATATTATAGAAGCATCAATTTCAATTTCAAAGACCTATCGAAATGCTTATGTACCATTAAATTTTTTGGCTCCGCGTTTGCTTTTTGATTAAGAAACTGTAAAATTTTGAAATAATGTTTCATAGTTTGTTTTTATTTAACGTCAACTACTATTATACATAGAGATATATGAAGGCTTGAGGTGACAAATCCTTATCGTGGGATATTCTTATATTGTAAATTGTTATTGTATAGGTGAAGATTAGGCGTGAAAAATTCAAACATGCACATACATTTTTAAAATAGATATAAGCCTAACACAATATTGCATAAGTAACCCAGATATTTATAAAAAAACATGGGTGCGCGTAACCTTTACTCGCGGTTGAAGTAAAACTTCTTTAGCAAATATCGCAATTAAATTAAACAAATCAATTATTAAATAAGGCATATTACAATAATATATTTATAGAATATCATATACGGAAAGAGTATAATATTATATATTTGTCAGACAATAACAACGGTTACCATGGCAACAATTAGTCATAATAGCTAGTATTTAATCTAGTATTTAATTTATGTACATTCATCCCACGGTAATAATTATTCATCCATTTTTGTAAGTAATAAGTTTAGTTTTTTTACCAACTTTAAAAGTTATTTTACAATATATTTATATTTTTATATGGAAAACGTTTTCGTGCAATGTAAATAAAATTCTTTTGTGCTTCGCTGAATGCCTTGTTAAAGAAAAACAAAGCAACATTGTATCCGTCATGTAGCATTTACAAGTAGTCTTGAAGCTATCTTTAGGGACGACGTGAATGGATTAGGATTTTAAGGTATAAAATTTATTTGTTAATAAAGTATATTTTACTAAAAAATAATAAATACTTATATTATATATTATTATTTATATATATACTTGTTGCTGTATACATATATAGAAAATGTAGCATATATTTTAGTTTATCAAAAGGTTACTTCCGCGGCTTCGTCTCTTTAATAAACATTCTCTAAAGTGCATAAAAATTACTTAGTCACATTTTAAACTAGTTTATGCCTGCGGTTTTCATCGTGTGATAAGCGGGGCAGGTTTCAAGGGTAGTCTGTGTCCAATCCCAGGATGCAATCTATGTCCTTGCCAAATTTTATTATTTTTCAGCGGTTTAAGTGTGAAAAGTTACTATTACTTAAACTTCATATAAAGCAGAACACTCTGCAAGTTGTAATATATCTATATAATTAAACTTGCTTTTTCTTGCGTTCCTCTCGTGTTATTAATTTATATATAATTTCTTCGCTCCTAATAGTCGTAGTGTGAAGTAAATTAGCCGTATAACCTTCCTTAATAATTTGAGAGACAGATAAGACAGACAAGACTACTATTATGTGTTATGTAAAATTATTTGCGTACATGTGTGTTTGTATGTTTGTTATTTCTGTCACGCTGTAACGGCTGGATGACTTTGGATTAAATTTGGTACACAGATAGACTATGACTCTAGTAACACATAGGCGCCACAAACTATAAGGCATCTAGAGATGCACCCTTACGAAGCGAGAGTAAGTCGCTAGTAGGTTATGAACTGCAAAAATGGAATCTGACAGTCTCAGAACAAACAAACTTTTCAGCTTTATATATTAGAATAGATATATGTAGAAATTGCATACAAATGTACAGTTCATTAGCATTAAAGAGATATATTAATAGCTGACATACACTTTTAATAACGGTTTGATTGATCTTGTGCAACCATGAATCAGATGCAGGTGTTTTGACACTCGACTCCTGAACGGAATGCGCTCGTCAGCGGAGTTATTTCGCGAAGCACTCGTGTGTGAATCGGGTTGACTCATGGCGTGTGAAAATGTGTTAACAGCTCACCGATAGGCTGTATTGTGGATGAATTGAATTTTTCATGTAAAAGTATGAACAAGCGAAATATATTTTACTATATTTTATAGCTTTACTGTTATTTTATTTGTTATTTTTATTTTGTTTTATATAACAATTTTTGATATATTTAATTAATAAATAATTTCAGATTTGGACTCTTTAAAGTCCACCCGATCCCACAGTTTTGTTCAACTTTTCTTTTTATTCGCAACATTTTTTGGTTCTGAAATCGCACGAATCCATCTCAGATAAAATAAAATAAAAATAACAACAAAACATAAAAATAGCTCAAAAGAGGCACGGACGTATGTCTGTGGGTATTAAGACTCAAATAAAAAAAAACCTTCTATTTTGGCATGACCTGGGATCGAATCCAAGATCATGGTCACCAGCAGTACGTGCTAGCCACTAAACCAACGAGACGGTGTAAATAAGATATAGGCCTATTCAATTAATGGATGATAAGCTTCAGTTATACATTCACAAAGAAACAACAACATAAAAACCCTTTCACATATTTGATGTCAGTAAAAAATTCCTTTACTATTTCTAAACTATTGTTTTTCTTTCCTATACGCGTAGATCATTCATCTAATTACAATTTTTGTTTCAATAATTATGTTGAACCAACATGTATGCATCTGTAAACTTGTATAATTTACAAGAATAGCAGAAATACACAAAAACAATGAGACTCCGGTATGGAATAGCACAGCATGTTGTCATTGTATGCAGATTTCCTCTGAAAGGTGCTACCTTTATCACATATACGCGAAATATAAATTTTCTATATATGGCTTGGTATTTCATTATTACAAGCCTTTTGAGATGATAGCATTAGATATACAATTGTTGTCTGTAATTACTTATGTCAAAGAAGGAAACTGAAAACATTATTATTGTACAATTTGTACTGAACTACATCTTTATTTTGACTTCCTTTGGATAACAAGGCAAAGTTGTAGGAATTTAAGATAGTTACTTTTTTAAAGTAAATAAATAAATATGTTGGGACATTGACACAGCGCCATCTAGTTCCACGGTAAGCTACGCGGTCTGTGTAATGGATATCAGACTACACATATATAACTCAAAATACACACATATTATAAATAAAAACACTTAGTCCAAACATTCGTGCTTATCACATAAATGATCAATGTTCCCAGCGGAACGCGAACCCGGGACCGCTGGCACAGTAAGTAGGGCCATTACAAACTGAGTCAAACGTGTCGTCGTGTATCAAAACTGAATATAGATACATTTTAGTGTATATATTATAAAAATGAATATTTTTTTCCTACATTATTTTGATATTATGCTCTTTCATCTATGATGCAACTCATCAAGTGATATTGTAACGTACAACATGCTGGGCTAATTGCCTGTAATGCAATATGAAACTTATTAATTTGTATGTAAAGTTCAACATATAAGTTAATACATATTATATTTCCATAGATCTAGACAAAGCTTGGAAGGGGCGTTGCTAAATAATAACCGTATTTCTTTCCATCTAATAGGCAATGTTAGTATCATACTATAATATCATACATGACTGCATCGGTGGTAAGCACAATAATTGCCTAAATAATTCTCTGAAATGTATGAACATTAAGTAAAAAAAGGTTTAACCTTCAGATGTAGATTAATTAAACAAAGTATACGTAAAAAACTTTAAATTATAAAGTATTACTTGCATACATTATCTATACTATAATAAAACTGTAGAGGTCGAATGTCTGTACATAGAAAAAAAATGCTTAAAACCGAGTAAGAAGAGCAATAGAACAAATTCTGATTTTTTTTGGTTAACATTTAGGATACTTTTCATCCCGGAAAATAAAAAAGTTCCCGTGGGATAGTCAAAAAACTGTAGTAACTTATTCAGCTTAGTACACAAAAACTAACGATTGGATTTTAATGAAACTTTACAATAATATAGTTCATACATCAGAATAACAAATAGGCTACTTTTTATCCCGGAAAAATGTACTGTTCCCGTGGGATAGATTTGTTTTTTTTTACTAAAGGTGAACCCGAGCGAAGCGAGTGTGAGCCGCTATAATATTATAATATATTTTTGTTTGTTTATTTGCTTGTACCGAATAAGCTCCGAAACTACTGGACCGATTTAGATGAAAGGGCTTAGCCGGATAAGTACAGCGAACCAGCTCCGTAATGGCAACCTATATCGAAACTTATGTGTCAATAAGGGCTTGATGTAGAAAAGCGATTCATATGAGTTTCACTGTCGTATTCCGCTTTGAACTTGAGATATGAAGAAAATGAGCGTACCTAACTACTAGAACTTACTACTTAGAAATAAAATGCTAAAAACCAAGTCAAGGGGGGGGGGTCTAAGAAGGGCAATAGAACAAGGTGGTAGGACTCTCTCAAGCCTGAGGAGTCCGATTGGATGGGTACCCCCTTATCTATTTCTGCCGCCAAGCAACAATGATTGCATTGTTGTGTTCCGGTTTGAAGGATAAGGTAGCCAGCGCAATTACAGGCAAGAGGCATAACATCTTAGTCCTCACAGTGATAACGTACCGGCGGTTCTGCAGTTTTGTTACATAAAACTTAAGTGCATGAACCGTAGGTGTTATGGGCGACAGGTATCGCTTTCCATCAGGTGGACTGTCTGCTCGTTTATCACTGAATACCATAAAAAAAAAGATCTCAAGTAATTAATGGATTGATCTTCAATCAATTATAATTAGTATTATGAATAATACATATTAGAAGCCTGCAATAGACTCATAAATAGATGTATAAGCTAGCTGTAGCTAACATAATTTTAAAATTTGCTCAGATGTTTAAATTTAGCTACGCGTATAAATCTACTTCTATTATAATTAATAAATATTATTCAAATACCTACCAATCTTAACAGGCTTTGCTCACAGTGGTAAGAAAATGCATAGACATTATCTAATATGGCAATCATTTCATCCAATTTGAATTTAAAAGATATAAAAATACAATATTTTTCGATACATACATAGTACAGTGCCACAAATGTATCTGACCCGATAACGGCATCGCTGTTCTTGAATTTAGTATTGCCGCTAAATAAAATTTCCCGCAGTTTTCAGGTTAAATAATAATGACAACCCAAGTGCTTAAAGAGTGAAAGGCGAAAGATTTATACGTTTTGAAGGGAAACCAGAGATAATCGAAATGTTGATTTGCTGTTTTAGTCATTGTTATATAACATGAGATATAACAAGGAATAATAATCAAAACACATTTTAATAAATTATATTTTAACGTTATAAATTATAATTATGGCCATGTTTGTAGATAATCATCTGGGTAATTTAGAGGCTGAATTCTAACACTTGACAACAAAATGACATTACAAAATGGCAACACGTAGTACCATTTTTGGCCACCGGGTCAGATAAGCTTGTGTCATTATAAACTGTCTATCTGTCAATTTTTTACATTTTTTTTCGATCAGTAGTGCCATTTTGTAAGAACTTTTTTGTAACTCGACACCTGCATCTGCGAATATATTTAGATTACGTATTACCTAAACATATTATACTTACAGTATAGTACTACAATATGAATATTTGGCTTATATATACCAATTCGTCTGTCATTCTTATTCAGCCCTTTTTAACGTCACATAGTTGGGAAAGAGTCTGCCTTCACAATTTAGTGGATGGTTGGTTTTGGTGGGTTAGTGGACTTCACACGAATTTCGAAAACTGGTTAGGTTCTCTGACATACATTGTCCTAACGATGTTTTCTTTAATATTTAGCTAATATTTTACTGTCGCACTTTTGAAGAAATCAACTACTAACTTTATCATATGTTTTGAGGTATGCGTATCCATTGCGTTTTCATATAAACGTAACTTGAACCCAGTACGTAATCGATTCGTGGTATTAATATCAAATAATATAATGATGCTATCACTAAGCATAATTTTGTTTAGCGTCCATTGCTATAGATTAAAGCTCTGCAAAATGTAATAATCTAGTGAATTATCAAATGGATGTATTGAAATTTATAAATGCCGTATACTGAGAATTATACCAATTAGCACTCGGCTTACTACTTAACTGATTGGAGGTGCAATATTATAATTGATATTAAAAATTGAACTCGATATTGCAATCGATTAGTGGATGTGTTGTGATCGGTACTTGGTAGTACATTGGCCGAATATTTTGACACTAAGTTGGCGCTTATGTTAAAGTCGTTGATTGTAATACTTACATTATTTAACGTTGATTTTGAATCAGTTATAAACAACAATCTGTGTACTTTAAAATGAAAAAAATAAAGCTATACAATAATATTATAAAGAGAATTTTTTTTATAAAATAGATAAACTAAAAATCCACTGACCCGATTTAGATCGCTAGTAACAAATATGTAGGTAGGTCAACCATCATAATAATAGCAACCCTCAACCTTTTAAATTTTAAAGTATAGCAACCCTACAGGTTAACAGTTACTCCATAAATAAATTTAATAAATGATTAACTTTGAAATTAACATATTTTGTCATTTTTTATTTATTTTTTCCTGATAATACAAAATTAGACATTCGCATTTCATATTTACTATTCCATATATTGAGACATATAATTTAATAGCCTAAGTAGATTTGGGAGCGCAGATCCTTTTATAGTTCGCTTACTAAAAATGCACTGCGTTATCCCATAACATATACGTTTAATAAAAATATGTGAAAACTGGAAAACAGATTGTTTTATTATTTTCTTTATAGGCTAAATGGCGTGAAGTGTCTATATATTAAATTATAACGCTTATATCAAGCATATCATTACAATGTAATAAAAATTATTTTTATGCAATGGTTTATGTAAAAACCATTGCAGAACTAATTCTAATAATTGATCTGCATAAATTAAGGAAGACACGCGTAATTGGCTTTAGAGGGATAAAAAGTCGACCTTTAAAAAGTACGCACATTTCCATACCAAGTGCATCGATATCGGAGGTCCTATAAAAATAAGTAATGGCTGCTTTTATTGCTTATACACGATACATGTTTCTTTTTACTTAATATTTATAAAACAAATTATATTCTGTTTGATATTTTATTTCCTTGTCGTGAGACGAAAAGGCGTATTTTTCAGTTGTTTTGTACACGTGAATGTGTTATCAGTTTGGATGCGGGAATATAAACTAATTAGCAATGTTGGGAGTAATTACAAATAATCTGATATTACTTTATAAAATTAATTAAATATTTCGTTTAATTATAAAATTTAACATAGTTTTAAAATTGAATTTACGACATACGAAGGTCTTTAAAACATTAACTTATTCTTAATTAGAAATATTTTAAACTCAATATTATCACTGTAACAGGTTACATTGAAGGTAACAGGTTCGATTACCGCATAAAGTTAATTTCTGAATGCCGATACACTAAAATTGTCACAAAATACACATATATTGTTTCGAAGTCCGTAAATGGAAACACAGATCAGTAATAATATGTTCACATCTATGATAGTGCAATAGACATTTGAAAGACATAAACCCTTTTTTGTAAAAATATTTGAAGTATAGGGATTATAATTTTTAAATAAAAATTAATTTAATTTTTAATGGAAATGGTGATCAAATTAGCTGTTTTTAGATGTCTACGTAGCACACACACATCGCTGGAATAATCTGCACAGATTTTGATAAGGCTTTTTTTATTGCATATTTAAAAGTTTAAATCAAATTAAGCGACCTTTCAAATTAGTGGTGCTGATCTAAAGATAAAGCTCTCCCCATTCTGCGTGCTTCCAATATCAATAACTAGAAGTGAAGTTTAGTTGATGTATGCAAACAGAAATAGATACCTATTATATATAATATACTAAAAAAATAATGGACAAATGAACAGAGAGTATTTATAAGATGAAGAATGACATATACGTTCTAAGATATTAATATGTTGCAAATAGTTCTATAAGTAAATAGTTAATCTGTTTTAACGTAAAATAGTGACAAACACACATACACATACAAACTTTCATATATAAAATAGTCCTATTAAAAACATCGAAATAGTCTAAATCTAATTATTTACTACACTGTTCAGTGTTCAGATTTCGCTTCCTTGAATCGCTTTTACAGTTGCATTGTTTGGGTATCGTACGAGTACATGTTGAATAATTAACGTTCTGCGTACGCTCGGTGAGGGCTAGCCGATCGTGACGTCGCGACCTCACACTTATCTCCTGAGCCCTCACGATCGCAGCACGACCACGATCACGTTGCTTTCGTTAAGGCGTATATACTGAAAATTAAATAACCTTCGTTAGTTTTTACTGAAAATTAAAAATCTAAAATCATGCTGTAAATAATTATTGATAATAATATAGGTAATGACATAAATCATAGCAGAATGTTTTGTCTAGGCGTTGTAGGTTGTTAAGTGACGTCACGATTTTATACTTGCCTTCTTAACGTTCACGACGCGGCTAAAGTACAAGCTAATGTGTTAAAGTAAACTGTCATATTTTAAATTATAATGCTATTATCTATACTGTATACGTATAATAAAATTTTGAGTCGAATCTGTAGATTAAAATGTTTTTGAAAAATCTTATTGAAATAGTTATTATTATCGATACAGACGCTGAGTCTATAGTTTTTAGAATTTTTGTCTGTCTGTGACCGCTCGTGAAAAAACCACTGGACAGATTTTGATGAAATTTGGTATGGTAATAGCTGGTTATCAGGGTCAACATATACGATGCTTTTTACTGCGGGTAAATATATTATTTCTGAGAAATCTATACTAAACATTAAAACGTACTACTAAAGACGAACCCGAGTGGAGCGAGAGTGAGTTGCTAGTAATACTATAAATTCGAGTTTGTATGTGTGTATGTTTGTAATACCTTCAAGCTGAAATGTCAGAACAAGTTGGTATGAAATTTAGTACTTTAAATGTAAATAGGTACAGGTATTTTATATATATAAAACCCTCCAGTGGTTTTACTGTGATGCGGTAACAGATAGACAGACGGACAGACAAAAAATCTAAAAACTATAGATTCGGTCTTTGTATCGATAATAAAGTTTATTTCAATAAGATTCTCCAAAAAGTATTTAAGGTACAGATTCGAAACAGTTAGAATTTTATTATATGTTTAGATAAGTAACTTAATAAGTTCAAATAAGAATTTAATGAGGTAATCAATTACCTCTCTGTGGATAATAGATATGAGATATACCCACTTAATATCATAGCACCGAGTCTGTGTTACTGAACTGATTTAAAAAAATAGGAAGTTCTCAATTTCACTATGTCTTTTTCTCTATGTTATATGTTTATTACATATTTGTTTTATCTAAGAGTGGAATAATGTTTATATTAAAGTAAGTATTTTTGGGTTAAAAGTTATAACCTATAAAGCTACGTATATATTAAAGCTCCTAAAACATTTAACTATAAGATAATTTAACTTTAAAATTAACTTTCTAAGCTAATTTAACTTTAAAATATAGCATAGTTATTTAATTTTGGAACGAGTATATGAGTTTCGCACATTGTTTAAAGTTGCATTTATAAGCTATAAACAATGCTCACTCCTTAAGGTCAAGGTCACAGAGTAAAATCTCAGAACATGTACAATAAAGTCGCGGGAATATTGTGTGAAGCAAACCTTTTTTCAAATCAAGGCCTAGTGTATAGATGATTAAGTTTTCCCACAGGCAGGTTTACAACGTTAACATGGTTACACTGCAAAATCGTGTCTTGCATTAGGTTCCTGCTTCGGCTAACCAGATGATAAATTTCAAACATAACACAATAATATTTTGCTTATAATTTACCACAATATAAAAATAAACTTTATATATTATTTTAAATGTACAAAGATTAAACTTTTTACTAGTACTAGTCTAATTAATTAAGGTTGATTTTGATATTATGTCCATCCACACTAATCCATACTAATATTATAAATATGAAAGTTTGTGAGTATGTATAGTTGTTTGTTACTCTTTCACGCCAGAACGGCTGAATGGATCTTAATGAAATTTGGTACAGAGATAGATTATAGTCTGGAATGACTATAATCTATCTGAGAGTTACTTTTTATCCAGGAAAAATGTACGGTTCCCGATTAGATATATAGATGGGATAGATTTGTTTTTGTCTAGGGACGAACTCAACCGAAACGATGATGAGTCGCTAGTTATCTATATAATACTCGTAAGTCCTATTCTACAGTCTTCTATATTTCTAGGAAGTCGAGTTTTAAATACATTGCATACTAATTGTCTCTTTCTACGCTATTCTTTAATAAGTCACGGCAAATTAAGTGCTTGCCACAAATAGAAATGCACAAATGGCTAAGGTTTATTATTTCAATATTTTTTTAATTACAAAATAATGGCAAAAGATTGTATTACTTATTTTTTGTTATTATTTAATTCTACTTGTACTTTTAAGCTATTTTTAAAACTAAATGGAGAACTTACGAAAGCTCCTTGCTTTTATAACATTAATTAAAATAGCAATTAAAACGAATTGTTTAAATATATCGTATGATCCTAACAAAACATTATTAAAACTTTAAATTATTTTTAGTTCTAATTTATATATAATGAGCTATCAAACGTCAGAGTTAATAAAAAATAATAATATTTGAATGAACAAAAAACTAGATATTTTGCATAGATAGAGACCTAAAAATGGTTTATACTGCATATTGAGATTCGTGGGTAATAAAAGAAACCGGTTGGTTGGTATGCAGACAGATAACGGCATTGCCTAATTCGTTTTCTTACTTTAATTAGATTCTATCATTTCACAGGAAGGTTTTATACTTGTATCGCGAATGTGTCTTAATTTACATATTTTTGGAATAATTTGTCTACAATGACGTTCAAATTTTTTTAGTTATTTCCAGCTGTATTTTCATATTTTTTTTCTTTTTCAAGAATATATTTTACTAATATTATAAACGTAAAAGTATGTGAGGATGTGAGTTTGTTACTATTTGATGCAAAATTTCTGAGTGGATTTTAATAAAACTATGCTTTTAGGAACACATAGGTTATTATTTATAAAGATATAGTAATATATAAATGAACTACGTGGGCAGAACTGCGAGAAAGCGTTAGTCTCTTAATATCACAACTACGGCAAGCTTAATTTCAATCGATAAAATATTTTATAAGACAATATTTTGAACTTTTCATTCTACGCGCGTTCATATAGAGTTCTGTTATGTTGTGTTCATCTTCTTGCAGAGCCAAGTCAATTAACTAATAGATAAAATGCACTGTAGATTGAATTGTATATACAATGTGATATAATGTAGTTTTTTTGTATATTGTTCTTTTGCAAAATAAAGTAATAATAAAAGTAATTATGAACTGTATAACTTACTTGCTTGAAGCTGAATCTGCGACCTTCACCTTACACCTTTAGTCTCTTTCTAAAAATTAACAGCCTGTTCCCCTAATTATATTAAAAAATATAAATAAATGTAATTATTACTAAAATAGTTACTAAATAAATTAATTAATTAAATAGTCGTTAAAAGTTTGATGTTAATTGGAAATTATAGGCCACTTGCAACACTTAATGAAACTCAACTTACTCGTTTCATTTTTATTGTTGTTTTGACGTACCAAATTAAAGCAGATGTTTTACTATATATAAGTAATGAGGTTGATAAGAAGCGACACGAAGCCTGCATCGCTATACTATTTATATAACTCAGTCACACTACGAGTATGTTTTAGTTATCTTTATAATGTGAAAGCGTATGTTTGTTTGTCTGCTCTTAATTGTACTACTAAATAAATTAATCAATTTTTTTCTAATAACTAATTAGTATACTTTGAAGCTTAACGATGATACTTCCAAGTGTAGCCAACTTTCAACAAGGAAGGTTTTGGGTTTGTTTGTTGCTAAATATAAAGCGAGTTTCATGATAATTTTTGAATAAATAGGTGTATATTGTATAACTTATACCCTCAAGGCTTATCCCATATTAATGTCTAGACAGAATACCACCTAGGCTTTTTATTGTTTAATTCAGAAATTCTCTACACGATTTATTATAGAAACGTAAAATCCATCTAGGCTTTCTAATCATGCGCAATGAAATACCTAGATTCAAAAAATACTTAACGTACGATTTTGATCCAGTTATCAATATCAATACATTTACTACTTACTCTGACTATGTTCAGGTACATCTCTAGGGTATATGTTACTCCAAGTTAGTCTATTTCACCAGGTTGCTCTTGGTACTTCAGAGTAGCAAAGTAGACTGTTGAAGCAACCCCACAGTTGTTGTGGTCTGCTTCGACAGGCCTGCCGTTGGGGCATCGTGATTAAGTGCGATAGCTATCCTGCCCCATTAACACGGAGGAGGTTCTATTGGGTTTTAGTGGATAGTACTGGCTTTGCTGGTGAGCCCCATTTGCATGTATGCCGTATGCAGGTGGTAAGCGTAAATCCATTTTCCAACGTTAAAAAAAAGGTTAGTGGGGCCATTCAAGTATTACGTAAGCAGAATTTTACTAATTATTAATCCCTCACTCCCTCTTGTCAGCAAAAGTAAGCAAAGCTCTTACTCCCCCCTCCTGTGCTTACGTGAACATTATGCCTCAATTATTTTGGGGAATCCCAGAACATGCTTTTCGCTTTTGAACATAGATAAGAAAGGTTGTTATGTGTGTTCTTAAAACATTGATTTGACATATCAAAATCTACTAAAATAAATAAATTTGTTGACGTAATCATTACCCAGACCCCTTCCCGTCCTTTCCCCTCCCAGATGTCATCAAAAATAAGCAAAGCAAAGCAAGGCCTCAGTGTATTTGTGTAGTGTATTTCAACTTATCTACTTCAGTTCAGCTTTTTAGCGCGAAGGAGTAAAAAACATGCACACACACGTACAGACATAGGTACAAACTTTCGCATTTATTTAACATAGTAGTCTGGTAACACACAAATATATCTTACCGGATGTACATGCAGATATTCATAGAATTATTTATTTTTATATATAATATTAAATTACCCTATACGAATTTTGTATCTAACAATAAGAGAAAATGTAAGCGAATTAAAGTAATTAATGAACTAATGAAATTAGTCGTCCTAATACTAAGGTTTAGATGTATTCTAACTAATGGTCGCTATCAGATATTCGCGCGGGTCCGTGAGGGCCATCGCTAACTTGTCTGTTGCGGGTCGCATCGTATCTTGCTATCTTGCCATTTGCATCCTGCACTGACTGCACATTTACAACCTTACCTTTTTAAATGAAATATACATGGTTATCCTTTTTGAGAGCTATAAATTTTGTAATTTATATGGGGTATTTTAGGGTAGAAATGTATGTATTTTTGAAGTCATAACTATATAAATAATATATGAGAAATATAAAGTTTACCCTGTTAAAATTATGTAGGTTAGAATATACTTTAAAAATGTTTTTTTTTTTCAAATTTTACTTCTAGATAATAAAAATGTAATGTAAAAATTTAGTGTAAAAAAAAACATTTACAAAAAATAACCTCGAAAACAGGATTTTAAAGTGTTCAAATTACATGTAGGCTTGTTTTATGATAATATCTATTACTTCCTTAGTTTAATTCTAGACTGTAACATTCTTGATTATATTATTGCGAAATACGTTTTTATGTTTAGCATTTTTTCAAGTTTTTATATGTTTTTGTATGTTACTAGCGACTCATCCTCGCTTCGCTCTAAAAAAGTTCTTATTTTAGTAAAAAAAATTCTTATAATTTGCTTCTATACAAAACTTGTCCTGACTATAATAAACACAAAAAAAAATAATTATTCAATTTGGTGCAGTCGATTGGAAATATTGCGCGTGCATTTCGGTGATTCATTTTTATTTATATAGATTTATGTTTAAGAGTTATTATTTAAAAAAAAATTGTTTCTAGTATATAAGAAAATATATCTAGTCACTTAATTTCACATACTATGAAAATCAAATATTAATCTCTCACAAAAATCGAAAACGTTAATAAATCGGATATTGTCATTAAACTAACATACGACAATCATCCATTACAATGTTGCAATATTTATATATGCACATAAAAAGCGAAACCTTTTTGTTTTTGTGTTTGCGCATCTCATTGCGTCGTGCGCGCAACGTAATGACAGGCCGCACGCGCGCTGCCTAATTGATAATGAGCGCGAACGTGCGCGCGAGACATGCGCCATGGGAACCGCGCACGGTCTGGGCTGAGATGTAAGGTTTGCGTACACAATACGAGAACGCATACAAATTAAATATTTATATACTTCCTATAATTATTTATTTATTAACTAGAGATTTACCTTCACTTCATTCACGTGCAATAAAGGATGGTTTTGATACACATAGAGGGCAAAAGTACAAAGTTTTTTTTTTGGGTCAGGAATCATCTGGCGGACGCAGAATAACTCACCAAAGTTTTCATAGCAATCGGAAGAATGGTTTAGGGACGCATAGAGTACAAACATGTAAATATACATTCATTTTTATTTAATATTTTTTTTTTTATTCAGCACTTGTTAACGTCCCACTGCTGGGAACGGACTTCTTCAACGGGGGGTCAGGCCATAGTCCACTACGCTAGCCAATTGCGGGTTAGTGGACATTATATAGCTAGTAGTTATATATAAATAAAACAATATTATTATGTCCTTTCAATGACACGGACACAAATCTTTTTCTAACTTAATTCCATACAAACGATTTAATTTAATTATTTATTGTTTCAAAAAAATCTTAAATTATTATAGTTTTTTTGCAATCTGTGTAATGTAAATGTTTTCAAGTTTTATTTAATTTATGCATGAGAGCTACTGCAATTTATTGTATATGTACATTTTATATCTATATAACGAAACAAAAAATACTTAAATTATTATCATTTTACCTCAAAAATAATATTTTTGGATGCTTAATGCGTCAGAAGTTTTTAAATATATGATTAAGAATATTAAGAGAAGTAACTAAAATAAAAAATAAAAAAATCTAGTGAAAATGTTCAGCTTAGTAAAAAGTGGCCTTGTGTGTACAAGTCATGCGACCGAGATGCGACGCAATTACTTGCATCATTACGTCCGTCTTGATGAGAACCTCTTTCATTTTAATTCTTGTGTTTTCGGAAATGATCTGATAAAATGCAGGATTTGCATACACCAAATATTTATTCTCACGGTTATTGATAACGACATATTCTAGTACACAAACAATATGGCTACCTTATTAGCGACGATGTTGATGTAGTTGACGACACGTTTGGCTCGGTTTGTAGTGACCTTACTTGTTGTGCCAGCGATCGTGGGTTCGAGTCCCGCTGGGGGCATTCGTTTGTGTGATGAGATCGAATGTTTTTATAACAGTCATGGGTGTTTATATTTATAATATGTATGTATTTAAAGTTATATATGTATAGTGTATCAACTATCTAGTAAACACAACTCAAGCCTCGTAGCTTATCATGGAACTAGATGGTGCTGTGTGTTAATAAATATAGATATGTTGGGACATTAATGTCCCAATATACTTATTTATTATTTACCTATAAGCTTACGTTATTTAAACTCGCATGTTATAATTAAGATTTTAATGTAATCCAACGATTTAACAAGCATTTTCAGAGTTAGCAACCTCAATTCTTGCTAAAGTTGAAAGAAACAATAAATAAGGCGATTTCTAAGTCGGCCTTATCTTTCTTCCACTAGAGAAAGTTTGATATGTCTACTGAAGAATATCTCAAACAATTTTTTGTTGTTTATTACAAAAGTATAAAAGTAGATAAGCAGTGTTTCGTGACAGCAGTAAATTATAATTAATTACTAACGCCATGTACGTCTATCGTCTTCACGCATGTGCAAGTCCTAACGCCTAGATGCAGAAAAAATAAGAAAAAAATCAGCACGCGAGACGAAAATAACAGGATAATTGTGTTTCTTTATATGAAGCTGTTAGAATTAATTATTTATCACGATAATAAATATGTAGACATTGCGAATTGTTGCATTTTATCCTCATACGTAGTATAATTTACAATGTAATATAAAATTGACCAGGTTCGTGATACATTGCATATTATAGCGGGATCGATTCTTGAACGGAGCGAATCAAATGTTTTAGCCTACATACACGTTTAACTTAGGCTAATTAAGAAAAAGAGAAACACGTGGAGCCACCTAGCCTACACTGTCTAGGCATCGGAAGACAGCGGACAACGAAATAAGGTATGCTCTATCCGTAACTTTAAAAAAAAAACCTTACATTTAAAGCAATTTTCAGGTGATTTAATTTATATTATTTTTTATTTACATATATGTAATACTACCTTTAAATTATACAACAGTATAATACAACTCTATAACGACCTTCGAGACGTCTATAATCTAGTCTGTCTCGTGACCATGATAGTTGTAAAGCAGTCGAAACGGTGGAAACCAAAAATCAAAATAAAGCCGTGAAAAAACTTAAAATGAATGTGATCATGAATACATCATGTAAATTTGGCCTATAACAACGACAACGGCTAAGATAAAACTTACGTACTCCTACAACATTATAGATTTTGTAATTTTTCTATAAATGGTTGTGTTAATTGTTTATGAAAATGTTTTGATGTTTCTCACATTATTATAAGTATTATATAATTAATCTAATAGAAACTTGTCAAATGGATATGATATGGACTTTCTTTATCCCTGTTAGTATCTATTCGACATTAATAGCCTTAAATAGAGAACAACTATTGACGTCAGTATAGTAAGTATAAATTACTTTCTGGTTGAAGAGATGAACTAGAATAGTGAAGAATAAATTATGATGTGTTTTATATTTTTTTGTACACAGGTTTACTGCAAATTAAAATTAAATTTATCTCCAATATGAAGCCTCGCCAATTAAAATATAAAGATAACTTAATTAACTATTGCAAGTATACTGAAAATATATTACAAAAAATAATTTTAACTAACATAATATTCATCATAACATTTGATGTGAAAAAAAATATCAATAATAAAGCAATTCTACTCGATTAGGCATCATTATGTAGTAGGTAGGTTAAAAATGAACAATTATACAATATCCATCTTTGACCCGGTTGCAACAAAACGCTTGCTTTACACGCAAGCTGCGTGATGGTCCAGTGCCGTCTGTCATGCGAACTTCAAACAGGCTAAAAAATAATATTACCATCTAATATAAAAATATGTCGTGTCACGGTGTTTGTGGTCGCACTCCTCCAAAATGGCTTGATTGATTTTAATGATTTTTTGTGTATTTGGTACGTGTGAGAATAGGCTGTAAAGGATTTTTCACCCTCCTACCCCCACCCCCCATTTTTTAATCGCGATTTTAGTATTTTTGTACGAATAATAATATATAAATACATAGCGACAAACCCGAGCGAGGGTGAGTCGCAGTATAACATAAAGCCAATGAGTTTTTTTTGTAGATTGAACGCGGGCGTAGCTGCGGGTTCTGCTAGTAATAATATATTATTAACTTACATTCAGACATAATTTAGTTGGTTAAATTAACAGTTATTTTAACTAACTGTTGGCTATTTATACTATTTATGCTTTAAGTACTTAGATACAAAGAATTTACGATAACGAGGTACTCGTATGAATCGATGTAGCATTGTTTTTGCTCTCTTGTTTTTTCAACATTTTCGCTTTTAAATTATCATCTGAATTGAGGTATAATTTCTACGTGAAAATTTGTTTGAGAAATAATTATAATTATAATCTGAGAATAAATGATATACAATACACTTTTTTGATATTACGTATTCAGCCCTTTTTAACGTCTCACTGCTGGGCACGGGCCTCCCTTTAATACGAGGGGGATCAGGCAATAGTCCACCACGCTGGCCAAGTGCGGGTTGGCGGACTTTGTTTGATATTATAATTATTCGTATTATGATTTTTTAACAAAAAACATTCTAAGTCTATACTAATATAATAAAGCTGAAAAGATTGTTTGTTTGAACTCTTCTACCAGTCTTAGATTATTTGTAGCCATTTTATATCACGGTGCAAACCTAATGAGAGCAATTATATATAAATAAAATATGTAAGTTAAGCATTGGGCAAAAGCTAGTCTACTTATATTATTTAGGATAAATAATGATTTAGGATAACCCTAATTAAACATTTCAATGTGTAGATACCCCGATAATACTACGTGCTTATATGCCCACCGTGGGAATTTACGCAATTTCAAATACTTAGTTATATACTTTACAATATAAATTTTTATATTTAGTACTTGTATTCAAAAAGATACAATTATTTCATTGTCTAGAAACCTTAGCAAAAAATAGCGGATTAATTATCATGTTCTCATGAGAGAATTTCGGTCATAGCTTTCGTTAAGATGAAATATATGCGAAAGATATTATCACATTTATGTTTTTTTTTTCTCTATTTTTATTTAGGGACTTCTTAGTAAAGAGATAAATGTCAGTCCTATCGTTCCCTTAATACTTACCCTATAATTATAATTAATTTTAACTTAAAGTGATACATAATTTTGGCTATCTCTGACAATGAGTCAGGTTGACAGTGCGCTTTGAAAAATTCCTACAACATTTCAGCAAACGTTAAAAAGACGCAAAAACACCTGTTTCCATTCAGCATTACGGACACATTCTACTAATAAATGATGTACATCTCCATCTTCCTCTACGCTGCATGAATCACAATTTGCATAATTAGATTTTTTCATTAGAAACATAAATCTGTTAAGTGGAATGTGTCCTGAACGCAGCCATAACAATTTATTGACGCGTCAACCATAATTGTTATACACAAGAAAATTTCTAAGTACGTAAATGTATGTGCAGTTTATTTTTTCACACAAAAACACCTACCCCGCGAGTGGCCAAGCCAATACTTTATAAATGTCGCAAACATTGCATTTTGCAATGCTATTGTCTTATTGTCGAATTGGCTGGGTGCTCCTTGACGCTAGGATATGCTAGGACGCCGATTGTCACACAAGATTAACAATACACCCATAAGAATAATCTACCTTTGAACCCATTCTTTAAATTAGATTTATGCATGATCGATTTTTTCTTTTTTTTATGTTAGTACATTAAAACACAGCACCATCTAGTTCCATGGTAAGCTACGAGGCTTGATTAATATATATCAGATAGTTGATACACTACACATATATAACTTTAAATACATATATATTATATATATATTAGTAGTACAGACATTCGTGCTCATCACACAAATGAATGCCCATAGTGGGACTCGAACCTCTGAACAGCACAGCAAGTAGGGTTACAAACTGAGACAAACGAGTCGTCAAACTCTCGTGACTACAAAACTACAGTAATTTTTTAGCGAACTTACTATATATAGCCTTTCCATCATTCATTTTCAATTCTGGAGCAGCAAGATCGACCGCAACCTGAGCAGGTGTACGTCGCGACACATGAACTATATGGATGATTGTCGCTTTCGTGTCGTTTGGCTTTAATTTCGGCAAGCTTGTCAAACCTTTTTTTTTGTAAATGACGCTGGGGAATCCCATAATGGAGACCCCGCCGACCGACAATGGTCAGGGTACTGTGAGACTCGTACTCACTAAAACCCGCAGCGGAACCCGACGCCGCGGTGCAATGGGGCACTGCAGAATCGCTTGCGCATTCACTACAATACCCCTGCAAACGGGCCGAACCACGCGGAACAACCTCGCTTGAATCAGAGTTCACAGAGCATCTCGACCGCCCCCAAGCTTGTCGAACCATGACACATCACGGAGACCTTTCTTAGCGAAAGGTGGTAAATAATAGTGTCAAATGAAATTTTTTTAGCAAAATGTATGTACAACTATTTTGAAGCAAACATTACTTGAAATATAATGTCATATCATTTACATAATAATATAATTTAATTCAGACGTGTCAGCATCTAAGGTAAGGGGTAAAATTTAGAGATAATCAATCATAACAAAAACAAAGGGAGATACGCGTCAATGAATAATTCAGTGAGAGTCATTAAAGGTAGTTCCGAGGTGATTACTTAATTGGATAATTATAGTCTATTTATTAATGTATAAGCTAATGATGGACAAGAAATTCTATCATTAGCTTTTACAATGATGTTTCACATCGTTTTTTTTTATATTTGAATACCCACTTCAATATGCTAGAACAATATACCTGATAGCAGAAAAAAATTGTTATAGTAGTAAACTGCCTCGGTGATGTTGTGGCTAGCATGTACGGCTGCATACCCGGAGGTCCTGGGTTTGAGTCCCGGGTCGGGCCAAGTTTAATTATTGAGTCTTTTTATTTAGTAAGCCTCAGTAACAGCCTGGAGTTGGGAAGTTGGCGGTGTTGTACCCTCGTGCCTCGGAGAGCACGTAAAGCTGCACGTCCCACTCGTCAAGCGGTCCTGCACCTTAACTCTCACCGGTCGTGTCGAGTAGTCGTCCCATCGGAGTCTGAGAGTGATAGAAATAGAGAGTGCACTTGAGTCTGCGTGCACACTTGTGCACTATAACATCTCCTGCGCAGTTGGCTAGTCTCAATGAGATTGACCGCCGTGGCCAATCGTGGCAGTGGCAATCGGTCAGGAGGACTTCATTATTATAAATTCCTTATAGCTTAATTAATTATTATTATAATAAGATATATTTTTTTTCTGTTTGTAGTGGGATTTTTTACCGGGCTCAAATTCGGTGTAACGCCTCGAATATTTTCGTATGTTAAGAGGTTATTTATAATAAAAGGACGTGTGAATTCTTTCCCTCATTGGAGTACACCCAACGCTGGAAAATGAAAGAAAACCTGAATTTTAATGAGGACAGACAGTACCTAGAACACTTGAAGTCATTACTCCAGACTACCAAAATGCAAATGTGATGGAATTACGCTTTGAATAATTATTTTTAACTACAATGTATTTTTATCTTCTTCAACTTCGCTGTATGCATAACAGTAAAATATAAATTTAATTGAAATGAGTATACTGAAAGTAGGTAATGCTTTTCATATAATAACATAAGAGAAACGGTAGACAAAGGTTATTGATTGGGCTATTAAAAATAACACAGTATAACTGTTAAGAGATTTGTATTCTTGACAATCGGCTAAGAACAGGAAGACACGTAGAAAGGATGTAATTTTTTTTTCATGTTGTTATAATTTCAACAATGATGAATTTTGTTAAAATACAAACTTCATTATAGTACAGTATTTAAAAGTTTTTAAAGTCTTCTCTTAGTACTTTCTTTATACATTTTCATTTAAAATAGTTTTGATTATGCGTTGTCTATCAGTCAGTCAATGAATTTAATTTAAGATTATTTTCATCTATACATATAATAAAATTGTAACTTAAGTGAATCTGTACATTAAATATTTTTTTTGAAAATCTTATTGAATTAGATATTATTATCGATACAGATGCCAAATCTATAGTTTTTAGAATTTTTATTTATCTGTCTGTCTGTCTGTTACATCACGGAAATCCACTGGAGAGATTTTCATGAAATTTGGTATGATGATAGTTGATTATCCGGGTCAACGTATAGTGTACTTTTTACTGCGAAAAAATATCTCATCTCTGAGAAATCTATACTAAACATTAAAACGTAAGTAGGGACGAGTTCGAGCGGAGCGAGGGTGAGTCGCTAGTGATCAACAAAGTTTATTTAATAAAATTAATAAATAATAAGTCGATATTATTAATTATGCGATAATGTTCATTATTTATTTTACACTATCGTAACTACTGAATCGATTTTAACTTTTTAATCTAGTTCACCTTTATAGACGCAACAGTGTCAAGTTTCGGACGAAATCTAGTGTGATAAAAAGATCATCAAATTTTATGTCTGTAATTACCAAGTAAGTGCCTATAATTTATTTTGCACTAAATTTTGCTTGTTCTCGTGATAAGACCGTTGAGAAAACCTAGCCTGTATCTACATATCTAGGACATAAGTTATTCTGAATTTCACTCAAATCCATTGAGCTGTTACATGGTGAAAAAGTACTAGTAGTCAGTAATTCTGAAACTTTCTCACGTATAATATTAGTTTGATATTAAAAATTATAACCTTATGATGCTGATGCCATTTTTATTAAGTTTAAAGGATAAGTATAATCTTTGACTAGCCAAGAGTCCAGGCGATCAAACGTTAAATTAAATGTTGTACTAGTAGCCTTTCTACGCGTGAGTACTCGTAAAGGGCTCGTTAACATGGTGCAATTATTTTAACATACATAAAACTGTGTGGTAAACCCACTTGCTTAATCAAATTACTAGAATAAAATTAACTATGTTATTAGGTTTCCTTTCTCGCCTCTTTGTCTTTTTTAAAACTGTATTTTTTGTCAGACCAATTCGCTATGAGAATCGATCCCAACCCGCAATTAGTGGGTAGTTCTAATAAAAGTCATTGTCTATTGTGCTTTACTTTCGGTAATATAGTGAAATGTGATATTATTAATACATATTATAATAAAATTGAATCTGTACATTAAATATTTTTTGGAAAATCTTTTTAAAATAGTCAATATTATCGATACAAACGCATAATCTATATCGATATACGAGAAGACCACTGGACAGATTTTGATAAAATTCGGTCGATATCGAATATTGAATTTCGATAATAGCTTATCATGTAAGATACTTTTTACTGCGGAAAATTATCTCATCTCTAGGAAATCTACACTCACCGTTAAAACGTATGTAATGACGAACCCGATCGAAGCGAGGGTGAGTCGCTAGTTGTATTTTAAAAAAAATAGATAAACAGAGATAGCTTTTCTGTTGAGCTTTTATGAGCTTAAGGATACTTCTTGATGTAATCCATTATTTTGATACTATCGAGGTGATCTGATGATGAAACTAGCTAGATATTGGTTACTCGTAAAACCAACTATTTTGGCACTTGTATTCAGCACTTTTTAACATCCCACTGCTGGGCACGGGCCTCCCTTTAATACGAGGGGGATAAGACCATAGTCCACCACGCTGGCCAAGTGCAGATTGGCGGACTTCACATGTCTTTCGAAAACTTGCAAGGTTCTCTCAGGCATGTAGTTCCTTCACCGTAAGGCAAATGGTAATCATGCTAGAAATGATTCGCACATGAAAATATCAGAGGTGCGAGACCCGGGATTTGAACCCGCTTCACTCGGTTTCCCAAACGAGCGCGTTACCACTGGGCTAATTTTGGCACTTAATGCATTACAATAATAATTTAAAAAATATATATTTTTATTAAATTTTACTACTCGCTTACTATACCCACATTGTTTAAAAGAAATTTAAGAACCTATGAAGCAAAAAATTATAAAATCGTGATATTACCGTTTCGTGTAGGCATAAACCATGTGCATAGATCTGCGCGTAATAAAACGAAACGATTGATCGTCACTAACACGTAAATGAAGCAAATTGCCCATTGTGAGGATTTATGACAGCTGTATATATTTATTTATGCTTTTTGAATCATTCGGACCAAAAATGGACTCATCGTTTAGGTTTTTAATATTCATGGCACAGCAAATGTGGTATTTTATAGGGATTATCATAATAGCATGCCATTATAACACGTCTAGGCAAATAACGCGTGAAAATTCATTAAATAATCTGAATAGGCTATTTCGCATCTATCCAAATATAGTATGTATAATTGAAACATTCATAACAGAGGCACAAAACCGTTAATAGTCGTACTTAGTGCGGTGGCCTTTTAAAACATCTGCCTGTTATGAAAATAGGAAAACGGCTATGCGTATTCGATTGCAGGCAGTGGCGACGTGCCAACTAGGGCCTCGGTTGATTTACGACACCCAGAGCTGATCCACAACTTTTTAATGAAACAATTGCATGTTAAGAATGCTTCTTCACACTACATAATGATTGATATTCCATGATGGTCACTTAATTTTAAGTTTTAGTGCCTATTTAGCATACATAGTATTAAGAAGTGACATATAAAAGGTGTAACATATTTATTGCGTGGATGCGTTAATAACTGTGAAGACCACAGGAGGCGCGAAACTTCTAGTGGGCCCTGAATTTAAGGTTACAGATTTTGACACGTACAGTCAGTTGTAATTAATGGTTTTAAAATTTTCATCAACGTTTTATTAAAAATTGTGCACACCTTCGCTTAGTCTCTAGTGAGTTTATGCAATATGTCTATATGTCATGGCAACGACTTATGTCGCTTTCCGGTCCATAAACTATAAAGGCCTTGTCCATACGTTACTTCGTTATAAACAAATCTAAAAATCAACGTACGTTTTTGCAAATATGATATTATACCTAGTACGAATACATCTTGTAAAAACCCTATCACACTTTATACTGACCAACTTGAAAATGAAAGAAAGACGTATTTTCAATTCAACAATGTATATCAATCTAACGTAATGCTTCGTACCTGTTTCTGTAATACCTTATATGTATATAGAAATTTAAGACTTGCATCATATAATGAAAAACGCAGACAGGTATGATTGGTAAGATCTTCTAAAAATATCAAATTATACATGCCTTTGGTGCCATTAAAATTAATTTGAGCGATATGCAGTTTGAGAATCGGTAAACTGGTTTGGATATTCTAGTAGGTGCAAGTTTTTATGTTGCCAAATTCTTATATGGTAGGTACTCTAAAGTTCATTTAAATTAACGCTGTGTTTTTTCGATATATGCAGTTCCTAGTATTTTATACATATAAAAATATTCAAACGTGTGCAGTTCACGCGCATTAGAAATGAAACTATTAAACAACGGTTACCATGGCAACAATTAGTCATTATAGCTTTTATTTAATTTATGCACATACATCCCATAGTAATATTCATTTTTATAAGTAATAAGTTTAGTTTTTTTTTATCAAGTTTAAAAGTTATTTTACATTTTATTTAACATATATCACATAACATGTCATTCAGTATTATTTTTCATTTCCTGTATAATCTATTCTATCTCATTCTCTCGCCGGCTTAATCCTATATATTTATATCTTTGTCTCTTTCTAGTGTCCCATTTCCGTTTCATCGAGTTTCAAATCACAACGATTTTAAAGACTATACTATCTATCACTTCTTACGCAAACAAAGTCACGGATAAAAGTTTGATAAAGTTTTATTTTTATAAAATTTTCTACATTACCTAGCTTATATTGGAAACAAAGTTCTATGAATATTGTAAGTAACTCTAGTAAGGATTAAAAGTTTATTATAAAAAAGTTTTTAACTATGAATAATTGATTAATGATTAAGTGAAACGGGTCGAATTTTTATATATAAACTTAGAGCTTACGAGGTCGACCTTCTTCAATGCTGGCCATGAACAAAAAATCTTAAGATCGTGAGTATCTGCCTGAAAACGCGCTTCTTTGGCGTACTTTTTTTCTTATTTTAGCTATGCCTTATCATTCTTATCACAAGTGAAAGACTTGTGTACTTTCGTGTTAGAGTTTCATGAGGGAGTAGTATAATTAGCAAAAAGAGAAAAGATGAACTTTTCGCTTCGATTTACACTTTTTTTAAGATTATGAGAACTTGATATTTGAATCTCCTCACTTGACTAAAATGACATGGAATGACTCGTATTGAAGAGAGGCCAGTGCCCAGCAGTGAGGAGTTAAAAAGGGCTGAATACACATTTGATAAACAGACAGACGAATGAATGTTACTAAAAAAAAATTTTTGTTGTGTTTTTAATTTAAAAAAAAATTATATAAGTTTTTTAAAAATGCTAATATTTAATATTCTGTCATAACTTTAATAAATATGTATATATTATGTATGTATAAGCAACGTAATTAACAAAAGTCGATAAGCTTACAAAGATGTTATGAATAATGTAAAATTATGCGGATGTAAATTTTTCGCAGCCGGTTATTATTAAGCTTCTAATTTTAGTTTTTTTAAAATATTGTATTCTATTTAATATTCACAGACATTTTTATTGCCAAAATGTTGGTGAGTCACCTTGTTTTACAGACTTAGAAAGAGATTTGAGGTGTAATTAATTAGTTTTTTGTAACACTAAATATTTAATAAGTATGAAACTGCGTTTTTTTTTGTTGAAGTATTATATAGTATTAATTGCACATAAAATATCATTCAATATGGGATCATATTGATTTTTAAATTCGAATGTTGATAATTTAGGTTGCGATACACCAATATACAGGAAGTAGTCGAAACCTTGTGTAAACATAAAACCATTTAGTCTAGTTTGCTTAACGTCTATGTACCGTAGACTGTATTGTCCACATGATGTGCGGCCATGAGATTTGAGAAGCTTGGCTTGCCTATTTTTAAGCTATATTAGAAAAATGCATTTATATTTTACATTTTTCATTGTCAATTTTACATTAAATAATTACCTGAGCAATCGAGCTTCGCTCGGCGTTTTGTAACATCGTGTTTTTTCTAAAAAGGCGTAAAAATTGCGTTTTCCACAGAAAAGATATCTATATAGATAAGCTTAAAAAATTTACATATAAAATGTGATCTAAATCGTTACAGCCGTTTCCGAGACATACTATATAAATTTACATACATATATGCAAGGATTGCTCATTTAATATTATAAGATAAAAGAAAATAAACTTTAATAATCTATTATTGGTTAGTCAATACTGAAATATGAGCTTAAGCTTTAAACTTTAAGCTCTCTTAAAGATGCTCTAGAAAGTTACTTCTTTAAATGCAAAGTAAGCCGCAGAGAGTGTCTAGCTATGTTAAATTCATGTCTATATTTTATGTACGAATATAACAATATTGTAATCAATATCAACACTTTAACTATTTAAAAATTTGAATGTAGGTAATTGTGTTACAAGTAAGAAAATGTTTTTGGAATATAATTGTTTATTATAAAATGTACATTTTATTAACATAAAAGTTAAAAATACAAATCGCCAGGTTCGTTGCTCTATTCAAAACATAAAGCGCGCGTGCACCTTTTTCAGTCAAAAACAACGCAGAGCCCACGACTGCGATAGTTTTGCCGCGGTTAGGCCGATCTGAACTAGGCCTGAGAAAAACATGGAGTCGATTCAAAATTCAAAATTTAATTAAACATTAAAATAAATCTAAAAGAGTGATGTGACGTTTCCTTTCTTTTCCTTTATTGTACACATTTTTGCTAATAACTATTCACTTCAAACGATACTTAAAACTGATGTACTTACATGTAATTTTATATGAAATTTTTGTGAACGACTAACTTCATACTGTAGTTTAAATCTGTCGCATCGTAAATAATCAACACATCTCATTATTTTTTCACTAATGCGCCAAAAGAAGTATGACTTCAAAAATATGAAATAGTAGGAGATCCCAATCTATGTGGTGGACCCCTCACTCATTTTCTAGTCAAACTATATTTTTTAAACAGTAAAACATATTAACAAATACGACCTAGGAGGTTTGTCACCAAAAATTTGCTTCAGGCTATTTTTTTACGTTTTTTTTTAAAAGTACAAGAACTCTTTTTCTGTGACAACTTAGTATCAATCGAAAGTAAAAGACCTAAAAAAAAGCCATCATACGTTTGGCGGCCATTTTCGAACACATTACCTGACATCCAGGTATATACAGGTAACGTGAAGTAGTTAATTGCTCGTATCGTTTTCCGGAACCAACTAAGTATCAAAATGTAGATGATTTTATTACTTTAATGATATAGGATTCTTATACTAAAACATCTCCAAATAAGAGGTTTTTTAACTAAAAATAGCCTGGAGCAAACTTTTGGTGACGACATCCCTGGGTCGTGTTTGTTAATATGTTTTATGGTTAAAAAAAATATATTTCACCTGGAAAAAGAATGAGGGTTCCACCACATAGATCGGGATCTTAGACTAAAAGGTTTATTATTATTTATCTTATCTACTTTCTAGTTTTAGTACTCTAGAGTTTCATTAGAATTTTATTACTCACTCGTATTTTTATCGATGCCCGTTAACCTATATGTAAGTGTTTATTTGCAGGTCATTATAAGATGGACAAAAAACTAATTGCCTTTAGAAAGAAATAACATTATTTACTTTCAAAAACAGTAAATCAAATTATAAATGCTTAGCAAAATGACTTTAAGTCATTTTTTTCCGTTTCATTTCGAAAGATAACACTTATAATTTATAATTTTTACAAAGTAAGAAAGCAATATCAGTTCAAAAATAGACTAGCATACTTCAAATAACTTAATGTACGCAGATAAAAAATTTGTGTGGGGATAATCGCCGACTGGAATGACATGGGCAATATCCAGTCAGCGTATATATATATATATATACATCATGATAAAAATTAAAACACATTAGAAAGCTCCAGACGTTTCGGTCTGCTATTAGCCGGTTTTAAGCACATACTATGCATAATAATTATTTGCACTACGACTTTGAATAAATCAAAAAGAATTATTGTCTTACATAAGGTACATTGACGATAAGGAAAAGCGGAAAATATACGTGTAAAATAAAATTGTATTAATATTTTTAATGTGTTATCACTTTTTGTTAAAATAAAAATAATTTATGTCACCCATAATTTTAACGGGTATTTTAAAGCCATTTATAAGTGTATATACTTAATAATATTATAATTAAAAGAATGATGGGAATTTGTTTCCATCATTTAAATTCGTTTTTTAAGCAGTGGGTTTTTTTTTTAAATTTAATGTTTTTTTTTATTTACAGCTTTTTAGTTTTGGTCTGTTAGACGTTTAAAATTTTATTCAACAATTCCTTATCTTAAATTATTTTTGAACATATAAGTTGTATGTATATAATTTTGTGATAAAAAAAATATAAAGGCACTCTCTTGAAATCCGCCATTTTGTTTTTTAATTATAATTACATATGTACAATATAACACTCACGTCGTTGAGACGAATCTAATGACGTATAAATTATTAAATCGGTTAAACCGTTTAGAAATTACGAGGTAACTTAAGAATGGACATACATAATGTGGACATGAATACATACAAACACACATATGTACATAATTCATTGGGCTTCGCTGCAGTCGGTTAAAAAAGGAATGATTGTTTTATAAGAGAGCACAGATAAACTAAAGTCTTATTATTAATCACCAATTTTGCTAAGATTTAAGCTACCTTACAAAATTAGTTGAATTAATTTTGATCAGCAAAACAAAATTTACCTTGCTAATGTCTTGTAAAACAGAGTTTTTTAGGTTCAAAAGTCCCATCCGTACTTTAAACTCTAAAATACTTATAAAATGACATTATTTCTCTAACAAAAATGAGAAATAAACGGTATTTGCGTAAAAACTAAACCTGCATAATCTGCCTATATGCATTATCTATTCATTTAAACGATTATTTTATTTATTAACTGACGTCTTGTATGCATAATGGGTGTAATGAGGCAGAAATTTGTCGTATAGTTGTTGAATTATGGAGTTTTTCTATCATTTGTCTGTCTGTCTGTCGTCGTCTGTAACTACATTTTTATGTTATTTGGAGATAAAAGAACATGTGAGTGAAAAACACATACGATATTAATTTTAAGTCACAGGCATACGCGATAAGGAGTGTGAATAAATATTAAGGTAAGTACATAATTTTAGGTTTTAAAAAACGTGTGTGTGTGTACTTATGTACGCACGTAAGAAGTTATGCTTCTTTGGCGTAACAGAATAAAAATAGCTAAAGATTTCATCCCATATGTCATAACTCTCTGTTTGTAAAAGGAATGCAACTAATTTCATCATGTCGCTATCAACTAACTTTATCATGTCGCTTTTTGGCTGTTGGTGAGCGCGCGCGCATCGTAAAAAATTTACTCTCATAATTTTTTCCAAACGTGCCAAAAGAATTGTAACTTGAAAAAATCTAAATTGATTTGAAGATTTAAAAAACTTTATAGTAGATATAGACTTTATAGTGAAAAATCTACCACTAATGAGTGGTAGATTTTTTCTAATTTAAATGTAACGTTCAAGTCATAAACAGCCACATTATTGCGTGATAGACACGCACAAAATAGCCAAAATAGCCAAAATAGCCAAAAAAGCCATTCTGCCTTTTATTGTATAAACAAGCTATAACTTTAATAAGCGTCTGAATATATCTAGCGTTTACAAACATAGTATATACTCTGGTTTACTTCTTAGGGTCGGTTAATTACTACTTGTAGGAAACTTCATGCTCTACAACTTTTATAAAAGATGCAAATACCATCTGGTGTATAGGGTGCGAAATATTAGCGAAAAACTGATTTTTGCAACCATTGAGGCTTACACAAATTTTCAGCTAAAACTGCAATTCCGCGGTTAAACCCTTTTATTGGCTTATGTAACCAAAGATAATCTTTCATATAGTTAAAGCAAGCATATTAATTAAAATAATAATGATTATTTATTTAGGTAAATCTCCCACAAGGCAAACTGACAATTTGGTCAAAGTGGCTGGAACCACTGGATGCGGATGGCGCAAACAGCAGTCGTGGAAGTCTTAGGGGGAGGGCTTTGTCCAGCAGTGTTTCGTCTGAGACGACGACAACAACGACGTGATCATAGGTCTCAAATATGCAAAAAATGGGAAATACCTACATGAGGTAGTATTTTTGGTCGATTCAAATAATTAAGCAAATTAATCGAAAGACGGCACTTTTTTTAATAATACTGACGCCGTCATTTATAGGTAATGCAAATACATCTTTTACTGATAAATGGAACACTCAAATTCTAACTCTGGAAGCAAATTACATGCTATTGTCAAATATTAGGAGACTAGCAATTTACCTTGCATAGGTATTTATAATATTGTGTATAGGTTGTGCACTCTCAATATCAATTTTCATTGGTTACATATAAAGCCAAGAAAACTCTAATTTCACACATCTTCTATTTTTCTTCCTCAAGGATGTTCTGCTTCTCCAAGGATCTAGTAAAACTTTAATTTAGAATGGTCGTTATTTTTAATCAAAAAGCAAAGCAATTTTGGGCCATTAACTTATTAACGAAAAATTATAATTATAACATTTTCATAATATCCAAACACTTTTTGGAAATACAACCTAAAGAGGTAACTCTTTAGGTTGTATTTCCAAAAAGCCCTATCTTAGTGGATATCTACTCCCTATCTGGAATCCAAGAAAATATTAAGCTTCTAGCATTTATACTTTTTGAGCTTTCGTGATTAACCATTGATTGAGATTATTTCTCTTTTATATATAGATGGATTTTGTACTGTACGTGCTCAAATATTTGAGGATTTGTTTATAAATTAGTGGCTGCACAGTTTCTTTTGTCCGGAGGGGCGTGTCGGGAAAAGTTGCGGATTATTTACGACGGGCACGAACCGATGGCGATAAGGAACGTCGCAGCCGCCGCGTCACGATCTCACTATCGGTCCGATGACTATAATAGCATGCTCAGTATTAGCCATTGCGTATTAATTTTCAACTATCCAAGAAATTTACTGTTGTTTGTATGTTTTATGTTATCATAGGTCTCAAATATGTAAAAAATGGGAAATACCTACATGAGGTTCAAAATAAATCCGCGAAAAAATCCGAAAAGATAGTTTCATTTAAATGTTTTATGTTAGTTTTAAATTAGATTCAAATTTTGTAGGAGCTTTTTTGATATTACATAGGTGTTTAGTATTCCATACGAACCTACATGCATTATTATGTATCATGCGTGTCAGTCTTCAAGTCCGAGTATCATAGACTAATTTTCTTTATGTATAGATTGGAAAAAGAGAAAAGCAGTGGGACATTAAAAAAAGGCTGAATACAGACATATCTTTATAGAATTAGGTGACGAACATGTACGAGAAGGCCAATTAGTTAAAAGTTAGCGTGGTATTGGGATTTATATTATTTTTGATATTATTATTAAGGCGGAAAAAAATCATATAAGCAAGTGGGTGGTATGAACGTAGGTAGATATAGAAATAGAGGCAGAAGATAAAATAAGAGCCGTTAGATGAAAGTGACAGAAGGAATCATGTTGTGCCAATTTCACTTAGTGTGGGATAATGACAAGAAGAACAAGAAGAATGATGGAATTAACATGAATAATATTATATTATTTCACATTTGCTTTTTTTTATTTGAAAAATGAAATATATAAAGAAAGGGTCTAGTATAAAGTGCATTGTCTTCATTATTTTTATTTATCACCGAAACTACAGAAGTTAAATATTGCTGGATAAAAATAATAGGAAATAGGCTTCACATATTATGGAACTGCCAACCCGCATTTGGCCAGCCTGGTGGAGTATGGCCTGATCCCCCTCGTATTAAAGGGAGGCCCACCCCCAGCAGTGGGACGTTAAAAAGGACTTAATACATACATACGTTATGTATAGGAGAAATATATCAAAATCTTCAAGTAAGTTGTTGGTACGTAGCCTTACAATGTATGTTATCTAGTAATTGATTCTACAGCATTAGTTATTAAAACCTCGTTATTTGCATTTTTTCTATATTTGCATATCTAAGTCCACTTTTAAATACAAGTCGGCATGTGGAAAGCTATGTGCAATTAATACTCAATTATCTTGTATAAAAGGGTTAAAGAAAGAAAAGTAATTATAATAATTCATGTTAAATGTCTTATCCGAAGCTTTATTAACGTGTGCGTTACATAATAGCAAAAGTCATTCCGTCAATAATTATCATAATAATGAAACCGTTTTATAATGTTTTTGTAGTAATCTACTTCTCTACTTTTTTTTCTAATTATTACTCGATATATTTACTATGGTTAAATCAATATGTATGGCATATTTGAATTATATTATTATGACATTATATAAGTTTGGCATTTTTGTTTTAGAGTACTAACGACTAACACTCGTTTTGCTCGGGTTCGTCCCTAGGTATGTTTTAACGGTTGGTATGGAATAGATAAACTATATACTATAAGATATATAGCCTATAGTCTTCTACAATAAACGGGCTATCAAATGCAAAAAGAATTTTTCAAATCGGATTAGTAGTTCCTGAGATTGATGAGTTCCTGAACAAACTAACAAACAAACTCAGTTTCTTTTTAATATTACTAGTATAGATAAGGTTTAAGAAAGAACGAGTAATGAAAAAATGGTTAAAATGATTAATTTTAACGGGGTAACTTTGAAGGAATTTTGAAAATAAAGTAAAAAAATCTGAGTATTTCTTGACGAACGTGTATGTAACAGTTGTTTCTGAGGCCAGGCTTTCCTTTTATCTAGACTAAAAGAAAAATAAACTTTTGTCTCACACAGGAATAGATTCAGTGAACTCCATTACAGTATCCAATGCAATATTTCGTTAGAACTAAAAGAGAAAATCAATCTTTTTGATGAATTTCTGTCTTGACTTAATTGCATCGTGCCAGTTTTGAATGTGAAGCGCCTTTACGAATGAATGTTAATTTTTATATGCAAATATAACGTGTTTTCGCTAGACTAGGTTGCCAATAAAGTTGTTTTTATCACCTCGCAAAAAATACTAGAGTTTGCAGACTTGCGTGTGACGATTAGACGTGAGATACACTGCCTAAGATACAACGATGAAAAAAAGCGAGGGCGCCAGAGCGCAAGCTGCCAGTATAAACGACTTCTCATTTTAATTTATCTGCGTAATGTACTACTTGATATAACACTATAAAGAAATCTAATGATATTTATATTTAAAGTGGAGCGCTAAATTTTTTTTTTTATGAGATTCAGTGACAAACGAGCAGACAGACCACCTGATGGAAAGCAGTACCTGTCGCCCATAACACCTACGGTTCATGCACTTAGGTTTTAAGTAACAAAAATGCAGAACCACAGGTGCGTTGTCACTGTGAAGACTAAGATGATATGCCTCTTGCCTGTAATTGCGCTGGCTACCTTATCCTTCATACCGGAACACAACAATGCAATCATTGTTGCTTGGTGGCAGAAATAGATAAGGGGGTGGTACCCATCCAGTCGGACTCCTCAGGCTTGACAGAGTCCTACCACCGGTGCGTGACCGGTTAATTACCGTGAGTAATTAACGCTAAATGCTAAACAAATCGGCTGTTAGTTAGATGAAAAAAAATTTAGTTATTTAAGCAGATTTTATTTAACATTTAAAAACAGAAATGATAACTGACATGTAAATAAAACTATCTTTTTGAATTATTTCGCGGATCTATTTTGATTTTCCTTACAATCGAATCAAATTAGCGGGCTAAGGCAAGATTACATTTTACAATTGATATATAATACATAAAAAATGTAAACTATTGTAGAAGATTTTCTAACCTAAGCCAGCCAGAATACACTTTGAGCTTTTCTATCTCCGCTTTATAACGCAGAGCACTTATAGTTTTACTTTAATTTAAATATGAAAGTAAAAACAACAACAATATTAACAAAAGTTTTTTTTTTGTCATTTAATTACGATTTGTGACTGTAGGTTAAATGAATATTGTGCAGATGTAAAAAGTTTAAGTAAAAATATACTAAAAACGTGGAATCCACCCTTAGAAACTCATTTATTCTTAAAATTTTAGTTCGAGGTTCGATATCGACCTGTTCGTTAAAAAAAAACTTAAAAAAATACTTTTTAGCGTTTTTTTTTGAAGTTGGGTTTTTTTTTTTTAATTTTTAATTTTTCCCTTTTTATTGTAGACATAGTAGTAGCAAATTAAGTGTATTTTAATAAAATATTCGCTTAAGCCGTTAAAGTTAGTTTGATGCCAATTTTCTTATAAAGAAAGAAAATCCAATTCTAATGGATTGGGCTTGTCAAATGAAATACAATAGGCCCAAACTCAAAGTATCTACTATTAGTCGTTAAATCGTTGCACCTATCTATCTATTCTGGCCTTACCACCAGATCAGGTCAACGATACCAAACCACTGCGATATAAACGGAAATATAAAAACTTGCAAAGTTTCAAGGCAATGCGACAATTAGATATATGTTAAATTCATCATTAGCTATTTTTCCACCCTTAGGGGTGGTAATTTTTTTTTTTAAATTAAAATGGGAACAACTTGAAAGTATACACTTACAAACAAAACAAAAATTGTCTAAATTGGTTAATAAATAACGAAGTTCTGAGGTAACAAACATAAAAAAATAAAGGCGGTTTGAGAACCTCCTCCTTTCTGAAGAAGTCCGTTGAAAAATTGAAAATCGGTTCAAAATTGGTGAAAATATCGCGTAACGTACACACATTTAACCAAGCATTTGAATTACGAGTCTTACTAAATAAAAATGTACAGGTGGAATATAGATGGAACCGCTGACCCTTGTCAGCAACTAATAGAAATATTCGCCTTGTTATCATCAAAGTTGCACCCTTTATCGCACTTCAATTACTCATTTAATTCATACATTCACAAATTGTAATTAAATTACTAAAAAATTTTTAGTCAATAATTATCGACATTATTTTCTAATGAAATTATTAGAAGAACTATAATTATACAATGATTAGCTATTACAATGGTAACATTGCTATTTATTTACGCAGTTGCATCATTTTTCCCATAGCAACTTCAAAATGCCGCACATTCTTCTCGTATTAATCCTTTATTAATTAGATAGTCTAGTTTTTGCAAAAGATGTTTAGAGTTACGGCGGAGGGATAATAAAATTGTGTTCTTGTATGAGAATTGCTATAGCTTTTGCTATATATAGTCTCATGGTATATCTTAGGGTGGTTAAATGAGCTATGGCATTTTTTGAAAATGGCGTTAATTGAACATTTTAGTTAGTGTTAATAGTAATTCTTTAAATGGATGACGTATAAATATTTTATTCTCTCAAGTACTCGTATAACGTAACAAGCGATATGCAACTGGATAATATGTATTATTTACTTGGAAATGTTTCTAGTGTATGTTTTACATTCTCAGGAATAAATATAAAAAACGTAAAAAAATTCCAAAAAATATACCTAAAAATGAAATATAATATGCATATCACTACAAATGTACAACATGCACTAGAAGAGTGTAAAAGACTATGTGTGTGCTGAGTAATCAAATTTTAAAGTACTTAACCAAAAAAGAAATTCTGAATTAAATTCTTAAATAGCAATTGGAGCTAAAACTAATTTTGAATTTTAATATATTATAATTTATTTTAAAGTGAGCTATCGTAAAAAATTTCAATTTTTCGAATTGAACTGTCTGCATCATACTTGTCACACATTCATACATGACGACACGTTTGGCTCTGTTTGTAGTGACCCTACTTGCTGTGCCAGCGGTCGCGGGTTCGAGTCTCGCTGGGGGCATTCATTTGTGTGATGAGCACGAATGTTTGTACTCCAGTCATAGGTGTTTATATTTATAATATGTATGTATTTAAAGTTATATATGTGTAGTGTATCAAATATCTGGTATCCATAACACAGGCCTCGCAGCTTACTATGGAACTAGATGGTATTGTGTGTAAACGTCCCAACATATTTATTTTTATTTATACAATGGGGGTTTGTTTCCCAAAGTAAGATCTCACACTATTAGCCCAAAATATTTTGTGAACATTGTCTTTATGTTTTCTATAAAAGAACTAAGAAAGATATTCTTTCAATTAATCTGATCTGTCATTAATCACACTTTATATACTGCTTGCAGTATACAGGTTACTTGTATTCAGTCTTTTTTTAACGTCCCACTGCTGGGCACGGGCCTCCCTTCAATACGAGGGGGATCAGGCCATAGTCCACCACGCTGGCCAAGTGCGGGTTGGCGGACTTCACATGTCTTGCGAAAACTTGATAGGTTCTGTCAGACATGCAGGTTTCCTCACGATGTTTTCCTTCACCGTAAGGCAAGTCATAATCATGTTAGAAATGATTCGCATATGAAAATATCAAAGATGCGAGACCCGGGATTTGAACCCGCTTCACTCGGTTACCCAAGCGAGCTTGTTACCATAGGGCTACCACTGCCTAAGGTTACTTATGTATATAATACTTTTTTAATCTGTAATAACTATATAGTTAATAGCTTTTGTGACTACTACAACATTTGTCTCTTCCGTGACGAAGATTGCTGTAAAGCATTCCAAATGTCGGGAACCAAAGATCAAAATAAATCCGCAAATAAATCCGAAAAGATAGTTTAATACATATCATATAACTTTGTTACTAATAAATGAAATTAAAAAAAATATTATAATGACAGAAAAAATAATGAATAACTTCAATAATTGCACGTGTGAAATTGAAATATATAATATCGAAAAAATGCTTAACTAAAAGTTTATTGTTTAGCCATTACCGTGTGCCCTGTGGTGACGTGAAAACGTAGGATTATAATAAGACTACTACTAGATACTAATTATTCTTAAAAAATATTAAAATTAAAATAATATTTATTATAGTTAGTAAAATTATTTATTTATTTTATAACATTATCAAAATAATTTATTTTCAAATATTATTGTGATCTATAAAATATTTTAAAAGATAATTAACTTAATGACAAACAGTGAGATGAAGGCGTATATAAATCATACAAGTACATGTATTGTACGTGTGAATTCACAAAAAGTGAATATTGAGCGCCATCTGGTGTGTTTGCTTAAAAACTATTGTAATAGAGCGCCCCCAGCGACAAGTATTTCACAGCGACACTCGTTAGCTATCAGAAAGGGGATTCAGGGAAACAATACGAAAATAAATATAGTGATATCAGAATTGTACGAAGCCATGTGTCTCAGGAGGTTAGACTCGTGACTGCGTTTTGTTCGGAATTCGTGAAGTGCATTACGTAAGAGACGACGCGGCCGATTGATCAACCCTAAATTAGTAGAAGCGGGGCAAGAGGGCGCGGGGCACGGCAAACTAGGTTGGCCGCGAAAGCATACTAACCCCTAGAAAACTAGGGGTGCGAAACTCCACCCACTTTTCTGGTCACGAGAGCACAGCGATTGGTCCGCTCACTCCAACCTTCGCCCCTCACCCAGATTACAATCGGTGGGGTGCGTTCATAGAAATAGTACTATGTACTAGTCTATGTAACCTTATGTACCCTATGTACATAATATCTATAGCGGACCCCAATTCATGACATTGACGCACTTCACTGGGAGTCACTTGTATTGAAACTCATGAACTTTGCAATTGAGCACTCACCGAATGTTTTATATGTGACGATTCAATTACGTATCATATTTAAATAGAACATTAAAAACGTGTTGAACATTTTATATTCATTAAACGCACCTGCTTTAAGATCAATGTGCAAAGAAATAATGCTTTTTGTTTACTCGTACCTTTCCAATAAAGTGGATATATTTTGTACTAGTTAAAAGCAGTTTAAAGATATATACTTTTTGTAATTATTTGAATGTATGTATATGTATATTAAATTTACATACTTATGTAATAAAGCTTAGTTACAGGTTTATATAAAATACAGGTTTAGAAACATCTAACTAAATCCTCTATAAATTACAAAAATATAATGAATTATATTTTTTATTTATAAAGTGATGGAATAAATTTCATAACAGACTCGTTTTGCTCTAGTCTGCTAGGTATATAATCCACTATATACAAAAAATAAATAAAAGTACATAATTTAGTAAAATATTTCTATAAATCCGTGTAAAAATTTCATAGCTTATTAGAAGATTAAAAAATTATTTAGTTTACGAAATGCTGTTTATATTCAAAATAGTTTAGTAGGAGATTACCTAGTCTTATGTAATTATCTGTAAAATATTAATGTATTAATTATTTGACTGCTAAGCACAAGTTATTACATTTAAAACTAGTAATAAATAGCCTTAGGTAATGTGTCTAACACCCATAGTCAGTATACTTGTATATGATATAACAGGTAGTTCAAACTACATCTTTGGATGACCCAGTATTCTTTACTCAATGACGCCGGTGGTTCTGCTCACGTACATCATTTATGATTACTCCGACACTTGAAATCGTATTTTGATGTTAGATAGCACCATAGCCTTACTCTATAAATTGGCAACAACAATTATTATTAAATTATGAGGGATCATAATTCACAAAGTTTATTAATAAAAAACGAATATCAAATATTTTTATATAGTATATACTGATTCTAAGCATTTATAAAAAATAAAATTAAGTAATTAATATTAACTAATATTAACTTTTTGCTAATTTAGCCTAATGCTTTCTAATTTTTCTTCTACTAATACTACTAATTATGTGTTTCTTATTTGTGGAAACTTAATTATATGTTAATTATAAAAAAAAAATATATGTTAATTGTATGTTCTGGAATACTGTTTGTTTCCTTATAAGATATAAAAAAAATATGCACAATAAATTTAAACAAAGCACACAAAACATCTAAAATATTTATGTAGATATGGTTCCTGTTAATATTATATATTCATTAAATATAATTTTTGAAGAAATATATAATAATGACCTCGTCAAAATCATGATCTCGTTGCATTGTGAAGCACAAAAACGGATTTAGCTCCTACGTGTTTCTTACTCATAGCCAGACGGAGACAGATTATATGTATATGTATACGGTTATTAAAATGCCGGGTGACCATTTTCGAACCTGCGATTGTCTATAACATCAATAGATTAACTTTTTTATTTTAATAGATTTTACTTTATCTTTTTTTTTATTAAACTTCGCAGGGGTCTTAAAGTTCGGCATTACACAAAGCAATCAGCCATTCTGTTTAGTTAGCTATAAGCAGCTGTACGTATACTAATTAGTTTAAGAAGTTAGCGGTCCATACTTTGTTGCGAGACTGCGATGTATGAAAGTTATTTTATAGGTGACAACATAATATTTTGATTATTTTAATATCTTTGTAGTAAAAAGTAAACATTTTAAACCACCTGCTTTTTCTATTAGTATTTCTGGGAATTATAGTTTATACTCAGAGTCTAATTTAATGTCCTTGTAAATTATTTCATTTTAAAACGCGTAAGTGATTTTTTATATTTAATTTTAACAAGGTGGCTATTTTTAAATCGTAACCATCAAAAATGGTTCAGGAGTCCAAGGAAGAATTGAAATAAAGCATGTATTATATACATATTACAGTTTTGACACTGAAAGTAGTCTTGGCAAACATGTACAAATCGAGATATTATTATTATTACTATTTAATTTATAAGTAAAGACATTGATTCTTTATTATAATATATACCTAAAACCTATTATAGATATGACTTATTCAGTTAATTAGAAATTTAAGTTACAAAGCACTTTCAGAGTGGACTTAGGTTGACACGTACGTTTCTAGGAAGTAGAATTCGTGCTGCAACGAGACATAGACTTCTTGCTAAAGCTGCAGACGTACAAAAAATGTCTATATATACATTAAAATGACAAGCTTGAATATTTCATGTTAAAGAGAACATGCCTAAAAAGTAAATAAAGTTGCATTAAAAGACCCGTGATTTAATTGTTACTAGCCTCGTTACAAAATTTGTATCTCAATTTTTTTGCCTGAGTTGGATTTTAGTTTTTCTATCAGTTATTTTTAAACTTTTAATTATCTGTCTACCCCAGAAGGAGGAAAATATTTTTCAAGTATGTAGTGGATGGATTTTAGTTATAAATAGAAGTTATAGCGCAAATTAAAAAGCCTCTATATTTTACTTATTTTTCACATAATGCTTTCTTAGATTTGGGCGAGTATTTGACATTTTAAATAAAATATCTTTTCGGTTATTTCGCGGATTCATTTTGATTTTTGGTTCCCGACGTTTTGAATGCTTTACAGCAATCATGGTTACGGGAGAGACTAAGGTTTTAGACGTCTCAAAAGGCGTTATATACTTGTTACAGACAGTGCCTGCTCACAATTCCTCAGTAGAAGAGGTAAACACTATAGTTAAAAACTTACATGCCAAAAAGGCACCAGGAATAGATACAATTTCAAATAAAGTCATTAAATTCCTCCCGACACAGATAATATATCTGTTAGTTATCATTTTTAATGCCCTTCTGGCAGGCTCCTCGTTCCCGGACGAATGGAAGGAAGCCATAGTGATAGGTATACACAAACCGGGAAAAGCCCGTAATATACCAGCTAGTTACCGACCGATCTCGCTACTCAACTGCATTAGTAAGATTTATGAAAGAATCATACTAGTCAGACTTAAGGCCGTCGTAGAGGCCAAAGCACTCATCATTCCAGAACAGTTTGGCTTTAGAGCACAACATTCTAGTGTACACCAGGTGCACCGCTTAACGGAGCACATACACACACATTTCAACAAACTTAAAAGACCGATAGGAACGGGGGTCCTCTTCTTCGACGTTGCGAAGGCGTTTGACAGAGTCTGGCACAATGGCTTATTATATAAGCTATACCAAATGAGTGTGCCAGACAGTCTCGTGCACATCATACAAGACTATCTGACAAATCGTTCGTTTCGCGTCAAAGTAGAGGGTATCCTCTCTACACCACGCCCCATAAGGGCAGGAGTCCCTCAGGGATCAGTGTTAGGACCCATACTCTACACACTGTACACAAGTGACATTCCGAGGTACGGGAATACGAACCTCGCCCTCTATGCAGACGACACGGCTCTGTACACCTCATCCATGAATGTCAACACAATAATAGACCGCCTTCAGAAGGCGGTGATAGAACTGGGGCTCTGGTTCCGAAAATGGGGCATCGAGATTAACCCCGATAAAAGTGCAGCCGTGTTCTTTTATCGGACGGTTCTCGGATCTCATAGTCGGCGCAAACCCCAAACACCGATCACACTGTACAACAAACCCATACCTTGGCGGCAGCACGCCAAATACTTAGGAGTCACGTTAGACACTAGGCTAACATTTAGAAAACACATAGACACAGTCAGAAACAGAGCAGCATTCATACTAGGCAGACTCTACCCAATGTTAGGAAAACACAGCAAATTGTCCCTTAGGAATAAGGTAACACTGTACAAACTATGCATACGCCCGATCATGACATACGCGTCAGTAGTATTCGCTCAGACACGACCGTCACACTTAGACAAACTACAGAAATTACAAAACAGATTTACACGCATTGCCACGGGCAGCCCTTGGTACATGCGCACAGTAGATTTACACAAAGACCTACAGTTAGAGTCCATTAAGGACTACATGAAAACCACATCGACGAGGTACTTCCTAAAAGCACCTCAACACCCAAATCACTTATTAGTAGAAGCAGCTAATTACGACCCAGTCAATGATATAATCGATAGGACCAGACGACCTAAAGACGTACTGACCGACCCAGATGATAGTATCACAGTGTCCAATTCCATCTATAGGATCACACATAGACAAAACACACACACTCACCGTCCTCGCCGGCGAGGACGAGGTCCCTTGTATGTCACGGCCCGATCACGCTTAGGCGTGTGAGGGTCGTATAACTCCTTCAGAGTAATTCTAAGCCGTCTCCTATACGGCAAGACCTCCGATCAATAGTTTCGTAAGCCGTGGTTCGAACCTCGCAGGAGGTGCCCTTACGGAACTATTTTATAGGTAGGACCCTCTGTCCACCTCAAACGCCCGGTGACGCTGTCAAGGCCAGTAGGGCCAACAGCACTGATCATTCCGAAAAAAAAAAAAAAAAAAAAAAAATGCTCACAATTTACAACGTCGGGAACCAAAAATGTAAATAAATCCGCGAAATAATCCAAAAAGATAGTTTTATTTATTTTTTACATTTAAATCGATAGCTTCAAAATCGATCTCAAAATAATTTTATTCAGCAAGTCTTTTTCTAAAGTCCTTGTAAATGCTTAGCTGATACAGTTAATTTTGATTTTGAATAAAAATCTTACATTCATTAACTAAAGTTTTGAATAAAAATATATAAAAGTTTAAATAGTAAAAAATTGAGTAAGCTAAATATTAAATTCCTTTAAATTCGGGATATTCATAGCTTAATATTATGGAATTAAAATAATTTGCATTACAAGTAACACATTATCTTATTATCGTAAATTGGCCCATTGGCCCAACAATAAAAACATGACCTCACTAGTATAAAATTTCAGCACACAATTTTAAGTAAGATACATAAACATATGAGATTGTTATATTTTATTTTATGAATGCTATACCGAGTCCATACAAATGCGCTCAGTGGCTCAGTAGCTAAACTCCGAGCCAACTTCGTCTGAATGAAACTCGCAAGACTTTCGTTTTCCATACGCTCACATGTTCGCAGCTTTGCATTTTGTTTCCTGCTTTTTCACTTGTGACGTCATACGATTCATGAAGCTTAGTGCAACTTATATTTATATAATAAAGACGCGTCTGCGTATGTCAGAAATCAGAAGTTTTTGAGAACTTACTTCCTGACTATAGTTGGTTTAAAAAGTTGATGTTACCAATTAATGTATAAGGTTTAACAGAATTAGGAATTTTCAACCGATGTAAAGTCCGCCAATCCGCACTTAGCCAGCGTGGTGGACTATTTCCTGATCTCCCTCGTATTGAAGAGAGGCCCGTGCCCAGCAGTGGGACGTTAAAAAAGGGCTGAATACATAACAGTTCATGTGTCTGAAGAATCAAAACAGATAAGAAAAAGAAGTTCTAAAATCCCAAAGGCAAAACCAACCAAACCATGATCATGATTAAAACTACTTAGATAATGGTCGCGCTCGCATAGTGGTTGTGTAGTGCAGCGTAGTAAATATAACAAATTAAACTAAATAATTGTTCGCCAAAATATAAAATAATTGGCCCTAATCGAGGTCCACGGTCGCCTAGTACGAGGGCTATGTATATTGTACCTTTAACTTCGATCAGCCTGTAGATATGTACTGGACCAAATTTTTTAATTAAAAATAACATACATACAGACGAACATAGAACCTACTCCTTTTTGTAAGACGATTAAAAAGCACAGTCATTTAAACTAAATTTCAATTTTAAATACATCTATATGTAAAATAGGAATCTCAAACAGCTTTTTTGAATTTTTACTCAAAATTCAGGTAATGTATTAGGACCTTGAATAAGTTCTCGCTATTTTTTTGTGAAAATTAATACTTTATTTAAAGTAAGCTGTTAAAAACTTGTCATTTAAAGTATTGCCCATTACTAGCCACTACTTTTTCCCATTCACGTCGGAAAAACAACACTTCTTTTGAGGCTATCCAAGAATCCACTTATTTTTTGGTATCTTCGTAAGAAAAAAAAGTGCTGCTGGGCTAGGGCATGTGCCATCGACCGGAATAAGTGATAATCTGAAGGGGCTATGTCTGATAAATACGGCGGATGGGGTAGGACTTCCCATTGAAGCGTTTTCAAATAGGTTTTCACTAATTTAGCAACATTCGGCCGAGCATTGCCATGTAACAAAATCAGCTTGTCGCGTTTTTGCTCGTATAGCGGCTGTTTTTCCTTTAATGCTCGGCTCAAACACATTTATTGCAGTCGATAGCGATCTCCGATTATGGTTTCATTCAGTTTGAGTAGTTCATAATAAATAACATCCTGCTGATCCCACCAAATGCAGAGAAGAAGCTTCAAACTATGAATATTAGGCTTAGCTCACGATTTTTTACGCTTAGGGTTATCTTATTGTATCTATTTTTCATCGCCAGTTACGATACAATGCAAGAAACCTTTCCTTTTCTGCCGCTGAAGTAAGCACTGCTGCTTACTTCAGCGGCACAAGTAAGAAAGCGTTGTTCGGTGTCTCTCGGTTTTAACTCGTACGGCACCCAATGTCTTTGTTTCTGTCTTGTTATCTACTCCTTATGATTTTGCAAGTTCAGCTAGCATCTGACATGAATCTTCGACAAATAATGCTTCTAAATCTTCATTTTCAAACTTTTTCGGTGCACCAGAGCGTTCCTTATCTTTGACATCAAAATCATTATTTTTGAAGCGCTGAAACCAGACTCTGTATGTTGTTTCGGGTACAGCATGCTTACCATAAGTCTCTACAAGAATTCTGTGCGCTTCAGCTGCGGTTTTTTTTAAAATAAAACAATGCAATGAAATTCCCCGCAAATATTCTTTTTTTGGCACGAAACTCGAAATTTTAAAAACTCAGAAAAAAGATGTTTACACTTTGAGAAAATAACATATATTAAAGTTAAAGCTTACTAACTGTACTTTCTTGTAGATTCATTACCATCTGAATTTACATGCACGTAGTAAAGTAAAGTCCTCTTGCCCTGATAAAATTAGTCATATCATGCGTGATTATATAGACAGGCATATAACACTTCTAAAAAACAGACCAATTCGCTATAGCTGTATTGTTCGGACTAAATAGAAAAACGTACCTCAGCCAAAGTACGTTATGAACAATTCATCCTGTAGATTCCGGTGATTTCTATCAGGTGGTAAGTTCATCCAGTGGAAATCTACCAATGCTACACCTGTCCTTCGTTCCCATAGACTATCCGCATTATCCTCTACCAATTCACTTAGGATTTTGCGTGCAATGTCTATAGAAACGTTCAGACCAAATTACTAAACCTGTGAAGTTGAAATTTTAATAATATGTACCCATAATGACAGAGACAACTTTTGGATGTTTTATTTCATTTTAACCCTTGAAGGATTTTGGAAATTAAGGAAGAAATGTTATCAAAATTTGAAAAAGTTCTTTATAAGAGTAATACATTAGAAAAAACCAACTATGCAGGGTCGCGGTAGTTAGCTAGTTTTATATTATGAATAGAAGATGCATTTTATGTACACTGCCATTGCTAATGACTTTAGGCCTGCTAATTTCGCATATTATTTACGCTTGGGTCTTTAAGGGAAATATGATAAAATTTACTGTTAATTTTATGGAAGCTTTCTAAGTGCTTATAATATAAATTGATATTAAATTTCGCAATACAATACACTATTTTAATGATATTATGTATAGATGTATATATCCCTTACTTCATTACGTCGTTCTAATATAAAGCTATAACTGCGAAAGTGTGTTTGTTGGTTAGTGGGTTCGTTGGATAATCTCTCTTTCACACTGCATCGAAGTAATAAATCGATGGCATTGTTTACATAGAGATTGTTTGTTGAAAATATTATGACTTTGGTCCTGTAGTGTACAGGTATATCAAATTTTCGATTTTGTGAGGATAAATTGTAAATACTTAAGTTTGTGGAGGAAATGAATGGAACGTAGTAGAAGCAATAAATTAAAGAAAATATTTAAAAATATGTATTTTTAAATATTTTCTTTAATTTATTGCTTTTTCATAGCTATAGCCAAAATAAAATGAGCTAAGTTTTATTATAGTACCTGGGCGACCGAGCTTCGCTCGGAGTTCTTGAAAGATTGTATATTTTACATTAAGTGACTAAGTGTTACTGAGAAAGTTGTATAGATGTCGCGATAAGAACAATTTTCTTTTTAATTTGGCTTAAAAATAATTTTACATTAAGTGACTAAGTGTTACTGAGACAGTTGTATAGATGTCGCGATAAGAATAATTTTCTTTTTAATTTGGCTTAAAAATAATTTTACAATTAAGTGACTAAGTGTTACTGACAGAGTTGTATAGATGTCGCGATTAAATTTTGCGTAGAATAATGCATAAGAAAAACGCATGAAAACTCGAAAACACGCGTTTTCCCAGACATGTGACTAATCTAGATCAATTTTTTGCCCCCGAAAGCCCCCATATACCAAATTTTAGCAAAATCGTTAGAGCCGTTTCCGAGATCGCCGGTATAAATAAATAAATAAATAAATAAATAAATAAATATACAAGAATTGCTCGTTTAAATATATAAGATATACAGGTGGATTCATTTATAAATATTACTGCTTAAATTTATTGTTGTTTAAGCGCTTCTATAAGACTGAATCAATAAAAAGGTGTCTTGGAAACGAATCTCACTTCTACACTCTACTTTCTCATAAGGTCTCTCACCTGTCGCGTTAAATAACTTATTCAGGCCTTATTTACTTTCCACGTGTCTTTAGACAATGAGTTCAACACCATAAGTTTAATTCTGAAATGAAAATGTTATGTTAATAAAGAAAATGTTATAACAAAATTAAAATATTATCAACTTGGTAAGTTGTGACCTGAAAGTACTAATAAACGAAGTAATTTAAAAAAAACCTAGAAGGCCAAGATTCAAAGTTTTGCCAAAATCTCAGTCGCGTTTTGAAGAATGATTATGTTTGTCAAAGAAGATCTTTGATAACACAATTTAATTTAATCTTTATAGGTTTATTGTCAAAATATTTAAGTAAAAAGTTAGTATAAGTCAATCAATGCCTGTGCGTTTTTTTTTTAATGGTATTCAGTGATAAACGAGCAAACAGTCCACCTGATGGAAAGCGATACCTGTCGCCCATAACACCTACGGTTCATGTGCACTTAAGTTTTATGTAACAAAACTGCAGAACCGCCGGTACGTTATCACTGTGAGGACTAAGATGTTATGCCTCTTGCCTGTAATTGCGCTGGCTACCTTATCCTTCAAACCGGAACACAACAATGCAATCATTGTTGCTTGGCGGCAGAAATAGATAAGGGAGTGGTACCCATCCAGTCGGACTCCTCAGGCTTGACAGAGTCCTACTACCGGTACCTGTGCGTAGCCGATCGTTTCTGTTTATTGCCATAGAGCCTGTAGTTTTTATCCAATTTTTTCCTACACTTATTATTGTGATATTCTTTGTGATGGTAATACGTCGAATTAAGTTTCATTATTTTATTTTCTGTTGTTACAATAAGCGACGTAACTTTGTGTAAGAACATATTATTATGTTTACCTATCCTTATTTTAATATTAAAATGCGACAGTATATTTGTTTGTTTGTTCTATTTTATTACGCAGAAATGGATTGTAACTATATAATTCCCGTAATATTTAGGATATCCCGTTAATGTGTGTTCTCATAGGCATGTCGCAGGCGACTCACCTTGGGGAGCGGTGTACCATGCGGGTGCTTCTCTGATAGCAGAGTGAACGTGAAACAGGGAACAACCCCTTGGTTGTCTTGGTCTGCCTTAGCAGGCTAGTCATCAAGTCGTCCTGGTTGAGTGTGTAAGTGATCCTGTGACGACAAATAAAAAGGTTCCGTTTGGTTTTAGGGGGTGGTACTTACTTTTATTAGTGAGTCCCACATTACTACCTCACTAATGTGTATTTATCTCGTAGCTTTTTCTCTGACGCCAAAGCGAACCGTGGTAGCAGCCTCCTGGTTGTTGTGGCTTACTCTTATAACCGGCGAGTCCACACATAACCACCTGTATACATACAGATATTCGGGTGGTTTGCGTACAATTTCCCAATGTTAAAAAAAAGGATTTAGAATATTGTAAATAAATACCAAATAACGAGTCTATTTTTACAATGATACTTGACCTTCATATTAATTATTTAAATTTAAATATGTATTAGTATGATGTTCTCCTGACCGATTCCGGCCACGGCGGCCAATCTCATTGAGACTAGCCAACTGCGCAGGAGATATTATAGTGCACAAGTGTACGCGCAGACACAAGTGCACTCTCTATTCCTGTCACTCTCATACTCCAGTGGAACGACTACTCGACACGACCGGTGAGAGTTAAGGCGCAGGACCGACGGCTTTACGTGCTCTCCGAGGCACGGGGGTGAAACACCGCCAACTTCCCAACTCCGGGCTGTTACTGAGGCTTACTATACAGAAAGACTCAATAACTAAACTTGGCCCGACCCGGGACTCGAACCCAGGACCTCAGGATGTGCAGCCGTACATGCTAGCCATTACACCACCGAGGCAGTTGTATTAGTATATATATATATATATATATATATATATATATATATATATATATATATATATATATATATGTGTAGTATTTCTAAGTATTAGGTTGTATTGTGGTATGTATTGTATATAATATTTACACCACCCATTCTGTATAGTCTTCCATATTTCTTTACCCAAAAGTTGTCTGGAAGAAATCGCTAATTAGCGATAAGACCGCCGTACACACTTTTGTTTTTCTTTTGATATTTTGTTAACTCCATTTACTTTATGATTGTGGTGTACAATTAAGTATAAATAAACAAATAAATAAAAATGATGACCTAAAAAAGTCAATAATATACCTACACAATATTTCCTTATATATTTTTTATATATTTTTTTGTCTTGTTCTGTACCAAGTAACATCTGAATCTATCTAGTATTGTCAGTATATTAGCTTATAAAATAAAAAAAAACCCTTTGGTGATCCCGGGGAGTACCTAGCTTCTTTAAAAATAAACGTAACTTATGTCATTCCCGGCTAAAAGCTGATCCTACTCGTGAAAGTTAAGTTCCTGTATGTTGCAAACGATAAACAGAGGAGAAAAAAATAAATGTTTTGTTTTGCCTATTTATAATAGATAAATACTAGTGAGTTATATTAAGTATTAACTGTGGGATATTAATTCATTTCAAAAAGTTATTTAAGGACATTCATAGTGCAGTTAAAGCCTCAGCGAAACGAGCGCGAATTGCTCGTCTATGTCACTGCACAGCGCCATGACGGTCCTTAACTTTTGTAGTTCTAACATAACGGTTCCGCTTTATTAAATACTATTTGATTAAAAATATCATGGTTAAATACAAATCTTGCAATACAATATTTAAGAATAATTAGTATATCTAACAGCGTGACTTGCTTTTATTTGAGTATTGAAGAAAAACTGACCAGCTTTTTAAATAAACAGCAATCCAAAAAGAAAAAAAAATTGATTGCCCCATCTTCTATTTAATACTTATATATCGAGATAAGTACTGAGTAAGGAGTTTTGATTTTTTCCCTTAGTCTACTAAGGTTCCTCCTAAGGCAGTTAAATAAGGGGCGAAAATTTTGTGTAATTTCGTCATTTTTAATTTAAAACTTATATATTTCCTGTTTTACAAGCTTTTTTTCCAAGCAAATATAAATTTTAATGGGAAATTTCATCCTCTGCATAATAAAAGACAAATAAAAAAAATACAACCATATTTCTTACCTTACCGTACCTTATCCTGTTTTTCTTCTTACTATAGAAACAATAAGACAGAAAAACTGAAAAAGAGAAAGTAACCTCACTTTTATCTAATCTAAACCAAAGTTTGACGACACGTTTGGCTCAGTTTGTAGTGCTGTGCCAGCGGCCGCGGATTTGAATCCCGCTGGTGGAATTCATTTGTGTGAAAAGCACGAATGTTTCTACTCCAATCATGGGCGTTTATATTTATAATATGTACCTATCTATTTAAAGTTATATATGTGTAGTGTATCAACTATCTGGTATCTATAACACAAGCTTCGTAGCTTGCCATGGAACTAGATGGTGTTGTGTGTTATTGTCCCGAAACATTATTATTATTAAGTTATTTGAATAGTTTTGTCTATAATCAATTACTTTATCGGCTTAGAAATTGAAAGTTTCAAGTCACGTTTTTTGCACTAATTAGTGTTTGCAATCTTCAAAGCCTACTTTTAGCAATAATTACAGGCTAATTACAAGTTTTACCTTGTCCTCAATTCATGGTCTTTATATTAGTATACATTTCTTATTAGTCAAATTCGTTACAGATATGTGTATAGGTTAAATTTAGCTAACGGCTTAGAGTTTACAGTGTAGAATATACAATTAGAGTTCAAGGTTGAGATAGCTCTATCAAATTAAAATTATTTGCGGACTACATTGAAAAATTGAAAAACACGTTTGGCTTAGTTTGCAGTGACCCTACTTCATGTGCCAGCGGTCGCGGGTTCGAGTCCCGCTGGGGGCATTCATTTGTGTGATGAGCACGAATGTTTATACTCCAGTTATATTTATAATATGTATGTATTTAAAGTTAAATATGTGTAGTGTATCAACTATCTGGTATCCATAACACAGGCATCGCAGCTTACCATGGAACTAGATGGTGCTGTGTGTAAATGTCCCAATATATTTATTATTGTAATTATTATTATTTTAATGATGTCAATTTAAATTAATGTAGCTATAATTTTTTTTATCGTAGACATACGCTTAAATCTATATTGGAAAAAAAAAACGATTTGTATTTATTTTAAAACGTAACTAGGGTATACATATGTATGTGTGTAAAAAAACATTTGTATAGTTTTTGCTAAACTGTTTTTGTGCTAAGATAGGATTTATGATCCAATTTTTTTAACCAATGGAAGTCTCACATTGTTTTCGCATAGTGTGAGTTTGACAAAATCAATTTTTTTTATGCGAAATGGAATATAAGGCTATTAAAATTATTCTTAGAATAAGTGGTATATATAAGTATAAATATTATTTATTTCTTTTTTCTAGAATTTGATAAACAAAAACAAAAAACTTCTTAGATATACATATACCTAAGCCCTTTTGAGATAAATACGCTACGAGCTAAACGACAGTGTCTTGCTTGTCAGGAGATCAGAATCTGTATCTCTAACAGTTTAAGTCGAAGCTATCGTACTTCAGAAATCAAGCGCGGATCCAGGGGGGGGGTCATGGGGGTCATGACCCCCCCCAAAGCCGAATATATTTTTTAAGAAGTTTGAAGTTTGAGAACAGAAGGATTAGGTAATACTAAATATTTATTCGTTTATGAGTTTTTCTTTAATTTAAATATGCGCTAAAAGTATAAAACTACTTTTCTTTCTATCATGGATAACTAGCGGCTTACCCTCGCTTAGCTTGTGCGCGTCTCTTTAAATTTTAAATAGATATAAATTAGGGATGGGCCGAAATTCGTTTTGAATTTTGGCAGCTTGAGCCGAACTTCGGCATTCGGCCGAAATTCAGTTTGATTGCCGAATATTTGGCAATAGAAAAAAAAACCTACTTGCACTATTTTGACTGAAATTAATAGAAAGCACGTCTATCATGACCTGTCGGTTTGGAAACAAAAAAATTAAAACCTAAAGTAGTACCTATATCTTTAAAACGTTAGCACGTTATCTATACTAATATTATAAATGTCAAACTTTGTGAGTATGAATGTATGGACGTTTGTTACTTTTTCACGCCAGAACGGCTAAACGGATCTGCATGAAATTCGGCACAGAGATAGATTAGTCTGGAATAACACATAGGCTATTTTTTATCCCGGAATAATTTACGGTTCCCGTGGGATAGGTTTGCTTTTATTTTCTTAGAGGCAAACCCGAGCGAGGTGAGGGTGAGGCGCTAGTATACCATAATTATGACAGTTTTTACAATAACCTCAAAGTTTTCGAGATATTTGCAAAATTACCCGTTTTTCAATTTTTTCTTGATTTTTTATTTTTAATTTCTGCAATATCTTTCTGATTTAAGTGAAAGTAGGGGAAGGTAACTTTCAAAATACTTATAACGACCAAAAAAAATAATTTAGTTGAAATATTTAGCCGTTTCCAAGAAATTTATGTTTTATGGTCTCGAGAGGCTGAAAATCACCTTTAACTTTGTACAGTCGTCCTAAAAGTACAGTAAGGTTGAAATTGAAAAAAAAAACTATTTTTAACGCCTTTCATCCCCTTATTTCTCGGGGATAGCTGGATATCGGGGGCATTTTACGGTTTTTTGTTCCTTGTATAGGTACTTGCTAACTTTTTACGACGTTAAATTTCAGGTTTTAATTTTTTTTTCTATTTTTAATAATAAACGGATTCCGATCGGTCTACATCGTCATTTATTTTAGTTAGGAAGGTGTAAACCTTAACACGTATGTGATAAAAAATTAAATTAGTTCTTCTTAATTTAACAGTCGTAAAAATCGTTGCCTAATTAAATAGACAAAATGAAATAAACTTAGTATTCTTTTAACAAACACCTTAATTACAATTCGTAAATTGAATTAAAAAAATCACGTTTCTGGTTCACTAAAAACACTCAGAAACATTAAGTATTTTTAATAATAAAGGGTCACGTTTCTCACGAGAAAGCGCGGTGAAATTGAACCGAAGTTCGGCTGAATTTCTGCCGAATTTTATATTCTCACCGAATGTTCAGCCGAAGTTCGTATTCGGTTCAAGCCACATTCGGCCCATCTCTAAATTATAAATAGCTATTACGAGTGTACCTTACAAGAAAATCTTATGCTATTGCAGATTTTTCTGTAGGTCTTTTTAAGACCTACAATTTTCTAGTAGATATATTGTTTTGATGTATTTCTTAAGGTTTAGCCAGCGTTAGCCATGTAAATGTCTTAGGATGACTCGATAGAACCCTGACATCCTGAAGAAATGGAATTGTTTTCTCGTGGGAACTAAGATTTTCCTGTAGTAAAAGTCATCCTTAATGTTGACCCGAGTAAAGTTATCACTACACAAAATTTGGTTAAAATCGGTTTAATACTTTTCGCGTGAAACCGCACACACAAACAGACATACTGACAAAAATTTTGTTTTGAGTTCTATATTCTGTACATTATACATTAGAGTCATTGTTTTTAAACAAATATTTCGTGTACAGATTTTGCTAAGTTACTGTTTTATAATATGTATATTTCAGTCTTTGACCCCCCCCAAAACCTAACCCTAGATCCGCGCCTGTCAGAAATACCTACATACATATATGGTTCAGCATAGAAGAATATCAGTAGAGGTAGTAATTCTATTTTTTCAGGGTTCAATACATTCCATAAAAACTTTCTTAGGCTTACACAAATATTTCATCCATGCTACTATTATAATTGGGAAAGTTTGTGAGGATGGATGGAAAGATATTGTTATTTTTTCACGCCAGAACGGCTTAATAAATCTGGATGAAATTTGAGACAAAAATAGATTATAGTCTGAAAAAGCACATAGGTTACTTTTTATCCCGGAAAAATGTACGGTTTCCGAGGGACAGATTTGTTTAAGGACAAACCGGAAGCGAAACAAAGGTAAATCACTAGTAACGAAATAAAGCATATTATAGTATTATTTCAGTTTTATATTGAATTTTGTTTCCTTACCAAATTGTTTTAAAAAAACAAAATAAAACGATAAAATGTCCATACAGAAGAGTTTATTTTAATTGTCTATTAGGTCTTTTTTCTAATTTTTCTAATTTCTAAAATAAAAGAAATTTAAATTAAGTAAATTATATGCTAGGTGCAACCACGTAAAGAGTAAGCTTTATGTTTCGTTACGGTGATATTACAAAAAATACCCCACCACTTATCTACAAAACTACTGTGTTTAAAATAAAATAAAAAAATCACTGAGCCTTAACATTGCTAATATTCATATTTACTACATCTACTACCCTCAGTATACTCCTAAAACGTAACTGTAAATATTAAATAAAAGATAAGTAGAAAGCTATAAATGAAAATCGCTTTCAAGCCTGCAGCTTCTTTAAAAGGAGATTGCTATAATTTTTTCTCGTTCATGGAAATCTATTGGTGTTTGCAAACTTTTAATAGTTTCTATAAACTGCACTACTTTCAGTGTAAAAATATTGCTGTTTCATCTCCTTGTATAATGTATATTCCCATATAGGTTTAGTCGATATAGACAATTCTCTTATTATACCGTCGCGTAATGGAGAGTGTGTAACGTCATTACACAAAAAATAATAATTATAAAAAAGACACGTCTGAAGCATGCTTTATATATCCTAAGATAGCTGTTAAAATATTTCGAGAGAGGTATCGAAATAACTAGAAGTTTCGATATTTAGACAAGGACAGTTAATTGTAAATTGCCATGTGTAAAAATAAAAGAGGAACAAAACAGTTCGGAAAGGCATTGAAATTACTAGAAGCTTTGAATTTAGACAAGAACAGTTAATTGTAAATTGCCATGTGTGAGAGTGAGAGAGGAACAAAACATCCGAAATGTCTAAAAAGGTTTTTAATTTTCGAATACTAGAATATTCTTTGTTTATTTATGCATATAAAAAAGCCGGCAGTGTGTCGAGACATCATTTGAATTTCGAAGTTAAGTGAAGATTGAGAAGAAGTATAAAAAAAGTGAAAAGTGAAGAAAAGTGGAGTGAAGTTTTTGAAAAAGTGTATCTAGTGGTGAAAAATAGTGTCCAGTGACTGAGTTTAACCAAAACTATGTATATACTGTGTATTTTTGTTCTGAATCTTCATTAGTCACTCCTGTTAACGAAGAGTAATAAAATATCAGTAGTGCAAAAGACGTGCTGTAATTTCCGATCCCCAAACTCATAGAACGTAATAATACTTATTACCTATAGGGTATTTGGAATAGCCTAATATTAAATTTCCTTTAAGATTTAAAATACTATCTTTTTAATTTCAATTAATATATTCTACGTAATATCTTTTATGTAAAAACTGAAGAGCAAAATAAAAAAGTTAAAGAGTGCTTTTATGAATGTGTACACGCGTAACTTTAAAACTTCTGTAGGTTATCGGTACCCTTTATGAAATTCAATTTATGTTTTAAATAATTAGGATAGGTGAGATACTAAGTAAAAATAACGCATATTAGGCATATGACAATCATGTATTTATAAAATATCATTTAAGGAAAGAATATCTATACAGATAAATAAAATTGATGTGTCTGTTTGTAATGTCAAAATAATTTATTTTTACTAAATACATGTGAAAGTTTATACGGTATTTATAAGAAAAAAAAAAATAATTTTTAATATATTTTTTCTGTCCCTCTGTCTGTCTGTCTGTTTTTTCCGGCTAATCTCCGAAACGGCTGGATCGATTTTGACGGGACTTTCACACTAGCAGATAGCTGATGTTATAAGGAGTAACTTAGGCTACTTTTATTTTAAAAAAAGAATCAGGGTTCCGCGAAAAAAAAACCATAAAATTGTGAACAAAATCCGCATACGGCGTACGCATCCGAACGAAGCGAGGGTCAATTGCTTTATAATTTAAATGAATATCTTAGGAGTAGCAAGCTACAATTTATGTATAAACATAGCTAACCGTGAGAATGTACCTAAAAAAGTGTTTCGTTATACTCTGTGCTTTGGAATCTAATAGCTCTAGCTAGTTTTGCTAGCTAGTTTTGCTATCATTGTTCGGAGTTTGGCACAGTAGACATCTGCCGTTATCGCTTGACCAGATCGGAGAAAGCTATAGTGAATAACACAATGCTGAGACCACCAAACAGTTACCATTACCTTTTTATTGGTAAGCTTTGCTTTAGGACACTGTTGCGGCGTTTGACCTGGGGTCAGCCATTGCATATTCGCATACGGTTATCGTAAAGAATCCACTTTACCTCACATGTCACAATTTGATCCAATATTCCTTCATTTCTGTATCGTCTCAACAAGGCAACACAAGTTTCAACATGCGTTTCTTTCTGCAGATCAGTCAAATCATGAGGCACCCATTTTTCATACTTTTTTTATTTTATTGATTTGACGCAAATGAGTCAATATTATTGGTAAGGTAACGTTAAACCATGCCACTAATCCTGGGTCGTTTGGCTCGGATCGACTTCCACCATCTCTTTCAATTCATTGTTATTCACCTGTGTGGGCGTGTCTTCCACGTGGTTCGTTCTTCAAATCAAAGTTTCCATCACGAAAGCGTTTAAACATAAATCGCACGGTGTGTTCATTAGCAGTCCTCTCTCCAAACGCAACATTGATATTGCGAGCTGTTTCTGCCGCGTTAGTTTCGCGTCGGAACTCGTATTCAAAAATCACTCGTATTTTCGAAGTATCCATCTTTCTTGTCTAAGCTGAATAAAAAAAACAACTGAAAGTCGATAACCGAATGTTGTACATTTTTAAAAGAAGAATTACATAGGTGCCATGTGAAAAAAGTTTCACCCAAAAATCTCAAACCATGAAGGTTCTATGTCAATTCGAAATACCTATTACAATAAAACGGCAATTTCTTACTTTAACTCCTATTACAAATGACTAAAAAGGTCCCTAAGTAGTAGCTATTCAAAAATCACAGACCGACATATTGTTTTCTTATAAAATATGACATATATTTTTTTGTTTAATTCAATGAGAATCGCTTTTAGGAAATATGCATAAAAAATTTGATGAATAAAAGAACCAAATTTTTATTGTCTAAATTTAGTTAATTGTTTAATTTTTGACCTTCACTCGTAAGCAATTGTGATATGTTTTACTTAAATATTGCCAGGAGAACATATTGAAAATTTCCTATAGTACAGTACTCATGATTATTTAACATTTGCTATATGTATATATTTTTGAAAAGTTAAAATAAAATTTTAAAGCATTGCATTTTTAAGTTTAAGCAAATTAGACACACAAATATAAGACTTATGCATAGTTAAAAAAAATATACGTCATGGAAAAATGAACGTTATGGAGTAATTCCAACACGAAAAATTTGTAGACAAAATGGAAAATTTTGTTTATAACAAAATTTAATAGGGCTCTTATCTTATTTTTTATAATCTTTTTGATTAATAATACTTGAACAAAAAATGATGTCATACTTTAGATTTTGTTTTCTAAATATTTATTTGTAATACTCTGTTAATAAAGAAAATCAGCTTAATAAGGAATACTTTACATCAGTAGGTCTTGTAAGTATAGTACATCTATATCTATCTATACCTACATATAAAAATTTTTTAACCTGAATCTGTACATTAAATATTTTTGGAAAATCTTATTGAAATAGTCATTATTATCGATTCGAGATTCCAAATTCCAAATTCGAGAGGCCAAATCTATGTCTGTCTGTCTGTCTATGACCGTATCACAGAAAAACTTCTAGAGCGATTTTGATGAAATATTTGATGATAATTGGTTATCCGGGTCAACTTATAGGATACTTTTTACCGTGGGAAAATATCTCATCTCTGAGAAGTCGATACTAAACGTTAAAACGTAAGTAGGGATGAACCCGAGCGGAGCGAGGGTGAGTCGCTAGTCATAAAATATATTTCTTAGCTTTTCTTGAATTGACGGCCAACGTTTAACATAAGACTATAATTGAATTTTAATGTTAATCTATCTCCGTCGTGTTTTCTCTATTCGACGTGCCATTAGCGATGTAATCTGTGCTCAACTGGTACGTTTTGAAGCCATTAACACGAGAATTGAATTGAATTATAATGATTTAATAAGAAAAATAAAAAAAAGTGGCTCACAATTAGAGTAACACTGTTTTAAAATTCACTGATCTTTTAAATGTAGCCAATCACCTACATGTACTTTGTTCTTTCACTTCGCAGGGAGACAAATCAGACGTAGGAACGACCACATCATCGGCTCTCCGCAACATCAGTGTTTACACTACCAAACTCCAAAAATTTTGAGAAATTTAAGACGGGAAACCCCAACCTCCTTTTTGCTCGACTCGGAATTCGAAAACACTAAAATATCTACTAAAACAAAAAGGCAATATTATTAAAGTTAAAACTTTAAACAGCTTCTTTAATTTTCCTTATTATTAAAGACCAAATCCAAATGACCTTCATGATATAATAACTAAATAGATCTACATGCTATATAATAAAGATTTTAAAAATACAGGAAATTCAGTACTCCTTCGTGCAATCATGACGATTTATCACTTAGGCCTTTTTGCAACATGGATGACAATATGAAATCCATATATGTCTCAACATCATTGTTATTATTAATCACTACATAATATAAAACAAAGTGGCTTCCCGCTGTTTGTCTGTCCCTATGTATGCTTAGATCTTTAAAACTACTTTTTTTGTAATAGATAGAGTGATTCAAGAAAAAGGTTTTAGCACATAATTTATTAAGTTTTTGTATACAATGGCTAAAATATAACGATATTTGTTGGAGGTGTCGGAAAACTATAAACCGTCTGGGAGCTTTCAACGAAAACGCTGCCAAAAACCCTTTGAGATATAACAAAAAAATTGTATGGTAGAATTGTGTATCTTATATAGATCTACAGAAAAGTCCGCAATGGTATATGTCTATCTCTTAAGGATAACATACTACATTCATTTGAATACTTGAAAAATTGGCAATTATAATAATGCGGTAATGTAAAACCTATATTTATCCCAGAAATCATCCCTTAAGGAGGTGAAAATGGGGATTAAAGTTTTTAGTGGGAAGCAAGCTAGGGACGAACCCGAGCGAAGCTAGGGTGAGTCGCTATTGAATAATAAAATAAATATTTGCCTAATATAAAAACTAGGCATTATGGACGGGATATGCAATGAGACAGAGAGAGAGAGATAGGAGAGAGAGAGAGAGGAGAGAGAGAGAGAGGAAAGAGAGAGGAGAGAGAGAGAGGAGAGAGAGAGAGAGAGGGGTAACAAGGACAAATTAATGTATATGCTGTGACCAGATTTTAGAATTGATCACTTCATGATGTGGCCGTCAACCATTTGATGAAATGGTTGTATTTCATGAAATAGAAAATACTCGCTGCTTACATCATAATATGATCTAGCCAGAAAAAAGAATAATCAGCGTTTGACGATATGATCAGTTAAACGCATTGCTACTTTATGATATGGTCGAATATTAGTGATCATATCGTAAAATAGTTACATTATCCACCGTCAGAGGCGCTGATATCGTTTTATTTTTGTGATACAGAAGTGAAAGTAGGGTGACAAGGCAACGATAATCGATGGAATTATTAGATTTCAAAATATGACTTCATGAAAATTGCGTGTGAAGAGATTTTATTTTTAAAAAGAAAAGTGTTGATGATCCTACTATTCATGAAGTTTCCCTCGAAAAATATTATGATACTTCATAGCATATTCAGGCCACCAGTTTAGTATATGGGACGCAGCCTCTGGAGGAGTGGGTGGTATAAGCGTTACGGAGTCATGTTGGAGAAGTGTTCTGTAAATATTAAACATTTTCATGTTTATAAATTATAACTAGACTATTCCTGAAATTTAAGTGGATTATTCATTTGGTCCGACTTGAATAACGTACGTAGAGAACGTTAGGTTTTTTTTTCAAACCTAGAACCTCCAATATTATAAGTGCTAAGTTATTTGAAATTTGGACTTAATCTTAAATTTGGTATTGGAATAAATGTTGGACAATATTAAAAGAATTGGAAGTACAACAAAAATATATAAGTTCTTTTTTATTTGGATTTTTTTATTTTACCTTAGATATCATGGAAACCCTACAATAATGACTGATTGACATAGCGTCAAATGTTAACGTTTAAACAATATAGTCAGTTTTAGTTGTCTATATCATAAAATACAACCATTTCATGAAATGGTCAGCCACCTTATGAAGTGATCAATTCTAAGTTCTGACCACGACATATAATATATTACTAATGACTTGTTTGCATCGTTCGAGATCGACATGTAACAAAAAACATCAACAACGTCAATATATTTAGTGTAGTCATCTTTTGGTAAACTGTTGATACTACTACAATAGATTATACTAGATAGAATATATTGTATCTGTGTACTAAATTTCATTCAAATTCGTACAGTCGTTTCAGCGCGAAGGAGTAATAAGCAAATTTCGAATTTATGACGACGTCTCTAATCTCTATAATATTATGTACTTACTTATTTTTTTCATTAATATTATTTAATAATTTATTCTCACATTATATAAAAAATATCTTTTAAGAAATAGTATGTGAACTTAAGTTTTTTTATAATAATTAATAATAATAATAATTGATTGAACAATAAAACACATAAACAGTAAACAATATTACATACAAAAATAAACATTCATATGACGGAGTAGGATTTAGTTAGTTTTTTTTTTTGCTATAAAACCTTATTATTGTTTAAAGTCACTATGTTATTTAGTTTACTTTTTATTGCTTTTAAAGTGATTTTAAATTTAGAGCAGAGACTACGTCTCGAACGCCATCATGACATTCATTGGAGATACGTGGTTTAGTAACGTTGGTTGATCGTGGTGGATCATAGAGAGTTATGTTTTGATATTGTAGTTGGAAGTCAATGATCGACGTCCCAGAACTCGCTAGCGCTAAATTATTAGAATTACTGTTTCGAGTTTATAACATTATGATTTCCCTGATTAAATTGTGTATTGAGCATTGAATATTTTATTATTTAAGCCCTGATAACGCCCACAAGAATAGTAACCACTAAAGATGATGATTGTAGTACATGGATAAAGTATCACATATATTATACAGAACAATTTTAATTTTAAGCTCAATTTAACTTACACTGTATCGACACAAAAGATATGGTAGCCGCTGTTGTCGTACTAGGAGACCTGTATACATATATATTACACAGTTAGTAGTTTCAGTTAATTTCTTATGTAGGTATACTTAACAAAGTTATTTTGAGAGAATAATTTAGCAGTTTAAATTATACGAGTATAAATATAATGTATACTTATGCACCTAGTAAGTCGTTTTATAGTATTGTGCATTAATCATTTAACAACAACAAAAAATCCACACCATTTTTATACCAAGGGCTAAAAGCTTTAGGTAAATTTTAGTATTAATAATAAATGTATTTTTTGATTTAGCACTCTGGGCACCACTACTCTTCTAGATACTTCTTAGACCTTATCAAATTAAATGTTCAACGAACTTCCTTAATGCATCTTTACAATTATCATTTACGTCATACATTTTTTTGAAACAATTGCAAATGAGTACCTAGCATTAATGCAGTCGATAAATTATTTGAAAAACCTTTTTATGAAGGAAGGCTATCAGCTATATTATAATAGCTTATAAATTTACCCGAAGACCCTTAGGAGAGGAGCAGATAAACTACTAAAGCGGATATCCACTGGTCAGAGCTATTTTATTAAATAAAACAAGATATCATAAAAAGGCACATGCTAAGTCTATGGTCTTTATGGTATATTTACTTAACATAAAAAGCAAAATTAAAAATTTTGAAAAAAAAACCCACGATGGTTAAAAAGTAATTGAAAAAGTATAAAATAATTTAAAAACCTCCAACTTAAAAAATAAATGTAACGCGAAATAATAAACATATTTTTTTTAATAAGTAGTGTTGATCTCTCACGGAGTCGGTCATATTAGTAAACAACAGAGTATCAGTTTTCATAGCATTTCCCTACGTACCTACCTATTTGGTTGTCGATGATTGTAGATGTGGCAATAACATATTCAACTACCTATAAATTTAATAAAAACCCCAATAATATCCGTCGGGGGCTGCTATCACTATTTTAAATTTCATCGTAAATAAAAATAAGTATCATCATCAAATTCTAAAAGCCCCACTTTAGGGGCACAGCCTACCCATTAAGGGTGTAAGTATAGCGCTAAAAAATCTCAAATTATTCACGTTACTATAAAACTGCAAAACTAGTTACTTTGTCCTTCTTCAATTATTTTTTAACCGTCGCGTGGTGGGTTTTTTTTTAATTTTTAATTTTGCTTTTTATTTTAAAGGTTTTATAGAGAGCATAGATATTTTTTATGTTTTAAGAATTTTTAGTTTCTAAATCACTACTTCCTACAGAAGTACTTACCTATCGAGTTCTATCGAGTTTCCTTATTATGTAGTAGCTACTATAAAATAAAATATATTAATACAGTGCCCCCTAGTAAGCTACTATCGTGACACCTTTTTAAGAACCCTCACTAATCAACTATAAATCCATTACTGAAAATCGCATCAAAATTGAACGAGTAGTTTTGGTTTTGCACAAACAAATATTTACTGCAGCGCCCCCTGGTGAGTTGTCAACGTAACACCTATCTAAGAATATGCACCAATCAAACCCAAACCCATAATTGAAAACAGCATCAAACTCGGACTAGTAGTTTTGGAGAAAAATGGCTATATGGATTTGCACAAACAAACAAACGTCCTCTCACCCCAGATGCATATACCACTACCGTCTCCGTTCCGTCGTGGGTAAAAATAAAACATATTTTTGTTTAAGGTTAAGCATTGATAAAAAGAAAATATTTTGAACTAGTTAACTTCTTGAGTTTTTCTAAAACGAAAATATTATTTAAATTTTAATAGAGGAAAATCGATAATATTAACATTATACAAGAAACGATTAACAATCAAAAATATTAGAAGTTCATTAAACGTATTTTTCACAGCGAATTATTTTCAATAATTATATTATTATGGTAATGGAAAACGTTAGTAGTTAAATATTAAATACTGACAAAGATAGTGGTAGCCCAGTGACGTGCTCGCTTGGAAACCAAGTGATGCGGGTTCAAAGCTTCGGTCTAGCACCTCTGATTTTTCATGTGCGAACCATTTTCAACATGAGACCACTTGCTTAACGGTGAAGGAAAATGTCATAAGGAAACCTGCATAGCTGACAGAACCTGATTAGTTTTCGAAAGAATGTGTAGTCCGCCAACCCGCACTTGCCCAACCTGGTGAACTTTGGCCTGATTCCCTCGTAATCTTCAATGTGAGGGAGGTATGGGGAAAAACTCACAAACACATCTTACTCTAACAGTAACTACGAATAAATAGAAATTATTTTATGTTTAAGCAATTCAAAAATTGTAAAAATATTAACATACGCGATCAAAACTCATTAAACATGATATCATAACAAGTTATTATCAGAAAAATTAAAAAATAATTGCTATCTACAATAATTTAGGTAAATTAACTAAATAAAAGAGATAAATTATATTAAAATATATTATAAAATAAATTATAAAAATAGGTAGACTATAAATGTAGAGATATAAAAATCGCCTGATACACCCAAACTAAGAACAAAAACGTAGTATAAGTGCACAAGGCATAACCATTTAAAATGTCAGCCGAGGTCACGACGCGACTGGCTCGTAGAAAAAACAGTGCCTAACACGCTAAGAAGTAGACGGTCCGCAAAAAATGATTCCGTAAGATTGGCGGCACAGCGTTTGAGGCGAGTCTACTCGCATACATCGATTCGGCCTACCGCACACACAGAAAGACACACACACACACACACGCAAGACCTTTTTATTACCATTTTTTGATTTGATCTAGCCTAACGTAATTATGGATGCGAATATTTGGACGGTCTTAGGCTTCTTACACATGATTCTTATATTTTTTCACATTTATTAACACCTTGTGTTTATAATTTTGAGTACAATGTGCATTTTGTCCATAATTGTGCGTGTTAAATTATTATAAATTATTTTTATGTGAATTTTTAAATATAATAAATGATAATAAGCACCTGGGTGACCAAGCTTATCTCAGAGTTTTGTTTAAATCGTGTTTTTTTCGAATAAGTTGCGTTTTTTTCAAAAAACACCTATGTATATAGATAAACATAAAAAAAGGAAAATTGTATCTAAATACACAATTTGATCAAAATCGATAGAGCCCCGTCGGAGATATACAAAATAAATTTATATGTACATATATAAATAAAAATTGCTCATTTAATATTATAAGATAATAAGTTAAACAGTGGTGTAGAACTTTTGTATTTTTTAGTTTTAGTTTAAGAAAGCTATTTCGAATATTTTATATATTCATGGTTTAAGGTAGATTGAGATATTTGGTAATTACTATTAATTTTATAGTATAATTAAAAAAGAAAACAAAAAGATTTAGAGTGTTGTTTGTAATCCATATATAGTATATAGTAGGTATTTAAAATCTAGTCATAGCGTGTATCACTCCTTAGACTTCCATTCTCACGTGAATATGTTATATGAGTATGTTTTGCCGTTCTAAGTCTGTTTAATTAAAATTATAATTTAAAAGAATTAAATATGAAAATATTGTTAGAACTGTAAAATATGCAAAGTGTAAATTTACATTTTTTACTATTTCACAATCCAAAGGTAAGAATTTTTATTATTATAGATACTGGCAAGGAAACTGGCGAAATCAATACATATTTCTTTTGGTATGTTTTGTAACAAAAAGAAAGAAGTAAAAAAGACAATAGTGCGAGGCAAAAAAAAGTAAAGTGTAATAAAAAGGTGGTCTAGCATAGCAGATCACAATCGCGATTATGTGTAAATTGATGCTTGTTCATTCATAATATTGGGTGTCCAACTGTTGAGCTTTATGAAGTTCAAGAAAAAAATCCATTCTTAGGGTGGATTTACTTTTGAATAAATATCAATAAAGTACTGAAAGAGACCTTAATATATTCAAAATATTGAAACAAATAAAAAAAATATACAATAATAACTTTTATTTTTAATATGATATGAACATTTGCATTTATTTTTTTTAATGTTTACCCAAACTTATAATCGAACCAACTAAAAATATACCATACCGCAGAAAACCATGAAATCTTACAATTCGTACATATAGACTCTAGCTAGAGTCAACTATTAAATTAAAAAAATATTTAAATGCAATTATCGTTATATTGAAACAAAAAGAACCATTCTTTTAAGCACCTTGAAAAAACAGACAAACAGATTTTTTAATAACTATTGTTTTGGGGTTATATTGTCTACATAATACGTTACAGTCATTGTTATAAAAAATATTTTATAATATACAGAGTTCGCTAAGTTACTGCTTTATTATAGTATGTATATAGATTAGAGGCTCAAACTCGCTTCGCACGGGTTTGCCTCTAAAAACAAAAACAAATCTATACCACGAGAATCGTAAATATTTTCGGGATAAAAAGTAATCTATTTCTTATTCTAATGTATGAACTATATTATTGTAAAGTTTCATTAAAATCCATTTAGTAGTTTTTGCGTGAAAGAGTAACAAACATTCATACATCTGTACATCCAGACATCCATACATCCTCACAAGCTTTCGCATTTGTAATATTCGTAGGGTTATTCCAGGTTATAATCTATCTGTGTACTAAATTTCATCTAAATCCATCCAGACGTTTCGGTATGTACACACGTTCACACACACACACACTATATAAAATTAAAAAAATAGGTAGCCGGACGAAGACCGTTGCGGGACGGCAGTTTTTGATATTCTAGACTTTATTAAAAACAACATTTTCTGTAGATGAGACAAATTATAGAATTAATTTATTGCATGTCACTTTTAAATAGCGTCTGGATGTTAAAACAATAATTATGTCTTATTTTTGTCTATTTGTCTATTTTTTTTAATTTTATTATATAAGTTGTAACATCATAATTTGTAATTATAAGATATACAAAATATTAAACATATTTTTATGTATAATAATATGAAACGGAAGATATTTTTTGTTTGGTCAACGCGCCAATGTTTAGAAATACCAGTTCGTTTTAAAAACTGTTTGCATTTAATAGCCGATTTATTGAGGAAGGTTATTAGCTATCTACCATTTCAAGCTTAAAAATTATTTAAATTCGATTATAAGTATTTTATAATAATAATAATAATAATAAATATTTTATTTCCTGTATAAAATATTCGACTTGTGTACTACTCCTACGCACTGTCGCGTATAAATTAACTTTAAGAATAGCTAAAATTCGTTGTATAAATTCTGCATAGATTGGCGTGGTTCAACGATCTTTAATTTAGAATAGTTCAGATATAAAACCTAGAGTTCGAAGAAATACTACTTCTTAAATTTCGCTTATCTTCTTATAAATTATTTAAGTCTACGATACTTTAGTGCCATGTTATATAAATGTTTGAATGAAATTAGAAAATTAAAAAGATTTTTAAAACTATTTCTTAAACATTTAATCAATGTTTTCATTATTTAGTTTACAGAACAACTGTTTTGTGAATAAATGGATTTATTTAAAAATAGTTTGCACGACTGATTCGAATTTCTACGGCATTGATCAAATGTAATAATAAATTATTTTATTCAAAAAGATTCTAGATCTCCGAGAAGATAATTTATTGAAACTTAAAAGTATAAAATGTCAATTAGTTTGACATTATACAAATATTAGAATGTATTTAACTCAAAAAGACCAATTACATCAAAATCTATGAAGTAGCTCGCACGAAATACGATGGCAGACAGGCGATAAAAAATTGTTTGCTTAGTTCGGTAGGTAATAGTGTTTTAATGAAATAGATTACTTGCTATCTTACTTTTCTTTTTTTTTACAATTGCTATAATATTATTTATTAATATTATATTATAAGTGTATGCTTGTTTTGGGTTTCAAATCTTAAAGCTTACCTAACATAGCTGGATAATAGTTATTTAAATGGTCAATTTAGTATTTTTTTTTAATATTATTTTTCAATTCAATTCAATTCTTTATTTAATGGCCTCAATGCGTGCCAGTTGAGCACAAATTATTTTGCCAATGTCACGTTGAAAAACAAATATATTAATTTAATCATTATAATTTTTAAAGTATTATATTTTTCTCATGAATAACATTTATTTATAAGCCAATTAAAATAATATATTATATGATGGACATAAATGGTTTTGATCAAATAAAATAATTTATTAAAAAACAGTAAATGTTTTCGGGTTTCTGAAGAAATTATGCATTTTAATGATGTTAATGCGTTCATCGACTTTATAATGCAACGAAATAGAATAACAGTTCTATTCTGCTATTTTAAGGTAAGTGCACATTAAGCCGACACTAGTTACTGACTTAGAAATAAAATCAGAGATTTTTTGAGTAAATTTGTTAGAAGAATGTTACATTTCAAATGCAATTGATATAAATAAGTTTAAAATATTAATAAAATCAAACTCCATTACAATGTAGACAACCTGTTTTCAAGCGATTGTCTAGTCAGCTACTCATTTACATTTCGCGGTATCGCTGAGCTGCCACACATTTGCATGTAGTAATTGAAGTATAGCACTTTGCTATATAAAAAATTTAAATTTCAATGTGCGTCAAGGCTCTTAAATATTATCTATATATTATACACGTAAAATACTGAAATCCAAATTATACTACTGTGTTGTGGGCTGTCGATAATCTAAAAATATCTTCTCATATATCTTTTCTCTTTTTTTTTCATTCTGCTTAGAAGTATAGGTCAATTAATATAACCAGGTAGCTAATACAATGGCCACTACTAGTTTTGCCTGTCATACATATGGACTTTTTTTTCGTAGTACTGAAACTCTTTATGGGGTCATAGCCATCATACGTCAGAGGACTGTAAGAGCCTTAGAAACTAAAACTACTAGAGTAATCCTGTCCTTGAGTTTTAAGATCAATGTAGGATATGGGCATAGTGCCTTATTACAAGTAACACCAATTGTAAAAAGATAAAAGTGACCACCCGCTCTGCTAGGGTAGTTTGAGACTAGCCATCTGCACAGGAGATATTATAATGCACAAATATACCCATTCTTTTCGTTTGTGCCGAAATCGCCACATGGAGCCCTGATATCTCTGCGGACAAGGAGTGGGCGCGGGTAAAATGGCTTCTCACGGTCACAGCTGCTAAGGCCTTTGGCTATCAAACAAACTTGAATCAAGACTGGTATAAGGCAAATATTGGCCATCTTCAGCCGTTGCTTGACACCAAACGGCAGGCAGCTCTCAAAAATCGTCTTGATACGAATCCACACACACGGTGTGAGCTCTCACAAGCAAAAGCATCACTTCAGCGGAATGCTCGATACTACGCAAACCTATACTGGATCGATATTTGTAAAAATATTGAATCTTGCACAACTATAGGGAACTTTGGTGGAATGTACGCATACATCAAAAACGTACTTGGACCCGTTCCAAAGAAATTAGCTCCTCTCAAGGAGTCAGATGGCACCATTATAACTGACAAAAATCGCCAGCTTCGTCGGTGGGTGGAACACTACAGCGGACTTTACTCCCAACCTGTTGACATTTCATCCGAGGCATTGCACTTAATTCCTAAGTTGCCTATTTGGGCAGAGCTTGACGAAATTCATACTGTAGAAGAGTTGCACACCGCTATTAACCAGCTTAAGCGTGGTAAAAGTCCAGGCGCTGATGGCATCTTAGCTGAAATAGTAAAGATACAGTGCGTAGCTCCTGTTCTGTTCAAGTTATTCTTAAAACGCTAGGCTGAAGCGAGTGTACCACATGGAGATGCGAGATGCTAATATCATCCATCACTCTGTACAAAGGGAAAGGCGACCGGGGTGATTGCAATAACTATCGTGGCATTTTACTCCTTAGCATACCTGGTAAATTATTCAGTCGAATAATTCTAGCAAGACTGCAAAAGTTAGCAGATCGTGTCTATCCTGAGGCCCAATGCGGTTTTCGTGCCGAACGATCTACGACGGATATGATTTTCACTCTTCGTCAACTGCAGGAAAAGTCCAGAGAGCATCAGTCACCACTGTATGTTGCATTTGTAGACCTCAACAAAGCCTTTGACACTGTCAGTAGAGAAGGTCTCTATTCAATGTTGGCGAAAATAGGATGTCCGCCAAAACTTCTATCCATCATAAAATCGTTTTACGACAACAGGCTCAGTTGTCTACAATGGGGATACGTCAGAACCATTCGACATGAAGAGAGGAGTGCGACAGGGCTGTGTCTTGGTACCTACACTGTTTGGCATATTTTTTTCGCTTCTTTTAAGAGTCGCTTTTGGCAAAGCTAGGCAAGGCAAACATTCATACGAGAGAAGATGGTAAGCTGTATAATAAATCTCTCTTAAAGTCCAAACACCATCGCAAGGACCACTTTATTGACACTTCCCTCTTATTTGCTAACGACGCAGCTTTTTCGCCACCACTACAGGTGAACTCCAGGACATTGTGAACAAATTTGCGAAAACATGTGCATTGTTTAACATGTCCATAAACGCTAAAAATACCGTTATATTAGCGCAAGCTGCATGGAAAAACCAGTGATTTTGCTGGACGGTGTACCTCTGGAAGTCGTCGAAAGCTTTTGTTATCTCGGGTCGACCGTATCTAGTAATCTTTCCTTCGACGGAGAGATCAACGTGCGCATTGGCAGAGCGGCTACGATGTTCGGGAAGCTTTACTCAAGAGTATGGAACAACAAATATCTAACAATCAAGACCAAGATGATCGTATATCAAGCATGCATATTGAGTATTCTTCTGTACGGAGCTGAGACCTGGACATCGTATACTCGACAGGAGAGGCGATTAAATGCTTTTCACATGCGCTGTCTCCGTAGCATTTTGGGCATCTCATGGAAAGATCGTGTGACAAATGAAGAAGTGTTGAAGACTGCACAGCTGCCTAGTGTAACGGGTCTTCTCAAACAGAAAAGATTGCGCTGGCTAGGGCACTTGCATCGAATGAAGCCTTCTCGTTTGCCAAGGCAGGTTCTCCTCGGTGAAATAGCACACGCCAAGCGACCAGTCGGTCGTCCTTTATTGAGGTTCAAGGACAGCGTTAAACGTGATATGTCCAGCTTCAACATAGGAGTAGCTAACTGGGAGAAAATTGCAGAAGACCGTGCCCGTTGGAAGAAATTATGTGGGGACGGCGTAAAGCTGCACGATCGCGCCTGGCTCAATGAGTTAGCCCGTAAACGCGCCTGCAGACACCAGCGTGAGACCAACCAGTTCCACCAACCCTCATCACAGCAAAACCAATACGTCTGCAACAATTGCAACCGCAGCTGCAACTCCCGTATCGGCTTGTTCAGCCATGAGCGGAAATGCAAACTACCGGACGCTACATTAAATCATCTTTTGTAGATGGAGGCCTATGATGATGATATTCATCTTATTCTCTCGTAGGTTACTTTTCTGAAGTTTCATTTCTACCGTGTGTAAATTGCACACACACGCACATTTTTTTTGTTACGGAACCCCTACCAATAGAGTCAAATCACACTGAACCATTTTTTTTATATACATAATGTACACTTAATAAAAAAATGACAAAGTGATAAAAACAAGTTTTAAAATGTAAATGAATGATTTTTGCCATTATAAGTGGTAAAAATACCCAAGTTTTATCGGTGAATTAATTTTACTTGCCTGTTAAAACGTTAATATACTTTTCTTTTCAATGGTGCTAGGACTGGTAAAAGTATAAAGGCTATATTTTTTAATATTTATTTCCAAAGAGGTCTTATATGACGCTACCCTAATGTCAAACTTTTCTACTCTACTATGGCTGATCTATAATTATATACCTAGGTTACAAGGTGAGCACAAGTTTAATCTTTAGGGTACAGTTATACATAGAAGATGTACGCAGATAGGTAAGAATTATTGAAGTTTAATGACTTAATTACAGATTAGAACTAAGTATGAGTCAGTCTTTAAAAATTAAAATATTTAGCTTCTTGACAAAAGAGGCTAATGTGCAACAATTTTTTGTAATTTTTATACTACTAAAAATTAATTTTGACTTAATGCTAGTTAGTTCGCATTACCTTAGTCGTTTTATAGATCCATAGTCTACTATATCTACATATGTATATCGTACCTACACCGTAAACCGCCGTAGTTTTGAATATGTAAGTTATGAGATTAAGAATATTATTGAGGCTAAGGTAACATATCCTTCTATAATCATTAAAGAATTATTTAAAAAAAATGTATTAAAATGGCTTTAATCTGATATCATAGAATTACAAGATATCATTACTCATTCCTTTATTACATTATAATTATTTTAGATTAGCGACTCACCTTCGCTTCGAACGGGTTCATCCCTAGTTACATTTTAACGGTTAGTATGGATATCGTACGGGAACCGTATATTTTTCCAGGATAAAAAGTACGGGATAATAATACTAATCTATTTCTGTGCCTTTCATCTAGATTTAATCTAAGTAAAAAAAATGCAGGATCAAAATGTGTAGGCGGCGTATAGCCGAAATTATTTTGGCCTTGTCTATTAGGTTACAATATTTCACTATTTTATTTTAATAGAAAACTTTTAGTATAATTTTAAAAACTATTTAAAATATTTATAAGGACTATAAGAGGTATTAATTTATATATGATTTATGTAGAGATTAAATATGGATTAATCAATAAAATGTCTTTAAATAATAATATTATTACTGTTCCGTTGGTGCGTCTTATCTATACTAATAATTCAAAGCTGAAGAATTTGTCTGTTTGTTTGTAGTCTAAAAATAGCTTATAACATCTAAAAATGTTTATTTTATTACACGTATATGTAAATAAACTATGCATGCGGAGTGGCAAGAAAAAGCTAGTCTACTAATATAGAGAATAGGCAATACATTATGCTTGTGTTTCTTCTACTGTCTTGAATATTCAATTCAATTATCTTGTTAATGGCTTCAAAGCTTACCAGTTGAGCATAGATTACTTCGCCAGTGTCAAGTAGAATAAAGAAGACACGAAGGAGGTTGGTCGGTAAAATAAATATCAATCATTTTATTTACTTTGATAATTTATGTATAGTTTATCATTTTTATCACATACTAGCGACTCACCTTCGCTTCGCTCGGGTTCATCCCTAGCTTGATTCCCCATACAAACTTTCACCCCCACTTTCACCCCTTTAGGGATGATTTCCGGGATAAAAAGTATTCTATGTCCTTCCCAGGGTCTCATATTATCTTCTTACCAAATTTTATCTAAATCGGTTTAGAATCCAGACAACGTCACAAACCCACAAACTTTACCTCTTTATAATATTAGTATAGACTAGCGACTCAGGCTCGCTTCGCTCGCGTTCGTCCCTAGGTACGTTTTCACGGTTAGCTATGTTTAGGTATACATAAATAGTAGCTTGCTACTCTTAAGATATTAATTTAATTTAATTTATATAGCGATTTACCCTCGTTTTGCTCGGGTGCGCATGCCGTAGGCGGATTTTGTTCACAATTTCATGGGTTTTAAATTTTTTTCGCGGAACCCTGATTCTTTTTCTAAAACAAAAGTAGCCTAAGTTACTCCCTATAACATCAGATATCTGCCAGTGAAAGTCCTGTCAAAATCGGTCCAGCCGTTTCGCCGGAAACGATTCGCCGGAACAAACAGACAGACAGACAGACGAAAATTGTAAAAAATGTTGTTTTGGTATATGTACCGTGTATACATCCATATGCACTTGATACTCCAATTTTATTTATCTGTATAGATTAAATATGTAAATATTTCTACAATTACAGTAAATTAGCGGCTCACCCTTGCTTCGCTCGAGTAAAAAAAATGCGTATGTATTATTCTAGACTATAATCTATCACTGTGCTAAATTTTACCCAGTTACGTTTAGCTGTTTTGGCGTGATTGAGTAACAAACATCCATCCATCCAAAACTTCGCATTTATATAGTTATAGTAGTAAAATAGTTCGTTCTAAAATAATAGAGTTAACTAACATCTTATTCATCTTTAGCTTGACTGAGCTGTAAATGTTACGAATTTTTGAAATTCAACAAAATCCTGAAAGTATGAAAAGGACGTCTACAGTTTGTATGAGAAGTAACATTTTCAGACATTAAACTAAAAAGACAGCCCGACAAAGCCGCAAAAAAGTCTAGTGGTATAATAACGATACAAAATGGAATTAAAATATAATAGGTTTATTATTCATATTCATATTACCATGCAAAGCTTTTATATCCATCCATATACAAAATAGCCTATCAAATTAGTTATCTAATGAAATAAATTAATTCTCTAGTCTACCTTAAAAAATCCCACATTACTATAAGACTAAGAGTTCATGAAACTTTCAAATCCAAGTTTTAGTTATGAGTAATAGTATTATTAATACGACAAACACCACCTGGCAGTCCTCGGCCCTGCACGTCATCAGACCTTACCAAATCCATTTCTGAGTAGTCATGGAATTGTCTAAAGAAGTCATCAGCAAGCATCCGCCAAATAAGCAAATGATTTGTTAGTTTCTGAAGTATCTCCAGTACCAATATTGATTTGGCTGGTAAGTATCAGCAGCTATGCATGGGCTTCAATGTTGAACATACTACTCCTTCATCTTAAAGAAATTTAGATTACAGTGTTCTTCAGCTACAAGCTTTCCTACGGTCTTATATTTCTAAAAAATCTATAAGTTACAAGCCTATGTAATTTTATTTAGCGCAAAATCTTTTCCAGGGTCAAAGTTTCGATCACTAGTCCAGAAAAGAAATACTTCATGCGTGCTGAGCAAAACTAGTAATCCGAGCAAAGCAAGTCGAGTCTCTACTTCATCTTGGAGTCTATTATAATACTTAAAAAATATATTCTATCAATTTCAATACTTCTCTTTTAAACAAAGTTTCTTGTTAATTTTATACTATTAGAACTAAAATGTTGTACAACTTTACATAGAGTTTTGTAAATTATTTAATAAATTAATTATTTAAAAACCGGTACCTACAGGATCGCGAAAGTTGTAATTATGTTACTGGTGAACATGATACAGATGTATCAATGTAAAATATTTTACATATTAAACTGACACAATACAAGTATTGTATCCAAAATGTGTAATGTAAATAAAAATATTAAACATAAAAAATAACGATACATAAAATGTACAATTTCAACAGTTAAAAAGAAAATACATATTAAATTAGAATGATCATTGAATAGTACATTTTTCTTCGATGTCTCAGAAACTTGAAATGATTTGACAGAGCTGTTAAATAAACAGACCTATTTGTTGAACAAGATTTATAATCAGCCTTTCAGAAACCCGGTGAAAGAAAGCAAGATTTCAATAAAAAGGATGGTGGAGTCTGTTTTAAGTATTGGCTGTAATATTCTAAAACACTATCTTTTTGCTCATTCTACAAAAACATTTCTTTAAGTAATCAGGATATGGATGCCACCTAAAGTAATAAGCTAAAAACAACCGTTTCGGTTCCTTATCATTGGATGAACATGAACCCTCATCTGTATATTTTAGTTTGATGGCATCAGCGTCAACCAAAATTTTAAATGAAACACCTCTAGTTTATCTCGCTTTATTCTGAAATTAAGAATCGCTTTTATTTTCAAATTTATAAATCAAACTAGAATATCACCTAACCTGCAAGTATGTGAAGATTAAAATATCCGGAAGTTTCCATAGAAAAACTTTAAAATGCTTACTTAATTCTTAAATATACGTTGAATTAAGACTTACTTGTACAACAAAAAATATTTACGTCGGAAAAAGTACTTACTATATACTACACCACCTGCTATACGAGGTTACATACAGGTGGTTGTGAGGTGACATCGGATAAAAAAACTAATGAGGGTAATATTGGCTCTTTTACAATGGAACCATCCCTAACTTAATGTGGTGCCGTAGGATCACTTGCATTCAACCTCGATACACCGATGGTAGTTCCACCGAGGCAGACATTTTCCAATAGAACACAAGTCACTACTTCCGAGGCATTATATAGGTAATTTTTAATGAGGTAGTCATCTTTCCTAACCGAAGGCTATAGTACGCTTTCAAGGGCAATTCTTAGCTTCACTGCATCTTCATCCTGCAGACCTCAACGACTAGATGAAAACACATTCAGAGATTAATAATTTTTCCCAGTATATTTATATAGCTTATTTTAATGGTTATTTTATATCGTCATGTTATTTTGCTTATATAATTATGTATTTAAAAGGACATGTCGCTAATTTTTGAACTTTCTATGAATAGTGAGGCAAAGCTTTAAAAACCTAACCTTTGTTTTGTTCAGCACGTAACTCAAGACTATCGTAGTAAGTAGTGTCAATCATATACATAAATGCGTGTCATTGTTCTACGATAGCCGTTATACTACATGGGAAAGTATTCCTACAGAAATAATGTTCCATACAACCGCACAACGTATATATGTACCTACATGAAAATAAATGCCTAATTGAGCACAATTTTATACATTTTTTTCAATTTTGTACGTATTTAGCTTCATTTAAAAATAGGATATTTTTGCCGTATTTTGCCAAAAAATACATATTGTATCGTTTCTAGAAATTTCTTTATATATAAAAAAAAGCAAAAGCCATATTATGAATGCAATTAGTTTTTATTATTATATTTTTTTAAGCTAACTGCGTCATTGTTACGCAGAGCAATTTATAGGATACTAGCATTGCCCGCGGCTCCACTCGTGTCTAGATGACTAAAAACTAAATTCTTAGGTTTTACATATAAGCATACTCTTACATTGCAGTTTTTGTATTTTTTCTCAGAAATAGATATTTTCCTGCGGTAAAAAATATCCTACATGTTGACCTGAATAGCCAGCTACCACCATACCAAATCTCATCAAAATCAGTCTAGTAGTTTTCTCGTGATGCGGTAACAGACAGACAGATAGACAGACAGACAGACAAAAATCCTAAAAACTATAGATTCGGCCTCTGTATCGATAGTAATGACTATTTCCATAAGATTTTCTAAAAAATATTTAATGTACAGATTCGGCTTAGTTAGAATTTTATAATTATGTACAGATTATATTTTTATCGTAATGCCGATGACGTCATTGTTCTATGAGTTATATTAGAACGCCATAGCGGGTTTCCCCTCGTCCGAGGCTTAGATTAGTAAAAAATATAATATTTAACGACATAGCATAAGATGGGCACGTACAATGGATAGTTACGTCAAATAAACATAGTGATGTTTTCCTCCATACTTCTGCCTGTTTATTGCATGTGCATTATTTATTTACTATATTTATAGCGTATCCATTTTTTTTACTTATTTATTGTTTTGTTATTTTATTACTTAAGTTCAACTTTGATGATAATAAGCATCACTTAACATTATAGTTGTCAAAATATGTTTTTGAGCTAAGCTTTTTCACAGCTTCAAGGGATAACAAATTTTGAGTATTTGATATTAATTTCAATTTGATACCTCCACGCGTTCCTGAGAAAAAGGGACTTGGCTGAAGGACAGAAAGACAGACACACGGACAACGAATTGATCCTGTAAGGGTTCCTTTTTCGGTTTGAGGTATAAAAAAGATAATAAAAATTTTATCCCGCTGAGTGTTTTTCGTCAAATCTTCTCTTGACTGAACCTTTTTAATTCCGAACTGGTGGTAGAATCATGACGATCAGTAAAAAGTTGTAATAATTTAATAGTGAATAAAATATTTTAAATTTACACATAATTCAATCAAGTTCTCAGAGGAAACTTTTAAAGACTAGTTTAGTTTTAAAATTTTGTTTAATAATAAAAATAAATAAATATGTTAGGACGTTAACACACAGCACCATCCAGTTCCATAGTAAGCTAAAACGGTTTAGTTATAGATACCACATAGTTGATACACTATAACACACATATATAACTTTAAATATATGCACAATTTAAATATAAACACCCATTTCTGGAGTACAAAAATTCGTGCTCTTCACACAAATGATTGTTCTTAGCGGGACACAAACCCGCGACCGCTGGCACAGCAAGTAGGGTCACTATAAACTGAGCCAAACGTTTCACTATACTATAATTACTGTTTACTATAAACAGCATAATTTACTTCATGTTTATGCGTTTCTTTCATTGTTTGTCAGTACAGACACTGCGTGAACAGATACTAAAAGAAAATGCTTTAAGGTCAAATATAAACGGTAGTCACGTGAGGTCCAGACTACTTTATTTCAAAACCTAGCAGACAAATTAATATTGAATAAATAAATACATATACATAACTTATACTATATAAAGACTTTTATCTTTTTTAAATAAAAAAGGTGATATTTCTTTACACTTGAGATAAGTTTCTATTGTACCTACAATCTACATACATATACTTTATAGGGACTCCCTAAATTTTTTTTTCCAAATGGACAAGTTATACAGCACATACAATTTTATCGTAATGGACGACTAAATAAGCATAATTAAGTATATAGTTGTTTGAATGACATAGACTACTACTTACAGAGTGACAATTTATATAGACTTTATAATACTTAATAATGACTGTGCTAATTTTATTTTCCTTCAAATAAATTGAAGATAATTATAAAAAGTTGTTATTGTACATGCTTTCGGTACAATTCCATGAATTATTGTTTGAAGACAGTTTTCGGTATATTTTTCCCTATAAAGCATGATTGAGGCCTTCGTTGTCGTCTCAGCCCAAACACGTCCACTGCTGGACATAGGCCTCCCCCAGAGATTTCCACGACAACCGGTCTTGTACCATCCGCATCCATTACAAGGAGGCCTTCATTACAAGTTTATTTCACTACTAGCGACTCTCGCTCGCTTCGCTCGCGTTCGTCCCTAGGTACGTTTTCACGATTAGCTATGGTTATACATAAAAAGTAGCTTGCTACTTCTAAGATATTCATTTAAATTATAATTATAGTGATTTACGTTACGTACGTACGTTATTGCGTACGCCGTACGCGGATTTTGTTCACAAATTCATGGGTTTTTTTTTCGCGAAACCCTGATTCTTTTTCTAAAATTAAAGTAGCCTAAGTTACTCCTTATAACAGCAGCTATCTGCCAGTAAAAGTCCCGTCAAAATCGGTTCAGCTGTTTCAGAGATTAGCCGGAACAAACAGACAGACAGACAGACAAAAATTGTAAAAAATGTTGTTTTGGTATATGTACCGTGTATACATCCATATGCATTTAGTAAAAAGCGGTTATTTTAATATTACAAACAGACATTCCAATTTTATTTATCTGTATAGATAAATCCAATGCTAGAATCCCAACATGTATTAAATTTTCATCACCGTCCAGAAGATTATGAGAAAATAGACTTTGAAAGATAGACAGACATCCGAATAGTCCAATAAGACCTCCATTATTTACCAAATGTACAAAATATTAATAAACAACAATATTAATATATTGTATTATATACTATTTTAATATTCTCGAATAAGTTATCTAGAAGAATATAAAGAAGACTTACATTTGACGACACGTTTGGCTCAGTTTGTAGTGACCATACTTGCTATACCAGCGGTCGGGGGTTCGAGTGTCGCTGGACATTCATTTGTGTGATGAGCACGAATGTTACTACCCCAGTCATGGGTATTTATGTTTATAATATGTATGTATTTAAAAGTTATACATGCGTAGTGTATCAACTATCGGGTATCCATAAGACAAGCCTCGTAGCTTACCATGGAACTAGATGGTGCTGTGTGTTAACGTCCCAACATATTTATATTTATTTATTTAAATTATACATTAATACATGCATGTTGATAAATTATTAATAACGATCTACTATAAAAATGTTGTTTGTCACCCCAAATGAATAAAATGAAATACAATCATTGTCCGAATAGATTGCACAAGGCATGATATCAAACGGGTCTCACGTCTTGTTTCTTCTAAGAATTCGAGCGCTGACTCTGTAGTAGATCGAATGCCACCCAAACCGATTTGCGTCCAAATTTAACAGTTTAGTAAGCTCCTTGTTTTACGAAGCTTTAAAATGTTTTGTTCATATGGCTTAGGCTATTATTATTTCTAAAATCTAATAGTTTAACCATAAAATTACCATGTGCGTGTGTTCTTAATTCTTTTCGTCCTCGGCTTGACCGATATATTTTTTTTTGTATATGGAGTCATCCAATTGCCACTGTTGTTGATTCATTTTAAATGTCCAATTTCTTAAATTGTTCGACTTTTTTTGGATTCTATGTGAAAATATTGAAATAAAAAAATATTAAAATATTCTTATAAGCAATATTAAAATAAATTAAATATTGTTTCCTAATGTGATAAATACAAAAAATCTACATTTTTCACCTCTTTTTGAAGTCTTTGGCACGTAAACTATCTCTATATAAATAATAATTGATTGTGTATCATATCAACGTACTGTTGACCTGATGATGAGTTGCTTTGTCAGAAGCCAATCGTACATGGAATGGTCGTAATTATCATAAAAAATTATTTTCATCTGAACTGAACCAACATAAACATACAAACATACCAACCAACAAACAACGCAAGTTAAATAAAAATTGTAAAAAATATAACCGAACTGATAACCTCCTTTTTGAAGGTAGTTAAAATAAAAACCGGTCTGTTGCTCCATTGCTGCATAAAAAAGGGACAAATTAACAAATACACTTTGGCACTTATAATATTAGTAGCGGTAAGCTTGGTGACCTGAGAATCGAACCCTTAATATTCACGTAAAGGTGAAAATAAAAATTGACTTTTTTCAATTAAACTTATACAAGCACTTTAAAATTGTCAATTTAATTAAAAGAAATTGTAGTCGGCAGATTTGCTGAGAAGAGATTTTAAACAGTATTTAGTACAACAAAATAGCTATTCCACATGTTATTATTAGTATATCTCAATTCCACACATTTCCATTAACAAGAAACTCTTTTAAAGAGTAATATACGTTACTCAATTATGTTTTTTTTATTTTGTCTTTAACTACGTTAAGCTCAAAGTATTTTTTTAAATGTATGAGTTTTTGGAACGTAATAGAACCTAATCCGTCTGTCTTGTAACTGAACATTGTGAGGAACCTACATAGATTTTAAAAGGAATTTTTAGTGTACTGATAGCTTGAATTAACATACTGCTAGGTTTTAATTTAATCGCTCAAGTATTTTCAAAGTCATGACATACGGTCTCTATACAGCACACTCATACACAAAGCAAGAGTCATAAGGGTAACGTGATTCAGAATTAAATAGAACCTAGCGAGTCGCTTGAAGTATATAACACACGTAACCTTAAAAAGGTAAATTTCTACAATTAATGTAGCTAAACAAAAAAAACAAAATATAAAAGGAAGAAATATTCTGAGCACAAGACGTAGAGCGTTTACTTTTAATGCATTTTTTACTTTAATAATAGCGATAAGGATAACGAATGCAATCTAGATGTCATCTTGTTTTAGGTTTCCGGTACTACTAGTGAAATGACTCCTGTGTTAATTTTACACTGTAATATCACCCTTATTGCCAAATATCCTAAATAGAATTAGGCAAAATTAACTAAATCTCTTGGTAAAACGTATTTTAGGGATATCTTATCTAAACTTAGTAAACTTTAATTACCACTATACCGTAAAGCGTAGACAGCGAAGAAAGATTTGGCCTTCTAATTATCATTTTTCTATATTAATAACTACTTATTAGTATAACAGTGCGAAATTATTATTACCATATTTCAAGCTCCTTGTTCTCATACAAAAATTTTTCAAATCGGTTCCTTGTAACCGTAACATTTATATAATAATTTTTATTTGAACTACTTTTTTAATTATTATAATTTAATACATCCAGAAAGTATTCTTTTCTTTTGGATCAATTCAACTTTAATAACACTAAATACAAGATTAATTATTAATTATCACTGAAAAAAATATATAAACTTTGCATCCCTTTATGAAGCGAAGAATTGAATTTTAAAATATGTTTCTTAATATTATTCTGTAGTTTTAGAAATAGGCTATCAAAATTTCATCTCTTTACGTCTACTGGTATAGTCTGGTGCTGATGTATCAGTCAAGACAAGCAACTTCATATAATATGTAGAGTATTATTTAGATATATTAATCTAATGAGCTTTTCGAGTTTATAGTCTCTGTATTTAATTTTCATTTAAATCCATACAACCGTTTTAACGTGAAGGAGTTTCAAACATAATACACGCGTGCAAACTTCGCATATTTAAATAGTAGTCCCCTTAGGATCCCTTGTATAAAAAATCATAATTTGATTAAAATATCTAGCGAACGTCAAATTATACGGTTTCACTGTAAAACTACTAGATAATAAATTTATTATAGTAAAATTATTAAATCAATATCTGTATTATTAATATAGTAATCACTTAGACTAAGGAATAATACAGACAGAGTGTCATAGAACTATACATGAATCCAAACAATAAAGTTTTAAAATAATAGATAATGTTTTAAATCAGAATACAAATATTAATAGAATATTCATTACTTTGATAAGTAAATAAATGTTAATAAATAAAAGCTGACGAATGTTATTATAATAAAACAAATAAATAAATAAGCTAATATTTTGCTATCTGTCTTTGAAGGGGAAGACAGGATAGAGAACTGATGCTTAAAAAACTTGTTATCAATGTATACAGCACTTTTTAACGTCCCACTGCTGGACACGGGCCTCTCTTCAATATGAGGGGGATCAGGCCATAGTCCACCTCGCTGGCCAAGTGCAGGTTGGCACACTTCACATGTCTTTCGAAGACTTGCTAGGTTTTCTCAGACATGCAGGTTTCGTCACGATGTTTTCGTTCACCGTAAGGCAAATGGTAATCATGTTAGAAATGATTCGCACATGAAAATATCAGAGGTGCGAGACTCGAGATTTAAACCCACTACACTCGGTTTCCCAAGCGAGCGTGTTACTGTATTGGGCTACCACTTTTGGGCCTTTTTACTTTTAACTTAATTGACGAATAATATTTATTTAATGTTTGAAATTAATTTAGCCTTTAGTTTTATTTTTGTTAATTTAATAAAACAATATATTAGAAAATAAAGTGTATTTTTTCCCTATACAAAATTTTATTTCCATTTTCACCCCCTTATGGGATGATTTCCGGAATAAAAAATATCCTATGTCCTTCCCAGGGTCTCAAAATATCTTTTAACTAAATTTCATCTAAATCGGTTTAGTATTTTTTGAGCTTATTCGTTACAAACATACAAAAATACAATTCTTTCCTCTTTATAATAATAGTGTAGATACGTGAAAAAAGTTAGAAAAATACAGAAAATTCTAGATATCTAATAAATAATTCACTTCGTAGGCATTTGTTGAATTATTGTAGACTAGAAGCTCGTAAAACTTTGGAGGCAAAGTCCTTAGAGAAAAGGCTTTGACCTAATGTTGGTGCAATGACAGGTGATTGTAAAATGATAGTTTATTGCATAAGGATAGATTTAAAGAAATAAATAACATTTCGTATTCAGTTACATGTTTTACTGTAATAATTTTTTAAATTCTTTCAAAATTACCTATCTTTTTTCGTTAATTTCAATACTTTTATAGTGTTTACAGAATTCCTGCAAAATCCTTTATATAGCTTATAATTAGTAATTATAATGATTATATTTTTATTTTATTGTCATTATAATGTATAAGTACCTACTAATAATATTAAAAAACAAAAGTGTGCTTATTCAAACCTACAAATAGTTCTTGTGCTAGATGGTGACCTACGTCAGGTTGGTTTCATTCAAATAACATTGATTTCTATCCCTTGACAATATTTTCTTAGACTTACATGAATATTTACATTTTAAAGTAAACAGTTTTTTCTGATTTTTTCGCGGTTTTATTTTGATTTTTTCGTTCTAAAGTTTCAATTAAAATCTATACAACAAACGTTAAATGTTACTGAAGTTAATAAGGTGTTGTGTACTTATGTGGGTAAAACCTGAGAAAAACCAGGGTGTCTAACTACTAACAAATGCATAATGTCAACAACTAAGTCAATCTGCGCCGAATGTAAAATGTTAAAGTAAATATGTAGATATAATCGTAAACATTTGAGTATATTTACATAACCAATAAAAGAATTTCTAGAAAGCAAAATTTGATGTGAGCGCACATATTAGTACTATAACCACTGCGCCAGACGTACGTCTGATCATATCCTATTAATGAATAAAAGCCTCGTACTCTCAGATGCAGACACATTTAGGCGCAAACCGAAACTTTAAGCGTACTGTGAACCTTAGAGGGCAAAGTTCTTATTAGGGCGGGCCTTGACCTACCCCAACGAAGGGTTTGTTGCGCCGTCTAATATTAGGGAAACTTATAACGTATTGACCGAGTCCGAATTATTGTATTACTTTTGATTGATATATATTTTGAATTGTTTTATATGATTTGATATAATTTTATGTACCGTTTTAAAAGATTAGTAAGCTTTCATGTAAAACATGTATTTTTGAGCTTTAAAAATTTTCTCAATTTTGTAAGAATTTGATATTGTATTATTATCTTTAAAAATGATATCCAATGACAAAATGTTTGTTATGTCTAAAAATCTAAAGTAATAATTTAACCAAAGTCCACAAAAATAACTATTGGGAAAGAGTTAGTTCTAATTAATTTACCTATAATAGAAACACAACACCAAACAACTGTACATCGATGTAATATTCTGAGAATCGTTATTTTGCTTGCTTTGATAATGTGAATTGGTATAAGCTTATTTGTAATTTTAGGCCGATTTGACTTAAACGATGTTATATACCTACGTTTCATGCTTAAAAAAATTGTAATCTTTATAAAACATACTTGATAAATGAATCAATAATATTATAATAATAAAATGAGTTAAATAAGTATTTATAAATAAAATTTAGTATTTTTAGAAATATGTAGTTAGACCCTACAGTAAACTTAAGTTCAAAATTATGTAATGCACATTATTTTAAGAAAAATCATTTAATATTTTTTCTATATATACAACAGTGTCTTGGATTTTGGGAAGAAAAAAGTGCAATGATATGGAAAAATAAAAAAATAAAAATTCTATTTCAAATGTCTATGAATGACGACAGTCAATACCATCAGGTGGTAAGTTTGCTCGTTAGCCCTTTTTCCTATAAAATAATCTAATATTTTCTCAGATACTTTTATGATTAAATTACAATAATATTATTTTCTACAGATTTTGTAAATTTAATTTCAAGAAAAGAAATAGGAACTGAGAAAATATATTAGTAACATTAATTAGTAAGTAATTATTTTGTATCTTATCAATATTCACATTACTACGGTTCCTTACTGATTTGTGTTAGTGTAAAGAGTTAAAAAAAGCTCTCACGCCTCACATACATATATCATATAAAGGGTAAAGCACAAAGAATTCTTGTTATTGTTACTTTTTAAATATTATGTTAAGTTTTATGTTAGTATTTAAATTAAATAATGTTAATCACTGCACTTACTTAAAACTGGATGCAAACGATCGACTTTCACTTCGCAATTTGGCAGACAAAAATAAAAAAAAGCTCAGTTACGTAGCGAGTTACGCCTTGTTACTAAAGATTAGAACGACGTAACAACGTAAAAGTATATTAAAAGCAGTAAAACTATACATTTTTATATAAAAATCTACATAATATTTACATTAATTTTTAGTTTCAACAAAAAAATCTTGTACGAATTTGACCGTAAAAAACAAAAAAAAAAACAAAACATTTAGTTACGAATGTAGAGTAAGAAAAATACTACACGTTCACTAACAAATACTTCTACAAGAACTAACTACGAGTACAAACTACAAGGCTTGATTTAATTGTAAAGATGAGAGCGCAAGCATCTTAGAACTTTATACTTTCAGGTTTCCTAATGAAAAGATGCGTTTATTTAGAACTCGTTACACATTCTTATTATGAAATAAGAAATACTGCGAACGTACCAATATGTATAAATATAAAATATATTTAACAAATATGTTATTTCATAAAAACGAGTATCCAAGCAAATTGCATGTAAAGCATTTATTTTGTTCCTAGAAAACGAAAAATGCTAGTTCTATGACAAACAGTACCTAAATCGATATAATAATTATTAGTACTTTTAGCAATAGCTAAGTTAGCATAATTTTTGATTATAAAATGTTGTTATATGTTATTCTATTTTTCATATATTATATGACTAAATTCAACCTCGTATAGAAATACCTGAGATTATATTTTATTGAGTTCAAGCAAGTCGTGCTACCAGCCAGTCTGCACCGTGACAGACACAAAGCCCCGTTACAAGTTATCAAAATAAATAAAATTATGATTTAACTAATGAGGTTAGTCCAGTCTTACTAAAATCATAAATTAAATTATTTAACATTAAAGTTAATAATTTGACATTATATTTTATACTAGATACATAAATATTTCAAAATCATTTACAGCAAGCTATCAAAAAAGGTTACATTAAAGCCCAAATAAATTCAGACCTTAAATTTTATTCTATAATTTAATATCATACAACTCAATGTTTTTAAAAATCTACTTTAAAAAAGTTGGAGCAATTTCAATTACTTATAAATACATACTAATTATATTTTATACCAGATACATTAAATACATTAAAGTCATTAAATTTTCTTCTATAATAAAATAAGAAACATCGTAAACTAATACTTTAAAAAAAATGTATGAAAAGTTAGAGCAAGTGCAATAGTTGTAATAAAGTTGAGGTGCTCTCGCGGTGGTAGCGCTGCGCTTGACCGCTCGACGCTGGCAGGGCGACGCAAGGGCGCCGTGCGTCTTGCCGAAATTATTCGGGGCTCGCTGCACAATCGATTTTTCCCACCCGATGCGGAAAATTGTTCGGGGCGGGGCGGTGGGGGGTAGTGGGGGGGTGGTGGGTCGGTGGGGGGCGGGCGGTGCAGCGGGGCGGTGCAACGCAGTCCCGGCCGCCAGCAGACAGTAGGACGGCGTCGCCACTGCGAGTCGGTGACCAAGCGCTCAGCGCTCGCCGCACCGTGACATGTAGCGCGGCCGACGCGCCGCAGTCTCGCGACTATACGCCGGTGGCGGCGCATCGATGCGCCTGCCGCCCGGCCCGACGCCACACACGAGAAACTGCTCTCTGTACAGACACCGTTACATCTGCGAGACATCCACCCGTCGGATGGAACCCGTGCGCCGATTCGCAAGGTTAGACGAATATTTGAATGTGAGTGTTAGTGCGCCGCCCACCGACGATCCTGCGCGCCCTGCGCAACCTCGCTCTTCAGCCGTATGCGCACTCCGAACACCGTTATTTTATAGGTACGTCGCAAACGCGCAGGGAACCTCTTGTGACTCATGTGAGTCCGCTTACATCATTGTTATCGATGTCACTATCAAATTTTAATTGTCAAAAACATAATTAAAATCCACTCGATTTTATAATGCACTCGGAGATCTCGTTAATGTTGGTGAGCTCTATATTATGTTTGCTTTGAATTAGCACTAATATCTATAGCTTACATATATGTATATTGTAACGTTCATATAAATAGTTATTGTGTTTCTAGTGAAGTCACTATAACGACTAGACAAGTGCATGTCATTTTCCTTCAACCGTAGCGTGTATATGCAAAGTTGTTCACAATATAGTCCTCATCATACATTTCTGCTAATGTAAAACTTTTTTACATCAATAATTGATGGCAAAGATAATTAAGGAAACGTCCACACAGCTATAATAGAGTGCACTTCACGTGCCGTAAAGGACACGTAACGTCTAGTCGCTACCCTCATGACTTACAATGAGCGCTTGTAGACAGATGCGCCTCAATAAACCAATTCGCTACATATATGCGCCAAAGACAATTGAAGTGTATATTTCTTAAAATATATTAGACACAATTTATTTAAAATCTTAAATAGAAACTTATACATGTATATTATTATTAACTAAATCAATGTCTTTGTTCTTAGAATATTCGAATATTCATAAGTATGCGATTATAATATTAGTCTTATCTCTTTAAACTAATTATGCAATTTATTCTTATCTTTTCATTTTTTTAATATAAAAATAGCGAAACCTCCTTCGTAAATAAATTAAATTTATTTAATATTTTTGAGATCTTAGCTTTATATAAGAATTTCATTAAATACTTAAGAAAAAACTTCAAAAGTGATATATAAGAAACTATTGCATATGGTCAAGGCTTATTGCCTTTCAGTAGCATTACAATAATACATATATTCATGCGCAGATCCGACATGATTGTAAACAAATACTTTTCGTTACTGTACGTTAGAGTTTTATTCGTTCAATATTTACATGCTTTTTTAACGTATTTGCCACGTATTTTAAACTATACTTATTTTCTTTTATACTAAATTCAATACTAACTATTTTTTTCTTAATTTAGTTTTAAAAATATATAATATTTTAAAATAATAAGAATACAAAAATCATCTCCTTAAAGTCAGCTTGCTTTTTGTTAGAATTAATAAATATAATAAGTTTTGCTTTTTTTACTTTAAATAGACATTTGTAAATGTTTGTAAATGTTCTAGATTTTATTTGACAAGTAAAATATTTTTTTTCTTGATCATAAATAGTGCATTATTTCACAACTTCATCAAAAAGTTGCGACGGCATTTGTTTCTCAGACGGTTTCGATTTCTCACCTTCTTAAAGTTAACCGAGAAGTTTAACCAAGACTAATTTCAAATGTATTTCATAGATTGGTTATAACTTAACTTATTTTTGGATACTATTTGTCACGAAATTAAAAAAAAAACGTACTTACAAAATAATTTGTGACCTTTTTTATTCTAATTTTTAGTAAGAAATTAATTTTAAATTTTGAAATCACATTAGTAGTAATGAATAAATTAACCTGTTATATAATTAATATCCAGATGACATGATTATTTTTGAAAAAAATATTTTGAAAAATTACAAAGAACCATTACAATATAATAAATTAATATGTAAAAATAGTTCCTAGTTACATTTTAACGTTTAGCTCAGAGATGAGATATTTTCCCGAAGTAAAAAGTATCCTATATGTTGACCCGGATAACTAACTATCTTCATACCAAATTTCATCAAAATCTGTCCAGTGATTTTTTCGTGATGCGGTAACAGACAGACAGACAGACAAAAATTCTAAAAACTAATCGATAAAGTATCGATAATAATGACTATTTCAATAAGATTTCCAAAAAAATATTTAATGTGCAGATTCGACTTAGTTAGAATTTTATTATATGTATAGATGTTGAGTTTGAAGGTTGAGAAAATGTAATAGAACTTGTATAATATATATTACTTAATAGGAAGCTAAGGCTCATTTGTCCAGAATATTTTAAATTAAATGCGTAGAGTCCAGTCATTACAAAAGCATTTAAGACCTAAGTTTCTAAAAATTCAAACTTACAAAGTACAACGTTTAACTTTTTCAACTTTTGGGTTGACCTGGTGGTTTAAGTTGAGCGTTGATTGGTTTTTTATTAAATTTCTCCTTTTTATATTGGAAATATGTCTATATTAGGTTAAGATTTGTTTTATTCTTATCTTGTTTTCATAACAAAGTGCCGTAAGCAATGTATTTTTATATGAAGATTAATTAACGTATTAACTTTGAATTCAATATTTTCAATAGGAGGTCAGTAAAATAATAACATACTTTTCAATCATAATAAAATTTTATTGAATATTGTAGATAGATGGTTTTCTTTTATTATTTAATAAGTAAAAAGTTTTTAGTTACCTTGTAACTTTGTAATTGCAATTTTTCTGCAGTATATTTTTTTTCTACGTGAAATATTTATATCTGTTGCCAATCCCTAATTTAAAAATACATGATATATACATACTTAGGTGGCTTGTAAAGTAAGAAGTGCTTTTTTACGATTTTTTTTTTTTCAAAATTCACCTACATCGCCCCTTTCCACTAATAACACGTTAACGCCTCTTCGGATCTGGGTCGAGCCTTCTTCAGCAAGAATGATCGCCACTATCACGATATCTCATTAAAGGTGCTTTTTCATTTTATATTTTAACTTAACGTCCCAGAATGTCATGAAAATACTGACTCGCATAATTTATCGACATATGCCATGACAATAATGATATGAGAATTCTATTATTATTATTATTATATATGTATATATGTGTGTGTGTGTATATAGGATGAATTTTTCAAGTGGGCGTGCATGGCTAAATCCGAAACTATGAGGAATAGCGAAAAGTACTCAAAGGAGTCTCGGGCCCGATCGTATAGAAGGGAGGCCCGGCAGTGGGACGTTAAAAAAGGCTGAATACAAACTTATAATATAACAAACCATAAGAAAAGAAATTATTTCATTGCGCGGATTTTGTTTTAAATTTCTATGGCGTGTACCTATTGAGAAAAACATGATAATCTATTTACAATTAGCAAAAAATACAAATTCAGTACCTTTTTATATTAAAAGTCGGATAATAAAACTCTAGATGTGGCGGAAAGTGTTAAATAGACTTGGTATATCTCATATTTTTAAGTGGATTAAAATTCTTAAAACACAGGTATATTAATCTTTGAACTCATTCTTATATAAAAAAAATAAGATAAAGTAATTGTAATATTTAAATGAAGCGATTACAACTTGCGCTGACCTACCTCACTTCGGTATCAGCTACACAACGGAGATACGAAGCCCGGTTGAGTACTAAACAAACAAAAATATGCGAATTTACTTATATAAATAAGTTGCCCCTTTTTGTTATGCTTGATTCGCGACTTTACTTGAATTACGAGACGTATTTTAGATACTAATTTTCGAAAGTGTTTAAAGAGTTTTCTATGACTATTATATTTCTATAATTCGTATGTTAGTGGTTGGGGGTGTGGATTTATATGCCTTCTTTGTATAACATAATTATAAATATTAATAATTAGCGATTCGCCCTTGCTTCGCTTGGGTTCGTCCCTAGTTGAGTCTTTAAATTGACGTAACTTTTTTATTTTGGAACCGATTGAAATATAACAATACTTAATATTAAGTGAAGCTAAAAATTCTAGAAATCATTATTTTGGGTTCTATTGTGTTAATGCAATAATAGTGCAAGAGCAAGAGCTCCAATAATAGTTCACCACAAGCGATCAGGTAGGTACACTTTTATTAATATGCTTAGAAATAACAAAATAACATAAATAAGAACATACATTATTTTTAGGTATATATTATAAACTAGCGATTCACCCTCGCTCTACTCGGGTTCGTCCCAAATTAAAAATATAAAATTAATTCTAAAAACTAGAAATAGATTCGGCCTCTGTATCGATAATAATGACTATTTCAATAAGATTTTACAAAAAAAAAGACATTTTATTATATAGATATATTTTTTATCATTGCATAAAGGTATGCTTGAATTGTGACAAGATTCTGTTGAAAAGATAACGTTAAAATCAATATAATAAAATGTAAGAAATGATAAATATTATTTTATATAACTCATTTATTCAAAAAAGGTTAATTGTTATTTATATAATATTATTGATTATTGAAAAAACTGGCGCCAACATTTCTTAATTACGTGTAACACAATAGTTAGTTTAACATCTATTTCATAAAAGAAGAAAGAAAAAACATTTATAATAATCTATATAATAATAATAATTTTTCCATTTAATACGTATGCACTTAATTTATTACAATTTTTTTACAATTTTTTATGTGAAAAAAATAATACATAATAAATAATTAGTATCAATCAGTATTTTATAATAGAAACCTATACACTTAACCTATATATATATATAAGTACCTCCTAATGCTTAGTTAGCACCAGTATATTTCTAATAATTTAATAGTTTTTTGTAGTTTTTAAAATTTTTAAGACTAAATTCAATTTAGCCAAGATATAGGAATTCAAAGAAAACCAACGGTTAATTATTATTTATTACAGTTTAGTTTTACTGGTGGTAGGACTCTGTCAAGCCTGAGGAGTCCGACTGGATGGGTACCACCCCCTTATCTATTTCTGCCGCCAAGCAACAATGATTGCATTGTTGTGTTCCGGTTTGAAGGATAAGGTAGCCAGCGCAATTACAGGCAAGAGGCATATCATCTTAGTCCTCACAGTGACAACGCACCTGTGGTTCTGCATTTTTGTTACTTAAAACCTAAGTGCATGAACCGTAGGTGTTATGGGCGACAGGTACTGCTTTCCATCAGGTCTGCTCGTTTGTCACTGAATGTCATAAAAAAAAAACAGTACCTATGACTGTATTGATGTTAAAGTTCTTATGTTTTGCGGTTTAGAATTGAAATAAAAATGTGCACGAAGCATGTATTGCCAAAGGCAAACGCTAGTATTGCATTTATTAATAAATAATATACAATTTATAAACATATCAATAATGTTTGTAAATGAGAATGTTTGTCAACAAATACTATGCACGTGTAGGTATATGTTGTTTTACTTCTTCACTCTGTAATCGCTCAACATAAGTAAAAAAGTAGGCATTGATGTTTAACGCAAGCGGAGACGCACGCGTCGCCTAGTATAGAATAGCATACAAAAAATGCACTGTTTGGACATGCATAAACACATTTTAAAACGGATAAGAATTTATTGATAATGTAAGCAGTTTTCAAGGTTATCAGGTGTAATAAATAGCCTATCAGATAAGGTTGAGTGAACGAGACAAATGCATTCAATTTTGATACATCCTGCCTAAAGGTCATGATTTTAGTCTTAACGTTATATTAGCTATATTATTATTAATTATAACTAGTCGCCTAGTGGTCGAAACTCGACTATAATTTTTTTTTATTGATAACACTAAAACTCGTTAATAGCTACAAAACAAAAAAAAAAGATTGACAAACAGAAGATACTAAGGTACTGAATTGTATTATCTCTGCCTATTTATATAGAGACTAGCGACTCACCCTCGCTCCGCTTGGGTTCGTCCCTGGGTACGGTTTTAACGTTTAGTATAGATTTCTCAGAGATGGGATGTTTTCCCGAAATAAAAAGTATCCTATATGTTGGCCCGGGTAACCACGTATCACCATACCAAATTTCATCAGAATCCCTCCAGTAGGTTTTTCGTGATGCAGTAACAGACAGACGGACAGACAAAAATCTAAAAACTATAGATTCGGCCTCTGTATCGATAATAAAGTCTATTTCAATAAGATTTTGCAAAAAATATATAATGTATAGATTCGACTCAGTTAGAATTTTATTATATGTATAGTGTTAAATAACACGAAATTTTTAACATCAATTAAATCTTTATTTTAAACTCTCATTCACTCATAGGACTTTATAACATTATTATTACAATTTATCATTATTTAATTACTTCTTGATTATCATGTTATCATCAATCGATTGGCGTGTTCGCGATGAGTTGGCGACATACACACAGATTGTTAATATATCTATACATATAATAAAATTCTACCTGAGTCGAATCTGTACATTAAATATTTTTTGGAAAATCTTATTGAAATAGACTTTATTATCGATACAGAGGCTGAATGTATAATTCTATACTCTTTTGTTTATTGTTAAAGTCTGTGGACAAATTAAGAATAGATTAATATTGTAATATACTCAAGACAATAAATAAATATACAGCTTAATAAAATATGGTTGATTTTCAACCACGCGGCTATCACTAGTTCATTATAATCATGAAAATTCAAACAATTTATATTATTATGTAAATTAGGCTTGAAGCAATTGCTAATATACAATGATATTTTATGTATTGCACATTTCTACAGCTGTCTTTACAAATAGACGGACTTTCTCATAATTCTATAAGCTCTTAGCCCCTTTGTTTACTCAATAATTATTATTTAACTAAAAGGACACTGAATTAAATACGTTTTAAAAGTTTGAAATGTACGAGTATATGAGAAATATAACCTATTCATTTACATCTATACTAATATTATAGAGGCAGAGTTTGTTTGTTTTTTTGTAGTTTAAAACGCGGGCGAAGCCGCGGGTTCTGCTAGCATGTAGAAGTAAATTAACTTCACATATATTAAAGATATTAATATACATATCTTTAATCCTATTCCTACTTGTATGCGATATGTGAAAGTTTTTAAAAGATAATAAGTATAAGATCAAGAGATTTTATATTTCTTATTGCTTTTATATACATATACAAATATATAAATATATATTTACGAGTATAATAATTACTGAAGCTTTTCTAAAATAGAACGCATGTCACATTTATTCAAATTCACATTTGTCCAATTCTATAGGCAGGTTTGGATGGGGAGTAATTCATGTAAGTCGTCATCGACATGGTCACGTGACGTGTTAACGCTAACACTCAAGTGTGCCGATAGATGTCAAAACCAGATAAATGTAACCGCTAAATTTGTCTGGCGATTTGCGGGTATTATTGAAATTACTCAATAATAATATTTTATTTTTAAATTTTATTTTTCAATAATATAAATTTTTTTTTCGTGTTACTTACGCAATAACTTAGACGTGTACTCATTAAAACAAAGGCTATTTAGCTATTCTAGTAGCCTTCTGTACACTTTTTGTCTCTATCGAGTCAATTTAGTTTCATTAATCTCTGCATATGTATTATAATAAGATATTTTTCGCATTTTAAATATCTTGTACCTGTAATTAAATATTATTTAAATGCTTAAGCACAAACCACTAACTACTAATGCCTAAATCAAAATATTATTTTTTTCTTTTGAGTTCTGTTACATGGCAATCTGTTAATAAACAAAAAGCCAATCCTATGTTAGAATGTTAATTCTCGGTATGGCTAATTAAAGCAAAGAAGTATCCATTGATATTTCCCTCGCAGTGTGGCTAGAAGTCTTAAATAAAATTAAATTAAATGCTGCGTAAAATTATGATTACACAAAACTATAAAATCTTACTAATATTATATACGTGAAAGTTTAGAATTTTGGATGGATGTTTGTTACTCAATCATGCCAGAACGGCTAAACGGAACTGGATGAAATTTGGCACAGGCATAGATTATAGTCTGGAATAGCACATAGGATACTTTTTATCTCGGGAAAATGTAAGGTTCTCCTGGGATAGATTAGTTTTTGTTTTTCTAGAGTCAAACCCGAGTAAGTAGTAATAGTATAAAGAGAAAGATTTGTTTGTAAACAATAAACTGTGAAACTGCTGAAAAGCTACATTATTTAAATATAAGTTACATTTGAATGTAGTTTTACAAACTATATGCACTTTATTTCATCAATAATCATTTTCAGGCTTAGATATCACTTAGAGACGTTGGGTCACTTGTATATATACATATATAAATAGTACCTACTATGAATTAGATATTAATAAGTTAAATGTAAAATATTTTGACTACACGTTTGGCTCAGTTTGTAGTGACCCTACTTGCTCTGCCAGCGGCCGCGGGTTTGAATACCGCTGGGGGCATTCATTTGTTTGATTAGGACGAATGTTTGTACTCCAGTCATGGGTGTTTAGCTATACTATAATAAAACTGTACTTTGAATGTCTGTACATAGAAAAAAAAAAATGCTAAAAACCGAATCAGGGGGGTGTAAGAAGAGAAATAGAACAAATCCAGATTTTTTTCAATTTTTTTGTCTCTCTGTCTGTTTGTCTGTTTGTACGGGCTAATCTCCAAATTTGTTAGGCGGATTTAAAAGAAATTTGCATGGTGGTACCTTATATCCCCGGGCAACATCTTAGATACTTTTCATTCTGAAAAATTAAAGAGTTCCTGTAGGACAGTTAAAAAACTATAGTAACTTATACAGCTTAGTTCACAAAAACTACTGATTGGATTTTAATGAAACTTTACATTAATATAGTTCATACATCAGAATAACTAATAGGCTACTTTTTATTTATAATATGTATGTATTTCAAGTTATGTATACAGTGTGTAATGCATTTTCTCTGGTATCCATAACACAAATCTTGTAACTTACCTTGGATCTAGATGGTGCTGTGTGTTAATGTCCCAACATATTTATTTTATTTTAATATATACTAATATTATAAAGAGGTAAGTTTGCGAGTTTGTGAGGTTGTAAGAGAATAAAAATTCTAGAAAAATCTCTAGATCTACTGAACCGAAATTAAATGAAATTTGGTAAGAACAAAATTTGAGGCACTGGAAATTACATACTTTTTATCCCGGACATCATTCCTTAAGTGAAAATGAGGATGAAAGTTTGTAATGGGAAGCAAGCTAGGGACAAACCCAAGCGAAGCGAGGGTGAGTCGCTAGTTATAAATTATACGAAAAGTCCTCTTACTGTACTCTAAATTCCATATCTTTAGACCAATGGTATATAAAGAAATTATAACAAATTAGTTTAAAATATGAATACTTTTGTCCTAGTTACTAGTCATAGCGAGTCCTACATCTATCTCGGTGCTCGGAACACTGACCCACTCACCCTTTGCTGGCACTATTTGCTGTTACTTCGTGATGGTCCCATCTCTTTTAATTAAAACTGTATATACTTCTTGATTATACTTAATATATGATACTTATACGTATTATATATTTTACCTTACCGTTGTGATAACTTTGTTTATGTTTAATAAATATACATACCTACATGTAGGGACATTAACACACAGCACCATCTAGTTCCATGGTAGTAAGCTACAAAGCTTGTGTTATGGATACCAGATAGTTGACACACTACACATATATAACTTTAAATACATAAATGTTATAAATATAAAAACTGAAGTACAACAGCGGGACTCGAACCCGCGACCGCTGGCACAGCAAGTAAGGTCACTAAACATTGAGCTAAGCGTGTCGTCAATGTTTATTTTTATTGTTACATTCATTTAAAATGTTAATAATGAAAAATATTGACTATAAAATATATTATTATTTTGAAAAAGTAGATTATTAGTTTTTACATTTTATATCAATCTGTACTAATGCATGAAGCCGAAAAGTTATTTTTTGAAGCTTATTAAAACTCTCTAATCTCTCTCTCATAAAAAATCTTTTTGCATTTTATAGCCCATTTATTGAAGTAGGTTATAATAGGCTATCTAACGAAACACTACGACCTTTAGAAACGGAGAAATAATATATAAACGAGACGAACGAAGCCGCCGCGAGAAAATTGTTAATAACCTTTCTATAAATAATACAATTAATTTAAATAAATATATCTTTACATTAAGGATGAAAAAAATATTATTCCATTAAATTATATTCATTTGAAAGTTAAAATATATTAACGACACATACGGATAGATCAAAAAACGGATAGATCTTTAGGATGACTTTCTTATTAGAAAATAATAAGTGAGCATTATATTTTTCTACAATACTAACGATCCACCCTCGCTTTGCTTCAGCCCTCATTACAGCTCCTATCAAAATAATCATACACCTTAACACAAACTTAGTACCCCTATTTTGCGGGAACCTGGTTCACTTTATATCCGCCACCAAATTTGTATTTATTTATTATTAGTTAAGTAATTTCCGAGATTGTCATTTCATGTAAAAATTACACAATACAAATACCATACATATGTATACATTAAATTATTTTAAAATCATAGACAGGCACTTTAATTTTCATTTGAAATTATACTTATTAATATTATTATTACAATATATATTGTATATTCATATCTATTTATTTAGAACATTGGATAGTTAATTTATTATATTATGTATATTTAAATGTGGGAAAGGAAGGGTGCAAAGGAAAACATGCAAATTTGTTGTGAATTGCCGCCAGTCCGATACTCGTTCAACATATAAACAATAGCAGGACATAACAGAAAAGTTAAACGTAAACCAGAGGATACATAAAAATGCCGTCAAAATTATGGTACTGATTAAAGTGCGATATAAATATTAAAAATGCGTAAACTTGCACTAAAATGAGACTAAAATTAATAACATGATTATTATATGATCAATAAGTTTTGACTGTATATATTAAACTAATGGTTTTTGGAATGTAAAAAATGCTTTTCAGTAATTACTTATTTCATCAAGGTAAAAATTTTAAACAAAGGCTTTTGCGCAATCAAATTATTTGACATTGAGAATTCAAAGCACAAGTCAAAATTTCTTATTCTTAAAATTTCCTGAGATGTAATCAGATATTATATAAAACATACGGCATAATATACTCAAGCATAATTATAAAGTACTACATAAAAATAAACTTTAAAAAAGTTAAAATTTAACTATACAATTTTAGAACGTACCTATGTAATAAAATATCGTCTAGACAACAATATGTCTATACTCAGGTATCAGGACTTCCTTGACTTGTATGTGTGCGGTAAAATTATAGTGTGTGTGTGCTTTGATCTATTCGTAAGTATGCGTAACTTTGGCTTGAAATTCATCCGCGTATATTTCGGGCATAGCAACTATCTGCAATCGAAAAATCAACCGTCGGCACTCACACTAATGCAGCTCACCACACACACAATAGCTACCTAGATTATAATAACGACGCACACATGAGAAAAATAGTTACGAACGTTTATGCCCGGACGCATACTTTGCCCTTGAACGCCTGCATTATTCTAGATAAATTAGCGCATTGATAAAAAACTGATAAATCAATCACATTGTCTGATATCACACTTGTAGGTAGGAGAGGCTTAATAATAATTATTATTATATTTTCCGATTATTGCCACTCTTCGAGGCTATATCTTGCATATGTCTATTTATTACATATCTTGCAGCAGTTGTTAATATTTTATTTTATTTAATTAAGTATTATTTTCGTGACTTTTTGTTATAATAAAATAATAATTTCTAAAATATTAACTTATCTCTTTAAGACTTTTTTTAAGACTGGTTTTTAGTGCTAAAACTACTTGTGTAAAATAACATTAAGCATGTGGGTGCGTCAATTTTAGAAGTCACATTTTTTTGCTTATAATTCCGGCATCTAGACTGTGTCTCGATTGAGATTTGTGTGACATCGGGATCACAGATACAAAATAGTAGAATATACTCTATATTTTCTTTTAGGACTCTTTCTTTACCTTAAAAGTACAAGTATATATTTCGTATACTATTAAATTATTTAATATAAAAATAATACAGAAAAAAAAACATATTTCAATCGCTTATAAATTATATAGAGTTATAATGGACAATTATAATTCCTGAAAATATTTTTTATTTAGTATTTTGCATTTTGCGAAATGGATCATTATAATTTTTAATTTTTAAGGCAGTGGTAGCCTAATGGTAACTCGCTCGCTTCGGTATCCGAGTGAAGCGAAGAATGTGCGAATCATTTCTAACATGATTACCACTTGTCTTACGGTGAAGGAAAACATCGTGAGGAAACCTGCATGTCTGAGAGAACCTAGCAAGTTTTCGAAAGACATGTGAAGTCCGCCAACCCGCACTTGGCCAGCGTGGTGGACTATGGCCTGATCCCCCTCATATTGAAGGGAGGCCCGTGCCCAGCAGTGGGACGCTAAAAAGGGCTGAATACATCATTTTAATGGATAAACCTGCTTTTTAAATGTAAGTTCTGCGTTTCGAGAAAAAATCGTTTTAAGCTATGTAATGATTTTTTTGTGGATATATTACTATATATTTTAATTGAACTTAGTATCAATTAATTAGTATATTATAATATACTGTATTTGAATAAAAGCCAGTTTTAAAATAAACGACACTCAACCCTGCAGTGGTGAAGCGATAGCATATGTTTGGCGGAACACTAAATAAAGTTAGTTTAAAGTTTACGCCGCGAGTTATTGCTAGAACAATGAAGATTATTTTAGAACTGTAACATAAAAATCATAGGATACTCAACATTGAGTCGAGAATAAGCGAGTTTGATTTTAACTTTAACTTTATGTTAACTATGTGTACCTACAGTCACATAGTTAATAACAAGAAATATAAATATGTTGACATTAACACACATCACCATCTACTGCCATGGTATAGCTTAAATACATATTATAAATATACATATATTATAAATATAAACACCCATGACTGGAGTACAAATATTCATTCGTTCTCATCATAAATCAGCTCATCATGAATGCCCCCATGCGGGACTCAAACCCGCGACCGCTGGCACAGCAAGTATTTAGGATGACAACAAACTGAGCCAAATATGTCATAATGCTAAAACTATATGGAACAAAAAATATTTTAGATATAGAAAAAAGGTTGATAAAAGTATATAAAGTTTTAGATTTTCATTACAACACTAATGTGGATAGTATAAATAGGTTTTTATTTATTTGAATCTTTTGTAATCGAAAGTAATCACTAATTAGCAATATTTCATTGCCAATCGCTTAGGTAGTACATGTTTTGTCCCCAGATCCTCCCGCCGATTTATTTGTAAGAATATGTTTCATTTATTAGCAGCAAAAACATAAAACCTATACATATAATAATTCTGAGTCGAATCTGTACATTAAATAATTTTTGGAATTTTTGTCTATCTGGGAACGCATCACGAGAAAAGTACTGAATAGATTTTACTGAAATTTGGTATGAAAATAGCTGGTTATCCGGATCAACATATAGGATACTTTTTATTACGGGAAAATATCTCATCTCTGTGAAATCTATACTAACCGTTAAAATTACGCCCTATCGCAAAATACGTTATTAACTGACGTACGTGCTAAGTTTTCAAAATTTCGTGAGTCGTCAGTGAATGACCTTACGCTTTTATATCTAAATATTAAGGATAAGCTAATATATATATATATATATATATATATATATATATATATATATATATATATATATATATATATATATATATATATATATATATATATACATTTTATTTTAGTTACCATATTATAATCGTATATTTAAAAAAACATGTAATAATTTTAAAATAGCCAAAATTATTACTCCCCTTGACGTCTAGACATTGTATTATAACTAATTCTAAAAACCTTGGGACTGCCTTGCTAATGACTACTCATTTAAACTTAAAACTAAATGATTTGTAATAAATAAAAAAGTAGGAATAAATCGATTGGCTTTTCGTCGAAAACTTGCCGGATTTTACACTTACATTTAAATATTTTACAATTAAATATTTTTGTACTTTTTAATGGTATAATATAATTTAGGTTTCTTGATCTAAATACACTAATTAGTTAGTAAAAGTAGTTAAAAATTAGTTAATTTATCAAGTGAATCAACTTTTATAGATATATGTTTAAAATGTTTCCTTTGCACCTGCGTTTTGCACAGTTAAATAGGTATTTACCCAGAAAAAAACTTTAATCGCCCCAACTTAACCTTATGACTTGAGTCTCATAAAATTAATATCTTTAAGTCATATAAAAGAAACAGGTTTGAGTCATTCAAATTAATATTTTACAACTGTCTAGTCTAGCGTCTGCGTCCTCGCAAGTCTTAATAACAAGGTAATGTGATAGTTTTGAAATAAATAATAGTATTATAAATAGTAATATTTGTAATACTTTCTTAGATTTACGCGAATATTTGATATCTATACATATAATAAAATTGTAAGTAAGCCGAATCTGTACATTAAATATTTTTTTGGAAAATCTTATTGAAATAGACATTATTATCGATACAGAGACCGAATCTATGGTTTTTAGAATTTTTGTCTGTCTGTCTGCTACCGCATCACGGAAAAACCACTGGAGGGATTTTGATGAAATTTGGTATGATGATAGCTGGTTATCCAGGTCAACATATAGGATACTTTTTTCTACGCTAGTTTTAAATAAAACTATATTTTCGGATTTTTTCGCAGATTTATATTGATTTTTGGTTTCCGACGTTTCGAATGCTTTAAAGCAATCAAGGTCACGGAAGAGACCGTGATCATGATTGCTGTAAAAGATATCGCAAATCCGCCTAAAAAATCCTAAATATAGTTTTATTTAGAAATATTTGTAATAACGCTGCTTAAACAATATTTTGTTTAATTTAATGCTGTCTAGAGGCAGTGGTAGCCCAATTGTAACTTGATATTTTTTTTTCTTTATAAGCTAAGTGAATATATTTTTAAACTTTATTTTTGAAAAGTTTGAATTATAAGTATCTCAATCGAATAATATTTAGATTTTCCTGTAACAAACTATTTTTTTTATAAAAAAAATCGCTTTTCACCAGAATACTAGATAATTATTTTTAAAAAAAAAAAACTTACTTTAAAATCACTTTTTAAGTATAATAATTATATTTTAACAGCCCCTTAGGGATGGATTTTTCTTGGCATTTTTAACTTAATATTAAAATGTTTAATGCATGATTAGCGAATATATCACATATCATATTCACAATATAAAGTTTCGATTCAGTCCAAATATATACGTAGATTTTTTTGAATTTAATTATTTGCACATGATTTATTTATAATTTTAAAATATTATGACATTACAACTAAGATCTCCAAAGTTTTTGTGTTAGAAGACTGTATAATATTATATTGTCAGATTTAAATGTTGATGATATTTTTTTGCTTCGAAGACAGACTTGACGATTCAACTTGGGAATTGATAAGTAATAAGAAGCCGTGCGTATAGATTCAATTCATAAGTTTTTTTCTTTATTTTTGACAGTATGTAGAGATGATGAAGATTGTATGAAGATTTGTCTTTTCGGCTCTATGTATTTTGCATATACGCAGCCGAATTCAATAAAGTCAGTAGTGTTTTATATTTTCCTGATTTCTACTTTTAAGAAGATATAAATATATATGTATAATATACATATTATTTATAATGTTTATCCTTTGTATCAATTTCCTATGTCACACACATAGCCTTTCTGCTCCTTCTGAATACGAGGCCATAGTCCACCAAGCTGGCAACACGAGTTTTGGCGGACTTCACATATGTTTCGAAAACTTGCTAGGTTCTCTCAGGCACACAGGATTCCTCACGATGTTTTCGTTCGTCGTAAGACAGCTAGGAATCATTTTGGAAATGATTCGCATTTAAAAATATCAAAGGTACGAGATTTGAACCCACTTCATTCGATTTCCTATATCGCGTATTATAATAGTTTTAAGTTACTAGTATAGTTACATAGTTATTAACATTGATTCTATCAATCGACTTAAAATATTTATTCGTATATATAAAGGGTGAGCGCCCGTTGATGTCTATTGAAGGTTTGTCATTACACTTAGATAATGTTTTTAAAACACTAAATAGTCTTAAAATTTCTTACATGATTTATTTTATTACAAAACTTTAATAATTTCTATATATAATTAATTTAAACTTGTTTTCCGAATAAAAATAATTTTAACCAAGGAATCATATTGTCCGAATAAAAAATCTATACATATCAAAGCAATGATTTTTAGAATTTTTGTTTTATTTTAATCGGTTCATACAAAAAAAAGTTATGTCAAATTTAAGAATCAACGAACCCGAGCAAAGCAAGGGTGAGTCGCTAGTATAGAATAATTTTTGTTAGGTATAGCTTTGTATATGTTTTTTGTAAATTATAAATTATAAAGATAAATTTGCAGAACTTAAAAATAAATTTTAGCAATGATTGCATTGCATATATAAAAATACTAAAAATAAAATATTATACGGATTGACAATACTTAGTATTTTAAAAAAAATTGGAACGTTAACGAATGGCGACTGCTCATGCGCTTCTAAAATCTTGCTCATAACGCATATATAAAAAAAATGTTATTCAGTTATTCTATGAGAAGTCGTAGTCCTCATAGCTATATGTATGCTAAAAATTAAGATGTATGTTATATATTGAAATTAAAAGAGGTGATAAAAAATATACTACATTAAAAAAAAAACGATTTATATATTATATCTCAAATAAGTTTAAAGTAATACTTTAAGTTATATTAAAGCTACAAAAGTAGCTAACTCTTTCCACTACGTCACATACGGATATTAACTTGATCATTACGTTTATGAAGCAAAATACCATCTATTAAGTGAACGAATCTGGGGCTAATGACCTCGTGTTTTGCACTAATACTTTTTGTTACTCTGTCTTTCGGAAATACCCATGATGCTTAACTATAATTCAACAATAAGAGCAAGCCTTATGAAAGTATGATAATACCAGAACTCAAGTTGTGTTAGACTTTTTTTAGTAACCTGCATTTTATCTATAGTACCTATAATATATATAGGGCAGTAGTAGCCCAGTGGTAATGCGCTCGCTTGGGAAACCGAGTGAATCGGGTTCAAATCCCGGGTCTCGCACCTCTGATATTTTCATGTACCTACGAATCATTTTCTAACTTGATTACTACTTGCCTTACGGTGAAGGAAAACATCGTGAGGAAACCTGCATGTCTGAGAAAACCTAGCAAGTTTTCGAAAGACATGTGAAGTCCGCCAATCCGCACTTGGCCAGCGTGGTGGGCTATGGCCTGATTCCCTTTGTCTTGAAGGGAGGCCCGTGCCCAGCAGTGGGACGTTAAAAAGGGCTGAATCACATACATACACATACATACCTATAATATATACATATGTTGACGGAGTATGAAAAGCATATTTTAAAATTGAATACAAAAGAGTATCTTACTTACATCCTACTAATATTATAAATGCGAAAATTGTGAGGATGCCTGGATACGTAGATGTATACTCTTTCACGTAAAAACTTTGGAATGGATTTTAATCAAACTTTACAATAATATAGCTCATATATCAGAGTAGCACTTTATATCCCGTCAAAATATATAGTTCCCGCGGGATAGATTTGTTTTTGGTTTTCTAGAGACGAACCTGAGCTAAGCGAGGTTGAGCCGCTAGTTTATTTATAAAAGTACTACCCAACAAATATTCTTAATAAATATCTTCTTTTATTATAATATTATTTTTATTCATAGTTTTGCTTTCTATTATTTATACACTTTAGAAAAACATAATCATATTTGAGTGTGTGAGTAAAACATCAATAATATGTCGTTTATTACATGTTTTAATTATTTAACATACATGAAGTCTCTTCTAAAAATAGGTAGAACAATAGTCAAATTTGTAGAAGCAATAAAAATAATTATGAATAGCTACAAAAACTATACACACGACGTCCTTCACTTCAATAGTCTTAGAAGTCCGCAAAAAATACCAAAGGAAAAGGAACTATTTGCACATAACAATTGTAGATGCTTTTGTATCACACTATTCATCTCAGCCTAATTATTATTACTTACAGAAAGTAAAAACCTTAAGATACCTCAAAACAATGTACTAGATTAAAAAAAATAAAAACCGACTTCCAGGCACTGAAAAGTAAAAAATAACTAAACGGGGGGTTTCATTTAGAATAGATACTTAATCAGATTTTTTCGAAGTCGGTGTGCTTTGATTTGTATTGGCTGGCACCGACTTCGAAAAAATCTGATTAAGTATCTATTCTAAATGAAAACCCCCGTTTAGTTATTTTTTACTTTTCAGTGCCTGGAAGTCGGTTTTTATTTTTTTTTTAAAAGTTTTTATTTTTAAATTTTTAGTGTAGACGTATCATCAATACAAATTAATCAAGCCCAAACACCAGGTAATTGCTGTAAATCGTTGAGGAGTTCCCTCGACTATCTTTCGGGTCCATCATCAGATCGACTCCAGACCTTCATTAAATAGTAGTGCTTTAAAATACCTAATGAAAATGTTATCAAACGCACTAGTCGCCGCTACAATTTTCGAAAGTTCCGCTCGATTTCTCTGGGATCCCAATATCAGATCCTGGTTTCCTTATCATGGTACTACTCTTGGGATATCTCCTTTCCAACAAAAAAAGAATTATCAAAATCGGTTCATAAACGACGAAAAAATGCCCAAACAAACATAAAAAAAAAAAAACATATATACGGTCGAATTGAGAACCTCCTCCTTTCTTTGGAAGTCGGTTAAAAATTGTAGGCCTTAAAAGGGCTTACAGAAAAGTCCACGATATAAAATAACTATTTTTGTGGATATAAAACGTACGGGCAAGTGCTAGTGTAAATGCAAAACTACGAGTATGATTGATTTATTTATTCTTCTTGAAACAGCAACGGAGAAGATCGAAGTATTTTTTAAATAACTTCTAAATACTTTATAGGCCAGAGAGTAACATCAGATTTTCCCCAAGAAGTAAAATTAACAAAAAGCCTGTTTGTAAAATACCTATGTATATCTAAACTAAATGTGAGAATTAAATTATATCTACTTTCTTACTGGAATATGAGTACTTATTTTGCAAAGTGACAGAACTACGGATTTAAGTAATTTTTTCATAAAAATAATTCGTACGTGGGAGGGTGGAAGTGAAATAATAATGTATGTATGTATGTATTCATCCCTTTTTAACGTCCCACTGCTGGGCACGGGCCTCCCTTCAAGACGAGGGGGATCAGGCCATAGTCCACCACGCTGGCCAAGTGCGGTTTGGCGGACTTCACATGTCTTTCGAAAACTTGCTAGGTTCTCTCAGACATGCAGGTTTCCTCACGATGTTTTCCTTCACCGTAAGGCAAATGGTAATCAAGTTAGAAAAAAAAGAAGTAATAAATATAAATATAAATATGTTGGGACATTAACACACAGCACCATCTAGTTCCATGGTAAGCTACGGGACCTGTGTTATGGATACCAGATAGTTGATACACTACACATATATAACTTTTAAATACATACATAATAATATATATATTAACACCCATGACTGGAGTACAAACATTTGGGTTCATCACACAAATGAATGCCCCCAGCAGGACTCGAACCCGCGACCGCTGGCACAGCAAATAGGGTCACTATAAACTGAGCGAAACATATCGTCAAATTGAAATAATTATTTGTTTAAAATATTTACACCAATCAAGATTCAAATCTTTGACACCTAATGCAGAAGTGATGACTACTGGGCTAACGGTCGTAAAATATCTTTTAGCGACGGTCAAAGCATTACTAATGTACCGTTTTCACTTTAAATTTTAAGCGTAAAAGCTTACATTGCGGAATTGGTATTTTACACGATACGACATCGATACTATTTTATTGAAAATATTTTTGTTTTATACTCATAATGAGGCTGTGGCAATTTTTACTTTTATTATTATCTTTTTTTTTTATTATATTTAACCCAAACCTTAATACATGGAATATGAGACCTCCACCTAAAAAGTTACTACCAATATATATATATATATATATATATATATATATATATATATATATATTTTATTTAATGCAAAGTTAAAGAACTTACTGCAGACACAAATATATATTACACACATCCTTTTAATACTTTTCGATGATTTAATTATAAAAAATTAAGCCCTTAAGCTTTTTAAACTATTAAACTAATTTATGGTAACGGATTTAGAAAGCATAACTCAGCAATGTTGTCTTTCTTTTACCTTTTGGCAATATTTCCTACTATGCTTAGGTTTTGTTTGGCAAGCTACCAATTTTTAAGAGATTTTAGTATTTGACCTCCGCAACCCAGATATGGTATTAACTATTAGATTGCTATAACGTCAAACAGCCGAGATTAAAATTTCAATTTATGACTTCTTTCATATTTTTATGAATTTATCGTATACAAAATCGTAAATATTATTAAATAATAATAATTCATAATTACATATAAAAATTAATTAAGTATGCATTAAATACTAAATTAATTTAACTTTAAAGCAATCTGTGTATTACTAATATTTTTATTTAATCATTATTGAAAGGTTAGATAGAATTAGCGTACTTATTTATTTATTTATTTATAATTTCACAAAACCGACATACAAATCAAATAAACAAGCTTAATTATTACTTGGATATCTATTGTCGATAACGCTAACCGACAAACGACGAAAACTAAAAATTGTATAGAAATAATGCGATTTAAGCATCAAATAATTGTGAAATAGTTTTATTATATCAGTAGCTTTTATTTTTGTTTTTTATGAACTATATAGATTGTAAAAAGCCAAATTGTTTTATTAAAAAATAAAAGAAAAACCTTACCTTTTCTTTTTTGTTTTTATTTTTCTAATAAATAAAATAATAAGATATATTATTTTAAAGAAATCGAATGGAACTGTAACAAAGTAATATTTATAGATTATATTTAATTTAAAGTATAACATAACGGTAATAACGACACGTTGGGCTTGTTTTATAATTTTCTCATAAGTTATTTGATATTTTTGATAAAAAAATAAATTTATTGTTGATATTATGATAAATATTTTTCATGCAATCATCCTTATGTATATACTAGCAACTTGGCTAGCTCTTCCCTTCCTTCCTTCTTTCTCAAACAAAGCCCTTTTTTTTGCTAAGGGGCTGAATTTTAAAACCAGTTAAATATTTCATTATTTTAACCCACTTGCAATAGATAATCCAAATAAGCAGTGAATGACTTTAAAATTTTCGGAAACTTTTCTTAACGTCTCCCTTGATATAGTCTTAACGTTTAGTATAGATTTCTCAGAGATGAGATACTATCCCGCAGTAAAAAGTATCCTATATGTTGACTCGGATAACCATCTATCATCATACCAAATTTCATCAAAATCTGTCCAGTGGTTTTCTAGTGATGCGTTCCCATACAGATAGAGACTGACAGGTAAAAATTCTAAAAACGATAGATTCGGCCTTTGTATTGATAATGATGACTATTTCAATAAGATTTTCCAAAAAATATTTAATGTAGAGATTAGACTCAGAATTTTATTATACTATGTCTAGATTATTAAGACATATCGCTTAATACTGAGCTGCTTTGTGTTTGCCCATTTACATACATATAAATTAAATGACGTAAAACAAAAAAAAAACTGATAATTACGTCGTCGACTGTTAATTTTTTCATATTAATTAATATTCACGGAAATGAAACTATTCTAGACTTTAACGTTGGCCTTTGCATATATTATGAATTTGGATACTTAAGTGGCGTGATTCCGGTGTAAAGTTAGGTTTTTAATATTTAAAATACATAATTTTACCTACTACTATTTCGTCGTATTTATTTGCAAATCATGAGTCAAAATATTATACATCTGTATAAATATTATAAATGTGAACGTTTGTGAGTGGGGATGTTTGTTACTCTTTCACACCAGAACGGCTGAACGGTTTTGGATGAAATTTGGCACTTAGGTATAATATAGTCTGGAATAATACATAGGCTTTTTATTCCGGAAAAATATACGAATCCCGAGGGATAGATTTGTTTTTGTACGTCTAGAGGCGAACGAAAAAAGAGATGAGTCGCTAGTATATTATAATGAAATGAACTTGTAAAAATGTCATATTTAATTTTCATATTATAATGCAAATAATTGAAAACGATATTTTGTCATAAATATTTTCATTCGACGCTACAACTAAGGCCCCACGCGAATGACATGAGTAAATAAACACCCACAACAATCTTTAAGGCAATCTGAACTAAATTTTACGTTAGAATTTCTTATAGCGGAATATAGAAATAATAAATACGTGTGAACAGACAGAATAGATCTTAAAATTTTTACAGAAACAATGATTTTTGAAGTGAAACTTCTTTAGAATCGTTGTGATTTAAAACGCAATGAAACGAAAATGTGACACTAAAAAAACAAACATAAATAAATATATAGGATTAAGCCGGCGAAAGAATGAGATATATGCGTTTTCACGGTTAGCTTTGTTTAGGTATACATAAATAGTATAATATTATAATACAGATATTCATTAAATTAAAATTATATAGCGATTTACCCCCGTTTTGCTAGGATGTGTATGCCGTACGCGGACTTTGTTCACAATTTCATGGTTTTTTTTTCGCGGAACCCTGATTCTTTTTCTAAAATAAAAGTAGCCTAAGTTACTCCCTATAATATCAGGTATCTGCCAGTGAACGTCCCGTCAAAATCGGTCCAGCCGTTTAGGAGATTAGCCGGAACAAACAGATAGATAGACAGATAGAGTTTAACAGATAGAGAAAGTTTCACATCTACCATGTGTTAATTGCACACACACGCACTTTTTTTTTTTGATTTACATCAACTTATTCTATAGAAAAGAAAGTTATTGAAGGCTCTTTTCATTTAGAATGTTGTGAATATAATTGTAAATATATGTAGGAATTAAACAACATATGTAGGTCTTGCTTGTTGTCTTATACATAGTTGAAATTAAAAGAAACTTTTAGATATCAGGCAAGCAAGACGGATCTTCAAACAGCATATTAGAGTAATTGACGGTTAGATAAAGTTCTGACTGAATATCAGGATCGAAACTTTAAAAACAAAAAAACAGATAGTCATAATAGTTCTTAGACTTACGCGAATATTTTACGTTTTCAATGAAATTTTCTATTCAATTTTTTGCCACCTATATACCTACGGACAAATTTATACAATGATTTTAAAAAGTACAAACATTTTAAAATAATTATATAATCATGTGGATAGGTACTGTCTGTAACTACTATACTATTTGATCTTTGAGCCGTCTAAAACCTTAGTCTCTCTCGAGATCATGCTTGCTGTAAAACATTCGAAATGTCGGAAACCATAAATTTAAAAAAACCGCGAAACAATCCAAAAAAATACATTTATTTAGTAAGGTAGATAAGAATAATTAGATAGATGGACGATATATACCTACCTACGTATATTTTTAATAATTGAATTTTGAAATTATGTATATAAATTATAAAATTAAAAAGTTTTATAAAATTCAACAGTTTTGATAAACAGGTATAGTTTATCTAGTATCTACTATAAAAGTAAAAATATTTCTTTCGATTCATCCCAAAACAACCGTAATGGCAATTTTGTAAGCGATAAAATGTGATATACATTTAAACAACATAAAATAGATAATCAATTTTATAGTCGGATATTGTTAACATAAAACATAAATCGAACGCTTCGAGTTGTCACGCCCAGTTGTGACATGGCTTTCCGGACTATAACAGTGGATTTATTGCGACGATGTCAGCCAACGATAGAAAGTGTATCGTGCAAAAATTCTGCGTAGGCGCAGGATACTGTGCGGTATACGTGCTGGTGCTACGATTTTACATTTTTGAAGTGAAAACTTCGATAGGCAAGTTTGGTTAGGGAGTAAATTCATGTAAGTCGTCATCGACATGGTCACGTGACGTGTTAACGCTAACACTCAATGTGCCGATAGATGTCAAAACCAGATAAATATAACCGCTAAATTTGTCTGGTGATTTGCGGGTATTATTGAAATTACTTTTATAAATTATTTTTAGAGAGGTCTGGTAATACTTTATCACCGACAAAAAACGTCTGGGGTTCTTTTGTTTGACTTATATAAAATCTAAATTAAAAGATTTAAAAAAAATAAAGTTGCCAAAAAATATTTTTTAGTTTTTTTTTTGCAAATGTTATATACTGCGCAGTAACAAAATAACCACAAACGCTCTCCCAGACTCGCGGAACTGGGTTCGCCAATTGACGAAATCATATTTTTTCACAATTTCAACTTGCCAAAAGGACCTTCCCAAAATACGTCGCCAGCTCTATGGTTATATATTAGATTGGATAATTTTGACTCTCACTTCCGCGTCACTCATTTATACAATATATTGACTTACCCCTGAGTCGAACCTAAAGAAGTTTTACTTCAATATATGTAGAAAGATGACTTAGAACATAACATAATGCAGCAGAGTTGTACACGTTTTATACTTGCTGTGAGTTTTGCTACATGTATGTCTCCGACTGCATTATGCAGTGTTCCATGTCATCTTATGTCTATCTTTTCAGAAAGGTTTTTACGCAGTCGAGTATTTTTGTTTGTTTTTATAGATTTTTTTTATTTACAGGTTTTTTGGCCAGTTAGATTATTTAAATTTTATTTGGCAATTTCTTATTTCAAGTTGCTCTCAGACCTAATATTAAGTGTAGGTATATTTTAGTGACCACTTAATAACAGTCTTTATTTTGATACTCCACTCGATAGGTTTGAAAAAAAAATCTGACATCGAATGCCAAGTGCCAGAAATTCGTAATTTTAATTTTTTGACAGTCAGTTCAGTTCAGGCAGACTCGAGCTAGATGTTTAGACGATACAAACGATTCAAATGTCTGAACAACAATAACTAAGCTAATTTAACCAAGGTGCCTAATTAGATTTCTTTTAAGGAACATATTTTTTGAACGATACATTCTTTGCCATAATCCCAATAACCCATTTAAATCTTGACATTATCTATATTTTAATAAATATTTACAATTGGAAAAATAAATTAATTCCACATTTATTTCACATAAGAATATGTAAATGATCCTGTAAAATAACTTTTATAACTTCAGACAGTTAAAATTCGCAGAGGTAGTGACCTAGTTGCACCAGCGTATGTCGATCGATTACGCAATTGCAACGTTGACCCAAGTCAGTTCTGGATGGGTCACCAGTTGTGTTATACCCCCTGAAAATGCACTTTTACTTTATTATAAGTTGTATTAATACGAGAAAATTTAGCAGACATAAAATATTATATTTAATAATAATATAATACTAAGATGGTTTTAAGAAATTTAGAAAATATATTAAAGTATATGATTAAAATATCTAATAAATCAATATAAATGTCATCTGTAAATAAAAAAGGTATGTTTTTTTTCTAATAAAATACTTGACTTGAGACTTACGATTGCTTTCGTTTCTGAATTTGAACAGCAGATTAGCATTTCACAATGGATGCGTGATGTTTAATTACAATTAGATATAAAGATTTAATTTATTATTCTTCCATTAGATCCTTTAAATGCTTAATATATTTGTTATAGGTACAACTTTGATATATTATATTTTATTTATAATACAAGCAGTGAATTCAATTTGTGTGAATCAAATTCAAAGGATTTGCCATCTGCAATATAGACATAAAAATCAATTTTATTATTTCTAACTTCAGAAATTACGAACTTTTATACAAGTTCATGTACATTTTATATTTAACCCCTTTAGGGGACGATTTCCAAAAATCCTTGCTTAGTGTTCACCTTTATGTATAAGAAATTCTTAGGGGAAAAAAATATTGTTTCTAGATCACTGCATCTAGAAACAGGTTTATCAGTCAGCAAATTTTTTATTAAATAGATAAGGATTACATTTTAATAAAAAGGAAATATATATGCTTTGTTTTTTTATTCTTTAGACAAGACTTTGATAATTTGAATAAAATTATCTTTTTGGATTTTTTCGCGGATTTGTTCTGGTGACTTCTTGAAGAAAGTTTTATTTAAAATGTTAAATACTCGCGTAAAACTTAGACAGTATTACTGAATTTTTTTTAAGATAATATATATAATAAAAGTGTAAATGATCGCTGCCATCCCCCTCCCTCAATAACGCATCTATAATAATAATCTTTATTAATGCAATAGAACCCAAAACAGTGATTTTTAGAATTTTCGACTGTTTGACTGTGCGTTTGTGCGTGCTTATCTCAGAAACGGCTTAATCGATTTGGGTGTGGTTTTCGTTAATTTATTATGATAAGCTTCACTGAATATGAAGTAGGTATTTGTTTTATATCAATCGGTTTATAAATAAAAAAGTTATATCAATTTAAAAAAAAATATGTTTAATTCAATGATCAATTCTTTACGACCATGGAACCACTACTGCACTATTTACTGCGGTTTTATTGATTTAATTTACTCTCAAATCTATAAAATAAGTGTCTAATATTAATTTATTTATCTATTTTATTTGTATATTTTTTCATTGTCTTATGACTTGTCCCGTTCTTTTTCCACGAACGGCACTTCGTATTAGATATGTAGTTGTATTTTAGTTAGATTGAGACTAACATAGTTAAAATATTGTTATTAAAATACTAAAATACTAATTTAATTTCCTTATTTTATACTTTTTTTTTTTTTTTTTTTTGAAATAATAGGAACAAAATTTTTAATATAATTTACTAATATGCCATAATTTTATCGGGTTGTATAATAATAACGTGGTTACCCGTGGGAATGAGATAATCTCCCGCGGTAAAAAGTGGCCTATGTCCTTCTCTAGCCCTCCAATTAGTAGAATAAATAAATTATTATTAAAAAAAAAATAAAAAAAATTATCTCCACATGAAATAACGTCCATCCGTCACTCTGTTTCAATGTGGAAGAAGAACAAACAAACACACTTTCACATTTATAATATTATTATGGATTTCTTATACTAAAAATTAACTAAGCTTTATGAAAATAGATTATAATAAGAAACCTATTACCACTATGTTACTAATTACGTATGTATATATTGATTAGGAACTAAATACTGACTGGATTATTTACGTACGGTTGCCATATAATAATTGCTAAATATATAAAATTCCCGTATCACCATGTTGGTTAGGGTTGAATTCCGAAATTATTATCCGATCTTAAAGTATTTTCTTTCAAAATGAGTGATTTATTCCAACTTAAAAGATAGGATAGTTCATATCCCGATTATTTCTTTTTTTTATTTTCATATGTGTGCCACAGCAACGGGTCTGCTAGTTTAAAATAAAGCAATCTTCAAAACATTTTGCATTATTATATTGTTTTGTGTAAATTAAAATACGAGTTAACGTTTTCTGGCTAAATTACTACGGCATGGCAAAAAAAAGTTAGGATGTACCTATTTATTTGTTTTTAAAGCTTAAATTTTGTATAATACTAGCCTTAACCTAGAACACCTTAGTACCTTACATTTTTTAGCATTTATGGTTCACACTAACTCACGGTACCATTTTATAAACCGGAACAATTTTTTATATCACTCGATCATCTCTATGCAAAAAAAACACGTTGTTAAATAAGTACTAGCTAGTTTGTGACTACTCCCACCAACAATCTACATGTCTCAGTATTTTATTTATGGTAGGACATTTTCATTTAATCTCTTTAATTAATTTACCAAAAATAAGTTCGTTATAATATATTTATATGTAAACACATTAGCTTTAATTTCTAAAAAACGTCTAATTCAAGTATAATCTACACATATAATAAAATTCTAATCGAGTCGAATCTGCAAATTAAATATTTTATTCCCTTAGATCAAACTCTTAGTATATTTTTATGTTACAACGATAAAAAGTAAAAGAGTCACCATACTATTAAAATGTAGAGTAAAATAAAGAGTCGAGCTGTCAAAAGCATGTTGCATAGTTTATTTTCTATAAACTTTGTTTAACGGTGACGTTGTCTGTTTTAATGCATCCCACTACCAGACCTGACCTCTACTTTGTAATAGAGCGCATTACGTATAGCTTGATCTCCATCCTAGCATTTACTATACTCATATATTCATATTTTATTAACCTAAATTGTGAACGATATGACCAGCAAATATTCACTAAAAATACTACAGTTTTTTACATATACTCATAAAATGAATTTTCCAAAAATATAATAAGTCACGGAAATGATATAAAGTGGCCAATGTAACTCTACGTCCTTTAACCTACATACATATATGGAAATAGTCAAATATTTATAACATTATTAAGATTAACTATTTTTTTATAATGTACCGACCGAAACTATTGTTTTTCTAAGCAAAAATACTTTATAATATTCAAACAGATATTATTATACATACGGAAAGATAAAAGCGGTAAAATATTTTCCTTACAGAGAACTCTTACGCTTTTTTTCAGTATTTTAGCACCCATCCTGTTAGGTGCGACCGGATGTCCAGCCGCCGTTACTTTGTATTGGTAGGCAAGTTTAGAGATACGTAATAAGCAGCGTAGTGCTGTGTGCGTTATTTCAAACGACCTTGATCCCCACGCAGCTAGCATCGCTGCGCGTGTATAGTTAGGCTAACTTCACAACGCTCTTGTATACTCGCCTTTAACAGTTTAGGTTTTTTATGGTATACATCTAATCTACGATAATTGCTATAACACATCCAAAAATAAGACAATGTTTGAGAGATAAAATATAAGTTTTTTTTGAGTGAATACTAAAGTGATGTAAGTTTTTGATCTTAATTTTATGTTGAGAAATAATTGTTAATTTTTAGTATTTAAGCCGTGTTAATTGTGTGGTAGTGGTAACCCAGTGGTAACGAGCTTACTTAGGAAACTGAGTGAAGTGGGTTTAAATCCCGGGTCTCACAGCTCCGATATTGTGATGTGCAAATCATTTCCAACATGATTACCACTTGCCTTACGGTGAAGGAAAACATCGTGAGGAAATCTGCATGTCTGAGAGAACCTAGTAAGTTTTCGAAAGACATGTGTAGTCCACCAACCCGCACTTGGCCAGCGTGGTGGACTATGGCCTGATACCCTTCGTATTGAAGGGAGGCCCGTGCCCAGCAGTGGGACGTCAAAAAGGGCTGAATACAATCATTGTGGAAACACCTTTATAATTATTACGGCCACATACAAACTGCAATAATCTTCGATGATTTAAGGCATGCTCACATTTGCAATTATTTACATTGTCTCGGATCTATACATGTCTATTGTATATGCTTTAAGAGCGATCAGCTGATGTTTGACATTGATATTTTTCGCGATAACTTTTGTGTGCTTACAAAAAATATGTACCTAATCCGAAAAAAAAAACATAAATGTTCGTACAGTGCTATAAATAATAATATTCATTCTACTAATATTATAAATGCGAAATTTTGTGAGTCTGTCTGAGGGAAGGTTTATATGTATAATACATGTATATTATAGTACGAAAAAGCCGAGAAATTCAAAGGTTTGTATTTCATACTAACTGTTAAAACGTACCTAGGGACGAACCCGAACGAAGCGAGGGTGAGTCGCTAGTGGATAATATCTTTATATCAGGATATATAAATCTATGGATGTTTGTTACTCTTTCACACAAAAACTACTGAATGGATTTTAATGAAACTTTACAATAATATACCTCATACATCAGAATAACTCATAGGCTACTTTTTATTATGTTTATTCCGGAAAAATGTACGGTTCCGTGGGATAAATTTGTTTTTGTTTTTCTAGAGGCAAACCCAAGCGAAGCGGAGGTGAGCCGCTAGTTACTTATAAGAAGGAGTAGAAATTGCCTGCAACTTCACTTGATACCTCAATAAAAACTAACATCTCTTCCTTACCAATAGTACATAATATAGGCTTATCATAGTAAAAGAATTTTTGAAATCTACTTGTAGTTTCACAGATAAGCCTTTAAAAACAAATATATAAGAAAAATAAAATATATGAAAATTTTGCTCAGATGCAAAAATTATATAACGATTGTAGGCGTTGGCTGATAACAACGTACGTGCATTTTGTAATATGTCCTCATCCTTAAACACGCTGTGCACGCGGCTGCCATTGTGCAGTGAAGGCCGCTAAATAACTAGTGACCATTCATGTACCTATTTCTTTGAGGGAAATCGGTTTTTAATTCTTCGTAAATTTATTATTTTTGCGGTTTGTTTCAGACATAACTTAGTTATCTTTAGTTGTTTTGTTATATTGTGAGTTCCAAGTTCAGATCAACTTTTAGTTCACTTTACTAAACTAAAAATGTAAACACATAAGTCTTAAAAGGTGTTTAAACTTAAGAAAATATAGTTTTGACTGATGTAAAAAAATCATAAAAATTTTCTTTTTGATAATTTATAAGTAAAATTTGAAAGTTATTTTAACTATTTCTGTTTTAAAGATAAAATAGATACAAAATAATAAAATGATAATTTAATACATTTTTTGGACGTATGTGTGTCATAATTTATGATAAAAATATTGCACTTTACATCATTTTATAACCACTTACTTCCCACTTCATCAGCCGTACCTATTTTAACCGTACCTATTAAAACCGTTCCGGTTTTAAATATTATTTAAAAATATGAATATTATATCAAACTTAAATGAAATATCTATAAAAAGTGCCTGGAACTGCTAATTGCAGCCACTTCAAACCTAATGCCTCTACTAACCTAATACCCGTAATACCAACCATATAGTTAAAATACACAACATATATATCGAGATCGCTATTGCATTATAAAAATACGAGGTGATTTCCCATGACAAGGTCATTGCGTATGCATACCAGGAAATGTGATGGTTTATTTAAGACCTTTTTGCATATTCATGTAAATACTTATAAGTTTAATTGCTCACCGCGTATGTGTTTCTATATCTCAACACCTAGTTATCGTGAATCCCATGTTAGTTGTTTGTGTAAAATCAGGTAAATCGCTCAGCCTTTCGACCTATTAAACGAAACATACATAACTAAAAACTAAAAAGTCCCATTAAATAAAGTTCAGCCTTTCTCAAATGAAATGCGACTAAACACACGAACAGATCATCAAACATTTTATTAGCTATAGATCTGACTTGTATCATGCTCCACTATCTCAAATACACTTAATTTTCAAAAAAACCTCAATGTGACTTTGACTACGTACTTTATTATATACATACCTACCTGTATAATACAACGAACGATTCACTAAAAAGAAGCCAAACTAGCTAGTCTGGCTTTTAGAAATAATACATTGTGCAATAATACATTATACAAAAAGTTTTTTATTAAACATGTATTCGTCGCGTCGCAGTTTTTAAATTTAAAATAAAAAAGAAACACAATCTCCATATTAAGATGATAAATCATGGGAACAGTTCAAAATTAAAAATCAAATATAGTATATAAAAACATTATTTAAATTATAGTACTAGTTAGGTTATGCAAAAAACCCCTAATTAGTCGAGACAAAATTAAGATAGATTTCGCAGGCCGATAGGTAGACATAAAAATAGAACGTTCCGCGTCCACGGCCTTTCTGTAGAGAGGAGTGGGGCAGACGATGACATCACAGTGCAGCGGTGTGACAGCCAACTCTTGCGCAATCGTCCTTGATCTTGACTGCGTCGTCCGCACGCATGCGCACACTACATTTAAATATACTCACGACTATATTTATCTTCCCGCATGGATGCGAAACGGTATTCGAAGAATTATGTAAAAACAAGAACATTATTGTTAATAGTTTCATTCTGAATAAGTCCATGATGTTAATACGAAGATTTTCTTTACATTTGATTGTGTGCAAATTTTTTAGTTAATTATTTTAAAAGGGTATATATGTGTCTGATCGATGTAATGTTATTGGCAATTCAAGGCTGTTAAAACAATAGGAAGAATAAGTTTTTGACACCTTATTTTGTTTGATGTCAAACTAAATGAAGCTATGTGCATTTTAATTTTATTTTTTTTAGTGAAACTATACTAAGTAGGTGTAGGAATTTTGACATACACATGTATGTTAAAGGTCGAAGAATAAAAATTTATCTACACAAACAATTTGAATAAATTCATTAAAAAATTATTGTTCATATGAATGTGTTTCTTTGATTTAGCGGATTTTTATGAGATTTTGGCTATCATAAAGTACCTACCATTATAATTAAAAGTAGCAATTGAATTGTAATTTAATATTTATTAGTCTTTACGGAATTCAGTAGATACAATCAGTGAGTAATAATGTACAGGTTTATAACTTTATAAAATAGTTTATACCAGGACAAAGTCAGTGTACTTATATATAGGATTTTTAGTAGTAGTAGTTTGGATGGATGATTGTTACTCAATTACGCCAGAACGGCTGAACGGATCTGGATGAAATTTGGCACAGAGATAGATTATACTTTACTTTTTATCCCGGAAAAATGTAAGGTTCCCGTGGGATGGATTTGTTTTTGTTTTTCACTAGGGGACGAACCCAAAGCGAAGCGAGGGTGAGTTGCTAGTTTTATATATTTCAGTCAGAGCAGTGCTTTAAACCTAATCTAGCCAGATATTTGCATGCGAATAACACATTATTAATCAGTTGTTACTCGTGCAGGAAATAGGCCTGAGCTGATAAGGACTGAATACACGCGCTTTAATTTATAGCTAGCTATACTGCTCTATTCAAGTGCTAAAACTGAAGTGCTCTTAATTCATATTATAAATATGTTATAATAATTTCTTTCATTCTGTAACTAAACAATTAGTAGTCAATAAAATAATTTATATATTTATACACTTTAAATGGAGATTATTATTTTTTTATAAATAATTTAAACATTTATTTCTAATAACAACACATTTCATCAATATTCGAAGTTTTATATGAATACAATTAATCCATATACATACATTATACATGTATTTAATATCAATGAAGTTTATTATAATAAAGTTTCTTTGTAAATGTAAATATCTCTACTCACAAAAACTAAATGCAGGTAGGTACTTAGACATACGATAAATGCAATTCAGTCGAATTAGTTTTTGTTCTTAATATTTTGCAGGCATAAAAAGTCGGCAAACTAACTTTAATAGAAATATAAGGAAAAGTCGCTACCTATGAGAAATAATTAATAATAATTGCTTTGCTTGCATCCATCAAAGCTAAGATTATTATTTTTATAAATTATACTCAGGTTTTAGTCTCAAATGTTGTAGCTAAAATATTAATACTATACCTGTATGATTTTGTATTTTTTTACTGCTACATTAAGAATAGCTAGCGTCTGCGACTTCGCTCTCGTATTTTTTATACATACATATATAATTGGGAGTAAGACCTAAAAGCGTAAGCTTTTATTGATCGTAACGTAATTTAAATGGCGTCTTGCTTTCGTCAATAAATATCCATAAAATGCAAAGAAAATGAAGTCTAACTGGTAGAGTCAGACAGAACGTTTAAACAAAGTAAAAAGCAAACTCTCCAACTCTATAATATTATATTGTTATAGATATGGGTCTATTATATTACTATTTATTGCTTCATTAATTGCATAGTTACACGTGTAAATAGAATTAATTTAGTTTTATAGATATCTCAAAGAATACTTAAGATTATTATTATTTATTTTTTTAATTTCCTTTAAATCTGAACTCTATCATAAAGAAGAGATCAAGTTATTTTCTTGACATATTTCACGTTCCTGTTTGAACGCGTAGAATTAAACTTTTTTTCCAAGATATCCCAAGCTTTTGAGTCAATCAAATAACACTATTTATTTATCATTTACTAGCGACGCACCCTTGGGTTCGTCCATACTTACGTTTTAAATTTAGTATAAATTTCTCAGAGATGAGATATTTTCTCGCATTAAAAATATCCTATACGTTAACCCGGATAACCAGCTAATAATAATAATGACTATTTCAATAAGATTTTCCAAAAAATATTTAATGAGCAGATTCAACTCAGAATTTTACTATATGTATAATCTATTATATTATATATTTTATTATATATGTTACTAAGGTCTTTTAGCAGTATATTTTATACTGTAGAGGTTATATTAATTAGATACAATCTACACAAAATAGCTTCATGGAAAACCATAAATGTAATATGTATAAGAGCTTAACTACATATTGTAGTGTATATATGGAGAATACTATGATAGAAACCCAAAATCCAAATTGTTTCCATCATTTGAATTGCTTTTATTGAAATAGCCAACTAATGGCTAATATTGACATAGGTACATAGAATTCGAATGCCACTGCCATGTTATTATTGTTAAAATGTGCGGAATTTTCGGAAATACTCTATTGTATGGTCCAACCGCTAACGCGTTCTAACGCCGGCCGTTGACGTAATATTGGGAAGCGTGATGCTGCCAAATGATAGTTTATCTAGTTGAGTTACTATTGCTATGCAAAGAGGCTATATTTATGTACTAAAATAGCTGAATACTAAATGAATCTATCTTTCCGGATACTGTCGCGGTTTATTTCGTATTTTATTTCCAGTCTTCAGATAGGTATCACGAATGCTTTACAGCAAACATGATCACGGGAGAGATCAGAATCCGAAAGTATTAAGTAAAGACTAATATTTCGCTTATATTTGAATATTTTAATTAATAAATGGTAATTACAACTCTAAATTTATAGCTTTTGGGCTAAAAATTAAACTGTTTATTATATAAAAACTTATCTGACATATTAGCAGCTGCAGGTATTGTTTTGTTTTAATGATTAAAAAATACTAAGTATACCTACTAATATAGATACCATTAAGATACGAGTACGAAGTTCTCTTGCACTCGGTCATTATTTTATTGTAATTAACAAAGTTATTTATTTATAGCTATATTTTGTGACATTTACCTAAGTTGATATATTTATGGAGTCAGTATTGTAGGTAAATCGTTTTTTGGATAGATACAATTTCAAAACTTTAAGTTAAAATTAGTAATTTTGAGATATATTTCTTTAAAGGATGTTATGAATAAAATTATTATTTTCTAATAAAAACTTGATTCAAATTAGCACTTAATTATTTATGTCATCTACAGGAGTTATTCAGAATATTAGTGTTTCAAAATCAACTTAATAAAACTCTAACACTGACTCGACTACGTGTCTTTAATAGACGTTCATCATTTTCAAAGTAAGAGTTTTGGAAATACTTAACGTACGGTTTATATTGCCATTAAATAATTCAAATGAAGACATGAGGTTTTACCGGTGGTAGGACTCTGTCAAGTCTGAGGAGTCCGACTGGATGGGTACCACCCCCTTATCTATTTCTGCCGCCAAGCAACAATGATTGCATTGTTGTGTTCCGGTTTAAAGGATAAGGTAGCCAGCGCAATTACAGGCAAGAGGCATATCATCTTAGTCCTCACAGTGACAACGTACCGGCGGTTCTGTATTTTTGTTACCTAAAACCTAAGTGCATGAACTGTAGGTGCTATGGGCGACAGGTACTGCTTTCCATCAGGTGGTCTGTCTGCTCGTTTGTCACTGTATCTCATAAAAAAAATAATGTCATCAGATGCTCTTATTAGGAGAAATTCACGTGTACACGATAATTGAAAAACATATAAAATTAATACCTACATGTTTACTCAAACGTTTGATACGTGTAAAGTAATCTAAGCATTTTATGAGTAATGCATAGTATAATCCTAGAAAATTTCCTTTGCCAAAATATTCAACAATATTTTTAAGCAATTTTATATAAAACGTTGTTACGTTTTAACATTTAGTATCGTTTTTTAAGGTATGAGTATGTTCCCGCAGTAACAAGTATTCTATATCTTGATCCAAATAACCAGCTATCATCATACCAAATTACATCAAAATCTGTCCAGTTGTTTTTCCGTGATGCATTCACGAGATAGACAGACAGACAGGCAGACAACCAGATAGGGAAATAAAAATTTTAAAACTATAGATTCGACCGCTCTATCGATAATAATGAGTATTTCAATAAGATTTTCCAAAAAATATTTAATGTGCAAGAATTTTATTATATGAATAGATTAATACCTATGCACGTAGGTAGGTATGTTAGATCATACAAAATTTCCTAAGCGTTACAAGTTTGTCGTTAAATGTTCCTTCTGGAAGGTCCACTTAATATCAATTGTTGTCTGGGAAACCAGTAACCTTTTATTTGTAAACTTAACCAAATGTTAACTTCACCAAACCCACTTATTGGTTAAGCGATGGCAATATAGTTTAAATTAATTTATTCACGCAATATTTCGTAAAAGCCTATAAGCTAACTAATAACTTAAACATTTTATATCGTGAATATAAAAGATTTGTATTACTTAACCAGTTTTTGCATACGGTTTGCTGCGCAGTTTATTTATGTATAATTGCTTTGTTTCTAAGGGTTGTAGTGTTAGGTTATAACATATAACCTTCCTCAATATAATTTGCGAAAATAATTTTTAAACAGTAGGTCTAGACTTCTAGAGATAGGCGCTTTCAGACAAACAAAAAGCAAAAAAAAAAAATCGTTTTAATTCTATACATAGGTATATAGCAACTAGTCATGTCATAATCATATAATTCACGCAAGATAATTTATTTTGTTACTTAATGATATGCAGCTTCAACAATCTATACATATTATAAATTGTAACTAAGCCGAATCTGTACATTAAATATTTTTTTGGAAAATCTTATTGAAATAGACATTATTGTCGATACAGACGCCGAATCTATAGTTTTTAGAATTTTTGTCTGTCTGTCTGTTACCGAATGACGGAAAATCTACTGGAGGGATTTTGATGAAATTTGGTATGATGATAGCTGATTATCCGGGTCAACATATAGGATACTTTTTACTGTGGAAAAATATCTTATCTCTGAGAAATCTATACTAAACTTTAAACCGTAAGTAGGGACGAATCCGAGCAGAGCAAGGGTGAATCGCTAGTTCTTAATAAAATTTGATTTGGGTTAGGAAAGGAAGGAAGGTAGAGGAACTTTTTATGTAATAGGCTACTTGGATTATTGGATGATTCTCGCAAGATATTTAATTTTAATGTACGTCACAATTAGATAGGTACATTTAAATGAATACTTTAATATATTAGCTAGAAATATTACTGTTGGAATATAGTTAAATACTATATTGTATAATTTCTTTATTTTAATGTAAAATTTGTTTTTGCATAATATGCAATATTCATAGTTTGAAATTCAAAATATACAATCTATTTTAAGGTTTATAATAGTTACGATGAATTGGAAATACCAAATCAAACATCACACGAAACTGACATCTCAACTTGCATATAGAAGTAGCTTCCACTTTGATGTAAATGTTAAAAATGCAAAACAGATGCGTCTTTGTATTGAGATTGTGATGTCTTTATTAAATCGTATCCGGTAATTCGATTTTGATGACACTAAACGATGGATTTAAAATTCATTGATTGATCGATATTGATTATTGCTTGATTATCAAGAGCTAACGTTACTTTCAACGAAACATTTCATGGTCATAGCACATTAGTCAGTTATTATATTTTTTTAAAGGATTAGACTATATTTTAAACTATTTATCGATAAATACTAGGGTAGGTCATTAAGTCTTCTGATATATATATATATATATATATATATATATATATATATATATATATATATATATATATATATATATATATTTAATTTCCAAATTTCTGTTATCTATATCAGAAATTTGGAAATTAAATATGTGTTAAGACGTAGTCCTGCCACTGACCTCGGTCTACGGTGATATCGCCTCGTACCTTTTTTTTAATATTGGGAAATGCAATTTACGCATACCACCTGTATACATATAGGTGGTTATGTGGGAATCACCGGCTAAAAAAACGAATACTACCCACTAAAACCCAACAAAAGCTCCCCCGTCTTAATGGAGCGTCGCAGGATCACTTACGCACTCAACTCGGCTGGATTGCCGGACGCTAATGAAACTAATCTCTTTATACATATGTAAACAGACAGACAAAGACAGCCTCGGTGGTGTAGTGGCTAGCATGTACGGCTGCACACGCAGAGGTCCTGGGTTCGAGTCCCGGGTCTGGCCAAATTTAATTATTGAGTCTTTCTGTATAGTAAGCCTCAGTAACAGCCCGGAGTTGGGAAGTTGGCGGTGTTTCACCCCCGTGCCTCGGAGAGCACGTAAAGCCGTCTGTCTGTCCTGCGCCACCGGTTGTGTCGAGCAGTCGGCCCAATGAAGTATGAGAGTGACAGGAATAGAGAGTGCACTTGTGTCTGCGCGTACACTTGTGCACTATAATATCTCCTGCGCAGTTGGCTAGTCTCAATGAGATTGGCCGAGAATCGGTCAGGAAGACATTATATTACATTATTACATATGTAAACTGTCACCAACATTATGAATAAATAAGTATGTTTGTCAGTGTGACCATTGCTCACAACGAATCGACATAGCTTTTTTAGGATTTTTGAAGTAGTTGCTAAAGGATGAGTCACGACTGATATTTTGTATTTTACCTTTATATTTGAGAAATATTAGATAATATAACTTTCCTATTTCTATCACAGCGGCGGGAGCTAGCTCAGACATGGGAAGTGAGCACTATTGCCTGAGGTGGAACAATCATCAGAGCAACTTGCTCGGCGTTTTCAGCCAACTGCTACACGACGAAAGCTTGGTGGACGTCACGCTCGCCTGTTCCGAAGGTGCCTCCATCCGGGCTCATAAGGTACTAAATTTTAAATTAATCGTTTAAATTATTTTCTACTTCATTTTAAATATAGGCCTGAAGGTAGAATCCAGATTTTGATCTCTTTAGAATATCCGTTAATATTTTAAGATGTTAAGTTCTATTTTTGTTTTCTTTGTGAAAACTATTGATGTTTTCCAGCAATACTGAGATTCAATGCTATTTTCACATACTTATTTTATAGGTTTGTCATATTTTAACATAACTCAAAGTAATGGAAGCTATTTTTGTTTACAGCCTCCAAAATAGATTTGAATATTTCCCTGCATTATACATTTTCTATGAAATAGTTGCGGACGCAGAATATATTTATACCTGACAATATACCTATTGCCAAGTTCTGACAAAAGTAGGCAAATAATTAATTAGAGAAAAAAGTTATTCAGAAAATTAAAGGTTCATTTTGCAATGACTCATAATAAATGTGCAACATGGGAAAACCAACATCCTATTTAGCAACTTGTCATGTTTTATAATATTTTGCGTAGCGTCTTATATATTAATCTCAGTTTTTATTAAAAGATTGTATTCTATCTTTATTTTTTAAATAATAACACTTTATATTCTATGCTCAAACAATTTCTCTTAATGGTAGTGTTTATTAAAATTATGTAATTGAAATTTAAATTGATAATTAAAAACTTTGCCAAAATTCTTTGTTAACTTATTCAGGACATGCTTTATGTGTAATATCTCATTGTATTTTTTTTTTAATTTACAGGTAGTACTATCTGCGTGCTCATCTTACTTCCGTTCGCTTTTTGTGGACCATCCTTCGCGCCATCCAATTGTAATCCTTAAGGACGTAGGCTTGGAGGAGCTCCGAACGCTCGTCGACTTCATGTACAAGGGCGAGGTTAACGTCCAGTATTGCCAACTGCCTGCTCTCCTTAAAACGGCTGAGAGCCTTCAGGTGATAAATGTTATGTTTTTAATGTTTTTGTAATTTGTTACGTTATACCGCATTATAATTATTACTAATTACTTTTCTTATAGATTACATTATAAGTAAATAGTTTTAAGTATTTTCTGCACGTCGATCTTACTTGTTTATTTCCCTGTTTACTTATATATTTTGTGCTTTTATAATAAAAATTATTATCCCACTGAATTTATTAAAACTATAGTTAAGATATTAAAACATTCAAATTGTTTGATAAAAACTTACATTATAATTTTTAAGGTAAAAGGATTAGCTGAAATGACTACGCTCAGTGCAGCCGGCATTGACACGAGAAACGTTCCGGAACCAATGGAGGAGTGCCAACACCAAGACATAAGAGAGTCAACAGATCCACACGAAAGATTAGATGAGCGAGATATTCGCGATAAAGAAGAAAGAAGAGAAGTAAAAGAAGGCCGCGAACTTCGCGAAAGAGACTGCAAAGATCATGTAAGGGAAATCCTTAAGGATTCTCGTGAAGCAAGAGATTTGCGAGAACATAGAGAAAGAGATAGGGATCGTGACAGAGAAAGAGAAAGAGATTTGATACGAGACAGAGATTCTCGTGAACACCGAGATCATCGAGAACCTAGAGACCATAGAGAATCACGTGACATAAAAGATAATAGAGAACCTCGTGACTTACGCGAAATAAGAGATCCAAGAGATCTGCGTGATACTCGGGATCCAAGAGAGGTACCAGAAGCATCACCTCCAAGAATATCACCTTTGCTATCTGTTCGACGGTTTAGGCCTGAAACGTCAATTGAAACACCGACGTTAACGCATCCACCTATACCTAAAGATGAACCACCTGACGAACCTATGCGACCATCATCACCTGAAGATGATTCTGTTTCAATTAGGTCAAATGGTGCAAATGAGAACGTGGGTATGTGAATAATTTTGTTATCTTATTAACATTACAAAGGATCATTGTTCATGTAAATAAAAATTACTTTATTTTATGTAATAAAGATTACTAAATTTTTTATTTGGAAATTACATGATTTATAAAGATGTATTAATTTTGAAAGTTACCAAATATCAAAATAAATCTGTGAAAAAACTCAAAACATAATATAATTTTAAATGTTAAATATTTGCGTAAATCTAAAAAAGTATTACATAATATTAAAGTTAAAACATTTTTTTAAAGTGATTATTATATGTATTTACTTTATCGCGGTAGGTACTCACGTAATCAAATAGACCTACAGAGTCAACTGTACGTTTCAAGTGTCAAATAAAAATTATATAGTCTGTGAGAATATCTCTTAAGTCAATTGACAATTATAATTTGCATATGTCATATAAGTTTTGATTACAAGCAGCAAGAATTTGCTGGGACTTTGTTTCAATAAAAAATAAAAAATAAATATTTTTTTTTTACTAAAATGGATTTTACTATGAGGAAGGACTATTTATGGGATCAAATAAAATATATTCACATCATAAACATGTATGCATTTATTAATTTTACAATAATATGCGATCTGATTAAAATATTAAATATTAAATATTTATTATTTTTACAACAGTCATGTACTCGTATTGAAGGGAGGCCTGTGCCCAGCAGTGGGACGTTAAAAAGGGCTGAATACAAATACATGTACTCGTGGAATTTTAGAACTAATAATTTACTTTTAATTATGTAGTTAAGGACAGCATTTATCGTAATTTTATAAAGATTTAAATGTGATGTTTATGTTTCTAATTTCAGGTATAAACATGACCATAAACAGCCATGGCTTAGGACCTCGCTACTCGCCTGTAGAACAAAGGCTAAGTGTCTTAAATACACTTTCGCATCCTGGATTGCCTCATCCACTCTCCCTATCAAGTCCAAGGAATGAACCTATTGCAGGACCCTCAGGGCTGCCTCCGGTTCAGCAAGTACCTTTGGTAATTATATGTTGTACTAAGGGATATTTTCTGCAAAAATAATAATTTTATAGTTTAATATATCTTTTTAATTATAAAATAGTTAGTTTCCAAAAATTACTCAACTTCAAAATTAAAGAAGGCAGCACAAAAAAAGAAGAAAAACACATAAAATAAGTATACCTTCTTTTTTTTTTGGATCTTCATTATTAAAAATTATAAACAAATGCAGACCCAGCAGTCCTTAAGTGGGACGCTAGGTATGTGGGAGGCTACCATAGGTGGGATGATCTGAAACATTAAAAGATAAAGTTAAAAATTACCTATTTGAAGGCTATAAATCAATAAATTATTTTTATTATCAGTAAGAAAAGTATTTGTTGAAGCCACAAAGTCTAAAATTATATAATTTATACTATTAATTTAATAGGGATGCCAATATTATTAATATAGAATATTAATATGTTAAAAAGATTATTTATTTGATAAAATATTCCAATTGTAATCCTACTAATATTATAAATGTGAATGTTTGTGAGGATGGATGTTTGTTATTGTTTCACTGCAGAATGCCTGAACGGATCTGGATGAAATTTGGCACAGAGATAGATTATAGTCTGGAATAGCACATAGGTTACTTTTAATCCTGGAAAAATGCACAGTTCCCATGGGATAGACTTGTCATGAATAAAGTCCTAATTCATAGCTATTAATAATATCAACTATATTTCATATATTCTGTACATGACATTTTATTCATGTTTGTATATTATATGCAATCAATCTTTTAAAATACTAAAATTGACTTATTTATACAATTTCAGTCTTTAAAGAAAGAAGCAGATTGGGATAGAAGTAACGAAGAGAAAAGTGGAGAGTCTTCTTTAGAATATCGACTACAACATGAAACAGTATGTATCTCTAAGTTGTTTTATATTCTATATCTTGGTTGTGGTAGACATGAAAATTTATTTATTTAAAATTCATTATGTCATGTACTTGCTTACAAAGTATTGGCTTAAGTATAATAATTATTAAATTTAAAGTTTTTATTTAATTTGATATAATTTATTAATTTATACTACATGAAAAATATAAAGTAAGAAGTTGTTTTATTCATGAAAAAAAGTAAATTTAATTTTGCTTTATTTTTGCCCAACAATTATTTTATCAACCATTAAGTCGTTATTGAATGAATCTAAACTGCATGATAGCTGCATGTTTTTATATGTTTCGCACAAATTGCATGTTCGTAGCTATTTTTTTATTTTGCTTATTACGTTATCAATATGTTTCTTAAGACTGAATGATGACATGCTTATTAACATTTATAATTACTAAATAAAAGCTATATATTTTTTTATATTTTCGATTTTATTCATGCATCATTAATTGTATTCATTTTTATTTTTTATTAAAAAAAAAAGATACAAGAAAAATAAATATCGTCAATTGCTTTTTTAGATTTTGATCCTTTGCTATAATATAAAACCATAAATATAAGAAGATTTGACGTCATACATAACCACTTAGTTGTAATTGATTTATTTGTTCTCAGTATTATATATTACAGTATTATATATATTGCTTTTATATATTATTTTACTGCACTTCTATTCTATCGCACTTAATGTCGTATTGATGGGTGATTTATGAAAGATACAACCTTCATGCGTGAATTCGCAAGAAACTTAGCTGTCATCTTTTTGTTGGCGTGGAAGTTGATTTGTATTAAATTGCATGCTTATTGATGTGCTGCGCTAATTTTACGACGACTACTATGCCTTGCTGTCAAGAAGTTGACCTTCATTTTGTTGGCCATCATTTTTTTACATACATTCATTTTGTTTCATATTTATGGGCAGTTTTTTATTTCAATTTTGGCCATACTCTTGCATACGATATTTACACGATACAGTGCGCGCGCGCGTTGCTATACAACAAGGCATTACGCGTAGCCGGCTCCCGGGTTCACTCCTGCACATTTATTGGGCAAAAATGAGCGTCAACTTCTTATTTAGATAGATAAAGAAACTGCATTCCAATTTAGAAAGTAGTATTAGACATTCTGCACACATTTTGGTCTTTGCTAGAAAAAGAAGAGAAAAAAGAAGTTGATGTTCTTTTTGTGGTTGCAGGAGTACGAAGGGTCCGGTAGGGGGCGAATTGAGGAAGGGGTATACCCTTGCATACATTGCGGAGCGACGTTCCCTCACCAGAGTAAATTGACCAGGCACATACTAACGACACACACTCTAGATACTTTAAAGTATCGGGACGCTCTAATGGCTAGACCTATGGGGTTGCCAATGATCGGGCAGTTTAGTGAACCAACATACATGATGCCAGCCGAAGAAACCCCTCTAGACCTAGATATTGGTCCAGTGGAGCCTGGGAATGTTGTTCTTTGCAAGTTTTGTGGTAAAAGTTTCCCTGATGTGTCGTCGTTGATAGCGCATCTGCCGGTGCATACAGGGGACCGACCGTTTAAGTGCGAATTCTGTGGGAAGGCGTTTAAGTTAAGACATCATATGAAGGATCATTGTAGAGTTCATACAGGTAAGTAAGACGATCAATTTTTTTATGTATCCTTTTGACATTTACAATAATTTATAATTTTTGTATAAAAATGGTAGGTAATAGTTTTTTATGATTTGGTTTTAATTCTCATCAGATTTGAATAAGCGTTTTAATGTTTTTGTACCAGAATTAAATCTGCAGACTTAGAAAAAATTGCATAATTTTCATTTTTTGTTCTAAATTTTTTACTTTAAATTTATAAGGCTATAAACCAAACGTCTTTATTCTTCGAATATGAATTGATTAAGTAAATATACATTTTTATTTCTAGGTGAGAGACCATTTCGGTGTGTTTTGTGTGGCAAGACGTTTTCACGTTCAACAATATTGAAGGCCCACGAGAAAACACATTATCCGAAGTACGCGAGAAAGTTTCTGTCGCCGAGTCCTGTTGACACTGAGGAGGAAAGTCCCCATCAATGAGTATGGAATGGCTATAGTGTTGTAATAAAAAAATATTATTAGCCAATACAATTGAATTGGATTTACATTGTGGATTTTATTCGATGTGATGAATTGGTTTCATATTTTAATTGGATTTTTGATGGTCTTTTTGTTTTTGCTTTTTTTTTGTTTTTTAAGGCATATCGTAAATGTGTTAGTGATTTTTTTTTACCTAAAGTAGTTATTGATTATTTTAACCCTCTATTTTTTTTATTTTTGTTATTTTTTAATAACTAATATTATTCATATTAATAATTAATAAATATGTTTTTTTTTAAATATCCTATGTAAATTTTTTGCATAACCAATCGTGATGTTTTAATTTTTTCACACTTTTATTATTATAAAATTCGTTGTATGAAATCTATGAGACCAATAAATTGAAACAAATTTTATAATGTAAATCCGATGTTTTTGTTGGAGATAGTCAATGGTGCGAATTGAATGAACAAATGGGACAATATGTTATTAGTTAAGAATGTGATTTAAACGCCGCAACTGTGATCTGAATGATATAAATATTTGATATTTCACTTAGATAATTCACTCACAAATATTCTTTTCTGCGTACGCGTTATCTATTTGATTCGCTTCGTTTTTTTTAATATTTAGGTGCTTTAGGTATACTAATTAGTAATTTTATTAGCGACCCGCGATTGGCATAGCCAAAGATAATAGAAAGTAAAACTTTTTTCAAAATTAAAATTAAGATCTAGATCTCGTTTGCTTTGCTTTTTTTAGGAGACCGTTACTAATCGTTTTAATTTTGAATATTTGAATTTGGAACACTAAGTTCTATGTTAAGTTAGATGTGACGTTTGGAGATTTGCTTATATATTATAGTGATTTTGTCAGAATTAATTTTATTAACCAAATCGATAAATTAAGAGTGCTTCAAAGTTATTAGAGTACCGAACGCACTCATAGTTTGTATGTATACCTTAGAATTTTTTAGTAATTTAAAATTTCGAAGTAAACGACGCACGCTCCCCGAGGTAATTCAAAAGCAATATTACGACATATAAATGTAAATACAATATAGTTTGATACCTAATATCGGATTTTTAGGAAATTTATTAGAGTAATGCTTCAGTAGCTGGATTAAAATGGGGATTTGTGATCATAGGAATCAAAGCTTTAAGATCCGTTTCAGTTCGACTAGAATGCTATGCCTCTTTGTCCGAGTGTTATATTTGTTATAATATATTTTGTTGCTTACTTTGACTAAGTTAAATTCGTATTTACTTATGTCATAGTTATATATCCCGTGGGATCAACTTTATTTTCCGTGATAAAATTGAAGCAGCCTATATCACTCTCTATATATTATGTCTATATACAAATCACATCTCGACAAATTTACATATAAGTAATATTCTTTTAATGCTTGTTAAATTATGGCATAATATCTTCATGTCAATTAAACATGAACAAACGTACCGACAGACAAATTCGTATAGTGAGTAAGCTATCATATTTCATTTTATATTTTTTTTATTAAAGAACAAAATATGAGTACAATATTGTAGATTTCTTACATGTAACAGTTTTTTTCAAGTAATTTTACATAAACTTTGGATTTAAGAGGCATAGCGACCGCACGTAGAAAATTTTTATCTATTTTCATACAGAATAACTGTCTCATTCTTATTTTTATACGAAGTTTCAAATGCATTATGAACTTATACTATACATATACAACATTTTATAAAGAAAGGCATTTGAAACTCATCTCACAATTGCTGTGTTCAAGAAATTAAACAGAGTCAAATACAGGGATATTTTATGAATTATAAAATTTCATTTCACAGATAGATGTTCTTTATTTTAATTAGATACATGTTTGGGACGACATGTTTTATTATAAATGAAATTTTTTGTCCTTAACATGTATATTACCGAACTGTCATGACGTCACACCCGGAAAAATGTTAACTAAAGCTTTGATTTGTTCTTGATTCAATGGTGGCTTGGGCGCGGCACATCGTAACGGCTTCTAAACGATAATGTGCTTTATAGTGAAGAAATAGAGTTTATTTTTGCCCATAACTAACTACAGTGTATCTTTACGTTATGCCGCGCTAAAATCATAGAATACGTTTGGACGACTGATTAATTTCTTATTTATGTTAAGTTTTCTTGATATGCTGACGGTACTCTGGTTTGATGACATGAAAAATTTCATTATATCATAGTGTAGGCCGTTTTTTTATCGTTTCGTATGTAAAGGATCGTGCATATCATTTTTTGGAACTGGGACGAAATTACGACAATTGTTTAAAAAAATTATATATTAGAATAAAATTTACTGATTTCAATTATAAGACGTTTTAACGAGATATTGTAGAGAAATATTATTTCTTAATTAATATTGGACTAATCATTCAAAGTATTATGGTAATTAAGGAAAAGGTCTGTGATATAAAAGTTAGGTATTACATCTGGGAGTAACAATTCGATCTCAGAATATAGACTATAATGACGATTGTTTAAAATTACAATGTACCTTCTAATTAATTCAAATAAAAAAAAAACTATTTGACATTCATAAAAATTTTTTTGGTTAAATGTTGTAAAGTAAAAGTGTTGCTATTTATAAATTTAAAACTATTAAACGGATTCAGTATTATTAATGGGAAAATTTTGTTTCTTTTTCATCTATACAATTTTAAAAATCTCATTAAAATCCGTCTAATTTTATATTATTATAGCAATATAACAGTATCGTCACTTCAATTACCAGTACCTGGAGTAATTTTGTCAAATTGATCATATCGAAATAATATATGCAAGTAATTATAGTTTTTCGAAAATGGCTCTTATAGATCTCATTGCTTTTAGATTTAACGTTTTAACGTAGTCATTAAGGCTTACATTTTGGTTAAAATTATATAACTTTTGGTAGTGTATTGTTAAAATTATTCGAGTTTAGATGTTTATTTAGATGAGATAATAAAAAAATTGTAGGGTTTTTTTTTCAATATAATTCATGTTTTTAGACCAGACCTTGTTTTAGGCTGTTTTTGGCTAATTAGGAAATAATTAGGGTTTCTTTTAATACGTAGTTAAAAATCGTAATGCGTATATTTTAAAGTTTGGGCAAATTAAAATTAGAATAAATTAAAGTATATAGACCATGAGTATCGTAGCATTTCAAGAAAAATGTTACTTTCTTTGTATTGTGGCGTACTGGAGAAAATTGTCATAATAGTGTTTGTAGGAGAGAGGAGGCTTCTTTAAGGCCGAAAAATTATATTAAGCATGATGAACTGTGCGTGTTTGTGAAATTTATACCATGAGAACCATTTATTTTAGTTTAACTGGTCATTTAAAATACTAACAGAAGAAACATTCCATATACACGAATGGATGTTGAAATTTACAATCGACTAAATAACATGTAGATTAATAAAATGTATTTCATAAAAAAAAAGCAGTTGCTTAGTAAAATTGAACACCCATTCATATCGGTATGTATTATTTGTATAGCTGGAAGTTTTTGTATTATCATTTCTATAACGTAACATGAATTTATTTGATGTGAACTTTTATTTTGGTCTGCTCTTAAAAAGGCACATGTAAATGCATATTTAGGATATAGATTGGTAGATGCGCTACTTTCCGGAGCTAGAATGGTTGAAAAGGAGTAAAATGATAAAAAAAATATAATAATAATTAGAAACACTAATGTTGCTATTTGAAGAGCTGCACTCATCTTATTTTTCGGAGTCGAACGTTACCACACATAGCAATATTGTGACTTTGATTAATGTTCCTCTTCTTGTTTTAAGAAAGATTGAATATTTACAATTTACATTATAAATTAATAGCAATAATTAAATGGTTAGTAAAGATGCGAGTGAACAAAGTACGATTTTTTATCGAAATAGTTTTTATAATAGAACTGAATGCAGTTTAAATGCTATTTTTGTTTCCTAACTTTCAGAGGTACTATTTATTAATGAAATAATATTATTATTATTATTATACATATTTCTATGTATTGACATGTACATATATAGGCGAGTGATTGTTGTTACGTACAATAGTGTTTATTATATGGCCCCTAAGTGCAGTTATTCAAATTTTAACATTCGCCAGTTGTTGCCACGTCCCTGCGAAGTGCACACGCCGTTAGCACAAGTAAAATAAATAGTTATATATATTACGATATTTATGTAAAATTTATGTAGATATATTTTCTCTGAGTACCTATCGAGCATATAAATCGAGATTAGCACGAGTTATTTAAAACGTTTGAATAGATACAACTTAGATTCATTTTTATAAATTGTGACCACAGTTTTATATTTAGAGTGCCTCTTGCCTATATAAGACTTATATAAAGGCTGCAAATCACGGAATATACATAGTTTATGTAGGGAATGAATTATAGACAAATATGTGTAATTTTATGGTGAAAATTGTAAGTTGCGTTATGATATGTGACTTGCAACGACAGGTGACACATAACAATTGCTACGATGAGAGCCAGAATGTTAGCTCGGTCGCGGTTCACAATGAACGTCCAATCGAACTGTACTAACGTTCAATGTCATTTTGACAGTGACGTTTTACATACAATCTATGTTATTAAGACGTCAATGTCGATTTGATGTATTCGATATTGCCAGATTCGTAATGTTGGTTTGTTGAAGCAATACTTCCTTGTTATTTGAATCTGTTACAGACAAAATAAAAATGTTTGTTTTTGAACATATTCATAGTCATCATATCTTTGTCCTGTTTCTGTTTTATTATGAATATGCTTCAAATTGCCATAATTTTTGTTCCTTTGTATCTTGTTAAGTTTAAATATATAATCAGCATTATGAATCTGCAGTTTTCGTCACATTGTATATTTCCTTTACGTATAGTTCGTTGGGTGGTCATCTAACCATGAGTCGGTCACGACGCGTGAAAACATCTCCGTAGTTAGCGCATTCCAATCTTGTGATGTTTACACAGTTAAAAGTTTAACCAGTGCAAAATTATTTTAATGACCAATACTAGGACAATAGTTTTATTTGTATAGTTTTAGATAATACTGTTAAGTTTCGTCGACCAGCTTGGGCTGCGGCAAGCATTCACTGGTTACTTGTGATTATGTTACTATTTTAAGTGGCATACATAAATATATAACTTATATTGCAATTTTTCTAAGTTCCTGTAGGTATATTGATTATTATATATTGGTACAATTTGTTTTAATAATTATGATTTTTATTATAATTTATTTAGACTAAGTTTCGTAATTAGGAGCATCATATACACATACAAATTATTTACGCCACGTCCGTTTGTCCCGTCATTGATTGATCAACGTTTCTACCTGTCTTTTAAATCAGCACTCGGCAAACACTCGTGGCGGCTCTGTATATTATGCTGTAAATTAATTGTAATCAGCACAAGTTCAAATAACGTAGGTCCACTTTATTTATATTATTATATAGCTTAAATCGTTGTTACTTCATAGAGGCATCAATGATTATTTTTCCCTTAAGCTGTTTTATTTAACTTTCATTGTTGACATTTTAGATTAGTGAAATCTGTTTTGCCTTAACATTAATAATAGGTCATAATGTTGTAACAGAGAGCAGTACGGTTTTGTTGAAATATAGTTACAGTATATCAGAACGGTCGAGGATCGAATCGGTATTTCGTCAATTGAAAATGCAACAGTACACAAACCATCGCTGTTGATCATTGTAACTTTTGAAACAAATATAAGCATATCATAGCTGTAAAAATACAATTTTGACAAATAAAAGCTCTACAATCATTACAGAAGTAATCTTTTATTTATAACTTTACCAAATACCAGATTTACAGGTACGTAAAAGCAATTGATTTAACTAATCTTACTTGTTGTTATATATTTAATAATAAGTGTTGCTTTTTTTTTTCAGATGTGTTTGGACATGACATGTGGATCCCCAAGTATTTCAAGCCCAATTGCACCAAGCAGCCCAACGGCGCTGCCCCTATGGTCGCCGTTACTAGCTTTGCAAGCATGTCGTTTACGCAGGTATCTTAGTGATGATTGCATGGCCTATCAAAGCCGCCATTTACTTCACTCCGAAAGGCGACGATGCGGCGTTTGCCTTGCTTCATTCCCCTCCACCTGGCTATTAGAACGTCATGCTGCTCTACAACACGCATCTCAGTCATCTACTGATGATAAACCATTCGTATGTGAACAATGCGGGCAAAGTTATAGATACAGATCTGCCTACGTCAAGCATAGAGAACAAAATCATAGAGCGAGACTACCGGCTGACAAACTATTCACTTGTGATGTATGCGGAATGCAATTCCGATACCTGAAGTCTTTCAAGAAACATCGTCTCAATCATACCCTTGAGCGACTTCACACTAAGAATACCGACCCACCAGAAGGAATAGAGCAAGTGTCGAGCACTAACGAAGTGTTAATTGGTCAGTGTGGGGAAATGGATTTGTCAATGAAGAAAAAGAACAGAACTGACGTTAGGACCCCACCTATAGAAGTAATAGATGGCGAGCAAGATAGCACAGTAGATTCGAATGGGGCCACTGACTCTATCGTTACTGTTGACGATTCAAATGATTGTAAAAATTCTAGCGCTGAAAGCGAAACTAAAAAGGATGATTCCGTCACAAATGAGAGAAGACGCGTTCCCGTATCTTTCGCCAGCGTTAGCTCTATGGCAGACAGCTCTGAAAGCGAATCCCGCGGAGACAGCAGTAAATTGGAAAGCTCTAGCTCACATTCCGGGATATTGGGATTCCTGCAAAATGACGACCGACAGCGTGAAAGGGAAAGAAGATTTGCATGCCCGTTTTGCGGCAAATGTGTACGGTCGAAAGAGAATTTGAAGCTGCACGTAAGAAAGCACACTGGGGAGCGTCCTTTCGTGTGTCTATTCTGCGGTCGAGCGTTTGGTGGGAAGAGTGACTTGACTCGTCACTTACGTATCCATACGGGGGAAAGGCCCTACCATTGCGAGGCATGCGGCAAGTGCTTCGCGAGGGCCGACTACCTGTCGAAACACCTCACAACTCACGTTCATAACGCACGCTGATCGAATGCGCCGTCCTGTTTTCAATCTTCGCATACCTCTATAGTTAATGACCGAGTCATTTTATAACAGCAAATCGGAATATTTTTTAAAATGTTTTGAATCTTTACAACTTTATTGTGGATATATTTAAGCAGGTCTATAGAATTTTACCATATTGCTTTTTTCGGAGTGGTATCTATAGTTTAATAAATGATTTTCTATATTTATTCTATTACATATAAAAGGAACGAACTAAGTGATTGCTGCTAAGGATTAAAAGGATAACTTTATCATACGTCACACTACATTCTGCTTAAATAGGTATGGCTAAATTATTATTATTATTTTTTTGTTAAATTGTTTTAACGATTTATTGAACTGAAAATGAGTCTGAGTAGGATACAATTTGGTTATTGCGTCATGTGTATTTAATAGTGAAAAAGAAAAGGGCGATTAGGCGAAAGTTTAATTTAATTTAGCTGAGTTTCGTTGCTTAGAAATTTAAAAGCAAATTTGATAAGATTGAAAATTCATTCCATTGAAGGGAAAATTAGAAAATTGTAGTGTTGACGGTAGGTAGGTAAGAGAATGCAAAAAGCTGTGATTAATATGATTAAGACCAGTCAACAAGTTTTAAAACATCGAAATGTTTTATGTAATTTAAAGTAATTTTAAATGTCTAGATATAAATTCATAATAGATTTAAGAAGTCTCTCTGTGCCAAAATATGTACCTCATAAAAGTAAAAACTTGGAGTAGTTAAACTAATTTTCAAAATGTACACATTTCTTTACATATAATGCAGTTTCGTTTACGATCAAATAGAAAAAAAAATACTTGCCCGCGTTCTCTCGTTACTTTGGATACCTATTATAGAATAGGTCGCTAGTTTCGTCTACCAAGACAAATCAAACTGCCGATATTGTGATATTTCTTTATAGATATAAACTGCACTAGTAGAATTGAGTAGATGAACTAAGGCAATAAATTGTTTTACGAAATAGTTAGCTTCATACTTCGGATAGCTAACTTTTAGACTTTTCGAACTTCATATTATTTTACTATTTCTTTTTGCGTGTTTAACTCGTAAAAATTATACATGATATGGTCAATAGTGAAGGCGGGAATATTATTTGTTATTAAAATATACAACAGTAAAAAAATATAGACTAAAAATAGAGCAGATAATTTCCAATTCATTTCAAACATTTTTAATTTCAATAAAAAAATGTAAACGCACATGAACATTTTTTTTGTGATCGTTTTAACCTTTTAAACCATGAAGCAAATACCGATTATTTTAAGTTTTATGATTAAATAGAAGTAATAAAGATATATACAAATTTATTTTTAATCAACAGAGAACAGACCATCTTTCTTATATACAAGTATAGAACAATAAATTTATTTTAAATAATATTTAAAACATTTCCTTTTCTAAGTGTCACGTCTGAGTGCAACTTGTCAATTAAATTATTATAATTAAGGGATATGTATTGAGTGACAAAGTAAAGTCATGATTCCAGTAAGCGGGCCAGTATTTTTTAACAACAAAAATCCGTCGGGCATTAGTTATGTAAAGTAATAAACTCATTATATATAGAATTAAAAAAAAACTTGTTCATATTTCTCTTAAGATAATAGTCAATGCAACGAAAAACTGTTTGGTACCCGTTATTGTGAAGTTAGGGTAAATAATAGTATAATTTATTTAGTTAGTACTGTTGTCATTATAAAGAGTTCTTAAACGGCGCTGATGTTAAGTAGTGTGCGAGGGACATCCAATACCTATTCTAGTATTGAGGGACAGAATAGATCGATTTAAGTGCGAACGAACACATTATGAAGTAGAATTAGGAGTAAATGATTGTGATAGCTTGTTTGTTTTAACAATGACTCTTTTAATTTGTCGATAGAAGACAGATTTCATTTAACATATTGCACACCTTTAAATCTTTGTTATAACGTTTAATAAGTAACGGTAGCTTTTATTTTTTATGCATTTAATATCAGGCAGTCATTTTGTGGCCAGCCATTAGAAGTCAAGTGCGTAGGAATATATAAAATGATGGGCAGCTGTCAATCATAGTGGATTTTGGCAAAGGTCCGAATTATACTGCCTATGCCAGAATTTCCGAATTTAATTCGTGCATACAGTTTATTTTTATCGTAACTGATGGCTTAGCGCAAAATAACTAGTTATGTGCTTACTGTTCTTTTAGAAGTTAAAACAAGAATGAAGAGGATGAGTTATAGGTAAATGTACAGAAATATTATATTTATTACACATTTAGTTTTTTTACTCCCAATTAATAATGTGCGCGTTCGTCCTTAATCGCAGATGGTGCAGTGGAATTTTAAATGTTTTTTTTTGTATTTTGTTTTTTTTTATTGTTATACATACAGTTAATTGAAAAGCGTATTTATTATAAAATATTATTGAATTTGGCAGAGGGATATTATTATAAGTAATATTTAGGTAGTAGAAAGTTCTAGTATAAAACGAGAAGCAATACTCTGAATTTTTTTTTATTTTTTACTACCAAAATACTCTAAATGCGATTTAAATTAAAATTTGGCATTAGGTACGTGCTAAATTAAAAAAATAACATTGACATGTAATTACTTTGGAATTTTACATTGTACAATTATAGGTATGCAACGTACCAGCGAAATTGTGTGCATTCAAATGTGTAAGATATTCGCCATTATGTCAAATATATATATATTAAAATTAATCATTCGAAATTGATGTTGACTGTTTTTTATAATTATATCTGCCGTAGATACTTGATGTTGTGGTGTAAATTAGTGTCTTATTATATAAGGAAAAATCACTCAAAGTAACCTTCTTACAAAGTTACGTTTCTTACGCAGATTTACTTCTATAGTTTTGGATAATACCATTTTTACGAATAGCAGCTAAATAATAAAGAAATAATAAATAAAACACTAACAACGACAGAGCGGTAACTTTGAGTGATTCTTTAAATTCTAGTAGTAATTAATATTGGTGTGGTCTTCTTTATAATAACATGTTCACATAACTTATTACTGTAATTTATAATTTAAAATCAGATTCTAAAGATATATCGAGCACAGCAAATGTTTTGTAAATATGTGCTAAACCAGGACAATTGTGATAAATTAGATTTTAAGTGAATCTTCTGTTCAAATTTAAAATTACCACTAAAGACATTTTAATTGTTCGAAGCTAGAATTTATTTTATCTGTATTTTAAAGCCACAGTATATATAAGCAAATATGTCATAATTTAACCGCGAACTGTGAGCCGGTGGGCATTATTTACACTTATCAGTTTTTATTTTATTATAATCAACACTTGAAGTGTGAGAGAGCTTTTTAAAGCATCTGGTCAGATATAAAGTCGTTGTAAGGCGTAAGAGACACGTGTTTGTTTATTTATAACTGCGCACAATTTGATAGTTTTCATAATATAATTATCTCCGTCCGACTATTGTCAACTCAAGAGTGTTTGGTTACTTCGTACAGCCACGTTTCATACGATTATTTTTCACTGCAATATAACTTGTTTACCGGCGATGAAATGCGTCAATATTTATATAAATATTAATTGGTTTATGTATAAAGAAGTGTCTTCTCAAATCCAATTTACATCGAATGACAACGATAGGTGAAGACTTCTTAACTATTATATTTGAATAAGTCTTGAATGTTTCGTAAGGTTTCCAAAAAGCAATCACCGGTTACTAACGGAGAGAACTAAGTGTTAGAACTTTTATCATAGTTCATGTATTAAGCTATTTTTAAAGGAAGGCAATAGTATACATCGCGCGATAACGGCGTATCTGGAATACGACCAAAGCAATTGTGTTGAAGATTCATATGTGCATGTTAGTAACTCTAGAAGACTTTTTCGACAGATCTCTTTTCTCCTAATATATCAATCGAACGTGTCTTTGAATAGTTAATGTCGAAAGTGATTTTCCAGATGCGACCATATTTTTCCGTTTTTGGATACGAAAAGGGGCGTGTAAAGCATCAGTGGTGATTGCCAACATTGTGATATTACTATTAGTTACTGTTACCGCGTAACGTCTGACAGCTACAGTATCTCCACAGCCTAGCCAACGATCGAATGTAGACTGATTTTCGGGTAGAAGTAAAGTAGGCCAGAACTTTCGCAGTCAATAAGTAATATATTTAATAAATAGGTATTGATTTTAAAAACTTTTTTAAAAGCCAAATCGCAGTCTCAATAGTCTATATGAAACAATAAGAGAATTTATTTAATTTTAAACAGAACTTATACAGAATGTTTTATATACGGACCTTAAATTATTTTTCAGATATATTGATTTTTATACATGTCCATATACAAACGATGAATAGCGGTAAGTGTAGAATATCGTAGATGGGTCTATTAACTGCGTGGTGCTACAATGTGTAATGATATGTGATAGAAAATGTTCTTCAGAGACTTTTATTTATTGAAGCTTCCATAGTTAATAAATATAATCACATTACATTTTAATATACAAACAAACATACATCAGCAATAATTTGGTTTAGGTAAATAATAAGATTGTTTTCCAGTATTTGTAGATGAAAAGTTTTCGTTGGACGCATTGGTCGCTTTTGAAAACCCAGTGTCTCGTATATTCAAATGTTTGGAACGTTTTTTGTTTTGGAAATTGTACGTCAAAGTATGAATCGAACAGTTAGTACATATATATATTTTGCTGGATCGTTTTTTGTTGAATAGGTTAGTGCTTGTTTTTTTTTACGTTTATCTCTTATTGTAACTTATTATGTATTTAATGTAATACAAGCAATGCTAGTTAGTTAATAATTTTGATTTCCATGTTGATGTTCGCATTATATAAATGTGTTAACTTGTTTTACGGCCTTAATATAAATGAAATAAAATCTTTTGTACAAGTTCAACGCTTCAAGATTCTTATAATTTTAGTCATAGTCTCATTTCTGGTAGGTAGAATAAAACGGTTTTTGTTGTAGAATGTTTTTAATTTAATATTTCTATTAAAAGATGATCGATCCACCATCACCATGAGAATTTTGGGTAGTACTGAATTCGTTTCTTTACTAAAAATGGTTATCTTTTATATCTCGATAATTTTATGGCATCAGATATTTTGAAAATGAAAACAAAAACTTGATACAATATATCTAGATGCTATCCAGAACTCTACGCGTGGTGGGTGGATCTCTCAATTTTAAGCCAACGCTAGTGTAATACATACTGTTATATGATATAATATATTTTTTTTACTGGTATATTTCAGATAATTATTACTGTTAAACAGATAGTCCTGTTTTATAGTTTTAACACGACAAACTTTTTAATAGGAATTTTAAGGTTTTTATTTGGCAATATTATGTCAAATTTTTATCTACGGAACAGTCCATTGGTTTTAAATCTCTTGTCCATTTTCCAACTAACTTAGGATATAGTTCGATATTTTGGATATGTATTAAGTCACTTAAAATTGCTATTGTGTATATTGTTTCAATTAATATCGATGTGCAAAATTATAGTAAATGTTTTGGATCTCTAAAAATTAAGAAAAAAAAGACAAAAACACTTCACGAAATTTCTAAATGTGCAATAAATGTGTGTGTTGTAGTGTTACCATTAGGCGTAAAATTTTTACTAAAGAATATGGCTACTAACAAAGATGGACGGTACCTAAGTAACTGTTCATTTTTTATAAATATGTTTTTGGACATTGCTATGATCTCAATATTAAGTAACCATATTTTTTAGCGTGTTAAATGAAAATTTGGCACTTAAAAGCACATTTTCCTATTATAATTGAAAAATGGTTTGAAAACGTGTTGAAAATGGATTTGTTGGGTAATTAATTTCGTAATGAAATATATTTGTTTCATTAAGAGTTCTTTTATTTCATCAACAATTATTTCCTTTTAATTATAGTACCTACGTATAATAATATCATACGAATACGTCAGTTGCATGATTATAATTATTTTTGTAGTTGCTTTAGATTTTTATTTGTCACAAGACAAAATATAATAATTACTTTGAACAAAAGTAGGATATAGTGCTTAAAATGCTTAAAGCACAGTCACAACCATCAAGTAAAGATTCCAACTAAAAATAATATTCATGAATATTTTTATACAAAATGAAAATTGACGTCAGTATCGTTATATAAGCATACTGCATAAACCGACGTCCGTATCACATTTCAACACTGACCAAAATAAATCTTGCGTGCTATTTTAAGAATCTGTCCTCTGCTACGCCTACAACTTTTACCTTAACCCTCTATATCTATATGTACATATAATAAAAATGTAAGTGATCGCTATCTCTACATAGAAGATATTTGCGAAAAACTTTTATTGAGGTTTTTATTAATGCAATAGAACCTAAAACAATGATTTTTAGAATTTTTGTGTTTATCTGTACGTTTGTACGTGCTTATTTAAGAAAAGTCTAAACCGATTTAGGTGCGATTTTCACTAATGCATTGTGGTAAGATTCACTTAACCTTTGATATTTGTATATATTTCAATCGGTTGATAAATAAAAAAAGTCATGTCAATTTAAAGAATCACCTAGGGACGAACCCGAGCAAAGCGAGGGTGAGTCGCTGATATCTACATATACTTATAATATGTGTGTATAAATTACAAACGCATTGAAAGTTAACATATAAATAAAAATAAAATGTATAATAATTTTGTCGATAAGCGCTGGCCTGTAATTACCGATTTTTTTCTATTTAAATTTAGACTTTATTCATATAGAAAGAAGTATTACAATCATTTTTCCAATTTGTCTTGATACCGCTATTTCAAACATTAGGCGGTCTGGGAATCCCTGTGAGGCCTGCTATGACGAATTTACTTTCAACCAATCAGAAACCTGATAGGGTTCCTTTTTTTAATTCTAAAATCTCCAAAAGTACTGATAATTTAAGTTTAAACTAATTATAATCTGAAAGATAATAACTAAATTAGTAACTTTATAAAAAAATAATTGCTATATATTTTTATAAGACTAAGAAAAGGCTATTGTAAATATGGAACCTGAATCGCGCTAGCAAAGTTTTTAGAAAAATTGCATTTATATATGAGTTTCAATTATTAATACTTGGCCCTCTTAAAGGCTTCTTCATAGATCGACACCTTGGTTATTAACTATTCACGGTTATTCCCAGTGGGTTTCAACATCCCGTGGCATTAAAATGTAAACTCTTTCATAATGATGATCCTAATATAACTGCACACCTACCAAAGACACTTCTTATATTCAGTTTGGATGTTGATTCATCACTTGGGAGTACCGAATTAGAGTGGTTCATAAAAATGACTAAGGTAGCTCTAAGGTTGGAACCCTATAAGCTCTACCTACGAGGCACGGGTATTGACAAGTCAACGGGATGCTTCCACCTGCCACAATGGTCCATCCAACACATGACTTTCGAAATACCTATGCTTGAAAAATGAAGAATTCTGTAGGAGGTTTCCTCAGAGAGCCCATCAAAAATGCGTAAACAAAACAATTAAAATCTTTTACTTTTTAACAGACATTTTTAGTCTTTCTAGCAGGGCGATTAAGCTCGTTTTTTTGCTTTGACACTTCAATTTATATCACTAAGTTGTTGGTCATTCGATTGCGATTAGCCATTCTAAACAAAAACAGTCGAAAAACATTAGTTACATGTTTGAAAGGATTTTTGAAATCATTTAAGGAAAATTTTTTTCTACATTATGTACATGTGCTTACATAACATTCACTATATTACAAGACGTGTATATATATATATATTATATGCATCATACATCACGTACGACGTATATATCATACAAATACACATAAGTATATGTACATATTGTGCAATCTAAATAGATGGGTGTTTAGCCAAGAAATTGGTACTTATTTAGGCAAACCGGACCGTACTATTTATTTATTCATTATACGATGTCGTTACGATCATTTATAGCACAAAGAGGTTTTATCACAGATTACTGTGCTATCACAAATTACTCCTTACTTAGTAACTTCTTTTTTCTTTATATGAATCTTTCTCCATTACAACTTACTTAAAAGCTTGTAAATGTGACCAAAATAAGTAAATTTTATTATGAGTTACATAGGTTTGGTTAAATTAGGTTTCCTCTTTTAGTAATGGTGACATTTAGTTTCATTTCATATTATAATGACACAAAAGTATATCTTTCTATTTCTAACTAAGAATATAATTGTATTTATACCTATGAATAATATGTATTTCGTAACGAAATTAATAAATAAATATTATATTTATATAGAACTACTATAATAAATGTGAAAACTTGTAAGTGTGTTTGACTCTCTCTTCTTCCTCTTCTTCACACTGAAACGCTGAACGGTTGAACGGATTTGAATGACTCTACTATTAGACACGTAGGGTCCGAGTGAAGCCAGGCTAAGTCGCTAATATTCATATAAAAATCACGGTTGTAACTAAAAGTTTTCCTTATTCTATTTAAATAAATAATGTATAACAATCCTTTGAGCTTTGCCGCAGCCAAGTAAATAGGAAATAAACTTAAGTCTCTAGATAAATATTATTTTATTATTATATTATAGGTAGCCTATGTGCTACTTCAAGTCATAGTCTATGTGTATTAAATATACTCATATAAAAACAATACTAGACATAAAAAAATCACATTAGTAGTCCGATGTAGAAATTAATGTTTTACTTATTTTATATTTCGACATAACGATTAATTACTTTAATACCATTTTTTAAATTTATTTTCTTCAACAATTGTAAATTCACCTTTTCTTTTAAGTTCCTTAAGAAATGAAACATCGAAATATAAAAGTTCAACGAGACATAAAAAGTATAAAAAATTCTGCGCCAGACAAATACATTCGCGTGACAGCAACAGAAGATGCATATGCTGTAAGTACTAAATGCACTTTTACAGCGCTGTAGACTTGTTATAAATTCATACCTATTTAGATATTTCTTCAGTGTCTCGGACGTGACCCGGGTCGCTTCGCATGAATACTAAGGAGACTAACATAATCTTTATACTCTCTGAGGCATGTACCTGACAATAATAAGGATAGCATAATATCAAATTATATATTACTAGTGACTCGTCCCAGATTTGTCTGGTGCTTTATTAATATAACTCCTTTTTTTTGTTTATATTATTTTACTAGCGACTCACCCTCGCTTCGCTTCGGGTTCGTCCCTAGACAAAAACAAATCTATCCCACGGGAACCGTACATTTTTCCGGGATGATATATAGCCTATAACCTTCCTCAGTTAACAGGCTATCGAATGCAAAAAGAATTTTTCAAATCGGATTAGTACTTCCTGAGATTAGCGCGTTCAACCAAACAAACAAACAAACAAACAAACAAACTCTTCACCTTTATAATATTAGTATAGATTTGCTGCAATAAAACGTATAGTATTCAGCCCTTTTTAGCGTCCCACTGCTGGGCACGGGTCTGCTTGACCAAGTGCGGGTTAGCGGACTTCACATGTCTTTCCAAATCTTGTTAGGTTCTCTCAGACACATAGTTTTCCTCACGATGTTTTCCTTCACCGTAAGGAAAGTGGTAATCATGTTAGAAATGATTCGCATATGAAAATATCAGCGCTGCGAGACCCAGGATTTGAACCCGCTTCACGAAGTTTCCCAAACGAGCGCGTTACCATTGGGCTACCACTGCCTCCAAATGTACCTATATAGTATTTTATTTGTATGTTTTTATTTATTCAAAATATGCATTTTTCAAAAATCCTTTTAATAATCAGTGTCTGTGATTGTTCTTAAGAGTTCAAAAAAGTTTTTTACAGTATATAAAATTCCATCGTAATTGGTTCACCCGTTAGAGCAAGCGCTGGTAAGATCTTTTAGTTGTGATATAATCTTAAATAATATTATTGTATACTACTTTATGCCGAAATACTTCAATGGCTTTGACATAAATTCGGAATAGAGGTACAGATATAGAGATTATAGATCTGGATTTTGTTATCGATACAGTGCTATCTCTACTGTACTCTATCTAATTGAGCCGATAATAATAACAATAATATCTAATTGGAGCCGATGATCATTACAAAGCTGCATGCTACCAAATAGTAGTTTTTTATGACTGGAGGATTACTATCGATCCGAAAATTTGTGGATTATTAGTCTACAGTACACAACGTCTTTTTCTTAATGATTAATAACCCTGAAACTTCACGAGTAGCTTCGTTTTGACGAGACGCTCAAATTTTCTTTCTACAAAATTCTTATAGTGGTAGACACAATTGTGAATTGATACGGAACATGTCAAAATGGTGATTGCCTAAATTTACTGACAGGTTATTTTACAATTTAATCCTGGCATAATCTATACATATTATAAAATTCTAACTAAGCCGAATCTGTACATTAAATATTGTTTGGAAAATCTTATTGAAATAGACATTATTATCGATGCAGAGGCCGAATCTATAGTTTTAAGAATTTTTATCTGTCTGTCTGTCTGTTACCGCATCACAGAAAATCCACTGGAGGGATTTTGATGAAATTTGGTATGATGATAGCTGGTTATCCGGGTCAACATATAAGACACTTTTTACCGCGGGAAAATATCTCATTTCTGAGAAAAAAAATACAAAAACTGGTTGAAACAAAACCACGATGATGCTATCTGTAAAGAGTTTAGCAATTTAACTTACTAAATATGGTAAAAACTATTAAAAATAGCTTATCTTGAAAATCAAATTATCAATAGTGCTATTATATCCATTAAAATAGTTATTTTAATTAATATATACTTATGTGTTATTTAGATATTCGACAATAGTATCGCCATGTGTTTTTAAAAATCATAGTTTTAATCCAAACAAAAAAATGCAGAGAAGGGTCATCTTTCTATGACTTTATTAGAATGACTACTAAATTACCCGCAGCCCCGTCCGTGTTCAAATTTTCAATAAAACAAACATTTGGCTTTATAAATTAGTAATATTTCGTTGTTGTTGCCGAAACAATTTTCAAATGAAAGTATTAGTAAAAAATAAAAAAAATTAATCTTTTAATTTAAAAGTTGGTCAAATGCAAATCTAACTCGCGTTTTATAGGTTTCGTATAGCAAAATACTATGTTGTTTTTCTTTCTTACGTGTTTTGTAAGTTAGCACTAAAATAAATACGAATAATATTTACGTTGCCACAATATCGACTCATTTTATCAACCGTAAAAATAAGTTCGATTCATATTGTTTTACAACATTTTATGGAAAACAAGTTTATGGCTGTTAATCTCAAAAACTATGAAATAGTATTTTAGGAACTTTTATACCTCAACTTTTTTAGTTTTTTTTTAAACCATTTCTTGGAAGGTAAAGCCACAATAAAATGCTAACGGCTTTAATCATATTAGCCGAGCCATATAAAACAATAAAAAGTATTTGCTGAATATTAAATTAATCAATAGCTGTCTATTAGTAAAGAATGATTAAAATTAATTCCGTAGTTTGAGAGTTTATCGCCCAAAATTAAACAAACAAAGAAAACAGAAGTATAGATATACATAAATGCTATTGCTAAAACAAAAAGTGCAATATTACTAAATCAAATATGAGATTTACGAAGGAACCTTTGTGGCATTGTCAATCACCGCCATTATTTACCAATCATGCGGTGCGCAATGAAATTGGTATATATGTAAGAGTATACTAATATGTAAAACCTAAGAATTTGGTTTTTAGTCATCTGAACGCGGGCGGAGCCGCGGGCAATGCTAGTACAACATAAAACTAGAAAAAAATGTTGTTCTACTAAACAGATGGTTTGAATCAAATCGTCCCCCTCCAAGCTTGATAAAATAACAACGCGAACTTCATAAAAATATTTATTAAGAACCGGTTGGTTTTCATAGTATTTATTATTAAAAATATAGATAATTGAATGATGACATCGTTCTACAAATAAAATGGTACAATTTCTCGGTCCTACGCTCGGATACTGTCCCCCGGACGGTGATACTTTATTCATTACTAATTATAGGACATTATCAAATTTACTTAGAAAGAAAAGTTGGACGTCTCGTCAAAAAGAAGCTACTCATGAAGTTTCAGCTTGCTATTAATCACTAAGAAAAAGGCGTGCTGTACTGTAGACTATATTGTTTTTTATGTAAGTTTTATTAAAATTAGTCCTAGTGTTATCTATTATGATGTGCAGAATTTAAAATATATAAAAAGCGAAGATTTCAGCTCGTTTTTTAAAGTCCCTTGGCTTTATCTAAATATAATTTTGTTAATATCTTTCTATATAATACCTATAGTTGCAGAAGTAACATGTCAGGATGAAATCTTAGTTGCGGATTTTATTCTTCACACGTTGTACTTACTTCTAAAGTTGTTTTAAAATCAGAATCCAAAAAGTAAATAAGATCATGTTAAATTACTACGCCGTATACTGTTTTAATATAAATAAATAAATAGAAAAATTTAATCGTGTTAGTTACATCATTTATAACTCAAGAACGGCTAGACCGATTTTTGTGATCTTTGTTTTGGAACTATTAAAACATAGAAAAAAAAATCACGAAAAAAATAGCATGACTGACGCTGGCTAATAACTACATATTTACATCTATTTAATTCTTACCTAGGGACGCACCCGAGCAAAGAGAAGGAAGTCGCTAGTATAGTATTATGTATGTATGTATATCAGTTCTATTATGGTGCATAATTCGACTACAAATTATAAACTGGCCAATTTTTATTGTTTGTTTTTCTTTTGTCGTAAATATACTAAGTAGTTCTTTTAGATATCGGTGGTTTAGTGGCTAGTATGTATGGCCACATATCCGGAGGATGGTTTCGAGACCTGTATTCAGTTATTGAGTTTTTCTATCAAAAAAATTTCGGTAAAAGCCCGGAGTTGGTACGTTGGAGGTGTTTCAGCCTCGCCTCCTCGTGCCAAGGAGAATACGTAAAGCCGTTGGTCCTACATCTTAACTCGCACTGGTCGTGTCGAGTAGTCGTCACACTGGAGTATAAAAGTGATATTGAATTGAAAAAATGAAAAGTGAATTTGAGCGCATACTTATGCACTATTATATCTCCTGCGCACATGGATAAGTCTAAATGAGGCTGAAAACGATCATCGTCGTTATTATTACTTTTAGAAATTAGTTTTAGCATTATTAAGGCGTGTAGTTATTTTTGACCCACGAGATGGAAATTCTATATCTCCTAATATATAATAATGTTATTCGACGCGTGCATAGATACGGTCACGGTTACGGTTTACAAAGATTAAAGATATTTGATAACCTATGTTACTTAGAAACTTACCCAAACTTTCGATTTGAATAAAATAAGTTGTTGAAGAGATATCATTATTTCTTTAAAAGAAACTAGCTGTGCCCCTTGATTTCACCCTCGTTAAATTTGTTTGATTATAAACATCTGTTTTACAATAATGTATGGAAATCTACCCGATTTGTTGACATTTATGATTACTGCTACCCTTGGGTAGTAGCAACTATCATGATATATAGCCTATAGCGTTCCTCAATGAACGATCGATTTTTTTTTTATGAGATTCAGTAACAAACGAGCAGACAGACCACCTGATGGAAAGCAGTACCTGTCGCCCATAACACCTACGGTTCATGCACTTAGGTTTTAAGTAACAAAAATGCAGAACCACAGGTGCGTTGTCACTGTGAGGACTAAGATGATATGCCTCTTGCCTGTAATTGCGCTGGCTACCTTATCCTTCAAACCGGAACACAACAATGCAATCATTGTTGCTTGGCGGCAGAAATAGATAAGGGGGTGGTACCCATCCAGTCGGACTCCTCAGGCTTGACAGAGTCCTACCACCGGTAAAAACAATTTCTCAAATCGAATTAGAAGCTTTTGAGCTTAGCGCGTTCAAAAAAACAAACAAACTCTGTCTCTTTATAATATTAGTACAGATAGTATTCGATTATGTTTAGCCATAGATTTGATGGGATCGTAAAAATCTGATCTAGTTTGATATCATTGATAGTAAATATACTAAATAGTAATGTTAAATTTTAAGGTATCAATCATCTGCAAGAAAACGAACGACGGCAAAGCATGTATTTCTGTTGCTAGTTGAGTTGTTGAAGAATTTCCCAAAATTTAAAGAAAAAATGCAGTGTTTCTGTTTTCTTTAAATCTTTTCATGAAGAATTAATAATAGTCGACAGCTTCATTAGCATAGTCATACATTTACGACACTCGTCGGTCTTTAGGAAATGTGAGAAATATAAGTCTTAGAAAAAAAAAATACACATCTTTTTACATTCATTTATCGTTTTTAAATTAGGTATAAGAGTTCCCAAGAACATTTTGTTTTGGTTTAATTAAAATTCGACATTCGAAAGTTCAAGCAATTAATTCTCTTTCTTAAACGAGCAAGATTGGCGTTTAATAAAAGTTCCGGCGACTGCTTCAATTTGCAATACAAAATCGTAATAATTTCACGAAAAAACCTGGCTTCAACCACGAATCTGCAATTATTTAATCGTTTTCGAGGTGTTGCTCTACGGAAACTGAGTACTTAAACATGTGAGCTAATAACTGCTTTACTTATTTTATTCTTTTCCATTGCCGGTTAGATTTATTAAAAATATTTTACACTTCAACAATAAGAGCATTGGATGTTAAAATAAGCGCATAAATCGATACGAACAGTTTGTTATAGTTACAACGTATTAGGGTTCCCGGGAACGGCAGTCGGGAGAATGATCATCTACTCATAATGATACCTGATCGCTGCAATCTAACCACATTTTAGGGTAAAATACCTAAATAATTTTTGGTTCCCGACGTTTATTTAAATATACGAATACTATCGTAATGTTATGGTAGACGAATATAATTTGTCAGTGCTTTTCCGTATTTAGTTGAGTTTTACCTATAATAAATGAGGATTCATTCAAAATAGAATATACTTTATACAATAGTTTTGTTAGTTTAATAATGACTGTACATAGTTATTTTTAAAAGTATGGAAGTCTGCTCGTGAAATTTATATAATATAGTTTATTATATATAATATAGTATATTTATATAATATAGTTATTTCATTTATATAACCCTGAGCTTTTATTAAGATATGTGTATTTTATGAATACCTTATTTTTATTTGTCAATTGTTGTCGTTATCGAAGAATATTACAATTTAATTTTATTAAATTAAACAAGTAATAGGTTAAATAAAATATATAATATATTTCTGGTCTCGGGAATTTAAAATTTGTACTCTGGCAGCCCTAATATCACTCGCGTTTGACTAAGCTCAGTATACTCTGGGACGTTGGCGGGTGTACTGTACGTCTTGCTCCGTATCTCTTCATATATACCATTCCATACAAACGCGAGTGAGTGTATGTGAACTTCATACATGCTGAGTGCTATCTAATTATCAAGATCGTCGCTAATCCATCCCTTGTATCAGTTTATTACGTATGTATGTAAAAACTTGTAATTATGCATGTCAACCGCCTATTATGAGTTATTATGCCACTTGTAGTTCAAGGTCAATATTTTTGCACCTTTAGTTTTAAGTGGCTGTTAAAAAATTGTAGGAACTTAAGATTTATTTTAATTTTTTATCAATTTTATTTTTAAATTTAGTTATTAATACTCAACTTCTCGCACGTTTAAATGTAGTTATTTTAATTTCAAAAATGTTTTTTTTTTCATTCTTTCTCTAATCATAATGTAAACAATAGAAATATATTGTTTATAAGCGACAATTGATATATCCTGCATCGGCTCGCTACGGGGCGGCGGAAGCGTCGGATTCATTCGAATAATTTAATTAAGTCTCACGCTGAGCAGAGGGCAGCGCGTTTCACAGCTGTAATACAAAATAGGGAAGTCTATTGCAATTTTACGGCAACTTAAAAGAAATAAACAAATTCAAATATGTCAATTAATGTCGTTACATTTAAAACATGTTACCTAGAAAAAACGATAATAATTTTGAACACATAAATAACCTTAATATGTAGAACAAAAACAAACATATCCCACAGGAACCGAACATTTTTCCGGAATAAAAGGAGGAGCCTATGTTTTATTCCAAACTATAATCTATCTCTGTGCCAAATTTTATCCAGATCAGTTCAGCCGTTCTGGCGTGAAAGAGTAACAAACATCCATAGTCCATACTCACAAACTTTCACATTTATAATATTAAGTATTTATATTTTTACTGTTATTCAAATGATTATGGAATCACTACTAACATCACTATGACAGAGAGATCATAGTGTTGTTATTATATCAACAAAAATATCCAATATAGTGATTCTGATGCACATCCCTAGGTCTACGAGTATGCAGTTAGGCATAATGTTGGTCGATGTGTCGCTCGATTCCAGCAAGGCGTTATTGCTCAGTCATTTCATCTTTTCAAAGAGTAGGTTATATCAATATCTATTTGCTAAAGATATTTAAAGAAACGAGAGATTTTTTTCTGTAAGTATATAATTTTCTTATTAATCTCAATAATAAATAAAAAATATTTTGAAAGATGTGTGATAAAAGTTATAATGAGGGATTGTTTTTATACCTACTACTAGCAGAACCCGCGGCTACGCCTGTGTTCAATCTACAAATAAAAACTCTGGCTTTATGTTATTTATATAATACTAGCGATTCACCCTCGCTTAGCTCGGGTTCGTCCCTAGGTTGCTCCCCAAAACATTTTTTTTTATTTAAGTATTTTTTTTTGGTTTTAATTTTTTTTCTAAACTAAAAGTAGCCTAAGTTACTCGTTATTACATCAGCTATCTGCCAGTGGAAGTCCCGTCAAAATCGGTCCAGCCGTTTAAGAGATTAGCCGAAACAAACAGACAGACAGACAGCCAAAAATTGTAAAAAATGTTATTTTGGTATATGTACCGTGTATACATCCATATGCATTTAGTAAAAAGCGGTTATTTTGATATTACAAACAGACACTCCAATTTTATTTATTTGTATGTACATTATAATATGTACATATAATATTGTTCATACAAAAATGCTAAAATCGCTAGTAAAAAATGGGGGGTGGGTGTAGGAGGGTGAAAAATACTTTATGACCTATTCTCATACCTACCAAATATAAAATAATAACAATAAAAAAAAGCATTAAAATCGGTCGAGCCGTTTCGGAGGAGTGCGACCACAAACACCGTGACACGAGATATTTATATATTAGATGTAATAAGACAATTGATTGATATGTAAAAAATAAAAATTATGTAATAAAATCACAATTTTTTTGAATATTCTGTGTGTTTGTTGCACCGTTTTATACAGTTAGTGAAAGAATAAAAACGTTATAAAGAAAAATCAAAATTGTAAAACTGCAGCGATTCTTCGTGGGCTGTTATAAATAAAGGGATAAGCTGTCTTTCTACAACTTCATTACTACGAAACGTATATATATAAACGTATAACTATAAAGACACGTATAATGTAATTGATGATTTGAAACGATCTTTGGAAAATATTCTAAACGGAATCAATAATATTGTAATGCTAAATGCAGTACAATCCTTGAAACGTCCAATCCAGCTATGTATTGAAAACAAAGGCTATCATTTTGATCAATTGATCTGTTAAGGTTTACTAAGTAAATAACAAAGAACAATAAAAAACATTTTGTTAAAAATGAGCTCTTTCCTTAAATTTGCCGTATGTCATGACTTCCCAGAATGCGTTCCTTATTAGCAACACTATCGAATGGTGTAATTGTACAGTATGTGTTTTTTTTTCAAAATCAACAGGTTCGATTCCTGGCTAGGAAAATTCATTTTTCAAAAATCCAATGATGCAGTTTTAGTTTTCATGAAAATTGGGCTCGAGACTCCTTTGAGCACTTTTCGCTATTTCTCATAGTTTCGGATTTAGCCATGCACGCCCACTTGAAAAATTCACCCTATTATACCTGCCTAGTAATATAAGTAAGTCATATTCAAAAAGAAAAAAATAAGTACATCCTACTGGAGAAATATAAAAAAAGATATTTTTACGTAATAATTAAATTATTATAATAGAATTTATCGAAGCGGTGACAAAATCTCTTCCATTAACTTTTAAAATATTATTTTACGTAATCTTTACATTTAATAAAATTGTAACTAAGCTGAACCTGTACATTAAATGTTTTTTTGAAAAATCTTATTGAAACAGATATTATAATAGATACAGAGGTCAAATCTATAGTTTTTGGAATTTTTGTCTGTTTGTCTGTGACCGCATCACGGAAAATCCACTAGAGGGATTTTAATGAAATTTGGTATGATGATTGTTGGTTATCGGCTGTGTGAACTTGGCACCCAACTTTGGAAAAATTATTATTTTTTTGGTTTATTTGAAAGAATTCGGTTAGTAGTAGATAGTCGTGAAGCTAACTTCGCTTGTAGTAGTGCCAAAAAAATACAGGCAACAAAAAAAAATGTCATCCCCCGAAGTTGGAATTTTTTTTTCCGTTTGGTTCTTATAGAAAAACGATAGTAGTGGTTTGTAGTGCAAATTTTTTTTGTAGTAATACAAAAAAAAAAAAAAACTTTTTTTTTCAAGTATTTTTGCAGAACGATTTTTACTACATAAATTCAATTTGAAAGCCGATACGATTACTATTAATGCTAAAAAAAACTAAAAAACGTTCGTAGAGGTTAGTAGTGGAATAATCTTCAAGTGTATTGGAACAGAAGTTGATAAGAAGATAAGCGTTTGTAGTTGTTTGTAGTAGAGTTGATTTCGATTCCAGTAACTTTTCTTCATTTGTAATTGTTTGTAGTAGCATGAACTTCGTTTGTAGTACCATTTTTTCGTTTGTAGTTGTTTGTAGTAGCGTTAATTTCGTTTGTAGTACTATTCTTTCTTTTGTAGTTGTTTGTAGTAACGTTAATTTCGTTTGTAGTAACATAATTTCGTTTGTAGTACCATTATTTCGTTTGTAGTTGTTTTTAGTAGCGTTAATTTTATTTTTAGTACCATTTTTTCGTTTATAGTACCATTTTTTCGTTTGTAGTTGTTTGAAGTAGCGTTAATTTCGTTTGTTGTACCATTATTTTGTTAGTTGTTGTTTGTAATAACGTTAATTTCGTTTGTAGTACTAATGTTTCGTTTGTAGTTGTTTGTAGTAATGTTAATTTCGTTTGTAATACCATTCTTTCTTTTGTAGTTGCTTGTAATAATGTTAATATCGTTTGTAGTAATACAATTTCGTTTGTAGTCCCATTATTTCGTTTGTAGTTGTTTGTAATAGCGTTAATTTTGTTTGTAGTACCATTCTTTCGATTATAGTGCCATTTTTTCGTTTATAGTTGTTTGTAGCAGCGTTAGTTTCATTTGCAGTACCATTATTTCGTTTGTAGTTGTTTGTAGTAGCGTTAATTTCATTTGTAGTACCATTATTTCGTTTATAAATGAAAAATATTAATTTGAAATACTGTTATTTTGATCCACACAGTAAGAACTTACTACACCTAACTGTCTGTTATGTTTAGATTTATTATTAGATTTTATAATATTAATAACAGGATCCCACGACGATGGTAGTACCCAGCCTTCTTCCCTATTGAACTCTTCCCTATTGAACTCTTCCCTATTGACTCTCTTACATCGGACAAACAAAGCCATCCATTAGAACTTGGGTCAAGGAACACATAGCTGATGTGAAACACCGCCGTAATATAACATCTGCTGTCTGCAAACATAGTCAGGACCGATCAAGCCATTATATTCGCTTCTGTAGACCCCAAATCCTCGCGAAAGAAAATCGATATCGTCCTAGAATGTTTCGGGAAGCCATAGAAATTAAAAAACATTCAAATTTCAGTAATAAATAAATCTCGTAAATCTAAGAAATTGTTATATTTTTTTTTGTTTTACTTCAAAAAAAAAATGCACTACAAACGATTACTAACGTTTTTCTATAAGAATCAAACGGAAAATAAAAATTTCCCCAACTTCGGGGGATGACATTTCTTTTTGTTGCCTGTATATTTTTTTGGCACTACTACAAACGAAGTTAGCTTCACTACTAACCGAATTCTTTCAAATAAACCTAAAAAAGAATAATTTTTCCAAAGTCGGGTGCCAAGTTCACACAGCCCTGATTATCCAGATCAACGTATAGGATACTTTTTACTGCGGGAAAATATCTCATCTCTGAGAAATCTATATTAAACGTTAAAACGTAAGTAGGGAAAAACCCGAGCGGAGTAGGGTGAGTTGCTAGTTATCACATAAAAATACGTTTATTTTAATATGGTAGAATTTTTCTCGTAAAATGCGAGTTATTACAGAATCGTTTTATAATATCTGTTGTTATTCTTTAAATTAATGCAGTCTTGACTATTATACTCGTAGAAAAACGTATGTGTTGTTCGGAAACCAATTTCGTTGTTTTTAATGAAAATGAAAAATGATTGTCTGATAGTGTATAAATATTTTATATATTATATTTATTATATATAGTTTTATATATAATTATTATTTTATATATAATTATATATTGTCTATTTTGGTCCAATTTATTCTGTTGCTATCTTTCTGGCAGTAGCATAATTCCACGCTCATAAAAGTTTTAATATTTACTGTAAAAAAAAATGATTCAAGTTTGTGTTTTAAATTGATCCATGTTTATTGACGTCCTCATTGTAAGTAAAGATTTGGCCACAAAAAAAAAATATAAAGAAAGAAACAAGTAATAATCCAAAGATGTCACTAGAAAATATGGTGGGTGCGATATTACACCCCATCCAAGCTGTAAAAGCTTTTGGCGAGTAATCAAACTTGTATGAGGTCTCGTTATCGTTTCTGTTTAAGTAAATCATTCAATTCGTTTACTTTAGAATTGATCGCTCTATTGTGCGATTAAGCATATAATCAAAATTAAGGTTATAAAATATGACTCCTCAGAAACCCCACCAAACAAATCACCTTTTTGATCGGCTTTCAAAGTGAGCTGGTTCATCTTTTTTATTTTGTGATCTTTTGCGTTTAAAATTGTTATACACAATACATTTCTCGTCTCCAGTGATAACTTTTTTCAAAAATAGATCATTTTCTTGATGTCTGAGTAGTAAATCTCAGACCTTTATGCGACGGAGCAAATTTATTTCTGTAAGAACACGTGGAACCGATATGTTAAGCTTTGAAATTATGTTAATTATGTTATATTTTACGTAATCATGAATGGTCGCAGCAAGCAGGGTCGCTACAAACTGAGCCAAAGGTGTCGTCATAACATGAAAATCACGGGTGTTGAAATTTGATTGACAAGTACATTAAAGAACAGATTTATTTTCAAGGTTCATATTCGTTAAGAGTATTAGTACCACCACGCTAGCTAAGTGGGCTAGGCTGACTTTAAATGTCTTTCATAAACTCACAAGGGAATACCAGAGGTGTGAAACCGGGGATTTAATCTCCCGGGAATTTTACTTTGTTTCTCCAGCGAGCGCGTTAACTACCCACCATTGCCTCCACTGGGCTGCCACTGTCTCCATTAAGTCACTAGATGTACTCGTATGTACTGATTGTATTGTATAATAAAAATAAAGTTTTGTTCATTGGTAAGCGCATAACTTGCAAAGGACTGTAGCTATATAGTAAAAATTTTTCATAAAATGTTCGCAATAGTCCAAATTTGAGGCTCTTAGAAGTGAGCTGAAAGAAGAAGAAGAAGAGAGAAAAAAAGAACGTGAAAGTTGCATGTAAAATCAAGAAATTAGGAAATTACAATTGCATGAAACTATTTTAATAGGGGTATTTTTGTGCATGACAAAGCAGGAAAAATCCTCACTAGTTATTATCTGGTCAACATTTAAAATACCAATCACCAATAGACTACTCTAAAAAGCCAACGAGTTGGTACATATGAAGAGTAGTAGTTTGGTATAAATATTCCTCTTATTGGACACTAGCGTATTTCAAATGTTTGACAATGATTATAACATGATTAACGTGGCCTCCTTTTTTCCTTTCATTAAATCAATAAAGTCAAAGTTGCCGCTTTCTCTAGTAATTAACTGAATGATACTAATTATAATAAAGAAAAAACGTGTATTTTCTTAGATGGTACCAATTTTTATCATTTAAAGGCTAAAAATGTCGTCTGTTACAAATTAGATTATCGTGCGGGAAAATTTTCGGACAGCAGCGTAGGCGTATCTGACTAAATTTATTGTGTGAAATAAATTTTGATCCCCTCTATAAATAGACTTGTTTCGGGTCAGTAGTTTTTCGCAGTGATTTCGGCAGCTTTATTATAATTTTAATCTTAAATGACCTATAAATATTGGGTTTCTTGTCAATAAAATTACTAAAATAGATAATCTTCTATGTTATATAATTTAATTGACAAAGAAAAAAGATAGGTACTTAGTCTTATATATTTAAACGAGCAATTCTTGTTTATTTAATTATACTGGCGATCTCGGAAATGGCTCTAATGACTTTGCTGAAATTTGGTATGTGGGGGTTTTCGGAGGCGAAATATCGATCTTGATAAGTCTTATGTCTGGGAAATCGCGTGTTTTCGAGTTTTCATGCGGTTTTCTTTCGCATTATTCCACGCAAAATATATTCGCTAATTTCGCACGCTCGGGAGCAAGCATCATAGTCAAGCAGCCAAGGCGCTAGATTTACAATTATAGGTGTACGGGTTCGAATTCCGGTCGGATACAAAGTTTTTACTTCTGTTTTTTCTGTATTTATTCAAGTTTTTAGTTTTTTTTTTATCTAAAAAATTCGATATAACAAAAAAGAACTCCGAGCGAAGCTCGGTTGCCCAGTTACGTATACTATAATAAGACAATACTCTAATCATATTATTGCAACAATTCCTCCTTATGATTTAAAATATGCCATACAGATAATAATATTAGATAAGATAATCTATTGTAAAGTACAACAAATTTCGCGGTTTGAAAGATGACAATTTGTGACATGATTATGTAGAATACAAAAACTATTATAGCCTGGACATTCTTTTTATGGTACTTTAATTACGAATTTAAAAAATACATAACTAATCCTAATTGGACTAGTTAGGTAACTAGGGATGCAACTTGAGCGTAGCGAGCATACATAATGTATAATTTTCATTTTATTTATTTAATCATTTAAATAAATACCTACTAATAAGAAGCATAATAATAATAAATATAATATAATATTTTTCGTTTTATAAGTTGCATAAAATAAGCAGTGAAATTAAAAAATCTGTCTTTGATTGAAATTGCAAATGTGAATGAATTCTCGTGTTGACACAGTTTTTCAGTGTCAGCACTTAAACGTTCTTGTTCGCTCGCGTGCTCTTTTACTTGGATGAGAACCAAATGTAAATTAAAATTGACAAATTTAAAAGCGAATACGTAAAGGAACGTGACTGATTTTCGTCGATTTTGTTTTTAGTGAGCAAGTATTTTTGGTACATATATAATATAAACAAAACCATAAAAAGTTACCTATGGAATACGGTGTAAGAAATTGGACTACTTTTATTAGATATTATACTATTTTAGTTATTGAGTTTTCTGTTAAAAGAATTTTTCAATAGCATCCCGAAATTGTGGAATTAACGGGGTTCCAGTCTCGAGCTTGGTATCCCTACTGAAACCCCGGACGGTAAGTAAAGCCGATCGGCCCTGCGCCTTCTCTTATTGGTCTGGAAAGGAATAGAGAGTGTACTTGTGTTTGCGCGTATACTTGTGCACTAAAATATAACTTGCGCACATAGCTAGTCTTAGTGAAATTGCCCGCTGTAACCAAAATCTGCCAAAAGGTTATAAGAGAATAATAATTTTATTAGGAATTAGCGACTTACACTCACTTTACTTTTCCAGGTACGAGTATCTCCTTCCTTCCGTTTCAGCGTGAAGGAGTAACAAATATACATCTATACATCTAATAAAATTCTGAGTCGGATCTGTACATTAATATATATATTGATGAAGTTTGGTATGATGAAAGCTGGTTATCCGGGTCAACACATAGGATACTTTTTACTGCGGGAAAATATTAAACCTATACTAGACGATAAAACGAAACTTGGGACGAACCCGAGCGGAGCGAGAGTGAGTCGCTAGTATATGATAAAGATTGAAGAGGCAGTACTTACATAGTAGCACATATACGATACAAAACATAATAGTAGACACTATAATTGATGTATTATTTAAAAGAGGCTAAATATATTAATTTACATTTGTTCGTCTTTTGTATTTTAGGTCAACTAAATTCAACTTACACAACGGAGGCTTCAACGGATAAAATATTTTCAATTTCTTTGATATGATTTACAGATATTCTTCAATAAATCTATAACAATAGAAAGGGTTTCGTAATTGGATAGACTTCGAGCTCTTTTGACATGCCGGAAAGAGGTCTTAAGAGACAATTGTGTCATTTATTTTATTACAGACGTACAGACTACATATAATAGCTAGTTATGTATGTATTCAGCCCTTTTTAACGTCCCGATGCTGGGCATGAGCCTTCTTTCTATACGAGCGGGATCAGGCCATAGTCCATCACGCTGGCTAAGTCTTTCGAAAATATGCTAGGTTCTCTCAGACATGCAGGTTTCCTCACGATGTTTTCCTTCACCGCAAGCAAGTGGTAATCATGTTGGAAATGATTCGCACATGAAAATATCAGAGGTGCGAGACTCGGGATTTGAACTCGCTTCACTCGGTTTCCCAAGTGTACGTGTTACCATTAGTTACTATTATTAGATACTATTATTGCCTTGAATACTTATACTATTCCTTTAATAGTTATCAGTAAGATATTAAAATTGTTTTATATAATATATTGACACGAATAGTAAAGAAAAATTGGATTTGATCTGGAAGTTTGACTTATGCAATAGTTCTAAGTATGTTGTTATACAGACATTTACTGAAGCATGATAAAACAATATTTCTTATAAGATGAAAATGTGCGTGAAATACAAATATTTATTTTAAAATTCCAAATTTTATTGATATTTTCTTCTAAATAGGAATTTGCATTTTATTATAGAAAAATAAAAGTATGTTATTTTATTTACACGTGTGACACACCAAACTCTTTTTAGTAATGCGTAGCTCTATGGACGTTATATTAAGTGCGTTAGTCAAATTCACTATTTTTGTAATAATTAACCGAAAATGCTAATTTGTTTGTAAAATAACTCAATTTGCTGAACACAACATATAATTTATTATAATGAATTAATGTCTGCAATTTTCTACATGGTAATAACTTAAATAAAAAACTTTCAAAATTTGTACAATTATTTTATAGTATTTTTTGCTGGTTATAGCCTACAAAATAATTATTTTGTTAATTAATAATACGAACTTGATTAATTAATCATAAGCGATTTTAATATTAATGATCCATTTTGTTCTACTTTGTTGTTGTAAACAGGGTAAAGCCGGCATGAATTGAATAATTACATTTCAATAATCGAAACTCAATTTAACATAACTTTTGATGTTTGAATGTATCTATCCCTTTTATGTAAATTAAACACTACTGACTCACCTTTGCTTTGCTCGGGTTTGTCCCTAGGTTGATTCCCTATTCAAACTTTCATCCACTCTTTCTAGGGATGATTTCCGGGATAAAAACTTTCCTATATCCTTCCCAGGGTCTCGAACTATCTTCTTACCAAATTTCATCTTAATTAGTTCAGTAGTTTTGGAGCCTACTCGAGGCCAGCAAACAAACAAACAAATAATCAAGTCCTTCCTTTATATAATATTAGTATGGATAGACTAGCGTCTTACCCTCGTTTCGCTCGGGTTCGTTCCTAGGTACGTCTTAATTTTTATGAGCGGAACCCTAATTTCTTTTCTGAAATAAAAGTAGCCTAAGTTACTCCTTATAAGAGCGATCTTCCTGTGAAAATCCCATCGAAATCAGTCAGCCGTTTCAGAGATTAGCCGAAAAAACCAAACAGACAGACAGACAAACATTTTAAAAATTGTGTTTTTCTTATAAGTACCCTAGTACTATAATTTCATATGTATTTAGTAAAAATTTACGTTACAAACAGACACTTCAATTTTATTTATCTGTTTACATGGAACGATTTTTATACAAAACTTCTTTAGCCCGTTTAGGGCATAATTTTATTTTACTTTTTAACCGACTTCCAAAAAAAGGAGGAGGTTCTCAATTCGACCGTATATATTTTTTTTTATGTTTGTTCGGGCATTTTTTCGTCGTTTATGAACCGATTTTGATAATTCTTTTTTTGTTGGAAAGGAGATATCCCAAGAGTGGTACCATGATAAGGAAACCAGGATCTGATGATGGGATCCCAGAGAAATCGAGGGGAACTTTCGAAAATTGTAGCGGCGACTAGTGCGTTTGTTAACATTTTCATTAGGTATTTTAAAGCACTACTATTTAATGAAGGTCTGGAGTCGATCTGATGATGGACCCGAAAGATAGTCGAGGGAACTCCTCAACGATTTACAGCAATTACCTGGTGTTTGGGCTTGATTAATTTGTATTGATGATACGTCTACACTAAAAATGGAAAAATAAAAACTTTAAAAAAAAAAACCGACTTCCAGGCACTGAAAAATAAAAAATAAGTAAACGGGGGGTTTCATTTAGAATAGATACTTAATCAGATTTTTTCGAAGTCGGTGCCAGCCAATACAAATCAAAGCACACCGACTTTTACCCCCGAACCCCCCCGAAACCCCCGTTTACTTATTTTTTATTTTTCAGTGCCTGGAAGTCGGTTTTTATTTTTTTTTAAAAAGTTTTTTGTAGTCTATTATCTATAACAAAATTTTAAGCATTAAATTTTTCGATTGAAATTTCTAAAATTAAAACATACTTTTTATTCAATTATATTTAAAAAAAATCATAGCTGGTGAGTTATAATATTTCTTGCCTTATTCTTACTAAAATATTATGATTACGATAAAAATTGTTTGGTTTTGTTATGTAAAAATACATACTACATATTTTCAATTACATTGGTATATTATGATGTGATCACCAAAGATGTACCACGGAAGTGTTCAATCATGTATAAGAGACGATTGATTGTTGTTAAATGAAACATGGGCACTTAGTGGTTATTTTAAGATGCTACTAAGTTAATCTAACTGTTAAATATACGTGTGGTATCTTTTGGTTTTGTGTGTTTCATATTATCTTTTGATTTATTTCATAACTCATTTGGGGCAGAATTTAGGACATTCTCCAGACAAGAGACAATTCTGTCGTTTTGGCTTAATTTTTTTAACGTATTAACCATACAAGTTCAATTATGGGTAGCTCATTTAAAATCACTCAAAAACGCTTAAATGTTATTAGTATCTACTACCTGTAATACTGTTTAATATTATTTTATTTTACTATTTTAATTTACATGTACTTATATATGCTGCGTTTGTATCATATCTGTTACGGTGTCATATATTCAAAAAAGTATGATAAAATCTAAATTGTCATAAAGTGTTATCGTATCACAGTAAAATAAATTTAACAGTTTGGAAGTATTCCGCTCACGACTCTAGCAAGTGAGTCTCTGACAGAGAATTAAGTATGATTTACGACTTTTATGAGCCCTCCACCCTCAAACGGCCTTATTTGCGTGACTCTAACATGACAGGACGACTTTGCAACATCTATTAGTAAAATCCAACAAAAAAAATACATAATAAAAATATTAGTCGGTTAAAAATACGTAGTAACTAATTTTAGCTTGTATTCATTCGTGAAAATTTCATCAAAATTAGTCTAGCTTCTTGGAGATAAGCGGGTAGACGTAGATGGATAAAATGTTTTAATAGCTATTTAGAGTTGGAAATATAAACGAGTATTATGAAGAGGTTGTAAGTTTATAAAATGTAATTAAAACGAAAACTTTTCAACATGATTACCACTTGCCTTATGGCAAAATAATGTTTCCTTTCGTGAGGAAACCCGTACGCGTGTCGCGAGAAGCTAACAAGTTTTCGAGAGACATGAGAAGGCCACCAATTAGCGCTTGAGCCAGCGTTTTGGACTAGGGCCTAATCTTTCATTTAAGAGCTAAATACTTGCCGTTTTGAAATAAAACAATATAATGTGTAGCAAAAAATAAAGCTAGTGGCGCACCCAAACGAAGCGAGGACAAGTCGCCGGTATATTCATGTATGGATAAAAGAAACATAAATTAAATAATAATAAATGATAAATATGTTGGGATACTAACACACAGCACCGTCTAGTTCCATGGTAAGCTAAAAGGCCTGTTTTATGGATAGCAGACAGTTGATACACTACACATATATAACTTTAAATACGTACATATTAGGTATACCGTATACATAAATAAAAACACCCATGACTTGAGTACAAACATTAGTGCTCATCACACAAATGAATGCCCCCAGCGAGACTCGAACCTGCGACCGCTGGCATAGAAGTAGGGAAATTACAAATTGAGCCAAACGTGTCGTTGATTAGAAGTATCTTCATGCTCATGTTTTTTTTTCTATCTTTTTTTATTCTTACATCGAATGTGGGTAACAATTCCTTTCAAAATGCTTAGTTTTATATTGTTAGCTAAGTAAAGTGTCACTTCGGATAACCTAGATTATTCATGATATAATGTTATGTCAAATTATCACGTCGACACGACATTTAAGTGGCACGTGGCACGCTAAATTCATTTAGTAGATACATAATTTACATATATGATATAATAGTTTGCATATTATGTCTTAAGGTTTAACTTGTTATTTTTATTTTTAATCATTTCTTTTTATTCGCTAACCTGTGGCCCAGCATTCTTAGATGCTCTATGCATTTGTAATAAATATTATCATACCAAAAACTTATTAAATCTTATTAATATTTACATAACGTGTGCATATTGAAATATTTCTTGAATTCACGATTAATTCAGTTAATTTCAAATAACTACATAAACCTCGTGTGTGTGAGTAGTTCTGGATCGCGGTATGTGAGCTACAAAAATATTTCCAGACTGGTTGGCTTTTTAATGAACTAGCTGGACAATTTTAAAGCTCGAATAATTTATGTGACGTACAAGCGAAAAGGGCATAAAGTCGTACATCTATCACCACGTTTAATAATACTAGTGATCGCCGCGTGGTTGAAAATCAACCATAATTCATTAAGATTGATCAACATTGAGGTTCTTTTTTCGAAGTTATATAGATAACCTATAAAATCCAAAAGAATTTTTGAATGGGCCCATAGATTCAGAGATTTGCACGTATAGACAAATAAACTTTTCATCTATATATTATGTTAGTACTCGTATAATATTGATGAAGGTTATCTAACATCATACTACATCTTTTAGCAGTGAAGTAATTAAGTATATATAAATAAAATATACGAGCGGGTTTGCGAGTAAAACAAAGTCAATTAATTTCGGCTTTCTGCAGTCCTTTTTATAAGTATATTTATAAAAGTTTATTTTATAAAAGTTTATACTTTAACTATAAGCCAAACTATTAACCAAAGCTCATACTCCTCTGTACATTCAATATGCTTAAAAATGGTTCAAATTTTTCTCTTCACGTATTAATATATAGATTTGGCACAGAATTAGATATAATTTCTTATTATGTTTCTGTCCTAGGAAATTATTAATGTTATTTAAGTTAGTTAATTATTAATCATCTGTCATTAAGTAACTTGATGTTATTTCATTTTCAAAAATAAATAGTCCTTACTAGCGTCCCACTCTCGCTTTGCTCGGGTTCGCCTCTAGACAAACAAAAAGAAATCTATCCCCCGGAAACCGTACATTTTTCCGGGAGAAAAAGTCGCTTATTTGTTATTCTAATGAACTATATTATTGTAAGGTTTCATTAATTTTTAAGGTTTCATTCATTTGTTACTGTAGTTTTTTAACTATTCCACGGGAACTCTTTGATTTTTCGGGATGAAGAGTATTCTAAATGTTGACTGGGGATATAAGGTACCACCATGCAAATTTCATTTAAATCGGTCCAGCAGCTTCGGAGATTAGCCCGTACAAATAGACAAACAGACAGAGAAACAAAAAATTTGAAAAAAAAACTGGATTTGTTTCTATTGCTCTTCTTACATCCCCCTGACTCGGTTTTTAGCATTTTTTTTCTATGTACAGACATTCGACCTCTACAGTTTTATTATAGTATAGATAGATAAGTTTTAGTTTCCCATCAAAATCAAATGATGTACCTATGCTGATTAGAGTTTTACTACTCTACGCCTTTTTTAGCATATTAAAAAGAAAACTGTACAGAACAAAAATCAGTTTTAAATATATCATCTTACTATTATTTGCGATGAACAAAAGAAAAATTTGGATATCTTCTCAAAAATTTATATTTGGTCTGTCTTAACAGAATTACAATGGTTTTTATTGTCTAGTGCAGATGTCGTGTGCAAGAAGTAGAATTAGACTGAGGGTTGTGTTAGACTGTTAGACGATGTATGACTGACGTAGTGAGTGACGAAGTTGTATTTGAGTAAGTTCATTGGTTGAGTGTATTGTTCGATATAATAAATATTATAACAAAGTGCCTTATGCTAAAGCCAATTGGGTCAATAACAGGAAATCTGTCGTCGATAACTATGATATAACTGAATATTTGTGGTTTAAAAACAAACCTCAACTTCTTTTTACTGTAAATATTTACATATGTATCTTCTATGACATATAAGGCGCACGCTTATCTATTTATTATTTTTTTTAAGTCAATTATTATAATGCTATTTTCTTTGTCTACATTTTTACCTAATTTCTAAATTTTAGCTAGTCTTTTCGATAATGTTAATTTATACAATATTTTCTGAATTTTTATAATAAAAAATAAAATTCAACATATATAATAGACAAAATAACATAAACAACAACAATATAGAAATATTAAATGACAGTTTGAAAAGAGCTATTGGATATTCGAAGGCCGACTTGATTTGTTAAACAATTCATACTGAAATCTCTATTAAAGTAGCAAATTAGTAACTTCACTGCTATCAACACTCGGTACCACACTTTGACTCAAGGCAGGTTTTCCTTGTAAAGTTCAAAGGTGAACGCTCTTTACAATTCAACTTGCGACAATAATTGTTTTATCTAGGTTAAATTATTTATGTTAATTTGTTAATACAATTTTCCTTACAGGCTTAGAAAAAAAAGGAGATAAAGTATTGGAGGGCTTTAACTTGGCTAGTAATGTTGAATGTAAATCAATATTTATACTGAAAATTATTGTTTAGATTATTAAACATTGATTTGTAAGTACAATTCGATAAAGTTTTAGAAATGAGAATAGTATAGTCTAAAAGATAATAAAATACCTTAGTCTCTTCCGTGACCATTGCTGTAAAGCAGAGTTCCTTTAAGTGGGGTCCTTAAGACATACCTACATCAAAACAAAGTACATACCAATGTATTTTTCTATACCTATGTATGTACATTGTACATACATCTATTCTATACTTACCGTTAAAATATATACCTAAGGACGAACCCAAGCGAAGCGAGGTTGAGTCGCTAGTATATAATAAGCCCTTTATTCCGTAACCATACATAACATATTGGTGTAAAAATTAAATTAAAAATTAAAAACATATTTTTATAAATATAAACACAAAGCTTTATGGATTCAACTTCTGACTTCGGTATGCCTTTTGTCATAGACTTACTCTAACCCTTTCCACTGATATCTGTCATGTGTATGTGTCCTTACTCCAGTTTGGGCCTGCTGTCAGTTTTATTTCGTCTTCCTATCTAATTTGTTGTCTGCCCCAATAGCGTTTGCCATTTCTTGGATATCATTCAATCACTACTTTAGTACATTCCTTTAGTATTACGCGTCATGTGACCTGTCCATTGCCATTTTTGTTGATCTATCTTTCCCACAACATCAATGAGATTTGTTTAAATCGAAGATCGGTATTACTGATTCTATCTTGTTTTTTTGAGCCTATCATACTTTTCTCCGTTGCTCTTTGACACTTAGCAAGTTTTTCTCTCAGTGATTTTGTAAGTGCCCAATGCCCATGTCTCGTACGCGTAAGTTAAACATATGTTAAAGGTCTTACTTTTTGGTGTTATGCTAAAGTTTTTAGATTTAAACCTTTCCTTAAGACTCCAGTACTTTATCCAGCCGATTGCGATCCTCATGTTTATCACCTTGGTTGATTGGTCTTTAAGGGAGATTGTCCTAGGTACATATAGTCCTCTACGTAAGTTAAAATTTCCTCTTGTATTTTTATCTCTACTTCTGAGGAGTTACTTTATAAGTAAGTTTGTTTTGCTAGTGTTCACTTTTAGGCTGAACTTTACGCTTTCTTTCTTTAGACTCTGTATCATAATATTAAGGTTTGCCGGGATCTCTTGGAATAATACTAGGTCATCAGCAAATTTGAGATGGTTAATCTTCATCCCGTTTATGTTCAACCCTAACTTTTTCCAATTTAATTTCCGAAAGAGGTTTTCTAAAACATAACAAGGATATATATACATACGTATGGTTTATTATTATATACTTTTTTAATTTTAAAGTCCCACAGCTGGGCACAGGCATACCTTCAATATGAGAGAGCCATAGTCACCTCGCTGGCCAAGTGCGGGTTCGCAAATTTTACATGTCTTTTGAAAACTTATGTATCCGGTAAGAAATCAAAATATTTTTGTTTGATAACTATGTTCTTAATAGAAACCATTGAAAGATTTTATATATTAAACAGGGGAAGCCTTCTAAGTTGAGTTTAACACGCACTTGGGCAATTTTATTTTCTTGTGTCGTTTTCCAGTCTCAGCAAACTTGAGGGCATATATTATTTAACTTGAACACTTTATATCTTAGTCTAGATAGACATTTTTGCACGAAACTTAAGGGTCATAAAACCTTTGTTAGAATTTCTAAGCTCAACTATATATTTTTATTAAATGTTAGATTTATTTTTATATAAAAATACTGAAAAAATAAAAGCTAATGTAACTATTTTCACGCAATAATTACAATAAGATTTTTTATTAACTTTCATGGGTTACTATCGTCTCATTCTTGCTTCGCTCGTGTTCGTCTCTAAGTACATTTTAACGGTTACAATGGAATAGATAGACTATATTTTATAGTATATACATAGGTATAGAAAAGTAGGTAAGCACTTTAAAAAATAATGATATATTGATATATATATATACATACACACACATATATATAAAATCGATCATAATATATGATTAATATGTAAAGAATAATCTGATAATAATCACATATTAAATCACTACATTGTTGTTGTTGTAAAAGTCTATCACTTTCACAAAGTCGCTTATCTCCCTAAGGTCACATAAATAGAAACTTTAGTCAAATCCCCTCGTGGGGAACTTAGTGTCTAAAGTTAGATGAACAATGAAGGGATAATGTCCCATTTAACTGATAAGTAGCAATAATAAAGGTTAAAATATATGGTATGGTTGACTCAATAATATAATAAATATAAGGCAGTGGTAGCCTAGTCGTAACGCGCTCGCTTGGGAAACGAGTGAAGCAAGTTCACATTTCGGGTCTTGCACCTCTGATATTCCAACATCATTACTACTTACGGCAAAGTAAAACATCCTGCATGTCGTTAGAAAATCTGCATGTCTCAGAGAACCAAACAAGTTTTCGAAAAACATGTGAAGTCTGCCAACCCGCACTTGGCCAGCGTGGTGGACTATGGCCTGATCCCTCTTGTGTTGAAGGGTTGCCGTTGCTCAGAAATGAGACGTTAAAAAAAACTTAAAAAAAAACTGACTTCCAGGCACTGAATTGTAAAAAATAACTAAACGGGGGTTTTGATTTAGAATAGATACTTAATCAGATATTTTCGAAGTCGGTGTGCTTTGATTTGCATTGGCTGGCATAATATATATATATATATATATATATTATGTTTGTTCGCGGTCGAATTGAGAACCTCCTCCTTTTTTTGGAAGTCGTTTAAAAAATGCTGAATATTTTATAAACCAATACAAGCAATAATCATAGAATTTAATTGGAGACAGCATAAAAAATCCAATAGTAAAACAAAAAGCACTCTATTAATATAGTCCGTATTTGATATCAATTTTTGATACGTGACACTCGTGCAACTAACTTTATTGAAATTGCTATACTAAATTTTATTGTGATTGTTTTTGTACCAATTTATATTAATATTTATTTTGATACCAGTAGAATTAATCATATAATTGTTAGTCTTTTTTCTTATGATTAATAGTATAAATGTAAAAGTATTGAAATTATTCAGATTGCCTTTTAAAAGAAGAAGCCGTAATACACCTCTCGATTAGTATTTTGCTTCAGAATCGGTTTACTTAAATTATCAGTAACTTCTCAATTATTAAAAACTTTACAGTCTGTGCATATCGTCATTTTCTAATATCAAAAATAAAAATGAGTTCGTTTGTTTCCTGCACGCAATAGCGAAGCAACAGATAGACGTGACATATTGGCTATTACCATAACATAGAATTTGCACTGTAAAGAGACGTAGATAATCCCGCATCCAAGTACATCCCGGGATTTAAGTCCGTATTAAAAAGCTACGGGACGCTTAAGTCTTCAAATAAAAGAATTATTATAAATATTTACAAAATAAAAGTCCTTTTTGTACATCTACAATAAGTATTGGTGACATTTAAACTTTGTGTTTTTTGCCCTTTAATCCTCCTGTATCCTAATACAAACTGGTTAATATATAATAAGCTCTGAAAGCTAGCTAGGTAGTTAAATATAGACTGATTCGAACTGTTGGGATAAATGAAAAGAATCAATACGTTTTAACCCAACTAATGATTTACCTTCGCTTCGCTTGGGTCCGCCTCAGATCTATATTTATGTTCTAAATTTCATACATAGCTTATTTATGTCGTGTCGTTTTTTTGTTTGTACTGGATAGGCTCCGAAACTACTGAACCAATTTAGATAAAATTTGGTAAGAAGATAGTTTGAGACCCTGGAAAGAACATAGGATAGTTTTTATCCCGGAAATCGGGATAATTTTAAGGGGGTAAAAATTGGGATGAAATTTTGTATTGGAAAGCAACCTAGGGACGAACCCGAGTGAAGCGAGGGTGAGTCGGTAGTTTTATATATTCCTCATTATATGAGAAAAATAAAACTTTTTTTTAAGCTTACCGGAGTGATAGTCGAAATTAGCGTGTTCACTCGGCGTCTCCTGCCCGAGTCTCTTTCTGTACTCTCCCGCGAAGTGTTCTATCAGAGTGTCCATCATTATCGCTTGTTTTGAAAATACCTGTAAATTGTATAGTTTAGTTGTTTTAATAATTTCCTTGTAATTTGTTACATAAATTACTCAGTATGTTTGTAGATGATTATTTATGATTCAAAAAGATATATAATATTTGAACGGCGAATAATTTTGTATACATATGTAGGTACAAATTTGAAATTTATGATTTTGAGAGGGTCTTCGATTTTCCTGCTGGAGCCCTAAATATTTCCGGAATAAAACATACCATCACGGTTAGTATAGAATAAACTATATATACATATGTACATACATAGAAAAGTAAGTACCTACTTTAAAAAAATATATATATAATAATAAAAAAAATATATATATATACACACATATCATATATATATATATATATATGAGGCAGTGGTAGCCCAGTGGTAACGCGCTCGCTTGGGAAACCGAGTGAAGCGGGTTCAAATCCCGGGTCTCGCACCTCTGATATTTTCATGTGCGAATCATTTTCTAACTTGATTGCCACTTGCCTTACGGTGAAGGAAAACATCGTGAGGAAACCTGCATGTCTGAGAGAACCTAGCAAGTTTTCGAAAGACATGTGAAGTCCGCCAATCCGCACTTGGCCAGCGTGGTGGACTATGGCCTGATTCCCCTCGTCTTGAAGGGAGGCCCGTGCCCAGCAGTGGGACGTTAAAAAAAGGGCTGAATACAAATACAATACAATATATATATATCCCTTACTTGAGAAACGATTTTCCATACGATCATTCATCGCCCTTTTGACCCACTTAAGGGATGATTTTCGGGACAAAAACTATACTATATCCTTTCCATCGTCTCAAACTATCTCCATACCAAATATCATCTAAATTGGTTCAGCGGATTAAGCGTAAAAAGGTAACAGACAGACAGAGTTACTTTCGCATTTATAATATTAATATAGATTACTCCGCTTCTAAGGGTTATAGTCTGTATCAGCCTATAGCTTGTCTAAATAGCCTATAGAATGCATATAAAATCCTAAATAGAACTGGTATGGCAGTTCCAACTTCCAAAGTGCGTCAAATCAGCGCATTCAAATAATTAAATGGAATCTTTTTAAATATTTTTGTAAATTCCCAATTACTAGAAAATGTTGTAAATTAGAATTAATGGGGCCCTCTGTAAAATGTTTCTTAAAGTATCATTAAGTCCTTTTTATTTATTTTTCTTTTGGTATTTCGTCGCCTTAGTGCTTATTTATTCAAACTACCTATTACCTATACTTGTTGTACTTTACAGTAGAGAGTTCTTTCTTCTGTTTTAAAAACAAAGCTTTACTTCTAAGATTTATTTATATCTCCGTAAAATTGTAAACACCGCTAGATTACAATCTAGCGGCACTTACAAGTTTTAGGTTTTTTTCAAATTAAATGTAAAAATATTTTATACCAATACGAATGATATTTAAAGATGGAGAGTACACCTAGCGCAGGTTATACTATAATATTTCTTACTAACCACGAAGATGGCGGAATGGGATTAAATAGGCGAACGATTTTGGAATACGTTTCATATAATAAGTTAATATAGGATTTCTATTTTGTTACGATTGAGTCAAATTCATCGTACTATGAAATAACTTTTTAACTTCCTTTTTTTACTTTTTAAAATTTAATTATTTATTTGTAGTTTTGCTTTTTGGCACAAATTAAATAGACAAAGGACAGTGGGCGTATGATTTTTATTGAAGCCAATGCCTGATATGCGAAAATTCCCATTATTGTGTTTTGTTCCTAGTATTTTAAATATACCTAAACGTTTACATTGAACTAGTCGATGTAAAGTATGCACAGCCAATTTGGATTTTATTATGACGCGGTGTAGTAGTCCTTTAATATTTTTTTATAAAATTCGTCCACGTTCTAGACAAAATGCAGAAATATAAAAAAAATAATAATAAAAGTCTGGTGTAAAATTTAAATCAAATGGAAAAAAACCTTATTATAGCGTGACCAAACGCTACCACTCATTTCAAACTATGCTGCCTTTACTTGCTCAAGACAAGGCCATCAAAATCGAAGACCTATCAAGGACTTGACGAGGTCATACTGTGGGTGGTCATACATCTTGGGATAATTACATACTTGCTACAAAACTTCTTTAATAAGTGTGTCTTACAGAATTAGTTACAAAATGGTTAAGAAAATTAAAAAAAAATTAACTAAATTCTATCTAATATTTCCACAGTACTTAAAATTAGATTAACATTTTCATACATTTTAAAAGAACGGTAAAAACGTCTAGTTCTTTTCATTTACCTGCTTTTATTTCGCCTTTATTATCGCGTGATTTAACAGACGTAGTTTGAAATTATTAGTTTAACAATCTTTTTTAATTGTACGGCGTTTTAAGTAAAAGGGAAATAGTTGGACTGAATTATTTTATTGTTGTAGTCGAATAAAATCTAAGGTTATAACTATATGTTATCATGAAATTATTGAGTGTTGACATAGATGGTGGTGTATTGCCCCAAAATGGGTTATTTTAAATGATAATAAAGACCGTCAGATACGTTTTGACTTACTTTTATCCATCCTAATATTGTAAATGTAACTCTATATGTAATCTCTTCACGTTTAAATTCTACGATCGAATATAGGCTATCCTTTAATCCCGCCCTTCTTATCACGCGAGCGAAGCCGCGGGCTTAATCTAGATTAAATCTAATTTAGAAATTGAGTTTTAAATTATGTCAAAAAGCTTAGTTAGATAAGTTGACAAACATGCAAACTTAATAATAATACATATATACATACAAAATTTAGTGGTGTGTAGGAGAAAGTTATAAAAGTCCAATTATTTTTTGTAATAAAAATAAACTTATAGACTAAGTTGAATAACTTGTATTTATATATTTCATTAGACTAAGTAAATAGTCAAGTTTTTTTCTTTTTATTCCTCGCCATTAAGTCAAGTACTAATAACTCATACTTTTTGCATCAATTTCTGTACAAGATTCATTGTTTTCAAAGTATTGACAAGCAATTAAACAATTCATATTCAATGACCATAAAATTAATATATTTTAAATCATAATAATAATTTAATTCAATTATTTAGTTTAATGGTTTCTAGGAGTGCCGTTTGGGCACATTTTACTTTACTAATGTCACGTAAAATGAAGAAGACATGTTATATATATTCTTAGAATTACTAATGAATAAAACGCTATATCAGAATTCATGTAAAATCATTATATACATGCTTTGACGATTACACCTTAGAATCCTTTTTCCGGGTGTAAGATCTCATTTTTTAATTACTTAACCTATTACTCTAAACCTCCGCTGTTCGTCCGTCAGTCTGTCAGAGGGCTGTATCTCATTAACCGTAATAAGTTAATAGGTAGAGTTGAATGAGAGTACGTATTTCTATTGCGGCTATAACAACAAATAATAAAAACCAAGATGGCGAATTTCAAAAAGGCTGCCATACAAATAAAAAAAATATATTATGGTACGGAGCCCATCATGTGTGAGTCATACTCGCACTTAATCGATATTTTATGATTTTTTTTTTTGCTTTTTTAAATTAAATGACTAAAAAGTGCTTGTAAATGTCGAGTTGAATAAATTTAGTTTTCGTTGTATTTAATTTTTAACAATATTTATATGTATACGCAAATATATGTATATATGGTATAAACGTTTAGCTGTACTTCCGAATACACATATTAAACAAAAAAAAAATGAATTTTATGGCCTACAATTTTTGTGGGAAACATTTTTCTTTAACATCAATATTTATTGCAATAAACGCGAAAAAGCATTTAAAAAATCAGTTTTTCTTACATTTGACCTAGAAAATAAATTTTGCGCGTCTTATGAATATGTGTGTGTTATCAGCGCGTCGAAATCCATATGTATACCAAAATTCAGACTAATCGGAGGGCCATTCGGAAGTTTATCCAAACGTTTTTAACACCTCCTGGTTAATTTCTAAGAAATCAATTGTTAACTGACACGCCGGCGCGTCTGCGCCTCTCAACGGCCTAAATACAAATACTAGTTATTCTAGATGTAAAAATTGTAGATAATGCGATGTCTGGCTTAATACGATCGTTAAAATAATAGAACATGCTTGAATAAATTCTTATAATGTTCACAATGATTTCAAAGTAGCTAGGTAAATATTTATTGCTTTTGTTCGTGTACATATAAATGTTATTTGTGTCACGTTTATTTGTACATTAACTTTCACCTTGCCACACGTGTTATGATGTTTATGAAATATGTATAGACTATGTTACTCTCACCTGTAGTTTGTAGGCCTATTCTGTAATAACTTTTAGCAATTCGACAGCTGAATCCGTGAACATACGTTATACAATCGTATGATATATGAGTATATCTCCTGCATACTTGTGCACTATAATATCTCTTGCGAATGACTAGTCCTAATGAGATCGGCCGCCATTGTCGAAATCGACCAGGAGGATATCATCATCATTTTCTTTTTATGTAATGTTTTATATAAATACCAAAAACGTGTAAGAAACTGTCCGACATAAAAGATTTTATTCTAGGTCTCAGGTTTCCAGAGATTTAAGAAATTACATGAAATTTCAGTAGGGCTCTACAATCTTTTAAGGCCTGAAGCAAAGCAAAAAGTTAGTTACAAATAAAAAATATATAATATTGTAATAGGTATTATACAGTATTTATTTAAAATTACGTAGCGACTGCCCTAAATTTCACCTAAATGTTAAAAGGACATGCCGAGTTCACAAATGAGATCAGAAAAACATAAAAATGGTAATACCTTTTTCAATCTTAATTGAATTGGGAGAGTTATGCAAGTTAAAATTTTAAGCTGAAATGAAAATATGTTTTCTCAGATTCGCTTAGGTAACAACGATTTTGTGTATATTCTATACATATAAGAAAATTCTAATTGAGCCGAATCTGTACATTAAATATCTTTAGAAAAATCTTGAAATTATTATCGATACAGAGGCCGTATCTTTAATTTTTGTCTGTCTGTATGTCAGTCTGTGACCGCATCACGGAAAAATCACTGGAGGAATTTTGATGAAATTTGGTATGATAGCTAGTTACCCGGGTCAACATATAGGATACTTTTTACTGCGAGAAAATATCTCATCTCTGAAAAATCTATACTAACCGTTAAAGCGTATCTAGGGACGAACCCGAGCAAGCGAGGGTGAATCGCTACTATAGATATTATATAAGGGTACGCATCTTACTAAAATTGTAATATTTTTTTAAAGGTATACTAAAAAATAATCAAGTAACTATTAATCCAGTTCAATCAATCAATTAACCTATCGCCGTCCACTGCTGAACAAAGGCCTCCCCCAATGAGCGCCAACCATCCCAGTCCTAGTCCAGTTCCAGCCTGTAGATCAAATTATATTAGTTAAATATAAATTTTATTATCAAATCATATTGGTCGTACAGTTCAGGCAAATGCAGTTACTGTACGATTACTATGTAATTATTTGTCTAGCTACTTTATTTTGTTTTTCTTTTCTTTTATTTAGAGTATTTAGATAAAACATTATTTATTTGTAAGTATATGTAAAACATTATTAATTTTCGATTGTGACAGAGCCTAAAAAAATCTACCACGTCTGGTTACAGAAATATTTATTTAATAAAAAAAAATCTTAATATCAACAGTACAAAAAAAAATTAGTTTTGTGGATCAGTTTCTCTTATAATGGACTAGACCTCTAGTATGTTTTCATCCCAAAATCACTGATGTCTTATGAAGAGAAGTCTTTAAATCTAGGCACAAATATTCTTGAGCTTTGTCACACGTACTTCCTAAATTTTAGGCAAACAGCTTAAATGCGAATGCAGCAAATGAATCTTTAATGATATGTTCACCCCAATTTGTTGAAAACTTTTCAGTTAATTTAGCAACGTTATATTTTTATTATTGCTCAAAAATTCTTAAAAAATGAGGAGTCCGACTGGATGGGTACCACCCCCTTATCTATTTCTGCCGCCAAATAATAATGATTGCATTGTTGTGTTCCGGTTTGAAGGATAAGGTAGCCAGCGCAATTACAGGCAAGAGGCATATCATCTTAGTCCTCACAGTGACAACGCACCTGTGGTTCTGCATTTTTGTTACTTAAAACCTAAGTGCATGAACCGCAGGTGTTATGGGCGACAGGTACTGCTTTCCATCAGGTGGTCTGTCTGCTCGTTTGTCACTGAATCTCATAAAAAAAAAATAACAACCAACGAAAAAATTTTGACCGAATTCCAAGCAGCATTTTTAATTACAGTTAAGAGAGTTTTAAACTGTGTTTTTTTTCTAATAATTTCTGGAATCTGATGATCTGTGGACTATCATATTTCTTCTTTTAGTTTTAATACTGTACTACTGGACAGAATTTTTGTATTTCTCTTATTAGATTTAACCTCAACATCACTTTAACTATCGTCTTCTAGTATATTTTGACTTGAACTACCGGGAAAATTGGATATGGAAGATCCTTCAAATGTAAAATTGGATTAGTAGCAGATGAATACTTGCATTATTCATTATATTATAACCCTATGTCTTCGTAGCGAATAGTATTATATGATCTGTGATAATAGTAAGGGTTACTTCCGTGATCACTTGATTCTCTCCATAATATTGGTGAACAAGTGAAAGGTGTAAGTTGTCTCTTGATGAGTATTGTAGTAAAACGATCATAAAGCTTTCACAAAATACATGAGAGTGAGGGTTTTTATCTTGATTCGCAACAAGAAATCCGAAATAACGAAAACTTGTAATCGCCGCGCAGTTGAAAATCAACTATGATTCGTTAAGTTTGATCGATATTGAGGTTCTTTTTTTTTAAGTTATATAGATAACCTATAAAATCCAAAAGAATTTTTAAACGGGCCCATAGACTCAGAGATTTGTAGATATAGACAAATAAATTATATATATATATATATATATATATATATATATATATATATATATATATATATATATATATATAATCTAATCTATCTAACATCATCCTACACATCCTACATCTTTTAGCAGTAAAGTTATTATATATAAATAAAGTACGCGAGCGGATTCGCGGGTAAGAGAAAGTCAATTAATTTTGACTTTCTGCAGTCCTTCTCCATATAAACTTTAACTATGCCAAAGCTCATACTCCTCCGTACATGCAATATGCTTAAAAAGGAGTTCAAAGTTTTCTCTTCACGTATTAATATATAGATAACCAGATTTTAATGGATGTATTGGGAATTTCCCTTTTTTTTTAAATATAAACTGTCCACAAACTTAGCAAAAAGGATTAGAGCTTAGTTTATAGTTTCTAATTAATATTTTAATTAAAATTGTAACAAGCTATTTGTTGTTGGAATCGAATAAATAAACATTAAATTAATGCCACTATGTAAGTGATAATGTAATAATTGAAAAAAAAATAAAAAAAATATATTAACAATAGAAAAAAATGTGACGTGATAGAATATTTTTGTTAACGTTTTCAAGTTGAAGAGAGCTAGTTTAACAAATTAATATAAATTTCTTACGGGGTAAATGAAAAAAGATAAAATTTGTAAACTAGTGTAATCAATAGCCAGACTAATAAAAATAAAATTAGTCAAACAGTTAATAGTAATAGACAGTTATTGTATCAATAGGGACAGCAAAATAATAAAATTGTATCAACATATGATTCCATAATTTGTCTATGCGACTATATTAACTCTATTAAATGGGATTTTTATGATGAAAATTTTGGTTTTAATTTGATTTTAAAAATTCGAAATTCTTATAATCTAGATGATATTAATCAAGTTATTCTTTTAAGGGGATGCAATGAAGTTAGAGAGATTGTATAAAACTCTTATTTTATAAAAGTTTAAGATGTAAAAATCTGTATTGTGATAAATATTTTATATATATTAAAATAATACAAAAAAGAATAAGTTAATTAAGTTACAGTATAAATTTATAAGATGCACTTAAAACATTTAACTTATTTTACATAAAAACTATCTTTTTGGATTTTTTCGCGTATTTTGACTTTGAAGCAAACTTACTTAATTTAAATACTTATTACTTAGTATTGTTTAAGTAAAGAATAGGAATTTTCATTCCTAAGAAGCAGGTAGCTGTCAAGTACAGGCTTTTTGCAGTAAAAATCAATAAAAAGTCAGTAAAAGTCTCAAAGTATCATATTCATAATACGAGTGTAAGTTCTAGTGGCTTGGGATAGTTTCAATAGGCAAGTTTTACAATAATCGCGAAGGGGTTATTATAAAATATACACAATGTGGTGACCTCCTATTGGCACTGGCCTTGTTTCTATTTCAGTCGGCTTTAAAGGACGTTTTACGCTGACGCTTAAAATACCTGTTCTAAATGCAAACAGGTTATTTCAACAATGTGCATATGCTTTTGTGACTCACAAGGGTCTTACACGTTGCGATTAATAATTTAGTATAGTTCAACTTCATTGATATAAATTATTATGTTAATAAAGATTCAGAGTAATTTTGTACTTGATATTGTTAGTTTATAGTGAATTTGTAAACAGCTGTTGAAAATTTAAACATAAGAAAAACTTTTATCTCGATTCCTCACGAGATGATGTGAAAGTTGAAATCCACTCCATTTTCTGTTAATTTAATTCTCACGTGAGGCTAATACAATAATTAACTGCCTAATTAAATATCTCCAACCTACAAGGATGTGGCAGATGGCCTCATGTATCATAGTATCCGTAAATACAGAAAACAATATAGGTACATTATCTATACATATAATAAAATTCTAACTAAGCCGAATCTGTACCTTAAATATTTTTTGGAAAATCTTATTGACATAGACATTATTATCGATGCAGAGGCCGAATCTATAGTTTTTAGAATTTTTGCTGTCTGTCTGTCTGTCTGTTACCGCATCACAGAAAACCACTGGAGGGATTTTGATGAAATTTGGTATGATAATAGCTGGATATCCGAGTCAACATATAGGATACTTTTTACCTCGGGAGATTATCTCATTCCCACGGGAGTACACGTTATAAGTTATAACACAACCCAAAAAATATTTATGATCAGGATTTCTTGAAACTTGGTTTCTTGAAACTTCAATACAATTAAATAAATACGTGTTTTAGCGTTTTTTTTTAAATTCATCCCATACGGAGATAAAATAAGGAATGAAAAATTGTATGAAACCTACTTTTTCAAAGATTTTTTGTTGTAATTTTAGCGCGAGCGAAGCCGCGGGTTTTGCCAGTATAATTATATTACTTTATCAGGCACGCAAGTGCTTCAGTAATTTAAATAAAAAAAAAAACTTTTCTATTTAATTACCAACTTAATTTATAATTATTACATTCCTATACCAATAGATAAAAAACGTATTTTTACTTATCTCTGGAATTGATAGCTCGTTTAAAATAATTCTATGTTTACTTAATTTTTTATTTATTCAAAATGATAGGTATCTTATATCACGCTATGAACTTTAGAAGTCGAGCAATTGTATATATTTACTTATGCTACACGGGCGCAGCCGCGGGCCATTATTAGTAATTAACGTAAATGAGAAACTTTCAACTGTAATGGAAATTATATTAATAGAGACTGAACTATTTTTCTGTAGCTAAAAATTACGATCGTGATTTTATTTAAACTAGTGACTGCAAGTAGTCGACATTGGAACAATTTTTCTTTTCTTAATAATAAAAAAAAGAAAATCGATTCGATAAAGAGAAGAAAAAGGTAATGAACTGTTTTGTCATTACCTATCTATATTAAAAAAGAGAACGACTAACTGGTTAACTGTAACCATCGCAATACAACATCTGCTGTCTGCAAACATAGCCAGGATCGCCCAAGCCACTACATTCACTTCGATAGACCCGAAATCCTCGCGAAAGTAAATCGATATTGCCCTAGGATGATTCGAGAAGTCATTGAAATCAAAAAAAAACATCCAAATTTCAATAGGCAAGATGGCTGGGTTACCATCGTCGTGGGATCCTGTTATTAAGAAAATAAAATCTAAAAATAAAATTAAACATAACAGATAGTTAAATGTAGTAAGGTCTTGCTGTGTGGATCAAAATAGCAGTATTTCAAATTAGTATTTAAAATTTATATTTTCACTCGTAAATGTATGTAATTATAGTGTTGCTTAATTAATGTTTTGTTTTTTTTTTTAAATAATAGCAAATTAAATTAAAATTATTATTATTCTTAATTAATTTTAACTTTTTTAAATTACACATGGAACAACAATGTGGCTTGATAATTAATATTTTATTTTTCTTTATGTTATAAATATAAGAATGATAGCACTAAATATAGATAGATTACTACTCAATAAAGTTTTCTAAAAATTTTAATAATCAATACTTTCTAATATTTACGCGAATAATTATAATAATAACAGCTAAAACTAAATAAATAATATTCCATATACAATTATAAAAGTAATTAATTTTATAAAAATGTTTAAAATTAAAATTTACAAATATCGTTAGGTATTTTATAATTTTTTGAATTCATTTTGTTATTTTGTGGGTAGGTTGTCTGTAACAACTATATAATGCCTTTGAGACATCTAACACCTTAGTCTCTTCCGTGACTATGATTGCTGTAAAGCATTCGAAACGTTGGGAACCAAAAATCAAAATAAATTCACGAAAAAATCCGAAAAGATAGTTTTATTTAAAATGTCAAATATTCAAGTAAATCTAAGAAAAGTATGTAATAATTCTGATTTAATTTTAAGTTGATTCATATCTTCGTACCTTTTGAATTCAAGAGCCTTTTTGAGCACCATTGCGTGACTTATCGGCATACAGAGCTATATCTTAAACATTTTACGTCTTTATTTCATTTATTTTTATTTAAAAAGAAATATTATATCCTCGTGCGATGTTTATAGCAATTTACTGCTAATAAAGTAAGTTCATGTTTACTGTTGTATATCTTAATGTATTTTAAACATAGGTATAAATATTTTTTTGCGACATTGACGAAGTAAATTGTGAAAAAACGGAGCTGTAAGAACCCACTAAACAATCGAATTGAATTGAATGAGTTCTTTACTTGTTTTTTTTTTTAATTTTGTTTTATGATATCTAAAAATTTTCTTCGTGTCATTCTTATAGCAGTTCACTGCAGTGCTAATAATGAAAGTTATTCATATAAGTAATTTTCAGTTAGCATAATAAAAGTAGTGTTCCTCAAACAAATACAATGATTTTAATGCGAATCTAAATAAAACGATTCTAGAACAGGTTTTTTTTCACTAAATGTTATAATAAGCTATTCAGTTGTTCAAAACGTACATAATATGTGTTTTTTAAATTAGTAAAAACAAGATTATAAACATAAAGTAGGTTGTTTATTACACTTTTATGGATGTGTAAATGAAAAATAATCTGAGTTTAAACCTACAGCAAGATTCCAATCAAACGGCGCAGTGAATCCAAATATATACATATGTAGGTATCTCCAGCACTCTTGCAGGATAGCCAGAGAATATAATGTTTTAAGTGCTACGATCTCCACACACCTCTTTCGCTTTTTCTAATTTACTTCAAACCCATGTTGAGGTGTCATCAAACTGACTTGACACTTAAAGTGTTACATGCTTGGGGTTCTTTAAAGGTTTCCCACTACTTATACTTGTTCTTCGTCTTTAAGCTTTCATGGTCACTGACAATACTTTTTAAATAATGAAAAATGCACGTAACCATGGTGCTTGTAACAGTGCCAAAATATCGGGAATACGTAGAAGTAAGTGAAAAAATGGTAAATATCCCGTTTTAAATCATAAAAGGACTACCTTCGCAACACATTCTAGTGCGCTTTTATTTATTTCTGAAAACACCAATTTAAACATGACATGTTTTCGTCCTCGAATGCAAAATGTGAACACCCTGTTGGTAAAAGTCTCTTTATAAAATTTAGATGAGATTGGGCAGTATCAAAAGTAAATTCGTAGCATGAGTCACAAATGTGAATCCGTAGTACGAGATCGATATACGATTTTTAGCTTTACGAGTCTCTGAAGACCAGTAACTGCTGCATTTTATATAGTTTAGTTCACTTCATGCAAAACAACGTCTCTTCTGAGAATACTCAATGACATTGATACCGTAAACATTTAACATACAGGAGACTCTAGTCAAATAAATATAATAATACAATTATGTAGTGAGAAACCTAAAGCTCTTGTACTCCACTATGATGTAAACCTATATATTTTCTGTTTCTATATTTCCTTTAGTCGGAATACGATGGATGTTTTATACAGTTACCGAGTTGTTGACCCAAATGTGCTGTTGAATAGATGACCCAGTAATAGCGCTGCTAATATTTTTGCTTTTATTTACTTTATGTTCAATCGGAATCGGAAGTACGTATGCGCTATAATATTTTACACTTTATGTTATGAAGTGACTAAAAGGAGTAAGTAAAGTTTTATTTATTAATAGACAAAATATATTATTATCTAGCAGACCCGGCCACACGTTGTTGTAAAATATATGAAAATCGTTAATTTTACAATAAAAGGAAATAATCGGGATAAAAGCTACCATCTTTTGAATTGGAAAAAAATTACACATTTTGAAAAAATACGTTAAATTCGGATAAATAGTTTCGGAGTGAATCGCGGACTATCAATCAACGTCACACAGGAATTTTACATATTTTTAAGATTAAGATTTGCATATCTCTTGTTAAGATTAAGAATACCTACTTTTTAGAGTTCCGTAGCACAAAGGACAAAAACAAAACGTCCGTTTGTCCACATGTCGCATTTTACTCGGAAATTACTAATAAATTGGTTCTAATACTATAGAGTTAGCTCTATAGTATTAGAACCAATTTATTAGTAATTTAATTTAAGGTGAAATAAAGATAAAGAACCCTTAGTGCGTGAGATAAACAGACACCTTTCTGATTTTTCTTTTCGTAGCTTTAGTGAGAATCCAATCTAAACCTTGTTTTTTAATTTTTTATTATTTACTAGCAAAACCCGCGGCTTCGCTCGCGCGAAAACTACAACAAAAAAACTTTAAAAAGGTAGGTTTCATACAAATTTTCATCCCTTATTTTATCTCCTTATGGGATGAATTTCAAAAAACGCTAAAACACGTATTTATTTGATTGTATTGAAGAGCATTAATACCAAGTTTCAAGAAATTCTGATCATAAATATTTTTTGGGTTGTGTTTATAACGAGCACACCCTTAGGAATGAGATAATCTCCCGCGGTAAAAAGTATCATCATACCAAATTTCATCAAAATACCTCCAGTGGTTTTTCTGTGATACGGTAACAGATAGACAAACAGACATAAATTCTAAAAACTATAGATTCGGCCTCTGCATGGATAATAACGTCTATTTCAATAAGATTTTCCAAAAATTATTTAAGGTACAGATTTGGCTTAGTTACAATTTTATTATATGTATAGATATACATATGTATGTAACGTATAACAAACGGGTGTTGTACCTTGAATTATCATATCTGGAATTGTCTACATTTATGTAGATATTTAATTCCCGCACGTCCCAAATCATTTTAGTCAGTGTGTACTATCCAACATTATTTTACTATTCACTTACTCACTACTACTTACTGTTACTATTTACTATTATTTTAGTGAAATAATTAATTTCATGCTGATCCAATTAACTTGCTTCAAAGATTGTCTTCAGAAGTTTAAGGGGGTAAACGGCGTGTGGAGGCGAGACCTATCCAATATCTAAGGAACAAAGACGGTCAATTAAGTCGTTGTGTTAGTCTAATTCGCAGATCGATACTGTTCAGGCCAATTACAGTTAATTCAGGTCAAGATCACTTTCTATTATTTTATATGTAGATTTGTATTTTTTTAACGCAAAACTAGTTTGGTCTGTAATTTATAAGGGTTCAATAAATATTTCAACCTTGTAATCAAAATTTTCGGTCGTCAAACTTAATACATGTTTGATATTCGGCCTTAACACATTTATAAGGTTTTTTACGCTAATATTTTATGATTCTATTTCATGTGATTCAGTTACCGACTATCAGGCAAGACAATTAGTGTCATATTACTAGCAACTCGAATGAGTGATAGATAACAAATGAGTTCCTACAACAGTGAAATAGGTCATAATTTTTTTTAATATGTTTGAATGAAAGGTATTTTTTTTACTGTAAATATTACCTACAATAACCGCAATAGTGAAGTACTATGGTTATTTAGTCACAATTTACATGATCTCATGTATCGAAGTTCGATTTTTGCACGAGGAAAGATATTGTACTACTTGTTTGACTTGATTATTGTATTAGTCATACAGAAAATAGGCTCAGTCAATTTAATAGCGATAGATAGCGCTCACCACATCGTCCTAAAGTGAAAAATTATGTTTAGAAATTTTGTCTAGCTTTTGTTAGTTGAGTTAAAAGTTTATTATTTCTTTATTAAAATCATTTTTTTACTATAATCCATATTTTTTGTTAAATTACATCTACCAGCAGGAAATCTCAGAATTACTCAAAGTATATTGCCGTAAAAAATCTTTCGTAAAACTTGATTCAAAAGGCAAAAAGGAGATAAAAAATAAATATACTAGTTTCTAATACAAATTATATTATAAATAATAAATCTATCTGTATACGCAAATAAAATTAGTTAAAATAATGAAAGCAAGTACCTAAGTGTCACTGTAGATACCCAACATCGTCCTTCACGTCTAACGCTTCTCTCTAAAATAAATATTGTTGTCTAGAATTTCCCTTTAGGGCTATCAATTACTTAGTTGTCACGAACAAGGTGGATTTCAATTTGTGAGGGCCGAAATACTTCCTAGGGTTTACGAATTATCATTATGCGCTCCGAAAAAATGATGAAAGTGAAGAAGTTGGGTAAATTGGCAAACCAATTCAATCCCATCTGTAAATATACATAGTAAGTAATATAAGAAACAAAGTCGCTGTCTTCGTCTGTCTGTTTCTCCGTTTACTTCTTTTAAACTAAGAGCGGATTCTGATACGGTCTTCACTAATAGAAAGAGCGATAAACGAGAAAGGTTTATGTATATAACTAGCGACTCACCCTCGCTTCGCTTCGGATTCGTCCCTAGACGAAAACAAATCTATCCCATCGTACATTTTTCCGGGATGATATATAGCCTAAAGTCTTCCTCGAGAAATGGACTATGGCAACACAAAAATAATTTTTCAATTTTAATAGTTCCTGAGATTAGCGCGTTCAACCAAATAAACAAACAAACAAACTCTTCAGCTTTATAACATTAGTATAAACTAGCGACTCACGCTCGCTTCGCTCGCGTTCATCCCTAAGTACGTTTTCACGGTTAGCTATGTTTAGGTAGGTAAGGTAGTAGCTTGCTACTCCTAAGATATTTATTTTTTAAATTATATAGCGATTTACCCTTGTTTTGGTCGGGTGCGTAGGCTGTACGCGGATTTTGTTCATAATTTCATGGGTTTTAATTTTTTTTCGCGGAACGCTGATTCTTTTTCTAAAATAAAAGTAGCCTAAGTTACTCCCTATAACATCAGCTATCTACCAGTGAAAATCCTGTCAAAATCAGTCCAGCCGTTTCGGAGATTAGCCGGAAAACAGACAGACAGACAGACATACAGACAGACAGACAGACAGATAGACGGACAGACAGACAGACAAAAATTGTAAATAATATTGTTTTGATATATGTAGCGTGTATATAACCATATACATTTAGTAAAAAGCGGTTATTTTAATATTACAAACAGACACTCCAATTTTATTTATCTCTATAGATTTGTGAATATTTTGTTTTGTAACTACAGCCTAGATAGTTTTGTCAAAAATCTTTTTTCTTACGATTACATGGCTAACTCTGGCTAAACGTTTAGAGATGCAACAAACAATTCTACAGGTCTACTAAAAAAACCACAATTCCTAGAAAATTGTAGATCTTAAGGTCTACAGAAAAGTTAGCGATAACATGTGTTTATTTATCTTCTAAAGGTTTTAGGAATTAAAGTAACTGTTTAGTATTTTTATGTATGTAAAAAGTATCGAAGGACGCACTTCAGCGAAGCAAGGGTTACTTGCTAATTATTATTAAATATACTAAATTTGAATTTTCTTCTACACTAAGTAATTATAAAATATCTATAAATTAAATAAATGAATCCTAAAAAACTAGCGCAAATAATAAAAAAAAATACATACATCATATTGATATAAAGCCCTATAGAGTTAAGATACTTTTTAAGTCATATAATAAAATAATAATAGATAGATATGTAAAGCAAATTTTAAATTATACCTAATACATTAATAAGCAATAAATCAAGCGTTTCCTTAAAACCATAAGGAAGAAGCTCGTTAAGATTTATAATTTATGTCAGGATATGCGAGTTGGCAATGAACTTGAGAGGATGGAGGTGTGTCTTTGCTGCAGGCGCCCAAGGCCGCGTGTAGCATTGTATATCCACATCGATTTATCGAACGGCGCGCGCCGCCTGTCTCCCCGCACCGTCGCGGAATAAACTTACCTACGGCTTTTTTCTTGCCTCGCATAAGATTCTATTAGCTTACTTTGTAAATGTGCCCTGCAAATGTGTCCTTTTAGTAGAAAAGACTCTTAGTATTTTTTTTTTATGATATATTCCTAACACATGCAAAGAAATACGCGAATGTTTTGTGGAACTTAGTAAATTGCGTATAATAACTATTAAATATAATAACTCACATTTGATTTCATATGCGTCGATGAGATTCTTCGCGATTAAAATTCGCAGACACATAATTGTCTTTCATTTATGTGATGAAAATTTTATAGCGTTGTCGGTAAAGTTTGGGATGTTCCAAGGCGAGTTCCGAAGGGCCTAAATCTCGTTACACCGCACGATCGTCTGCATACAGAGTGTTCTAAGTTAATTTACTAGACGATTCTCAGGGGATCGGTAATCTCGACAAACGCTGTTTTGATATGCTTAGAACTGAAATTATTTATTCTACAGGAATACTTAAGTTGCAATTATGCTATTTTGATTACATTTACTTAGGTTTGATGGTAAAGTTTAACCACTCCAGGATAATTACTAAGACATTAATTGTTAACTGAACCACCGGTGTTCTCGCGCCCCTCAACACGTTAAAATATTATACACTTTAATTTTCTCTTGGTATGATGAAGTAGAATTACCACTAATTATGTAATTATGCACATATTACTAATATTTTCCCGATATTTATATAGATTGGTATTAGCAAGAATTAATATAGGTTTATAAAATAATGAAACTATCATACTCAAAGAATGAATTTGAATAGTAATTGCAAACGAATTGAACAAATAAGTTATATTTTTTACATATATCGTATACTCACTATTATATATTGGGTTTATTTTAGTTTACCTCCATAAATAAATAAATAATGAATATGTTGGGGCTTAACACACAACATTATCTAGTTCCATTGTAAGCTACGAGGCCTGTATTTTGGATACCAGATAGTTGATACACTACACATATATAACTTTAAAAACATACATATTATAAATATAAACACCCATGACTGGAGTACAAACATTCGTGCCCATTACAAAAATGAATGCCCCCAGCGGGACTCGATCCCGAACCTGTTGGCACAGCAAGTAGGTCACTACAAACTGAGCCAAACGTGTCGTCTTTTTAGAATCTATGTACACGAAAGGCACCGTTTTACTTACTCATTTTAACATTGAAAACTCCATTTCAACTTCAAATTAGATCGTGTACCTATATGTGAGCTAGCAATAATTTCGTATAAATTGTATTATTCGTCTCTATTTTATTTGAAAACCTTCCTGGGGCAATAGAAGGTATCGTTCTAGTATTTAAATGCCTACTGCATCCGAGATTCGATCCGCGCACGAGGTGAATATTTATATAGGTCATAATATAGATGTCTGTATTTTCTTGATTAAACCAAAATGGGTTGTTAGGAAGCACCGTACAGCATGCGTCGTCTTTTACTGGGACCGAAGGCCTGAGTCGGTAGTCATTAATATTTTTTGCCTCTGACTAGAGGAATGAGGAGTTTTTTTATGTGTCTTACACAGATTCTACAGAAAAAAACTTCTCTTCACTAATTAAACTAGTGATAGGTACATATAGGATATGTAATACACTGTTTTCTTCCTTTGGATTATGACATATTGGCTTATTGCCTATATGCCATATTACTCAAATCAACATTTCAATTTTTTTTGTAAATTTTTGACCCATAGCCCACATGTAGAATCCAGATAACCTACGAAGAGCAATAACATATTCTTTCTGTAATCAAAAATGTTGAATGCCAAAACCAAAAATCAAGCAATAGTTATTATAGTATATAGCGTTAATATTCAGGTCATAGCCCGTTTCATGGTTCAGAAGATCCCATATAAGGTGTTGTAATAATTCTATATTCATTTCGTTCCATATCGAATGTTGAAACAATGTAATGTCTCCCCCGTGAGCGATTCCGACGTCCGATGAAATAATGATTACCCGCTGGCTTTAGGTTAGACTCTTCGGACATACATATTAATAGATTCCGATCGACAATCTGTTGAATGCGAGTAAGATTTACCCGAATGAATAATACTCACTTTGAGAGATAATGTCCTCAATATTTCTAATAGTTTATCTATTTGTTTAGTTTATCTAATAGTTTTAATGGCTTTTTTTAATTTCAAACTAGCAACTCAGCCTCGTTTTGCTCAAGTTCGTCTCTAGGTACTTTTATATACATAAAAATAGTTATTGTAATTCCTAAAAATCTTAGGAGATAAATAAACACTTTATATAACGGTTAGTATGAAACAGATATATACGTAGTAGTGATGTAACGAATATTCACATTCGCATTCACGAATATTCGCATATTTTTTGAATTTCGCATTCACTTTCGTATTCGCAAGAAACGATGCGAATTCTTGGCGAATGTATTTGACAAACAAAAAGGAAATTATATAAGGAATGAACGTATATGGAATGATAATAAAACTGTGCTTTACTCATGTTTTTATATCACTTTATCAATTTGACTGGTATTAGTTAAATTTGACAAATGCGATAATATTAAACTAGCCTCAAATCACAACAAATCTTTTCGAACGAACTTTATGTGATTAACTTCGTTCGTTCAAACTGTATCGGCTCGGCTTTTGGAGGGTAGAACTAAAGAGAACCAATTTATATGGGAAACAAATTGAAAAAGTGTCCAGTGGTGAACAGCAAATTGTAATTCAGAAACTCACTGATATAGCGCTAGCGTAGCAAGTGGAAGTGATATGAAGTTAGCAATTTTAAACGGAGTGAAGTGTGCTGAATTATTGTTACTTGAAATTAATATGTAATGATATTCTATATCGGTGTTTTTCTATATCTTACTCGTATGACTTTTGGCACTATGTTTTAAATTCATCTACTTGTTTTCTGTGGCGCCATCAATTTGATGCTTGTCAGCGGTCACTTTTTATACGAGAGATAGTTCTCCTTAGTTATATCCTCCATAGCTCGGTTGTGTTCGCTTTAAATATGGCCGACACGAAATGTCAAAATTATCTGTTTGACATTTTGCGCGCGTTTTGTTTGAAAGTCACCATTCGCATTCGCATTCGTAAACGCGAATTTTAAAGATGAATATTCGCATTCGCATTCGCGAATGCGAAATATCGACGACATTCGTTACATCACTAATAGGTATAGACAAAAGGCAAGTACTTTAAAAAAACTTGAAATCATCCCCTATTTTGCCTTGAATGATCATAAATGCAGAAATATTCCTTATTTAATTAAGTAAAGAATATTTACGATGAACAAAAGTATAATTACGATGAGCTTTAAAAAACTAAGGGACATCCATTACTTGAGAAATGATTGATTCCCATACAAGCCTTCCTTTTCACCTTCTTAAGAGAAGATTTCTTGGGGTAAAAACTATCCTATGGCTTTCCAGAGTCTGAAACTATCTTCATACGAAATTTTATCTGAATCGGTTCAGCGGTTTAAGCTTGAAAAGGTAACAGGCAGGCAGACAGAGTATTCTTTCGAATTTATAATATTAGTATGGATAAACTGGATAAAAGCTTATTAATTTTACCATGTTTAAGATTTTGAGACTACTTATTATTTCCTGGTTTAGTTACAAGTTACTAATTTAAAAAAAGTACCAAAAATGACTGCAAAATATTATAGATAATTTTGTTATGTATATATGTGTTTTTTGTTGAAATAGCTGGAACGTTCAAAACTTTATATGTTATAGTTGTTATAGCTTAAGCAAACAGCAAACGCACTTGTTCATAACGACAGACAGATGTTTTGATAGAATTTTTGTAAAGTTTTAGTTCTTATCTATTTCAAATTTCCAGAATTTTCTTTGTGGTATAAATATCAATCCCAGCTATTGCCATTAAAGAAGTGAACCATTTGCAGCCGAACGATTTCATTGTGATTGATTTACCATTTCAGTAGCAATAAAATTCCTTCAATTTTAACCCATCTAATGGATCCACGGAAAGGCTATATCAACTATTCAATTTCTATTTGATTGATTTTTATTCCTTAACTAAAAATCTGAAAGTGCGTATGTTGAACATTGACTGAATTAAAACATATCTTAGTTTCTAGTTAATGAGACTTAGTTTAGTTAGTGAAGGAGTAGTTAATATAGTTGGCTAGTAGTAAATAAGTAATCTGATTAACCTTTTGAAGTTAGGGCCTAGACAAGAATGGATATATAAATTAAATTCAAACACATAGCGTGTAATAATTTAATTGATAATATAATACAGATTGCCACAACCATTACACAAAATCACAAAATCGCTATAATATATAAATTTTATGTCAGTTCTTTCTGAATTTTATAAAAAAATCTCGACACATGGAAATGTTTTAAGTGAATATTCTAACATGTCATTTTCTCTTGTTCCAGCAATGTGAAGGCGCGACACCGAGTTCAAGTAAAATAGAAATGTGTTTTAACAAATACTTGATAAAGTTGGCGGACTACTTTCGATTACATACATCTCGTTAAGTGGACTGAAGAATAAAAAAGTCGAAATGGGTTGCAAAGTTATATTAACGAAGTTACTTTTGTGTTTTTGTTGTGTATCGGGAGTGTGGGGACGGTCGTGGGCGAACCACCACGACACCACAACGTCGACGACTCAAACTACACCTACAACTAGCCCTGCGCCAAAGAATTTTCACAATGACCCTCTTATTGTCGAGACAAAAAGTGGTCTAGTCAAGGGCTATGCTAAGACGGTGATGGGCCGTGAAGTTCATATTTTTACTGGGATACCATTTGCAAAACCTCCTCTAGGGCCATTAAGGTTCCGAAAACCTGTGCCAATTGATCCTTGGCATGGCGTTCTTGAAGCTACTGCAATGCCCAACAGTTGTTATCAAGAAAGATATGAATATTTCCCTGGATTCGAGGGAGAAGAAATGTGGAATCCTAACACTAACATTTCTGAAGACTGCCTTTATCTGAATATATGGGTGCCACAGCACTTAAGGGTTCGTCATCATCAAGATAAACCTCTTGCAGAAAGGCCTAAAGTGCCTATACTAGTATGGATTTATGGAGGAGGGTATATGAGTGGAACGGCTACACTTGACCTGTATAAAGCAGATATAATGGCCTCATCAAGTGATGTTATAGTAGCATCGATGCAATATAGGGTTGGTGCATTTGGTTTTTTGTATTTAAATAAATATTTTTCACCTGGAAGTGAAGAAGCCCCAGGAAATATGGGCTTATGGGACCAGCAACTGGCAATACGTTGGATAAAAGATAATGCTCGTGCGTTTGGTGGGGATCCTGATTTAATAACTTTATTTGGTGAGTCAGCTGGCGGAGGAAGTGTAAGCTTGCATATGCTGTCACCTGAGATGAAAGGATTATTTAAAAGAGGAATATTACAGTCAGGCACTCTTAACGCACCCTGGAGTTGGATGACCGGAGAAAGAGCGCAAGATATTGGAAAAGTTTTAGTTGATGACTGCAACTGTAACAGTAGTCTATTAGTTGCTGATCCAAGTCTAGTCATGGATTGTATGCGTGGAGTAGATGCTAAAACTATTTCTGTCCAACAATGGAATTCTTATACAGGTATTCTAGGGTTCCCATCAGCTCCAACTGTTGATGGTATATTCTTGCCAAAAGATCCAGACACAATGATGAAAGAGGGACATTTTCATAATACTGAAGTTTTACTCGGAAGCAATCAAGATGAAGGTATTTTTATCATTTATTAGACATTAGACTTACTATTTAAAGTTACAAATACATAATATTACGCTTAGACTAATTTTAAAGTAATTTTTGTAACGACTGAAAAAACGGGTATTCCTACGAAATACTATATTAATTAAAGTTAAAATTGTAAGTTAAAATTAATGGCGTCCTAACGAGGCTCTTAACGACGCGAACGTTTAACTTCATTGCTGATTACCTTAACGGAAAACACTGACAGTAAAATTTTCTCAGAGCAGAGCAGAAGGTAGAGTTATTCATCTGACAAATGACCCATATAAATCCTAGGTTCTTACGGTAAAAGAAGTGTCGAGTAACGTACGTATCTAACAGTTATGGTATCAGTATTACAATCAAAACAAACTATTGCGGTTTGTGGTTTAACTCCAATACCAATAGAAATACTTTTGACAATAATCTGATCTATAGATTATTTTGTGATTATCTAGATAAAAGAACTATAAAATCTTATTATTTTTTTATTATGCAAGGGTAATTTAGGAGGAAGAGATAACAATAGTCGCAATTTAAAATTGAAACACATATTCATTATTTTTTAATGGCTGGGCAAAGCAAATAGCTAAAAAGCAAAACAAACAATATTTTTACTCCAACTTTAAAAAAAATACTAAAATTTTACAGTACTTAATATATACAAAGCACATACTGAAACAGGACCTATAATGACATAGGTAACTAAATAAAAATTGCAGATTGCCCAAATAGACCGCTAGACGCTAGTAGACTATTAAAAACTATAATATCACGATCATTATTTAATATTATAATATCCTCCTGAGTCCTGACCGATTTCGGCCATGGCCAATCTTACTGAGACTAGCCAGATACGTAGGAAATATTATAGTGCACAAGTGTACGCACGCGCAGGCACAAGTGCACTCTCTATTCCTTTTCCTCTGAAAATCTGATGAGACGAAATATTGACTGGACCGGTGGGAGTCTTAACTCTCACCGGTCGAGTGTAGCCAAAGTCGAAGTCGTCAGTCCTACGCTAAGGACGGGGATACAACACCTCCAACTTCCCAACTCTGGGCTGATACTGAGAAGATCTTAACAGAAAAACTCAGCGTTTAAACTTGACCCGACCTGGGACTCGAACCCAGGACCTCATGATCAGCAGCCGTACATGCTAGCCGTTAGATCACAGAGGCAGTTTTTTTAGTGTTATGTATTATAATGTGTACCATATTATTAATAAGGGAATGAATATATGTTTTTATCATTTAGCTCATTAATTTTAAATGCAGCCTCGAATACGCTGAGTTTACATTGTTCTTGAAGGCTGGTGTACCAGAAGTGTTTGCTTTCAGTATTATGGCTATAGGTAGTTATGCACAAAACCAAGAGGTATTTTTCATTGCACAATATATTACCGTAGCCACAATTGTCGAGATTTTTGTTTACACTGCGCTATTTATCCCGTGAAAAATAGGTATACTGTAGAGTAAACAAACTCGCCGTAAAAGGCGAAGTGGTTAGCATATTTCATTACTTTGTTCATTGCCGTTTACAAGAACACTGAAAGTACTATCTTATTATTAGTTGAGATATTATGTTCAATTTTTCTGCTTTTTATTTGCCTAGCACACCCTTTTGAGAGTATATTAAAGTGAATATAAAAAAACGAGATGTCGCTCATTATTTCATGTATGCATTGCTTTAATCGGTTAGTATATGAGATTATTGACTTAATATTCATTTTAAATAAACGAATTGTAGGAAAAGCAAAGACTACAGTAATTTTCTATTGAAAAAAATAAGACATAAAAAATAACCTTGAAATCTCCTGATATAACATAACAAATCCTATATTACCCAAAAGATAGCTTTTGTCACCTTGTTTTTATCATAAAGCGTGACATATCAATATCGGGCATAGAGTTCGAGGTCGTCTGCGTGGCACACACCTAAAGGTGGATGGGTAAGAGAGCACGCTTGCGCAATAGCACGTAAACACGATATCACGACGTGGCCCGTAGCCTTACTACCAAGTACTATAGACTCGCCCACGTAGTTAGGCTCCAATCCAGAGGGGCCCCATCCTCCCTATCAAGGGGGGCGAAATAGGGTTGGCGGGTGTTCAAGACTTTACTGTAATCTCGTCCGATAAATAGTTTTATTTGCGCGCAAATTTTCTGATTGTTAAAGATTTTTATTCAAATTATTTAGTCTAGATATTTGTTTCTTATAAATACATTTTAATGGAAAATATTTATGTTAAAAATTCATAATATCAGCTGTCAAATAAGTAAATTACAATTTAATGAAAAATATTTAAGTTAAAAATTCATAATATCAGCTGTCAAATAAGTAAATTACAATTTAATAGTAGCTTATTTTAGTTATGTATATTGTAACAACATACACTTTGAGCTGATGATTATTCTATATTTTTATTAAGTAATATTAATTTAAAACATGCAAGCACACCCCTAACTTCAGACTGTATAAGAGCAAGTTCTAGAAAACGTCGGATGGCACCGACATCGGCCTTGTCATCCTTGGTAATTGTTATCCTTTATAATATTTGAATTAATCGCCTTAAGATTACAAAGGATTATTATGTCAAATGTTTTAACATAAATATCCTGCAATATATCTACGTTTGTCCTATTCTGACAGTCTATTACGATTTCTATCGATAGTCAACGTTTATTAAAGGAATTGTGTGGGAATTTGATTTTGTTAAAAGTCTTTTTTAATCATCGATGTATAATTCTTTGATAGTAATAGCAAAAACTAAATGATTTAATGCTTAGACAATTCACGTGTTTTAAGAAACCATTTTCCTTAATTCGTCGTTTACGTGTTACGATGTCATAATTGTCTAAACTAATCATTGTGCCTATTATTTTATTCACTTATGTTTATCATTGTTTAGGATAATGATCATTTATAACGAGCTTAATAATCTTTTATATTTACTTTTTTATAGTGTAATAATATTGGAATAAAAGTATTATTGGAATTTGGTATATCCTGCTTTTTTAATACGTACTGTTGCAAGAGTGACATTAACTTCTCCTTTTTAATTTGTTAACGTCTGTTTAGTAAAAGTCTATGCCATTATTACCGAAAAATTCAGCGTGTATAGATACATCAAAGAATTAGACATACATATACTTGAATAATAATAACCACTTTCTAGTAAAAAACGATTACGTTTTATAAAAAAATTTGCTAAATCTAGAAATTTTATCCGCTTCGAAGTAATGAACCAAATTATACTTACTTCTATCTATTATATTAAATATGTCTTATATCGGTTTATAAGCGACTAGCAAAACCCGCGGCTTCGCCCGCGATCAAAATACGGAAAAAATATTATTTTTTTCGCAACGCATACTTGATTATTTGCAAAAATAGGTTCGTATAAGATTTCGTGTTCTTAAAAATATAAGGAAAACAAATTTAATTTTAGCGATCGCTACTCAAAATATCCAATATCTTAAAAGATGTTCAAATATTAAACAATGTTTATTTTATGTTAAACATATATAACATATTCTGTAAATAAATGTTCATTTTAGGTATTTAGTAAGCTCCAATAACTGTATTTTTTAATCATTTTTCTACTCCATTTTTCCTAAGTTAGAGGAAGAGAGTACAATGATACAATCGCATACAATATTTACGACTTTAGAATCTTGTAATATGGCTAATATGGGTTTTATAACGAACATACTAATAGGCGAACATCTATGTTATTTTAAAGACCCAATGCTATTTACACCTGAAACTTACAGTCTTCCTCCTTCTCCTTCTTTTTTAAGTTACATATTATATAAAGTGCCATTTTTATTTTGCTGTAGCCTTTTGCCCGCGGCTACGCTCATCGAATTTTGAATATTATGTCTAGAGTAAAACTCTAGGTTCACTTAACTTAGTCTGCACTAAAAAAACCCAAACACAAATATACCACACTGATGGATGTTCTGTTTAGTTCTGGGTTTTGCTAAAATGTCCCTGTGAGGAGCTATCCTCTCTTAAGTCTACGCCTGCTATTTTTAACGACTGGCCCTGAGACATAATAATGGTCATTGCAAAGCAAACTTTAAGAAAGAATTACAATAGATTAAATTCAAAGGCGTAGTCAGAAGTTATCATTGGTACTCGAGGTATGAATTCTGGTTCTCCCGAGCACATCTAGCAATCACTATGGTAGGCCACTATGATGTTTAATGAATTACTCACAGTCTAATCCCGTTACATAGCTTAGGTGACTTTTCCATCATAGTTGTGCCAACCTTCAGAAGGAGGATAAAGATAGCAGGATACTCTCTAGCTAGGTTCTTTCTCTCGCGCTCAGGTCTATTATAGTTGTCACTGTTGTGGCCAGCCGAGAAGTTATACATAATTTTCCTTTGGGTTTGGAATAATCTCCGTTCTTTACTTTATATCTTAGTATATACTTACGGAGAACTTGAACTTGAACTTACTCTGTTTAAATATATTCAACAACTCTAACTTTATCGCCCAGTTTTACCCACTTAGGCACTGAATTTAAAAAAAAAACCAAAATACATGTTTATTTAATTGTATTGAAGAGCATTAATACCAAGTTACAAGTAATTTTGATTATAAAATTTTTTTCCTCATATTAACTGCACAACCCCCTTTTAACCTTTAAAGGGATGAATTTTGAAAAAAAAAAAAATATTTGTATTGTTTCAGTTTTCATTTCAAAGATAAATACCACTTTCTGTACATAAATTACAGAATTTCATACTACAAAAATTTCATACCCCATTTTACCCCCTTATGAAATGAATTTCGAAAAATGCTAAGACATATATGTATTTAATTTGAAGAGTATTAATACCAAGTTTCAAGCAATTCTTATCATAAATGTTTGCTTATGTAAACTTTATCACCCCTTTTTACCATTTTAAGGGATGAATTTTATAAAATTTAATACAGGTATTTCTTATTTTTCATCTTAAAGCTAAATACCACTTTCCGTGCATTTCGCGTTAAGAATGACAGAGTTTCATACAAACTTTTATTCCCTATTTTACCCCCATAGGGGATGAATTTCGAAAAATCCTTTCTTAATGGATGCCCACATTGTATAAAGACTATGTCCTCCAAATTTCACGTTTCTACGACCAGCGGTTTAGGCTGTGCATTGGTCGATCAGTCAGTCAGGACAAAGCATTTTATGTATATAATAGATTACGATTGTACGCAGAGAATTAATTTAACGATACCTATCCTTTGTTCGTAAGAAAGTTTTAGGTTCCTTTGAATTTTGATAGCGAGTTAGTTTCTTGGTGTGAAGTTTGATATAATAAAATGCATTAAGTATTTTTACAATAATTATTGATCATGTACACATAATAAACAAATACATAAAATAATAAATACATCTTTGTGTTTCTAGCAGACAAACTGATGAGATTAGAGACATTAAAGACTAACCATAAAACGGGTCAAAGTTTGATCGTACCACTACTGGCGGAGAATGCTAGTGGCAAAAAATATGCTGTGCTTTTGATCTGGTTATTTCAGGTTTCGCTTTTGAACTGCAAAAACACCCCATTTCCCGTTCGTACATTACTAAAGGATCGATATTGCAGGTTGTTCTATGTAGCGATTAAAAAATTAGGTAAAGCCGAAATACATTCTACTAATACTAATACTGTAATATACTGTGATTTTTTCTTTATTAGGTAGTGATAATTGGTTCAATTGTAAAGAGGAGGGTACAAATCCCGGGACTTTATTTCCGATATTCTTATGTGTGATTTAATTTTATGATGAAACCTGCGTGTTTGAAAGAACCTAGGAAGTTTTCAAAAAATGAAGTCCACCAACCTGCACTTGATCGACATGGACTATGGCTTTCGCACTGAAGGGAGGCCCCTGGTCTGCATAGGACGTTAAAAAGCGGATATTATTTAATTTCACTGTTAGTATTAGATATGGTTGAAAAAAAAACACGACGAAAAATTTTGTTAGGCAAGCTCTTAAGACTTTTATTTTAGGAACACAGCAGAAGCCATACATTTATTAGTTAGCTTTGTGGATAAAAAATCTAGTTTAGCAGAATATTTTAATGTATCTGGAAAGCACGTTTCAGCGCACCAAGTGTTGGCAAGTGTGTTTTAATGAAGACACTCGTGCTGCTCGTTCCGTATACGTTGTTCTATCTTATATTTATTCAAAATGTTACAGTGACCTTCATTATCGTAGGCAGCTGAATAAAAGAGAAGAAAATATCTTAATAGAATGACAAGAGGAAGTTAAAACTTAGGAACTTTGAAAAAATATTTTTGTAGTTGCTCAAAAATTATATATGATGAAAAAGTGTCATCCTGGCAGTGATTACCAAAATTGTATTCTTTCAAAGTAAGCCAATTATAGTAAAGAAGAAAAAGTGAAGTTAAATTATAAACATATAATGACCAAATTTTGTATATTAGAGGTGTGGAGCATAAATTATTATCCTTACCTCCATTTAATCAGCTTTAATTTATTTCTAACAAGCTTATATTCAGCTTGTTAGAAATAAATATAAAATGAAAACATTCTTAAGGGATAGCATTCCATACATAAAAATAAATATATGTACTGAAAATCTCTTTTTTTGAAATCTGTTAAAGACTAAATTCGAAAAAAAACTACCTATCTAAAACACTAAACCCTTTTAACATGTCGTGATTAGAAATACGATTTCCTTGCAACTTTTATTTAAATAGCTGCATACAAATTTCTTTATTTTATATGCAAGGCTTCAGTGAATTATTTTCAAATGCTTGTAATGAAAAGCAAACTACACATGCAATGGCATTTGCAAAGATATAATTTTCATATTCAAATTGAATTCTCTTGACTTATCATACACGAGTTATGAAATGTTGGTTTAGCATTATTTTTTATAAAACCATAATAAGTTTTCCTTTCTCAACAAATGAAATCAAAATTCTATTGTGCTAGTTTTCTAGTTCTAAAGTTTCTCCTTATTCCAATTATGTTTATTTATTTTATTCTTAGTCTAGTGGAAAAAGTTTATTATTCCAACTTTAAAGTTCAAAATTATGATGGCTTTTGAAACCGTATTCTACGTAAGCTTTGAAGGGGTCATACTTTGTATTATTATACAGATACTGCCCTTCTCTGGACAAAACATGAACTATGTTTAAGTTTTCACATTGCGTTAAAGTTTTGATGAGGACGAACACAAAATCAAAGGCTTAGGATATAAAGTATAAGGTTATGAGATAGTCTATAAACTAGTTTACATCCCATAAACTTTAATGCAACCCTCATTTAAATACAGTTAAAAGTTTTACAGCTTAAGGAGGCCATAAGGGAATAATTGGTTTGGAAATGTTTCAACGTTTTCTATTTGCTAACAGGCCTCGTTATCAAGTTTATTTGAGTTATACTAGTTACGATTTAAACTTCGGTTTGGTTATTCGATTTATTATAAAATGACTGCTCTGTTTTTGAAAATTTGACTGTTTGAAATTAAATTTAATATTGGTTATTGATACAATATACTAATAATACATAAATTAATATTTTAAAGATGATTTAACTCGTTTATTTTAAAGTATAGGATTTCTAGTTCTTTTAGTTTGCTTTAAAAATTAAATATATCTAAAAGGAAAAAGAAAATAAGAAATATTATACTTTTGATCAAAGGTTATCCAATAAAATGATTCAAGATGTACTGTGAAATATGATACCTATAACTTATTATTTACTTTCAGGAACATATTTTCTGCTTTACGACTTTCTCGACTATTTCGAAAAAGATGGTCCGAGTTTTCTGCAGAGGGAAAAGTTCTTGGAAATTATAGACACGATCTTTAAGGAATTCTCCAAAATCAAGAGAGAAGCCATTGTTTTTCAGGTAAATAAAACTTTTTATAATAAGCTACTATATTATTATAACTTTTTTCTTTATTTTTTTTAAGTTTATAAGTTAGACAAATTTACTTTTAGAAAATTACAATTTCTCTAAGAATTTCTTTATGTTACTAAACTGTATATAATTAAACTTACTGCTTTATATTAAACGTTCTTATTCTTTTTATATGGCATTATCTAGATCTGGATGTCTGAGATTTAATTGTTTTTTTTTTGTATAGTTGTTGTGTTATGAAATAGAATATATGAATAAAATAATATAAATTTATACACTTTTGATACTTCTGTAATTAAGAAACATTTTTTAAATCAAAATTTGATTTTACTTATTTATAAGTAAGTCAAATGAAATAAAAAATAATATTTTAGAAAGCAATAAAAAAAATACATCTTTTTATATATATCTTATTTTTGGTTTACAGAAATTCTAAAACTAGTTTTATATTTTTCAAGGTTTTTTTGTAAGATTTCTCAAAATATTGACTGATTATAAAATTTAATTTAATTAAATCTACGTTAGCAAAAAAATAAATAAAACAATAAATAAAATAACCAGACCAGTGCTTTTGCTTACATTAGCGCTATCACAGACTCACAAAAAATCGTTTCTTAGTTTTCGGTATTGAATTTATCGTATTCGGTATAATCTATACATGTACTAAAATTATAATTCTTCGAATTTGTACAGTAAATATTTTTTTTGGAAATCTTATTGCAATAGTCCTTATCATCGATACAAAGGCCGATTGTATAATTTTTAGAATGTTGGTCTGTCTGGCTGTCTGTTTGTCTATCTGGAAACGCATCACGAGTAAACCACTGGATAGATTTTGACGAAATTTGATATGATGATAGCTGGTTATCCGAGTCAACATACAGAATACTTTTCACTGCGGGAAAATATCTCATCTCTGAGAAATCTACACTGAAGCGTTAAAACGTACGAGGGCGAGTCGCTATATTTTATAAATTATATTTATGTGACACCTTTGTCTATATCGTATATACACTCGATATATTAAATTTCTTAACATAAATATTATTAGTTCTAAAGGCCGATGGTATACATATGTAGGACGACTGAATGATATGTGCTTATAAGGCGTGGTGGTTCTTATATAAGTATAGGCTTGGCCACAGAGGTCATATAACTAGATCTGTTTTTAATTCTAGCCTATCCGTATTTTTTCCATTAGGAATAAATGTAAGAAACATTATATTTATAAGTAATTTTTGCGTGCGACTTTTGTGTCTATTTTTATGTACAACATCAATACTAACGAGTAACGATGATTATTATTTTTAGGTCTGTTTAGCCGGTTAAGATCTTGGAAATTAAAAGATTTTCGAGAAATTTGTACGTAAAGGATTCACACTACAGATCTATTGCTATACTAGCGACTCACCCTTGCTCCGCTAGGGTTCGTCCCTACTTACGTTTTAATGTTTAGTATAGATTACTCAGAAATGAGATATTTTCCAGCAGTAAAAAGTATCCTTACCCGGATAACCAGTTATCGTCATCATACCAAATTTCATCAAAATCTCTTCAGTGGTTTTTCCGTGATGCGGTAACAGACAGACAGACAGACAGACAGACGAAAATTCTAAAAACTATAGATTCGGCCTCTGTATCGATAATAATATTTATTTCAATAAGATTTAAAAAAATATATTTAATGTACATATTTGGCTTGCTTAGAATTTTATTACATGTTTAAAGATTTAATTTACGAATTAATATAAATAGGATAATAAATGACAGACTTATATGCAAAAATCTTCGAATGTCACCCTAAAACTTTAACATTATGGACAACTGCCAGCTGGAACTGTTATCATTGACTATCTACCCAGTTTGAATCGTGCTTTTAGGCTACACCCTTGTCAATACTGCGAGTCGATAGAGGTAGCTTTTGTTTGTATTTTTGATCAAAATAAGTGACTTTTGTAGTTACTCTCTTTTTATAGTAACGTTTCTTTAAGAGATACCTTTATTTTTCAGGCAAATCAATACCTATGAAGAAAACATTTACACGGATACAAAAGTTTATTAATTTTGTTGCATATGGTTAAATTTCCTACTAATATTGTAAACGGGAAAGTTTGTAAGAATGGATATTTAACTTTTCACAAAAAACTACTGAATGGATTTTGATGAAATTTTACAGTAATATAGCTTACTAGCAGCTCAACCTCACTTCGCTTGGGTTCGCCTCTAGAAAAATAAAACAAATCTATTCCACGAGAACCGTACGTTTTTCCGGGATAAAAAGGAGTATATGTGTTATTTTGATGTATGAGCTATATTATTGTAAAGTTTCATTAAAATCCATTCAGTAGTTTTTGCGTGAAAGATCCAGACATCCATACATCCTCACAAACTTTTGCATTGATAATATCAGTAGGATACATCATTTATACATATAATAAAATTCTAACTAAGCCGAATCTGTACATTAAATATTTTTTTTTTGGAAAATCTTATTAAAATAGACATTATTATCGATACAGAGGCCGAATCTATAGTTTTTTAGAATTTTTGTCTGTCTGTCTGTCTGTCTGTTACCGCATCACGGAAAAACCACTGGAGGGATTTTGATGAAATTTGATATAGTGATTGCTGATTATCCGGGACAACATATAGGATAATTTTTACTGCGGGAAAATATCTCATCTCTGAGAAATTTACACTTAACGTTAAAAAGTAAGTAGGGACGAAACCGAGCGGAGCGCGGGTGAGTCGCTAGTAGCGTCGCGTCGTAGTCGCGGAGCTGCGGGAACATGCTAGTTATTTATAACAGAAGTAAATAGAATAAAATGTCTCACTCTATTTCCAGGCGACATATATTTTTTAAACTATAAAACATTAACAAACACGACCCAGGGGGGTTGTTACAAAAAATTTGTTCCAGGTTATTTTTAATTAGTCCTAGTGTTAAAGTGATCATTCTGTTTTAAATAACTATACTTGAATACATCGCGTGTTTCAATTTATATCGCAACCAGCTAAAATCAAGTCCTTTGCTTCTTATGGGATCGCTTAAGCTTTAACTTTCAGTGTAATCACGCGATAGTTAAGAAAAATATTGTATTTTTAAACTATTATCTTAAGAAAATTCCAAAAAATTTAGTAAGTACTGCAATTGGACAAAATGCTTAGTCAAATTTACTAAATCTAATCTTCTCTAATATATTAATATCTCGTGCGGTCGCAATGCTGCGAAACGGCTCAACCGATTATAATGGTTTTTTTTTGGTATATTTGAGAGGTATGAGAATAAGTCGTAAAATATTTTTCACCCTCCTACACCCTCCCAAAGGGTAAGTCGCTTGTATTTTATATTACAAAGAGGTTACGTTATTGAGTGTCAGTGTAATACGGAAAAGTATTACTATTAGGATTCATTGTACCAAATGCTACATACACACTACATATATTCTAATAAACTTGACTTTTCAAAAGGGGCGAAGGGTGTCCATTTTCTTTATTTATTTAATTCTTTATAACACAAAAAAATATATAATAAAATAAATAATTTACAAAGAATGCAAGAATTTACAGATACATATGTGTAAAGGCGGCCTTATCACTTAAAGTGAACTCTTCCAGGCAACCTATATCAGAATTTTCTCGTAGGGTTGTTTGGGTAATGGCATTTTAATTTTTAAACTTTGCCTTTTTTATAAATGACCACTAGATGGTTTTATCACTATAAATATCAATACATATATTAGTTAGTACACTTGGCTATTTGAGTACGGAGAATAGAGCAAAGCCACGGGTAAGATCTAGTATAATTTGTTACATATTTAATATTAATATTTTCACGTGAGTGGCTATGAGATGGTTAGCAAATACGAAAATAAAAATATTAATGAAGTGTATAAAAAATAACTATTTATATTTTACCTACAAAAAAGTGCAATGGCTTTAAAATCACTTACTTAATAATTTTTCATTTATTCGTAACTTAGAGTACACATAAGCTATATGTATACTCTAAGATACGTAACCATTGTTGAGGTAAGTTATTTCTTAAAAAAAGAATATTAAGTATCTTTTCACAATTAGCGATAATATCATTTATGATACCCAAAAAAAAACATATAGGCGAATTGAGTATATATACCATTTCCTTTTTGAAGTCATTAAAAAATTATGGAAACAATAATTTCATAATGACATTAAGGTTTCAATGTAATTATTCTAAAAGACCCTTCCTAAAGATAATTATTACGTTATTAGCTTTTCAATAATTAAAGAAAGTAACTTTTCAAATAACAAATTAAAGTAAAGGGGACTAGAGAGCTCGGTAGCAATATGCCGAGTACTTACTAAATTGCATTTGCAATATTATATATAACTAGCGATTCACCCTCGTTCCGCTCGGTTACATCCCTAGGAACGTTTTAACGGTTAGTATAGATTTCTTAGAGATGAGATATTTTCCCGCAGTAAAAAGTATCCTATATGTTGACTCGGTACCTCAAAATCTGTCTAGTGGTTTTCTCGTGATGCGTTTCCAGACAGACCGACAGATAAAAATTCTAAAAACTATAGATTTGGCCTCTGCATTGATAAAAATGACTATTTCAATGAGAGTTTTTCAAAATATCTAACTACTAATATTATAAAGAGGTAAAGTTTGTGAGGTTGTAGAGGGTAATCTCTGGATCTCCTGAACCGATTTAGATGAAATTTGGTACGAAGATAGTTTGAGACCCTGGGAAGGACATAGGATACTTTATATCCCGGAAAACATTCCTTAAGGGGGTGAAAATAGATATAAAAGTTTGTATTGGGAAGCAAGCATTTAATATACAAATTCGACTCAGAATTTTACTATAGTAGATTAATTATATATAAATGTCTTGATTATTCCTTTGATTTTGTACATTTATATATTAAGTATATTTTATAATTATTTAGAATAATATTTGATATAAAGTTTTCCTTATCTTACTGAATTGTTCTTTATATATATTAAAAAACTTATGTACATGTAGTTTTTCATAAACAATTATGGTATTCTCTGGTAAAGTGTTAAGATACGAAATCACGTAATAAAGTTGTATAGGTACCAAATTCTTACTTTAAATATTTTTGTATGTAAAAAGTTTGACATTGAGGGCTTAGGGGTTGTTGGGCGGATTTCAATTAAACTTTTCTATAGTACAGACGATAATAATATACATACCTACTGCACAATTTATATTAAGTTATTTTTTAATTATTTCTTTAATCAGTATTTCTAATTTAATATTGAGTTTTTGTCATTTCATGTATATTTGTATATAGCCATTTTCGTGAAAGTTATATATATAAACTAGCGACTCACGCTCGCTTCCATTTTACTTACTTGAGAAATGATTCCCCATACAAACTTTCATCGCCCTTTTCACCTCCTTAAGGGATGATTTCCGGTATAAAAACTATCCTATGTCCTTCTCACGGTCTCAAACTATTTCCATACCAAATATCATCTAAATCAGTCCAGTGGATTAAACGTGAAAAGGTAACAGATAGACAGAGTTACTTTCGCATTTATAATATTAGTATGGATTATAATGATCACTATTTAGATGGCAATGATTGGTTTAGTTAAGTTAAACCCCAACAAATACTCGATAAAACCCGAAAAGAATGAAAGAAGAAAGAATGAAACTATCTTTTAAAATGTTAAATATTAACCTTAATCCATGAAAGTAATATTAAGAAAGCAAATTTTTCATATGAAACATTTATTTTTTTATTATTTAAACATCTATATTGCACGAAATTATAGTCTTTTTTTGAATAAATATTACACTTAAAATTGACGCTGCTACATTAGGTACATTAAGAAATCAAATTTTTATGTACATTCTACGATTTCTATCTGTGAACGACTGGAATATTGTAAAAGTTATATTTTACCTACAATTTTTTAATTTCAATTCATTTTTTATGATACATCGTTGTTACACAAAATGTTATTTTTATCGAGAATATGTAGTTTTTTTTATCATTAATTAATATTGATGTAGCTGTATAGTTCGGTCCTTTTTTTAACGTCCCACTGCTGGGCACGAGCCTCCTTTCAATACGAGGGCATCAGGCCATTGTCCACTACGCTGGCCAAGTGCGGATTGGCGGACTTCACATGTCTTTCGAAAACTTGCTAGGTTTTCTCAGACATACAGCTTTCCTCACTAGTATTATTGATGGCATTTAGTGAATTACGTGGCCATACGTAATTAGTTTATCAAAAAATTTATCCAATCGTGTACGAAACTTATTAATTTTAGAATTATAAGTAATTTTGCGTTGTATAAAATAATTAAATATTTTTTTTACCGACAATGCATTAGGTACTCAATTCGTAATGATAAAATATTAATGTTTTTTTTGCATATTATTTAACTTAACTCTTTACTAATGTAATATGGTCGCGGACAAAATAACACATATCAAATAAAAGACCAAAAAACAGTTATACCTACTATATTTTTTTTTGTTGTTTTTTTAACTGCCTCGGTGGTGTAGTGGCTAGCATGTACGGCTGCACATCCTGAGGTCCTGGGTTCGAGTCCCGGGTCGGGCCAAGTTTAGTTATTGAGTCTTTCTGTATAGTAAGCCTCAATAACAGCCCGGAGTTGGGAAGTTGGCGGTGTTTCACCCCCGTGCCTCGGAGAGCACGTAAAGCCGTCGGTCCTGCGCCTTAACTCTCACCGGTCGTGTCGAGTAGTCGTCCCACTGGAGTATGAGAGTGACAGGAATAGAGAGTGCACTTGTGTTTGCGCGTACACTTGTGCACTATAATATCTCCTGCGCAGTTGGCTAGTCTCAATGAGATTGGCCGCCGTGGCCGGAATCGGTCAGGAGAACATCATTTTTTTTTTTTACTTAAGTGAAAATTTTCTTTCTAAACTTGTGTCAGACTTCCGACTTGTATTTGAAAGTATGGTTTCTATATTAAGTAAAAATGAATAAAGTGCGAGGAAACCCACAGAAAACATTATGTTCGGTTCGTCATTATTCATATTTTTACCCTCAGTTATACATTGGCTAATGTCCCTGTGGAATTAAGTCTTTCCGAGAATCGAATAATGACGACTTCCCATTTTTAAATTGCTAGCTCCGATGGAAAATGATGTGCCCACGTATGAGTTATGTGAATAATTTAATTTTATTTGCCGCTTATTTGAATACCGCTTGTTCAAAGGGAATTTACTTACATTTTTTTATATTTTTACGTATACCTTTTCGTGCAAATTGAATTGATTATTTATTTAAACATTGCTAAGTAATCTTATTTTTCCTATTGCATAAAATAATATTCACATACACACGGTTACAAGGTGGACCCCATAGCCATTGATAATTAGTGTATAAATCCTTTGATATGAATATTTTTGTTATGTTAGAGAATTCTTGCTACCTCTAATATAAGAGAGTGTAAAAAAATGTGAATGAATGTTACTTTTATTTTCTTAATTTACTATAAGTGTTTGTGTGAGCGAGTGGGCGGTCTGTCAGAAAAAAATAATGTCTTTCATAATTCTATTGTGTATAAAAACATAATGTACATAAAGATTTTAGTACATTTTGATAATAGCGAGATTGAAATAGTAGCTAAAATGCTGTCTAAAAATAATAATGTACTAGCAGAACCCGCGGCTTCTCTCGCGCTGAAACTATAAAAAAAACTCTAAAAGGGCAGGTCTCATACAAGTTCCATCCCCTATTTTAGCACCTTATGTGATGAATTTCGAAAAATGCTAAATGGACGTATTTGTTTAATTGTATTGAAGAGCATCAATACCAAGTTTCAAGTAGTTCTGATCATAAATATTTTTTTTGGTGCATTATAATGTTTTTCCGTGGGAATGAGATAATCGCCTACGTTAAAAAGTAGTCTATGTCACTCCAATCCTCCAACTATCTCCACTCAAAAAATCACGCCTATCTGACACTTTGTTGTGAAAGACAAACAAACAAATAAACAAATAGAGATACTTTCACATTTATAATATTAGTATGTTTGTTATATTGTTTATTAATATGTGTTGTATCGTTGGAAAAATAATTTTACATTTATTTTTTCTTTTAGTATACAGATTGGGAAGAAATAACAGATGGATACCTGAACCAAAAGATGATCGCTGATGTCGTGGGTGACTACTTCTTCGTATGCCCCACAAATTATTTTGCGGAGATACTGGCCGACTCTGGAGTGGACGTTTACTACTACTATTTTACACATGTAAGTATTATCACTACTATGTACTATTCTGATTGAACTGACTTAATAATAATATCCAACATAAATATACAAAAAAAAACCTAAACTTTGAGATTTTGGAAATACAATCTACGATCAATTGAAAATACAATGTTTCAAGGTCAAAAACGTATAATTTTTAGTGATTAAAATAGATCTCGCATATACCTACGATTTTATATTGGTTGCAATAATATTATGTTTAAACAAAACAAACAAAAGACACAAAAGACAGTGATAGCCCAGTGGTAACGCGCTCGCTTGGAAAACCGAGTAAAGCGGGTTCAAATCCCGGGTCTCGTACCTCTGATATTTTCATGTGCGAATCATTTCCATCATGATTACCACTTGTCCAACGGTGAAGGAAAACATCGTGAGGAAACCTGCATGCTTAAAAGAATCTAGCAAGCTTTCGAAAGACATGTGAAGTCCGCCAATCCGCACTTGGCCAGCGTGGTGGACTATGGCCTGATCCCCCTCGTATTGTCCGCGTCCAGCAGTGAGACGTTGAAAAAGGTTTAATACAAATAAAACAACTTGTTGTCCAAGTTTAATAGATAAACAGAGTTACCTATTATTAACGCCAAACATGAAAAACTGTATCACTGTTCTCTCACTAAGTCGCAAAGGATATGTATTCAGCCCGTTTTAACTTCCAAGTGCTGGGTATGGTCCTCCCTTTAATATGAGGAGCATCTAACTATAGTCCAACACGTTGGCCAAGTGCGGTTTGGCGGATGTCTTTCGAAGAAACCTGCAAAACCTAGGTTCTCTTAGACATACAACAAGTGTCATGTGGAAACTTATTCGCAAATGAAAATATCATATATGAGATCCAGGATTCAAACCCGTTTCCCAAGCAAACACATTACAGCTGGCATTCCACTGCAAAGAACCTATTTTTCATTTCTAATGATAATTTACATCTTATTCCATTACCCACTGCCACGTAATATACCTGTCAACCACAAAGCGTCGAGAAGCTCACGGCGTAATATTTTTTTACCATTTTTCTATCAACGACGCATGAGAGTCAATAAATGTTGTACGATATTTGATTTATTTAATCTTATAAAATGCTCAAATTTTATTTAAACGTAAACAAAACAAATAAATTAAAATAATTGATTCTTCTAATTTTTTAAATTAATCGAGCCACCAGTAAAGTAAATTTTGCCGACGTGACCATTAAATAAATTTTGACTTAATAATTTGCACTTATATTTAAACATTATATTTGAAACTAATTAAGTTTTTCAAAAGACGTCCAGGTAAGATTATATTAAACAATGTAGTCATGTATTTTATTCTAGATAGAAAAATATTAAAAATACAGGCCGCGAATTAAGTTAAAAAGTTGAAAATGCAGCCAAGATAACCTTGAATTTAAATAAATATTATCATACTAAAGCAGTAGAGCTTTAAAGATTTCACTTAACCATAAAAATACTTGTACAAAAATGTTAAAGAAATTTCCGTGTAGAAGCTCTTCAGAGCGCAGACCGGTTTGAGCTAACACGCTAATTTAGCAAACGAACCAAATGTTAGGGCCCTCGCAAAGAGGCTACATTTAGTTTTTGACCTGACGTTGCGGCGGTCGGTGACAGATATAGGTGAATGTGAAAATTGTATTTTCGAACATTCGTAATAAATCGATAGAAGTCGGACTATTTAATATATTAGAAGGTCAGAAGGAATTAACATGGGTGTGCCCTCTGCAGTTGGAATAAACCAATGGAAATGAATACAGCCTTGATTAATCGTCTTGTTTAAAGATATTAGTATACGTTTACATATATGTTATCTGAACAATTTAGAGTAGAATATATTTATATTGAATTATAATTGCAAGATTCTTTGTACACGATATTTAGGAAAACCATGTATATTCAAGAAATTTATCTAATGCTTATAATGAATGATACAATTTGGATGATGATGATTAAATATTTACTGGTTATTCTCAAAAAAAAGGGACTGATATTAAAACTAATTTTTGGTTCCCGACGTTTCGAATACTTCACAACAATCCTGGGCACAGACGAGAGTAAGGTTTTAGACGTTTCAAAGGTGAAAGATGATATTGTTGTAACTATTAGTACCTGCCCACAAAATTAAACTAGTAGTTCTGCGAACAATAGACCTTGCGAGTGCAAATTCTTTTTGGAACAATTTATTCTGCTCATCACGCTGAAAATCCCTATCAGAGATCTGATAGGGATTCGAAGATTCGCCAAATTTTTATGAAACCAACTTAAAGTTACCTTTCATGTAATAAAGAACCATCCAAATCGGATGCCATAAGGCGAAGATATCCAGTAGCCCCCTTTATGCCCCTTTTTGGAGGAAGTACTCCTCGAATCAAAAGTCCCCAACGAAAAAAAATCTATAAAATGGTACAACCTGTATACCAAATTTCGTCCAGATCGGTTATAAAATACGACCTGTAGAGGAGTACAAATAAACTGATAGAGGAAAATAAATGTAAGAAAGTATTATACATGGATATAATATAAAAATAATCTTTTACAAACAAACTTTTACAAACTTGCACAGTTACGAGTATCGTCATACTTGTAATAGAACTTCTAATGTTTACAAAGTAGAATAGATACTCTTAAATTGAGAAATGAAATAAACTTTTACGATTTTGTGTTGCCATTGATGGATTTATGCGGACATGAGTTAGTACATCGTGTAGTAAGCAAAGTGTACCGGATCTTGCTACGAATTACAGTTGCAGGAACTTTGTAGGTTGAAGAATGCTTTCTGCGAAACACGCGATGTTAGCAAATGAAAAACTATGCGTTTATACAACCACTTAACTGTTAGACAATACCATCGGTTTTTTTTAATATTTATATTTTTTCTAGGTTATTAAGTTTTCAGACATGTAAAATGTGATGATTAATGGTAGCAGGAATCTGTCAGTGTGCAAGATCGACTTACACTTGATCAAATTCCTGTACTTCAAATTACTTTATCGTAAATTTAAATTTGGTTGATTCTCAGCTACATTTATGGAGCACACCGGCTATTTTTAACTTTTTGATGTTTAGTAAACAAAAATAAATATGTGCGCACTATGACTAATTCAAATGACACATCTATTTACTAAATTACAGCTACATAGTACAAATAGGCTCCGAGTAAAATGACTGTGACATATGGACAAATGCTGAAATTATAAAGGGTTTTATGTTTCGGTTACGAAACTTGTGTAGATACATTCCATTCAAAACATTTTAAGCTTACAAAAAATACCACGACCGCTGTGAATACATAACATTAACATATGCATATTAATGGGGATACGATGCAATAACGCGAATTTTTTAAAATAAAAATATGGACAGTTTCACTTTATTTATGACCAATTTTTATAATATGAATTTATTATAATGTATATTCGCACTACTATTGTGAAAACAAACTTATATAATTCATGTCAAAGGTTACCATTTACATTGTATTGTATTACTTGTATTTTCAAAGAATAGATTGAAAAATTACAATTATATAAATAAGTAATAACCAATAGGAAGCTGGACATTCAATTGCAATGGAGTATTCTTAGTATATCTTATTAAATGTAAATGAGAAGTATACCTAGTTAGTTTATAAGTCATAAGATGTTCTTTATATAATGCAATAGAATACAAGGCCAAGAAAGCAAAACAGGTTGAATAAGGTTTTCTCTCTTGAGAGCATTTTAATAATTAAAAACTATACTAACAAAGTGTAAGGCTAAATTGTCAGCTTCAGCTCCGTTGCTTGGCTTTCGAGTAAAATGAAAATTGTCTACAAAGAAATTTTTAATGTAAACACTTCATTAAAATAATAGTGTCCCGGAGTATTGTACCGTTCTACCCTGTGCTTCTCATATGGAAAAAAGTTTCGTTTAATTAAGAAGGTTGAAAATAAGACTGTTTAAAATCGCTTTTGTTATTTTTCTTGATGGCGTTCATGATATCAAAATTCTGCAACAGAATTTTTAGTAGCACAGCGCATCTCAATAGATCCTATAGTATTAAGATTGGCTATATATTGAGTCTGTAAGTGTGCGCGCAAATGCAAGTAACAATGCAAGCACCATACCTTCGACACCGTTATTTGATTAGAGATTAGACACAAAAATTTTTGTCGATGATCGACGGCTAGAGTACTCTAATAATTAAAAAATGTACTGCTGATTGATTTAGGCCACGGCGGCCTCATTTCATCTCATTGGGACGAGCTATACGCTCAGGGAATATTACAGTGCACAAGTATGCACGCAAACACGAGTACCTACACTCTCTATTGCTCTCCCATTCATGCTCATAAGCTTTACCTGCTTTTCACGACAGGGGAATACTGAAAACTGAGGTATTCTTGATAGAAAAACTAAATAACTATACTTGACCCGACCCGGGATTTGAATCAAGAATGTGTAATAAACTATAAACTTCCCAATTCCAGATGAACTGTTACTAAAATATAAGAAAAACCAAAAATGATTGATTTGATTGACTTCATTGCAAGTGTAACGCTGTAGTACCGACCGACAATAATTTTAATGTTCTACAGAACTGTCAGACAATGTTAAATCATATGTATTATACATACGCTTTATATAGCTCTCATAGGTGAGAGCTCTTACCTGTAAGGCGGCGTCTAGTGCTTGGAATAAAAATTCCAAAATGTAGTTGAAAAAAATAATAATGTACAATTTGAATTGTTACTACTTGTTCTGTAAGCTGACAAAACTAACTGTACATTTTTTTATATAGGGGTTAAAGTTTAAAATGAAATTGTCGATTTGTACTGAAAAATTGAATTTAGTTTTTTCTTTAATTTAACATATTTATTTAATCAAAATAATTACCATTATTATCTTTACATTGCTGCCATCTAGTAAGAAGGTCATTTATGCCTTTGCGATAGAACTCTGGTGATCTGGATTCGACAAACTGTGTTGTCGTGTCGGTGTGCTTTGATTTGTATTGGCTGGCACCGACTTCGAAAAAATCTGATTAAGTATTTATTCTAAATGAAAACCCCCGTTTTGTTATTTTTCACTTTTCAGTGCCTGGAAGTCGGTGTTTATTTTTTTTTTTTTAAGTTTTTATTTTTCCATTTTTAGTGTAGACTTATCACCAATACAAATTAATCAAGCCCAAACACCAGGTAATTGCTGTAAATCGTTGAGGAGTTCCCTCGACTGTCTTTCGGGTCCATCATCAGATCGACTCCAGACCTTCATTAAATAGTAGTGCTTTAAAATACCTAATGAAAATGTTAACAAACACACTGTTAACGAACACACATTTTCGAAAGTTCCCCTCGATTTCTCTGGGATCCCATCATCAGATCCTGGTTTCCTTATCATGGTACCACTCCTGGGATATCTCCTTTCCAACAAAAAAAGAATTATCAAAATCGGTTCATAAAGGACGAAAAAATCCCCGAACATAAATATATATATATATATATATATATATATATATATATATATATATATATATATATATGTATATATTATATACGGTCGAATTGAGAACCTCCTCCTTTTTTTGGAAGTCGGTTAAAAAACAACTGAAAGTCGATAACCGAATGTTGCACAAAAAGTTTCACTCAAAAATCTCAAACTATGAAGGTTCTATGTCGATTCGAAGTACCTATTACAATAAAACGGCAATTTCATACTTTAATCCCTATTATAAGATGATCCTATTTCATTGCGATATAATAATAAAATGTAAAAGAATAGTGGTGATCGCATTCAAATTAACGGTAATATACTCAGAGAATTTTATTTTGCTCTTGTTTACTATTAAAAAATAATACGGTTTTGATGGATGGATGAGAGATGTGACGAATGAATACAAATAAGTCTATGTTACGTCACTAATTAAATTATAATAAAAAAGTCAACACATACGTAAAAACAGCACAGAAGAGAAAGCTTAGGGAGATACACAGTAATATAAAAGATTACAGTACAAACACAAGGAGTCCATATACAATAACTCACGAAAACGATTAAATAATATAAAGCAACAAGCAATAATATAGCGTCACATCACAAAGCATCGACTGTCTGTTTTATAAATATCACAAGTGGCCGATAGTCGGAGAACAAATTGTGATCTGCCGTATACTACGGGTTTCGTAGTACTCGGGTACTTGTGGGTTTCAAAAATATGAATAAATAATAATTAATAAATATAAATAATTTAGTATATGACCGGTGGTAGGACTCTGTCAAGCCTGAGGAGTCCGACTGGATGGGTACCACCCCCTTATCTATTTCTGCCGTCAAGCAACAATGATTGCATTGTTGTGTTCCGGTATGAAGGATAAGGTAGCCAGCGCAATTACAGGCAAGAGGCATATCATCTTAGTCCTCACAGTGACAACGCACCTGTGGTTCTGCATTTTTGTTACTTAAAACCTAAGTGCATGAACCGTAGGTGTCATGGGCGACAGGTACTACTTTCCATCAGGTGGTCTGTCTGCTCGTTTGTCACTGAATCGCATTAAAAAAATATATATGTGTTGTTTGTATGTATGTATGTATGTATGTATGTAGGTGAGTGTATAAAATAAATACGTAAATTAAACATTAAAGAAATTAATATAAATATTATTAAATGAAAAGTTTAATATATAAATATGTTAAATTCCAGTGTACGGCACAGAGTAAAAATATAGATATATTTCTCAGAAAAAAAAGAAGTAAAAGAATCGACAGAAAACTAGATCTCTTATATTTTAGTCTAAAATAAGAATTATCTAGTTTATCAAGAAATTCTTAGTAGAGACTCAGAGTTGGGAATGTAGTGTTGATTCAGACCCGTGCTTTAGATCACTTAAAAAGTACTAATTTTAGCAATGGACTATTTCCATTTAAATAAAAAAAATGATTTAATTTTACCCTCAGTTTATTTTATATGAATGTACTGGTTATTTGTATATTATTAATCTTATTAGCTGTGACATAAAACGTGTACTATTTTTATGTTCATGTGCGTCACAATTGCAATTTAAACGATGTCAATACATTGTTCGCAAATCCTCACCCTTGAGTATACTTATCCTTTTGTGGTTCAATCAAATAGCAGACCTGAATCTGAGATCTGAATTATACAATTAAACTTACTCAATAAAATATACCCTGCATTCAAATTTAACGAACTCAAGGCATATTTTAATAACTTCAGTTTTAATAGTTGGGAAGCTATTCAATAATATTAAGTAGTGAGTACAATAATTTTATTTTATACTAGCGACTCACCCTCGCTTCGTCCCTAGACAAAAACAAATCTATCCTACGGGACCCGTACACTTTTCCGGGATGATATATAGCCTATAGCCTTCCTCAGTTAACGGGTTATCAAACGCAAAAAGAATTTTTCAAATCGGATCAGTAGTTTCTGAGATTAGCGCGTTCAACCAAACAAACAAACAAACAAACAAACAAACTCTTTAACTTTATAATATTACATATAGATGCACTCAAGTGTGCTTGTTTTATGTATGTAAGCGCATTTGAGTGCATGTCAAAAAATATTGGACAACAACGTATATGGTCGTATTTCATAGTTTAATGTGAAATACAGTTTTAGTAAAACCTAAAATGGCGTTAGTTACTATTTATAAAGTTAAAAATTTAAACATATTTTTTTAAATTCATTGACCTTCATTAATATATAAAAATAAATTATATATTAATGATTCATTGTAGAGAAATGATCAGGTTTACTGATTTGTTTTGCAGAGGACCTATTAAAATTCGCTCACGAAGCGAAGTTGATAAACCATAAATATTTTGCTTGAGGTAAAATGTTAGAAAAATCCATATAATAATTATCGCCATAGGTCTATCAAAGCTTTTCTTAATAGGGGATGAAGTCACCCCATTCACTAACTGTCGATCTCAATAACTGATGGTTCAACGGTTAAACTCGGATGCCTTCTTAAGTTTAACCATGACATTTAAACTATCTGTTACTGACGTTTCAATAATAACATGTCTGTTTAACTATAGTTAAACAATAATTATTAATCGGTTCCTTATCTTTAATTATCGTACCCGTTGGAAACGTAGTATTTTTGCGTTTCATATTTAATTTTTATTATAAACTTAGCCACTTACGTACGTGTGCGTTAGATAAAAATAATGTAAGTCTTTTTAAGACGACAATTTTCTAATACATTATTTTGATGTATACATAAAGGTTTAGCAAGTGTTAGCTATGTTATTGTACAAAAACAGTTTTTTGAAAAAACACCGTTTAGGCTCAGCTATTGCGTACAATATATTTACAAATCTTAAAAAGGTCTATAGAAAAATCCGCGAATTGCTTAGACTCAAAATTTTCTATTTCGTCACAAAATTAGAAATTTTACTGCACAAAATTTTTAAATATGGTAATTATTAACCTTGTTACTAGTTTTGTGTAATAAATCATTGAAATTTTTGTATGAATGACAATTTGGCTGAACCAGTTTTTGTGATTTATTTTTCACAGAGTTAAGTAATTCAAACCTTGTTTTGAATTCAATATTCTACAAGATAAAGTATTAGTAGTTTGTTTGGAAAGAAGTCTTATAAAAATAAATAAAGCTTTATCTTTACAGATAAATAAAATTGGAGTGTTTGTTTGTAACTATACTAATTTTATAAAGCTGAAGATTTTGTTTGCTTGTTTCGTTGAACGCGCTAATCTCAGGAACTACTGATTGGAATTGAAAAATTCTTTTTGTGTTGGAAAGTCCATTTATCGAGAAAGGCTTTAGGCTATATAATATCATGCTACGACTAATAGGAGCGAAGCATAAATGAAAAATGTTGCAAAAACGGGAAAAAATGATTCTTTTTGACAGCTTCCGTTGCGTACGCTGCGTAAACGGTTAAAGTTACGCAAAAATCGTGTATGCCGGAATTGTTCTCCTTTAAAAGTTCTAAAAAAAGTTCGCGACAGCATATATCTCTATATCTTTTAAGGTTGACTCAATATAACCTTTTTTATGGTAATCAAATTTGTTCTAAAATAATGCATTACTTCCGAAGGTGTTTTTATAAACATGATATTAATCCTTATCCAAATAAATACGTTATTCATCACAAGTATTTAAATTTGAATAAAATTGCCCGTGACATCATTTGATTTCAACGAACATCCTAGGAGATATCATAGTTTTGAAATATACATATTTAACTTTACGCGGACTATGGGTGAGCGCGCTCTTAGCCCGATGCAAGGCGAGGGCGGAGCGGTCGTGAGAGGGGAGGGCGCTGGCCGCCGCCCGGTAGCTCTGCGAGCAGTCACTATTCCACGCGGACGAAGTCACGGGCAAAAGCTAGTATTAAAATAATCGCTTTTTACTAAATGCATTTGGATGTATACACGGTACATATGCCAAAACAACATTTTTTTTAATTTTTGTCTGTCCGTCTGTCTGTCTGTTCGTTCCGGCTAATCTCCGAAACGGCTGGCCGATTTCGACGGGGGCTTTCACTGGCAGATAGCTGATGTTATAAGGAGTAACTTAGACTACTTTTATTTTAGAAAAAGAATCAGGGTTCCGCGAAAAAAAATTAAACCCTTGAAATTGTGAATACAATCCGCGTAAGGCGTACGCATCTGAGCGAAGCGAGGGTAAATCGCTACATAATTTAAGTGAATATCTTAGGAGTAGCAAGATACTATTTATGTATACCTAAACATAGTTAACCGTGAAAACGTACCTAGGGACGAATGCGAGCGAAGCGAGCGTGAGTCGCTAGTAAAGAAATAAAGAAAGAAAAAAATTTAACTACAATAGCCATTGACTAGAAACGGGCCTTATATTTTAGGAGTATTTTTGAAGTCTAAAGAATTAAATACAATGTAAAATTAAAAATTCTTCAAAAAAACGCATTTTAAAGTAAGGTACCTGGGCGACCGAGCTTCATTTGGAGTTCTTTTTTGTTATATCGTATTTTTTAGATAAAAACACTAAAAACATGAATAAATACAAAAAAAAACATAAGTAAAAATGTTACATTCGACCGGGACTCGAACTCGATGGACACCTGTGATTGTCAATCTTGCACTGTGACTGCTTGACCACGATGCTTATGATCGAGTGTAAGAAATTATCGACCATATTTTACGTGCAATAATGCGAAAGAAAGCCGCATTAAAACTTGAATACACGCGTTTGCCCAGTCATAAAACTAATCTAGATCGATTTTTTGTCCCCGAAAACACCCACATACCAAATTTCAGCGAAATCGTTAGAGTCGTTTCCGAGATTTCCGGTATAAATAAATAAATAAATAAACAAATAAATATACAAGAATTGCTCGTTCAAATATATTATATATGAGCAAAACCCGCGGCTTCGCTCGCGCTAAAACTACAAAAAAAAACTTTAAAAAGGTAGGTTTCATACAAATTTTCATCCCTTATTTTATCTCCTTATGGGATGAATTTTAAAAAAATGCTAAAACACGTATTTATTTAATTGTATTGAAGAGCATTAATACCAAGTTTCAAGAAATTCTGATCATAAATATTTTTTGGGTTGCATTATAACGTGTATTCCCGTGGGAATGAGATAATCTCTTGCGGTAAAAAGTATCCTATATGTTGACCCGGATATCCAGCTATCATCATACCAAATTTCATCAAAATCCCTCCAGTGGTTTTTCTGTGATGCTGTAACAGACAGACAGACAAAAATTTTAAAAACTATAGATTCGTTCTCTGTATCGATAGTAAAGTCTATTTCAATAAGATTTTCCAAAAAATATTTAAGGTACAGATTCGACTCAGTTAGAATTATTTACATCTATTAACGTTAACAAACGTCATACACTGATAAGGTACAGAAATCAAAAGAAATCCTCTGTTAGAAAATCACGCCGAATAATTTGTAAATTATATTTTAAACAAATTGGTAGGTATATCTTTTAGGATTCAGTTACAACGTGAATGGTAAATAGATTTGATTGCATTAAACTAAAATTTGATTGATTAAAGATTGAAACAAGTTGAAACTTATACAGACTTTGTTAATAGTATCGAAATATAGTTATTTAATGAGGAAACAATAATTCAGATGAGATTTCAAAATCCTTATCTTTAATTTTATAAATACAAAAGTTCATCGGTTTATTTGTTCTACCATCTTTTATATATTATACAAAATACGTTGTAAAATAAATTTTAAGAAATATGTTAATGTAATATTTTGTGGATACGCACAACCTATTTCTTATTATGCCGGAAAAATTATGGGTGGGGTAAAGAGTTTGTATGATGATTTTCTATTTGTATACGGACCCTTTTTGCTAAGTTTTCACACATCGAACCAGATTTAAGATAATATATAAAAATAAGAGATAAATAATATGAAATTTATTTTTTCTGTAACTTCCCCGTGCTATTTTTTTTCTATACATATTATAATAAAATTCTGAGTTAAATCTGTATATTAAATATTTTCTGGAAAATCTTATTGAAATAATTATTATTATTGATACAGAGGACGAATCTATAGATTTTAGAATTTTTGTCTGTCTGTCTGTCTGCGACGGTATCACGAGAAAATCACTGGACAGATTTTGATGAAATTTAGTATGTTGATAGCTAGTTATCCGGATCAACATACAGGATACTTTTTACTGTTTGGGAAATCTATATTACACTAGTTAAAACGTAACTACTGACGAACTCGAGCAGAGCGAGGGTGTGTCGCTAGACATCTATGTATTCTTTTCATACAAGTAACCTACATACATTAGAGTATATATGTTAACACAACTTAAAGCTGTCTGATTACTTCAGGGAATTTTCGTTTGCTTCGGAACGTTAGCGCATTGTGCACAATTGAGTTGATTGACCGATGGCTAAAGAGGTGTCAAACATAGCGTAAAAATATAAAATGTTTTATACTTACATGTTTATACTTGTATGTTTTAACTCTACGACATAATATGTCTCTAACTGCATAATTCTATGTTTCTATATGGACTTGTTTTTATTTATTTAATTCAGTTTTTACGCATTCGGGTTTTTCTTTTTATAATATAATTTTTTTATATACAGCTTTTCAGTTTTCATCAGTTTTTTTTTATTTCTTCTATTCAAAATTATTTTTTAAATAATATATATACATATGTATAATAATAATGAATAAGGGACTAATTTTGTTAATATGCCAAACTAGAGATATCTTAAAGCGACAAATTTGATATAAAAATGATACGGCATTTGATAGACAATTAGCGATAATAATATCGTTTCAGGTATAACATCAGGCATAACATCAGGTTATAAAACCTGATGTAGGTCAGCTATTTTAATATCACAAATATACATTTTACTTTTATTTGTATGTATAATATATATAAATGAATACACTGCGTTCTGAATTATGCAGTACTAATCCACAATGTTTATGAAATCAAAATTTTGCTTGTATGTATGAATAATAGCTTTGGGCCCTCGAGTGTAAGGCTCGTCATTAAAATTTATTTTTTCTTTTAAGTGTACTAAAAGTATTAAGTATAGTATACTTTAAGTATACTTATAACACCCAGTGGCAACGCGATCGCTTGTAAACCCAAGTAAAGCGAGTTTAAATCTCGAGACTTGCACCTCTGCTATTTTCATGTGTAAGTGATTTTCCAACATAATTACCGCTCATATAGGGAAGTTAAACATAATGAGGAAAACTGTATGTCTGAGAGAACCAATCAACCCGCACTGGACCAGCGTAGTGGAATAAGGCCTGAACCCCCCTTTTATTGAGGGGAGGCCAGTAGTGGGATGCTTAAAAAAGGGCTGAAGTAACTTACCGATGCATGCATACATAATAAATAGACTCAGTCACTCGCATATAAGTATGATGGAAATGTTACTTCAAAACCATAATATTATACCCATCAAGACTTTTGGCAAACTAGCTTTCGTTCTAAATTTTAAAATTTAAAATATATTCTTAAATCTGCAGGAGATAAATCTCTTTAAGATATTTAAAATGATTTTTCAGTATAACATACACTAGTAACATCGAACAAACTGCCAAAGTATGAAAAGAGCGTTTTCGCTAACGTTGTTTACTCCAGGGAGCTTGCCTGGAGTAATATTTAAGTTTCTAGAATGTAAACGATGTTATATTTTCCAATATGTTATTTCAATGAATAACACAAAAAAAAATTACACTGTTTAATCGATATATGTATATATATGTTATATACCGATTTTTAAAAAAAGTAGGCGGTACAAAATGTACCTATGTTACGCTGCACATTTGTTATCTGGTAAACAGTTTTTGTGTTTTTTTTTCTATAATTTTTTATTAGTGGGTATCTCAAGGTCATATGTCACATATAAATTTGGAAAAATCACATTTAAAGGTTGAATTTTCACATTATTATGCTTACATACATAATATATTAAGGATAAAATGAAACGCACACGTTCTATGAGCCACACATTAGATAGAAGCCTATATAAAGTTTCCCATGCAGGGATTGAAACAAACATTAAGTACATAACTAGTAAAAATTGCAAGAGATTTTATTACATTTTACATCAACATTTTTTGGCAAAAGTAGAACATTTTTCACTCAAACTTAAACGGGCGACCTAAATTTGAATAAATGGGATAAATGGTCGTAATAAATCAGGAAGCTAAGTAGCGACGGCAACTTGTCGACTCACGCTTCGATAAAATGCTAACAGAACAGAATATAAGTAGGTCAGTCTATTGGCGACTCGACTCTTTTAATAAATTTACCAAATTTGGAAATGCATTCAATGACGTGTTTAGAAAACATTTAAATATTGATTTTCATAAGATAATATCTAAGAGATGTCTATTTCTGGCAAGACAAGTTAAATTCTATCTCCAGGTTCAGAAGAAATACATGATATGAAGATATGAAGGTTAAATGAAAACATATGTGATAAATATGTGTAGCTAACGTAATATTTTTTGTTTAAAGATTAGTTATATTAGTTATATATAGACCATAATAACGTGAAGTTTGAAAACAATATGTTTTAAATTGTACGGTAAAAGAAGTAATTTTTTTTTACTAGACTAACTTTTTCCCGTCGTTCTGATCGCGTTATTTTTATGCGTAATACTTAACTCCGAAGGATTATAGCGAGATACTAGATAGCTAAAACCTTGCTTGATAAATAAGTTACAAAAAGTTAAGAAACAAAACAATTTCTTCGGCTTTATAGTATTAGTATAGAAATTAATAACTCTCCAAATCTATACATATACCTATATATATAATTAGAACTGCAGGAAATGCTAATCTATACTAATATTATAAATGTGAAAGTTTGTGAGTATGGATGTTTGTTACTATTTCACGCCAGAACGGCTGAACGGATCTGAATGAAATTTGGCATAGAGATAGATTATAGTCTGGAATAACACATAAGCTACTTTTTTTTCCGGAAAAATGTACATTTCCTGTGGGATAGGTTTGCTTTTGTTTTCCTAGAGGCGAACCCGAGCGAAGCGAGGGTGACCCGCTTGTGATGATGATTAAGATTACATTACATATTCTAACATAACCCTTTAAATAATACTATGAAGCTAAACCAATGGCTAGAACAATCAAAACAAACATTTATTCCGTGGAGGTCTAATAATTTAAGCATGGTCAGACTCAGCAGATCAAAGGTCACGGGATTAACAAGCTATTTCGGGCCGTGACCAGTTAGTATTTCTGGTCAGTGCGTCCATCCAGTTTGCTGGTTAAAAATTTGCTTAGTAATTCAGTTCAGGGTTTTTAATTGTAAAGTATCAGTATTTTATAAGTAATTTAAATAATACATCCTTATATTTACGCGAATATTTAATATTGAAAAAATATTTTTTTTTTAAATTGTAGCAGTTATACATCTAGTTATTACCCGAAATTTAGCTTGGAATGTGGATAGTTATTAATGAATTTTAAATTAATTTATTAGCTTGATGAATAATAAACACATAGTACGAGTAACACACCAACTACCTTACAACTTTTGCACGTATATAAATAAATATCTGTGTAGTTTGATTTCAAGTTAAAATAAATATTGCTATTTACGGATGTCTTAAGAATTGACCTATAAGAAAAAAATATTACAATAGTTTAAAAGTAACTATGCGCAATAAATGAAGAAGAACATCGCGAGGGAATCTGCATATCCACCAACCCGCTCTTGGCCATCACTATAGACCATGACCTGATCCTACTACTATAACTACATTGAAGGGATGCCCGAAACCCAGCAGAGCGACATTAAGAAAGGGCTAAATACATAGGTCACCCTCTCATGGATTATTATTCTCATTTCTGGGCTAGCATCTTCTACCAGCGAGCAGTTCGTAATGACGATGATCTCATACTCACAGACGACTTAAAACCCCTAAGTCTCCGAAAAGATGTTGGCTTACTGTGTGTCTTCTACCATCTGTACAATAGAGAGCGTTCTGGTGAACTTTTTGATCTGGGGCCACCGTCGCATTTCTATCATCACACACTTCGTCGTCGGGTTGGATGTCACCCACATATCCTAGACGCTTGGCATCCCACAAATGTATGTGCATCACGTTCATTTTTAATTTATACGTGCAAATTGTGAAATGATCTTCCTCCCAGGAGGAAGAAAACCTCAAGGTTTTTCTTGAGCGCTATAATATGGGGCTCTTCAAGAGTCGTATCTTCAGGTCCTTATAGGCCAGCAACACATTCGCAACTTCCCTTATGATGCCGATATCTATGAGTGACGATAGCCATTTACCATCGGATCGTTTGCCCCGTTTTCTATAAAAAATAACATTTGGGTTTAGTTTTTATTCTCTGTAAGAAACAACAATATATTACTTTTTATTACACCAATTTTTGTTACCGTAAATGTACGTGTAAAAAAATACGATATTGAGATAAATTTTCCTATATTGAGGATATGTTTGCTCCTTGAGTTTGTAGGAATTTTAGACTTTGTATATTCGCCATATTTACTAAGGCCCTACATGTATTTGTTCAGTCTAATGGGTACAATTGTGATACATTTATCGTTTTTTTATTTTTATTTATAGCAGTAAATATTTTACAAATAAGTTTTTATATGTATACAATTAAAAACTTTTATTCCACTTTATTTTACGTTGAGAATGCTACACATAAAAATATTTAAAGAATATAACGATTTAAAATAAAACAAAGCTACATTTCTTTATACAAAATTCAAAAGTACATTTTACTATATAGAAGATAATTTACATTCACAAATTACTTTTGTTAAATACGTACTTATTGTTTTATGAAAATTAAAACTTAAATCTAAAAATCTTGCTGTTGAAAAATTTGTGACGGAACAAATAGCCCCGGTATGGGATAGAGTTGGTCGTTAAGTCGTGAGGTGAATGGTTTCGGCCACATTATTGATCACTTTTAAAGGGTAAACCCTAACAAATGTAAATAGAGATACTAAGTATGTTTGTTTATTGATTTCTCGTTTATTGGTACAGTGGTACTATACTACTGGTGACTTACACTAGCTTCGCTCGGGCGCGTCCCTAGGCGTCTTTTGTATTTATGCTAGGAAATAGAGACAACGTCAACTTTTAGTAATTTTTATTAGCAGTAACCTACAACTTCCATCCATCCGTAACCAACTAACCAAATATCAATCAACAAGCAAATAACCTACATAATACATATGGCTCAAAATCACCAAGGTGCAGAATTGGCTTTGCTAGCAAATTAATGTCTTAAATTTTGACTTAATTGAGAAAAAAATAATAATAAATTACTTCAACTAACCTATTTTGTGTGTACATCAAACAATATAACTAATTAATAAAGTAAATTTTAAATAAAATCAATATACATGCATGGAAAATCATTTCGGGAACGCGTCCTAATGTACGATCTTCAGCAACAAGTCCAAAATATAATAGAAAAATTTAAGGTAATTAACACCGGTCATTACTTAATACACTGTATTTTTTATACAAAATTTAGTTTTAGAAAGGATACTAAAAGATTATTTATTTTTAACTATAAAAATGTTCAATATAGTTTGTCCGATACCGCACAAGTCATTTCAGTGAACATATCGATAATCGTTTAAAAAATAATTTTAAGTGAACGCAGATATTCGGTGTCAAACTTCAGTCGAGGAAGAGAACAACAACAAAGCAGGCTGTCAGAGTATTTATCGTCAAATAAAATAAATCTAAATGGTAAGTACCTTTCAATTCATTATTCGTAGAGCGTACATCAATAGTCCGTCAATTCGTGAACGTACTTATTACATTTAATTATTGATGAAATTCTTTTTTACGACACGAAATAACAAAGTCACCTCAAATATTTTCCTATTGACAAAGTCAGATCGCATTTGAGTTGGCCGTCGTATAATCAAAGCGCGCGCTTATTTGAAATCGTCATTTCGTGAACGGTCATTTCGGAAACGTTCCCGGACATGCTGACACGTTCCCGAAATGACTGTTGTGTTCTCGGAATGATGATTATTATTTCTAAGGGCGAATCATTCACAATTTTTAAGTATATTTATTTTAAAATTTTGTTTCTTTATAATTACAGCATAATGGAGACTCCTGATAAAAAAAAAATATATAAAAAAAATCTCAAAAAAAGCTTAAAAGGATAGTGCAGCTTATTTGCGCCAAAGAGAAAAGGCGAATGCTAGTAAAAGAAAGTTTTTGGATAAGATGACTGAAGACCAGAAAGAAATTAAACGGGCTAAGGACTGGGAATATTATAAAAAAAAGGCAGAGAATAAAGTGAAGAAAATTACTGATATGACCGAACGAGAGAAGCGAAAGCAGAGAAAAGATTGGAAAAAAGCATCAAAAAAATACAGAGAAAAGAAAAAAAGTTTAGCAAATCTAATGAGTAACACGCCACCACAATCAGATGACGACTTAGCTGCAGTACCTCCAGAGAGACGACAAGTAGGTAAAAAAATCGTTCGAAAAGATAGGGCCAAAGCATACCGAAATATAAAAAAAAAAACAGGATGCAATTATAATTGAAATGAAGCGGAAAATTGTATCTCTAAAGAAAAAACTAGAAGAAGACATGCAAAAATAAAAACTGTTTCAAGTCCTATCAAGAAAACAATACTGGAACCCAACAAATGTAACTCTTTGGATACAAACATTGATTAATGTTTTTCAACAAGTGACAAAATCTACTTGGACTTTTAGCGAGCCTGGTCATGGTAAGGGCCCTATGGATGGTGTAGGAGGATCCCTAAAAAGAACAGCTAACAGACATGTCTGATGGGTAATGACGTTAGAACAGCCTCAGAATTCGCCAATTTCTTCAAAAATGCTGCTATCGAAGTAAAAGTAATCCCAGAAGACGACGTGATTGAGGGGAAAAACCGCGTTCCAAAGTCTTTGGATGCTACTCGAGGTATAATTGACATTACAAAAGTGTACTGGCAAAAAGGACTAGACGTTTTAATACAATTATATCGATACGAATATTTTCGTAAAGAGCTAAAACTATCGAAGCTTTCTAGACTTTGTAATATGAGTGCAGTTGAACCTGAGGAAGTTTTTATGCCTGTAATTGAATCTCTTGTTGACAAAGAGCCCATGATCACAGATAACGATTTGAATTTTAAAAATAGAGTAAGCATTTATAAATCTGTATACAGCTCATCTTCCTCGGACAATGAAGGTTTAATGACAATATCTCGTTGTCAGCAGATTGAAGATAAACAGATTGACGTTGAAGCAAATACGTCTTATGGCAAAGAAAATATACATCCAAATCTCATATCCTCTGGGACATTCTTGCTTGTTAAAGTTCCTACTGAGAAGCGGAATGTTTGTTTCAGATATGTTGCTACCTGCCAGACATGTGTCGATGACGATGATGGAGAAATCTTAGTAACCTTTTTGAGATCTGTGCGTAACAATATTAGAATATTTAAACTGGAACCAAAGGATATATCATTTATTGATTTTGAGCAAATAATCAGTATTATTCCAACACCATTGCTAAAAAAAGAAAAAAATCAAGAATATTATTATTTTAATAACGATATTGATGTTTTCGAAAAATAATAAGTTTTATTTTGTATTTTAAATATTTTTTTTAGTTAACTTGTTGTTCATGACAGAATTTATTGTTGATTTTCTTACGATACTTATATATTTTTTGTATTATGTGTAGAAGTTTAGTGAAGTAGACTGTGATTTAAGGTCATAAGACTCAAATTGTAAGAACTGATTAAAACTTATAAAAGTTATAACTATGAGTATAGAAGTTTCACTAGACTGATTTATGAAGATGTTAAAACTGAATTATAATAAGAATTTATTAATAGTAAGAGTAGTTTTTCTTAAATGTGAACAATGTGGCAATATAAATAAATAACTTTGTTATTTAAACCGTTGTTTATAATTTAAATATTTCCTTACTTCTACCTAATTATATGAATATCATCATTTCAAGAACATTTTTGTCATTCCGGGAACAGTTGATAATTTCCGGGAACATTACAATATTTCAATAAAATACGCATAAATGGAGGTATTTCAATATATATAACATATTTATTACATTACAGAACTTTTATTCTGTACATGTAACGTTAATTCGAATATAAGAGTTTTAAATATTTTGAAATTTCTTAAATTGTATGCGCAATAATAGCAACTTTCTTAATTTTTTGACGTATTTTGCTTGTAGATTTTGAATGTATTGTTTTCATTATTTCTTATTTAATATAGATCTACATAATATACCCATGTTATTAAACAAAGCTTAAATTATGTGCTTTGTTTGATTTTTGTGGATTTTATGAAACTTAGAAAAACGTTCCCGAATTGATGGTTTTCTGTAAGATATTTACTACTAAGCAGTATTACTAAAAAAATAAAGAATTCTGTGCACTGCCCTGTCAAGGTTTATTAATATACAAATTTTGCAACAGTATAAACTTATAGTCATCATTATAGCTTGCAATTTTTTTTGTCATAAAACCAATTTTGAAATTCGCAACCTTGGTGATTTTGAGCCATATGTGTTACTCGACATTTAAGTGTACTTAATTTCATCTAAATTAGTTAAGACGTTTCAGCGTGAATGAGTAATAAAACATACACACACAAATTGTGATTGGTTATAAAGTTTTTTTTTTTTATATTATAAACTTTTATTTAAGTCTTCTAAAATACTTATGTAAATCTTGTATGTCAATGAAAAAAATAATGGTCGGAATATATTTTGTGCTGACACTGAATTTGTAGAAAATACAATAAGTTTTTGTATTTTTTTATATTTTGTTATCGGTAAAATGAATAATTTTAAATGCAAATATGTTGGTAAAAAATCAAATATTTATTATAATAATATATAATATTATATTAAGTTTTTTTTAAATGATATCCTGTAGAGGGTAGTTTACTGATTACTGATGTAACTAAGAAGAACAATCCCTAAAATAGGGGGAATATTTATCTCAAAATTAATAAATATCGTAAAGATATTACGTTCCCTACTTGACATATCATGAAGGACACCTGTTAATGATAATGATGATTTGAAAAAAATATATTTTACACAAACCATAGGAATATTTTTAATTATTCATTAAAAATTTAGCGGCTCACCCTTGCTTTTCTCGGGTTTTTTTCGGGGTATATAGAAAAAATTGTGTTAGTTACACTATTTATAACTCAAGAACGGTTGAACCAGTTTGGCTGAAAATTGGTGGGGAGGTAGTTTAGAACCAGTAGACGGACATATGGTACTTTTTATCCCGTTCAACCGCGTTCCCGTGTGAAGTGACATAAAACGTCAAAGAGAATACAAGTCACTATAAAACGTGGTATAACAAAACGCAAATGACAGCTAAGCGTAATTTTGTTTATGGTTAAGTATTACATCAGAAAAATTCAAAAAATCTATTAAAATTTATATGGCTAACGCTGGCAAAAAACTATATATATATATATATATATATATATATATATATATATATATATATATATATAGGTATGATGTGTTTTCCCATGGGTATGAGATAATCTCCCAAGGTAAAGTAGCCTATGTCACTCTCTAGCCCTTTGACTATCTCCACACAAAAAATCACACCAATCTGTCACTCTGTTTCCACGTTAAAGAAGGACAAACAAAGAAACATACTTTTACATTTATAATATTAGTAAGGTTGTATGTATGTATTCAGCCCTTTTTTTTCCCACTGCTGGGCACGGGCCTCCCTTCAATACGAGGGGGATCAAGCCATAGTCCACCACGCTGGCCAAGTGTGGGTTGGCGGACTTCACATGTCTTTCGAAAACTTGCTAGGTTCTCTCAGACATGTAGGTTTCTTCACGATGTTTTCCTTTACCGTAAGGCAAGTGGTAATCATGTTAGAAAATGATTCACACATGAAAATATCAGAGATGCGAGACCCGGGATTTGAACTCGCTTTACTCGGTTTCCCAAGCTAGCGCATTACCACTGGGCTACCACTGATTAGTAAGGATATAATAAAATAACAAATTGTTATAAAATTAAGAATTTTTGTATAATATGTGCATATTCACAGCGTATGCTCTAATATCACGTACAATTTGCGTACATATAAACACATGGATCTCGCAGAATTTAATTAACAAATTGTTACATTGTTGACAATATAAACAAAAACAAAAAATTGATCTATATTTTACTCATAATAAAATATATATGTATAGACGCTAGTATTCCAATTTGCGGCCCCTGTCGGAGATAATAATGTATCCTGTTACATACACCAGTGCAATCAACGTAACAGATTTGAATCAACATTATTGTGCACTAACTTTTGTATTTAGCTTTGTCTGCGTTAAGCCTAAATAAAAAAGTCGGTAAAGTGCAAATAGAATTCACATACATATTGTAGTAATACAGTTCCATATTGACCCTTAGGGTACAGAATCCTAAAAATCTGGCCATGCCATACGACCTTACATGTACATATATAAACTATTTAAAGTTGGAAATATAGGTATTGAATGTAAGAAAAAAACGGTATTTTATACCTAACGAAGTAACGCGTGTCTGTCTACGCCGTAGTTTCTTTTACACGCGCTACATCATCGTCAACTATTCACCGAGATTGATTGAATCAGTGGACGATATTATTTCTAATTAAAAATTTATTAGACTTAAGTTATCTGCAAATCATCCTTGGCAGCATCAGATCTTGGTTATCTCAATTCAATGTAGAATCATCGGTTTTGTTAATATGAAAAAGATTCTGAAATAAAAAAAAAAATATATTCTGTGATACTTTTATGTATATTCGAATTAATTTATATTGTACTAGCGATTCACCTTCGCTTCGCTCGGTTTCGTCTCTAGGTACACTTTAACGGTTAGTATGAAACAGATAGATTATATACTATATGATATATAACCTTCCTCAATAAACGGGCTATCTAATGCAAAAATATTTTTTTAAATTGGATTAGTAGTTTCCGAGATAGACGAGTTTAAACAAACAAACTGATTCTTTATAAGTAATATTAGTACACATTCGTAATAAATAATTTTGCTATAAATACTTGTATTCTTATATTTTTAAACAAATAAAAAAAAATTTGCAGAGTGTCTGTAACAAGTAATAATTTAAGCTTTTTTATTTAAAAAAAAAACTTAAACTTTTATACTTTGTGCAACTGTGCGACACCATTTAATTACTCTACTTAATAGAAATGGATTTAAAGATACCTTTATTAAATTTAATTTTAAATTTGGGTGAACCTTTTAAATGTTTTAAAGTATTCATTGCTTTAGTAAATCTGCATATTATCTGAGAGAACTTAGTAAGATTTCGAAAGACACACGAAGTTCGTCAACTGGAGCTTGGCTAGCGCCTAGCGTGGTGGACTATGGTCTGTGACAGATGACCTGATTCCCCTCGTATTGAAGGGAGGCCTGTATCCAGACATTAAAAAGGGTTTTATATGAGTTCATTAGTATTATTAAGAAGTTATTAAAAATTCCAATGAAATTTCAAAACTATTAAAAAGACTAAACTGACACTCGTCTATACCAGTTTGGTCGAAGATCCATATTAAAATATTGTTGAAAGTAATGTGCTTTATACAGAAGCATACACAGTCAATACGCAACTTCTGGCAACTTGAACTAACTTGGAACACCCTATAACAATAACTTTATCACGACATTTCTTTACGTATACACTATTTTGGCGTTTCTTTTTATGAAGATTTTTCACGCAACTTCGCTTATGTCATGCGTCGGTATAAGTAATTTATTTTACTATGAAACAATGAAGCTTTCTATAAGTCAAAGAATACTAAGAAGTAAACTAACAAATGAGTTTGTTTTTTTGACTACATATGAAGAGGCAATCAAAATTTATCTCAAAATAAATCTATCCCACGGAAACCATACATTTTTCCGGGATAAAAATTTGCCTACGTGTTATTCTGATGTATGAGCTATATTATTGTAAAGATTTATTAAAATCTATTCAGTAGTTTTTGCGTGAAAGAGTAACAAACATCCATACATCTATACATCCTTACAAAGTTTTGCATTTTTAATATTACTAGAATTAACTAGGGAGGATACGATAATACCTTTTTTTTATAAGATAAACCTGTCAATACAACATAAAGCTATATAAATAACAATAGATTGATGATGTAGCGATAAAAATAGCGATAGTTATGCAAAAGCTTTATTTTCACAGCAGTATTTTCGTACAGAAATGAATTGAGGCTATATCACAATATCGCTAAGTTTTGAAAATTTTATCTATTTCCGAATAAAATGATTCTAATTAAAATTGTTGTGTAAAATATTTCTAATATTTTTGCAAATTGAACCATGAGAGATTAAGTGAGAGAAATTAAGTCTGTAATTTAAAAGATCAAATCGTGCGTGAAAAACATTGATTTTAAAGTTGACTTAGTCAGAAATATGACGACACTCTTTATACTGTAGTTTTTTAAATTCTAATTCTATACTAGGTATGTAAATTACGAAAGCAAAATAGCCCGACAATAAAGAGCGTACTATAGAAAAGGAAATGAGTGATGAGTGCAGACATACATATAGCAAGACTTACAGAAAATATAAAACAGTGATTGTTCTAATAAACATATTATACACTAGTGTAATATAGCTATTATGTATAGTATATTATAAGTACTCGGTAAACTGCCTCGGTGGTGTAGTGGCTAGCATATACGGCTGCACATCCTGAGGTCCTGGGTTCGAGTCCCGGGTCGGGCCAAGTTTAGTTATTGAGTCTTTCTGTATAATAAGCCTCAGTAACAGCCCGGAGTTGGGAAGTTAGCGGTGTACACCCCCGTGCCTCGGAGAGCACGTAAAGCCGTCGGTCCTGCGCCTTAACTCTCACCGGTCGTGTCGAGTAGTCGTCCCACCGGAGTATGAGAGTGACAGGAATAGAGAGTGCACTTGTGTCTACGCGTACACTTGTGCACTATAATATCTCCTGCGCAGTTGGCTAGTCTCAATGAGATTGGCCGCCGTGGCCGGAATCGGTCAGGAGAACATCATTATAAGTATTTATAGTAGTGCCGGTGGTTTAGTGGCTAGTATGTGCGGCCGCAGATCCGGAGGTCCTGGGTTCGAGTCGTAGGTTGTGCTAAGTTGACTGAGTTTTTCTGTCAAGAAATTTTCATATCAGTAACAGTCTGGAGTTGGAAGTTGGCGGTTTCAGTGCCGTGCCTCAGAGAATACCGTAAAGATTTCAGTCCTGCGTTTTAACTCTCACTGGTCGTGTCGAAGTATCGAAAAGAGTGCACTTGTGTGTGCGCGTACATTCGTGTACTATAATATCTCCTGCACATCTGGCTAGTCTCAGTGAGATTGGCCGCCGTGGCAGAAATCGATCAGGAAGATATTATAATTATATAGTAGTAGCTCATAATTTCTATATATAAATAAGCAAAGACAAAACAGTTCAGAATCTTTTTCTCCTCTTTTTGTCAACCGATTTTTTATTTTTATTTTGTAGCCATTGTCGGGCTATAGTATTATTATAAAAAAAATACGGAAACAGTTTTTTATATAGATAGGTGAAAACAAAACAGTTCAGAATTGTTAATTAAATAATTTCAATTATAATTATTGTCCAATTTCGATCACTGGCCGAATACTAGTAAATATTATAGAATCAAAATCATCCGTAGACTCACCGACACTATAAAATTTAATGTTCAAATAAGTAGACGTTGAGAAATAACTCAATTCCTGTAAAATTTATAAGATATACAACGAAATGTTAACATAATATTTGTGTGATACTAAACAAAATTAGAGATTCTTGAATTTAATAACATAAGTTATTCTGTAAATATTCTTTTGTGGGTGAGCGTATTTTGAATACTTATTTTAACTCATTGGTTTTGATAATATTATAATAAAAATATTTTTAATTTAATATTATATTCTGTATACAATGTAACAACTATTAACCCTACAACTCTCAGTACACTCCGTGCCAAAAATATATTACATATCTTCCTGATATCGCAATAAATTTTTAAGCTAAAATTATAATGTATTCGAAAATAATTATACTTATTCATTAATTATTATTAACAGAGAATATTTTGATATATTTATATACTTCTATTTTAGTTAATATAGACACATATTATATTATATATATGTATACATATAATAAAAGTTTAACTGATCGCTGTCTGTATATGGAAGATATTTAAGAAAAACTTCTGTATCAACGCAATGGAACCCAAAATAATGATTTTTAGATTTTTGTCTGTTTATCTGTGCGTTTGTACGCACGAAGAAACGGCTTAACCGATTTGAATTCAATTTTTAATATTTATTGTGGTAAGCTTCACTTAACATCCAGTGTTTGTTTTATTTCAACCGGTTTATAAATTAAAAAAAATTATGTCAATTTAAAGAATCATAAAATAATTTGGTCCTTTCTGAAAGAGAAGTCGAAGACGACAGCCTCAAAAATGCTACAAATGAGTTTGTATATTCTTTATCGATCCCATTAAAAAATTATCTATAAGTAGTTACATATCTCAAGTAACAATATAGTAACTAGGTATTGTAAAAATTTGGATTATAAATATATGAGGCAATAATTTTTTTTTTCAAACCATCTCAATACCGAGTTACAATGTTGCCCTTGGCAATTGACAAAAGTATCTACTTTACTCAGGTAATTTCTCTGTTATTTCAAGCGTACAAGCACCAGTCTCTGGGGTGAATGGATGGGGGTAATGCACGGCGACGAAATGGAATATGTTTTTGGTCATCCTCTTAACATGTCTCTACAATATCATACAAGAGAACGCGATCTAGCCGCCCACATTATGCAGTCGTTCACAAGATTCGCTTTAACTGGGTAAGTATTATTAGTTTCCTCGTTAAAGTCATGATAACTTTTGCAAGTGTTTCGTCTGCTTAAAGTTTTCCTTGAAGATTTCTATCAGATACAGTTGTAAAGTAGAGTATGATCTTGTTTACTTTGGATTAGGTTAACTTTGAATTGCTGTCTAGCTTAAAATATAAAATGATTATTATGTTGATTATACTATATATTTTGACCGATTTTAAAAATGAGAATTACTTTGATCATGAGTATGTCTTTTTGTGTGTATATTCGCCAATTCTGAGTTTCTTTGATCTTTTCCAATGAATACAATATTATAACCTCAAGAGTCCATAAATTTTACTTATAGTGTTTAGAGTAAAAAGATTTTGATGTCAATGTTTTTAAGCATTGTTAAGTATACCCCTACCCTATATCATTCTTAGATATGTATATTATAAATATGTTGGTTTATAATTTTTTCTCGCAAGCATCATTGCATATCCATAGACATCATTACACGCTAGTACATAATGTAACTGCGCCGGTATACAACTCCGTCGTAAATAACTAAAACCGTTATATAATATTACAGGAAACCTCATAAACCAGATGAGAAGTGGCCATTGTACTCGCGGTCGTCGCCACACTACTACACTTACACAGCCGACGGCCCGAGCGGTCCAGCCGGCCCGCGAGGTCCCCGCGCCTCAGCCTGCGCGTTCTGGAACGACTTCCTAAACAAACTTAACGGTAAATGCTTTGTTTAAACCAAATTTTTACTTATTTATAACCAGCGACGTGCCCTCGCTTTACTTAGGTGTGTCTTTAGGTTAGGAGTAATACGAGTCCATATTACCTAGCCAACAAACACACACACAACCACGCACACGCACAACACATTTATTTAAGTAATCTGATATACAGAGTTACAATTTAAAAATTTTAATATACTTCTTAGGACTCACCCTTCTTTCAAAAGCTTTCGATCACAAAAGATAGGTTTTTTATTTGTCAATGTATAATATGTTATGTGAGTATATATGGAATCGTTTTTAGAAGATGTTATATTACAAGCCAGCTATCTTATTTGACTAAACATTGATTCGTTTAATTAAGAAGTAAAATAAAATGTATAGAAATGGAAATCTGTATTAAATTTAATAAAATTTTAAATATTAAGTGGCAGAAAATTAACGATTTCCTACGAAGAGCTGCTAGTAGTTAGGGTAAAAATTCACTTAGCATGCGAGGACAACGACGTGATTTTCAGTATCTTCTGTTTCTTTTTTATCTTCAAGTGGTCAAAATTATATGTCATGGGTAAACTAATTAAAACTCGTTAAATTTCATTTTTTGGTTGTTCTAATGCACTGATTTCAAAGAAAATTTATGAAGCGTAAAAACATTTTCATACACCTATTATAATTTAACTATTCCTAACGTGATTTTGAAAGGTCGCCCGTGTGTAATGCGTATAACGTTTATTCGAAAATTGAATCAGAGAACCGTCCATATTCGTTCAGCCTAAATATATAATATTTATGCCTATATCAGTCGGAATTGTATAATCATTTTTTAAATGTTGTACTCGTAAGGTGGCTGATTTTAAAAGGCAAGAATAATTTTTAGAAATTGGTCTGATCGAAACATTTGTACTTATTTAATTTTATACACGTTTCCAATTGTACACGTTACGTTAAAAAGTGAAAACTGTAATCAAATCTGTAGACAGTAGCGTAATTCATTAATAATAATTTTATTAATAATAAATTACCTTTGGAACGCGTAATATCCTTAAACATATCCTATGACTCAATGGGATAAAAATGTAAAACCATAGTATTATATGATGTGTGGTAAAATTAAATGAAGACCATTAAAGATAATTATTGTAAAAAAAAAATGCAAAACCTTCATTTGATTGATATTTTCTTAGCACAACCATAGATCATATAATACTATACAATTGGAATATGTAACAAGATTAAAACAATATTATAATAATATTAATATGGCCTGTATTTCGTTAATCCTACCCAAATAGGCCCCAAAACCGGCTGTAGGCTTAAATTGGTCCACAGAACGCCATACACCTTTTTTTCTCAAATATAATTGACCAAAAAAGTGACTTTGACTTACCTTTAAACCAGTTCTGCAAAACTTGAAAACTACTCTATTCTGCCTTTAATATATTTAGTATTATTCTGAATATTAATAGTAATAGTATTATAATAAAAATCCTTTTTTAATAATAGGTAGTTTAAAAAGTAAAAAAGTTTTTTATTTTGAATACGTACGTTTTGAAGCTTAGTATGGAATAGATTTTTTTCGTGAATTTTTCCGATGTTTTTATAGTTATTTTTGTATTTAGGAAACCATAATTCTAAATATAATGCATTATATGAAATTATAAACAGTTATTTTGTTATTTTCCAGAATTGGAGCACGTTCCTTGCGACGGAGCCGTCACTGGGCCTTACTCAAGCGTTGCAGGAACTACCCTGCCCATCGTACTATTAACTACATTAGCGATTACAGTGGCACTATAAACTGCCATATCAAGTAACTTATTTAATATATTACAATCGAAATCTTATAGATTATTTATTCAAAAATGGCACGGGAACTTTGAAAATTAGGTATGACACTGCAAATGCTATTATTAAAATCTTGTTATTGTTTTGTTTTATAGTACCATAGCAAGGAAATAATAGCGAAAATTGCATTATTATAAAAAAAAATATTTTATAATATCTATTTACTTGTAAGGATGGAGTAGCGCTTAAGTAAGTAGCTGTTACGATGTTCCTCTACCAAGTAGAATGTAGGTATCGTCGGGTGTAACATTTAGTTCAGAGGTCATTTACCCCGGCTGCTTAACTGTGTGTTAGGTTAACTAGAGATTACATCGGCTTTATCTATTAAAGTGATGCTCAGCTTTTAAGGTATGGAAGTTATCAATAAACATATCAATGTGTGCCTCTGCTTGGATAGCAATCGATACATATCTTGAATAGGGCGATTTTAGAATTTTATATTATATAATATATATATTATTATGTATTTATAGGAGTGTACGCTGTGACGAATTTTTAAAGATATATTTACTATTTAGGAAGCTATCGATTCGTACCACTTGAGGATCTTATGATATTCAATTCTTATGACTTCAAAACAAATAACTCTATATTTTGTAAATAAACCCTTCTTACCATTAGGTCGCGGTATCCCTTAATGATACACTTTTCTATGTATGTATGAAACAGTTGTATTATACATTAGTAGTTCTAAAATATATTAAATCACGTAATACATTTTACATGAAGTTAAAAGCACTGCCGTGCAAAACGATTCTGTAGTGACCACGAGCGACTATGACCAGTATTCAAAAGCATGTAACCATTATTTAAAGCACTATAGGTCTTTTATCGAATGAAGAATCATTTTTAAGTTTTTTAATTATTAAAAATCAGCATTCAATTAAAAAAAAAACCCAGATGAAGCAGGTTTGAAACATCTGAAAAAACAGACAAAAATAGGTGAAACAAATGTTTATGTGTAGGTACGTATTAATAATGTTATTAATTGTTAGTATGAACTGCTGTCCTATAATTAAATATTCATTTAGCTTAAGTTCAATATTTGATCGGATGAAAATACCAAATAGAAGTCTAAAAAATTGGGTACATTGGTCTATACAGCTGCAGATTCTGAGGTTATGGTTTCAAACCCTGGCTCGGGTTTTATACTTTACAAAAATATAAGGTTTTACCATTTAAAAGCGTCATTTGTTTTTGATATGTTCGTTATAAAATTGTCTTGAAACTGATTCTTCATCTAAATAATATTTTTTAATAAACAGGTAAATTAAAAAAAAATCGAACATAGGTTACATGTAGTGGCAGACCTTTCCGTCGTAGCGACGTAAGCTGCAGCATAAAAATGCTTTAACTGAAAATCATCTTATGAATTTAATAAAATTTAAAACATGGTATTTGTATGAGAAATATTAGCGATAGTAAATATTTATATGCGGTTGTCAATTACTATCTTGAACGAGTTTAAAAAGATAGAATGGGTTTGCAAAACTAAATCCCTTAGTTATAAAAGTTGCTTGCGTTTTTATATAAAAAGATACACTTTCTGGCTTGTGTCATTTCAATAGTAACAAAAGAAAACATTGCTTATGTTAAGCAGCATTTATAATTAGGGGATTAATGTGACATTTGGTGTTGTCATGCTTTATTTAAATTGTATTTTATTTATAGACATAGAAAAATGGATTGAGAGTTGGATTTATCTTTCAAGTGATTATAGTAAAATAAAAAAAGGAATCTATGAGGAAAAAGCAAATATGGCCAATATTATTCACTTTCTAGAATTTTAATTGATTCATAGATTATTATAAATCAAGTATTCACAGAGGTGTATAGAGATGTATTAATACACATCAGGTCTTGCCTGTTTTGTTTTGACTTTTACTTAAGATTAGTAAGTTTTATGAGGTTAATGATCAGCCCATTCTTCTGAGTCTCTGATAGTAGAAACTAATAGGGTAAGCCATTGAAATGAATCAGTATAGGAATGTTTGAAATTACTTTAATATGAAATTTGGGAATTGTATGTTCAATTTTATATTTTTAATTGATTAGTAGTATTAAATTTATTATTTAGTAGAAATTGCATTAGTAAATAATTTAAAACTTGCCCTTATGGTTCCATTTCAAAGGCTCATCTATATATCGTGTTTATGAAGAATGTAGTAGTATCCATGTCTAATTAAGCGTTTGTATGCACGTTGTAGTGTAAATCGACACAGGCATCTGTCCACTGACTAGTATTTCGAAAAAAACTTTCTCAAGTAATACAGCTATGATACAAGGCACCATCTCGCTTTTTCGTCGAATTAAGCACATTTTGAGAAGTTGTATGGGATAGCTTTAATTAATTATAAATTTATAATGAAAATAAAATATATAGTAAACAAAATAATTAGCAACACTGGATAATAGTGAAAACAGCATTATCGTCGTTTAACCTTGAAAACAAGTATTAATTTATGCTAAAATATTCTTATTTTATTAATAATACGTGATCTATACTCTCCTTGCATTTTAAAAAACTTATCTAGAACATGCACTGACAAATCAGAGGTTTTATTTTGTACAGGCCTAAAGTAATACTAACAAAATGTATTAAAATATAAATACACTTCCCGATATATAAATCTGTGAATAATAATTGTAAGTAAACACTTGTTGGCGTTTAGAGATAAACCTACTGCATTGAATGTGATTTTAATTAGTATCGTATATTCCTTACTTTAAATAATTTGTATTAAATGTTAAATAGCATAATAAAAAATATTATGTAGGTATTAATTTTATAGATCACGAAATTTGTTTGCACTTCTCTGTGGTAATCCCACTTCAGTGTATAGTTTAGTTCTATTTTAGTATAAATACATCTTTATATTATAATAATATTAAGGTAGCAGTAGAAAACAACTCAAATAAGGTAATAAATTATTTGTCTATACTATAATATTTAAAATAATTTTTATTTCAAAATGTTATTCACCTGATATATTCCGAACACCTACATACATCGTTTATTTATTGTTAGGACTGATATTCCATACATAGAAATATAATAAAAAATCTTAGCAGTATAAATGTGTAGTTCCTTAGAAAGAGTATTGTTTGTTAGAATTTAAATGTTTAATGTTATTTGTGTAAGCTTTTATATGTTACGCAAGAATTGGTGTTGACACTGTGTTAGAATGGTTTAGGTGTAAATTAAGGGCAAATTGTCATAGGATTTTTTTTTACTTTACTTCCATAATTTTTATGTGAATATTGAATTGAATTATATATGAGGTGTTAAAATTGTAAAATATCTTATATATTTGATAAAAAAAAATTGTACCTATGATTTTTTTTGATAATGACGTTAATTTTATTATTGACTCTATAAATGATTTGTTTCGCGGAAAAATATTGGAAATATTCGAATATTCTGAAGATTCAAAATATTCTTTTTTATAATTTAATCAAAGACTACGTAAAAAGGCCCAATTTTGACTTTTGGTTAGGGATCTGTTTTCAAAGCTTGCAAAGCAAAACTCAGAATGGTTTTAAAATTTTGCAAACAGTAAATAAGTCGTAATACAATTTCAACAATAATATGTACTATACTGATTTATATGCCGATATACAGGATTGTTTAATTAGTTTCAAAATTATAATTACAAAAATATAAAAAAATATTGATAAATACTCTAATGTTTATTTTTTGTTAAAATTAAAATGTATGTTATTTAAATAATGTAACTTTTTTTGACTCCTGGGCTCCTTTTTTGTCATGAAAGATCTTATTTGAAAAATATATATATTAGTCCTATATTTTTAATTTAAATAAAATGATATAATATGTTACTATATGTATATTTTGTGAATATCATTAATAAGAATAAATCTGTCTTCACATCAGAATGTAGGTATCGCTTAAAATTAGGTGCTATATAATGTATACATATCGGTGTGCAATTATTCATAAATACATATTAATCTGAAATGCAAATGACGTTGACAATATCTGTTAATAATTTTGGATTTCAATATTGTATGCTGATGCTTTTAGATCTATCTCTGTTAATATTAGGTCTTGCTCTCTATTGTTCCGTAGGTCTATCATGAAGTACCTCAGACTCATTAGCTTAATCGACTCTATAATCACTTTCTATTATAAAAAAACTAATAAAGCATTATAGGTAATTAACTACAGATTTAAAAAAAAACGCCTGTGAACAACTGCTCCTCAAAATACTGCTCCTTGCTGGGCTCCTCAAAACTAATCTAATAAGCACTAATTTAAAGGTTTTATTAGAATTCTGAAAAGGTTCCATTTTCTATCTTGCTCTATCTTCAGATCATGCTATTTAGTTAGAATTTCACATACTTATAGCTTTTAAATCGCTATGACAGTTAAAAGTTGACTAAAATAGAATCACAAAATTTTATTAATAAGAAAGTGTGTTTGTATTCTACATCAAGTTTTTATATTTGAACTTCTTATGTGGTTGAGAGGTCAAATATTTTGGGGTCTATTATCTAACCGAGTCTTTGACAACATTATCAACTTTTAGCCAAAACTTTCAGCTTATTTAGAAACCAATAAGGGAACACTCACCTGATACAAAATTTGTACTGAAAAGATGCACGAACATTAATATTCTTATTTTTTGTATAGTAACATTAAGTGAATTAATATTTATTTATTTAAACAAACATAACATTTTTAACACACTAATCAAAATACAAACAGTTCAACAAAAACTACGTATGATTTTTTCTAGCACTACAAAACAAGTTAAATAAAAGCTTATACAATATTGATATAATGTTCCAAATGCATGACTGTATGGTTAGACTTGTCATTCCGTTTATTCTTTCTCATTTTTTAGTTTTCTATCAGCGATTGCGATTGTAGAAACTCCACATGGTTACAAAAAGAAAAAAAAATGTTTTTCTTTTCGTGACCATGTGAAGTTTCATTGTAAAGCTTCAAAGACACATCAAAAATCTAGTCTTACTAAATTTAAGATTTTGGATTATTTGTGATGGTTATTTCGCTTTCAGAGTATACATTGAATAGATAAAACATCATGGTAGGCCTATGGCTGGTCTTAACTAATTGCTAAAGCTACGACTGGAAGCGGAATGTAGAGCTATAAACTGGCATAATGTAATAAGATCGAAAGTCTTCAGAACAATTACGTCGACCAGGCTTAAAGTTAATAATTTTTTCTATTTAGTTGTTATTAGGAAATTCTATACTATTAATAAAAATAGGTAGCAACTCAATTAAATCATTGTTTGAGATGTACAGCCACTGTCGTATATGTCTTCTTTATTTAAATTTTAAATATAAAGTGACTCTATTTACTAGGATATTTACATTTTTCATATATATATAAATTAGTTATTTTTACTATATTATCGTTGATATATAGTATAAAATATTTTATGTAAAGTATAGTTTATTATTGAAGTTAAAATGAAACGTACGACGTTGACTGTACATGAGCACGATAATTTATTTCATTGTAGAAAGCAAACATTTTTATCTGAATATTTTAGATTATAGTTATAATGGTTTGCTTTAAATATCAAATAACATATCTTTATTCAGACAATTATTCAATAAATTTTAATTATATATTTTAGTTTTATTTTGTATCTTCCCTATTATGAAATATAAACACACAAAGTCGAACTTTTATTACTACAATTAAAGTTCGACTTTGTGTCTGTTTGTAATGTATGCATTCATATAGTCCTTAATTAGTCAAATGCGATGACTTTGGGGGTTTTTAAGAACGCAGTTTTTTTCATAGTACCATCAATGTATGTTAGATGGCGTGATTTAGACCTGAGGGGTTTTCAGCGAGAATTACAATAATTAAATGCTGATATTATTGAATTTGAATTTAAAATTGTGTTTAATTCGCATAAATTACACAAAAAGCACATCATCTTTTTGAATTCAGTTAAACAAAACAAAGTAGTTCTCCAAAGCAAAACTATTCTAGTAATGGGTAAAGAAGGCAAAATAAAAGACCATTCTCATTTAAAACATAATATTTACATGTAACCATTCTTTTAAAATCGAAACGAATCAAGCTATCGATATAACCTAAATAATTTAGGTGTATGGGACATACCCGTTTTCACCGATTGACTAGATATAAGTACTAACAAGTAAGCAATTACAAAGTACAGGAGTATATATTTATTATATTAATAGATAGTGCTACCCGAAAAAGTTTTATTAGGTCATTAGTTATATTTTTATTCAATACTGTTATTTCAAAATTGAAATCTTATCATAGTACATCTAAAGATCTTTGCTAATGATAACGAGTTATCTTTTGATGCCAATGGTCACTAATTATATGTCATTGAGTCCACAGATCAAGTCAGCATGCTCATAATGCTCCAAGGGGAGAGGCGAAAACGCTAAGGTTATCGAGTTCTGGTACCGTCCACTAGATACTAGTCGCACGACGGTGTCTTCACAGGCAATGAGGATTGGACGACGTGCTGAAAAGAAATTGAAATTGTTTAAATTATTATTGTCGTTTGATTTAATATATTTTCACAAAAATGGCGTAGTATTTCTAAAGACTATTGGAAATATTTTTGTAAATAAGTGTCTATAATCTATTTTGTAAATTAACTATCTTATACTGTTAGAATAGTCAATCTTATAAATCTAACAGTATAAAATGAAGTATAACTTATAAAAATCAATAATAATAATCGTTACTGTGAATCTTATTAATATTTTAAATGCGTTAATTAGCAACTGGATTAACATATTTGTCACTTTTTCACGCTGTAAATTATGAAATTGGAATAAAGATAGCTTTATAGATAAACACATAAGGTAAACTAGATTTTTATTTACTTTTATGATTTTTAACTAATTTTTTGAGTATGCCAAGAGTTAAAACGAGTTCGACGATACATGGAGATTAAGGAAGTATCCGGAGAAGTGTAAATAAAGTAAATGTGATAGTAGTTGTAGACTGAAATATGTATTCTTTTACTAAATCTACTTACAAGACAATTTTTTATCTATATTTCCGATCCTAGAACCCAATTTCTAGACATAACCATTCAACTTTTATCAAACAAAATGTTAAAAAGGAAAGTAATCATATTTTATATGTAATTTTATATTTCAGATTAGATATTCTTCTTGAGGATGAACGATAAAAGATCAAAAATGAAATACGTGCAATCGAATCATGTCATTGTACTCGAAAATCGAGTCGATTTTCCCAGCTAAATTGAAAGTGCTCGTTGACACACCACGTCCGGTTAAATTAGATCTTTTTTGTAAGGAACTTTTCTCTACAATAATTTATTTGTTGTTGTATAAAGTAAGTTGCGTTTTTTATGTACTTTAAAAACTATTTGAAGTGTTACTTAATAACTTATGAAGGGCTTTAAGTTAATACTAATACCAAAAGAGTATTAAAATTTAATGGTATGATCCCAACTCCAGGCTGTGAGTAGAGTGGCTATGCTAGAGTTTTTCTCCGAAAAGCCAAATGACTCTTTAAGGCCGACCCAAAACTCGAACCCGGAACCACAAAGACTTTAGCCATATGAGCTAAGAACAAGAATGAACAAAAATAACTCTATATATAAATCCAACAAATGCCAAATTACAAGTTACGGCGATTATTATCATCACAATAGTACATAAGTCTAATAATAGTATAACGCTATTACTCGAAATAGAGGCGAAATGCGCATATAGAGGCTTAATACGCTAGTCATGGTGCACATCATCAGGTGACAAGTACTATACAATGAATTGGACAGTGAACACGAGTTTCAGTGTATTTTAAATGCATTTGAAATTACGTTTTATTATAGAGTCGCTTGTGTCAAGCAGAAATACATTTTCGAACATACAATAATACCTTTGTGTTTCACATTGTTGTTCAACACTTTCCTTTGTATACCGAATATAATTATAATTATAGTTTATTGATGTTGTATCAGTCACGATTTACTGGTTGATTTTTTTAGTACTTTAAAAACGAACACAATTTTTAAAATTTTTGTTTGTCTGTCGGTCGGTCTCTGTCTGTCTATCTGTCTGTATGTTTCGGCTAATCTCCGAAACGGCTGGACCAAATTTAACGAGGCTTTCACTGGCAGAAAGCTGATATTATAAGGAGTAACTAAGGCTACTTTAATTTTAGAAAAACAATTAAGGTTTCGCACCCGAGCGAAGCAAGTGTTAGTCGCTAGTAGTTAATATGTAATAACTTTAATTTATCTTTTCCACAATTTTAAAGTATTCGCTAGGGAATATGATAAACTAAAAATGTTAATATTAATAATGATTTGAATTACAAAAACCATAGACATGTTGATTTTCTACGATTGATGGTAGAATTGTAACGTAGGTAAAAGACTAGGTACGTTCGTAAGAAGTTAAATATAGCATAAAATTATATAATTTTGTGACATTTAGTTAATATTTATTTACAATATTATAAAATTAGAAAACAACCTCACTTAAATGGGCTCCTAAAACTCATTTTTATTACATAAATTAATTAAATTTCTGTAAAAAAGAGTGTAACTGTTGTACATTCATAATCACGAAAAAAAGAGCTCAAAAAAATTAAAGAGTGCATGTATGAATGTGTACACACGTAAAAAGTAAAACTTCTGTAGGTTATCGGTACTCTTTATGAAATTAAATTTATGTTTTAAATAATTAGGATTGGCAAGATACTAAAAATAACGTATATTAGACATATTACAATCATATATTTATAGAATATCATGTAAGGAAAGAACATAATATTCTATATCATTTATCAGACAATAACAACTGTTACCATGGCAACAAACGTACGTACATTTTTTGTAACGCATTTATCAGATTACTATCGATAGCTTAGCTAATGCTAACGATTGGCACCGACTTCGGAAATTTCTGATTAGGTATCATTCTAAATAAAAACCCCCTTTAGTTATTTTTTACATTTTAGTGCCTAGAAGTCGGTTTTAATTTTTTTAAGTTATTTTTCCATTTTTAGTGTAGACGTTTTAGGAAAGTTTTTTTTAATAACATATTCGATTAAACCAATTATTTAAAAATAATTAATTATTATTTTTTAAAAAATCGCTTGACCGATTTCGATAAAATTTAAATGGGCAGTATATAATATATATACCCTTTGAAACAAAAAAAATAATTCCAAGTCGATTCAGGCGTCTTTGAATAATCGGTGAAAATACATAAAAAAATATACCGGCGTTTTGAGTTGGTTAAGTTGGTTAAAAATTGAGTGCATTTAACCATTATGCGTGGTTGAAGTAAAACTTTTTGCGCGCTGTGACAGATACCGCAATTGAATTAAAACAAATTAAAATATAATAATTTTAATAAAATTATTAGTAACTAACAAATCACCCTCGTTTCGCTCGGATTCGTCCTTAAGTTGATTCCCCATATAAGCTTTTATCCCCATTTTTACCCCCTTAAGGGATGATTTCCGGGATAAAAAGTATTCTATGTCCTTCCCAGGGTCTAAAACTATCTTATTACCAAATTTCATCAAAATCGATTTAGTAGATCTAGAGATTACCCCGTTCAACCTCACAAACTCACAAACTTTACCTCTTTATAACATAAAAAATATATAGATAAATATTCATTTTATAAGTAATAATTATTATTTATGGATAGAATGTTAAATATTTTATTTACCTTCATTTGAGTCGAGTCCACATATACTATCGTAGTGCTCCATTTTGGTGTGATCGAGGCCATTAGCGCCGCCGATGTCCGCATAGTCGACGAGGCCCCGCTTTGTGCACTGTGTAGTGTACACATGACTTAATTAACTGGCTATCGCTTACTTGTTGCTACTGTTTTATTTTGTTATTTTGAAGTGCTAAATTATATATGAATAGGCAAAGACGAAACAGTTTAGCACCTTTGTCTCCTCTGTTTGTCGATCGATTTTTTTTTTGCTTAGTAGCTAGCTATCTTTACATAAGGTAAGTCATGTTAGAGCTACGATCTCCTTCGTTTATTATTAATGTAAATGGATAAAGTAATAAGAAAGACTTAAAAGGTTTAGTATATATATGGACATTTCTTTCGTACATCACGAGTATATATAAATACGAATTTAGTTTTATTGTATTTTTCATCCAGTGAACATAAGTGAAAATAGACCCTACTGATACTATTTAAAACCTTACTGGGTTCTTTAACAATAGGAACTATTTTCCTTTTGAATAAATTTGCTTATTTACAGTTATACAGACTTGGTAAATAATATTTGGTTTTCATTTAATTTATTGCTTTCATTCAACGTGTCGTTTATTACAAAAAAAGAGTAAACACGTTGGCAGAACTAAGATTTGATTTCTTTTTTATCTACAATATTTTATTTTATAGACATAGGTTTTCAGAGAAGGCTTCTAAGCTCTCGTTTAATAAGCTTTTTTAAATGGGAGGGGATGACAAGGCTTTTTCTATAAAAAGATTACAATCCCGTCAAACATATCTTATTACGGTATTAAAACGTTTTATACTTTTTTTTTTTGACAAGATATACGAAGGCGTAATAAATTTAATTTATGGCAAGATTATTTTAAAAGTTATGATTTATGCTACACTATTCTTATATTTTAAAGCCAACGTTTTGATCTCACTTAAATATAGAAAGATTGTAACTTTTAATAAAATCCTTTCAAAACGTATTCTGATTTAGGTTCAATGTACTCACATACGTTCGATATATTAAAACCCATAATATATTATAACCCATGACGCTGGTATCCTAAGCAAAGATAAAACAGTTCAGTTCCTTTTCCTCCTTTCTTTGTCAACCGATTTTCTTTTTTCGAGCTTTAGTGTTATTAATAAAAAAAAATTGGAAAGAGTATTATTTTTTGCTTATTCTTTAATGATTTTATTTTTGAATTATTAATAAATAATTTTAAGTAGTTAAAGCTTCAGTTTTAATTCAAAATTTAAATTTTGTTTCAAATCAATAATGGTGAGGTTTCGAATTGAAATTGTGATTTACTGCTATTGATTGAATATTTTTTTTATTAATTATAATGATACTGAACTGTTATGTATTGTAAGTACATGTAAAAATGTATATTCTCAGATATATGTACAATGAACGATTAAAATTGAAAAAAAAAATATTGGATAAATGTAAATCCATATGTTTACCTCAAATGTTCAATAATATAATCATTATAATCGAATTTCACTGCAAAGCGAACACTAGTTATTTTTAAAGCTTATCAAAGTATGTATTATTTATTTCCTGTTCACATTCTAAGAAAAATTTTAATGTATAAGGTACAAGAAGTCATAATACACGTATATTAGTAATGCTACTTATTTTATTAAAATACATGATATGTTTTATCATCCTTAGAATTTTTCACATCTTTTAGATCATGTCATCTATTTATCATACAATATTTTACATAAATAATTTATATAAATTACCATATGTAAGTCTCAATCGATACCGATATTATGCAGGATAATCCTTTGCATGTATATCTACCCTTTAAAATACAAATTAACTGAGAGTAGAGTTTAGTTTTAAGGTGTAATAATAAGCTCTAAGCTTATTATTACGCCAACATGAAAAGAAGACGTTTGATTTTGTTATTGTACATAAAAAATGAATTATATTTTCAAAAGTACTTGAATTTAATACTATAAACATAATAAACGCGAAAGTTTGTGAGTATGGATGGATGTTTGTTACTCCGTCACGCAGAAACTACTGAACGGAATTTGATGAAACTACAAAAATATAGTTTATATATCAGAGTAATATATAAGCTATATTTTCTAAGGATATAGTAATATAAAATTTAACTATGCGTGTGGAGCCGCGGGACAACGCTAGTAAATATTGAAAGTATTATTTTTACATGTTTTTATTTTTATAGATTTAATTATAAAAAAAACGTGTGTCTGTATTTATGTACGCACGTAAGAAGTTATACTTCTTTGGCATAACAGAACAAAAATAGTTAAAGATTTCATCCCATATGTCACAACTCTCTGTTTGTAAAAGGAATGCAGCTAACTTCATCATGTCGCTTTTTGGCTGCCTGTAAAAATTGAATCTCATTTTTTTCCAAGCGTGCCAAAAAAAGTATGACTTCAAAAATTGCTTTTTGTATTCTCCTTATTTTCAAATTTATACTAGGGCTTGAGTTATAAGATTCATATATGATATTTATCAATATTACGCACTATATTCACGACATCGTGTATGTACTCGTAGTTCTCCACATTTTTGGATTATTAAATTCCATTTTTAAATTTTAAACTTTTTGATTTATGACGTCCTTACAAAATTATAATTGATATAGTAATAAATTACCTTTCTTATAAGTAAACAAAGACAAAATAAGTTGATAGCAATCAAAACTTGACTTACATGATGAAGAGTCCCCGTTTCAATATCAAGTAAGCCTCGCTTTACCACCTGTCCCACATTAAGGTCTAACACATGGACCACAGCTGGTGACACGGCAAGAAGTGAACAGTTGTTGGTTTCTCCATGATTGCGCAGTGTGTAGACACCCTCGGATCCAAACAGCATGATGTTGCAGGCTAATTAAACAATTATTAAGTATTATAATCACATACTCATAGGTATATATTATTTTAAAGAAATATGTAGATATTGTTTTTATTTTTAAAGCGAATTGCTATATACAACTTATATTTTGGGAATTTTGTTTGTATTTTAAAAGTTTAACAAGTGTTGATTGGCATTTCGACGAGTACTTAATAAAATGTTGTCAATAATTAATAAAGATTGATTAAATTTACATTTTGTTTTAATACAAACAAAATTGAGGCCATTTCATAATGTATTATGTATATCTTATATTGAAGAAATAGGTATTCAAAGTAGGCCCTTAAGCTCTCGTTTAATAAGCTATTTTAATGAATGGCATGAGAAGACAAGACTTTTCTATAAAAAGCTTATAATAATAAGCCTTTACACATATCTTATTACGGTATCGGAACTTTTTATACTTTTTTTTTTAATTTGACAAGATATACGATGGTGCAATAAATTTGATTTACGACATAATAATTTTAAAATTAATGATTTAGGGTAGACTTTATTCTTATAGTTTAAAGTCGCCATTTTGATCATAGTTAAACAGAAAAAGATTTACATAATACTTTCTTAGATTTACGCGAATATTTGACATTTTAAATACTCTGTTACTGACTACTGTTACTACTCTGCAACTGTTAAAAGAATGTTAGATGTGTAAGTTCTTACTGTGTGGATCAAAATAATTTTAAATTAATATTTTTCTTTTATAAATGTAGCAATAGTGTTGCTTAATATTTAGATTTTAAATAATGGCAAACTAAATTAAACTAAATATTCTTAATTTTGTAACTTTTTAACTTTTTTAAATTACATATAGAACAATAATATTTAGTATTTTATTTTTCTCTATGATTATAAATATAATAATAGCAACACTAAATAAGATTACCTACAGGTTAAAAAAGTTTTTTTTAAATGTAATTATATTACCATATTCTATTATAAAACTTATTAAAATTAAAAAAAAATATATTTAAAATTAAAATTAACAAATATTGTAAGATTTCTAACGTACCAAAAATCAAAATAAATCCGCAAAAAAAAATCAGAGAAAGATTTTTCATAAGCAGTTGCTAGTTGACACCCACGGATCTAAACAACAAGATGTTGCCAGCAAGTTATATATAAAATTATTAATAAGAATTTAAATCACATAAATCGAAGAAAAAATCGTAAAAGTGAAAATTATATGTGTGTGTTTTTGTGACTTCTTCATGCTGAAATAGCTGGATAAAATTGGTTGAATACATAGGTCATAGACAATGATCTAGAGTAAGACATAGGTATGCTACGGTTAAACAACGCACCCGAAAGGAATAGGAGTAAGTTGCTAGTAGTGTATAAATGTAATATTTTTTTTATTTTCGGCAGGTTTTCGTTTTCTTTTTTTTTAACGCTATTCGCCTAATTGATTTAAGGAAAATTTTAAATCGATATAGCTTTTTATTTTGATGTTTGATTCCCGACGTTGCGAATGCTTTGTAGCAATTACCAAATCATATTACAGTTTCCTATATTCTGGATTAAAAATATACAGACATATTAATTTTTATCTATTACTAACCACATGCTGTTGCACGTGGTTATTTATTAATAGATAAAACAACTAGTACTAATAAATACTATCAAAACGGAGAGAAAATATTTAAAGGAGAGGTTTCATTTAAAGCAGAAATTCGAGATAGCGAGAAATATTTACATATTTCTCATACAAGAATGTGACATTACAGTCAAGCTCACAGGAATGCTAGCAGTACAGAGATAGCCTAGTATTTTTAAAAACGTTTGATATGTAAAAAGAAGTTTTAAAGGCCTCACATGCGTGGAGTGTATCAGAACAACATTTTATGACATTTATTTTCAGCTTTCAGTACTGTGCATTCGTGATGTATCTCTGAAAGTTATTAGGAACAGCAAGGCGAAATAAGCTGCAATAAATACATAGAAAAATGATTTTTGAGTAAGTAAGGAAGTTTTCCTAACTAATTCCGGCCGTGGCGGCCAATCTAATTGAAACTAGCCAACTGCGCAGGAGATATTATAGTGCACAAGTGTACGCGCACACACAAATGCACTCTCTATTCCTGTCACTCTCATACTCCGGTGGGACGACACGAGACACGACCAGTGAGAAATAAGGCGCAGGATCGATAGCTTTACGGTGCTCTCTGAGGCACGGGGGTGAAACACCGCCAATTTCTCAACTCCGGACTGTTACTGAGACTTACTAATTAGAAAGACTCAATAACTAAATTATATCCAACCCAGGTCTAAAACCTAGGATCTCCGAATGTGCAGCCGTACATGCTAGCCACTACACCACCGAGGCAGTTATTTTTATAGATTTTGAAACACATTATTGAATACAATAAAATTAACTTTCTTTCTTAACGGTATCAAAATATTCAAATTTACCCTACTAACTACTATTCATATTAAATATTATATGTGAAAGTGCGTTTGGTTGTCTGGATGTTTCAGACTCAATCAGGAGTATCTAAGCCTTAAAATGATAATGCAGGAAACTTGGTACAAATATAATAAAATAATGATGATATTTCTCATCATAATATTTTTATTAATAATAGACCCGGGCCTCGAACCCAGGACTTCCAGATATGCAGCCGTAAATGCTAGCCACTACACCACCGAGGCAGTTAATTCTAAATAACTTAATATAATAGATATTTATAGTCGCTAAATGCACAAGGCCGCAAGTAAGGTCGTAGAAATAAAAATAGATGATAATATTATCAATTTTCCAATTTCATTACCAATAAAGCGATCCATTTATCATTATTCTGAAAATAAATATTAATAAATTTTGAGCGATTGCTATCGCTATATTTTCCACACGTTTCCATCATTGAATTATTTTAATCTATCCCGATGTGATTTTTAGAACCTATACATATTTTTAGCGATGGAGAAATATTCTAATTAACTGATCAATCAGTTAATTAGAATATTTCTCCATCGCTAAACCCTTTATCCTATAATTTAATAATATTTATTTTTTTCAGGTATTATTTTTCTATATGAATTTTATAAAAAGTATTATAAAGTATAAAATAGTTATTATTAAAAAATTAAAACTTTTTGATGAAAAAATCCAGTTGAATCTAATAAACCTTAATGTGCAAGAACCTGACTAAAAATTGTATAGTAATTATTACTAAGATAAGTAAAGCATACGTATGTTGATAGAAAATAGATTATGTTGATAATAATCCATGATGTAAGCTATCTGTAAGGTGCTTTATACTTCGAGTCTTTTACATTTTACATACATTGAATATTTTGTCACATAAAACAAACTTTTACATAGTTTTTTGATATTACATACTTTTTATATACTGTTATTTCTTTTGCTAAAATTCGTCAGTAATTTAGCTGCTTATAAGCAAGCTAAGCTAATTGTTTAAAAAATATTGCTACTAACAATATTAAAAAAAATAATTAATTTTAAACTTATTATAAAAACTATATTTAACAAAAAAAATTAAAGAATGCGTGTATAATTGTGTAAAGGCGCAAGAAGTAAAACTTCTGTAGGTTATCGATACTCTTTATAAAATTCAATTTATTTTTTAAATGATTAGGATAGATGAAATACAAAAAATAACGCATATATATATTATTATTCATTTAAGGAAAGAATATAATATCATATATCATTTGTCAGTCAATAACAACGGTTACCATGGCAACAAACGTTCACCTCGTACACTTATAACATTATATATCACAACTGACTCACCCTCGCTCCACTCGGGTTCGTCCCTATTTACGTTTTAACGTTTAGTATAGATTTATCAGAGATGAGATAATCTCCCGCAGTAAAAGTATCCTATATGTTGACCCGGATAACCAGCTATCATCATACTCATCAAAATCCCTCCAGTGATATTTTCGTGATGCGTTAACAGACAGACAGACAGACAGACAAACAAACAGATAGACAAAAATTCTAAAAACTATAGATTCGACCTCTGTATCGATAATAATTTGTATTTCAATAAGATTTTCCAAAAAATATTTAATGTACAGATTCGGCTCAGTTACAATTTTATTATATGTATAGATTTGTCAGACAATAACAACGTTTACCATGGCAACAAACGTACGTACATTTTTTTTGTAACACATTCACCACTTTACTCCTTAAGTCAAGCGTGGGTAAAGAAGTTTTACTTCAAAAACTATTTAATTCCCTCAAAAAAGTCAGTGTATGAAGATGACTGATTTGAATGGCATACCTTTTTTTCGATATTGACGCCATGAACGATATGAATTTCCAATTACGCACGCTATAAATATGGACACGTTACCTATTTCTTACATGCTACATAAACAATTCTTTTGTGAATATTCTCTTACGTGACATTCGATGAATATTATATTTTGCCATTAAATTTTCCATTATTCCTATAGAAGGACCTGTTTATTATTGTATATAAACACATCTTATCCTGTAATATTAAATTAACAATTCTTGTATGTTTATTTATAAATTTATTTCGTGTATATCGAAAACGGTTCTAACGATTTGGATCTTCATATAAATAAGGTTTTGCTTTTTAAGTTTATCTATATAGGTAATTTTTGAAAAACGCAACGTGTTTTAATGAAAAAATACGCGATTCTACAAATAAAAGCCAAGCAAATCTTGGTCGCCCAGTTGCTTATAATTTATATAAATGACGTTATTTACTTTGTAGAGTTATATAGATAAGGAACGTGATAATTAATTCTACTCACTGTTTACTACCATATCCATCTCAATAAAGAATAATACTGGCACAGTCTACTAATCTATACAGTCGTCTAATGACTGCCTTTTTATTGATAACCGAGAATAACGCTATACCGATTTCAATACTTACTTTTCGTATGAGATTCGGGACGGATATAGCTTTAACATATCACGAGATAACGCTCACTTTAATTTAGAAACCATTTGCCATAATTAGTATTTTGATATATTAAACATTACATATAACAGTATTTTTATGGATTTTTATACTATGATAATGGCTTCCAATTATTCGTTAAAGGATTTAATAAGCATTTAATGTAAATCTTCTTAACAATAAAATAATTGTATAGGTACATACATATGCATATGAACTTTGCGATCATGTGAAACATCATGAGTGTAACAACGTGATGTTCTGTGCTTTTCAAATACATCGACATTTTATGTGTTGTAAAGTGTATAATTACCTATTAAAAGAATATGTATATTCATTCAAAAGCTAAGAAACAAGCAAACATATAAAAGTTTAATGTACAGATTATATACATTTAATTTACTTACGTCTAGCATTTCTCAAATGTCGTATCGTGACAGCAAATCCTTTGCCACGTGCGGGCACGCGGTATTGTACGAGAGCTGCATTCTGTCGAGACACTAACTTCCGTTGTGGTCGCTTGTCGCAAGATTCTACCACTCTGTCGTCATCCCAAGCGTCCGCTGGCCATACTTGCCCGTTTAATTCCCAGCCATCTACCCACTGAAACATACTTCTAGTGAAATAATTGCTTGCTCTAAAGTCCAACGATAGTGCTGTTAGCATGGCGATTGAACAAAGATGATACAAAAAAATATTCTTACAACAAAATCAATGTTTCATATTAGAAAACGTTACAATATAACGTTTTCTAATATGAAACATTATGTTACAAATATTTTTTTACGGAATCCATAAATATACAATTTCAATTATCTAATATGAAATATGTATATATTACATAGATATAGGCACGTTGGGAACAGAGATACAAGTAAAAAGAAAAATTTCACCTAAACGTAAAAATTCTTAATTCCTACATTTGGCTTAAGCCATTTTTAAAGCTCATATCATCAAAAGTTTTTATTCCTATCACATTTTCCTTCTCGCTTTGGGATTTAAGTCCACGATACGATGGATAAATAAAGCGAAAGCTTCTACAAGCACTATCCAAATACACATACTGTGCTGTGTTGATTTCAATTTATTTAATCTCACTAAAAAATCCAGCTGTATCGACACGATAGCATTAAGTTTATACAACAAACTAAAAAAAAAATTTTGTATGTTTCTACTTGCACAATTATCCGTATATTTAAATTCAAGATTTTGCTTGCGTAGCTAGGAGTTTTATAATTTCTGAATAATAATTTGAAAAAAATTGTTCTCTGTAAATAAAAATTAGGTATTTTAAATAATTGCTTCACTGGGTGATAATAGACCTATTTTATGTATGTATACATACAAATAAGAGCTTTTCTAATCGAACTCGTAGTTCCGTAGTTAGAGATTAGAAAGTCCAAATAAACAAAAAAAGAACCTCTTTATATATACACACATATTAGTCACACTTCACTTTTTTATTTTTTATCGATCTATTTAAATTACAATTAGTGGATGAATGAATTTTATTTTGTTGGCCTTTAATCGAATTTGTAAGCCAATTATACTAATAACAAGTAAAGTTTCAGAATGTTTTAAAATATTATAACATTATTATATTCTATTATTAGATTATTCAACAAAGAATTCTAAGAAACTTCTCAAACAAATAATTATAGTAAGTCAGGGAGAGTTGCCTATAATTTTAAAAAAAGATCATTATTAATTATATATGTAAGATACTACATAAAATACACATAGTTTAATTTAATTCAATGTTTATTTATGCCATTCAAATTAAATTTAGAATTATTGTGCTATATATTCTATATTGAAAACTGTTTAATTTAATTTAGTAGGCATCTCTCCCTTATAGGCGTCTCTCCCGGACTTACCCTATGATAAAGTTAACTGCAATCTAGTTAGTGACAAACGACCTTTTTTATTTTCTTCTTTTTCTCATTTAGTATCTTATAGGAAGCAAACATGGAAAGTACCTATTTTATGCTTCTGTTAAAATTATGTTTTTTTTTATGAGATGAATTATTTGTTAATGCACATGTTTAAATTAGTATAAAAAACAAATTATATACTTTTATAATACGTATGTCTGTTAATTGTGACAGTGTAATAATACAAATTTTAAATATGTTAGTATAATAAAACTATAAGCTGGAAGTTGGAACTGAATCTACAATATTCAATGTAGGTCTGACCTATTCATTTCCAGTAATTAGTAATTACCGCCACTATGGTAGGTAATTTGAATTACCGTTTAACTAAAAATACACATACAGTTAAGAGTAGAATTCAACACAAGGTATAATTATTTTGAAATATTTATGAGATCACCCTTAAGGTATAACTTATTTATTAAAAAGAATTTTTAATATCGGTTCACGTACACACAAAAAATGCCGAATTGAGTATTTCCTCCATTTGAAGTCGGTCAAAATCTAACCATACAAAACATTCTAGTATTTCAAATAGCTAGTAAAACGATTTCACCGTACATATAGTGTATCAATCAAAGTACTTGTAAAAACACTTTAAAACCTGGAACTAACTATAAAAGCAATAGACGAAAACGACAGGACGAGGGAAAAATTTTAAACAAAGTTGCTAGTGCAACAGCATGCTTCAGGTAAAAAACATTTTTTACTGGCCAATTTGTACTGCAAAGTTACGCGAGCTTCCACGTTTTTAGTAAAAAGTGGTTTAATATTGAGGTTTAAACGTATTTTTCCTGAAATCGCTTTTACGAAATAATGTGAACAGTCTATAGTTATTGGCATGAAGTAATTTTAATTTAATCAGACCAGATATTATTATTTTTAGATATGATTTAAAAACATAAAAAGTTATTATTATTTAAAGTTTTGGTATACAAAAAGTTTATTTGTAGGTATTTGGGTTTCTATTTGGTGTTCCTATATCTTTAGTAGATATAATATTGGTAAATAATATAGGTATAACCAAAATTTATATAACACAGTACACATACAGTTACTGTTTGGATAAAATACTTGTTTGTACATCCAGTTATTTTATAATTTAGCTAACGGCTTTTATGTAAAAATAGAAATCTAAGGTAAACTAAGTAATAAATGTATTGAAATTATAAATAGCTTTTAAGCTTAGCTTTAAGTTAGCTTTAACTTAAGTTTTAGCACTTACCGCGACTAAGCCGCCGTTATCACAAGGCACGTCTAAGTAGTTGAATATGACCTGGATTCGCTTATCAGGGTCAGCAATCATGTAGATACCACACACTGTGGGCTCGTCGGATGGCGATTTGAAAAATAACTCCCCTTCTTCAGAAGTTACCAGGAAGCAATCTATTTGGAAAAAGTATTATACTTTAATTAATCTTTTCGGATTATTTCGCGGATTTATTTTAATTTTTATTCCCGACGTTTCGAATGTTTTACAGCAATCATGCAAAAATCAAAATAAATCCACGAAAAGATTTTTATCTATATTTTATCTATATCTATATATTTGAAGAAAAAGAAAATTTAAACGCACTTTTAAAATGTTATTTTTCTACATTTAAGTTAAATATCAGTAATATGGTCTATGAGAAAGAATAGCAGCATGGAAGGCAGTCCTGTAAATATTTTGTTTACATAATTAGAATAGAATGATTTATACTTTACTATCTATTGATTTAAAATTTAGTCAATGGTTTGTATAGACTAGACTTAATTCTATACTACATCATCAAAGTATTTTGTGACGAAACAATATAATAGGGGAATTACCAGTGATTTCCTTTAGGTGTGTAATTAGATTTAGTTTCAAATAAACATGAGCCCCGCATTGCATAGTACACGAAATGGAGAGTTAATTCAGTATCTTGACGCCTACTATATATATTTGATTGATTTGTAATGTTTAAGGCATTTAGTTATGTGACCTTGGCCGACAGGAATGTTTTTTGTAATACTGAAAGTTATTGTAATAAATTATGTAACTCATTATTTAAAAGAGTAACTGTTGGGTTTCTCGCCGGCTCTTCTCAGCAGAACTGCTTTCCGAGCCGGTGGTAGCTTCCACGCAGACAGACGTACTGACGATTATAAAAGTACTGAATATAAGAATATGGGCAAGAATTATATCTCGAAGTTTTATTAGTGTTTAGTGTTTACGTAAGTGTTAGTTTCTTACATATACTACTTTTTAATGCGTCACAAAATACCACATGTAAGCATGTAATCAAGTTTTAACCCACCTTAATATCGTTACAATTGAAAGTTTGTTAGTATGTGAAATACGTATGAAAATAGAATTATTTGATATTATCAAGCTGACCTTATTATGGAATCAAGAGATGGGATAATAGAACTCTTCAGTGGCCCTTAGAAAAACCTTTTTGAGTTTTGGTTCATTTGATTTATTTTTACGAGTTTCATTCATCTATACATATAATAAAATTCTAACTAAGCCGAATCTGTGCATTAAATATTTTTTTGGAAAATCTTATTGAAATAGACATTATTATCGATACCGAGGCCGAATCTATAGTTTTAAGAATTTTTGTCTGTCTGTCTGTATGAGATTAACGGAGGAACGTTTGTGGCATTGTCAATTACTGCCATTATTACCATATTTTATTTCGATTTCGAAATATATTATATTATTTACCAATCATGCGCTGAGCAATGAAAGTGGTATATGTAAGAGTATACTAATGTGTAAAACCTAAGAATTTGATTTTTGAACGCGAGCGGAAATTATTAAATACTTTCAAGATTTAGATTTTAGTTTCAGTATGTTGATTTTTTATGTAATCGAAATTTATGTTTGAGGTTTTTTTTTGTTTAGTAGCTATTGCTGTTGTCAATAAAAAAAATGGAAACAGTTTTTTTATATACATAAGAAGGTAAAAGTTTTCCCGATTATTCGAACATAAGGCAATACTAGTAAATAATTGTTTATTAGAAAACCTAATAAGTACATAATATTTTACATTGCCATGAAGTTAATTCAATACGACGGTGTATTATAGAGTATAATATATTTAAGAAAGGTTAATTATTGTTTCATACCTTCATTAGGATCGATGATACGATGTGTGGGAAGCGGAAAACGACGAACTCTGGAAAACCAGGAAGGTTCATGATTTCTTTGTCCTCTCCAACCCTGTTAATTAATTAAACATTAGTTTAGTTAATAAAAATATAATTGACTACTTTCTCGCAGTGGATGTGACTAACACTGCTGATTTTCAGGTCATTGATTCGATTGTTAGTCTTAACTTTATATTTTTTTCAGCCCTTTCTAACGTCCCAATAGTGAGCACAAGTCTCCCCTTTAATACGAGAAAGATCAGGCCATAGTCCACCACGCTGGCCAAATGTGGGTTGGGCGAGCGCGTTACCACTACTGCCTTAACCATAATTTATATTATAATATATTAATTTAAAAAACAATACAGCTTTATACAAGTTCTACTACGGAGTAGGAATAGGCTTTCATTTAGTGCGAAGGAGACTTAGCCAAAAGTCCAACCAAATGTCCAGCCAAATGCGAGCTTGCGTGCTTTTCACGTGGCTTATAAAAGTTTGAAGTTATACAATATACGTGTTTTAAATGAGATTCACATATGAAATTTTTGGGTGTAAGACTCGGTGTTTGAACTGACTTCAATCTGTTTCTAAAATAAGCATGCTTCCAATGGACTATGACTGCTATTTTAAAAGTATCACGAATAGAAATAATTTTAAGAATTCATTAGTAGTTTGTGTTATCATACCCTATGTACAAAACAAATTATATCTCTTTATAATAGCTTAAGAAAAACTGCGGTGTTTATTCAATCTTTTAATCTTTTTAAAGTAACTTTAAACGTATTATTTAATTAAATTAAAATATTATTTTAAAATATTATTTAATTTTAATTATTTAAGTAAATTCTCATACATGAAACTAAGAAAAGTACTACTTTGAAAACATTGTTTTTTTTTTTCAATTTTACTGTTTTGAGAATTTTTGCATACATATTTTTTGAAGTCTTTACCCAGTAGAAAAGCCTTTAAAAGAAATGGTTTTATTCAGTTTTATTTTAGTCGGTTAATTTATAAATGGAACGAAATAAATATAGGACTTCAGAAAACTTTTTGAACTTATTTAACTTAATAAGTCTTCTTCTTCTCTCGAATCTATAAATAAGCCGAACGTTATAATGAGCACTTATCACGTGGATCCGACTTATCTTCCACTAAACATCTTCTAGGACACCTAAGAGGTCATTGGAACCTCTCAACTCGACCCTTAGTAATTGGATGATTATTTTCCTTTGTCTACGTGACAGACTAAAAAAAGATGTAAGATCTATCGTAGATTGATAAAATTGAATAATACTATAAGGAAAATCCTAAAGAAATCCAGGTAAATGTATAATTAATTATGTACTTACCTAGGGGATGAAACTTATACCTAAGGCATAGTAAATGATATACCTAAGTGAAATTGAATTTAATTATTGACTATTTGAATTTTTACTTTTGCTAATTTTTACCAGACTAGGTCTGTGACAGGGCTACGTCTGTTTGCTAGGTACTAGTAGGTTAGTATTATTAAAAAAAAATCATGTGACTAGATATTTCAGAGAAAAGCGATTTTAATCAAATCGACAAATCGGGTTCGTCCCTAGATACGTTTTAACGCTGAGTAAAGATTTCTCAGAGATGAGATATTTTCTCACAGAAAAAAGTATGCTATATGTTGACCCGAATAACCAACTACCATCATACCAAATTTCATCAAAATCAGTCCAGTAGTTTACTCGTGATGCGTTTCCACACAGACAGAAAGACGAGAGACAGACTGACAAACAAAAAATCTAAAGACTATTACTGTACATTAAATTATTTAAAAAAATATTTAATGTACAGATTCGACTCAAACTTGTATTATATGCATGATAGATGGATCAAAACCTGCAGCATATAAATGTACATGTACAAGTGGTTAAAAGGAAAGGAACATAATATCTATATAAGATATGAAAACCAACAAAATATGTGTTTCTTAAGTAACTTGTATCGTAGGGGTTCAAGCAATTGTACGTGAAAGGCGTATGAATAGGTTTCAGGAAATATAATTTTACGATACAGTAGAAATGCACTGTGTCGAGCTATTATTACATTTATCTACTTCAATAGAAGGCTTATAGAAAAATTTTAAGCTTTTTTAATCAGCCCATCGTTATTCATTTATAAAATCATCCAATATTTTTTCGAAAACATGAATTGTATGTATAATTTTAGTATAAAAGCGAATTTGATAGTTTTGTTTGTATGTGTTTTTAGCAATCTTTGCTTGGAAATGAGATAACACAAAGGGATTATTATCGTTTATTTCCTGGACTATAAATATTGCTCAGTTTTAGTTTAATTGGTTAAGTAAATCCAAAAATATATACTAGATCTCTTTATGCTATACTTTCATGTGAAAATCAAAATATTATTAGTCCAAAGGTACATGTTTCTTAAGCTTATAAGCTACACATGATTGCTGTAAGTTGAGGCTCTAACATTGCATATAAAACAATCTAGTTATGCTGTCTCGGTGGTGTAGTAGCTACTATATATGGTTGCATATCCAGCAGTCCTGGGTTCGAGTCCCGGGTCGGGTCACGTTTAGTTGTTGAGTCTTTCTGTTTAATAAGCCTCAGTAATATCCCTGAGTTGGGAAGTTGACGGTGTTTCACCCTTGTGACTAGGAGAGCACGTTAAGCCTGCGCTTTAACTTTCATTGGTCGTGTCGAGTAGTTGTCCCACCGGTATATAAGAGTGACAGGAATTCTCTCCTGCATTTGTGTGTGCGCGTACGCTTGTGCACTATAATATCTCCTGCGCAGTTGGCTAGTCTCAGTGAGATTGGCCGCCGCGGCCGAAATCGCTCGAGAGAACATTATTATCTAGTTATGCTATTTTAGGCGTATTTAATGACATCAAGATTGGATGGTTGGATGATGATTTTAACGATACATGTATAACGAAAATATGTATATATGATTGAAATAATTTTGTAATATATTTAAAAATCGAACGTGCGACCTACATGCACCACCCAGATTCAATGCACGTTTGTACTCATTACTTATATTCATATATGGTTTATTTAGGTAGTAAGTACTCCTATAATTAAATTTGAAGTGTTGTTATTATTATATTATTTTCTTAATTTACCTAAGCTACTAATGAAACCTTAATTTTTTGCATGAGCCGTTCTCTATTATAAAATAATAGACTAGAATTTGATTTTTATCGTTAAGTTTTAATCAATAGAATGGATATTGTTTTATTTCAATAATATTACATTTGAGAACTAATTTTAGTGCACAGATAATCCATAGCCATTAAAAACAAAAGGCCACGACAAATGAAAGGAAAAATTAGGTCATGTTATACGTATGTGTTAATTGGGGAGAGTCTTTTATATTATTTTTCTCTAGAATGTAAAAATAGTTTTTTCTTGATTTCAAAGAATCGATAAAGTGTCATTAGTACTTTCTTTGAAATTATGACAATCACTGAAAATAGGTAGGTATGTTACTGCCAACTTATGTACGCCCTTAGGTGACTAACAATAGCCTAAGTCTTACTCCAGGTCATAGTCTGTTTGTGAACTAATTTCCATCCAAATCTATTTATCATTACCATTTTTTACCACTATTTATTTATTAATTTACCATTATTTATCATTTTAAATAAAACTGTCTTTTCGGATAACACAATTTTACAACAATTTTACAAAAAATTGTATAATTTTACAAAAATTTTGTAAAATTGTGGGTAGGCACTGTCTGTAACAAGTATATAACGCCTTTGAGACGTCTAAAACCAATCATGGTCTCTCCTGGGACCATAATTGCTGTAAAGCATTTGAAACGTCGGCAACCAAAAATCAAAATAAATTCGCCAAATAATCCGAAAAGATAGTTTTATTAAAATTGTCAAATATTCGCGTAAATCTAACAAAATATTATTATTTACCATACTATTTCAGCATAAACGAATAAATTACATACTTATACTTACAAATTTTTGCAATTATTAATCGATTCGATTTTTTATGTTGTTTTAGTAAAGATTTGAATAACACAAATGTACTTGTAAAATATTTAAATTGACATTATTTTTAGTACCTCATTTGTAAGTCAAAAATAAATGAATGCTAAGAAAAAAATCTTATTAGGTGGTCTACACAGTGATAAAACGTCAAAGATTGTCGTCAACCAATTATAAAAATAGACCCATTCTCAATATTTCAAGCTCTATTATGTATAAGGAAGCCATTAGAAAGCAATTTTTCTATTATTATAATATCTTTTACACGGAATTCATGAATTTTTTTTTTATTATCTATAAATATTAGTTTTGAAATAATTAATTTTACTTTATTCAGATCTGCTAATCTGTAGGACTACAAGTACAAAATATAAAACCGCCTAATAAATATTATAATCAGTAACATTATTTACTTTATACTGGTATTTAGAAACAAATGACACGCCCTTGCTTCGCTTATACGTTCGTTGCTCCTTCCGCGCCCCTATATTTGTAATACAATAATATCCCATAGGGATTACTCAATGAACTCCAATCTATAGAATATCTTACAAAAATTACGCTCAATCATTTCTGGTCTACTGCGAGAGAAATAGGACAAATTAATAAATAAACAAACAAATATTATATCATACTACTATTATATTATAACTACATAAAAATATTGGACACCTGGAGTGGTGGACTTTGGCCTGATTCCTCTCGTATTGAATGGAGGCTCGTACTCAGCAGTGGGACGTTAAAAAAAAAGGGCTGAAAGCATTGGCTGCACGTTCGCTTTCTCTCTATGTCAATTTCATGACAGTATTGCTTTGTCCATTTCCTAGGTCTATGAAATTATGATAGAAAAAGTTATTTATTGAGGTAATTATCTCATATATTTAAACGAGCAATTCTTGTATATTTATATCTTTATTTATTTATTTATTTATTTATACCGGCGATCTCGGAAACGGCTCTAACGATTTTGCTGAAATTTGGTATATGGGGGCTTTCAGGGGCGAAAAATTGATCTAGATTAGTCACATGTCTGGGAAAACGCGTGTTTTCGAGTTTTCATGTGTTTTTCTTATGCATTATTCTACGCAAAATTTAATCGCGACATCTATACAACTGTCTTAGTAACACTTAGTCACTCAATGTAAAATTATTTTTAAGCCAAATTAAAAAGAAAATTATTCTTATCGCGACATCTATACAACTGTCTCAGTAACACTTAGTCACTTAATGTAAAATTAGTTTTAAGCCAAATTAAAAAGAAAATTGTTCTTATCGCAACATCTATACAACTTTCTCAGTAACACTTAGTCACTTAATGTAAAATATACAATCTTTCAAGAACTCCGAGCGAAGCTCGGTCGCCCAGGTACTGTTTATATGACATATAGAAATGTCAATTAGTATACGACAGGGAACACAATTTTTTTTTCTATGGCTTAGAGTTGCGTTAACAGACGCAATACATTCTGCCAGTGTCACGTTTTGTGAGGAAGACACAAATGAGATTGAGCGGTAATTTTGAAATTTAGTCGCTTTAATATGAAATTAAAACAATAAATGAATGATCGGTCTACAGGAGTAACCTACAACAATAGAAAATAATTACGCAATACAAAAATGGCACAATGATTGAAAATGAAAATATATTATAATTTAATTTTATAATCTACTATAAATTTAACTAATTTTTTAATAAATGGACACAAGGGCTAATAAACATTTGGTGTTAACTGGGCGGTGAATTTGAGGAGGGATTATGTCATGCAGGGAATATTTCAATTTGAACACAAAATTATTGAACTTAAATTTCACTTTGCAAAGACGACTTTGATTTAAGATTTAAAATTTAAAAAGCTGATATTCTTAAACATCTTAGATATTTTAAGCTACAAATAGAAATCTAAAAAAATCATATGGGACTGACTTTTATAATTTCTATTCGTAAGCGAATGTAGAATGATATCGTATCAAGTAAGCTCCTAGCTTAGACGTGACTGTGTCTACGTGGCCTGTTGTTAGTAATCCTCTTTTTCTATCTTTGTGTTTTATTGATTTACATGCAAATAATCTTGCACTTAAGTACATGAGTGTAAGATTAGACTCTAGTAATAGCTTATCTGTTAAAGTAGGGTAACGGATGGAAATTTTAAGCAGTTCTAGTTATTTCTCGATTTTTTAATAAAATAAAGATATATTTTTAACAGTGAGTAGTAGTAGTAGGTTTTTTTTAGATTTACGCGAATATTTGATATTTTAAATAAAACTATCTTTTCGGATCTTTTCGCAGATTTATTTTGATTTTTGGTTCCTGACGTGTTCCTGACATTTGAGACGTCTAAAATTTTAGTCACTCCCGTAACCATGCTTGCTGTAAAGCATTCGAAACATCCGGAACCAAAAATCTAAATAAAATCTAATAAATAAGAATATTATAATATTATAAAGAAAATTTTCTAGTAATATTTGCAACTTATATTAGTTTAAAACTCCCACACTGATGCTACCTGTACAATGAACGGTGTTCAATTTTCAACTTTTGCTTACAACGCTTAATTAACTTCGTAAACTTGTTTTCTTGTAACACGAACATGCGCGTAACGCGACCGACTTTCATTCTGTTATATGAAATACGCTAAAAATTACAAAAGTAGTGCAATACCCCTCTATATATTATTACTAGTGACTTCTTAACAGTAAATATAGGTATTAGACTAGGTTATAGTCTATCTGTGAAATTTCTTCTCGCACACAAACACACATTTATAAAAATAGTTCGTTAGATTTTTTTATAATGTAAATCCTTCAGTATTAAGAAGAATTGACGAAAGAAACTGGCGAAGAGTAATGATATTTTTATTGACTTTCGTAACTTAGTATATAATAAACTATTTACTATTACTACATTTTGTAATTGCCTTAAAAAAAATTCAAGTTGTAATATCTCCAATATCTATTTTATATTAAAGTTAACGTATTTCTTTAATATAATTATATTTTTAATGTATTGTGGTAAAAAAGTATATCCTTACACATTGCCCATTCAAAGAAATACTAGTTTTGCCGATTTCGTCCTTTCCAAAAAATCTGTCAAACCTAAGTCTTGGTATATTTTGCTTTCTGTATATTAGTTTCTTTATTTATTTTAGTTTCATTAGACTGACGTCATTGGGAATTTCTACTGCTAATGTTTTCCTCACTTGGACAAAAACTGAATAATTGGATTTCAGTGGAAATGTAATAGAGTAAAATAATAATTCGAGCTTTAGTCAAAGCCCAAGGTCCGAGCAAATTAAATATAATATTAGTAAAAAAGATGGATACGGCCTTTTGTTGTTGTAACGAAATATGTATATAAAATACTTATGTGATTCGATTAAGGAAGCGTTACGCGGACACTCCGTTTTATAAAAACTCTTTTTCAATTCGTTCATGATATGAATTTTTGAGTAATTTATAATTAAGTGTACATTTATTTGGTTAATACAGTTATAATTGTAATATTAAATTACATTTTGTTATAATTTTTCCTGAGAAAAATTATATTATTTTCAACCTATTTAAATTTAATGTATAAAAAATCGATGGTTAATTTCCTTTTTTTAGAAATTGATTTTATACTGGCTAAAACTCCAGACCGTCTTAATGGTAAAAAAAAAAAACAAAGAAAAGGACTTAACGAGGTGGAAAAAGATGCAGCTGCTGCGTACGGATGGCGTATCTTCGTATTTAATTAATATCGTCGAGCACACCCGTTATGTACACCCTTGGGAAGCTGTTGACAAGATTATTAGCGATGAAAAATGTGATACTCCAGTATAAAATACCGATTAATTTACCTACAAGCGATTAAAAGCACGGCAACTTTGGGCTAGTTCCTACTTAGATAATTGGTTTATTGATCTTGCAACTAATTCTTTAACGGGTTGTTCTTTTTTAAGACAATTAATAGAAAGAATCTCGCTTCTTTGTTTCCGATTTTTGTTTTTGATCTTAGAAGGTGTTTTAAATATTACACTTTTCTTTAAGTCATATCGAACATCTAATGGGTTGGAATGGGTTTTATTTTTTTTTCGCGGAACCCTAATTCTTTTTCTAAAATAAAAGTAGCCTAAGCTACTCCTTATAACAGCAGCTATCTGCCAGTGAAAGTCCTGTTAAAATCGGTCCAGCCGTTTCGGAGATTAGCCGGAACAAACAGACAGACAGACAAAAATTGTAAAAAATGTTGTTTTGGTATATGTACCGTGTTTACATCCATATGTATTTAGTAAAAAGCGGTTATTTTAATATTACAAACAAACACTCCTATTTTATCTATCTGTATAGATAATACTATATATAATGGTATTTTTTATTTAGAGTAAAAATAACGAAGAACTAACTTTTCCTCTTAGGAATTGTAAAATCTTGTGAATTTATGAACCAACTAGCACTAACAACTAACATTAAGTAATCTGCATTTTTCCTTTTTATTTTTATTGAGCAACTCGTTTATTTTCAACTTCACGCGAAAAACAAAAATTCCCCCTTCTTTTCGGGTATAAATCGAAAAATATCGATCCTATTAAAAAATATGATAAGAACCAAAATTATAGGAAATTTAATTTCAACAACAACTTTTGTAATAACTATTTTTCGTGGAAAATTGAAAATAAACGAGTTATTCAATAAACAAAAATCAATCCTTAAATTCAGGATGGCGGATGACGCAACGGGTTTGGTACCCCGAAAATCTAAATTTAAACTTCCAGTGTCCAGCGAAAAATTTTTGCAATGTCAAATCCTAACTCGACTGGGCTCCTTGAGATTTAATGTTAATATATTTTCCACAAACATAACAAAACTTATTTGGGTGATTTAAACATTTACCACGGTCACTTTTCTCCATATTTTTTACAAAAAATCTAGTTTTTTACCAAAAATCTACTAAATTAGTTTAAAAAACACATTTGTTTTCATTTATAGCTCTTTAACATTGCTCAGTATGAAAATAAAACAGTAAACAAACTATTTATTTTTATTTCCTTAAGAGGGTAGATAAAAATAGTTTTCGTGCTATAACTTAGAAACGTGACGTGATGGATACCCATATTATAGAGCATTTTTGATAATAATTGAATAAGTAATTCTAAACAGGTAACATTATTCATGTTAGAAAAATCGTGTCTCACAGTGTTATTAAAGTATGGAAATTTACATACAGCTTTTTATATGAGTCTTTAATTGAGAGTTAATATTTAATATTAGTACAGGAATTATTTGTTTGATCTGGTTTGATTTATAGATCTTAGTTCAGTCTTAAGCGCTATCTCTTAACACTCATTTATCCTAAAATAGGAAGTGGAGTGCGAAGTAATATGTCACTAGGTTATGAAATATGAAAAATTTTAATGTTATTACTTAACACATAGAGTGAAATTTTCTGGTGAAATTAAGACCAATAATGAGGCACTATAACCTATTCATTTAAAATAGAATAATTGAACTAGATCACAACTCGCAAAGGTTTGTAGAAGATGTTCATTATTGACATACAATTTGAGTTGGATAAAAATTTCAAGAAGGATTAAATAAAAACGTTCAAAATAAAAAAAAACACATTTCACATCAAAAACTTTTTACTAAGCAATTAATAATTTCGAATCTATATTTATTTGATTAGATAATTAACATATTTATAAGCTCAAAGAAAATTCAATAAGCTGTCAAAATCAGAAGCTCTAACTTTATATAACTGTAGTTATTTTATGTATTATGTAATTAATTTTATAGAAGAAGTATTAGTAGAATATTTTGCAGATTTACGTTTTCACTTAGACTTTGCCATGAATGGCCTTTACGATATTTTTTATCAAACAGACATCGCCCACTTAATGCAGGACGTCATAAGCTTTTTTTTCCTTTAGTATTTTATCTCCAACGTACATTATATTGTAATGATTTCACTGGAATTATGGCCCTTTCTTATCTGATATCGAAGTCTAGCTTAGAATTTTAAAATAGTCTAGAAATAAAAATTTGTTGTTAGAAAATAGAAATTCATTCTAAAGTCTTCAAACTTGATCAAAATTGTGTTCATTGGTTCGAAAATGTGAAATCGCTTTAATGAAATTGAAACTCAGTTAAATCATTTCTAGATTAACACTAACTAACGCTACTATGGATTAATAAATCATTCTAATATGTTTTGCTACCCTTTTGGAAGATAAAGTTTAATTATTATGAGAGTTTATTTATTATAACCTAAGGAGACAAACACATGGGTTAATCAACTTTTAAGGCACTGCTTTCTAGTCTCTGTCACATTTGACAACAAACATACTGACTGATATTTTCCTTCACTTAAATGAATGGTTTTTTTTATACACGTAATATAAAAAAAATCCGTCTTTTTGTTAGAACGCCGCGGAAAATTTAGTTAAAATTCGTTCAGTAATTTTTCCGTGAAAAGTTAATTGATGTACAGACAAACAATGAAAAATTCAATAATTATTTTTGTTGGGGTCTATATTTTGTACACAATACATAATAGTAACTGTTTTTCAAAGAATATTTCATATACAGATCTCGCTCAGTCACTGTATGTATAGATAAACAAATGATAACTTCAGCTTGTTAGTGCAACCATAACAGTGTATTGAAAGGCGAATTATTTCAACTTGTTATGGAGCTTTGTGTGTATTTTAAAATAAAACTCTAGTTATTTTGATATAATTTAATAAGTTTTTGTTTAAAATTAGCTTTATTTGGATAAAGATATTATATTTTTCTTAGTAACATAGCGTTACTACAAGTAACATTATTTTTATTTCAAATAATATCAAATGACCATAGGCACATTAGTTTATACTTTTCTGCAAAGGTCTGCTAAGGCCTGTAAAAGCCAAGGGTCACAGTTTCAATTCCCAATCTGGGACAAAATTTAATTTAATGTGTACAAACATTATAATTGCGAATGTGTGCTTTTTGTTATCTTAGGCTTCTTTCCGGTCATAATAGTTTACGAGTTTTATCTTTGTCTAAGTTATTTTATTTGGAATTAGATTTGTATATTTTTTTAAGAGAAATTAAGAATACTACGAGTATATCTATCCGTATACATAATATTATAAAGAGGTAAAGTTTGTGAGTTTGTGAGGTTGTAGGGGGTAATCTCTGGGTCTACTTAACCAATTTAGATGAAATTTGGTAAGAAGATAGTTTGAGGCCGTGGGAAGGATATGGGATACTTTTTATCTCGAAAATCATCCCTTAAGGGGGTAAGAATGGGGATGAAAGTTTGTATGTGGAATCAACCTAGGGACGAACACGAGCGAAGCGAGGGCGAGTCGCTAGTAATTTATAAGCCAGATAGTACATAGGCTAATATATAATACATCCCACAATGGGGGGGGGGGGGGAATAACAAAATCTCGCAGTGGGAATGAGATAGATGGATAGGTATGTGAGTGAGTGAGTTAGTTAATGAGCAGAAAGATGAGAGATGAGACGGAACGAGTGTGGGACGATGTGTGGGAGGATCTAAGAAAAAGTGTAAACGTTATATTTTTAATTAAATTAATCCACCCAAAGGACGTGTACTAATATCTATCTCTGGACACTACATATAAATAGGCAAAGATAAAATAATTCAGTACTTTTTTCTTCTTTATTTGTCAACCGAATTTCTTTTTTTTTTGGTTTAGTACTTTTTGAGGAGTTTTAGTGCTATCAATAAAAAAAATGGTTGTTTTACCATCGGGCGAACACTAGAAGTAGTAAAAGAGCAGGTTACTATTTATTTTCATAGTTATTTATCTCAGTCTAGTCTTAACTAGACTTTATCTTATGAATCTTTCGGATTTACAACTAGATATTAGCATTGGTTAGCGTCTTTAACGTACACATAAAATTAATGTTTTCGTTTTCGTCTCTTTTATCTCTGTGTAGGTTTCAAATTATTTGGCGTTACGATTTATGTAAAGCTTAGTACGATTTTATTAATGGAATAACGCAAAAGCTGGTTAAATTAAACATTTCTAACTAAGTATCAATTTATTTTTAAAATATGATGTTGAAGCGTGTCTATGTAGGCGTGACCACGTAATATATCTTCGTATAAAATTTTGCGAACAAAAGTATTAGGACACGATGTTTTTACTGCTTATATGTGATTTGTACTTTTACTTGCATATTTGCTAGGCTTACTCTGTGGCGCCTTGTAGAGCTAAATTTACGTTAAAAGATTAGCTTAATGCACAATGAAAATAATTTACAATGTTTTCATAAAATTAATGTTTTTAATGGTAAATAGTTATATATCAATATCTAAGATAGGTGAAGTATAACTGATGCAGTGGTAGCTCAGTGATAACGCGCTTGCTTGGAAAACTAAGTGAAGTGGATTCAAATCTTGGGTATCGCCTCTGATATTCTCATGTACGAATCATTTTTGACATAATTACCTTTTGTCTTACGATGATAGAAAACATCGTGAAGAAATATGTCGGTGAGAAATTTTCGAAATGTGCAGTCCACCGACTCGCATTTGGCCAACTTGGTGGACTAGGATCCCTATCGTATTGAAGGGAGGCCCATGCCCAGCATTAGGACGTTAAAAAGGGCTGAATACAATATATGGCGTGTGGATCAGGCCGGATATCTTAAAATTTAAATTTAATTAAGATTTAACAGGATTTGTAAGTGTAACAGAAAACCGAGACCATAATGAAGAGTCATGTGTGACTATGGAAATTAAAGAAAATTTTAATATAACTTACATTGTTAATATACATTAATACGAGTAACTGTTTTACGTTTAAAATATGTTTAAATAATTTTTCATTGACTAACATGGTTAAAGGAAATCTTATTAGTATTTTCTTTCTCTTATTAAGATTTCAAGCACAAATTATTGTTTCATTTCTATTGTATCTAATCTAATCTAATATATTTAAGCGAGCAATTCTTGTATATTTATATATATAATATTTATTTATTTATACCGGCGATCTCTGAAACAGCTCTAACAATTTCACTGAAATTTGGTATATGGAGGTTTTCGAGAGCGAAAAATCGATCTAGATTAGTCTTATGTCTGGGAAAATGCGTGTTTTCGATTTTTCATGCGGTTTTCTTTCGCATTATTCAACGCTGAATATGGTCGATAAATTCTTACACTTAGGCATAAGCTTGTGGTTAAGCGACCAAGGTGCAAGATTAACAATCACAGGAGTCCGAGTTCGAATCTCGGTCGAATACTAAGTTTTTACTTTTGTTTTTTTTTTGTATTTATTCAAGTTTTTTTTAATCAAAATAATACGATGTAACAAAAAAGAACTCCGAGCGAAGCTCGGTCGCCCAGGTACTTTTATTAATTTCAATAAAGTATTCGTGTAAACTTTTCTTAGATGTTTGTATATATTTTTATATATATATACGCTCTTATGTCCAAAAATGGCTGGATGAGTACTCAGATATATGACATCGAGTAATACATAGGCTAGTTTTAAGTACTAAAAACGCACCTCAATGAAGTAAGGCGCGAGGGCAAGTTGCTAGTTTTTTTGTATTCAGAAATATGAAACGTTATCTATGTATTACTAAACACTATTTCAACAAAATATTTTGTGACCCTGCATCAATAACGTCATAGATTTATCTCGTTGCGTAAATGAGGATATTTGCTTTTAAGCGTTACGTTCTACAACTAAGTACAGCTAATGGAGGTGTGTTATCTAATAATAGAGTGGTTCGAGTACTATAGTAGTATGTAGTTTTAAAATTTCTCTTCCAGTTTGTTATTATGATTAATATCTTTATTATGCTTTTCACAGACTTTCCCTTCTGTATAATTTACAAAAAAAATATCAATGTTACTATAACTATTAATATTACAAACGGATAAACCAATAAACGCACTTTAGTATAGATGAATATGTTGGTAAGCTACGAGGCTTGTGTTATGGATACCAGATAGTTGATACACTACACATATATAACTTTAAATACATACATATTTTAAATTTAAACACCCATTAAAAAAGTACTAATTTAACGTTAAAGTAACTTAATAACACCTTTTTATTCTCATTTTAAGAACTGAGTCCCTCGAGTGACTATGTTGTTCTAGTAGTAATAAAACTTTGTTTCGATAAAATAATGCTGAATAACTTGAATTTACTTAATGTAAATAAATATTGCATTGCAAAATAACGTGAAATTAATAATTTCTTTTTAATCAATTTTATATAGTGTCATATGAACATAGTGACTTATTTGGCAAAGCGCCTGAGTGTTACATTGCAGGCACGAGTTTCTACGCTGTTGTGCTTGCTCTACGCAAAATTTTAATTTAGCCGTTCAGTTCACTCCATATGTTTCTTAATATTAAAAATACAAAAGTGTATTTGTTTGTTTGTTTATTTATTCATTTATATGCAATGGATCCAAATGATTATGATTAAGATAATCATGATTATAATTTATGAGCAGCCAAACAGCAAGACGTTATATGTAATAATTTTTACGGATATTGGCTGAAAGGTGAAAGTAGATTGATATAATTTAAATATGATGAATATTTGTTGTTTATTAGTAGTTAGAAACGTTAATAAAGGCAAAAGTCAAATCATGTTATTATTGTACTGTGTACATACGTACGTGTACGTATGTCTGTATAAGCAGTATTAAGTTCGTTAGAATATTATACACTAATCCTATTTCAACCAATTATTACTGCCATACATCTATGAATGTTAATCTATATGCTTTCATTTGCTAATTGATGAAAATCTTTCATCTTACATGTCTTAAATTCTTATTGCAATATCACACGTGGCTTTATATGCTCTCATCTATAGCTCAGTATCTACCATTAAAATAATAAGTATGAACAGTTTTGGGTTCCGTACCCGTAGTGAAGATATAGTATAAGAAGTGAAGTGAAGATATAGATAAGTCCCAATGGTACTTCTTCTTAGAAGTACCATTGGGACCCTATTACTAAGCCTCCGATGTCCGTCTGTCTTTCTGTCAGCGGCTGTATCTCATAAACCGTAGAGTTGAAATTTTCACAGAGTATATTTCTATTGCCTCTATAACAACAAATAATAAAAAGGCAAAACGCTGAATTTTAAAATAGCCGCCATGCAAATAAAAAAAAAAATTGATAACGGAATCCTTCGAGTCCGACTCGAACTTGACCGGCTTTTTGATTTTCTTGTGTATCACTAGCGACTTAGCCTCACGTAGCTCAGACGCGTCCCTAGCTATCTTTTTCTCATATAGTAGGGGAGCCCAAGAGGGGATTTTGTATCTATTAAGTTTATGGACGATTTTTGCCTCTTCGGCTTGTGGAAATCGGTAGATTATTGAATTGCACACTTTTCAGATTGTAATTAGCCCACCACAACTTAATCTGACAGTCTCAAGTATTTCTCACTTATAAAATCATTTTTTTAATATTTTGATCGGCTGGTCAAGCCGCGCGACCTTATATAGAGGACTTATACATAATGTATAGTGGAGGTACTCAACAGAATGTAAGGTATACCCCCTTATGTTAATCTGCCGCGCTTGAGTAAATCTAAAAATCCCAATTTGGGCTCCCCTACTAATACGTTTTATTCCATTATTTCAAACCATTTAAGCGACAAACGCCAATAAAACAACTTATCTACCTGTTATTTTTAACTTTAATTGAAGTTATTATTATTATGACTTTGACAATAAACACATTTTTATTGAAATAACAAATAGTCTCAAGCACTCGACGATAAAGTAGTTTCTTATTAAAAAAAATTAATTAAAATTGGGTCAGTAATTTCAAAGATTAATCCCTACATCCAACCTTACAAACTTTTATGTTTTTATAATATTAGTGTACATTATATAAGTTTAGTATACTTAGAAATACATTAGTAAGAGATGGTGTGCTTCAGAATGACATATCGTGATAAGGATCGCTCTATTCCGATCGGTGGCAGACGTAATGGTGGCAGATGTTTAGCGTGAATCTTGAATATTACATTATCAGCAATGCGTGTATACTCTATATAAATTTTACATACGAGTAAATACATAATACGCGTTAATTTCTATTGTTTTATCTTTTTGTTTATTGTTGTCGTGAAGAATTTGAGAACTAAAGTAATAGAAAGTGCATATACTTGAACAGTGTACACTATAATCTATATTAACATTATAAAGAGGTAAGATTTTTTTGTTTATTTGTTTACCAAATACGCTCCGAAACTACTGGAGGGGTTTAGATAAAATTTGGTAAGAAGATAGTTTAAGACCCTGGGAAGGACATTGGATAGTTTTTATCACCGAAATTATACCTTAAGAGCTTGAAAATGGGAAAAAAAGTTTGTATGGGGAATCAATCTAGGGACGAACCCGAGCGAAGCGAGGGTGAGTCGCTAGTATTATATACTAGGGATATTGGCTAGCCTTAGTGACATTGGCCGCAACAGGACATTAAAAGAACAGTAAGTATTATTATCCATTTGTTCCTATTTTTGGCATAACAAATATTATTTAAAAAATTAAGACCACACACCACACCTCTATGTTTTATTAGTTCTACTTTCATTAATTTTTTTACATTAATTCTACCTTAAGAGCTTTGAGGGCACTTTGTTACTTTTGTACTTCATGAATTACTATATTAGAATAAAATTACAACGTGATCAGTGTAACATCAGTTTTGTAAAGTAATAGATTTAGATATGAATACTTTAAAGCTTCTTTTGGCTTTTGACAAAAAAATATACGCTATTTGATATAAACATATGTATTCAGTCCTTTTTAACGTCCTACTGCTGGGCACGGGCCTCCCACAATATGAGGGGAATAAAGCCATAGTCCACCACGCTGGCCAAGTGCGGATTGGCGGACTTCACATGTCTTTCGAAAACTTGCTAGGTTTTCTCAGACATGCAGGTTTCCTCACGATGTTTTCCTTCACTGCAAGGTAAGTGGTAATCATGTTAGAAATGATTCGCACATGAAAATATCAGAGGTGCGAGACCCGGGATTTGAACCTGCTTCACTCGGTTTTCCAAGCGAGCGCGTTACCACTGGGCTACCACTGATAAACATATGGTGATATAAAAAATAAAACGAAAAAATTACGTATTTATTATATATTTCGAAAGCTTTTAGATAGTTTACTTTCAATTTAATAAGCGTGATTGTTATTGATTCAACTTTGTCACAACAGATGTCGAGATACGTCTTGTAAGTTTCAATTAAAACTACAGTATCAATTTTCTCGTTTTCAAAGGGAAAACTTGCTTTTGTGCTTCACAGCGATACAGGACATTTACATATTTGGGAATTTCAGATGAAATAATTCCGTAATATCATTGTATTGATAGAAAACAATAAACATTTAACTGAATATAAAGTTAAAAGTTAATAAAACAACAGTTAAATAAACATGATAACTTTATAGCAAAGGAAGCCTTTTCGTAATAGTGGAATTTTAAAGGCAAATTACATAGGAATATTTTAAGAGGTTTTGAAGTTTGTGTGTCTTTTTGGTTAAAAAATAGCTATTTATTATAGATTTTTGCTAAATGTATGTGCATAGTTGGGAAGTATTTAACCACACAAATATTATAGATGCTAATGCTTATGAATGAGGTAGCGAGTGTGTGGTTGTTAGTTCTTCGTGCTATAATAACTCAGCGGATTTGAATCAGTATTTAATATTATCTTTTTTTTAACGTTGGGAAATATATAACGCATACATACATATGGGATTCACTGGCTAGAAAAGCCTACCCACTACACTAAAATCCACCGCCCCCCAAGGTGGGCTACCTCCCAGTGTGCCCCTTGGCTTCACGACCGACTGAATTGCCGGACGCTCATCGCTCATGAGTGCAAACCCCCCTTCCTCCATCTCCATCATGACACAGTGAACACATGTCGGGGGAGGGGCAAGGGGTGAGTAAGATGAAAATACGCAAGCAGAGCTGCAAGCAATGTTAGTTTCTTTTAATGTATATCACGTTCCTGTTGCTATTTAATATATAGATCTTATCAGCTTGTAGAATTAAGACTTGTAATGAAACAATTAAACAAGCCGTTTGGTTGGTGTGTGCCAAAACAAGGGATTAAATTGTTTGATACCATTGTGTTTTGATGTACTAAGTACGTGTTAAATAATAGGGTTGCTTTCTGGCCTATTATTGATATCTTACCTTTTAATTAAAAAAATACACATGCATGCTCATTTTTTAATATTTTTAAGGTTGATATTTATAAGGTGAAAATTTTTAACTAGCGAATCATGCTCGTTTTGCTTTGGGTTTGTTCCAAATGAAAAACAAAATCAAATCTATCACACGGAAACCGTACATTTTCCAACGTAGTAAATTGAAAAGTAGCCTGTGTGCTATTCCAGACTATAATTTATCTCTGTGCCAAATTTCATCCAGATCCATTTAGTCTTCTGGCGTGAAAGAGTATAAAACATACATCCATCCATTCATGCTCACAAACATTTACATTTATAATATTAGTATGGATATTGATAATACTCTCTGAGATTAACGCGAGTATTTGACGTTTGAACTCAAAATATCCTTTCGGATTTTTTCGCAGGTTTATTTTGATTTTTGGTTCCCGACGTTTCGAATGCTTTACAATAATCATGGCCACGGGAGAGACTAAGGATTTAGACGTCTCAAAAGTAATTATAATTATTGCCTTAAAAGATAATTGTTTCAGTTGTGAAGGAAAATGATTTTACAATATAATGAAAAGTGAATTTCGTGAGTTTAGATGTAGGGAGTAAAATTTGGAACTACTAATATAATAATAATTAAAGTCTGAAAGTTTTTTCAAGTTAAAAGTCAATTTTTCACTGAGTGTGTAGTCTTCTTTTTATTCCAATGTATGAAGTGGTTCTAATGTTTTATAAATATTTTGTAAAAAGATTTTGAAGCAATCGCTGAGAGTCATTAAGGAGTGAGCAAAGCGAAGGCGGGTTTTTATTATTTAATTTACTCGATATAACCAAAAAGTCATATTTTATTTACATTGAAATATTGTGACTCCTCTTATTAATTTTCACTCTTCTTCAAAAGCTCTTTATCCAATTAGAAATACCTTTATATTATATATTACCTAAAGAAGACATATATGTGATACAATTTTCTATGTAAATAATAAAGCTTAGTAGATACGCACGTTGTGTATATCTCCTAAGATACAATAACGATATTTATCTACAGAAAACGTACCTAAAGATGAACCCGAGCAAAGAGAGGGTAAGTCGCTAGTATTACATAAATCGTTGATAAGCTCTACGGCTCTACGTAAATGGATTCATCTAATATTAGCGTTGAAAATAAATTGAAAACATACCTTTAGTAAAAAGGTAAAGCAATTAAATGAAAATGTGAGGTTGGATTAAAAAATAATATGTGTTAAGGTGAGCTTATGAAAATCGAATTTTAGAATTCATTAATGTATTTTAATAATAAGTACCTGGGCAACCGAGCTTCTCTCGTCTCGTCTCGTGCAGTCGATCGGAAGCTATGCGCGTACATACATTTCTGTGATTCATTTTTATTTATATAGTTTATAGATAGATATAGGTGTCAGAAAACAAAACTTTGAATCGATTTCAAAGGTATTTTATAGGACTTGCTTTTAAAGAGTAATTCTTTATATAACAATTAAAAGTAGATCGGAAACCTACATTGAAGCCTTCATACGTCTTGTTCAAAGTATAATTAAAAAAATTGAATATAGGTAATAAGGTAATGAAAAAGCTACACAGTTTAATATTTAATATTATTTATGAATGTGAAATTTTTGAAAAACTTTTTTTTTTTTAAAAAACGACTATATTTAAAACTTAGCATTTAAGAAGATAAAATAAAATGAATGTTTATTTTATTCAATACCCAAAATTATGATTAAGAAATAGAATTTTTTGGTAACTCGTAAGGCCAGCAATATCGAATTAGAATTTATTGATATTAAGCACATATTTTTTTTCATCATTTTAAAGTAATAAAAACAATTTTTGAGATATTATTATCGTCAGTTTTTTATATCTATTTTATATTAATTTACTTTTTAAAACTGCAATATCACTTCACATTAAAAAACTATTGTTTTTCAGTGCAAATCTGACATGATCTGGGCAATTTTTTATTATTTGTCATTTTGATTGGTAACCCTAGAATCGACTAGAGTTAAGACTAAATCGTGTGTAAATTTGACTTGGTTATATTTTGATTTGGTTATATTACTGTTTTAGGATTAAGCAAATATAAAGAAGTGCTCTCAAAATTTTACTTTTATAAGAGGCTCCATAGGTTTATAAACTTTTTATATTGTTTTTTTTTTATTTCATATTGCTCAAATGCTTAAAATTCAACATGTTATTGTTATGATGAAAAAGGCAGACAGCGTGGGCTTACTAAATTCAATTTTATTTAAACGATAAATGGTTATAATAATTAATTTCATCGTAGCCATTGTTTTACTGTATAAGAATTATTACTAAAGAAATAGACATTTAATATCATTTCAATTTTATTTCAATTGTTAGAAAAAATTGAAATATAATTTCATTTTTCACAAATTCAAGTAAAATTTTTTCTTTCCTTAGGATTTTCCACTTCATTATTAGATGGTGAATTTTCAAAAATCTTTTCTAGAGCACGCAAGATACACTAGAAACGTAAAGCAGTTTAACTTTTTAGGCTGTGCTTGAATCATAATATCATTTTCGTATATAGTTGAGGGAACAATAGAAGGTATAGAACATTATATTTTGTATACTATTAGAATAAGTTATAATATAAACGAGATCCCGATACAAATATAGTGTTGACATTAAATGGCAAAGAGCGTCGTACTCTATTTATGAAGAGCTTATTAAATCTACATAATTTATATTAGGTACACGAATAAAGTTCAAAGTAAATAAAATGTCTGTATTAGAAAATATTATTTTAAATTATTTATTATATCATAATGTATAAAACACATGTACATTAAATTTATTTTATAGCTACGATTATGTTAACAAATAGTAAGTTAATTATTAATTATTTTAAAACGTAAAAAGTATAAGTATAAAGCACATATTTTATAGTTATTTAAATACTGACTTTTATAATTTTTGTTGTTAGTAAAATTAAAAAAAAAACGTTTATTAGTATATTGTTGATTTTTACGCGTCTTAAAGGGACGATTGAAGTCAGATTTTTTTACTACATAAAAGTTATAATATTTTTTACATAAAATTTTTTTATAACTTTTATTATTATATATTTATATAATTTTCCATTATAATAAATAATAATTATAAACTTACCGGCAAAAGTAGAGCTTCAATACCATTGCACGCTACGACAGCAGCCACGAGGTAAATAAACGCTTTCATATCGACAAGAGAAGAATTATCTGAATATACTAAAAAGTCCAACACGTAAACTTATCACTGGTTTCCGACTTTCAAAGTTTCCACGGTACTGTGACGTCGTCTTCAAGTGAATTGTGAATGGGGAGGCTTTCCCGCTACCTTTATACGTGTGTAGCTCGTACTGCGCACTCTCAGATGTGCTTATATCTTAATTTTTCACTTATATTCCTAACATTTTCAACTAAAATACATTTTTTAATCACACATTGCATAAATTATTAATTATGTTTTAAATATTTAATAATTTACTATCAAGACTTTGTGTCAACGCTAGATTTATATGTTATGCGTTAACTTATAACATGAAGTGTTATCAGACGCACGAGCGATCTTATCGCATTGATGTATCTAAGGTATTTACATAGTAAATATTTAAATGTCAGCTATAATTTTATAAATGGCTAGTATAGATGCTTTGTAAATATTTCTCACGTTTAGAAGATATTATATGCCTACATGTATAGTTAGTTGTATTGCAAATAGAAATTTTTGATAATATGAAAAATTCCAAAGTATATTTATGTTCGTTATTCTTTTGTGCAGTAATTGGGTAATAAATCAACATTATTTATATATGGACTAGGTTTTGACCGCGCTTCTGCTTGTATGGCAAGTACACTATAGTGGCACTATTATATATATGTATGTCCTTTTCATTGAATTAGTGTTTCAGTAGTGAATTATAGTTCTCAGTAGTCGAAATTTGACCATAACATTTTTTGAAATGAAAACTTCATTCATTCATTCATTCATCAACAACATTCATGTAAGGCATCATGGACATGGTCACGTGATGTGTTAACGCTAACACTCAGTGTACCGATAGGTGTCAAAACCAGATAAATGAAAACAGTTTTAATTTACAAATTTTAACATAAGATCAATTTTAATGTCTAAAAATAACAACTGTTTGTTTATAGTTTTAAGTTTTCACTTCTGTCGACAGCCCTCATGGCTGCTTTCTTTTTTATTGATAACACTTAACGCTCATCACAATAGGTATTAAACAAAAAAAAAAGAAATGCTCTTGGCCTATTTATTTAGACCATGTGCAGTGTTTTGAGCGTAAAAAGACTACAAACAGATAGACAGAGTTACTTTCACATTTTTATATTAGCATGAAAGAAATATTATATAGACTGGGAAGTGACAGGGCTATTTTTTATTTCGGTATCACTACATAGTATAAAACAATGTCGCTTCCCGCTGTCTGTCTTTCCCTATGTATGCTTGGATCTTTAAAATTACGCAACAGATTTTGATGTGGTTTTTTTAATAGATAGAGTAATTCAAGAGGAAGGTTTATATGTATAATACATACGTATTATAGTACAGGAAAGCCAAGAACTTCAAAGATTTGTATTTCATACTAACCTTTAAAACGTACCTTGGGACGAACCCGAGCAAAACGAGGGTGAGTCGCTAGTATCATATAAAAATAATATAAGTATATTGCAAAAAGTTAGGATCTGAGCGAAGGGAGATCTCTCGCTAATTATCATATTTATTATATTCTATGGCACGCTCTTTTATAATCCAATAGTGTTTCATAGGTTTCCTTAAAATATTATAAATTTATGCATACAGGGGGTAACTAATCTAAAAGTATTCATTTTACAGGTAAATTATGATCCAAATTGTGCAGCATCTGTAACATATATTGTAATTAGCAATTAACCCTTACTCCGCTCGGGTTCGTCCCTAGTAACGCTTTAGCGTTTAATATAATTTTCTCACCGATGAGATATTTTCTCGCAGTAAAAAATATCCTATATGTTGTCTCGGTTATCCAGCTATCATCATGCCAATTTTCATCAAAATCTGTCTAGTGGTTTTCTTGTAACGAGGTAACAGATAGACAGACAAAAAATTCTAAAAACTATAGATTCGGCCTCTGTATCGATAATAATGACTATTTCAATAAGATTTTCCAAAAAATATTTAATGTACAGATTCGGCTAAGTTGGAATTTTATTACATGTATAGATTTTTAATGTATAGATTTTATCAGTTATTCCCTTTCGACTCCTGCAAACATATATTAAGAAATCTATAAAATTTATCTAGCATCTGGTCTTAAATGCAAAGCGGGACAGTAAAGATTAGTATAAACGTGTAGAACTTGGCGTTTACACAGCTTAAGTATTGATATTAAAACAGGTCGTGCCAGTTGTATGCAAATACCATTAATAGTTACGTACAAGTGTGATTTATCAGGGGCTATTCCGTTATTGTGAATTAACAGGCCTTCATTATGTTTATTTAGAGGTTATTATGCTTTTTTGAGCTTTTTTCATAAAGAGATAGAGCTTTAAGGAAATTGGTATAATTGGAAAAAAGCGAAAAATACTGTGATTTTGATAATGTGTTGATTTATTTGTCCTTCTTTTAAGGTAAGGGCGCTTTGTGATTTTTAGAGTTTACTAGCAATATCCGCGGCTTCGCTCGCGTTCAAACTTCCGGTCGCTAGCAAAACTTCAGAGGATCACCCGCGTCTCGTGGGGCTAATCTGAAGATTGCCTGAAAATTCTACTAAAATCACTCCAGTGGTTTTGGAAGTCACGAATCGATTTATATATACGTGTATATATATATATATATATATATATATATATATATATATATATATATATCTCATTATTATTATACGTACTTCAAGAGTACGCATTTCAAAAATTTCGAGGAAGATTGAAGAAGCATTTTTGGTCTTCCCATGTGAGCAAACCATATATCATTTAAAGTGAACGTAACGCTTGCGCGATGCAGCTTACTAGTACCGCTATCTAGTGGACAATCTTTGAACTTCTATACTTGCAATTTTGTTCTCATTTTAGTATCTAGATTAGATTCTCAAATTTCGTAGCTGAAAGGTTTAACGAGGCGGTGTATAGATACGGTCTCTATAATAAGATATCTGTTATCGAAAGGTTGAAGTAATGAAAGTGCAAAAACTTTTTTAATATCGGTATTCTCATAGTTAAAATAAACCTGCAATATTGCTTTTTAATGAGTTTCAAATTCAAAATAAATTACATTATTTTAAAGCCGATGATGTTATAGGACTATTGTGTACATATATTAAAAAATTCATACTTTTATTATTTATTTAATTAAAACACTTCTAATATGGTATATACTATATTTTGTTATCTTGTAACTATATAATGGATGTGCACAGGCCTTATTACTAACAGCAAATTCTTACAGGCAAACAAACTTATTTAAAGTTGTGCGATTATCTAAATCCAATTGAAATGTTCACGGAATGCTCTACAATTAAGAAACCGCAATAGAAATAGCTTAGACAAAAAGTGATAAAATGTTCATATATACTTGTAAGTATATGCTTGATCTACCTCGATAGTCTAATAGCTAGCATATACGGCTGTAGATCTAGAGGTCCTTTGTTCGAATCTCGGGTTGGGCCAAGTTTAGTTTATGAGTTTTTCTATTAAGAAATTCTCAGTAACAGCCCGGAGTTGGAAGTTGGCGATATGACACCGCCGTGCCTCAGAGAGAACGTAAAGCTATCGAAATGTCTTCCAAACGGAATTTAAGAGTAACAGGAATAGAGAGTGTATTTTTGTCTGCGCGTACACTTGTGTACTATATTATCTTCTGCGCTGTTGTCTAGTCTCAGTGAGATTGGCCGCCGTGGCCAAAATCGATTAAGATGTCATACGTATTTTTTAAGGGTAAAAGAAGGAGAATATACTCAAACATCTCTTTTATAAATAACTTGTAGCCTTTTTTTTTATAGTTGGGGAATGCATTTACGCATACCACCTGATCCCCCAGGTGGTTATGTGGGGCTCACCGACTAGAAGTGCCGGTACTACCCACTAAACCCGGTACCACCGGTAGGACTCTGTCAAGCCTGAGGAGTCCGACTGGATGGGTGTAAGGGGGTGGTACCTTATCTATTTCTGCCGCCAAGCAACAATGATTGCATTGTTGTGTTCCGGTTTGAAGGGTAAGGTAGCCAGCGCAATTACAGGCAAGAAGCATATCATCTTAGTCCTCACAAGAGATTCATTCATAGTCTAATTTTGTTTATTCATTAGTTAAAAGTATAATAAAAGAAAATAAGCTGATTTAAAAAAAAATACTCATGATTTTGCTAAAAAATCATAAAAAAAAATGAAAAAAATGAAAAAAAAAATAGTTTAACTGTTTACGTCGTTTTTTTTTATTCAAATTTCAATGAAAAGGAATCCTGTTCTTTTTTATCATCAATATCTATGCATTTAATGGATACATAGTACATTAAAGGGTAATTTTAAAAATGGTTCTATCATAGTATTTTTTTAATTTTTTTTTTTGAAATCGACGTAAAGAGTTAAGCAATATTTTTTGCTATATGCTACTAGAGCAATAAAGCAATCTTATATTATATTGCAAATAAACGACAGCTTTAAATTATTTTCTTTTTTTGTAACGCATTCTGGTTTACTTTACGTTCTTGTTTTTGTCAACTAATATCATATCCGTAAATATTAAAATGGTTTATTTATAGTCCTTGATACCACATCACACCAAATAGCCTAGGTAATATCTGATATGTATCTACATACATCTATAAAGTATTATTAAGTAGGTAATATCTACATACCATAAATATTACTTAATAATACTTTATAGATAAGTGAGAAGTAGCCGTGTAGAATAACTTACGAGGTTATTATGTGACTTTTTAATGAACTGAAATAACAATTTATCGTTAAAACCTGAACGAAGAGTGAACATGTATGAAATTTAATAAAATTGAAGGGCATCGAAAAATACGTTCGAGCCGACGCTGCTACGGCATTGAAATAAACTCATTATCCAAGCCTGCAAATATAAATAACAAAATCAAAATTTCCCGTTTATATTTTTCCATAACACTAATAAATGATCAAACAACATCAGATTGAAAGAACCCAAAAAATTTTTAAATAAAATTTTACGAGTATTTTGAATTCGTCAGTTTTAAGATTTAAATAGAAATAACACTATTTTATGTAAGGAGGAGCTACCAATGGCTTGATTAACTGTTCTCGTGAGAACATGAGTATGAACAAGAATAAATTCTTTTTTTGGAATTTTATCGCGCATTCTAAACATTGCGGAAAATAAAAAATAAAATAAGAACGCGATTAAATTCAAAATAATAATTTTATTTAAAACTAGTGGCTTACTGGGTTCTTCCCTAGTTACGTTTTAACGTTTAGTATTAATTTCCCAGAGATGTGATATTTTCCCGCAGTAACAAGTATCCTATATGTTGACCCGAATAACCAGCTATCATCATACCAAATCTGTCCAGTGGTTTTCTCGGGATGCGTCCCCGACAGACGGACAAACAAACAAAATTCTAAAAACTATAGATTATATTATTAACTACTAACTATAAGACGATCTATATCGATAATAATCAGTACGATTTTCAAGAAAATATTTAATGTACAGATTTGGCTCAGTTAGAATTTTATTATATGCATAGATATAGTTTTAAATGTAGTGTAGTATATGTTTCTAATTTTAGACAAAATATTTAAGTGGCAAGCTGTGAAATTTTTGACTGTGGAATTATATATTTTATTATCCATGCGTAGGTTGCAAAACAGTTTAGGGCATGAGGTTTTTCAAAACCATGCTTACAATATAGAATATTATTATTTATAAAAATATCTATACTTAATTTTATAAATAACAAAGTTTGTGAGTATGGATGTTTGTTGTTCTTTCACGTCAGAACGGCTGAACAGATCTGGATGAAATTTAGCACAGAGATATATTATAGTCTGGAATAACATATAGGCTACTTTTTATCCTGGAAAAATGTACGATTCCGGTGGCATTGGTTTGTTTTTGTTTTCCGTTAGTTAAGAATAAATTATATCTGTTTTTAGATTTGGCTCTTTTAAGAATATAGATACATATATATATATATATATATATATATATATATATATATATATATATATATATATATATATATATATATATATACGTAATATATAATAAATACCCTCTATGCGTGGGCCAATAAGGGTGATAAAGTTTTTAAGTAAAAGTGTGTCACGTATGTTGCTACTTCTGCCAAACTATAGAACGGATCTTATATAAACCATGTATAAAAATGTGCGTAGTTATATATTACCGTAGTTATGAGCGTAGAGCGGTCAAAGAGTGTATGCGGTCAATGTGCGTAGGTCGGTCAAAGTGCGTAGGGCGTCAAAGTGCGTAGGACGTCAAAGTGCGTAGGGCGGTCAATGTGTATACGGCGATGAAAGTGCGTAGGGCGATCAAAGTGCGTAAGGCGGTTAATGTGTGTAGAACGGTAAAAGGGCGATCAAAGAGTGTAGGGCGGTCTACGTGCGTAGGGCGGGTAAAGTGCGTAGACCGGGTAAAGAGCGTAGGTCGGAAAAAGCGCGTAGGGCGAGTAAAGCGCGTAGGGCAGGTAATGTGCGTTGAGCGGTCAAAGCGCGTAGGGTGGATATTTTGCTTTGGGCGGGTAAGGTGCGTGGGATAAATCTGTTTTTGTTTGTCTAGAACCCGTTATTGTCGAACCCGAGCGAAGCGAGAGTAAGCCGCTAGTTAATAATATTACCTAATAGCTAATATAAACATTATATATCTTAAATTATCTCTGCCTGACAGTTTGTTGCCTTTTCCCAATTAAGCCATTGAACAGATTTTGATGAAATTCGGCAAGGGCATACATTGCATCATAGGAACGGCTACGCAAGGTGACCCGAGCAACTAAAAAACTAATACCACACCGTATTGTTTTCCGCGACTTTGCCTGCGTAGTATTTAATGTATCACTAAATCTTTGTAAATTAGCGGATATGTTATTTTATATACCTATTAGTTGTATTATTTTAAAGTTTCATCAAAATCCGTTCAATAGTTTTTACGTGAAAAAGTAACAAACATCCATCTTCACAAACTTTCGTGTTCATAATAATTGTAGGATTCATCTAAAACTCAATAAAATAATTAAATGACATCAAATGTAATGTGTTACAGAAGGAAGTCTAAAAGGAATTCTCAGAGAACTTCATAGTTTGTATGCTAACTTATCAGATTGAACAAAGAGGCTTAAGCTTCTAAGTAGTACGTATAATCCGGGCTGTATAGGATCAAATCCTATAATTGTTCGTATTTCATTAGTTTTGGATCAGCAACTGTTCGTCGAGTGGTCCCAAGCCGATTATTGAGATGTTTGATCTACTGATTTACTACGAGTACGATTAGGTAGCAAAACCTTTTCTATAAATAAGGAATTTTATTAGATTTCATAGGGAGTGGATTTTATGTTAGTGTTTTACGATGTGTCTATATATATATATATATATATATATATATATATATATATATATATATATATATATATATATATATATATATATACATCCTTAAAATGTAAATAAATATATAAAAATATAAAAAATATATAAAATATAATAAATTTAAGGATATGTTTCTTTTAATTTATCAATAATACCCTCTTAGTGGCATATTTTTTGGGAAGCACGAGCCACACTAGGATAACAAGGATGTTGTTCTTAGGGCCACATTACTCGAAGAATTAAATAATGTCGATCTGTCTTTTATAGTTTGTAGCTTACGGACTTAAGATTGTTAATAACTGTTTCATCTAGATAAAGTTATTTAGGTGGAATAAAAAAATATATATTATTTACATTTATTGTCTGATTATATTTTAAAAGCAAAAATTGGCTGTAAATCACATCATGTTAAATGTATATTAGAACATTACTAAAATAAACTAATTCTTATTAGATCTATGCCAATACACAATTGTACTAAATCTTTTGAAGAAAATAATAGCTTCAATTTTGTTGCCAAATATATGTACATATTGCATACCTAGATAAAGAGTAGCACAACTCAAAATATCTCTTTTTCAGGAATAGAAAAAAATTTACTGTTTTTCTATTTGATATATGAAAAATAATCAAATATGTGTTCTTGTAGATATTTTTTGATCAATGGCTTGTCATCAAATAGCAGTAAAAGTTGTAACCAACTTAATATGAAACACTTGAGGATATTTATTTGGAACACCAACTAACCAACTGTATATTAAACACCAACAATTCCAAAAATACTTTTATTTTTTCGTGTTAAATTAGTAATTATGACAAAATCGTATGAAGTTTATGTAGTTTTTAACGCAGATTCCTATAATAGTGATAACTCAAATTTGGATTATTTGGAGTTGTGCTACTCTTTATATAGGTGTGCGATATGTAGTTTAAGGTAGATTATTACTTATATTCACAAAGCGATCCTCCATTGGAACTTACATAATATTATGTGAAGTTTGTTTTACATATTCCCATTTTGACTGAGTTTATAATGAACTCCTTTGCTTTAGCGCCAGTGGAAAATAAAGTAGGTCTCAAAGCCAGTTAAAGTTGTGAATTAATTACGTCGGGTGCATACTAAAGTAATCTGTACTTTTATAGATTTAGTGTAGTTTTCGAAAGTAAACACTATGTTTTGAGTAGCAAATATATCCAAACGACCCATTGTATTCAACCCATTTTTTAAAAATCCCACTGCTGGGCACAGGCCTCCCTTAAAATACGAGGTAGATCAGACCATAGCCCACCACGCTGGCCAAGTGCGGGTTTGCGTACTTCACATATCTTTCAAAAACTTACTAGATTATTCCAGACATGTAGGCTTCCAGGGCAAGGCAAGTAGTAATCATGTTGAAAATGATTAGCACGTGAAAATATCAGAGGTGCGAGACCCTGGATTTGAACCAGTATTACTAACAAGCGAGCGCGTTACCACTGGGCTACCACTGCCTTTAGACCATGTTGATGAGTGATGATCATTAAAATATTTTTAAGTTTTGCACAAATCGATGCTTATTGTAATTAATACGTTATTCGTATAAACGTCTACTGTATTTCATTTAATGTTTCCATTTAATGACTCCAAAAAAGGTATTTAATTAGTGTGGATATTATGGTTCAATTAGGATTTATTTTATTTATTTTATTTTCGCTACTTGAAAACCGATTATTTTAACAACTACGAAACCTAACCCTATATAAAATGTGAAAAAAAAAAATCACCAGTATTTAGGTATGTATTAATCCTTAGGGTAATAGAGCTAAATATGTATACAGTTAAATTTAGATTTGTAGGCAATGTAAAAAATAAAACACTGGATGTCTTGGAACTTTTAATCGTTCCTATAATATTATATTACACAATCACGTGTCATTTAAAATTTATTAATACAGTCACATTAGGGGTTAAACCTCGAATGGACAGATAATGAGCTGAAAATTTGTATAAGACTTTGTTTTGGTATTCTTCATTTTGAAAAATCTTATTGAAGTAGTCGTTATTATCGATAGAGGTCAAATCTATAGTTTTTAGAATTTTTGTCTGTCTGTCTGTCTGTGACCGCATCACAAGAAAATATCTGGACAGATTTTGATGAAATTTTGTATGATGATTGCTGATTACACAGGTCAACATATAGGATACATTTTAATGCGGGAAAATATCTCATCTCTGAGAAATCTATACTAAACGTTAAAATGTAGCTAAGGACGAACCCGAACGGAGCGAGGATGAATCGCTAGTTTTATATAACTTCGTATCTGCATCTTAAGACATTAATGGTCAAAAAACTAAAAAATTAGTTTTTTTACAAATATCTTGATGTTGTTTACACAATATTTAAGTAACTAACACCTAGTATAGTATTATGTGATTTGTACTAACACCAACCCTGAATGGTAAAAATTGCCCGTCCTGGTTGACACTAAGAAATTAAATTAAATCATGCTTTTTCTAATAACCACTATTCTTTTACATTTTATTATAATATCACAATGAAATAAGATCATCTTATAATAGGGGTTAAAGTATGAAATTGCCGTTTTATTGTAATAGGTACTTCGAATTGACATAAAACTTTCATGGTTTGAGATTTTTGAATGAAACTTTTTTCACATGGTACCTATGAAATTCTTCTTTTAAAAAATGTGCAACATTCGGTTATCGACTTTCAGTTGTTTTTTTTTATTTAGCTTAGACAAGACAAGAAAGATGGATACTTTGAAAATTCGAGTGATTTTTGAATACGAGTTCCGACGCGGAACTAACACGGCTAAAACAGCTCGCAATATCAATGTCGCGTTTTGAGAGGGGATTGCTAATGAACGCACCGTGCGATTTTGGTTTAAACACTTTCATGATGGAAACTTTGATTTGAAGAACGAACCACGTGGAAAACCGCCCACAAAGGTGAATAACAATGAATTGAAAGAGATGGTGGAAGCCGATCCGAGCTAAACTACCCAGGAATTAAAAGCATAGTTTAACGTTACCTTACCAATAATATTGACTCATATGCGTTAAATCAATAAAATAAAAATATATGAAAAATGGGTGCCTCATGATTTGACTGATCTGCAGAAAGAAATGCATGTTGAAACTTCTGTTGCCTTGTTGAATCGATACAGAAATGAAGAAATATTGGATCGAATTGTGACATGTGATGAAAAGTGGATTCTTTACGATAACCGTAAGCGAAAAATACAATGGCTGACCCCAGGTCTAACGCCGCAACAGTGTCTTAAAGCAAAGCTTACCAATAAAAAAGTAATGGTAAATATTCGGTGGACTCAGCATAATGTTATTCACTATAGCTTTCTCCGGTCTGGTCAAGCAATGACAGCAGAAGTCTACTGTGCCGAACTCCGAACAATGATGAACAGTGAAACAGCCCCGACTCATGAATCGATCTTCACCATTGCTCCATGATAACGCGAGACCTCACACAGCACGAGAAACCGTTTTAACTCTATAGGAACTGCAATTAGAAACCATTCGTCACTCTTCGTATTCGCCAAACTTTGTTCCAACGGACTACCATTTTTTTCGTGATTTGGACATTTTTCTACGTGATAAGTTTTCTTCTTAGGAGGCAGTAAAAAATGCTTTCACACAGTTTGTCGAATCTAGATCACCAGAGTTCTATCGCAAAAGCATAAATGACCTTCCTAGTAGATGGCAGCAATGTATAGACAATAATGGTAATTATTTTGATTAAATAAATATGTTAAATTAAAAAAAAAAACTAATTTCAATTTTTCAGTATAAATCGGCAATTTCATACTTTAAGCCCTATTATTATATGCATGCGTATTGTTTCCACAACTTTAAGTAGTCATTGCAAGTTTTGCTTACATCTTGCCTGATTGTAAATATATGAATAGCTTCTGCAAATTCTCATATTTCATGCATGACAGTACCAATATTTTATAACGTACTGACGTAATTTTAAGTATTACTAAGTTCTTTGAGTAATAATTACGTGAATAAAAATATTCCTTAATTATTATTATTAAATATGAAAACAACGGAAGCTAAAACTACATCTTTAGATCTACTCCTTCGGGTATTTAACTTTTTGTATTTAGCCCTTTTTAATGTCCCAGTGCTGGGCACAGGTCTCTCTTCAATACGAGAGGAATCAGGCCATAGTCCACCACGCTGGTCAAGTGCAGATTGGCGGGTGGCGGACACCGTAAGAAAAGTAGTAATCATGTTCTAAATGATTTGCAAATAAAAATATCAGAAGTGCGAGACCCGAGATTTGAATCCCCTTCACTCGGTTACCCAAGTGAGCGCGTTACCCAGTAGTAACGCGCTCACTGCCATCACTGACTATTTAACTTTTATATAAAATACATTCAGATAAATTAAACCATTCTCGATTCTCGCACGATTAAATCGACAAATGAATGAAATTTAAAAAACTGTTAATAAGGCTTCGCTCGAATAAATAATCGAGGAAAATTACAGTGTTAAACAACGCATGGAAATCGATAAATTTTACTTCTCCTATTAAACGTGCCAATTGCTCAATTCCAGTTAAGTTACGACGTAATTTTAAAACGCTATTAAATCGTTTTTTCTACGTATGTATTTGTTGTGGAGTTTTAAGCATTCAACATGCGCACTTCGTTTAAATGTGATATCTGCAGAAAACATTGATTCTCCAGCAACATAACTAACCACCGAGATCATACTATTAAACATCATTGAAGGTTTCTAGTGGGAGTATGGTTAATAAATCACAGGTGTACTAAAATAAGCGAGCGATTGATTTCTTTAACTAATATTAAGTGCTTTATTTAGTCGAGTCATCTAGATTTGATCATCTGGGCTACAAGACGCCAAGAAACGTCACGATGGGCCTTTAGCCCATAGTATATTTCATACATGATAGAATCTTTTTAAAAATTATACTTTTTTATATTTAAATAAAAAAAATAAAACAAAATAAGAATATCACTTCCACAATTTGTTTTATTCACATTTTAGGATGATTAACTTAATGAGATATAATAATATCAGTTAAAATTAAATAAATATTTTTCCATAATCAATTATAAAAATTATTAAAAAACTATAAAAAATTCCAAAAATAAAATTAACAAATATTTAAGGTACTCTCAAATGAATTAAAAAAAAAAAACAAAAACAGCACATTTTCGATTTTTTTGGAATTCATTTTGTTATTTTGCGGATAGGCTGTCTGTAACAACTACATAATGCCTTTGAGACATTTAAAACATTAGTCTCTCCCGTGACCATGATTGCTGTAAAGAAACGTCGGAAACAAGAAATCTAAAAATTCTAAATAAAACTGGGATAAAATTGAAAAGATATTTTCATTTAAAAAATATACATTTCACGGTTCCTAAATCTATTTTAAACTTACTAAGCTACGCTTTGAATAATAATTTTGTTCCCTATACACTAATAATAATATTAGTTTATATCGCATTATTGTTTGTACGATAAATAAACTAAACATATTGCAATATGTAGCTTAAATCAACATAAATATATTTTATTTAAAGTTTTGATTACTTAGTAATTAATTATTGTTTAGCATATAATATGTAAGTACGTCTCGGCTTGTTTATACACACGTAAACAGATACCTTGGCAATTCTTCCACTGGCCTACTTAGTTTGTAGGACACTGAATTCATATTATCTCGTATATATTTTTTATACATCACATATGTAATTATTTTGTAAAAAATTGCCTGATGGGTCCAAATTTAAATTTGGAGATGATCAAATTTAAAACACGAAAATCTTCAAGTTGTAGTTTCACTCTTTGGAACTAAAATATGTTATATCTAGATGTGGACGTTAGTGGCTACAACACTAAAGTAGTCACTAATACAAATGACTCAAGTTGTAAATGTTCTTTCATGTTCCAGCAAAGATTTTTTTTTATTATTATAATTTTTTAATTTAATGCATAATAATATTCAAGTTGATACTTTCCTTCGTAAATAAAGAGAAAATATAGTGACTTATTCGGTTTTTCCCTTTTCGCCATCAAGAAGAGTTTGGTCAAATAATTAAAAAAACACACTTTGTGATAATTGTTTTAGGGTAAACTTTGTTGCTATATTTATTTTAAATAGATGATCATTTTTCCATTTGAGAATAGAATCAACTTTTCACTACAAGGAAGCAAAAGTATTTTTATAATTGAGCTTGCACAAATCATTAATATTATTAAAAATTAGAATTTTGAAAGTTGTGTATCTAAAATCCTTAGCGGTTAAAGTAATAAAATGAGAAAACATAAAAGCGAAAACGTGCCATTAATTGCGATCGAAATAAAGTGTCCATTAGATGTTATTGTGGCCATTAAATTTGACGTCACGTGGTGTTAATATATGTGAATCACTGTTACCTAGTAGGAAACTTGAAATACTCATTATAATATAATATGAGAACCTTTGACATTAAATAAAAGTTATTGTATTGTATTCAAGATACTAAAATGGTCAACACTGGTTTTGTAATTCCGTCAATTAAAACCACTTTTTTCATCTGATTCGGAGTTATTCCAGTCCGATAACCTTTCCGATAAATCACCTTATTCACTATTTGAACGAGAAATTTTACAATTATTTACAGCAAAAACGCAGAATAAGCAAAACTTTTGTAGACAACCGACCGAAATCGGGCGGTAAACAAATTGTAAACGACTCGTAACTTTGACAGCTCGTTGACCTTTCTTTTTTTTATAGGAACACCATCGACATCTGCATATTTGCCTTACTATTCGTTATTCTAATCCCATCCGTAGGTACTTATCCATCGGTAACTAAACTTACGAAACGTTTATTATAGGAATGGTTTAGGTTCGTTGAAAATTCTACTATCCGTATGCAAAACGAATCATTTTTTGTCTATAGGAACCGGGCATAAGCCAATATTTAAAGATTAATTTACCTACGAAATAATATAAAAATGAAATTTTGAACTATTTTAAATCCAGAAGCAAACAGACACAAAACATAACGATATAGCTCAAAAAGCAACAACGGGAAAAAGTGCTTTATGTTGTTAAATTTAAGATTGATTTTACAATAAATATTGTAAAACTTACGAAATGATCCTAAACGTATGTTGATAATTTGAAGATTTATGACTTTATTACAAGGTGCTATGGTGTTGATTAGGTTAAAAATAAATCTATTATAAGACTTTGTCTTGGTTCGTTAGTATATAAATGAAGCCGTATAAGTACATATTCGCGCGGACAGAATTTAGCTTTAATTTTGTTTGTGACACGTTATCTAGTAGTATTATTGATCCCCGGGGGAGAGCTGACTCCTACCGGGCGCGTCCCCAGGTGGCGGATTGGGGAACGCCACCCGCTTAGAGGGGCGGGTGGTACCGGAGAAATCCGGCGCGGACCAACAGCAGGGGGAGGGGTGCCTCTGGCCGTGGGCCGTCGAACGCGGTTGAGGCACCCCGGACAGTGCCGCTCTCCGTTGAGGCTTCGGCTTCCGGAGTTGCGGCCGCCGGTGTGGGGGGGCCCACTTAGGTGGGCGGGACGGGTGTCCACTTTGGTGGACCAGTTGGGGCCTCTCGTTAGTGGCTGCATCTGACGGCGTTGCGGCCACTGACGGGGGGATGGTGGTGGGTGCCCTGACCGTGGGCCGTCGAACGCGGTTGGGGCGCCATGAGGATGGGGCCGCTTGTGCGGCCATTGGTGATGTGGACCCACTTCGGTGGGTGGCTTGGGTATCCACATTTTGTGGAGGGTTTGGGGCCTCTCTCTCGTCGTGGCTGCATCTGACGGCGTTGCGGCCACTGGTTGTGGGGTCGCTTTGGTGACCCCGCGATCGGAGAGGGGGGTGGACGTGGTGGGGCTGCAGGGGAAGAGGCGTGTCGGTGTTTCGTTGCCGCTCTCCCTGTCCTCTGCAGCCGAGGTAGTGTAGCCCACTTCGGTGGGCGGCGAGGTTTGGTGGGGCTGCTCCGGGTACTTCTCTGTTTTGCAGAGTGGACTTTGGAGCGGCCTCACTGGTTTGGTGGCCGATAGGCCTGCCGCCGGGGCGTCGCGGAAGTTGTGCGTAAGCGTTCCCGCGGCGTTCCACTAAGGCGGAGGGGAGGGGAAAGTTGGGGTTTAGTGGGTAGTACCGGCTCTTCTGGCCGGTGAGCCCCACATAACCACCTGGGGTACAGGTGGTATGCGTAAATGCATTCCCCAACTATAAAAAAAAAAAAAAAAAGTAGTGTTGTTGATCGGAGGCTAGTACCTACATAGTTACATACATAGTTTTAAATATTATTATCGCCTGTGAAAACTTTTTTTTATATAGACTAAATACCGATCTAAGTTAGTTATACGACTTCCTGGTCTGTCATTATTATCAATACATTATACAGCCTATATAGTACATTTTTATTTTTTAATACTAATAATTTAGTAAAATTTCAAATTTTTTCCATAATATATACTTGTTTTTATTTTATTTTAGCACTCAAATATCAATGAATAAAACATTTTCTTTATTTTTAATTATTTTAATTTACATTTTAATAAATATTATAAATAACATATCTATTAGGATATAAAACTTGAGTAAGATATGAGAAAATACCAGTTATAACGTCATAAAGAGCACTAAACAGTCTTACAAACACTTCAAGTTGAAATGACAGAAGTGGGACTTTGAAAATGAAATCCATTGTACGGTAAATCCAATGAATAGTCCGCTTGAATTTCTCCAGGTCTTGAAGTGAGGTCTATTAATTGCTGATTGAAAGGTGTATTTGTAGAAGCTAAATTATATTGTGATGACAAATCTATAGCGCTTGATTGAACTGGATATAATACTGATTCCTTCGGCGCTCTTTTGATTGTATTTTTATTAAAATTTTCGTTGTTTACAGCATCTTCCATGTTTAATCTTTCATTTTTCACATTAATTATATCTTTAATAATTCTATTGGATTCTAGATCTTGTCTCGCTTCTGCTATGTTATGCCAATTTTCTCGACTTCTCTTATCATAATGTTCATAAGGAGGGTAGGTATGGTAGAAGCCGTAGCTTAACGGACTTGTAGCAATCTGGAACAGAACATCTATTAACTGGTTATCTTTTGGTTGCATTAGTAAATGTGCTGCATAACAAGTTTGTGATTGGTTATTAATGATATTAACATGTTTAGTTTTTAGGTGATTTCTTAGTAAAAACGATAGAAAACACTGGTTTGATTTAGTAAATTTCATACCTTCCCTCTTTCACGAAACCCATCATAAATGTCTACCTAAAAGAGAATGTTAACGTTAAAGGTGTTAGTACGTGACGAATGAAAACATTGTTTAATTTTGTTAAATTTATCAAAATAAGGTTAGCGTGTTGATAGTTAAAATAATGCGTGAATTCAATTAGTTCATTTTGAACGACGACCATTTAATTACGTTCAAATTTGTCACTGTGAATCGAACTCAATAATTTGTATACTCAACAAATATTTAAGGTATTTTCCCACAAATTAGGTAGACAATGACTATACATTTACTCTAACCATATGGTAAATATTTTAAAACCGTAGAAAATTATAATTATTATAATTGATAGTTACCTTTTTGAGTCCTTGAATTGAAGCTAGTATAAGTGCCATTTTAGCTAATAGTAATGCTTTTCCGCCTAAAACTGCTAGAAACTGAAAACCCATAGGAATGAACACCATGCCGATGGACACAATACCAAACATCATCATGGTCATCATATGATGGCGCCGTCGACTTCTATATTCAACTGAAAACAAGATGTAAATATTTTAATATTACTTACTGATATGTAGTATTTTTATTTTACTCTCTACTAAAAATATACTCAACTTTTTAATGTTTAAAATTACAGGCACTACATTTTTAGGTCATTCATTCGCGCCCAGTCCGAATGCAACAAAATAATTTTAATCTATATTACTACAATGTGTGTGTGCGTATGTGCATAGGATAAGTCATGTGCAAGTCGCTAGTTCTCGCTTTGTAGATTTCTTCTTTTGTAAAGAAAATATATCGTAATAAAATTATAAACTCGTCTTGAAACAAACATGTCTGTGGAATGTATTCAGCCCTTTTTAACGTCCCACTGCTGGGCACGGGCCTCCCTTCAATACGAGGGGGATCAAGCCATAGTCCACCGCGCTGGCCAAGTGCGGGTTGGCGGACTTCACATGTCTTTCGAAAACTTGCTAGGTTCTCTCAGACATGCAGGTTTCCTCACGATGTTTTCCTTCACCGTAAAGCAATGAGTATCTGGTAAATGCATAATTACTAGTGATTCACCCTCGCTTCGCTCGGGTTCGTCCTTAAGAACGTTCTAGCTAATATGGAATAGATCTATCTATTATATGATGTATAGTCTATAGCCTTCCTCAATAAACGGGCTATCTAATGCAAAAATAATTTTTCAAATCGGAGTAGTACTTCCTGAGATGAACGCGTTTAAACAAACAAACAAACTCTACCTCTTTATAATATTAGTATAGATATAGGTAACTGCAATATATAATTTAGAATTATGACGTACACTTATACCTACTAAGCTATAAGAAGTTTTTTTTTTTCGTTGGTTAATTTGAGTATACAGAAAAATGTAAAAAAAAATTATTAATAGATTTTTTTTTTATTTTTTCAGGTTTACTAATAAAGAGTAAATAAGGCTATTTTGTCATCTAATTTTGTAAGCAAAGCTGCTGGCAAAAGCTAGTGGTATTTAATAATCTGTAATGTATAAAATTTGTACTTAAAACAAATATCTTAAGTAAAATCAACAATTTAATTTAACAACACTTACATATGTTACGATGTATTTACTTTAGGTTACGACAAAAGTTAAGATAGAATTTGAAACATCAAAACAATTATTCAATGTAGGATGGTATTTATTTAAGAGAAAATTAATCCGAGAAACTCAAAACATCTAATTAGAATCAAATTATTTTAATAAGAAATCAAATATGTGTGAATTTGTAATCTTTAGTATTCTTGGAGCTGCTGACTTAACAAGACTTAATAAAGTATACTAATTGATGTTGCTTAATTTCTGTATTGTGTTTGAATAATTAAATTATTATTATTTACTTTGTTAAATGCTTTGACAATCTTATTTTCTTTTTGAAGTTTGATGTGTCTAAAATACATTACGTCAAACGTTGGTGAAATAATCTGTGCTCAACTGGTACGCATTGAAGCACAAGAAAATTGAATTGAATTGAAAATACGTCAACTTTATTCTAGACTTACCCGATTTCACTCCTAGCTCTCCCATTATGATTTAAAAAAATATATTAAGTAATGGAAAATTAAACTGATGACACGTTTGGCTCAGTTTGTAGTGACACTACTTATTGTGCTAGCGGTCGCAGGTTCGAGTCCCGCTGGAGGTATTCATTTGTATGACGAGCACGAATGTTTGTACTCCAGTCATGGGAGTTTATATTTATCATATGTATGTTTTTAAAGTTATATATGTGTAGTATCAACTATCTGGTATCCATAACACAGACCTCGTAGCTTATCATGGAACTAGATTGGTGCTGTGTGTTAATGTCTCAACATATTTATAAAAAAAAAATTATGCTCTCCAATTTGTATAATTTTGTTGGCTATTGAAAAATCAGCCGTTCTGTAATGAGTTTGTAGTGCATATTCATAGATAGCGCTTTTTATTTTATGTGAGTTGCTTAACGTTTAAAAACTAATAGTTACTTACATTTATTTTATTAAAAAACAGGATAAATTTGGATATATTCAACTAATGTAATATATTCAAGATTTATGAAATAAAATACTTCTATGATTTGCAAATCAAATGCCATCTGTCGTCTATTCTAGTAAACAAAAAAAATGCTCGGAGAATAGCCCAAATTAGCGCAGCCCAATTTATTTGAAAGAGGTTTACTAAATATAGTATCTTTTAATATGTCATCCCAAATACATCATCAATCTACATCCATTTATCAAGAGAGAAAGAAAGAAACTCCAAAAATATACACCCGTCTTTACAATACTACAACGATTATTACAATTTTCTGTGAAATATACGGTGCTGAATAAAAATCGGACAAACTTAAATAAAAATAAAACAAATATATAAAAATAATTGAAAAGGTGATTAAATTAATTTCATGACTTAGGTATTGTAAAAATATATTTAGTGAATATATCAGTGCTATATATCGTGCTATTGCTGGTCATGGGCCTCCCTTCTATACAAGGACTCAAGGAAGGCCAGGCCACCACGCCAAGTGCATGTTGATGCTGATGTCTCTACTTATCATAAATTTAAAATTTAAATTCAAAATACTTTATTCAGTATGGAAAACCAGTTTGGAAAAAAAAACCTTAGACCTGAGAAGACCTGGCGAAAGAAATATATTATCTTGCAATATAGAATGTATCTATAAACATATATGCTCATATTGTGTGTTATATTAATGAAACACAAAAATGATCTCAGTTAATATATATATATATATATATATATATATATATATATATATATTAGTAAAATAACGTACCTTTATTAACAATTTTGTCATCATCAAAATCAAATTTGATAACATGAGTCCGGAGTACTTTTGCCATTCTTTGTAAAACAAGATTTTTCCATTCTCCCTCTTCTAGTTCTTTCTCTGACCACGTACTGTTAATTAAAACATATATTTTTTTGTAATTTTAAGGAATATACCACTTTGTAAAAAACAGCTTGGGAGACAGGGAACAGTTTGGACAGCGGATTACTAAGTGTAGAAGAATTATGATATTACTATTATTTTATAATTCTCCTCATTCTAGCCGCATTCGGGTGCGACCCTTAGCAGTAAGTATCTAATAGTAGCCTATGTGTTACTACAAGACATACTTATCATTGGAATTTTAATCCAGAAATTCTCAAAAACGGTCCGGAGTTGGGAAGTTGACGGTGTTGTATCATCTTGCTACACCAAGTAATGCCATCTATACTGCACCTGATCTCTTATCGGTTGTATTGAATAATCATACCACTAGATTTTAAGAACAAAGAAATAGAGAATGCTATTATGCTTATACACCCATTAAGCATTGTAATCCTCTGCGTAGTTGGCTAATCTGAGTGGGATTTGCTGCCGTGCCCAGAATCGGTCAGGAAGGTATCGTCTTTAGGCTGAAGGTCAAGCAAGTTAAACCTAAATATTAGAGTCTCTTAAAGAACATGGATTCAAAATACGACGTTAGACAAAATGTTTGTTTTCGATATTTATGTGAGGAAACTTTGCCGAGGTTATGTATATCTAAGGAGTAAAATAATGGCTGATATACATTTATTCACCGTAGATTTTATTTATTTATATACCATATTACTCTACGTAGAAAATTATGACCTAGGAATATTTTGATCATAGGACAACTTATCTCATTAAAGAGTACCTTTCAAGAGTTTGACCTAACTCTATGACAGCAAAAGCTTAGAGGAAATTATATTTTTCAGTCGTACTCCTTGTTGCGATTGGATTGGTTTTATTTGAATCTTTCATATCTTGTTAAATAAGATATGAAAGATTCAAATAAAAGACTCTAGTTGTTAAAAGACTCTAGTGGTTTTGATATAAATATAAGTACATTAATGCTCGTTTTGGGCTTCTTTATCCATTAACATTACTTTATATATACAAGATATACTGCTTATGATATGTTACGTGTGTACTTTATAATATGGAGTGGATCGTCTGAACACTTATTTCAATTTACGCGATTCCAATACACTTAGAGTTTTATTGCTCGTAATGGTACAACAAATTGAATATTTAACCGTAATATTAATAAAACTGACTAGATGATTTAAATATTTTGACATATTTCCTTTGAAAAAAAATTTTATTCAGTCCACTTAGCCTACGTACGTCCGTTAACATTATTTAAAGATTTATTGAATATAAAATTTCCTTTCAAGCAACTTCATGTCCCGTCTTCTACAGCTTCAATATCAATTTAGCAATTATATTACGATAATCTTGGTGTTAAAAGCATTTTATGTTATACTAGGAGTTTCCTACGACTTGGTTTTCCTTTTTTTATAAGAAATAAATCATTATTTAGATTCTGTTTTTTTTTTATCATACGATTACTATATCTATGCCACTATTTGTTACGAAATAAAAAGTGCAAAATTGCGAAAACTCGTTGATCTAATGTCTATATTATAATTTTTTTTCCATGATGTCTAGCCTGAAGAAATCAATTAGCAGTGATTGCGCAAGAAAAAAGAACAATGCGCCGAGTTCAATTCCCGAATAAGAAAAATATTGAATTTTCAGTACAGAATTTCAATTTCGATTTCAAAATATTTTATTTAGCATTAAATTAATACAATTTTTTACCGAACATCATGCGTTTTCCACCAGTTCGGAAAGAAAAGTCTTAGTCCTGAAAAGAGACTGACAAAAGAAATTCAGCGGAAATAAAATAATTTTATTTTTAAACAATTATAGTTTTTTTTATCTTTTTACAGCGGCGACAATGCCGAGTGGAGAGGTTTGCTATACAATATACGTATGTATGTGTAGGAGTATATGTAAAGGAGTCAGTCCTACGCAATCGTACATAAATAGCCAGTTTTTGTAAAATTTTCCGCGATGACTGAAATACGAATTCGTACAATAGCGTGTAATAACGTGGGCTGACGCTGACTATTGCGTACAATATCTATAGTACCTGAGCGACCGAGTTTCGCTCGGAGTTCTTTTTTGTTATATCGTATTTTTAGATAAAAAAACTAAAAACTTAAAGAAATACAAAAAAAAACAAAAATAAAAACTTTGTATCCAACCGAGATTCTTGTCTTGTGATTGTCAATCTTGCATTTTGGCCGTTTGATCACGATGCTTATGCCCGAGCATAAGAAATTATCGACCATATTTCGCGTGGAATAATGCGAAAGAAAACCATATGAAAACTCGAAAACACGCGTTTTCCCAGACATAAGTCTAATCTAGATCGGTTTTTCGCTCCCGAAAACCCCTACATACCAAAATTCAGCGAAATCATTAGAGCCGTTTCCGAGATCGCCGGTATAAATTAATAAATCAATAAATGTACAAAGACTGCTTGTTTAAATACATATATTAGATAAGTACAATATCTAATTATAAAACTTTAACTGAATATTATTATCATTATTTTTCAAAATAGTATTTTAAGCAGTTACATGGGAATAATAGAACATAACATAATATCTAAAGACATTATTAACTTTACTATTGTGTCGAGAAAAAGAATTACTGTAATAACAGTAGCTGTAAAAAGATATAAAATAGCACATTTATTGTACTGTATACAAAAATGTTTCGCCACACTTACGAAACCGGAGCGCTTACGCAATTGTATTTGAAACCCACATTCATGACGTCGACAAATTATTTCGCGTGCATTCACCTAAGTGCCTTGCTTTACCTGAAAACTTATAAATGAAAATGAATATGGCTTATTAAAAAAATATTTTATACTAGCGACTCATTCTTGCTTCGCTCCGGTTCGTCCCCGGTTGGTTGGTTGATCTGTATTCAACCCTCTTTAACGTCCCACTGCTGGGCACGGGCCTCCTTTCAATACGAGAGGGATCAAGCCATAGTCCACCACGCTGGCCAAGCGCGGATTGGCGGACTTCACATGTCTTTCGAAAACGTTTTAGGTTCTCTCAGAGATACAGGTTTCCTCACGATGTTTTCCTTCACCGTAAAGCAAGTGGTAATCATGTTAGAAATGATTCGCACATGAAAATATCAGAGGTGCGAGACCCGGGATTTGAACCCGCTTCACTCGGTTTTCCAAGCGAGCGCGTTACTACTGGGCTACCAGTGCCTTGATTCCCCATACAAATTTTCATCCCCATTTCCACCCCCTTAAAGCATGATTTTTGGGATAAAAACTAACCTATGTTGTTCCCAGGGTCTCAAGCTATCTCCTTACCAAATTTCATCTAAATCGGCTTAGTAGTTTCCAAATTTATTCGGTACAAACAAACAAAAAAAATGTGTGTGTACAAGTATGTACAAACGTAAGAAGTTATACTTTTTTGGCGTCATAGAAGAAAATAGCTAAAGATTTCATCCCGTATGTCACAACTCTCTGTTTGTAAAAGAAATGCAGCTCAATACATCATGTCACTTTCAGCTAACTTTATCATGTCGCTTTTTGGCTGTCGGTGTGCGCGCGCATCGTAAAAATTTTACTCTCATAATTTTTTTTAAGCGTGCCAAAAGAAGTATAAATAAACAAAGATCTTTTCTTTTTATAATATTAGCATAGATGAACCGATATTGAAAGTTTATTCTGAACATATTTTGCCCATATATTACATAATATTATATATTTTTAGTAGGCATTTATGGTAATAGTAAGTGAATGTTGAAATATAACTAGCAAATGTGCCTCCATGTACAAAATGTATATTAGAAGATTTTAGGTTAAATAAAAAATTTTAATCAATTATTTGACAAGAAGGCAGGGTAATTGTAATGTGTAGCGCCTATGTTCACCTGTCTATGACGTGTGTCTGTTTTGTGTTCGTTGCTAACAAAATATAAATTATAGTACATGTATATAGATTTAGTGATCCTGGAATTACATGGTAACCTGAATCTGAAACCAGGATATTCATAGACATTCTTTTAGATACTATATGGATTTAGGATTGAATCTTTTTCATAATTCAATCATGTGATAATCAAGTTCATTCCCGAATATTGAAGGGATTCTAAAATGCTCTAAACTGAAAAGAATGACGTCATGTCATTCTAAATAAATAAATAAATAAATTGTTTCGCTCGGGTTCACCTCTAGATAAACAAAAACAAATCTATCCCACAGGAACGGTACTTTTTTCTGGAATAAAAAGTAGCCTATTTGTTACATATTTTGATGTATGAACTATATTATTGTAAAGTTTCATTAAAATCCAATCAGTACTTTTTGTGTACTAAGCTTTATAAGTTACTATACTATACTTTTTTAACTATCCCACGGGAACTCTTTAATTTTTCGAGATGAAAAGTATCTAAAATGTTGACCGGGGATATAAGATTCAATAGTTTCGGAGATTAGCCAGAGAAACAAAATTTTTGAAAAAAATCTGGATTTGTCCTATTTCCCTTCTTACGTCTCCCTGACTCAGTTTGTAAGCATTTTTTTTCTATGTACAGACATTCGACCTCTACAGTTTTATTATATGTATAGTTATTTTTTATAAGCCGAATTCTGAATACGTATTAAAATCACGGTAAATTTTTTTCTAACTTTCCGTAAGCATATAAAGAACAAACCTGGTGTAATTTTCCTGTAAGACATTCCCAGATTGGTCGACTAGTTCAAACCTAACAAAGTTAACTCCATCTGCGATAGGCACGACATCTGGACTCAGGCTACGATCCAGGCCTCTTAATGTTTTACGTTTTATGCATCTTACGAAGTTCGGATAGTCCTTTTGGTCGATAACGTCTTTAGCTGCAACAATCTAAAAAAATTACAATTTGCAATAAGTATAGTAATATTTTTATTAGCATTTGTCTCTAAAAAATCTTCTTAAATCTTAATATTTCCCATTTATCAACACAAATAGTGTACATTGTGTAGTGTGTAGTAATGTGTGTTGGTTTATAATATTCTGTAGCAACCCAAATATATGATGTGTTCCCACCCAACTTTGTGATGATTGTATGAAGATATTTTATTATAATATAGTTGTGATTTATTACACTTTTCATATATTTAACTTTTCATATATTATTCTTTATTTTCTATTATATTCTTTTCTTTAATATAATACTATTTCCGTTTTGTTATATTATGTTACGTTTTTGTTTACAAATCAGTAGCAGTAGCAGAAAGCACATTTGCATGTTATTTGCGCACAGTTACACATTATTAAATTGCCGTGTCACAGGTTTTGTGAAGATAAATTGGTTTTTCCTAATAATATGTTCAAATGTGGAATTCTGAAGATTTTAAGGTTTTACTTATTTAATCCACCTGACTTTACTTTAATATTATAAAGTTAAAGTACAAAGTTTTTGCTTTTGGAGAAAATATAAATAAAGGTTTTCATATTCATTTCTATATTGTAATATTTAGTAATTGAATGTGAAAAACATAAATGAAAATTATCACAGAGTAAAAATTAATATTATAAAAAAAATGCCTGTGCATGCCAATATCTTTATAGCTTTTATATCTTTCAATCTTTGTTATTGATTCTATCGATGATAAATCATCACGAGATATATATATATATATATATATACATACATATATATATATATATATATATAATATAAAAAAATGCCTGTGCATGCCAATATCTTTATAGCTTTTATATCTTTCAATCTTTGTTATTGATTCTATCGATGATAAATCATCACGAGATATATATATATATATACATACATATATATATATATATATATATATATATATATATATATATATATATATATATATATATATAATATATCTCGTGATGATTTATCATCGATAGAATCAATAATATATATATATATATATATTATTTTAACAAAAGCTTAAAATGATTTATTTTATCATAATAAAGAAACGGTGTCTTAACTTTTGTTTATCGAAGTCAAAAATTTTACCTTCTTGGAACAGTCTCGCCAAATAATTCTAACAATATCAGTGCCCTCTAGCCACAAATCAGCAATAAATTTACTCAAATATGTGTCAGTGTCATTATGGGCGCAGCCAGAAGCTGCCACCAGGGCTATAACAGCGAGTGTGAATTTCATTTTAAAGGTTTTCACAGTCACGTAATTCATTTTGAGAAAGATAGTGTCATCTCCTGCACGTGCGCTAAGTTCCATACAATCTGAAAAGTTATAAAACTTGAGATGCTTTCTACACCAGTATTGAAAAAGTAATTTTAAAGTGGTTTTTTATTATATTTTATTCATCCTTGTTACACTCAGTAGCTCGTACTACAAAAATTTATTTTATGTATTTTTGATCGATTTTAAAGAAGGAGATACTAAGTTCGCTTATATGCATCGAGTGTTATTACATGATGCCTTCGCCAATTTTGAACCGATTTTTATAATATTTTTTTAATGAATAAGGTCTACCCTAAGATTGTATATTCAAAAATAAGAAACCTATACTAAAGGTGGAGTAATTTCTTTTTAAAATTATTTTAATGATAGTGTAACTTTTTAATTGAAAAGGATAAATTTTTTATACTGTGTAAAAATGAAAAAATAAATAAATTAAATAAATATCATACCTTTATTGTAATCTATATGTATAATAAAATTCTAACCGAGTCGAATCTGTACCTTAAATATTTTTTGGAAAATCTTATTGAAATAGACTTTATTATCGATACAGAGACCGAATCTATAGTTTTTAAAATTTTTATCTGTCTGTCTGTCTGTTACCGCATCACAGAAAAACCACTTGAGGGATTTTTATGGAATTTGGTATGATGATAGCTGGATATCCGAGTCAACATATAGGATACTTTTTACCGCGGGAGATTATTACATTCCCACGGGAATACACGTTATAACACAACCCAAAAAATATTTATGATCAGAATTTCTTGAAACTTGGTATTAATGCTCTTCAATACAATAAAATAAATACGTGTTTTAGCGTTTTTTGAAATTCATCCCATAAGGATAAAATATAGATAAAATAAGGGATGAAAATTTGTATGAAACCTACCTTTTTAAAGTTTTTTTGTTGTAGTTTTAACGCGAGCGAAACCGCGGGTTTTGCTAGTGACTTATATAGGTTAATAAATTCTACAGAATATGTTTTCTTATTTATTTTATAGGTACTATTATACTATATTTTTAAATTTTAATTCCATCAGCGTAGTCGATTAATGAGCTGTTCGTTATATTTCGTCCCTATTTTTACCCCATGAGGGATGATTTCTAGAATAAAAAACATCATATGTCCTTCCCAGGGTCTCAAACAATTTTTTTTCAAATTTCATCTAAATCGGACCAGTAGTTTTTGAGTTTATTTGTTACAAACATAAAAAAAATCAAATTTTTCCTCTTTATAATACGAATATTAGTGTAGATAAAACGGAGGATTAAAACCTCCGTTCCCAATTAACGCTTATTAAAATTACTTAATCTTTATTATTTGAAATTTTCTTAGAAAATAAGCAAATAATTAATAATTTGTTATTAAATATTTATGAAGTGTATTTTAATGGGTTATTTTAACAAGCAATATTCGAAGTTAACACCTAATCTCAATCATTCTGAGTAACAAGTTTGAGCTAAAGGAAATAATTGAATTTGTGAATTCCTTTTAGATAAATTGGTTATAGAGCAAACTTGTACCGCGATTAACTTGAAATAATTATTATACAATTAAAAAGTTATTAATAATAAGTTTACCTAATAGTTTATATAATAAAATAATAATAAAATAAAATAACTGTAACATACGGAAAGAAGGATAAATGGATAAATGCACAGATGGATACGGAGATATTATAAGGGCTTTAATCATTTGGCTACTGAGTCAAAAGTTTGTGACCAATGTAATGTTTTCGGTAGTAACTCATTTTTATATGTTTTTCTCTATGATAGAAATAGAAAATTCAATAAAACTTTATATTACAGTATATACTAGATAAAATTATAGAAAAACAAATGTATCCAATTATTAGTTTTTAACTAAAAAGGTACATGGTTTCTAAACCACTTTGAATGTGATTACTTTACTTTAAGGTATAGAATTTTTTGAATTTAATGAGATAAATCAACTCCCAATTTGTGAAATATAACATATCAATGCCTAATCGCCAAATAGAACAAAACGCAAAAACAGTGGAATATCACTTTAACTAAACACCATGCTAAGATATTATGGTACATAAGACACTTACCTCGACTATAGCATTAGTTTACTTTATCTTAGTACACCGTATTACTAAACTTGGCAAAGTTTACATTTAAAATAAAATTTTCTTCCTAAGCTAAGTGTTATATAGGTATTGAAAGAAAGCAGGTTATTTTCGACATGGCTTACGAATCATGTTAATAGTTGACCACGCATGGTCATCTATGCACGACTGTGACGGTCAATCAATGACATTTTGAAGTTATCATTACCTATTTGATACTTACTTTTGTTCTATACTTGTTACTAGCGGCTTTACTTGCAATAACAGAAGTAGATAAATGAAATGAATTAAAAACTATTTTCTTTCTGAATGCGAAAAAAATTGAATAAGTAAACCGTGTTGAAATTTTTCACAAAATTAGCAAAATAATTCCATTCAATTAAATTTTATTGCTATTGACTTTAAAGCTTGCCAGTTAAAAATAAAATTATAATTTAAACTTCTATGTGCTAACCCGCTTGATAATTTATATCCCGATCTATGTATATGGTGGACCACTCATTGTTTTTCCAGACGAAATATATTTTTTAAACCATAAAACATATTAACAAACATGACCTAGGGGGGTTGTCACTAAAAGTTTGCTCCAGGCTATTTTTTACTAAAAAGCCTCCAGTCTGGAAATGTTTTGGTATGACAAACCTACATATATAATTAAATTTGTCATAAAATTATCTACATTTTCGTACTTGTTTCGTTCCGGAAAAGGATACGATGAATGAATTGACTACTTCAATTTACCTGTTTACACCTGGATGTCAAATAATGTGTGCGAAAAGGGCCGTCAAACGTATGATGGCATTTTCTAGAAGTCTTTTAATTTGGATTGATACTAATTTATAACAGGATAAGAGTACTAAAAAAAAAAATATTTTTTTAACATAAATATACTATTTGCTGTCGCCTTTTTTGCTGTCGCCTTTTTTGACGCTAATTATACAAAATTGATTGTACTTTTAAATATGTGACCGCACTTAACTTTGAAACCATCAGTTTGCTATGGAAAATCCTTTTTATATTTTATAGACTCTATAATTCGGAAGAGATCTGAAAGAAATCTCTTAAAGAGACAACTTATCTTTTGTCGACATTCTGTTACATTGTTGTTTTGTATAACATATTATATTTTATTAAGGCAGTGGTAGACTAGTGGCAACGCGCTCGCTTGGGAATCCGAGTGAAGCGGGTTCAAATCCCGGGTCTCGCACCTCTGATATTTTCATGTGCGAATCATTTCTAACATGATTACCACTTGCCTGAAACCTGCATGTCTGAGAAAACCTAGCAAGTTTTCGAAAGACATGTGAAGTCCGCCAATTCGCACTTGGCCAGCGTGGTGGACTATGGTCTGATTCCCCTGGTATTGAAGGGAGTCCCGTTCCCAGCAGTAGGACGTTAAAAAAAGGGCTGAATACATACAAATACATACATATTTTATAATGCATAAACAAATAAGTGATAAATAATAAAAAAATAATCTATATAAAAAAGGGATGTAGGCTAACTAAAATTACTGTACATCTTTAGGAGTCAAGTTTTACACACGTTTTACAATAAATTATAAGAGTGGACTCGCGGGTCAAAGCCTCTGTGATAACTCGTATTATTAAACATATTATATGTATATGTAGTCTATCTTTGCCATAGATTAAGTAAGGAATCTATTAGCAGAGGGCCTGTGAATGATAGGTATTGTGGAAATAAAGTCCCAAGTAAATATTATTATTGATTCAGAACCATTTTTCTTTTTGTGAGAAAGAATTGTTTTTAGTTAAGACTAATTCACCCTCCCTTCGCTCGTGTTCGTCCCTTAATACCCCATACAAATATTTATTTCCAATTTTACCGTCTTAAAGGATGATTTCCGGAATAAAAAATATCCTATATCCTTCCCAGAGTTTGAAACTGTTTTCTTACAAAATTTCATCTAAATCGGTGCAGTAGTTTTTGAGTTTATTCGTTATAAACATACAAAAATACAAATCTTTCCTCTTTATAATATTAGTGTAGATGAATACTTATCTACTTAATTTTTAATTAACATAACATAGATCGGGATCTTCTTCTATAAGAATTAATGTCAGCTTGGCTATTAAGTAATAATAATTTGCAACGTTTTAACAAAATCGATTTTAATTCATCATCCTATTACTACCTCCATACATATGTACGTACATATATATATATATTGCTAATCTTGATATTGTTTATCTATTTATGTCTTTATAACTTTAAGCTAAGTTTTATACCTAGCATTTTCATTTCTCTTATCAAAATCATTTTAAGTTATTTTAAAGCTTAGTCCTGATGGATTATTATCGAATTAATATATGTACATATTATGTGAAGGTGCTTATTGAAATTACACGAAAACGTTTCAAATTCATTCGCATGTACCTATTAATTAAGTATACATAAGATTTAACCACTAGAATAGTTAAATCCGACTGATTAAAGGATTTGCTGATAGTTTTAAGGATTTGCTGTTTGACATGAAACTACAAATGAATTCGTGATTATAATTTATTTAATCATCTATGTATAATGTAATGAATTCAAATATAAGTATAAGCTTTTGCTGTAGCCCCGCTTGCATGGTGGGTATGTCAATAAAAAGTACCCAATGTGCTAATCGCAAAATAATTACAACATTTTACTAAGAAAGTAGAAACTTAAAAATTACTTAAAAGTATTTTTTTTTTTCACTCTTATAAGTTTTTTTTATGTTTATAAAAAAACAGTTTATAATTATTGACCAAGACATATCGTAACATAAAGGTACACATAAAAAACAGGCGAATTGAGTACCTCTTTGTTTTGATATAAGCAAAATATAAGCATTAAGTAATCTTTATTTCGAATACATACATATCCTACTAATATTATAAATGAGAATGTTTGTGAGGATATGTGGATGTCTGGATGTATAGATGTATGGATGCTTGTTACTCTATCACGCAAAAACTACTGAATGGATTTTAATGAAACTTTACAATAATATAACTCATACTTCAGAATTAAACATAGGATACTTTTATCCCGGAAAAATGTACGGTTCCCGTGGGATAGATTTGTTTTTGTTTTTCTAGAGGCGAACTCGAGCGAAGCGAAGGCGAGCCGCTAGTATTATTATATTATGTGATTTTTCTAAACCGAACATAGCTTAGACATTGATTCAAAAAACCTATAAATGATATTATTTTTCTATAATACCTACTTATACAAATTCATCATATCGGCAACAAGCCTCTTTAATATCCGCGCGGCAGGTGGTAAATTGTGGTTACGAAGTCTGGCAACAAGAAAATATTACATTATGCCTGATATAAAGATAACATAAATGTAATTAAAACTCATGTATACCACGAATTAATTTTATAATATCCCTTTGATTGATGCTGACAAATGCTTTCATGTAAAGTTAAAAGATATACATTTAAGCGAGCTTAGATAAGATGACATTTTACAATCTCTCTACAATCTTCTCAGAGATATAGAAATAATAAAAAATTGTTTTGAAATGATAAGGCAAGGAATAAATGTATAAGTAAGTTTCTAATATAATTACTCTGTGTCAAAAAACCTTATAAAATCTTTCCCAAAAATAGCGTATCCCTTAGAAAACTTTTGTTTCCCGATATAAAATGTTACTTTCAATCGAATCTACCTATCAACCAGTGAAATTGCCGATATTGGGGTTAAAATGTATATTGTAAAAAATTGTTTTTTTTCTGAATATTACGTTTTTGATTGTTTTATGTCTTTAGGTGAGCCGCGCTCTTTTATGGTATTAAGAAACATAGGTACTTTAATATAGTTTACAAGACTCGGCGTAGGTAATGTAAAATCTTAAGATTGTATATTACTATTCATTGGAATTATATTATTTTTTAACCCCCGACGCGAAAAGGACAGGGTGTTATAAGTTTGCCTGTGTGTGTGTTTGTCTATGGAATCGTAGCTCCCGATCGAATGAACCGATATTGATTTTGTTTTTTTTTTGTTTGAAATGTGAATTAGTCGGGAGTGTTCTTAGCTATGTTTGATGAAAATCGGTCCAAGATGGTAGGGATTTCTTTTGAAATCTTGTCCATTGTTAATATATTTTATTAAATAATATTATGGATGTGTTTTTATTAGTAACTACTTTGGAAATGGATTTATAATTATAAACAGATATAAATGAATAAAAGGACAGTATAAATGTGAAACATACGCGAAGATAATATCTATGAATATCAGCAATTAACTACATCCACCCATCCATTTCCGGAGTAGTACCTAATGGATGTGATGTATCCACGCCTTTTTAAAGTAAACTTTCATATAAAATGAAATCAATATTTATGTGTTATAAGAAAAACGCTTCGCTTAAAGCGACATGATGAAGTTGCATTACGTTTACAAACAGAGAGTTATGATATACGGATATTTTTGTTCTGTAACGCTAAAGATAAATAACTTCTTACGTGCGCACATAAGCACAAACACGCGTTTTTATTTATATGAAAGGTCTTCAAAATTACTTAAAAAATTATTAATTATTCCGTCTTTAGCCATTGAGGTATTGCGTAATACTGCGTAATGATATGTACAAAAAACTATATGTATTTATCTATAACTTTTTTAAATCGATTAAAAGAAGTAAGAAAGACTGGAATCGTGCTCATCACACAAATATGCTCCCTCCCGGCAATGCTCCCGGCAGAACTCGAACCCACGACCGCTGTGACGATGACTTGTACATAATACGTAACAGTCATTGTTTTTGAAGAATATTTTATTACAGATAATTGTTTTTTAATATGTCTATTATCAGTGAATTTACTCCGATACAAAACGTTACCGAAGGGCGATAAAACGCTAAATTACTAATGGAAAACAAATCCCTTTTAGTATGAGAATACACTATGAAGTTCGATGTTTTTATATAAAAATATGAACATGTTCTATTTTGTCCTAAAATTAATGCACGCAAAGTCACAATTTTCTGCTAGATTAATAAAATTATAATTAGAATATTATTATTTATTTCAATATTCAAGATGTATAAATAAATAAGTCTATATAGCACATAATTGCACTGTTAACGTGTGCTAAAATAAAACAATAGGATATAGTCAGCAGCTTTGCAAAAGTCTTCATAAACAAAATTCGCGACCCGAATCTTTTAACAGCAAAATACGACAGTAGCGTTATTGTCACGATATGAGTCAGTACCATAATAATTATATTAATAAAAATATGGATAATATTTTGTGATTTGTGTAAAGTTTTAAATTACAAACGCACACGTAAGTATGAAAAATTGTTTATAATTTGCCATTTTGTCTAGCAAGGGAAATAAAAAGTAATCTATTTTATTTTATTTAGTAGTAGTAACATATATATATTATTATACGTACTTCAAGAGTACGCATTTCAAAAATTATCGAAGAATCCGAAGCATTTTTGGTCTTCCCATGTCGTACCTGAGCAAACTACATATCATTTAAAGTGAACGTAACGCTTGCGCGATGCAGCTTACTAGTACCGCTATCTAGTGGATAAACTTTGAACTTCTATACTTGCAAATTTTTTCTCATTTTAGTATCTAGATTAGATTCTCAAATTTCGTAGCTGATAGGTTTAATGAGGCGGTGTATTGATACGCATAAGTCTTCACATGTACACCTATTGTTTCTACTATGTAATATAAATACTTGGCGTGCAACAACATTGTCAGAATGGATAGTGCTACCTTAATCTATAATAATTATAGAATCTATTTGAAATTAACAACTTACTCTCGCTTCTCTAGGAATTTAAATTTTTAATGCATGTTAGCAGAATTTTATGTACATGCGATTTTAAGTATGAGTCGCAATAGTTGCCTATACAGCCCTTTTAGACTTACTGACTATAGAAAGCGGAAAAACATATTATGATAATTGCATATACTGACTAATAACTACGTGACTTAGTGCTTCTATATCTTGTAGTGGTATGAGTTTTTTACAAGCAAAAGCGATTTTAGAAATACTTGGGTGGGCCACCTGGTCATGCTCATATTTAAAAACCATTGTATTCCTACCTTTTTAACTTCTTTATACTTGGCACGAGCCTCCATTCAATACGAAAGGGAAACTACGGTCTTCACATCTTTCCTAAGCTTGCTAGATTTTTTAGACATGCAGATTGCCTATCGATATTTTCCTTGAGCGTAAGATTCCTTGAGAGAAAATAATATCAGAGATGCAAACCCCAGGATTTGAATCCGCTATACTTGATTTCCCTAGCAAGAGCCTCACCACTGAGCTATCACAGGTTTTTCAAAAGATAACAATATATTTTTAACGACAACTCGTTTGGCTCAGTTTGTAGTGTACCCTACTTGCTGTGCCAGCGGTCGCGAGATCGAGTCCCGCTGGGGATGTAATTTGTGTGATGAGCACGAATGTTTGTACTCCAGTCATGGGTGTTCATATTTATAATATCACCTCCTGATTAATTTCTAAGAAATCAATTGTTAACTGGCACACCGGTGTACCCGCGGCTCTCAACAGGATATTATTATTATTTTAAGTTATATATGTGTAGTTTATCAACTATCTGGTATCAATAATACAGGCCTCGTCTCTTACCATGGAACTAGATGGTGCTGTGTATTTAATGTCTTTACATATTTATTTATTATTTTAATTTTTACACACAGGCACTTCTTCTTTTTTCTCAGTATATCAAGTCGTTTCCGTCATATAGTCACGATAATAAACTATGAAACACTATATTGTACATGAATAGATTTGCACTTAATTAATATGTCGGCACATCTCTAAGCAAAATTTTTGAAATAAAATAAAGTCTAATAAGTAGTCTAATAATAGTCTAAAATAAAGTAATATCTAAATGCTCTTAAATTTAAATCAGAAATATTCATAAAATATGGGTATTTTAATTATGGTCTTTAGTTTTTGAATAATTGACAACTTTTATTTTTGAAAATAAAAATATTTAATTTTCTTGTCATTTTATAGTGATCGCAAAGTGCTCTACAAAAATTTACTTTTATGGGAATAATATTGTAATAGCTTAGCTTACAATAATTCATTTTTACCTAAGGTAATAAGGTTTCCAGTTTTTATATGTAAATATTTCATAAAAATTTGCAGCATTTGTCCGCAAAATCAATTTAAACAGTTTTTAAAATTATATATTTTTTAATACAAGCAAAATTGATAAAACAAAAGTTAAAAGTAAATGTACATATAAGAATTTGATTAATGTTTTTCTCTTTCCTTTATGATAAAGATAACAACTCAATTTTTAAATATTACAGATAAAGGAACTTGTAATTGTCTGTTTAAGAAATTTAACGAATAAATAATCCATACATGTAAAAATTCTAAGTCGAATCTGTACATTAATTTTTTTTTTTGAAATCTTATTGAAATAGTCATTATTATTGATACAGGCCAAATCTATAGTTTTTAGAATTTTTACCTGTCTATCTAACTGTCTGTCTATCTGTCTGTCTGTCTATATGTTTGTGTACAAACGCATCACGAGAAAACCACTGGAAAGATTTTAATGAAATTTGGTAAGATGATATCTGGGTTATCCGGTTCAACATATGAGATAATTTTTACTGCAAGATAATATCTCATCTCTGAGAAATCTATACTAAACGTTAAAACATTAAAACTAATTTTATATAAGATGCAATGAAGATTATATATATTTACCGATCATTGACAAAACAATATTGTTCCATAAGGATCACAACTATTTGATTAGTACGAATCTCTTCGAATACGCAATAATGTTGAATTATCTCATAACTGCCTAAGTGACTTTCAATCATACTCATATCATATATTTTGTACCATCCTCTTTAGATTATTAACAATGCATTATTAAGGTTCTGAATTCAAGTTCCTCGTTAGATCAAGTATAGTTTTTATTTATTTTTCTGTCAAGAAACTCTTAACAGTAGCTCGCAGCTATCGTTATATAACTTAAAAGCCGTCACGATTTTTTTATATTAAGCATTGATTATTTTATTTATTACTAGCGACTCACCCTCGCTTCGCTTCGGGTTCGTCCCTAGACAAAAACAAATCTATCCCATGGGAACCGTACATTTTTCCGGGATTATATATAGCCTAAAGCTTCCCTCAGTTAACGCGCTATCTAATGCAAAAATAATTTTTCAAATCGGATTAGTAGTTTCTGAGATTAACGCGTTCAACCAAACAAACAAACAAACTTTTCAGCTTTATAATATTAGTATAGATTATGCATGCACCTAATTAACTCGGTATAGTTGTTACAATGTTACTCAGAACGCTGAGAATAGAGTAAATTCTCTGAGGAATAGATCTCAGCTTAAAAGCTTTAAAACTTAGCACTTAACTTTAAAAATATTTACATAAAAATATAATACTCTTTATATTATGTATATTAAAATGACTCGCAATTATTAAGATTTCATCAATATTGACTTTGGTTTTGCTAACTTCTTTTCATTTTCCATTTTATTAGATGATGGAGCAAAATATAGAAGAAAAGAAAACAGTCGGTCTCCTCCCTATGGGATTAGCCGAGACGAATGCTAATGGTAATGTCAATTTTAAATATTCAAATGCACTTTAAATTACGTTAATATATTATATATTAAATGTTTATACTTTTGTAAAATGTAACGTTATTGCTATATTTACATTAATTAAATTTTCATCAATATATTTTCGTAAAATAAGATGATACGAGCACAATTTGTTCTTGGACTATGATTTAGGCTATTAGGATATAATGTTTTTAACAACATATCGTTGCTTCAACTATCAAGGCAAATATTTGTATCACAGTAAAGCTTTTATATTAAGTATATTTTGTCCCTTAAGCTGGGACCATACGCTTGTCTTTCGCCATAAAGTTCAAATCTCTACAATCGCACGTACGTGTGGATACATCAAAAGCACTTGCCGCAAATTTCCTTTAATTTATGCACAAAAACCGACACGATCGGAACGGTCACAAATGCTTGCAAACCTTCACAAGCAAACCTTGTGATAGTTTAGTAAAGCTAGGCCAGCGTGTGGCTCTAGCATTAGGTTTTATACATTAGCATATTTCTGTTACAAAAATTTGGAAATAAACAATTTTTTTACATTTTTAGAGAGAAGTGGTCTAAAATGCTATCCAATATTTCAAAAAGTTCTGGCAGTCTTATTTTTAACGATGTCTATTGTTGTCTTCTACCTTTTGATTTTAAGGCTACTAGAAACTAATGGTATGTATACCATTTTTATTTATATATAGTTGTATTTATTATTATACCAATATGTAATATTCTACTTATCTTTAATATTTTTTCAGCTGCACAGCACAATACAGATATTATTGTAATATCAGGATTGCATGAAGCAGAGAATATGACAATATTAAAAGATAATACAGAAGTATTCTTGCAAGTAAAAAATATATCAGATTTACATTTAAATAAAAGAAAGAAAAGAGAAGCAATTTCTTTAAGTAAACATTATAACATACAAAAAACGAATCATGTAAAATTTAAAGATAACCAAATACAAAAAGCAAAAAAACTAATAGCTGAACACGATGTGTTATGTAATGAAGAAAATCATAAAGATATTTGCCGCGAGCTCGTTATGAAAATCAAATCTCTTACAGAGAATAACTTCTCCAATCAATATGAAAATAATGAAGGTATCAGAGATCACAAGAATGTTATGCTAGACGTTGAAAAGAACAAAAAACATATACTAGAAATTAATCCAACCGACGTATCGAAACGTGATATTCATATCCACAGTTCAGTAAGGCCGACAAAAAGTGTTGTTTCACTGAACAATGAACATGATATCAACTATGGAATGTCTGAGCAATATAATATACCCCATCACTCAATTGCATACCCACGTGATAATACTAACCCACCATTAACGGATACTTGCTTATTGGCACGTCTAATGAGACAGAGCTACCCTAACTTTCAAGGTGGAGCGCTAACTTTTCTACTTCATGAGCAGAATGTAATATTTTGCTATACTGTGTTATTTATTAAATATTAAAATTTTATTTCAGGTGAATACGATACTCCCAACCAAGGATATCCTAATATACCATTATATTCTAGGTTAGTAATTTTAAAATATTATTAGGAGCGATCACCATACTAGGTTGTCTGAAATATACAGATGTAAATAAACCATTGTTCATTTCAGCCAATTTCCTTCTGGTTTTCCTACTTCTTACCTCCAAACACGAGAAGTAGAAACACATAAACATAGACTACATCCGCAAGACATAGAAATAGCTATGAATTTTATTGCACCAAAGTAAGTAGTACTGTGTATTTGTTTTAATTTAAAATTGTCTCCGATTTACGTAATATGTATAATGTATATCATTGATAACTTATATAGAAAATATTTTTTAGTTAATCGATAAAACAAGCACCTACTGAATAAATGAAATCAAAAGTCAAACATTTTAATATTTTTTATAGACTTGAAGCAAGTTCTAAAGAAGCGTCCACCAATTCATCCATTAATGAAATTGAGTGTCCAATAGGAAGCATATCGTGTGACAATGGTAACAAGTGTGTTAATGAGAAAGATTGGTGTGATGGTAATGTGGATTGTGATGACGTAAGCGATGAATCCAGGTGCAGTTGTAAATCTCGTGTTGATGAATCTAGGATTTGTGATGGGTACTTCGATTGTCCTTTTGGTGAAGACGAAATGGGATGTTATGGTGAGTTTTGACAAACATACATATATTCATTTCCTACCAGATTTTACCAAAGAGAAAGATAGATTTTATTTTTTAATTTTATCATTTAATTAGACTACCAAAGTTAGATTTTTAAATTCGTAAAAATTAAAATAAAATGCAATAACTACATGACTAGAAAAAGATTCTTGTATACTCGTATTGGGCTAATTTTAAGAGAGTAATGTATTATTAAACTATTGTAAAATTAAAACTATCAATGGATTAAAAAGTTTAGCGTACCGTACAGTTTTTCAATTGTAGGGTACAGGGTTGTTGTAGGGTTGAGAAAGTCTTCGGGGGAGGATGATGCGCTGCTGAAAGTGGTCCCGGTGCATTGTCCTGTCGACTTGTTTGGCAATAGCGGTATAATTCGGGGGATTTGACTAAATTGTTAGGGAGGGCTCGAGTACGGTCGAGCAATGCTGACAGGGTTGCGGTCGAATGCGAAAGCGATCCCGTGGCCCTGTCTTTTGCAATAGGGATCACTGTGGTGGTTTTAGTGGGTAGTCTGTCGTGACAGGAGTCCCACATAACCCGCATGCCTCCGCGCGCGATTACCGGTAAATGGGTTTCCCCACGAATCAAAAAAAAAAAAAAGGGTTGAGAAAGTCTTGACCGAAAAATCCAACACCTTTTTTGATTTGATTTTGACTAGCCACTTAATCAACGAAGTACTTTAAAAGATATACCTATTAGGGTTTAGAATACCCATATACATAAATATTCGAGTGAACATAATTTAGGAAATTATTTTTATCAAATTGTTAATCATTCATAATGTATTCTTTAAGAAATTGCATTATTTGATAAAATCAATAGGTAATATTACAAGCTGAAGAGTTTGTTTGTTTGGTTGAACGCGCTAATCTCAGGAACTACTAATCCAATTTGAAAAATTATTTTTGCATTAGATAGCCTGACTGAAGAAGGCTATATATCATCCCGGAAAAATGTACGGTTCCCGTGGGATAGATTTGTTTCTGTCTAGAGACGAACCTGAAGCGAAGTGAGGGCGAGTCGCTAGTTAAACATATTTTTAATATTGTAGGTTGTAGTGAAGGTACATTTAGCTGTGAGGATGTTAACATGAACTCGCAAAGTACGTGCTATTCTAAAGAACAACGTTGCAATAACGTCCCTAATTGTCCAAATCATAAAGATGAAATCGACTGCAGTATGTTAGCGCCAAGCTTACATAAGAAACCTGTAAGTTATGTATTTATAATAAAATGTATAAATATATTGCAGAAAATATGCACAACATAACAAGTCACAACAAAATCAATATTATGCTAAGTAAAAAAAAAAAACAATCTTATTTTTTACTAATGAAGTAAACTAATTTGTGATAAAAATTAAAAATTAAACTAATATGTGATAATAATTGTACAGAAATACATTTACAATTTACAGCTTTTTTCAATATCAAACACAGAAGGTTACTTATATAGGAATTTTAAAGGAAATTGGTACGCTGTGTGTAGTAATCCTTACATGTGGGCACATGATGCATGCCGTCGTGAAACTGGTCTTATAATAAGGTAAGGCTATTTTTAAAAATTTAAGATATCTTTAAAGAATATAAAAGGAGAAATAATAAAAAAAATAGTAGTATTAGAAATAGAAGCATAATCCCATCATAGTACATAACATATTAATTTTGTTATATTTTAGGCCGCCATTTATACAAGTGTTGCAAATAGATCCCTTAATTAAAGTGAACTATATAAGCACAGCACCAGGAGGTCTTATACATACAAGTAACACGTGTATGAACTCTTCTGCTGTATACGTTACCTGTCCCGACCTATTGTGCGGCACAAGAGTTCTTACCGCTGCACAGCTATTAAGAGAGGTAACAGTTACATACATGCATACATGTTATATTGTATAAAGTATTGTTTTTAAGTTTAATTTATACTGGCGATACTTGCTTCGCTTGAGTGCGTCACTTTTTTATCGGAGTAAATTTAACATAAATATGCTTCCTATTAGTAAAATAATTTTCGAAATAGGATCAGAACTTTCAGAGATTACCCCATCCAAACTTACAAACTTAAAAATTTACTTCTTCATAATATAGTTGATATACTATTACTATAGGCATTAAAATTTAGTCTGTGCTTATTTATTATCTACAGTGCAAGTATTAATAAGAAAGATTCGTTTTAGAGTTAGGGAAATCTAAAAACTAACTATGCTATTTAGGCCTACGCTGTCTGTCTGTCATTTGCCATATCAAAAAATCGTTAATAAAAGCAAATATTTTACAAAAGTCTAACTTTGTGAAACTTTAGTTATAATTACTAAGTCTCGCAACTTTAAACTAGCCATAACACAATTATAATAAATAACATTTCACGCCCGACTTACGCTTGATTAATTTTGTTCGTTACAATTAAATTTTTGCAATTGTGTAGGAGTTTACTAACTAAATTTTGATGTCAATTTAATACTGTTGTCTTTACATTGGATGTTACGATACTTTTATTACAGAATGCTGCAATAGAAAACCATCTGTTTGGTCGGAACAAAAGATTTCTTCAAAGGCCATATCCTGTGACTTTTTATGATCGTACGAAAAGATACGTAACAAATAAAGACATCAGATCTGAAATATTGTTAAACTATTTAGGTAAGGTTCTTGTCTTACATGTTAGAAACGACATACTATGTATTAGGTGTAATAATTTAATACTTAACTTAGGCGTAATATATAACTTAACATCATATTATACAGGGTGATTTGCCTATTATAATTATCGTAATGTTATCTATATAATTAATAACTTTAGTATTCATTTTGTTACCATGTTTGATATGTATTTATTTATCTCTACATATATTAAATTATTTCATCATAAAATGGTAAGTGATAAAATAGCTAATATTAAATATATTTAATTTAAAACAGATGATATAAGAAAAAAACGAGCGGAAAGTAGGGTCGTAGGTGGCAGACCGAGCCAACCAGCCGCGTGGCCCTGGATGGTGGCATTGTATAGAGACGGCATGTTTCATTGCGGGGGAGTGATTATAAATCAAAACTGGATCATGTCGGCCGCTCATTGTGTTCATAAGTAAGTATAATTAATTATTCATTCAAGTGTGGATTACATTTGAGCGTATATATTATAATCCTTTGAAAATTGTTCGTAGGTAGCTTTCATAAATAAATTTGGCTTTCCACCTTTGTTAATATTTCAGAGCAAATATGTTTGTTGAAATATTTACTTATTTTATTATTCACAAAAACCATCTATTGAAAAAGAAACATAATGTGTGGTCTACAGATGTTTAGACAAGAAACTAGCCTAAACAATTAAGTAATAAAATAATAGTTTCCCAGGGAAAAACCCTGTCTTTATTAAGGTGCAATAAAAATGCATTTGTTAAAAAGGCTATTGGACATCTGTGGCACACTCCTTGTGTTTTTTTAGGATATTTAAGGACAACCTAAGGATAATTGTCTCTCAGTCTCTAGTAGATCTTCTTAGAGTAAATTTCGTGTGCGCCTTCCAAGAGTTCGCCACTTTTAAATAAAAGTTTTAAACGTGAATTCTTGGACTTGTCATTTTCATATCCATAGCCGATTTTTCAACAATGTTCAATAAAAAAAATTAAATAATCATACAATAATAATCTGTAGATTTTGGCAGCATTACTATGAAGTTCAAGTTGGAATGCTTCGACGCTTCTCATTCTCCCCACAAGAACAAAATCATAGGGTGACCCATGTTATAGTGAATCAAAATTATGATCAAGAGGATATGAAAAATGACCTATCTTTATTGCGAGTAAAGCCAGCAATACAATTTAGTCGATGGGTACGTCCAATTTGCTTACCAAGTCCTGAAGTAGCGGGTAGCGACTGGATGTGGGGCCCAAAACCTGGTACCATTTGTACTGCTGTTGGTTGGGGAGCGACTGTGGAAAAAGGACCTGATCGTAAGTTTTTTTACAATTTTCATTTTACAAATTATGTATTCAGCCCTTTTTAACGTCCCACTGCTGGGTACGGACCTCTCTTCAATACGAGGGGTATGAGGTCATAGTCCACCGCACTGGCTAAATTCGGGTTGACGGACTTCACATGTTTTTCTCCCAGACATGCAGGTATCGTGTTAGAAATGATTCACACATGAAAATATGAGAGGTGCGAGACCCGGGATTTGAACCCGACTCAACCGGTTTCCCAAGCGAGCATGTTACCACTAGGCTATCACTGCCTTAAATTATATTTTTATATTATGATATTATTCATGTAATTGTGAGCAGAATTATTAGTAAATTATATAAGATTTTCCAAAATATATTAAATGTATAGATTCGGCTTAGTTATGATTTTATGTTTAGATAGATTATTACAGTATTGTTGTATCAGTAGATAGTAAGGTGGTATTTAGGTTTATTTTGTTTTTTAATAATATTTATTAAAATATTATGTTCAAAGACAATATCTAATAAATAAGGCAGCAAAATTTAGAATAATAGCTGTTATTTGTTTTAAGTCTATATTTTTTAATTAATATTCACAGCCGATCATATGCGTGAAGTAGAAATCCCTGTTTGGGAAAGTTGTAAGCATGAAGAAGATCAAGCGGGTAAAGAAATATGTGCTGGATTAGTCGAAGGCGGAAAAGATGCATGTCAAGTAAGATTTTATGACAGCTAAGAAATAAGCTCGGACCTATTTTTCATATACCTACATAAATTATAAGTTTTAATTTATAGATAGTGCCATCCACGAAGGCGCGCAATTTCAACTGTCAATAAAGAGAGGGACGCGTCTTCGTGGATGGCACAAACTTTACATAACGCAGGTTTATTTGCATGGCAACTAAAAGTCGATTTGTTTTTAATTAAAATGTTATTTTATTGTTTATATGACAAAATCCAAAAAGATTTACTAATTACAGTACAAATTATAGATTACACGACTTTTATTATTCATAACTAAACTTATATCTTATAACTTTTATTTTTAGGGTGATAGTGGAGGACCATTATTATGTAGAAATCCTGTAAATGCGCAACAATGGTACGTTGCTGGAATTGTGAGTCACGGTGATGGATGTGCTAGAAAAGGTGAACCTGGTGTATACACACGTATTAGCCTTTTTGTCCAGTGGATAAGATATCATACATGTAAGTGTTCATAACTAAATATGGGCTTTAATTACAACTTCACACAATCGTAATTGTTCGTATTAAAATCATTCATTCCACTATTTAGCATTTCTTTAAATTATCTTAAAATATTTTTAACAGCCACAAAAACATTGCCATTAATTCAACCAAAACAAGAATGTCCAGGCTTCAGATGTGATTCTGGAATTTCTAAATGCTTACCTAAAAAACGAATGTGTGATAAAATAATAGATTGTCTTGACGGCGAAGATGAGTTCAACTGCGACAGCGACAAATTACCTGAAGAAAGTGAGACAAATTTGATACTTAATCCATTTACCCAAGAATCAAATATATCAGCAGATAGAAAATCAAAATCTAGCGATGATATTAACTTAATGCCAAATAAAAATAAAACGTCTATAGAAAAATCTGATGAAAATATTATTGATATCAATAACAACCATGAAATATCTAAAAATGATTTAAAATTTAATGAAAATATTAATAGTACGCAAACTGCAACTATCCCTTCATTGAGTACTGACTCAAATCTTAGTGAAAACATCGAAGGGACGAGTAGCATGAAAAATATAGTATTGGATGATAGTATCAAAGATATAAAAAATCCAATTATAAATGAAAATAAAAGTTTTAAAGTACTAGAAAATAATACTACACCTAATTATAATAAAAATGTAGTAAATAATAATATATTATCAAGTAATTCGGAATCAAATGAAGATACGTCCACCGTGAAGAATAGAAAAGATAATATACAAGAGAGTAGTACCTCATCTATCATTAATGTTACTGAAAATAATGCTAATAAACATCCTTTACCTCTCGAAGTGACTACTGAATTTCATACAAATAATGACTTTGCTTTAAACGATACTATAAATACTACTCCTACTATTGCTTCCATAATAACTACTTCAAAAAAAGAATTACTTAATATTGATGGGGAACTAGAAAATATAATAAATTTACATGATATGGGGTTGGAAGAAAGAGATATAAATATAGTAAAACCTATAATAGATCTTGATATGCTCGGAGACGACATTAAACATGCGTCTACAATTGAAATATCCAATGCGAACTCACAAGAAAATGTGAATGCAGAAGATTTCGATGGTAATATTACTGTAGATCCTTTAGCTGAAGAATTTGAGTCTTTCATGAAGACCGAAAAACCAAAATCTGAACCAGAGTCTGATTCTTTTGTATTGAAAAGAGACCCTAATAGTGAGAAATCAAATACCACAATTAAAGAAATAGACATAGCAACTACGAAGACATTGTCATCCACGCCATTGCCAGCAACTGCTATTAAACAGGAAGATGAACTTATAACTAAACCCCCTGAGAATAATATTGATCAAAAACATAATCCTTTAGCAATAGAAGAATTAAATTTAAATACTGTTACTATTAATGATACTGTAAATAATGATATAAATATTAAAGACAATGTCAATCAGGAAATAATCAAATTTGAGCCAGCGAATACCACTATACTTGAAGATCAAGTTATATCTGAAACTCAGATAGATCGTAAAGTTAATTTTCAGCAATTATTAGATACTAATGATAGCCTGAATAGAATAGAAAGTATAATAATGCCTTCTGAACTGGAACCCGCAAAAAAAAGAAAGAAACATCTCACGTTTTCGGATTTTCAATGTAGACGGTTTGTAGCTATTTATACTTTTGTTAATCACCTCAAAAATAATATTACTAAACAAAAATATTTCAATTTGTCCGCTGATGCCAGAATCTTAGGTATATGCATTAGGTTTATAAACTACATGTTTTTTCCATTGAGTCGGCTCATAGAAAATAGATATGTTAATTATCCTATTAGGATTTTTTCATCGGATATCCTAAATAAAAATGGAGCTTTTTAAGCAACACAACAATTAATGTTTTATATCCAATTTTATATATTTTATATAGCTACAGTATATATTTCATTTTTAAGTGACTTAAATAAAAAATAAAAAGTTGTATGTAAAAAACTATGCTTAAAAGAATAAGTTTCTATAAACTTGATGAAGAGATATATTTTTTTCGTACAGAATTTTCCAAATCGTCCCATTTATGGTCCGTTGTGATCGTAAAGCGGATTGTGAAGACGGAACTGACGAATTAGATTGTAATTGCTTAGATTATTTAACAACTTTTGATAACAAACTCATATGCGATGGCAATTTTGATTGTGCAGATGGACAGGATGAAACTGATTGTTGTAAGTATGAAAAGTAGAATAAATTAAAGTTCTTTTTTTTTAACAAATTTTGTGAGCTAATTGAATATTCAAATGAGTATTGCGTTAACCTTCTTTCCAATTGCTAAATTTTAGATAGTTGCGAAGAAGACCACTTTCTCTGTAAGGGTAGTGAAGTATGCTTAGCTTCGAAATATGTCTGTGATGGAAAACCACATTGTCCTTTAGGGGAAGATGAAATAGATTGTTGTAAGTATTATTTCGTATTATATGGGTAGTTTAACAATAAATTAATAATTATCTAGTAACATTTTCATGTTTCTACTATGACACTCTTCGCCGTCGGGAAGCCTAACGGATATAGGTTCCGTATATCCGTTAGGCTTCACATACATTGCTAGTTCGCACGTAAATTAAATAAGTTGTAGGACGAATCTCCACAGATTTTTCGGCACCACATGGTAAGCTCTCTTTATCTACCCTGATAATGACTTGCCATCAGATAAATTAACATCTATTTTAGCTACATTAAAAATAATGTTTTTATGTAAAAGTATAAATTGAAACTATTACAACATTTTTTTTTTATTTTGTAGTCACGTTATCTAATGGAAATCATATAGTATATGATTTAAATGGTAGACCAGAGGTTACATTAGAAGGTTATTTGACTGAAAGACATGATAAAAACTGGCATATCGTATGTGAAGAAGATATGTCTATACATCAACAAGAGGAAAGTGCATCTCACATATGCCGTTATTTAGGATTCAGGTAAATTAAACTAATAATATAACATGCCATGTGTTACACTTATAAAATCTATTAAGTATACGTTTCATGGCTGTTTCATCGTTTAATGGAAACTATTTAATTTGTATACATCCTGTCTTCCATCCCATCATCATCATCATCCATCGTTGTTTTTTACAGCCTTCCTATGATAAACAAATTAAGATATTATCTTATATTATTTTTATCAATACAAATGAATATTATATATAATATAAAATTTATTTTTACAGTTCCGCGAACCGTTATTTGATAAAGCACATAAATGTCAAAGAAAACCTTAATATTATTGAAGATAATAGAGGCAAACGAGATATTGATTTAAAAGTCCCCGTTCATTTTGCATTCAAATCTAATAACAATAATGAACTACAAACTATCGAAGACCCTAAAATAATTAAAGAAGAATGTGTACCTAATATAACTAAAACTTGTATGGCACTTTATATATATTGTGATCACTCTTTGTTCACTAATTTCAATATAAATCACTTGCGCAATAATAAAGAAGTGAAAGACGTTTCCAATCATTGGCCTTGGATCGCTAAGTTGTATATGGATGGGAATTATAAATGTACTGGAGTTTTGATCGATCTTTCATGGGTTTTAATCAGTCATTTGTGTTTGCAAGGTGTTACGTAAGTATTATTATTTTGTATAGCTAAATTTATAGGGTCAAAAGAACCTCCTAAATTAAGAAATAGGTCCAGAACGTGGAGACCCTAAAAGATTTAATTTGCTTAATGTGATGTTAATGTTATCTACAATTCTATGAATCTTAGAAAGGTACCAAAATTATTTAAAAGTCCACGACGGGTTAAATATGTACATAAGCACCTAATATTATATTTTTTTAGACTTAAAAACTATTATAGAATTATTATAATTTGTCATGTTTTATTTCAGACTAGGTTATGATTTTATTACTGTACTTCTTGGCTCTCATAAAACTCTTGATTCGGCGGTAGGCCCATATGAGCAGGCATACCAAGTCGACGCTAAGAAAGACTTGTATCGAAGTAAAGTAATGCTATTGCATTTGAAACAACCGGCAGTTTATTCAGCAATGGTTAAACCTATGGTTGTTACGTCATCGTAAGTTGAAACTAGTTCATTGACTATTAGTTATTGCTATGAATCTGAAGATTCATTATAATATACATATATATGATGTATTTAAATCACTTTGTTAGTGATAAAATACGCATATAAGTCAGAATACAAAGTATTCTACTTTGTATTCTGACTTATATGCGTATTTAAAATATATATGCGTATTTAAAAAATATATTTAAAGCTACGAATAAATAATACTATTCGTAGTTCTAAAATCAATTTCGAAAGCCTAATATATTATATTGTAATATATGTATATTATTTATAATAATGTAATCTAATATAGAAATTAGTAATTACTGTTTTATTGTTGAATATAAGAATTTTAAACTATATTTTAACTTATTTCATATCTAAATATCGAATTAGTTGAAGCATCCCATTTGAGGAAATTATGTACGTTTACAGACTTTATTGTAATTACCATAACGGTTATATAAACATATAATTTTCGGCGTTTGGATAGTGATATTTCATTACTAAATATAGATTATTATTTTAGGCATTTTGAGGATAACAAAAATAAGAAATGTGTAGCTATAGGACAAGATAAACACAATAAAACTTTTAGTGTGTTCTTAAAAGAAACTGATGACTGTGATTTACATCATCGATGTTTTATTCGTCACGAAAATTCTAGTACTTGTCATGTAAGTTATCATTATCTTCTAATTTTAAAATTATTTTGGTCTTAAATTTGTATGTTTACGACGACACGTTTAGCTCAATTTGTAGTGACCCTACTTACTGTGCCAGAAGTCGCGGGTTCGAGTCCCGCTGGGGGCATTCATTTGTGTGATGAGCACGAATATTTTTACTCTAGTCATAGGTTTTTATATTTATAATGTGTATGTATTAAAAGTTAATACATATGTAGTGTATCAACTCTCTGGTATCCATAACACAAGTATCGTAGCTAGAACGCCAATGGAATTAGATGATGCTGTATGTTAATGTCCTAACATATTTATTTATTTAGTGATATAGCGGTTTTAACGTGAAATGAAACGCGCCCTCGCTTCGATTTAACCCTATAACTAAACTCTGTGTATCCTTCACATTTTTATTCTACAAGATCTATATAATATACAAAGAGAAACTTAAACCGATTTATTTCAGTAAGGATTTTTATGACTGACTTAAAAAAAGGAGATAATAAATTTGGTCGTAAATTTTTTTTGTGTACATATACTTGTATGTCACTCGCTGTGAATAAACTTTCAAATTCCAAGAAAGAAAAAATCCAATCTTCAGAGGAATAATTAATGTACTCAGCTGCTAGGGCTGCACCTTCTTTCTTTTAAAAATCAAATTAAATACAAAAATCACTAAAATTGGCTTGAAGCGAAAGTAAACTAATGAAAACATAAATTGTCACATTATTTATAATATTAGTAGGATGTACAGCTTTGACCCTGTATCAATTACGAAGTAAAACTTAAAATAAATTATACTCATCGCTATAAAATAATCTTAAAAAGACTATTTACATCGTTTAAGAGTATTTGAGTTCCATTTGTGGCAAATATTTTTATCAGCCAAAACCTGATTTGCGATAGCACAACGCAGAACGCTCAGTGTATATGTAGTGTTATTAATTAATTTCTATTGCAGACTAGCGAAGACAACTGGGCGGGTATAATAAGTTGTCATAGTAAACAAGGCTGGTATCCGGCAGCCTCCTTTGTGCAGATAGATGATGTATGTGCATTTTCAGAGAAAATCCTCGCCACCGATATTGGAAACATAAAACACGAAATAAAATATTACGAAGGTAAAATCTTTAGTATTAAGTCCTGCTTTCTAAGTCTTGGTTGAGACTATTTACTATAACAAATAATATTATGTGTATATATGTGTACCTTTATTGTAATAATGATTGATTATTATCCCAGTATACATATTATTTGTTTATTATTATTGAAGAAATAATTAAATATATTTAGGTAATAGGTATACGTGATCAATGAAGATGAGACGATGAGAAAATGTCAAATTAATATGTAAATAACTTCTTATATTATTATTAATTTTAATAGATAGTATTCTATTCTCATGATACATTGAAGGTCATCATAATAATCAATTATATATCATGATACTAGCGACTCACCCTCGCTTCGCTCGGGTTCGTCCTAGATACGTTTTAACGGTTAGTATAGATTTTTCAGAGATGAGATATTTTCCCGCAGTAAAAAGTATTCTATATGTTAACCAGGATAACCAGCGGTCATTATACCAAATTTCATCATAATCGGCCCAATGGATCTCTTGATGCGTTTCCAGACAGATAGACAAATATTCTAAAAACTATAGATTGGGCCTCTGTATCAATAATAATTAATGACTACATATTTCAATAACATTTTCCAAAAATATTTAATGTACAGATTCGACTCAGAATTTTAATATAATATGTATAGATTAAGTTAATTGACATGGTTTTTAATTCTTTTCTTCTGACTTCTTATGGATACATAATGCCCATTAAAGATGCAGCGGTCAATAGTCATCAATTGTTCTATATTATAACCCATATAAAATGTAATCAAATGCTTTTTCATATAAAAAATAAATTCACACCCACAACTTGTTGTATTCAAATTTAAAGTTCAAGTGTTCAAAATTAACATCCCTTTAGAATGTCAACTTTGCTAAGCCTTTGGCTTTGATTTTCTATCTAGGAACTAATTTAAATGTATAATTGGCAAATTTATTATTAAACTCGTTTACGTTTCATGTCTGAAATGTCTACATCTATTTTTTCTTTTCTTTGGAAATTGGAGAGTATTAAAATATTACTTCAGATATTTTACAAGAATATGAATATCACGAAATAAGTATGTATTTATCCTCATATATTGTATATCCCCAAATATCTTCGTTTTTCCAAATTGTACGTAAAAGTATAAATTATCGATGTTTCTATAAAAACAATTACATATAGGTTCTATAAAAATAATTACATATCTTAAAGCAAATCAGATTTCATGCCAAAATATAAAAACAGTAAGCAAAATAGTAAATTTTATAATACTGTAATAAAAGGCATTTTAATAAAAAACATATTTCGATAGTAAAATTTTAGTTAAATTAATTTTCAGAAAAACCGTTATCCGATTCCGCTCAGGAAAAGTTTTTTGATCGTTGCGATGGAGTCCGATGTCAGAGGGGCTCGTGTATAAAGTTACGGTCCGTTTGTGACGGGGTCACTGATTGTGAGGATGGTATTGATGAAAGCAAGGAATCCTGTAAAAAGAAATACGATATCTGTAGCCGAGATCCACATTACCGTGGCTGTGGTAAGCTTTTTGTGTTCAATTTATAATTACTCTAAGACAATATTTCAGTTTTATATGTACGTAACGTTTATTTTTGCTAATGATTATATTGCATAACTGTCTCTCTCTCTGCCTTGGTTTAATAGCTATTATGTGCGACTGTAGATCCGGGAGTCCTGGGTTCGAGTCCCAGGTTGAGCTAAGTTTAATTATTGAGTTTTTCTGTTAAAAACTCTGTAACAACCTGGAGTTAGGAAGTTGGCGGTATTTCACTCCCGTGCCTGAGGGCGCCCGTAAAGCCGTCGGTACTAGGATTAATAGATAGTGCACTTGTGTCTGTGCGCATACTTGTGCACTATAATATCTCCTGCGTAGATGGCTAGTCTCAATGAGATGAGTAGCTGAAATAGCTTCTCATTGGACATTATATAAAAAATGTGTTGATAAATCCTTAACACAATTTGGTTTTTTAATTACCTCATATTTAAAAGAAACGTTACAAATATATTTGTAATACAAATATATGAGCTCTTATTTATATTTGCTTGTATATATTTGTGTTAATTTTATTTGGTTAAGATGTAAGAATAAAGAAATATTTGTTGTGCTTACGATATATAAGTATATTATTGTTATTAAATTTAATGCTTATTTGAAAATATTATTTCGATCAATAGTATTAGTTATGTATTATTGTTAAATGTAGAATATTATATACTACTCGCTTCCTTCCCACGCACCTTACCCACCCACCCTATGCATTTTACCCGGCCTACGCACGATACCCGCGCTACGCACATTACCCGCCCTAAGCACATTACCCACACTTTGCACATACCCAGGAGTATATATAATCTCGAAGACAAATAAAAACAAATTTATCCCACGGGAACCGTACATTTTTCCAGCAACTTTTTAGCTTATTTGTTATTTGATGTATGAACAGTTTCATTAAAATCCAATCAGTAATTTTTGTGTACTAAGCTGTATAAGTTGCTAAAGTTTTTTAACTATCCCAAGGGAACTCTTTAACTTTCCGGGATGAAAAGTATCTAAAATGTTGACCGGGGATATAAGGTATCACCATACGAAATTTCATTTAAATCGATTCAATAGTTAGTATTTTTACAAATATGTTAACTAATTTATTATATTTGTTATTACATTGAAACAGATTGTCTGGTTGGTCAATTAAAGTGTCACAACGGTTTATGTATACCAAAAGAGTTATTCAAAGATGGGAACGATGATTGTGGGGATGGGACGGACGAGCCGAAGCAAACAATGTGTTCTGATTACTTGAGACGAGTGATGCCATCGAGGCTTTGTGATGGAATCCTGCATTGCCATGATAAGAGTGATGAAGACCCAATGTTCTGTAAATGTTTTGCAAAGGAAGCTTATAAGTAAGAACATATATATATATATATATATATATATATATATATATATATATATATATATATATATATATATATATATATATATATATATATCTTTAATAATGTACACATTAACACACATGTAATAATACTAGCTAATTACCCTTACTTTACTCGGGTGTGCCTACAGGTAGCTAACAGGAGCCTTAATATATATCCAGGTCGTAGTGTATCTGTGTACTAAATTTCAAATAAATCCGACCAACTATTTCTACGTGAAAAAGTTAAGTAAAACATAACAGACATACAAATGTAAACAGTTATTATGTAGTCCGATAAAAAATCAATTTAGCTATCTCTTACTTCTATTAATATTAGTACCAGGGACCAAGCTTCACTGGGAGTTTTTGATTAAAAGTACAATTTTCTTTTTAATTTCGCTAAAAACAAAAAAAAAAAACTAAAAACTTGAATAAATACAAAAAAAAATAATAGAAGTAGTAATTTTGTATCTGACCGGGATTCGAACACAATTGTGCCGGGGGCACTTGACCACGATGCTTGTACATATTTTGCCTGGAATAATGCAAAAGAAATCTGCACAAAAACTCGAAAATGCGCGTTTTCCTAGACATACGACTAATCTAGATCGATTTTTCGCCCCCGAACGTCCCCACATACCAAATTTCAGCGAAATCGTAGAGCCGTTTCCGAGATTATACCGATTATACCGTTTTCGGTATAAATAAATAAATAAGAATTACTCGTTTAAATACATTAGACAAATATGAAAGTTACTGAAAACTAATTGTTTAGGTCCTTGAGTGTCATTAAGAGATAAGTTTAAAGAAATAAAATTATTGACTGTTGCTTCTCAGTACGTGTACGAAAATGTTACGTATGTTCGTAAAAATATACACGAATTTCCCAAGAATTGTGACATGCATAGCATTAATACTAGGAGCAAACACAAACTTGTAATGCCTGTGACTTGTTTAAAGAGAGTCAGTAATTCTTTTTATGGACAATGTATACGCTTGTACAACAGGATCCAAATGTTCAAAAAGCTTCTATCACCAAATTCAAAAAATTTGTTAAAGAACGTTTGTGTGCTAAATACAATACAATACAATAAATAATTTTATAGAAGATAGCACGCCTTGGGAATAAAGTGATCGCCTCCAGGCTACTTCAACTTTATAGAAATATTGTAAATTATAATTTATTAAAAAAAAAAATTAGTCCCGCTGAGTTTCTTTTGCCAGTTCTTCTCAGGTCTGAGGCTTCTTCTTTCCGAACTGGTAGTAGACTCATGACGTTCAGTAAAAATTGTAATAATTTAACGCTGAATAAAATATTTTAAATTTTGAATTTGAATGTTTGAATGTGTGGTAGACAGTGTGTTCACATGAAATACAATTTAATATTATTTTAAATAACATAATTTTCATTTTATGACGCTGTATATTAAATACTTTTAACACTCATAACGCGGAACTAGTATTATAAATACAAAAAAATATACATAATTACGTTTTTCTCTTCGCGCTGTGATAGGGCTTCAAATTTTTTACAATTTTTTCATGAAAATGTTAAACTATTTCATAGGTTAGAGATTGAATTAATTTTTGTCGGAAATATGATTGTAAGGAGTTTACGTGGGATATTCCTTTGTTGTAAAAAACTATTTAATTAAGATAATTTCACTAGCATAATATACTGTTATCTTCTTAGCATTCTCAGTGCAAATGTTTCACTACAGCTCGGTTGGCATATTACAAAAAAATAATTAATAGCCAGCTGTGAAATACCATTTAAATATTTTATTAATTAATTTACAAAAATCTTATAGTAAGAATCAAACATGGTATCATTAACCAATAAAGACTTGCAGAATTTTAGATATATAGAAATAATATAGAAATATTTTTCAGATGTTCAGGGATGTCACATAACGAAGACTACTGTGTAGCGATGGATATGGTCTGTGATGGTGTTCCAGACTGTCCGGGTGGAGAGGATGAAAACGCTTGCATAGGCTTAAATGCTCCACAAGGGACTCCGTAAGTATCTTTATCAATTTAGAGAACTATGTATAGGCAGAAAAAGATGTGTGTGTGCGTGTGCGTCTGCGTGTGCGTGTACGTGTGCGTGTGTGTATGTGTGTGCATTCTACCCTTTTTCAACGTCTCAGGAATTCATTCGCATCAGGCATGAGTCTCCCTTTACTACAAGGATTATGCCATAAGTCCACGGGCATCACGACGGTCGGTGGCCAAGTGCGATACCTTTTGAAAACTTTCTAATCGAATTTCAATCACTAATATTAACATATATAGTTATTACATTAATATATTAGTAAATCTGCATTTTAATGTTTATGATATATATTAAAAAAATACATTTCAGGCACGGCAACGGTGAAGTGATCATACGTTCTCATGGCGTGTGGTATTCAAAATGCTATCCCACCAAAAATCACACTAAATCTGAACTAGAATCGATTTGTCGAGAGCTCGGTTTTATATCGGGACATGCGAAACAGCTTTCATCACTGAAAGTAACACATCCACATAACAATATCGTTATTGATACTTTTTCTGATGTAACTCTCAATAACAATACTATAATCAAGTTGAGAAATAGTCATGCGCCTATCGCTCGCGCGATTGCCGATGAAAAGGAAAATTGCTATCCAGTTTTTATCGAATGTCTTTAAAACCACTGTAAATTATTTAAGAAATAAATTTATTTTCTAGTTACTAGTTTTATTTTTAATTGAATAATCTGTACTAATAATATAAAGCTGAAGAGTTTGTTTGTTTGTTTGGTTGAACGCGCTAATCTCAGAAACTACTAATCCAATTTGAGAAATTCTTTTTGCACTAAATAGCCCGTTAACTGGGGAAGGCTATATGCTATATATCATCCTGGAAAAATGTACGGCTCCCGTGGGATAGATTTGTTTCTGTCTAGGGACGAACCCGAAGCGAAGTGAGGGTGAGTCGCTAGTTATTTATACGAATGTGTGAATGTATAATAAATACAATATTTTTATTATGAAAAATGCTGATATGTAATCTACTAATCTACAAACGGTCTCCTCTACCTTACCCAGGTCTTTTTTAGTTTAATAGCCAAAAAATCTTTCCAAAATAAACCCCCACTTACCACACCTTTTTTTAAATATCTGGGGTTTCATTAAAAAAATATATTTTTAGGAAATTTCTATTATTACTTTAGCCTTTCAGGCATCAATGACTATTATATTTGACTAAATCACGTTTGTCAATATATTTTCATGTAACATTATATCACGCAGCTATCAGATGCACGATTGGCAATTTTATTTATCACATCCTGATATATCATATGCTCATATATCATTACATTAGATGTACATTGCTAAAAGTACCTATTAATATAGAAATGTGTATTTTTTACTAAGAGTTAAATAACTTTGCTTTGGGATATTCTAAAATCTCCATCAATCAACAGGTCGCCTTTTAATTTCCTGTTCAATTAATATTTTAATAATAAATATATAAATTAAAAGTATGAAACAACTTTCTAACCTCGTACCCATATGAAAATATAATCGCATACGTTCAAATATTCACAGTTTACCCCAATTCTTACAATGTAGTGAACATTTTTCAAGGAAAGTAAAACATTTTCGATATTGATTCATGCTATTCTGTACAAGCCTTGTTGGTATTTTATCAAAGTAGTGCCATCTACTTAGTAGCGTATGAAAAAGTTTATATAGTGTGATTATTTTACATATGAGCTTTATGGTAGTAGGTTCATAGCGCCATCTCTTGGTAAATACTTCAAATAGGTAAGATTTGGAAAGAAACAACATTCTGGTATAAGTATTGTAATTTAAGCTCGCTAGATGTAGAAGTGAGGATTTCAAAATTTCATTTCTTTTATAATAATTTATTTTTTAATTCAGTTTATTCATTAGATCAAATTAGAAAAAAAATATAAGAAAAGTATTAGAACTCTACTAATAGTACTATTATTTTGACGTAGACTTCGAAAATAAGCTTTTATCGAAAAAAGCTTTAACTCTAAAAAAGTTACACTTCAAAATAATAAAAGCAACAAATAATTGAAAAATTCCTTGCTTACCAAGATCTGGTTCATTAGATCAAAATCTTTTTTTTTTTTTTCTTTATATTTAAGTCGCGACTCCGTTCAAGAATATCACCTCTTATCTCTGTTAATGTGTATAAATGTAATAAAACCTATTATGATTTATACAAATTTACTTAACATTAGAAAAGAATTATGCCACTAAAAAGGAATGACGAATTTACATATTATACGTTTTTAGATAAAACAAACGATTAGAACTGGCTCGATTCAAAACCTGTTTGACAATTTCGTACATAATCGTAAACTCTAAAATAATAAATGGCAAATATATACTGTTTCTGCGTCCGAAGTTAATAAAACTTGGTATCTCCCTGATTACTTTATTAAAAATGCAATAAAAATCTTTAAACGCCATTATCATTAAATTAATTTTTAGTTATTGTAGTATTATAGTTTATCAACAAAAATAAATAATTTTGTTGCATACTTTTTTTAGACATTACAAAAAAATATATTAGTTTATAAGAAAATGCCTAAAATACTGTGTATTTAGTAAATGAATCACAATTCCTGCCTTGATTTACATATTATTATCTGTTGGTCCAACAACATCCAAATCCTCGGTGTGATTAACCTTATTAATAGAAAACACATTAATAATATATTGATTCAATAAAACACAGTGATATGTGATCAATGTCTAAAAACATAAATTATGTTGAAACCTTATACCATTTGCTGAATATAAAATGTTCTGACGCCGTTGAGTCTACTCGGAATAGCAATGCCAGCAATACTTTAACTTCGACATGTAAATAAGAATCATAAAAAATATGTTAATTTTGACATGCGAAAATGAAAAAAGAAAATGTATTTTAAAAAATTTAACAATAAAACTGGTATAGTGTTATTAATTTTGAATTAATGTCATTTGAAAATAATATAGATCACATTTTGTTGTAAGCTAATCCTTAGACTAAGGAATTGTGGAGTCAGATTGCCATAGAACTAAACATGAAGCTAAATATTAATATTTTAAAATAGTATACAAATATTAATAGAATACTGTAGTAAGTAAATAAATGTTAATAAATAAAAATATATAAGGAATTTTATTATAATTTAAAAGAAAAAAAATTTAATAAAGCTACTATTATGCTCTCTTCCAAGAAAACAAATGCTTAAAAAATTAAAAAAAAAAATAGTTTTTTTTATTATTTAGTATTTATTATTCGTAATTTTTTCTCAAAATTGTACTTTATTTTTTAAAGAATACTTTCCTTAAAAAATAAAGTACAATTTAACAGTATGTATGCAAAAATAAAGAATAGTAGCATAAACAGCGAATCACGCTACTATTTTTGACTTTGAAAGTCAAAAATAGTTTTGACGGACTGCGTCTATATATTTCTTTAGTCTGAGACCATGTTCTATTTTATTAGGTACTATTTATTCTGGAACTTTACGGATATACCGACTTTATTTACTGCTAGTGACTCACCCTCGCCCCGCTTGGGTTCATCCCTAGTTACCTTTTAACATTTAGTATAAATTTCTCAGAGATGAGATATTTTCCTTTTGACCCGGATAACCAGCTATCATCATACTAAATTTTATCAAAATCCCTCCAGAGATTTTTCCGTGATGCGGTCACAGATAGACTGACAAAAATTCTAAAAACTATAGATTTGACCTCTGTATCGATATTAATGTCAATTTCAATAAGATTTTCCAAAAAACATTTAATGTACAGGTTCGGATTAATTATAATTTCATTGTTAGTATAATCTAAGTTAAACATTACCATTTCCATCTACATCTTAGTCTATGCCAAGACAAAGCACGGGAATTAAAAGGAAGGCGAAAAAAAGGAGAGCGGGTTAATTTTAAATCATTAGATAAAAATTATTCTTGCGATAAAATACAACCTAAGCATATCAAAAATAACAGGTTTTTTTATATTTATTTTACTTTTATAATTCAGACAGTAATTAGTTTTTGTATAGAAATTTGAAAACCAGTCTTTAGTATTATAATGTTTCTTCTCGTCATACTTTAGACAATTAGCGTTATTCCATTTAAAGAATTAATGACTTTGTAAACATAAAAGCCAATCACGAGACTTGAATTAGCGGAGAACTAAATAAGTTCGCTTAATAAATTTTCCTGTAGGTACTTTTTATGATCATTCAATAAAGACATATAAATTCAGTGTATCCATTGTATGATAATATCGGCGATAAATCAGAATTTTAATTCGTTCCTTTTAATTTGGGCCGATCCATGTATTTAAAGTTAGCGGGGACAGTTGACGGCTACCGTATTTACTGCCTGCCTTGTGCAAGCTTTACTTTTTTGTGCAATGTATGGGCTGTTCTGCACGCGAGAAGGCTGTTAGAAATTAACGGCACTTTTTAAAAAATAATATTTTTTTTAATTTTACGCCAAGTGGACTACAGTGGAAATATTAATTTATGTTTCCACTCCATTCTTTAAGCTTTTGAAATGAACCAGTTAATTTACTGTTAGTATTCTATTTTAAGTCAATGCTAATATTATTCAATATAGATTCAGGCTACAAATTAATTATATTTTCAAAATGGTTCACTTTAAATTATCTATTACTAGTGACTCGTCCTAGTTTCGCTCAGTAAAATTTTTACATAATCTATACATATATTAAAATCGTAACTGTTTGCTGTCTGTACATGGAAGATATTTGAGAAAAACTATTCTTGGTGGTTTTTATGAACAATGATTTTTAGAATTTTTATCTGTTTGTTTGTGCGTTTGTACGCGCTAATCTCAGAAATTTTCAGTAATGTATTATGGTAAGTTTCACTTAAAATTTAGTATTTGTTTTATTTCAATCGGTTTATCTATAAAATTTATCTATAAAATAAAAAAGTTATGTTAATTTATAGAATCACCTATGTCGCTAATCTTGTATATTACACTTGACTTTTTTTTGTTTTACCTGTCGTTTTTGAAGTTATACTTCTTTTGGGACCTTTGGAAAAAATTACAAGAGTAAAATTTTTACGATGCGCGCGCACAGCCAAAAAGTGACATAATGAAGTTAGCTTATAACTGTTTGTTGCCATAGTAACCGTTGTTATTGTCTGACGAATGATATATAATAGTATATTCTTTCCTTAAATTATATTATATATATAAAAGATTGTAATATGCCTAATATGCCTTATTTAATTATTTTATTAATTTACCATTCCTTTTACAAACAGAGAGTTGTGACATACGGGATGAAATCTATAGCTATTTTTGTTCTGTTACACCTAAGAAGCATAACTTCTTACGTGAGTACATAAGTACACACACACGTTTTTTTAGAAAGATAAGTCATCAATTATGACTTACACGCACCACCTATCGTATGTTAATAATGGATACTGCCAGAAACTTTCGTCAATAAGCACCTATTGACATAACACAGTTTTGCCACAATTAGATGTTACAAAAAACAGAAGAATATATTCCTATATGTAAAAGTCATTTAACAGATGTACATACATAATACATATAAGAGGTTAATTAAGTAAATTTTATGTGTTATATTATGTGATACACGTCTATATTCTTTTCCGGACTGATTTCATCATATAAATAAATTCTTATGCTGATAGTGTAGATCAGTCTTACCTTATAATATATTGTTAATACCATAGCATAATATATTGGACTATTTTGTTGAAAAAACTAGATTTCTTAATTAAGAAAATATTATTAAATAATATTTGTTATTGAGAAACTGTTATATTTATATACAGTTATTTAAATAATAACAATAATAATAACCAAAACATTGAATACTGATAATAATAATAATTAAAGTATATGAAAATAAAAAGAAAAGCTTTCTCAGCTCTTAGAAGATACTTTGCCGCTGTGTAAAAGATTGCTGTTATGTTTTCATGTATAATATACATAATGGTAAATATATTTAAATGAAGCAATAATATATAATCTGTGAATTAATATTTTTAATGCCTACAAGACTGACGTGATTCCTATTCATAAAGAACCATTATAACAGGTTCAAAATTGGTGAACGTACACACAAAGAAAACTACATCCGATTCGAATCCTCCTTTTTTAAAATCGGTCAAATACAAAATAAATACTACCAATTGTTGTCATGTAATGACACGAAATCGGTGCGTTTGTAAATTCACTTCGGCATCAATCAGCAATTTCCATTGCTCTTATAAGGACATTACCTTAGTCGCCTTGAAGATACTTGGTTCCTGGATAAGTTAATTTATTGGATATCTCAAGAACGTTCTCTTCCGAGCCAATTCAATTGTTTCTAAAATATTTATGATGTCCTGATGATGTCACGATTATTCTCTGCGCCGTTGGTAAATCACGGTCAAAATTATTACACCTTAAAAATAATTAATGTAAGAAATTTACGCGGAATTTACAAAACGACTTGTAAATAAATATTAAGCCGATATAATTGCGGACATAAAGGACTTACCGCCTTTGATTGAACCGAAATTTTCTTAAATATCTCGACACTACGCCAAAGTCGCTAGTGATATACGTATGGGTCGTCTTTTTACTTGCTAGGTCCTTCATACCAAGGTCCATTGAAGTCGAACCATCGGCTTTTTATTTCATGCACGTAGGTAACTGTAGGCACTGATGGTTATCGCCAAAAATAACCTTTAATTACCGCGTAGTTTGAGCTGCCGTGACCTTTCACACAAATACTTCATGTGTAGAAGTAAGAACAGCTCGGACTTAGTCATCAATATACTACGTCTTGTTAACAAGGCGGAAGTACTTTTAGAGCATAAAATTCTTTAAAAAAGGAACAATATTATTTTTTCACACAACATATAATTGGAAATAGCTTAGTCGAAAATATCGTATAATTATGAGAAGATATATAAGAAATATTAAAAAAATTTTTTTTTTTTAAAATCAACTTTATATTAGAGCTAGCTAGCGACTCACCTTCGCTTCGCTCGGGTTCGTCCCGAGCCTGGTTCCCAATACAAAATTTCATCCCCATTTTCACCCCCTTAAGGGATGATTTCCGGGATAAAAGTATTCTGTGTCCTTCCCAGAGTCTCAAACTATCTTTTTGCCAAATTTCATCTAAATCGGTTCTGTAGATCCAGAGATTACCCCCTACAACCTCACAAACTCATAAACTTTACCTCTTTATAATGATGTTCTCCTGACCGATTCCGGCCACGGCGGCCAATCTCATTGAGACTAGCCAACTGCGCAGGAGATATTATAGTGCACAAGTGTACGCGCAGACACAAGTGCACTCTCTATTCCTGTCACTCTCATACTCCGGTGGGACGAGTACTCGACACGACCGGTGAGAGTTAAGGCGCAGGACCGACGGCTTTACGTGCTCTCCGAGGCACGGGGGTGAAACACCGCCAACTTCCCAACTCCGGGCTGTTACTGAGGCTTACTATACAGAAAGACTCAATAACTAAACTTGGCCCGACCCGGGCCTCGAACCCAGGACCTCAGGATGTGCAGCCGTACATGCTAGCCACTACACCACCGAGGCAGGTCTTTATAATAATAGATTATTCAACATCAAATTATTACTGTTACTATAAAACAAGTGAACAAGTTAATTAATTATAAATAATATACGGTTGTTAAAAACATGTACATACATTGTATGATATAAGGAGGCAAAAAATGCTAACAGTCGTTTATAGCCTTAATATTTCAATTTGTTTAGTATATTATTATAATCATTTTTTAAAGTGTGTTTGGACATTTTTATCTTATATGACGTGTGTGTGATATGTGACGTGTTAAAATGTTTGTTACAATATTACATATATTTATCCTCTAACTAGCGACTCACCCTCGCTCCGCTCGGGTTTGTGCCTTAACCGTTTTAACGTTTAGTATAGATTTCTCAGAGATAAGATATTGTCCCGCAGTAAAAAGTATCCTATATGATGACCCGGATAATCAGCTATCACCATACCAAATTTCATCTAATTCCCTCCATTGGTTTTTCCACGAAGCGGTCACAGACAGACAGACAGACAAAAAATCTAAAACTATAGATTCGCTCTCTGTGAGTGTTTATCGATATTATCGATCGACTTAATGAGTATTTCATTAAGATTTTTAAAGAAATATTTAATGTACAGATTCGACTCAGAATTTCAATTAGTATATAAAATTTAGCGCATCTAACGTTTTGGATCAAATCCTGTATTTATAAAAGGTTTCGTTTTTTAAGTTTATCTATATACTAGCTAACTTACCCTCGCTTCGTTTGAATGCACGCCTGTATACGTTTTATTATTTTTGAGCGGAACTCTAATTATTTCTTCTACAAAAAAAGTAGCCTTAGTTAATGCTTATAACATCAGTTATCTGCCAGTGAAAGTCCTGTTGATATTAGTCCAGGTGTTTCAGAGATTAGTCGGAACAAACCGATAGGCAGACAGAGAAAAATTAAAAAAAATGTATTTTCGAAACGAAATGCAATAAAATAAATTTTATTAAATTTGACTTACTACAAACACTTTTAAATCGTCAATTTAATTTAAAGAGAAGAATTTTAAGAAGCTACCACCGGCTCGGAAAGCTGTTCTGAGAAGAGCCGGCGAGAAACTCAACAGTTGCTCTTTTAAATATCGAAGTTCCATTAATTTTATTAACATAACTCGCAAAAGCAGCGGCTTCGCTTGCAGTAAAACTACAACAAAAAAACTTTAAAAAGGTAGGTTTCATACAAATTTTCATCCCTTATTTTATCTCCTTATGGGATGAATTTCGAAAACGCTGAAACACGTATTTATTTAATTGTATTGATGAGCATTAATACCAAGTTTCAAGAAATTCTTATCATAAATATTTTCTGGGTTGTGTTATAACGTGGGAATGAGATAATGTCTCGCGTTAAAAAGTATCCTATATGTTGACCCGGACATCCAGTTATCATCATACCAAATTTCATCAAAATCCCTCCAGTGGTTTTTCTGTGATGCGGTAACAGACAGACAGACAGACAGACAAAAATTCTAAAAACTATACATTCGGTCTCTGTATCGATAATAAAGTCTATTTCAATAATATTTTCCAAAAAAAAATTAAGGTACAGATTCGACTCAGTTAGAATTTTATTATACGTATAGATAGACCATATATAGATAATCCGCATATGAGTCAATATTTCTCAATTCCATACATTTCCGTCAACAAGAAACGTTTAAACAGTGTAATACGCTTTGCACAATAGAATATTTTTAATTTTATCTTTTGAATTTTTGTAGAAGTAAATCTGTCGTGGAATCTTTTTTTTTTTTTTTTTTTTTTTATAAGATTCAGTGACAAACGAGCAGACAGACCACCTGATGGAAAGCGGTACCTGTCGCCCATAACACCTACAGTTCATGCACTTAGGTTTTAGGTAACAAAAATGCAGAACCACAGGTGCGTTGTCACTGTGAGGACTAAGATGATAAGCGTCTTGCCTGTAATTTCGCTGGCTACCTTATCCTTCAAACCGGAACACAACAATGCAATCATTGTTACTTGGCGGCAGAAATAGATAAGGGGGTGGTACCCATCCAGTCGGACTCCTCAGGCTTGACAGAGTCCTACCACCGGTATCTTTTATTTATGCGTATACTCAGGCCTACAAAGGATTTATTCACCTTTTGGAGTCAAAATCTAGGCGTAACAAGCTTATTCCTATTCTTTGTGTTTATTGTGTATTTATTTCTGTTTTACAGTATTTAAATTTTTGCGAACAAGTAATATATTAACACAGTATATATTATGACGCAACCGTAAGAATACCAATTTTTTTGAAAACATCTCAAAGGGAATCACGAGCTCCTAGATCATAAATAGCCCGTACTGCTCTTTTTTGAAGAATAAATATCGAATTAATTTTCGCGGCACTGCTCCAAAAAAGTATTCCGTAAGATAAAAATATTGTAAGATAAAATAAAATAACTAACATAGCTAACTAAAATAACAAGTCGGGCATTTTTAATGTCCGTTAGGTTTTTAACTTTTCAAACTGCAAAGGCGGTATAGCTGAGTTTACCTGCAAGTGTTGAGTGATGGGGCTTTCACTGGAGTTTGGAGTCTAGTTTTAGGCCTAAAAATACTGCTGGCTTAGTTATTTCCAATGCTTCAATATTTATAATTAGAGTAAAATCCTGTTCTTTCACGATAAGTAATGTAAATTAGACACCTTTTTTTTGCATTTAATACTAGCTTATTTAATTCAAACAACCGAACTATATGCGACAATGCACTGTTTACTTCATCATAATTAGGTTTATTATACTCAACTTTAATAATTAAGGAGATATATTTTGTTATAATTACCGTATATGTTTCCAAATGCATTTAGTAAAAAAGTGTTATTTTGACATTACGAACAGACACTTCAATTTTATTTATCTGTATAGATATAGCTGTCTTTTCTGAAAAAAGAAATTTTCTCAAAATATATTATTGTATCTCATTATACAATCTTTGTCTATCTGCTCTCATGCTGAAAATGTCATATAGCGCCATCACGTAAATGTTATTGGCACTTGCATTATCGCTAATAAATGATAACCTACTGAATACAAATGATTCGTAATAAAATAAATATACAGTAATCAATGCACATCATATTTTTATACGATGAACATTTCGATATGACTCGCATGAAATATCCATAGAAAAATAGAAGTTTATTTATTCCAGTATCGATTAATTATAACTTCACCATTGACGATAATGATATGCTAATCCGAATAAGATTGAACACAGCCATTAATTTTCGTATCAAAAATAAAAAATAATAATAATTGCATACAAGCGAATTCACTTGACATAGTCTGTATTGAAAAGGTTATTTACAAAACGAAATGAATAACAAACTAAACAACGACTTTGAACTTAACCGCTACATACACATACATTAAACTCTTGTACTAGAGCTTTTTATAAATGAGTATTTCGATAATAAGACTCCAGTTATTCTCTTGTTTTTATCTACAGTTCATCTTATTTTTTTCACGGCCAAAAATGAGGAAACAGTGCAAATCTTGAGGGTCCTAGATTTAAATTCCTAGTCGACTCAAGTATTATTTTAGTTATTGAGATTTTTTGGACAAATAAATTCTCAGAAGCAATCCGAAGTTCAGAAGTTGGTAGCGTTTTACCCTTGTGCCTTAGGAAATATGTGAGGCCGTCCGTCCTGCGTCTAATTTAGTGTATCATGCTGAGATATAGTTCCACCGGACATTGAAAATAAAATAAAAAAGAATAAAAAAGAAGAAAAAGCTATGTAGTCTCGCTTAATTTGCGTTCTTTTGATTTGTTGATGCGTCTAATATGGTGGACTTAGTGATCCGGGTCTAACAATAGAACCAGGAAGAAGATCGCATAGCAATAGAAATCGCGCGTGTAAAGAATGTTATTGAGTTTTTTATGTATGGTGAAGGCTATTTTTTAATATTTTGACGTGAATTTTATAAAAAAGGCTAGCATAATCATTATAAATTAGAATAAACAGAAAAAGTATTGTAAATTGAATCTTCCGGCAATGCGTAATATATTAGGGCATATGTTATCTGGACCACTCTGTTTTATGACTTTATTAATTTCTCTATCGCTAATTTATTCCGGTACATGTTTTATTTCGAATTTCTGTTAATATAACGAGTATAATTTAATTACAATAATATATTATTATTGTAATTAAATTATACTCGTATTAATGACTTCGCATGTTCTAATGAGCTTATGTTATCCTAAAATATTTTATTATTATTATTATATGTATTATGCCCTCTTGAATTTTTTTTTGCCACGGCGGCCAATCTTACTGAGACTAGCGCATTACGTAGGAGATATTATTTCGGGAAGAGGTCTTCCTCGGTGAGCTAATAGTCGGAGCATCGTGGTTGAGTACTTCAATTATCTTGCCCCACTAAGACAGGAAAAGGAAGAGTTGCGTTAGGTTTTAGTAGTATATTAAACCCCTACATCTAATATATTTAAACGAGCAATTCTTGTTTATTTATTTATTTATTTGTACCGGCGATCTCGGAAACGGCTCTAACGATTTCTCTGAAATTTGGAATGTGGATTCGGGGGCGAAAAATCGATCTAGATATTAATCTTATGTCTGGGAAAATGCGTGTTTTCGAGTTTTCATGCGGTTTTATTTCGCATTATTCAACGCAAAATATGGTCGATAATTTCTTACTCTCTGGCATACGTATCGTGGTCAACAAGCCAAGGTACAAGATCGACAACCACAGGTCCGGGTTCGAATCCCGCTGGCATACAAAGTTTTTATTCGTGATTCGTGAAAAAGTATCTCCATTTACATGTATTTTTACATTTTGAGCTCTTTATATACATATTTTTATATATAAATTTAACTGAGCTAAAAATTATTAATGCTCATTGACACAGAGGTGAGTTTACAGTTTTATCTGAATCATCGTGTAATCCAAAATGTTTATCCAAACTATTTATATGAAAGACCACAGCTATATTTTGTTTGATCTATTTATGATATAGTTAATAATTTTACATATTACAAATGTGTAATTTTCAGATATTACAAAAAAAGCATTACTTTTCGGTATGTGAGAAAAACACCAATAAGTTTCGTAAATAAAATTTTTGCATGCAAAATAATGACGAAATCGCAACTTTTTATATGCTTATTAAAAGGCCCATACACTATGACCAGGAAGAATGGTAAATAACAGCCTCTTGCAAGTAATAAATCTGTCACTCAATATTGTCAAAGATTTTTATCCAAAAATAATATTTTTTCTAATTGATGATTATAGAGTGATACAAAAAAATCAAGGTTTCCAACTGCTTTATAATAAAGTACCCTTCTTGACCTATTCGCACATATTGCGAAAAGTTTTTGCCACTTCAATACAAAAACTAACCAGTATTTGTTAATCAGTATATTGTTTTTTTTTAGCATTTTTATATAATATATATGTTTCCTTATTACTATTGTGTTTTGTCTCGAGACTTTAGGAATCCCTAATGCGTGTTTAATCTGAACAATATTTTGAAGAAATAAGAGAGATGATTTTGTTGTAATACTTATTTCATCGAATTCTTCTAATGAAATATATATTTTGACGACATGTTTGGCTCATTTTGTAGTGACCCTACTTGCTGTGTCAGCGGTCGCGGGTTCGAGTCCCGATGGGGGCATTCATTTGTGTGATGAGCACGAATGTTTGTACTCCAGTCATGAGTGTTTATATTTATAATATGTATCTATGTATTGAAAGTTCCATATGTGTAGTGTATCAACTATCTAGTATAAATAACACAAGCCTCGTACCTTACCATGAAACTAGATGGTACTGTGTGTTAAAGTCCGAACGTATTTATTATTTATTTATTTATATAGGACTTGAGGAAAACAGTAACAAACCCGACTGTGCAAAAAGCGAACTAAAAAGATAGAAACAAGTTAACAAAGAAAAATAGTATTATGCAGTCGGAGACTATTACGTTGTTATCCTTATTACCAGTCTAGCTACGTATATTTTTCAAAAAGCAAAATGTTGTCCTTTGAACGGCTTAAATGAATTACATATGTAGGTATAAATTAAGGTAATTTAAGATATAGTAATTAAAGCTTATCTATACAGATAAATAAAATTGGAGTGTCTGTTTGTAATATTAAAATAACCGCTTTTTACTAAATCAAATTTAAATTTCATATGGATGTATATACGGTACTGTAAAGAAAACCACCAGCGTACACTTCAAACGTATAATAATTATTGATTTACATATAAGAATTACAACACACTGCATATATCACTGCTTTATACTAGAATTTACACAACACTGTTTCAGCATAATTACACAGTAACTCTTCCTGAACAAGAATGAATCCCAATCATAGAAAGCACTCCTTATATATTAATTTTAATTTCCATCAACCCACCTTTTTAATAATTTTAATGTAACTTCAACTACTTCCGGCGTAATCTTTAAATCATAGTAATCAATTAATGTCTTTAATTTATAAAAGCATACTTAAAATATAAAACATAATTTCATTGAAACTTTAGTTAATTACAAGAAATATAGGTAACTTTAAATATGTCTAACAATATTAGCACTAAAATTAATGAATCATAACACTCGGCCATCGACATGCGTGCTATCTCCGGAGCACGCAAATCTCACAACACTCGGCGTAAGGTATGTTTACGATTCTCTATTATAATTTCAAAACAATATTAATAATTACAGCATGTAATACAAGCAAAAAAAAAATATATCGTTATATATAAACATTAATATAAACCAGATTATACTACACTAGATTAAACTTAAATACTTTTATTTTTCAGTATCACTGTTCTCCGAGCTTGAGGAGCTGTATTCAGAACCAGAAGATTTGTCTAACTATTGCCTGAACATGAATCCAAGGCTGCATTTCATCTACTTAATGCGAAACGCTTTCATATCCCATGGTACTAAAACCGGGAGCATAGTTAGAGATTTTATATGGAACAATAAATAACTTCCCTTCATCTATCATTTTAAATAATATAACGAATACTATTGTTTTATTGCCACTTATTAATACCGCTAATAAATTCTGCATCGATTTAGTTAATCCTAATATTAACTTAGTTTAAATGGAATGAAATGAAATAAACTTAATTCAAATAGACTTGATTCAAAAGCATTTAATGTAAGCATCAGTGAAGTCTGTCCGTGAGGAATCTACCACCGGCTCAGAAGCCGGCAAGATACTCAACAGTTGCTCTTTTAAATATCGAAATTATATTTATTTTATTAATATATCATGTAGATAGCCCGCATATGAGTCAATAATACTCAATTCCACACATTTTCATCAGCAAGAAACTCTTGAACCGTGTAATATGCTTTGCCCAATAAAACATTTTTAATTTTATCCTTAAATTTTTGAAAAGATAAATCTAGGACATTTTGTGGAATCTTATTATATCTGCGTATACTCAGGCCCACGAAGGATTTATTCACCTTTTGGAGCCGAAGTCTAGGTTTAACAAGCTTATTTCTATTCCTAGTGTTTCTTGTGTGTCTATCTTTAGATTTTTGCGAACAAATAATATGTTAAACTGGCTTACACGGAGTCGTAAGATTGTACATAATAAAATATTATACATAATTGAGAATCATAAATAATAATAATATTTTAATTAAAAGTCATTGATAAATTTATATAATTAATGGGAGATAATTTGACTACTTTTAAATTAATATGGAATGTCTATTGATTTTGCTTTTAAATTATATTGATGTTAAAAAGTTAATATCTTAAAATTAAACTTATTTTCGAATTACTAATTTCGTAATAAATTCCAAAAAAAAAAAAAAAAAAAAGTAAATCAAATAGTAAGACATTAATAATTCTCAAGTTATATTATTGCATTTAAAAATTCTGAAATACGGTTGTGCCATTTAATAAAAACTTCCGGCTGATTCATATAAAAAGCAAAAGATAACCGTTGGAGGGGAGTTTTTTGGGGAAGACGTTCATTACGACAGACCAGATAAGTATTAGTTGTGAAAATAATACTAAATTTATGTTGGCAAACTTATTGATCAAAATAGTGTTGAACTTATGTGTAAATAGTGGAAAATAAAGCGCTTTCCTGTGATTAGTTAATAGTAGTGACATAAAGTAATCGTTAAAATGACATTGAATTTTGTTGTATTAAAGGGAAATACGACAGTTGAAGTAACATTATAAAACGTTTAAAGTAAAAGAGTGATAAAATAAAGCTTATTATATTGATTTACTGTGTTCTTATTTTCCTCGTCTTGAAATTATAATGGTTATTAACACAATCGTTTAACAAATATATTACACAGTATAATTGCGAATCACGAGCTCTTAGATCATAAATAGCCCGTACTGCTCTTTTTTTTTTTTTTGAATAAATACCGAATTAATTTGCGCGGCACTGCCCCAAAGAAGTATTCCGTACGATAAAATACTATGAAAATAACTAAAATATACAAGTCGGGCAGTGTTAATATCCGTTAAGTTTTTTTTTTTTAATTTTCCTAACTGCATTAATTATATAACTTAAATTAATTATATAACTTAAATTAATTATATAACTACCAAAGCCTCTAATGACGGGCAGATATTCATTATTTTTTTAAGGTCCAGCACATTAGCCATAGAATATTTTATGATACCAAAATTTATAAATGCACTCAAAAACTTGACATTAATTTAATTTAATATACCACACACATTTTTAATTTTAATAAGTAAATATACTTTTCGCTTTAGATGCAATTTACCTACACACAATTACGTTGTTATGTCCTATTCTACTTACATTTCACAATAGGTTTTGTATAATTATTATATGTATGACCTAGTTCTTGATAATTAAAACACGTGAAGTTATTTTGTCCATTTGTATTACCTGGTAAAATGTTATGACCATTTCTAAAATCTCGTTTCATAAAGGTATTACTATATCTGGTTAAACTGTGGTGAAGCTAAATAATTTAACAAGTCTTCTGGTTCACTACATTTAAGAGCTTGAGGTCTATTACGTACAGAGTTATTAGTTATTCCGAAAATAATACAATCAACTGCCTTTCGTCCAGCAATATCATATCTACTTAATAATGAAAGTTTATCATAAAAATATTCTCAAGTTTTTACCTTTCGGGAATGCCTTTCTAATTTTAACTAACTTTTGAGCTTTGGTAAAGATTCATATAATTGAAAGAATAACTTAATTTCTATCTCATTCATAAATTACGGCACATTCGTTAACTTTCTTTAGCCATCGCTCAACATTTTGTAATCTATTATCTTGATGAAATTCCGGAACTACATAGTAGAGTTCCTAGTCTTACTTGCATTATCTCGAAGCGCTGCTATAAATTTCTTCAGGTCTTCGGTTGTTAGGTAATCGGATAATCGTTTAATTTTAGCTGGTACTTTAGCATCACCAAAAGATGACCTCCTTTGACGTCGATTGGGCCTTTCTGGAGTAAAGCCCTCTGATCCATCTCCGTCACATGGGGCATAACTGAAGCTGTTGCAATCGAGTCCAGTGATCCAACATAGACCACTCAATCCAGTGATCAAACATAGATCACTCATTCCAGTGATCAAACATAGACCACTCAATCCAGTGATCAAACATATACCACTCAATCCAGTGATCAAACATATACCGCTCAATCCAGTGATCAAACATAGATCACTCATTCCAGCGATCAGACATAGATCACTCATTCCAGTGATCAAACATAGACCACTCAATCCAGTGATCAAACATAGACCACTCAACCCAGTGATCAAACATAGACCACTCAATCCAGTGATCAAACATATACCACTCAATCCAGTGATCAAACATAGATCACTCATTCCAGCGATCAGACATAGATCATTCATTCCAGTGATCAAACATAGACCACTCAATCCAGTGATCAAACATAGACCACTCAATCCAGTGATCAATCATAGACCACTCAATCCAGTGATCAAACATAGATCACTCATTCCAGCGATCGGACATAGATCACTCATTTCAGCCAGCAAACCCATCTATCCATCTAGCGGCCACCAGCCTAGCTCTTTCGGCATTTAATATAAACCATGTATTAAAAAACCCGATAAACAACACATGGCTCACTCCTATCGGATCAGTCCAGACCCAATACCCATTACAATTGATTCATAAGTTTTTAACCACCATCATCATCATACTAATATTCATTATGTGAAATATAATAAACGTTTCCAACCGTAACTACGTATTAACGTTCAGCTCAGACACGAGACATTTTTCTGCAGTTAAAAGTTCAAATTCAAATACTAGTTATAACATAATAGATTTAAATATTAATATTAACAATGTCCAGCCAAGCTCAGCCTTAGAGCATGGAACAATACGATTTAATAACAATTCATAAATACAATATACTCAGAATTACATGTTAGACTTTATCCAAAACATAATCATTAATAGAATAATAAGTCTTTTCTAATAAAAATTTCTTCAATCTTCGATTAAATATATTAATTTCATTAACCTCCAGAATACATTTAAGTAAATGATTATATAAAAGTGGCCCAGTACAGAAAATACTCTTCGAGAAAAGGTCAGTCTCACATCGAGGGTGGCGAAGTAAGGCCCCCATGTCTTACACCATAACAATTTTCAAATAAATATAGATCATTTCTAACATAACTAATAGTCTCACAAATGCACACACTTGGTAACGTCATTATATTGTAATTTCCAAATACATAGTTTGCATCTTTCTATTATTCGCAAATTAAATATTGCTCGAATACATTTGCTTCGAATGCTAATTTATCTACCGAATTACCCCAAAAAAATAATAATACAACACCTTAACAAAGGAGCAACATAAGCATGATACACAGTTATTAAGGTTGAAACATTGACCGTTTTGGCAAACACGTGGAGTGCAAAAGAAAATTGTCGTACTTTTATGCTTACCTCCTCAATATGCTTTTTCCAATTTAAATTATTACCAATATTGAGACCTAAAAATTTTGTTACATCCACCTGCTTTATTTCCTTACCCTCAAAATTGATATCCAAAGCATTTAACTTATTTTTCCTGTTTTTAAAGAACATTAAATTAGTTTTATCCAAATTGTTCATGAGCTCTAAAACATTTCCTCCAACACCATAGTGAAAAATTTATTTAATAAGATATTATGATCAACATGATCAAAAGCCTCCGTTAAGTCCATAAATAAAGGACACGACATAACTAAAGAAAGTTATAAACAGCCATATTTATACTTTTGTTTTTACGAAAACCAAATTGATCCTTTGTAAATATTTGTTCCTTTCGGAGAAATCATTCAATGCATTATAAATTATTTTCTCAAAAACTTTACTTAAAATAGGAACAAGCAAGTGTCCTACATATTGAACCCGGACAACCAGCCATCATCATACCAAATTTCATCAAAATCTGTACAGTGGTCTTCCCGAGATGCGGTAACAGACAGACAGACAAAAAATCCAAAAACTATAGATTTGGCTTCTGTATCGATAAAAAACGTACTTCAATAAGATTTTCCAAAAAAGAAATATTTAATGTACAGACTTGGATTAGTTACAATTTTATTACATGTATAGATGTATATATATACAAAAAAAAATAAAATAAAAATTAAATGAATTAATAAATCAAATAATTGTGGGCATCATGATAAATACATGAAGTCTCACGTTATCTTGTAATCTACGTGTTACATTACCAGGGAGTAGCCCTGACCACACACAACACGTATTGTATTAAAAGACGTAACATGATAAAACGCGCAGAGAGACAGCAAGACGAAGATGGCGAACAGCACTTGTGGATCGTTATAGCAAAACGTTATTATCACCGCCTGAATTCAACTCAACCCCCATTTCACCATTACACGGCTTTAAATACAAGTACCCGCACTCACGCCAGAATGATCAAAAAGCAACTTATTAGAAATAATACATTCTGTTATATTATTAAATATTGAATATAAGTTTAACATTAATTAAATATTGGATATGTAATTATGCATATAATTTATAACTGTAATAAATAGTAATTATTTATACAAAATAATAAAACACACGAGTGAATTGGAAAGATAATACAAAACCCGTTCGGAAACAAAACGCTTATCTGTTTTAAGATATTTGAAATACAATTTAGTATTAATTAAATATAGCAATTAAGTAAATATAAATAACTAATTAAATAGCCGATTGATGCCTACAGCACTATTAATACGATTCTATTTAATAAAAGATGTGTTTAGAAATATGTTTTGTAACAATAGTATCCTGTCATGTATACCTCACAATGATACTCACGTAAAAAATAAATAAAATAAAAATGCATCATTAACATAAATATACTTTGTAGTTCATTTTTCATAATAAAATAATTAAGTGCCACACAGTAGGTTATAGTAATTGGTTATAGACAAAAACGTGGTGGATGCTATCGGAGAGTAGCCCCGATCACGCACCGACACTTCCTGCACTATGTCCATATTATGCTATAATGTAGAAATACTACCAGGGAGTTGCCCTGGCCAAGCATTCTCGCACATTAAAACACAATTTACGCATAACATCGTCAGAGAGTTGCCCCGACCAGACATTTTACGCAACTACCGTCCTGAATGACGCTTAAAAATTTCACGTGGGCGTAACTTATAAATTATAATTATAAAATATATATATATATATATATATATATATATATATAAATAATTCTTCAATAAAATTAAAAATATAACATAATAAAATAATTGTCAAAGACATTAACATTCCTGTTTCCTTTTTTTTCTTGGGTTGTGTTCCCCTTCTGATTGTAAAGAAAACCACCAGCGTACACTTCAAACGTATAATAATTATTGATTTACATATAAGAATTACAACACACTGCATATATCACTGCTTTATACTAGAATTTACACAACACTGTTTCAGCATAATTACACAGTAACTCTTCCTGAACAAGAATGAATCCCAATCATAGAAAGCACTCCTTATATATTAATTTTAATTTCCATCAACCCACCTTTTTAATAATTTTAATGTAACTTCAACTACTTCCGGCGTAATCTTTAAATCATAGTAATCAATTAATGTCTTTAATTTATAAAAGCATACTTAAAATATAAAACATAATTTCATTGAAACTTTAGTTAATTACAAGAAATATAGGTAACTTTAAATATGTCTAACAATATTAGCACTAAAATTAATGAATCATAACAGTACATATACCAAAACAACATTTTTTACAATTTTTGTCTGTCTGTCTGTTTATCTGTCTGTCCGTCTGTCTGTTTGTTCCGGCTAATCTCCGAAACGGCTGGACCGATTTTGACGGGACTTTCACTGGCAGATAGCTGATGTTATAGGGAGTAACTTAGGATACTTTTATTTTAGAAAAAGAATCAGGGTTCCGCAAAAAAAACCCCATGAAATTAAGAACAAAATCCGCTTACGACCTACGCACCCGAGCAAAACGAGGGTAAATTACTATATAATTTAAATTAAATGAATATCTTAGGAGTAGCAAGCTACTATTTATGTATACCTAAACATAGCTAACTGTGAAAACGTACCTAGGGACGAACGCGAGCGACGCGAGCCTGAGTCGCTAGAGATTAATAAAAACAGAAATACTTATGATGGAGGTGAAATAATTTAATTTGCTATGAACAATAAAAATTTTAACAATAAAAATCGTTTGGAATCTTCAAGCCAGAACAATTATTATTGTCTTTACATTAACACGTTAAATTACTAACAGGCCGTGTATATAAATATTTTTTACATATTCTTCTATTTTTAGGTCAAATAATTCACCTTAATTGAACAACCTTAAGAACATTATAAATGTAAAAGTTTAGATGTTTGGATTTTTGGATGTTTGTTACTCAATCACACCAGAACGGCTGAATTGATCTAGATTAAATTTGACACAGAGATATATAATAATTTGGAATAGCACATATGCTAGTTGCTATGCTATTTTTATCCCGAAAAATGAACGGTTCGAGCGAGGCGAGGATGAGCCGCTAGTTTATTTTATAATTACTAAAAAAAATTTATATACAGAACACTTCAACTCTGTACTTCAAACTCAGTTATTTTTTTTTTTCTATATTATTTTAAGCTTTTAGCAAATCACGATCTTTTCAATAAACTTTTTATTAAGAATATTATTGAGCGATATAAATTAGCTTATAATTAGTACTTAACAAGGCAACAGGTTTTTAACAACACAACTTTTGTATAAAATATTTCTTATTAAATTAAATTCTATTTATTGTTGCTTATAATAGAGTACTATAAGAGTGAAGACATTAAAAACCGCCACTGCAGAATGTTCTAGAGGTCACTAATTAAACTCCCGCAGATATATTATGTTTACGTTTAGTTTAGTTCATCAGATTTCACCCTCAATTACTTGTTAAAAATAAAACCTGCATTTCTATGGCATAGTATAGACTATGCCCTAGAAATGCAGACTAGTAAAATAATAGTTTATAGCATTGGCCCATTTATTAGTAGCAGAGATTATTGTTTAACAAATAAAAAAAATATAATTTTTCATAATATTTTAAATATTTCTTTGTTAAATCTATTTGATTCCCAATGTTTCAAACACTTTAAAGCAAACATGAAAGACAGATAGAACAGAGAATATATTATTCTTTATAATAGTTGTGACTAAGACAACGCGTGGCATTGATTAATTATAATTAGGTATTGACATTTAAAACAGTGTTTCGGTAGTATCAAAAAGACGGGGACGGGAGTTAAAAAATTTTCCTTCGTTTTTCCCTCTACTCCACACATGGAGATGATCATTTTTATCTCCATAGTTAAGTAGACGGAGATGATGATAGCTAGAAAGCCGGATACTCCAAGACCTTCAGCGATTTGTTAACCAGATAAAATATATTTTGCATAAAGTTTCAATAATAAATAAATACGCCTAAAATAGCTTGCCTATCGAAATCCTGACCAGGCTATTTTTAAAGTAATTAGTTAAAATTTTATTAATTTTTTTTTTTTTCACCGTTCTGTTAACCAGCCCAATTGTATAAAATGTACATTATTTTCAAAATCTTTGTAGAATGTAGATACTTGCATGTATAGACCATACAGATCAAACAACTGCTATTTAGTGTTTTGATATTGAAGAATAAAAACATATTTTTTTTTATGACATCCAGTGACAAACGAGCAGACAGACCACCTGATGGAAAGCAGCACCTGTCGCCCATAACACCTACGGTTCATGCACTTAGGTTTTAAGTAACAAAAATGCAGAACCACAGGTGCGTTGTCACTGTGAGGACTAAGATGATATGCCTCTTGCCTGTAATTGCGCTGGCTACCTTATCCTTCATACCGGAACACAACAATGCAATCATTGTTGCTTGGCGGCAGAAATAGATAAGGGGGTGGTACCCATCCAGTCGGACTCCTCAGGCTTGACAGAGTCCTACCACCGGTAAAGTAAATTGAAGAATATCGAATTATTTTCGCTGAGACTTGCCATCTGCGGAAGATGGCAACACTTACTGGTCAAGTGTATTCTCTATTCGTTTTACTCTCAAAGTCTAACAAATGAGGAAAAATAAATATTTTGAGAATCATATATTTAGGTAAATTTTTATTGTTTAAATGTAACTAAATATTCGAATCTTGAAAAAGCAATAACGAAAATAAAATACCTTTTACAATTAATATATTATTATAATTAGTTTCCTCCCATTTTACTAATCCTAAAATATTATAGAGCAATATAAAAGTTTTTTTCCATTTGAAATTCAAACACATCTTCCTACGTGCCTATATACATATATCAAAGAAGCTAACAATAGATATGCCATTTCGGCTTGAAGATATCATTTTATTATATATATTTTTTAATAAAGCATTTTAAAAAAGGCATGACTCAGATAGACTGACATCATTTACTGTTTTACTATGTCGTTTAAATGTATATAGAATATGTATAGAAACTGTTAAAAAGCAGATGAAATATAGATACTGCGCTTGAACTATTGACCTAGGCACGGCTATCATAAAAACGTTATTCCACTGGATAATATGCGCTATGTGCTATATTTTTATTTTACTGTAAATATGGCAATACATAACATGTTTAAGCTATAAAATAAACAGGTTTCCATTGCTGTTATTAAAAAAAACTTTTTTTTATATTCAGAACAAGTTTTTACAAGTACGCCTTAATACTTATCTCGCGACGCTTTATTCAATCGAAGTGAAAGTGAGAGAAAGTATTGCTTTTTGTAGGTTCATATCAGCTGTCATCCTTGAATGTCACGGTCAAAAAACTTTTGAAATGAAATGCAAACCTCTTATGATTTGTCAAAAGTTAGTTATTATGTGTAAAAGTAGATTATTTGGTTGGGTTTTTGTATTTCTTGGAAGATTTTACTCATCAGAATAAATGCTTTTAACTAAATTTTTATAAGTGAATTTCTTATGTCACTGAAGCACTGAACTGCCGAAATATGATATGGTCTATATCGGTTTTAATGCTGTTTTTTTTACATAATATGGTCTAAATAATTACATTAGTAAATATTTATTCAACAACTAGCGACTCAGCCTCGCCCTGCTGGGGTTCGTCCCTAGTTACGTCCTTACGTTTAGTATAGAATTCTCAGAGATGAGTTATTTTTGTGCATGCCATCAAAATCTGTGCGATGGTTGTCTCGTGATGCGTTCCCAGACAGACAGACAAAAATTCTAAAAACTACAGATTCGGCCTCTGTATCGATCGTAATGACTATTCCAATAATTATGATTTTCCAAAAAATATTTAATGTACAGGTTCAACTCAGAGTTTTATTATATGTATAGATAATATACCTCATTAGAAAATCGAACCTCTATAAATCATAGTATTATCAAAGTCTATAAACCAAAAAAGTCATCCGACAAAGCCGTCTAGATAGGGCAATCGTGCGATGTGTGAGGGGTGAGACGCGGGTAAGCGAGCCCGAGCTGCATACATTTCTGCCTCCCGAATTAGTTAGTAGCTCGGGACACGACTTTAAAGGCTGTCGTGTGTTTGTTGGGTGAGTGTGTAATATAACTTGCTAGATTTGATTTTTTTTAATAAAATTCTAATTATCTAGTTGTTTATTAAATTAATTATAATGTTACATAAAAATATTCAACTAATCAAATAATTGTTACACCAATTGTATATTTTATAAAGAAATAAAAGGCTTATTATTATTTAATATATATTTTCACTGTTTGTTTCTTTTTGTTTTTTTTTTGTATATTGTTTAAACATGTTTTTTTTTCTTTTACAGTCAACTTATGCATGAGTATAGAATAATATTGTTCCTCCTTTTTTTTTGTTGCTAGTATTTTTAATATATATTTGTTTATTTTATATATATCTTAAAATTTTTTTTTTTTCTTTTTATATTTATATTTATATTATAAGTAATCATTATAATTAAGTATTATGTGCGATAACGAATATTTTTCTTGTTCTACTTCGGATGATTTTGAAAGTGCTGAAAATAGTTTAAACGCTTCTTTTTCGGATGAAGGTACACTTGAAGAAAAACTTTTAAAGGTATTTCCAACTAATTCTAATTTCCTAACCTTAGTGCATATTAACGCGCAGAGCATTCCTGCTCACTATTCAGATCTTCTCACATCTTTTAGTACCGGCGTAGTCGATTGTATCCTTGTGTCTGAAACCTGGCTTAAACCCTCACTTCCATCGACTAATTATTCTCTTCCAGGATATCAGTTTTTTCGGAATGACCGCACTGGTCAGGGAGGTGGTGGCGTCGGAATTTACTTACGCAGCAATATTCCCGCCTGTGTTGTTACCCACTCCATCTCACTCTCGACGGGTTCTCCTGAATATCTTTTCTTGGAATTGGTAATTCACCACAAAAAAATTCTTCTTGGGGTTTTGTATTGTCCTAGCGACAAAATTAATTATTTTCAGGAATTAGGAGATATCCTTGAGAGCCTTGTTCCTTGTTACGATCACGTAATTTACATGGGCGATCTAAACACGTGTTTATTAAAAAATGACTCCAGGACTGAAGCATTAAATGACTTAAACACCTCAGTCAATTTGCACATTCTCCCTTTGAACTCACCTACTCATTACTTTCCTAACTGTCGCCCATCTCTCATAGATATAATCTCTGTCTCTCAACCTACTCTTACTGTTTCGCATGGTCAAATGACTGCACCCTTCTCACACCACGACTTAATTTATCTCGCTTATAAACTGCGTCCTCCAAAGGTGAGAGGCAAGGTTATATTTCAGCGCAATTTCAAGCATATGGATCTGGATCGTTTGAGAGAGGATGCTAGGAATATTGACTGGTCATCAATACTGTCAGCAAATAATATAGATAGCATGGTTGATTCTTTAACTGCTGAGCTGATTAGGTTGTATGACAAGCACGCTCCGGTCAGGCCAGTACGAATGAAACATGCTCCCGCTCCATGGCTATCACCTGCGATCAAGAGGACTATGGCCAAGCGTGATAAGGCCAAATCTAGGAACAAAAAGCATCCATCTGCCGAGAATCTTGATGCATACAAAAAATTACGTAACATCTGCAACAGAATGTGTAGGGATGCCAAACGCCGCTATATTCACTCAACGATTCGGGATCTTTGTCAAGCGCAAGTTTGGAGATTCCTATTGTCACTGGGTGTGGGCAAGGCCTCAGAAACTTTTCAAAGTTCTGTGGATCTCAATACTTTAAACTATCACTTTACCACTCCACCCATCACCGTAGATTCGCATACAAAAACTGAAACTCTTTCATTTTTATCGAACCTTTCCCCCCCTGACATACCACCATTCGTTTTTGAAACAGTCTCAGTAGATGATATAAAGAAGTGTGTCCGCTCTATTTCCACAAAAGCCATTGGTAGTGACGACCTCAGCCTTGACATGGTTCTTCCGGTACTGGAGGATATTGCACCTGTGATCACTCACATTATTAACTTCTCATTCACACGCAATATCTTCCCGTCATCATGGAAGAAAGCCTTCGTCATACCCCTACCAAAATCCTCGAATCCTAAGTGCCTCACTCAGTACCGTCCTATATCTATCCTTCCTATCCTATCCAAAGTCATAGAATCATTAGCGCATAATCAACTTTACTCCTATCTATCTCACAATAACCTCTTATGTCCCTATCAATCCGGTTTCCGCCCCTCCCACAGCACAGTTGGTGCACTGCTGAATATCACGGAGGATATTCGTGGTGCTATGGATAAAACCAAGCTCACCGTGATGGTCTTACTTGATTTTAGCAGTGCTTTCAATTCTGTTGACCTCGACATCCTTATTGAAACTCTTCGTGCGGTCAACATTTCTACTACTGTTTTAGACTGGTTTCACTCTTATCTCTTCGGACGCCAGCAGTGCGTGAAGACCAACGATGCATCATCGGATTGGCTAGATCTTACTGCTGGTGTACCTCAAGGCGGCGTACTTTCTCCCCTTCTTTTTTCAATCTTTATTAATAACATTTCAAAAGTCATTTCTTCTCCCTTCCATCTGTATGCAGATGACTTACAAATATATCGACACTGTGAGCTGACCGAGTTGCATGAAGCTATTGATGCATTGAACTCGGATCTTGTCCGGGTCCAAATGTGGGCTGAGTCTTTCGGCCTTCTTGTGAATCCCTGCAAGTCACAATCCATAATTTTTGGGAGTAGTAGGCTGAGAGGTAAAATTGATTGGACCTCAACACCTATAGTCCAGTTTTCTGGTGTTCCAATCCCCTACTGCAATAAAGTAAAAAATTTGGGTCTAATTATGGATTGTAACATGACCTGGGTGGCTCATGTCAACGAGGTCAGCAAACGAATGCATCACACTCTTCACTCTCTCAAGCGTCTCCAATTTTTCCTCCCTTTCACAACCAAGATTATGCTTGCTCAGTCCCTTCTTCTCCCCATACTCGACTACGCTGATGTGTGCTATTTGGATGTGACTGAGGAGCAACTTAACAAATTAGAGCGTCTTCAAAATCTAGCTATTCGTTTTATATTTGGCTTGCGTAAGCATGACCATATTTCCAACTTTCGTGCTCAACTTAAATGGCTCCCAATCCGACTTCGCCGTGATATGCACATCCTTTCGTTCCTCTTCAATATTCTTAATGACCCAAATGCCCCTTCATACCTTTGTTCCCGCTTCCAAATTCGCCCTACTCCCTCACGTTCTAGACGGCCTTGCTTCACTGCGATGCTGGACATACCCAAGAGCAACACAAAGTTCTTTTTTAAATCTTTTTCGGTTTACAGTGCATTGCTCTGGAACGAACTCCCGAAAGATATCAAATTAAGTCCCTCTATAACTGCTTTTAAAAAGAAAATAAAACAGCACCTTCTCTCCCAAGTTAATCCACATTTATATTAACTACTATTATTATTGATTATATTATATAGATATGTATTTGTGTATGTAGTAGTATGTACATATGTTATAGTATATAGTATGTATAATATTTTATTATATATTTATATTTTATTTATTTATTTAATTATTTATACTTGAGTAACTGCACTTGCCTAACTAAGCCTGCTTTTTAAATCTACCTCTCTAACTCACTTAGGTTGACTGGAAGAGATCTCTTCTAGAGATAAGTCCACCTTTGCTAACTAATTTTATTGTTTGTTAATTTCTGTATTTTACATATAAGTGCAATAAAGAATAGTATATATAATAGTATATAATATATTTAAACGAGCAATTCCTGTATTATTATATCTTTATTTACTTGTTTATTTATACCAGCGATCTCGGAAACGGCTCTAACGATTTCGCTAAAATTTGGTATGTCCCCCACATGTCTCAGGGGCGAGAAATCGATCTAGATTAGTCTTATGTCTGGAAAAACGTGTATTTTCGAATTTTCATGCGATTTAGCATTATTTTACGCAAAATATGTTAATAATTTCGCACAGTCGTGCATAAGCATTGTGGTTAAGTAGCCAAGGCGTCATAGGTGTAAACCATCATAGGTGTGTTCGAATCCCGGTAAGATAAAAAGATTTTACTATTATTTATTTTTTGTGTTTATTCAAGTTTTTAGTTTTTTTTGTCTCTAAGTCAAGTTAAAAAAAATGTACTTTTAGCTAAAACTCCGAGCGAAGCTCGGTCGCTCAGGTACTTAGGTATTATATGAAACATTGTAAAACTCTATTCGAATTTGCCTCCACGAAATGCCTTTTTTGTATTTATTGCTATCATGAAGAACTTCGATAAATGACTAAATAATAGTATTATATTTTAATGGAATTATAAAAAAAATGTGACTACCCTGCGTATTGCGGAGTACGCCACGCGGTGTCGGCTTTTAATCAAACATCAAAGGCGATAGCTCACTGTTATTTTTTTGCACACTGTGGTATTATTAGCCTCACTACCTCAAACATCAACAAACGACAACATTTTTTATAAAAAGTATAGCATCGTCTACATTACTAATACATCTTTTTATTTAATAGCCATATATATAAATGTTTTTAATTTAAGTCTTTTTATTAATACGCTTTCAGTGTATTGATATCTTATTTTGGTGGCATCAAATGATAAAAATAGTAAATGAGTCACTTCTGTAAATTATTCGGAAGGGAACATCATTCATTACGACTTAGTCACCAACACCCTCCCTTTTCATTGAATTTATTGCCAATACCTTAGTGCTAATACTTTCTTAGATTAACATGATTATTTGACATCTACACTAATATTATAAAGAGAAAAGTTTTATATTTTTGTATGTTTGTAACGAATAAACTCAAAAACTACTGAACCGATTTAGTTGAAATTTAGTAAGAAGATAGTTTGAGACCTTGGCAAGGACTGTAGTGTATCAACTATTTGGTATCCATAACACAAGCCTCGTAGCTTACCATGAAACTAGATGGTGCTGTGTAGTAATGTCCCAACATATTTATTTATTTATTTACAGAATAAAAAAGCAACAAATATATCCATTTCAAATGTATGTAAGTCTTAATAACAAAAGCATTTTAAAAATCGGTTCGTGTAACATGCATACCAAAAACCTTACATCAAAACTGAGAAATTCTCTTTTTTAACTCGGTGAAAGATCTAGTAGAAAATTTAAATAGTTTACTTAATGCAGATACCGTAACATTTTCGACTTACTAAAACTCTAAGACTGACTCATCCGAAAAACCTTCATACATGGGGCGTGAATTTTTGCATAAAAGTTATTTATGCAACGAATATGAATAGTAAGGAAGAATTTTTGAATATAAGAGGAATGAAAATTTTTATTTAGTTTGTCATATTTAAAAATGAAAAAAATAATAAAAATTTACAGCTTGTTTTTAATGGAACTTTAAACTCTAAAATTAAATGTCTTTAAGTTTTCAATCATCATTATCTATGTACCTCATAGATAATGATGATTAAATAATCATAACAATAATCAGTATACATAGTACTCAGACCAATAAAAAAGTATAGATGGAGCCGTCGTAAACAATCGCGACGATATAAGTGCGTAACTCGGTATAAGATAGTGTAGATTTGCGCATGTGTGTTAGAAAAAAATGTTGCAAGCGTTGTATTACGACTCCCAAGTGCGAGAGATATACTTTGGTGAAAAGTTTTATAGTAGGTAGTATTGGGTGTGTGGCATATTGATTTGTCTTGGTTTCAAGAAATGAAAGATAATTTAGTTTAATGAGTCATTTATTTTTATATAAGAACAATTATTAATTTAACATTTTAGGTCATAACACTAAATTACTACTCTAGGAGCTACTCGACATCATTTCTGTTGTTCCATACAGCTTTAATCCTGTTTTCTTTCCACGTTATATCAGCTGAGACCTAAAAATATCATATCAAACATAACTATTATTTGAATGTATTTTATAAATACTAACGTATAATAAATAACATAATATACTCGAAAACTAAATATGCAATAATAAGATTAAAAAAACACGCTTAGTTGTCCGTACAAAAATCACAAATTCCCTTACTTTTGGAAAAAAATAATGTTTTTAACTTGCAACACTGACACAATAGGGTCTACAAATTCGTCTTCGGAGAATTATGTAAAATAATGTTGCGTTTTTTTTTTAATTATACAGAAAATCGGTTACTTACTTGTGAAAGGTAATTCCAAAATACTTTTTTTGAAAACATGAATTATTTTTGCAGCAGTTTATGACACAGGACGGCATAATTTCGCAATTATTATTTTACCAAAAGTACGTCATGCGCTTTCACTCAATCATGACAGACTACCGAGCGGCCGTCTTCATATGGCTGAATCGTCTTCATATTACTGGCCTCACTTTATGTGCGCACTGTTCTGTCTATACTTTTTTATTGGTCTGAGACATAGTATCAATGAAACAAAATGTTTCATGCTTAAAAAATATTTATTTGTTTATTTTGTATAGATTATACTTTTTTTCGTCTGATGTGTGTTGGTCTTCACCAACTAGTACTAGTTCTTCAACTTGTACTAAGACGATAAAAAATATAAAGAAACTTCTGTTAATATTACCTCCCAAGACGATTTTAAATGGTTGTAATACGAACTTAGCCTACTACATTATATAATAATATATTATGTAGGCTTAATATTTCTAATTTGGTATTTGGTAGAATAATCAATTTTTATTGATGCTTTAGTAAGTGGAAGAGGCTGTTCAATTTGTAAATTTTATTGCATGAGTCACAAACTGATTCTATTTAAATAAACTATTAGGAATATAAAAATATATAATATTTAAAAATTGTAATCAACTATAAAACGGTTCTACATTATATTTTAAGTTAAGACACAGAAATAGCAACAAAAAGCAATTAACATAACTATTAGTAGTTTTACTACTAGAAAATATTCGAAACGAATACTTGAATGTTGTTTGTTTATGCATTTAAAAAAGGTGGCAGTGTGTTGAAAGTTCTGTTAAATTTTGAAGCAAAAAGAAAATTAAGAAGAAACACGAAAAGGCGAGAAAAAGTAGAGTAAAGTTATAGCGCAAGAGTAATGGAAAAAAGGGCTCAAAGGCTGAGCTAAGCTAAAACTATGCATATACTGCGTGTGTTCATGAACCGCTAAAAGTGACTTTTGTGTACCAAAAGCAATAAAACATCTATAGTTCAAAACCGTACTTTAATTTCCGATCCCAGAACATTGATCGTAACATATTATATATTGAATTCATCGTTATCATCAATCATTTTTGATGCGGAACCCAAAATATAGTTTTAAATATACGCATACATGGATGTCGTTGCCTGCGGTAGGTATCGTATCGACTCCACGATGAATAAACCATTGAAGGCTAACAAGGTGCTAAAGTAAACTTATACGAAAACGTAAAAATCCATGTTCTTTAACATTTCTTTAATTTGAATTTAATAATATTTGAAGGTATAATAAATATTATATTCACTTGGATGCTTTAATAAAAATGTTTAGTGTATGAGGAATATGTTATGTTCTTTGTTTTCTTGTTGATATTACCAATAAAAGTGTGTTTTTGTAAACAAAATAATAATTGTGCTATTTTAAACAAAATTGAATGGAAAGTAATATAAATATAACAACTTTTAGTAGACTGAAGAAATAAGTGATGAAATGATCTATGCATATACAATAAAAATGTATCGAGGTCAACGTTGTTCACTGAAGTACAATTTTTAAGAAATGTTCATGTGAGCCAAGTAACCATTTTTTTAATTCTTGATTTATATGTCTGATTAATCGAATCTTACCTCTTATTAAAAGTTATTGATTTCAATGTGATTCTAATGTAATATCACAATCTAATTAAATTAGTTCTTTTCAGCTAAAAAGATACCACGACTTCAAAATAACTTAAAAAGCAATTAGTAACGTACTTTCACGGGCGGAAATTATTCGAGGATACTTTATATTTAAATAGACTTTTATAAATACTTTTAAATTAAATGTCAGTGTTGTAAACTTATGAGAAAGCGACCACAGACTTAGAAGCTCTATCGCAATAAACCGGCGAGAAAACCAACAATTGTCTTTTTAAGATATTAATAACATAACAAAAATATTTTTATTCTATTATATGCAAATATCCATGAAATATTAGTCTACTAGCGGCTCACCGTCGCTTAGCTCGGGTTCGCCTCTAGAAAAACAAAAACAAATCTATCCCACGGGAACTGCACATTTTTTCGGGAAAAAGAGTCCTATGTACTATTTCAGACTATAATCTATCTCTTTGCCAAATTTCATCCAGATCCATTCAGCAGTTCTAGCGTGATTGAGTAACAAACATCCAAACATCCATCTAAACTTTCACATTTATAATAAGTAAAGTTTACTATTAAAAACAATAGCTCGGGTTCGTCCCTAGGTTGATTCCCCATACAAACTTTCATCCCCATTTTCATTACCTTAAAAATGATTTCCGGGATAAAAATCTATCCTATATCCTTCCCAGGGTCTCAAACTACCTTCTTACCAAATTTCATCTTAATCGGTTCAGTAGTTTCGGAGCCTATTCGGTGCAAACAAACAAACAATCAAGTCCTTCCTCTTTATAATTAAGATTTAATACTAACTAAAATAAAAAAATAAAAAAAACCTCTATCAAACTAAATAAGCAGGCAAATTTTGATAGCATTTGATGAAAATGTAATATCATTCCTGGAAAAAAATATCAATCTTTATTAATATTATATAGAATTTCCATTTTTAAATACTAACACTTGCTTGTGAGGAAAATAACATATTATCTAGAGAGAACCTAACTAATTTCGGAACATATATAAATTCCTTCAATGGCCATCGTTGTAGAATAGTCTGACTTCATTGAGCGGCTGGGAACCCGTGCCTGAGAGTGGGACGATATAAAAGGCTGAATCGATAGATAGATAAATAGCTTTGCACCGGCAACCTGCTAGACTACTGGGATGACCTGCTAAGGCAAGAATAACACACTCAAGCTCACGCACAGCAGCAAAATTAATCAATTGCGTAAAAAGCAGTGTAAGAAGAAAAAGGAGAAATAGCTTTAATTTTCTCAATTATCAGTGATCATGTTGGTCTAAAAGGTACTTCCTATATTTTGAAAACTATTTCTAAGAAATTATATATTATGTTGTAAAAATTCACAGAATCGTAAAACAAGCTAATCAACATAATAAAATAATCAGAGGCTATACGATCCGAGTTTGAACCAAAAATTATGTAATGAACATATCAAGGTTAGAATAAAGTTAATTAATACAAAATTTTTGATGGCTTCGTGCCATCAATCAATGGCTAAAAATAAAAATGCTATCAGATTTAAGAAAGCATACATTAGATAATATGTAATATTTACATACGTACATATACAATATACATATATAAATATTCATCAAGTTTTTTCAAGTCAGTTTTATTTTTCCATTTTCCCACTGCTGTTCGCGAATAACATTTTTCTTAGTATAAAATTATCTTTTATCGTTAAAAATCATGTATGTAATAATTATGTCCTTCCAATTATTTTGGTCACACCGATCAATCTCACTGAGACTGGCCGTGTGCGCAAGAAATATTATAGTGCACAAATGTATTGGCAGGCAAAAGCCTGTATTGCTTTCACTCTCATAGTGAATCTCCAAGGCATAGGCATAGGTCGTGTAACATCGCAAATTTCCTAACTCTAGACTGTTACTGAGAATTTCTTAACATAAAGACCCAACAAATACAGTACTTGGTCCAACCTATCTTCAGATAGGTAGCCCTAAACCCTATCTATTAGGCCAAAGAGGCAGTTCTATTTATTTATCACATTTAAAGCTTAAGTAAGCAACGTCGCAGGTAAAACGTACTTTCAAAGAAGAAAAAATACACATGACTCAATTCTTGCAAAATTATCATTTAGAACAAGATTTTAATTAACGCTCGATAATAATTTAAAAGTCGAAATGTCAACATTATAAAATAAAATGTGGGAGTGCTTTATCATATGTATATTCGATGCCACTCTGTCTGCAGTATCTGCGGATTTACATAACACCCGTGAAGGCAGAACGTGACCGGTCACATTCAGAATGAATCGTAAATTTCAATCCATAACAATATTAAAAGAGTAAAGGTTGTGTATTTGTATGAGTCTACCCTAGAGTTATCCGACGCTGGTTATTATTCATTTATTATCATGCTACATTATCTGTATCTACTGCTTCGGTAGTGTAGTGGCTAGCATGTACGGCTGAACATCCGGAAGTCCTAGATTCGAGTCTCGGGTTGAGCTAAGTTTAGTTATTTAGTCTTTCTGTTTAGCAAGTCTCAGGAACAGCCTGGAATCGGAAAGTTGTAGGTGAGAGTAACAGGAATAGATGGTGCACTTGTGTCTGCGCGGACACTTGTGCACTATAATATCTCTTGCGCAGATGGCTGGTCTCAATTAGATTGGTGGCCGTGGCCAAAATCGGTCGGGGGGACTTTATATATCCCTACTTTAATTATCCCAAAACATCTTAGTTTTGTGTAACTGTGGAAAAATTTCGTCAAATATGATGAAGGTCAGAGATAAAATTATATCTCCAATCTCACGAAGTATATAGATCGATAAAGCGAACAATTAATAGAGTATAATTAATAAGAAAGGTCAATAGACTGTAATATAATATTCACATTTGTTAACAATTTTGTTAGTATGAATCTCATTTTACTGGCAAATTATAATCGGTAGTCAACCTCTCGGGTACACAGCGGGGGTTTGTATAGAAACAACATGTTTTATTAAGCAAAATAGAATCTATACCATCTTGTTAGAAGCTAATATAGATATTTAGTTCATTTTTAAAGTACTTTTATTTGATGTAATATGGCTTAATTTAAAAGTAAAAACCGGCCAAGTGCGAGTCGGTTTCGCGCACGAAGGGTTCCCTACCATTATCTATAAAAACAGCAAAAAATCATGTCTGTTGTATGGGAGCTCCCCTTAAATATTTGTTTTATTTTAATTTAATTATTATAAAATAATTATTATAAATAATTTAAATATTTATTTTTAAATGTATAACTAAATATTCTATGAATATTTCAAGCATTGCTGTTGCCGTTATCAATATCGAGCAAAAACGAGCAAAAAAATCACGTTTGTTATAAAGGGAGTCCCCTTAAATATTTATTTTCAACTGTCTTACTATCACGGTTCATGAGATACAGCCTGGTGACAGGCGGACAGACAAACAGACAGATAGACAGACAGACAGTCAGACGGACGGACAGCAAAGTCTTAGTAATAGGGTTCCGTTTTACCCTTTGGTTACGGAACCCTAAAAAATTGTTATAGATATCTTTATTATTTCTAATGTGACAAAACGATAGTTATTTTATTCTTTATATCTTCTAGTATTTATTAATAGGTATATTATTGTGATTTTGCTTCGCTATAATGGTGTGTTTTACTAAGTAATTTTTACTCTTTGATTACATGTATATAATCAAAGTTTTTACTTAATAAAACACACGAAAAACGACCGAAATGTCTTTTGTATTAATACCTATCTGTGTACTAAATTTCATCCGAATCGATTCAATCATGACAACGTGAAGCGATCATATACAATACAAACAGACACAAACACTTTTGTGTTTATAATAGTAACTAATATGATTTGCAACGTTATTTTAACATAATATAACAGATTACACGCCATATAATATAATTCAATTCACGCTTCTTTTTCACGCTCAGGCTTAATAGTAATGCATAGACTTTTACTGTTTGTAGTCCTGTAATAAAATTTAGGATTTAACTGTTATTTCATGTTCATTTAAATATAAAGACGGTGAAAGACCTGCTAAATTAGGTAAATCTCCGAATTTATTGAGCCGGTTGAAAGACTATCTAACGGTAGTAAAAACGACAACGATTAGTTTAGAGAAACTATAAACAAAATAGTATGTAGGTGCTATAAATTAATATAAATTATTTGTTAACTTTCGATTGTCTTTTTAATAAATTATCCGTGTTATTGTCGCCTATTTTTTTTAAAGCGATGCCGCTTTTTAATCATCTGCTCTTTGTCTACTTTTATTCATTGGTTAAATTAATCAAACGCAAAATGTAAAAGAAGTCTCCTTTAATTTAGTCAAATTTTAACATAAACATTCAAATTAACTATAAATTTCGTATGTTATTTTTATTTTTAACTCTCACTCAGCTCTTATATTATGTTATATCATATCATGATTATATAGATAGTAGTTATACATTCTTAGGTTTACGTGAATATTTGTCATCTTAAAAAAATGTTTTCGATTTTATTCGCGGATTTTATAATAATGGTAACACTAAAAATATAGATTACTTAACAATAATACAATAATAAGTTTTCTAAAAAATTGTAATAATTATAATAATAATAGCTAAAATTATATAAATAATATTCCATATTTCAAGTATAAAATAATTAAAATTATAAAAAAATCTTTAAAATTAAAATTAACAAATATTGTAAGGTACCTTGGTGCCAATTTTCAAAATTTTGAATTCATTTTTGTTATTTTGTGGGTAGGCTGTCTGTAACTACTATATAATGCTTTTGAGACATCTAACACCTTAGTCTCTCCCGTACCATGATTGCTGTAAAGCAATCGAAACGTTGGGAACCAAAAATCAAAATAAATCCACGAAAAATTTCCGAAAAGATAGTTTTATTTAAATTTAGATACTTATTTTGTTTTATTTCATACTAACGACTCACCCTCGTTTCGCTCGGGTTCGTCCCTAGCTTGCTTCCCAATACAAGCTTTCATCCCCATTTTTACCCCCTTAAGGGATGGTTTTGGGATAAAAAGTATCCTATATCCTTCCCAGGGTCTCAAACTATCTTCTTACTAAATTTCATCTTAATCGGTTTAATAGATCCAGAGATTATCCCCTACAATCTCGCAAACTCACAAATTTTTCCTCTTTATAATATATATAATATAGACTAGCGATTTACGCTCGCTTCGCTCGGGTGCGTCCTTAGGTACGTTTTAAATATAAATAGCTATTGCGAGTGTACTTAGGAGATAGACATATATTATTGCAGATTTTTCTGTAGGCCTTTTCAAGGCCTACAATTTTCTAATGCATTGTTTTGATGTAATGTCTTAAGGTCTAGCTACGATTAGCAATATAATTTTTTAAGGACGTCTTGATAGAACCAGTGAAACGCACACATCCAAACAGACATATGTACAATGTACATACAAACAGACAAAATTTTTAACAAATTTTGGGATCTACATACATCTATACTGTAAACAATGGGTTACAGTCATTAATTTAAAAAAAAATCATGTACAGATTTCGCTAAGTTACTGTTTATTATATGTATAGAATACAATCCAGCTACGCAGACTATCTAATCTTTCATTTACTTAAAGAATATTTAATGGTGTTATTTCGAGCATATTAACAAATTTTCCTTTCCGTCATTAAAACATTTCCGTTTAAAGTGTATATAATAAAATTTATATTTAATTATGTCAAATATATTATGTATCATTTATAAATTTGCCCTTTTGATATTATCTCAATCGGTATATGATCAGATATGACTTAATTGCCGTGGGTTATTTCCGAGCTATTTAGTTGCTATAAATGATTTCCGTATTTCCTGTTTATTTTTTCGTTAACATTTAAAAATAAGAAAACCTCTGATAATGATCTCTGAACTTTTAAAAGTTATATAATTATTACTCTAAAACCAACAATAAATTTAACTAATTAATTATATAGATTATATTATATGAGTTTAAAATGTTAGTTCCTTGGTGATGCAAGACCTATGATTTGCAGTCTCGGGTATATCAGTACTCTTACGCCAAATCGAACCTGTATTATGTACCATTTAGCTTAGAGAAGAAGACAATTTATATTTTTAAGTCCCTATCTTCCTTAGATCCGACTTGCAATACATATCTTTTTTTAATTATAATCAATACAACAATCTCTGTCTCTGCTTCAAGTCTGGCAAAATTTACTTTCCTCTGTCAATTTGTTAGTACCTACTTCTCTACAAATAATTGTGTACATAAGCGAAGTCGCCAGAATTTTCTAGTATTTTACCTTTATATGCGTTCCGTTACAATGTAAACGAGTTTAATTATACGTACGCCATAAGAATACCGTGTTTTTAGTGTGTGGCCATCAAATTTTGACAGGCTGATGTTTTTATATCTGTATATGGAAATAAAAGAAAATATTGACTGCGAAAATATTTATAAATCATAATCGTTACTGTATGTTTGTTTGTGATGTTCTGACGCATGTAACAAGTACCACGCCCCCGCATTGACGACTGCTAATGCGACTGCCTGGCATGGTCTAATGGTCTCAGGTCAGGCGAAATTATTTACTATAGTTTTGCATCAATTAGTAACAGCCTGGAGTTGGGAAATCGGTGATGTTAACCCCAATATATTACACGTTAAGCTGTCGGTCCTGCGCATTATCTCCCACCAATCGCTCCCATAATCTTTTCAAAATATGATAACTAAATGGAATATTATCAATATGTGTTTATTGTATATATATATATATATATATATATATATATATATATATATATATATATATATATATATATATATATATATATATATATGTATACATATGTATGTATGTGTATTTCTGAATAGTATGTATTAGCTCGTATATGTTTCTCAGTAGTATTTTGCGATAGTTTACTAATGATTCGTATTACACTCGAGTTCGAAGAGTCACGTTTTCTTTAATTAATTTTAAGACGACATCCTTAACTATAAAAACAAGAAATTTCCAAGTTCATGAACTTCTTAACTCTGAGCATTTTGTTTCGAAGTAATGAAAAGTCTTACGATTTATTTTACAAATATATTAAAAATATATATTAATAGGTACTTTTAAAAAATTTATAATGTTTTTTTTCTAAGAGTGTATTCAATAACAAAATATATCAAAACTGGTTCACATTAGATAAAGATACACAAACATAAAACAGCGAACATACAAAATCACCCAAACTAAGATGTTTTAAAAATCGATTAAAAATATATTAATTACAAGCAAAACCCGCGGCTTCGCTCGCGCTAAAACTACAACAAAAAAACTTTAAAAAGGTAGGTTTCATACAAATTTTCATCCCTTATTTTATCTCCTTATGGGATGAATTTCAAAAAACCCTAAAACACGTATTTATTTAATTGTATTGAAGAGCATTAATACCAAGTTTCAAGAAATTCTGATCATAAATATTTTTGGGTTGTGTTATAGCGTGTACTCTGTAGGTAGGTATGGTCCATACAGTGTGGACATAATTATGAATATTCTTTTTATACATTTTCTCTTACACACCAAAAATATTCATATATCTCTAAATATGATATAAGTTAGACCAATTCCCAGGCAAGATCGTTACTTTACTGGGCTACCACTTGCTTGGGAAACGGGTTCAAATTCCAGGTCTCACACTATTGACATTTTCCTGTGCAAACCATTTTCAACATAATTATCACTTGTCTCATAAGACAGTAACTTTCTGCTAAGTTTTGGTTCGCCATAGCGAACCAAAACTTAGCAGAAAGTTACAAAGTAAAACTTAGTTCTTACAAAGTACTTAGCAGACTAGCAGCCTTCTAAAAGAACTTAGCAAGAAAACTTTCGAAATACATGTGAAATCCACCAACTCGCATATGGCGTGGTGGACTATGGCTTGATCACCCTCGTAAATTAAAGGGAGGTCTAGGCCCAGCAGTGAGACGTTAAAGGCTAAATACAAATATACCGAAGCCTTTAACGCAACCAAAACCTTGAGTAGTTTAAATAAATTTGTTTTATTGATAAGGATATTAGATGATATATTTCAAGAATACGTAATATATTCTAATTAAGGCATCTTAAATAAATAGTAAGCTAATTATATATTATATTATCATTGAAAGATCACTTTTCGCATAAAGAATTTAATGATTTCCGGTGATGGTGTCGGCTGCATTTAAGTTAAACCTTGACTTATAAGAGTTAATGCTTTAGATATACATATATTGACATATTTACAGGGCCACATGCAATGTGTATACTGAAAAGTTAAAACAGATAAATAGGAATATTAATATGTAGTAAGTATAATATATGTATCATTTCAGTTATTTATAATAATATATCTTCACTAGCGACTCACTCTCGCTTCGCTCGGGTTAGTTCCTAGGTTGCTTCCTCATACAAACATTCATCAGTTAATATTTTAATAATTTATTGTTAAAACCATTAATAGAAAGTGTCTAAGAGAAGGTTTCAATAATATCTTCCAGCTGTTCTCATATATCTCACACATGGCAAGTATTGATCTTCATATGCCTTTTCTGCCTTCAATATTATAAATATTAGTATATTAATATTTATAATATTGAATAGTTAGTTAGTTTTAGTATATTAGAAAATTATTATATTAATATTGCTTTCAATATTATGATTGACTACATATTTTTAAAACACAATTGGCTTCATATGTTTAAAGGGTCTACGTACGTCCAAGTAATCAAAGTCGATATCAAACTACGTCTGATCGCCTTGACAAGAGTGTAAAATACTGATTGTAATACAATAATTTACTACCCTCAAGCTTATCTGATAAAGGAACTAGGATGCATAACGGATCTCTTAAATGTTTTCTAGTAATAGTATAGTAATCATTTCTAATGTGGCACTTTTGAGATTTAGGTTCTTTAAATTCATCATATGGTAGCTGGTCAACACTTAACAGCATGTTTTTTAGCTTCTTATAAAATAATTAAGTTTTGCACTTGTCCAAAAATTATAATACATTCTTTTAATTATTTATATCGGAAATTTCAAATTAGGTATCAGGTTATTTTTAATAACAGTATAAAAACTTGACCGTTTTAAGAATCGATGCATCAATTTATGATGCTCTACACTAATTAGAGCTTAAGCTCAACAACTAATGACACATAATTTATGTACTTATAATTTACATATTTGATTACAGTGTAAATGAGTAAAATTTTGATAACCTTGGATTCTCAATAAATTTTTCTTAATTATTATAATGCCAGGATATTAATGTTGTAACTTAAAAAAGACCGTCTAGAGCAATGACTTCCTAGCTAAGAAAATGGCGTTTCGATCATCTTACAAGATAAATATTAGTTTTGTCATACCTAATCAGCCAGTTTCACTACGACGAAAATTTGGTACTAAACAACCTAGTCATTATTTCAAAAAATAATTAGTTTATTATATTCATTATTGTGATTTTAAGAAGGCGCTATAAATTACCTTTAGTGTAACATTAGATAGGCATATTATCTTAAGATGTATCGTATTTACTAAAAAATAATAATATTACAATCACTAAAACCCTGAAATTCATTCTTATTATTTTTTTGTTCTTAAAACATTTTTATGATCACAAAAAGCGTATCCTTTTGTTATGATGTTAAGTAAGTTCTCCTGACCGATTTCGGCCACGGTGGGTCTCATTGAGATTAGCCATCTGTACAGGAGATATTATAGTGCACAAGTGTACGCACAGGCACAAGTGCACTCTATATTCCTGTCACTCTCATTCTCCGGTGGGACGCCTATTCGTCACGACTGGTAAGAGTTAAGGCGCAGGACCGACGGCTTTACGTGCTTTGACATAATTGTGTGGCATGTGTTCCATCTTTTGTAATTGTAGGTTAGAAAAAGAAACATATTTTTGCTGTTACTTATTTAGAAATACAAAATGATTTTATACGATTTACATGTGACCAATTTCTCAAATATGTCGTTCAAATTGAGATTGATGAGAGATTGTTGTAATTACACCTCATATTACTCGGTCCAAAAATGTTTGTTGAGGAAAATGTGTTGAATTGAGATATATTGACTCATATACGGGCTAGCTATAATATTATGTAAAAAAAATGATACCGATATTTAAAACGCGGACTCTTCTCAGCGAAACTGCTTTCCGAGTCGATGGTAGCTCCCTAAAGGACTAACAACACTGACTCTTTTTAAATTAAATTGTCGATTTAAAAGTACTTGTATACATTTTTAAATGAATAAAGTTTAATTATTTTGCAAGAGCTTTGAAAAAAAAACTAATAAAAATAATATGAGAAAAATTAGAAGATACCGAAGGGGCGAAAACATAGTAACAAGGTACCTAAAGGTAATTAAAATAAATAAGTAATTATAACATTATATTTAATAATTTTGTGAATAAATTACATAATATATTGTATTTAGATTAATAATGGATATATCTATCTATACATATAATAAAATTCTAACTAAGTCGAATCTGTACATTAAATATTTTTTGGAAAATCTTATTGAAATAGACATTATTATCGATACAGAGGCCGAATTTATAGTTTTTATAATTTTTATCTGTCTGTTTGTCTGTTCATCCGCATCACAGAAAAATCACTGAAGGGATTTTGATGAAATATGGTATGATGATAGCTGGCTATCCGGGTCAACATATAGGATATATATATATATATATATATATATATATATATATACCGGTGGTAGGACTCTGTCAAGCCTGAGGAGTCCGACTGGATGGGTACCACCCCCTTATCTATTTCTGCCGCCAAGCAACAATGATTGCATTGTTGTGTTCCGGTTTGAAGGATAAGGTAGCCAGCGCAATTACAGGCAAGAGGCATATCATCTTAGTCCTCACAGTGACAACGCACCTGTGGTTCTGCATTTTTCTTACTTAAAACCTAAATGCATGAACCGTAGGTGTTATGGGCGACAGGTGCTGCTTTCCATCAGGTGGTCTGTCTGCTCGTTAAAGAATATATATATATATATATATATATATATATATATATATATATATATATATATATATATATATATATATATATATATCTATATATATTCTATATATATTCTTTATTGCACTAAACAAGTAATAAAAAAATCATTTAATTTTTATTTAATGCTGGGACATTCCATGGTAAGCTACAAAAGCTGTGTTATGGATACCAGATAGTTGATACACTACACATATATAACTTTAAATACATACATATTATAAATATAAACACCCACGACTGGAGTACAAACATTCGTGCTCATCACACAAATGAATGCCCCCAGCGGGACTCGAACCCGCGACCACTGGCGCAGAAAGTAGGGTCACTACAAACTGAGCCAAACGTGCCATAGAAAATTACGTAACTATACTAAACGTTAAGACGTGAGTAGGGTCGAACCCGAGCGGAGCGAGAAAGACAGCTTGACGTCAGTGCGATGTTTTTCCATAATAAAAGTTAGAATAATTAATATTTATTTAAATTAGTTTTATACATAAATATGATATATGGTCGATATAGTAAATTTTGTGTAGTATTTATGTGTTAATTAGGGTTCCGTACCCGAAGGGTGCTAACGGGGTCCTATTACTAAGCCTCTGCTGCGCGTCCGTTAGTGAGAGGGATGTATCTCATGAACCGTAAGGTAGAGAGTTGAAATTTTCACAGAGTATGTATTTTTATTGCCGTAATCGATCGTCGAAGTAAATGTATGTATTTTTATTCGTAATCGATTGTCAAAGTTAATATACTACATACATAAAGTAAAAGTCGTATTAATAAAAAGTAAGTATGTATGTACGATGGTACGAAACCCTTGTATGCGAATTCGACTCGCACTTGAATGATTTTATTTTCATTTTACTTGACTCAGTAACGAGATTTACTAAAGTACATTTCAATGTTATATGTTAGAATCTGCACATTTAAAATTATAAATTAACGGAATGTGATTTTGTTAGGCAAAATAGATTTAAAGGTTATTTTTTACATTTGGAGTTTTTTTAGCTTATTTCTATTAGTAATCAAACAAACTTATTTCATTTGATTTAAAAAGAACCACTATCTTCAAGGTCACTTGTATAGAAGAGTAGACTAAATCTCTTGAGTATGTTAATTTTTATGAGACAAACTATATAATGGCAGCATTAATTGAAAAATGAAAAGTATAGTTTTAGGCTTACTCTCAACCTTAGTTTCATAAACAAAATTTGGCTAAATTTTTAATAAAATATAATATGATGAGATTTTTTTTTAAATATTTGTAATGTTGAAAGGAAAATTGAAAAAGTCGTAAAAAGCTAAGTGTTTTTGAAGTTCTTTTGGCAAGTTTGGAAAAAATATGAAAATAAAATTTTTACGATGCGCGCACACCGACAGCCAAAAAGCGACATGATGAAGTTAGCTGCATTCCTTTTACTAATAGAGAAGTGTGACATACGGGATGAAATCTTTAGCTACTTTTGTTATGTTACGTCAAAGAAGTATAACATCTTACGTGCGTACATAAGTACACACACACGTTCTTTTAAACATATTTTTGTATGAAAACAGATTAAAAAACTTGAAATGTGGAAAAAATGAAATGTTTGTACCTATATGTTATGTACTCGTGCAAATTACCTACTTATTTTGATAAAATAATATCAGAAATGACTAAAAAATTAAGGTATTTTAAATAATATCCGGTCTTGAGTTTCCTTTACGTTCTCACTATTGATATATAAGGTTAAGGTCATATTTTTCTTTCATTGCGGTTACAACTCTATAATTTACTGACCACAATCTAAATGTTATTTTTTAATAATATGTCCCTTATTTAAAAATTGAAAATGTCAATATAAAAGCTATTAAATCAGCACTTCATGGATTAAAAGCTTATCTATCATTAAATAAATTAATTAAAACGTATTGTAAAAGGTAAAATAACGATCCAAAAATTTTCAACTTAATTTAAATAAAATTAATAATATCCATAATTCCCTAAGCTTTGAGTTATACATAACTAGTCATCACCGGCCCGCCCGCTTTTCTGGCTGTACCTTAATGTATGTATATTTAGGTTTTTCGCTAATAAAGAATAAACAAAAGAGAAAAAAAAAGATCTTTTGTTTTTCTTGGCGGGAAAAATATTTATGAGAGTCAATCAAAACAATGGTGAAAAATGTATGGGATAAAAATTAATTGGGAAAAAAATTAGAATAATATAATATTATTATCGTATATATAAGGCAATAGTATTAAACTTTTTCTTGCCAAAACTTAAGTATAAAATTTTAATTTCAACTTAATAATTATTTCTTCTTCAGAGTAATCAATTTAGGGATTAGGTATTTACTAAGGAAAAAGATTCGCAGGTGAAATGGCAGGAAAGGAATGCGTAAATATTATGTTTTCGTTTCAAAGAACAAGTGGTAGATGTTATTCAATTTAATTTATTAGTCTTGAGTCGTGACTGTGCCGACCGACATTATATCGAGCATACTTTCAAATTAATTTAAAACCCATAAGACATAACGGTCGGTCATTTGTCACTTTGATATAAATAAGGAAAATGTTCAAGCACGAGGATAGTACATATTTAGAAAGTATATCAACATAATCGATCTATCATTCAGCACACACAGACTACAGAATTTAATTTTATTTTAGCTAGTGGCAATTACATGACACTAAAAAATAATCATAAATATTATTACACTCAATATTATTAATAGGTTCAGTAAAATATATTTTATTATTCTATAAGTGCTTTCGTCTATATAAGACATTAGTTTTTCCCGTGACTCCACTCACATGGTTAGTGCGGCGGGGTTTTAAGGTAGCGTATGTATGTCGCATGAATGCTCACATCTGTTCAGAGGTTTAAGCAGAAAATGGAATAGACAGAGTTACTTTCACATTAATAATATTATTAGTAAAATAACTAATATTATAAAAAAGCATTTTTAACTCTCTGTTCTCAAAACTCTATTGTTACAAATAAATATAATACATTATTATACAAGGCAAGCCAGAAACAAACACTAGTATACGATTGACACACCTGTATTTTTTTTTAAATATTACATATTTCAACCACTGAAGCACCTTGACATCATGACCATGATTGAAAAGTTCACATAATATTTCATTTACTAATTAGATATTGTGCGCAATAAACCAACATCATACAGAGGCCGCATCGAAACGAGAATATCGATAACGAGTTGAAAATTAATTCCTGACATTAATAATATATTAAAGTTACATGGTATTTTAAATAGTATTAATTTTAATAAGTATTAACGATTGAGCCTGAACAAGAGGTTTTTGGTAGACATGAACGAAGTTGTTATATATCAAAAGTATAGCGATGGTGAAGCCTCTTTTTTTACTTAATTTAATTATCCTCAAACCAAAAAAAAAAACCTCACTAGTAAAATCAATCTATAAACTATATTATGTTCCAATATTGATACTATCCCTTATAGCTTAAATTATATGAAGGACCAAGCAAGCATAAACCGTGGACGAGAGATGGATTTTTAAAATATTCCTTGTGTTTTGAAAAGTACGAAGAAAAAATCTAGTACGCATTGTTTTTCTTGTGGTACCGATAGAGAATTTATTACCTATTTTATTTTCCCCTTTCCACTAGTCAAAAATTCTTTGATAAAAGCTTTGTTTGAATAATATAAGAAATGGGACTGATTAAAGATTCTGTATGAAATGTTTGTTCATATTATATAACTAAATATTGTTATGTTAGACGAATTTTATCACCCTACAAAAAAATTAAGAAATCTATACAGATAAATAAAATTGAAGTGTCTGTTTTTAATGTCAAATAAACAGCTTTATACAAAATGCATATGGAATCACATACGGTACTTATAAGAAAAAAACAATTTTTAAAATTTTTGTCTGTCTGTTTGTTCCGGCTAATTTCCGAAATCGCTGAACCAATTTTAACGGGACTTTCACTGGTAGATTGCTAATATTATAAGGAGTAGCTTAGGCTACTTTATATTAGAAAAAGAATTAGGGTTTCGCTTAAGAAAATTAAAACGTACCTAGGGGCGCACCCGAGCGAAGCGAGGGTATGTCGCTAGTTTATTATAATTGTGTTCATACTATAATTATACTAATATTCATTTAAATGTTTGCTCCTGAAACATGCATATGCATAAATTTAATATAATAAAAACGAGTGCGTGTAATCTTTACACGCGGTTGAAGTAAAACTTCTTTGGCAAATATTACAAGTAAATTATGACAAATCAATAATTAAATAAGGTATATTAGGCATATTACAATCATAAATTTATAAAATGTTATATACTGAAAGAATATAATATTGAATATTTGTCAGACAATAACAACGTTTACCATGGCAACATGGCAATGTATTGTATAGATCATTCTCTCGCCGGCTTAATCCTATAAATTAATGTGTTTATCTCTTTTTAGTGTCGCATTTTCATTTCATCGAGTTTCAAATCATAACGATTCTAAAGAAGTTTCACTTGAAAAATCTGCATTAAACATAATGTCTTATTTTTAAAGGTCAAAAATGTATTTTAAAAGGTTATTACAAAATAGTATAGAAGATACGCCTTGGCAATTAAACAGCCGCCCTCAGGCTGTTTTTAATGTAAATAAATGTATAACATTTAAAATATGATAATTTTTGATTTCAGTTTGTTTAGTTGGTCCTTGTTCATTTAAAATATATTAAATTATACTCACTAATATTATAAATGCGAAATTGTTTGTTGGTTTATCTGCATTTTTTTTAAATCAATTTTCATAATCTTTTTTTACCCAATAACGCAAAATCGAGAATAATATAGATTTTTAGACTAGATGCCATTCTGCAACGGTTGAAGAATGGAATTAAAAAAAAATTATTGACACAACTTTAATCGTTAGGTATTTCATAGAATCATAAGAATCATAGGTCATTCTTTATATTTTTTTAAATTTCTAACCTTCAACGATTGTAGTGACATTTGTTTAAACCCCAATGCTAGAGAAACACAGCAGAGCTAGATATGCATTTGCCCAATATTTTTTACTAGCAAAACCCGCGGCTTCGCTCGCGCTAAAACTACAACAAAAAAACTTTAAAAAAGTAGGTTTCATATAAATTTTCATCACTTATTTTATCTCTTTATGGAATGAAAACGCTAAAACACGTATTTATTTAATTGTATTGAAGAGCATTAATAGGTACAAAGTTTCAAGAAATTCTGATCATAAATATTTTTTGGGTTGTGTTTTAACGTGTATTCCCGTGAGAATAAGATAACCTCCCATAGTAAAAAGTACCCTATATGTTGACTCGGATATCCAGCTATCATCATACCAAATTTTATCAAAATCCCTCCAGTGGTTTTTCTGTGATGCGGTAACAGACAGGCAGACAGACAGACAGACAGACAGACTGACAGACAGACAAAAATTCTAAGAACTATAGATTCGGCCTGTGCATCGATAATAATGTTTATTTCAATAAGATTTTCCAAAAAATATTTAATGTACACATTCGGCTTGGTTAGAATTTCATAATATGTAAAGATATATAGATAGATAATAATTCAATAAAATAATCCACGAGTGTGGGTAAAATAGTTTTATTTAAGTGACTTAAAAGTAAGTATTTAATATTCTATGTAAAGGAATATGCAATTTCACATACCGATATAATCGCAGCTTTAAAATGTATATTTTTTTCATTTTTCGAACTTTTTTTATAATTTAAACCCAGATAATTTTGTCTAAAATAATATCTACTATTTAATAATTATTTTATTTTTATTGTATCTCTTGAATTCCGACAAATATTGTTTTCTCATCTAACACAAGTAGCCCAAAAACTCACCCTCACTTCGCTCGGGTTCGCCCTAGATTGATTTGATTGAGCCCCATACAAACTTTCATCCCCATTTTTACCCCCTTAAGGGATGATTACCGGAATAAAAAAATATCCTATGTCCTTCCCAGGGTCTCAAACTACCTTTTGACCAAATTTCATCTGAATCGATTCAATAGTTTTTGAGATTATTCGTTACAGACATACAAAAATACAAATCTTTCCTTTTTATAATAGTAGTGTAGATGTAGTTAATAGTAGTTTAATTATAAGGTGAAAGATATCTGTGTAACTTATTATGTATAAAGTAAAAATGTTAATAAAAATAAAATTAATAACTGTTAAAACAAGTTATGCAGGCAATTATGAGTTAGTAAATTATGAATGTCAATGGTAACGGTGACAGTAGACCGAAATGTTAAGGTCACTGGTCAAAAGTTCAGTATGTCGGATATCCATCCTCAATTTAATGCATATGATCCACTATTAAAGCTCATATAGCATGGCTTAGCCAAAAGGAAATAAAATCATTTATTGCATACTAGCGATCTGTTCTAACTTCACTATACGTTATTTTACGTTTCTACGTTTTTATACTGATAACGAATACTTTTCCATACAAACTTTGTTTCATTAATTTATCTTCAACATATTGAGTATAAGTATTTTATAATTTTCAAAGATAATATATTATCTTTGAAAATTATAAAATACTTTTTTTATAAAGCGACAGAATTTGTATGTTTGTTTGTGTGTTTGTTTGTTTGTTTTTTGTTTGAACGCGCTAACCTCTGGAACTACTAATCCAATTTGAAAAAAAAAATATACATTAGATAGTCTGTTAATTGAGGAAGATATTGGCTATATACCATATAATATATAGTAGAGGGACACTATGAAAATATGCTCTTAAGAGTATATTTTCATTGTGTCTATAAACCGGTGATCGTGTCATTAAAAACAAAATAATATAGAATTTGTTTTTATATTCAAATTTTATCTACACTCTTTCTTTAGGAACAATAAAAATTGATGTCGATGTACTTTTTTTAATAAAATATAAGCTACTATAAATAGTATCACCTGTTTCTTAAAATATGCTTTTATTAAATGAACACTATTAACTGAAAATATAAAGCAAGTTTATTTTAAATTAATATCTTGTAGTGGCATCCACTGACACTCGGTAAATATGTATGTGAATATAATACGATACAATAATTTGATCGAGCTGACCTGATGATGTAGTCAAGATGTTATAGAATAACTTCAGTGTCAGTTAATAAAACCTTTAATATTATGCCCATTTCACTCATGTAGAATAAATACGCTTTTGACTTTTTTTAAATAATTATTAAAATATGGTCTATAATTACTAAATATAACCCGCTTTGTTTGTTCAGAAATCTATAAATCTATTCGATCGATTGACATAAAGTATGCCTTCCAAGCCTTTCCATTTGCTATACATAATAACATGAATGTAATTATTTAGTATGTTCGTGTATAACGCATTATATATTAAATCTGCTTACGCATGCATTATTTAAAAAAAACACTAATTTTATCTTCTGGAAGTATAGCTTTTTGTGGTAATACTTGAAAATGAAATCACTTAATCACCGTTTGCGGCTCCTTTTAACATTAAGTTTCTTATTATTTAATATTCGCAGTTAATCAATATCGTAATATAATGTTATACAACGACTTATCTATTACATCTTTGAGGTTCAAATTTCAAATATGATTAACTGCCTTTATTAATTTCAAACTTTACAGACTAATAATACATATTACATACATATTAACTTCTGTCAGGCTATGTACATATATAATTAATTTATATAGATAGTTTACCAATAATTCCACACATAAAGCGTTACGACTTTAAGATTTAATTCGATTCGATTCCAAATAGAAATTTAGATTCAATATATAATAAATAGATGATTTATCACGTTTAATGCGTATTCTAGTCAAAAAACTTAAAAAAATGTCAGTTTTCATCGAAAATGGATAGGAATATAGGAATAAAAATGTTTGAAAGGTATATAAATGCAACCTTACAAACAGACAGAAAAAAGTGGTAATACCAAATAAATATATATACAAAAGTTTTTATGTATGTGCGTGTTTGTTACACCTTCATACTGAAGTGGCTGGACACATTTTGATGAAATTTGCTACTTAGATAGACTATGATTGTGATACTTCATAGGCTACATATATGTACATATACATATATTCCTGTCATCAATAGAGATTTGTAGCGCCAATGACGCCAAATGTTTTAATTTACGGCGTTCGCACCTCCATGCCACAATGGAATTATAATAATTAAATTAAATTGAGTATATTTTAGATAATTCATCATAATAGATTTTTGACTGACGCAATAAAAGTTGTTTTGATGTTTTATTTGTTAGTGTTGGCTCCGTCTCGTACGAGATTGCAGTGAAGATGAGAAATAGTTTTTTTTTAATTAACGTGTAAACGTTTTCAACTTTTTGCGTCGTTAGCAAAAACACAACTTTTTATAAAACTATTGTTAGTGACTATCCGGAGTGTGTCCCTAAGAGACTTTTTACCATACATTTTATTGCTTTACTTCAAACCGTTCAGGCAGCGCAAGCTCATAAAGTAATTCGATAGATTTTTTTTTAAACTTCAATTAAATTTATTGAAAATACATACATATGTATATAGCTTCAGAACTTGGCAAAGCTTTTACCTTATTATTATTTAATTAATTAGATAAATGAGATCTGTAGTTTAAGAGATTACCCCCACATCTACTCGCAATCTTACAAAATTTATAATATTAGTGTAGATAATAAAATAATATACTAGTAATATATGATGACTTTTTCTATTGTACTAAGCTTTATTTTAAATGAATTTTTAGCAAAATTATGGGTATTGTAAGCCCCTTTTAACCCCAAGAATAATAATAAGCGCCAAAAAGCAAATTTTCACGTTTTTATGATAAAGCACTTAAACTTAGCACAGGAAGTTTTTTTTTTTGGATATGTTAATTGGCATGCTTGATGTTATCCTAAAATGTTTTGAATTTGTAGGATACGCTTACATTTTTTCTAAGACAAGTCGATCAAGTCGGTAATCACTAATGACTGACATACGAGTATTACCGACTTCCGGATAAATACTCGACTTGACGACTCGACGACTCGACTACAAAAATTAACACTATAAAATTAGAAAAAAGTTACAGAACCATAAAATAAAAGTCATTTCTAAGTATTGTTTCAATTGTCATGTTTTTAAATGTTTATTTTTAGGACTTAATTGAATTTGCAATTAAGTACTTTTTTACAAAAATTAACACTAAGTATAGTGTTAATTTTAATTTAATTTTGTGCATTTCACTTAAACATATGTCTAAGTAAAAATAAGTAAAAATCCTACAGAATTTTATTCTGCATGAGAATCTAACCTTATATCTTACAAATATTGACTGTTTCCGTAAATATATACATTGGTTTTTATTAACCCTCGACGCAAAAAAAGGTGAGCTATAAGTTTAACGTATCTGTCTGTGGCATTGTACCGCCCAAACGCATGAACCGATTTTAATTTAGTTTGTTTGAAAGGTGACTTTATTGAGTCATCGAGAGTGTTCTTAGATGTAACTCTAGAAAATCTGTTCAGCCAGTTTGCAGACGATCAGATCTTTTCTAATCAATTCGAAACTTGGTATCCCCTACTTTAAGAACCTTGCAATAACATAGTAACCTTGACCTAATGCTGCAGCGTCACTTGGAATCTATAAGATACCAATACTTTACTAAATACTGCAGAGATATCGTTTTTAGGCTCAATGGCCTCAATTATTAGGTTATTCTGTTGGGTTTTATTTTTTATTTTAAGAGTTATGAATATTTCATAATGCATTTAGCATTATTAGTTTTATGTGTAATAAAGATCAATTGAATGTCAACCACTTAGAGGTTGAGGTCAAAACCTAGATATCATAAATTAGACCAAAAGTCTGTGATATTATTCCCCTAAATCTAAAATTTAATAATGTATAATATTATGACTATACAACTACTATCTGCATTTTTGTCTGTGAATGTACGATGATACATTCACGATGATATGATGTATGATACGATGTACGTGCTATTATTTCATCCAGCCTCGGTGGTATAATGTCTAGTAGGTATGGCTGCACATACAAAGGTTCTGGATTCTAGTCCTGGGTCGGGTCAAGTTTAGTTATTGAGTTTTTCTCTTTAGTAAGCCTTAGTAACAGCCTGGAATTTTAAAGTTGTCGGTGTTTAAATGAGAACTGGTCTCAATGAGATTGGCCGCCATGGCCGAAATGGGTAGAGAGGGTAGAGAGGCTATTATCTTTATTATTATTTCACCCACATTTTTTACATAAAACCGACTTTCAACTTAGTTATTTTATTAATAAAAAAAAAACAATATTAAAAAAAACCTAATAGATACTTTTATAGATAAAGGAATAGTCAAATTAAAGTTAAATTAAGTTCTTGTATTAAATACAAGCAATTTGAGCTGACTTCTCCCAGGTATAGGGTGAAATACCATTATCAAAAGTTCACACGATTACATACAATATAATGATAGAATGCTTGCAACAAATTATACTATACGAAGTGCACTACCGGTTCAGTACCTGTTTTGTTTTTGTTTTGGAAAACAGTTTTTTTTTAAATATAAGTAGGTAAATTCTATTCATATATTACGTCTTTCCCAAGATTTCAATAATAATTTCTATTTTATATAAATAAAATTTTAGCAAAATATGACTACTCACGTGCCTTATATACTATTTGCTTCTGTACGCAGAATATGGAATTTAATTGATTGCGTTTATCGACTAAAATTAAAGGTATACTTGGACTGAACTAATAGCTAAGTTAACTTTTTGACTTTGACGGTAAAACAAAATTGTTTATCTTATCAAATACAATAATAATAATTATATGCTGGTAGCCTAGTAGTAAGCAGCTCGCTTAGGAAACCGAGTGAAGCAGGTTCAAATCCCGGGTCTCACACCTCCGATATTTTCATGTGCGAATTATTTCTAACATGATTACCAATAGCCTTACGGTGGCCTGATCCCCCTCGTATTGAAGGGGGGCCCGTGTCCAGCAGTGGGACGTTAAAAAGGGTTGAATATAAGTGAATACGGTTTTGCTTGCTAACATTAATTGTAATATTTAGTCAAAAACTTATAGATGTAATTCCCGCTGTATACAGAAGCGCGTAGATAGCAGTGTTCGACTAATATTTTTTAACTACTCGACTACCACTACTACTCGGAAACCTACCATTTTTTTTAAATTCAAACTTGCTTGTTGAATAAAAACATCAAAAACATGTATATTTTTAAACATAAAATTAAATTAAACCCAATCCAAAACGTTGAACAAAATAAAATTTGTTCCAAACATACTCAGTATAATATGTTTGACCTCTTTGCAATTTTATTAACAGATTGCAAAATGAAAAGGTTATACATTCATATATCAAGTCTTTTTTATTGTTATGTATTGATTAAATTAAATCCCTTTTATCTTAGCTATATACATAATATTATGTGCAAAAGCTGACTTGAAATTAACACTGATATGTAAATTGATACGTATCAAACTAAAAATATAGTTGGAACGGCAATACTACTTTAATGTATGTATCTACTGTGTTCGTCTCAGAACAATAAATTAATAGAAATGCTACCGTAATTACACAACTAAATAGAAGCAAAAGGTATTATTGTAAGTAGTTAAAAATTCATAAAATGTACACTAGTGGGTTTCTATTTTAAATAACGTAATATATAATATGCTCATTATATTTTTGTTAAAAAAAGCTTAATATATATTGTATATTTATAAAACGCTATTGTATATTTATATTCGCTTCGCTCGGGTTCGTCCCTGTGTTGATTCGTCATACAAGCTGTCATCACCATTTTCAACCCCTTCAGGGATGATTTACGGGGAAAAAAACTATTATACTCATAATATATCCTTTCCAGGGTCTTAAACTATCGATTCAGTAGTTTCGGAGCTTATTCGGTACAAACAAACAAAAAATCTTTCCTCTTTATAATATTAACATAGATTAAGTTTGTACTAACACTGATGTTTATTAAAATTAAATAATATTTCACACTGCCATATGTCATCTGTCTTTCGTTCATACCTAGATCACGCCACTTCCACAGCACTTAAGCTTATAATAGATCTATTACATATATTTACCTACACATTATCACGAAGACTTATTTGCTTAAAGACGTCGATTGCAAATAAATTCTCGTAAACAAAGCTTTATGAACTGGACAGCTTTCATTATTATAACTTACTTTAAAAACGATGAGTACACATTGTAAATTTATTTATATAGCCTATAACAACGGACTTCATTAAAGCTTGTATACAAAAGGCGCATTAAATTGGAAAATAATCAACCAAAACTGATCATGATGAAATTATACGGAAAGTAAATATGATTGGATTGTCTAAATAAATTTTAAACCGTGTTATTAATGGTATAGTTTGAGGATAAAGGTGGTAAAAATAAGTAAACTATCAAATTTTGTTGTTTATCTGTGAATTATTTTGTAATTCAATGTAAATTTAATATAATATTTCCATATGTTTATTTCTTTCTTTATATTCGGTAGATGTCGCAAGTGTCTCTTCTAGCATGGTCTAAAACAATACTGTTTTGCATAGTGTAGGTTTCTAGAGGTCGAACTTTTAGAATTCATTCAGCTCTCAATATTATTTGCATCTAGGATAGATGCAAATAATCAATTTCACCAATTTACAATAGTGTAAATTGTATTACAAAATAAATTTCAAATGAATAACTTCGTTGCTCTTTAGGTGCCGTAGTTCATGATAATTTTGCAATGAACTGGTTTTTGAACTCGACTCCGCTCGCATAAATGTAACTATAAATAAGCCTAAGTCCAAGCTGACTCTTTCTCGCTATAGCATAAAAGAGTAAAAGACACATTCATTCACAGGTTTTTTTTCATTTATAATCATAATATGATTTTACAGAACAAGGTAAATGAAAAACTAACAAAATAAAAAAAATGAATTGTGACTTAAAAACATAATATTGATATTTCTTAAGTATAGTCCAAAATCCTAACAAGTCAATATTATTCAAAATTCGTTAAAGACGTAAATGACAAGTTAAATTTCCAAAAACCCAGACGCAATACAAATTACTAAGTAAAATGATTTTTTTTTTTTTGTGTTTTGACGTAAAGGCTAACCCATATTTTGTGTACGCAAACAGTTACTCTTACTTTAAAACTAAAAACATATTTTGAGTACACATAGGCAGATTGTTTGTCTTGACATCAGTTTGTTATGTAGAGAAAAACAAATATTAAACCAACTAATTTATAATGAACTATACAAGAATCTTTGTATTGTTATGACACTTTCAATTACGGCGTATTTTTTGTGCTATCTATGGAAATTGTAGAGACTATTTTGATCAGTACTGTTATCTATACATATAATAAAATTCTAACTGAGACGAATCTGTACATTAAATATTTTTTGGAAAATCTTATTGAAATAGTCATTATTATCGATCCAGGTGCCGAATCGATAGTTTTAAGAATTTTTGTCTGTCTGTCATCACGAGAAAACTACTAGATAGGATTTTGATGAATTTTGATGATGACAGCTACAAATGCGAAACATACATTTTCACGCCTAAGACACTGAGCCAATTTTGATAAAGTTTGGTATAGAGAGATATGGGACTTTGGGGAAAGACTTTGAATACTTTTTGTGCAAAAATGAAATTTGAAAGGGGTGAAATAGGGGTTAAAAATTTGTATTGGGAACAAATCATTTCTCAAGTAAAAGACAAAAAATCATTCTATCCTATAATTTTGATAAAAAATGAAGAATATTTCGGCCTTTCTAACCAATCACGATATAATAGGAGATAGTTCCAAGTTTTTTTAAAGTACATACCTACTTTTCTTTACGTATGCAATACAATCTATCTATTCCATACTAATCGTTAAAGCGTACCTAAGGACGAACCCGAGCAAACCATGTGTAAGTCGCTAGTTTATAAATATATTACTAAAATGTGTCACTACTGCGATTATATTCGTGAATTGAATCGGAAAAAATATTTATTTTGAGATATTTAATATTATTATTAATACAAAGGGCCTAGTGACGATAAATACTCTTCGCATTTATGACGCTGGATGATAGGTTACTAGTACATAATTTATTATTACCTTATACCTAGTAATTTATTATTACTTAATAAATAAAATTACTGTCTCGGTGGCATAGTAGCTAGCATATATGGTTGGCTACAGACCCGGAGATCCTGGGTTCAAGTCCCGTGTTTAGCCAAGTTTAGTGTTAAGTCTTGAGTTAGAAAGTCTCAGCTCGGAGTTTCACTTCCGTACCTCCGAGAGCATGTAAAGACGTCGGTCCTACGTTAGATCTCTCACTGGTAGTGTCAAATTGTCCTTCAACCTGACTTTTAGAATGGCAAGAATAGAGAATGCATTTGGGTTTGCTAGTGGACTTACACACTATAATATCTTCGGCAAAGTAGGCTATTCTCAGTAAGAATGGCGGCCGTGGCTAAAATCGCCATTGACCGTTTTTACTTTAGAACTAAAAATGTACATTAGCCTCAAATTAAAACCAATTATCAAACTACTAGTGGTGAAACTTAATTTATTTTATATGGGATAATCATATACACCCTGTTTTCTGCATACTGTTTATACTACCACTGGTTACAACTACCACGTACCACAGCTACAGTAGTTAATAAATTACATATAAACACAGCAATTATCTTTTATAAATTTTATTATAATACACTTTAGGAATATTTTATGCTCATATGTAATTACTTCCTGATAGCAACTCATAAAACCCAAGAATCTATACTAATATTATAAACTTGTAGACATAGTTTGTTTTTTTCTTTATTTGCAATTATTTTTACAGCAAGAATTTTCTTTGCAGTAATAACGCAACATTTTCACACATAAAAAATATGCGAAAATTTGTGTATTTGGATAGGTTCTTGTAACAATAATCTTGCGTAAACTGGTATATGGATTCACTTATTATAAGTTCTTGGATAAATTTCTATTAAGATTATTAACTTACTACATCTGTCTGTTATGTTTAATTTTATGACTTAAGTTTTTATTGTGCGGATCAAAAAAAAAATATTTCAAATTAATATTTTTCATTTGTAAATAGTTATGCTTAATGTTTTGATTTTTTAAATAAGAGCAGATTAAATTAAAATTATTATACTTAATCAATTTTAACTTTTCAAATTAGACATAGAATAATGATGTGGCTTGAATAATTAATAATAGGGGTTAAAGTATGCCCCGGGGGAGAGCTAACTCCTACCGGGCGCGTCCCCAGGTGGCGGATAGGGGAACGCCACCCGCTTAGAGGGGCGGGTGGTACCGGAGAAATCCGGCGCGGACCAACAGCGGGGGCGTGCCTCTAACCGAGGTTAGTTCAACCACGGTTAGAAGCACGCTCAGGACGGGGCCGCTCATCGTCGAGGCTTCGGCTTCCGATGTTGCGGCCGCCGGTGGCGGGACCGCTTCGGCGATCCTGCGATCGGATCGACGCGGTGGGGCTGCAAGGGAGAGGGCTGGTCTTTCGATGCCATTTCCCTGTCCTCTGCAGCCGTAGTGGGGCTCCTTCGGGGGTCCCATCAGACGGAGGCCGTCAGGCCTGCCGCCGGGGCGTCGCGGAAGTTATGCGCAAGCGTTCCCGCGGCGTCCTACTATGGCGGAGGGGAGGGAAAGTTGGGGTTTAGTGGGTAGTACCGGCTCTTCTAGTCGGTGAGCCCCACATAACCACCTGGGGGTACAGGTGGTATGCGTAAATGCATTCCCCAACTATATAAAATTAAAAAAAATTAAAAAAAAGAGGTTAAAGTATGAAATTGCCGATTTGTACTGAAAAATTGAAATTCGTTTTCTTTATTTAACATATTTATTTAATCAAAATAATTACCATTGTTATCTATACATTGCTGCCATCTAATAGGAAGGTCAGTTATGTCTTTGCGATAGAACTCTGGTGATCTAGATTCGACAAACTGTGTAAAAGCATTTTGTTGTCCAAATCACGAAAAAAATGGTAGTCCGTTGGAGCAAGGACCCTGATGACCAAATGACGAATGGTTTCTAATTGCAGTTCCTGTAGAGCTAAAAAGGTTTCTCGTGCTGTACGAGTATGAGGTCTCGCGTTATCATGGAGCAATAATGGTGAAGATCGATTCATGAGTCGGGGCTGTCTGACTGCTAGTTTTGCTATTATTGTTCGGAGTTTCGCACAGTAGACATCTGCTATTATTGCTTGACTAGATCGGAGAAAGCTATAGCGAATAACTTCATGCTGAGACCATCAAACAATTATCATAACCTTTTTATTTGAGCTTTACTTTAGGACACTGTTGCAGCGTTTGACCTGGGGTCAGCCATTGTATTTTTCGCTTACGGTTATCGTACAGAATTCACTTTCCATCACATGTCACAATTCGATTAAATATTCCATCATTTCTGTATCGATTCAACAAGGCAACACAAGTTTCAACACGCGTTTCTTTCTGCAGATCAGTCAACTCATGAGGCACCCATTTTTCATATTTTTAACATTGAAATTTTTTTTTTGTCGCTTCGGTATAGGCCCAATTTTCAGCGAAAGTGCGACATCGTCCTGGTGTCGTGACTTTTAGGACTACGTAGCTGATTGGGATGTCAAAAAAGGCGTCTTAATGAGGGCTACAAAATGAAAAAAAAATTGATTAAACTCAATTACTTTTTTTTTTAAATCGAAATAGTGTGAAAAATGCGGTCATTTTTTGCCCGAAATGAGTTATCGAAAAAGTGTAAAAAACCCCTAGAGATACAATTTTGGGCTACATTTAAAAAATCTTTGGAGGTACGTTTCATGGCTGGATTATTCATACCTTTGTGACGCAGAGTTTACGCGAGTTCTTTTATTGACAACCCCCTTAGGTTGTGTTTGTTAATAATATGCTTTATGGTTTAAAAAAATATTTCGTCTGGAAATAGAAAGAGGGGTCAACCACATAGATCGAGGTCTTAGACTACAAGAAGAAGTTATTGATAAATAGGTTATAGGTATATCAAATTAAGCAACGACCAAGCATTTTAATCTCGCCTATATATTTAACGCGCGAGCGTTTCGAACCAATATCTCGATTTTGGAGGAACTAAACATCAAACAGAGATTATCGTCTACAGTGCAGACACGAATCCTTAAATACTTCGGACACATTGTCCGAAAGGAGAACTCCATGGAACGACTCGTTGTCCAGGGGAAAATAGAAGGCAGGCGGTCACGCGGGACGCGGGATCCACGCGTTGGACAGACCTTATAAAAGCTGTAATACAAAAATCCATAGTCCAGTGCTCCCGAGACGCTGTCATAAATGGAAGCACATTGCAGGAGCTACATTAGACAAAGAAAATCCATCGTCGTCAACCACGACTCCACCAAGAGCGAACGACTAAGAAGAAGAAGAATATATTTAACTGTGCGAGCAAAATTGCACAGACATACGTATGTACAGAGTGTACGACCATCTTAAAATATAAAACTTGATATGGAATAATGACCGACACGAAACGTCTTTAATTCATGCATTTTAGTGTTAAAATTTAAATTCGTGGTGCGTTCATAAACGTGGCTTACAAATTTAGGTCATATTTGTAAATTATCTGATCATATTACAAAAGAGGCACGTCTCAAGTACTTTGACCTTCTTTGTGCGGAAGTTTGATGTTATTTTATTAACAATTTCTGCCTGCACCCGTTATCTTTCCATCCGAATATCAAATGAGGATACATTGACATTTTTTTTAAATTTGTAACTCCATTATATGGCATTAATAAAATATAAGGTCGATTTCCCACAGACACGTTTTAGCAGGTTCATAATTCACAAAAAATATAAAGGGTTGGTTGGCTTATGATATTTATTTATTTTATAGGTGCCTAGAAATATATTAGTACATATTTTACTAACAAAATGTATACATAAATGTTATTTTGAGACAAACAGAAAACGATATTTTGAGGCCCTAAGCAGAGGGAAAGGAATAAAGGCGGTAAGAAAATTTACTTTAAATTAATTTATTTAAAGGATTAACTCAACATATATAATATATAAGAATAGTATTTAATAAAAAAAAACTTAACTGCCTCTCTGACTCTCGTACTGCGACGGAATAATGAAGTTATATGACTAGAGGAAGCTAACACCTGATGAACATTTCAATTCTGAACTCGAACAAAGATTTTATAATGGATCACTCGTATAAGTTTATAGCTCCATTTACATATTACAACATAAATATAGAAACCATAAAACTCCATGAATCAGTAGCCCTAAAAGCTGTTTCTACTGCTTAATGTTATCATATCTAATTATTATTACATAAGATTTTATTTTATTTTTTTAAACGCAAGTATTTTCAGATTACTAGTGACTTACCCTCGCTTCACTCGGATTCGTAACTAGAGTATGCTTTTGGCGGTCAGTATGGAATATATAGAGTATATATACATACATAGGTATGATGAGTATTATATCCCTTATTTGAGAAATGATTGATTCCCCGTACAAACTTAAGGGATGATAAAAAAATTATCCTATATTCTTTTTAGGGTCCTAAACTATCTCCATACGTTTAGTCGTTTAGTCGTGAAAAAGTAACAAACAAACAGAGTTTATTTCGCATTTATAATATCAGTGTTGATAGTAAAAATATAATATTTACTTAGAATTTTTTATGAAATTGCTTTAGCATATGACTTTCGATAATAACATCACTGATCGATAGACGCGCAATACGGCTACTGTCACTCTATGTCGAAATAAAACGTCAATGTTTCTCTACATATTCCATTGTACACTTTACTCTATCCGGATATGAATAATAACTTAGGAAATCGAAGGTTATAAACAATAAATAAGGAAAATCAAACCCTAAGATGTGTCACGGTCTACCCACATTGTATGAAATTTTATTGCTCTAAGGTTACTACAGGCAACCCTGAACTTCTTTTAGCGATATTAGACTTGCATATGTTCAATAAAATTGCTCAAGTACTAGCATTGCCAACGGCTTTGCTTGCGTAGTTTATTTTTGGGTAATTTCTCTGATTTTAAAACTCGCAACATGATGTTAGATAGCTCAAATAGCCAGACTCAGCAAAAAAAAATTGTTCAAGTCAGCTTGTTCCAGAAATAGATGCTTTTAAATAAACAAATGAACTTAGATATATTTTTCAGGTATAAAAATAAAACGTATATAATTTGACGTAAAGTTGATATAATAAATTCTATTTTTTTTTTTTGATTTTTAAAAGTTAAATCATCCCTTTATAAGTATAAGTCCAAAAAATTCAATTTTTTCAATTAAACCTTTAAAATTTTCAAATTCAACCTAGGAATATACTGTAAATTTAATTAGCGTCACTCGTATACTCTATACTTACGTGTTTTAATTCTTCGTGCACTTACTCAAAGCAATTGAGTTAAAATTAGGCCTGTCCATGAAATTTATGTGGTAAATGAACCTACAACAACTAATACGGTACGATTAAATTGATTATGGTAGAACGAGATGATACGGTACAATGAGATTGACACAATAGTGTGGTGTTTAAATATGGAAAATTAACTTAAATTTATATTTTTATGAATAATAATAATTATTATATTTTTCCATTCACTCTTTTATTACACATTTTTATTTTACATTTTGTAATTTAATTAAAATACTAAAAATTAATTAATTATTATAAATATATGCAAATTATTTTGAACTTACAACAAGAGGATTTCTTTAACAACACTATAGATTAAAAAATATACTTATGTACTTTAGTTTTTTAATAACTTATATATAAAGTACCTTTATAAATTTATAGCAAAGGAAATATTAATTTTTGAAACGGTATTTTTATTCGGTAATTTCATATTTTTACCTTTTATAATTGTTTTCAATTTATATCATAATATTACTCATTCGAAACTTGACCATTGAACTTATGTTACATCATTACTTTAGGATGCGCTTACATTTTAATTCCAGTTTTATCGATTACTTTTTTTATTTATTTTTTTTTTAATTTTTGCATATATACGATATAATGTTATTATACGTAAAATATATAAAGATGTCGTTGTTCACTGAATACTTAAATTAGTAATGTAAATATAATTATAATTAAATTTTATACATTCATACCAATTACTCATAGCTCCTGAGGACAGGAATCGATGAAAACCTCCCAAGACATGTCAAGTTATCAATGGTGCCATTATGCGAGTTTGATATCTCGCTCAAAGAGGCCGAGAAAGAAATGGGAGCTCAATTTTCTCAATGATCTTATCTGATGAAGAAGAATAATGCGCCATCATGTACAATTTCAATGCCCATCTGTACTAGAGGTAATCTGCCAAAGGATTTCGCTTGGTAGATTAATCGCTGGGAAATCTTGATGTTATGCGCATGCGAAACTAAATGTCATGTTTTGCGATGTACATCATCAGCTCTATCAGTCAAAGAGTCCAGTCAGTAATACACACCGATACAGGGTGTGAAAAAGATGGTGAAATTAAATTAATGACAGGTAATCAAGAAGCCGAATATGTATCCTAAAAATTAACAGCAACGTTCAGGCCTTCAGATCCCAGTCGTGTTGAATGCTTCTGTAGAAGATATATTTGTCGAACTGCTTTACATGAAAAAAAAGTAAACTTAAAAAAAAAACAAAATAAATTTTATGAGTAGCAATATATAAATGCTAATAAAGTAATAATTAACGTTCATTGATAAAGAGAACAAGATGATATACGAAATTTCTCACCATACAGTATAGTATCAGCAATTTATCTGTGGGCCTGATTTATTCATTCCGCAAATATGGAAACGAGAGGGCGTCCATAGCTATAATTGTTTGACACTGGGAACTGTGAGATACACATATCATAAAAATGTCACTGATTAAGTTCTTGAATGTTACTCCTGATTACATCATGTATACATTTTCATTTTTTATTGACCGACTTTATAGTCATACTGGGTTTATATACTGAGCTGTGAGGAAGCCTACGGGGAAAATTGTTTTATCTCTAAGTGATCAAATGTGTTTTGTGTTCATTATAACTTTATCATTTATTAATAATTTCTATTTTTTTTAAGTTTAGTGTTTTTTTTTATTTATAGCGATAAGTGGTTTAACAAGACTGCAGGTAGGTTACGTCTCTTTAAAACTGTTTGAGCTATTAATATAAAATTAATAATAGTATAAGCCATTAATGTGAAAATTGAATTGAATTAAATTGAAGTTCATTTTTCAATATTTCTTTAAAATATGGGCCAGATCTATAAATATAAAAAGATTTACTAATAAATATTTTTAATTAAATGCTATTCCATACAAATTCAATAATATTTTTTTATTCTCCTGATATAAACATAAAATGAAAAGCGTAATGCTTCTAAACTCACAAAAGTATAATAAAAAATGAGCAACGATTAAAAATAAAATATTACCTATTATAATACAGATGGGTTACTCAAAATCCACCGCTAATTGACGCAAATGCATAATACAGCAATTACGACATTTGTTACGGACTATTAAAGCCATATGTTAATATTTTAATTTGTTGGAGGACTTTAAGGGTATTCAAAATTTTATCAGTGATCATTTTAAGGTATTTGGTTTTTAACTTATGATCTCTAACCTTAAAAATTAATAAATTAGCTATTAAATAGAGCATAAGCTCTTTACAACTATTGTATCATACCATATCTATCTTTGGTAGGTTAAAACATAGACGAAATGTAGTGTAAAGTGCACTTAGTAAATGTATATCGTAATATTTATATTTTATCGTTAATATTATATTTCGTTATATTATAAATAATATTTAATACATTATTTAAATAAAACATTTTACAAGGTATGTAATTTAGGCCTAATTATTAATAATTACTATATATCCACAGTGATAAAGTAAATATATTGTGAGTAATCTACAAGAGCGATATATTGTTTATAAATAGATATTTTATTCTTTTTTGATTTCTTTAGGTTATAGCAAAATTAATATGAGATAAGTTAAAGAAATTTATAAATTTCGTTAAAGTAACAAGCAAATAATTTTCTTTTAGAGGATAATTATATATTCAATGTAAATATATGAATAGCAGCCGTCCTGTAATTATTTTGGAAAATATTTAGTTATATTACATATACTAATGATAAATAAATGTGAAAGTGTATTTGTTTGTTTGTCCTTCTTTCACGTCGAAACAGAGTGATGTATTAGCGGGATTTTTTGTTTGTTGAAAATATTGGAGATATTATCTAATTCCCACGGGAAAACACGTAATAACACAAATCAGAACAACTCATTATAAGTATGTCTACATATATAGTCTATCTATACCAAGCTAACCGTTAATACGTACATATATATCATATTCGTACCTATAACAAGTTAATTAAGCCAGCGTTTTGCTATATCGTAACGTTTTTTTTTGATAACAGAAATCAAATAGCAATAGATTAATAAAAACATATTCATCGCTTTGCTTCGTTTAAATAATTCGTGATCACTTTTTTGAATGAAAACAAAAACCAACATTACAACCAATAAAAGCTACATGCATAGAATATAAAGTTTTAATTCCATAAACGGCCTCGTTAATTTTTATTTCAGGTAAGATATTTAGTTTGTTTATGAAACACTAGTGTTCGTCCAGATCTATTGATTCATTAAATTTTGAGGAAAACATATATATAAATAAAACTGTTCTAATTTTTTTATTTATAACACTAAAGAATATTAAAAAAAGCAAATCAGTTTATGGACAAAGAGAGGAGAAAAAGGTTGGTACTGAACTATTTTGTCTTTGCATGTTTATCAAATATATTATATATATATATATATATATATATATATATATATATATATATATATATATATATATATATATATATATATATATATATATATATATATGTATATATACACGAATGTTTATATATATATTTTTATTATATATACTAAGTCGAATCTATATCGTAATATTTTTTTTATCTTATTGACATAGACATTATTATCGATACAGAGGTCGAATCTATAGTTTTTAGAATTTTTGTCTGTCTGTCTGTCTGTCTGTCTGTTACCGCATCACAGAAAAACCACTGGAGGAATTTTGGTGAAATTTGCTATGAGGATGATAATATATAGGATACTTTTTACCGTGGGAAATTATCTCATTCTCACGGGAATACACATTATAACACAACCCAAAAAATATTTATGATCAGAATTTCTTGAAACTTGGTACTAATGCTCTTCAATACAATTAAATAAAAACATGTTTTTTAGCGTTTTTTAATTCATCCCTTAAGGAGATAATATAATTTATTCGGATAAAAATTATAATATTTCTAGTCATTTTCATTATATTCGAACCATTCGTTTCGTTTTGCTCGTTTGTTTTCTCTTAACATGACTTAAACCGGATATTTTTCAGTTTCATATTTAAATTTTGTGACCTTTTTTTGCGCAAGAGCCGTCGAAAGGTATGTTTTATAAGCATTCATAATTAAAGTATCGATCATGAAAACTACTACATATGTATTTTACTTAAATAAAATTTTAAATAGCCTTCTTAAGTCTATTGATTTGAGCTGATTATTGAAGAAGAGAATAACAATATATTAATTTAAATATTTTATTAATTGGCATGACGTAAGTACCCACAATTTACCATGTCAAATTCACGCAAAGTGGTGAAGACACTAAAAAAAAAGATAGTATGTATATATACTAAAAAAATGTATTTTTCCTTTGATGTTTGACGTCAACATGACTTATGATGTCGAACCCATCCTACTTTTTAAAATACTATGATACAAGTACTCATCGTGTGCCACAATACCACAATACAGTTATATACCTACTAAGTGTCGTTTTTGTCCTCATTAAATATTTTTTAGTGATTAGTCATGCATGCTTCATACATTAATATAAGGAAACTGATTTAATAACGTAACATTAAAATAATGAAATCCTTATAATATAAACAGTTTTACTAAAAAAAATTAAAGAATGCGTGTATGAATGAGTACACGCGCAAGAAGTAAAACTTCTGTAGGTTATCGGTACTCTTTATAAAATTCAATTGATGTTTTAAATAATTAAGATAGATGAGATACTAAAAATAACGCATATTAGGCATGTTACAGTCATATATTTATAGAATATCATTTAAGGAAAGAATATAATGTTATATATCATTTGTCAGACAATAACAACGGTTACCGTGGCAACAAACGTACGTACATTTTTTCGTAACGCATTCACTAGCTTACCCCCCAAGTCAAGCGTGCGTAAACAAGTTTTACTTCAAAAACCAATTTAAATTACTTTTAAGTAAAGACTGAAATAGTTTTGTAATAAATACTAATAATTACAAAAAGTATTTCAGTTTTAGTTACACGTTTTGGTTCATATCATAAAAAATACTGAACCGATTTTGATGAAGTCTTTACTATTCCCTAAGTCGAAATAAATGTAAGTAAACAAAAAAGAATGATCACAATCCAACCAGTTTCGAAGAAATGCGAGGACAAATATACATAGACATAAACATACATAAGTACACACACCTATAAAATTTACATACATAGACATAAACATACATAAGTACACACACCTATAAAATTTTGTAAATTTAATTGGAAGCCCTAATAGACTATAGTGTAAGAATATTTTGCATTTCCAATTATATTACATACATACGTGTCGAATTAATAACCTACTTTTTTGAAATTGGTTAAAAATGTAGCAAAAGTTTACTGCATTTTTAATAAATAAATTGAAGGATAAGGTAGCCAGCGCAATTACAGGCGAGAGGCATATCATCTTAGTCCTCACAGTGACAACGCACCTGCGGCTCTGTATTTTTGTTACCTAAAACCTAAGTGCATGAACTGTAGGTGTTATGGGCGACAGGTACTGCTTTCCATCAGGTGGTCTGTCTGCTCGTTTGTCACTGAATCTTATAAAAAAAAAAAAAAAAAAAAAAAACTACTATATGATCAAATTCTGGAATGAACTCGTTCCGGAAGTCACGTTCTGGAATGAAACCTTATTTATAAAAGATCACTGGCATTTCTTTTCATACAAACGTAAAATATAATTTAAAAAAATAAAAACCGACTTCCAGGCACTGAAAAGTAAAAAATAACTAAACGGGGGTTTTCATTTAGAATAGATACTTAATCAGATATTTTCGAAGTCGGTGTGCTTTGATTTGTATTGGCTAGCACCGACTTCGACAATTTTTTTTTTAAGTTTTTATTTTTCCATTTTTAGTGTAGACGTATCATCAATACAAATTAATCAAGCCCAAACACCAGGTAATTGCAGTAAATCGTTGAGGAGTTCCCTCGACTGTCTTTCGGGTCCATCATCAAATCGACTCCAGACCTTCATTAAATAGTAGTGCTTTAAAATACCTAATAAAAATGTTAACCAACGCACTAGTCGCCGCTACAATTTTTGAAAGTTCCCCTCGATTTCTCTGGGATCCCATCATCAGATGCTGGTTTCCTTATCATGATAAATATCTCTTTTCCAACAAAAAAAGAATTATCAAAATCGGTTTATAAACGACGAAAAAATCCGCGAACAAACATAAAATATATATATACGGTCGAATTGAGAACCTCCTCCTTTTTATGGAAGTCGGTTAAAAATTGGGCCAATGTGAGTCCACTGCGCATCGAGGGTTCTGTATCTTTAACGTTATTAGGTTTTAACTGACTTATCTTGTTAGGTTTTTCATTTTAATTTTTTAGATTCTTGAAGCAAAATAAATTATTTTCTATCCACTTTAACTACCGCAAAAATGTATTTCTTAGTATGTATTAAATTTTATTTATAATATAAAATAAATTTCATTATACTTAACTAACAAAATACGAAGGGTATTCCGCACAAATTATATGTATGAATATTTTGTGAAAGTTTGTGAGTATGGATGTTTGTTACTCTTTTACGTCAGAACGGCTGAACGGATCTAGATTAAATTTGAAACAGAGATAGATTATAGTCTGGAATAACACATAGGCTACTTTTTATCTCTGAATAATATACGATTCCCAAGGGATAGATTTTTTTTGTTTTGCTAGAAGCGAACCCAAGCGAAACAAGGGTGAGCCGCTAGTTATGCAATATACATTTAAGAAAATAAAAATCGTCTTTTTTGTCGCTCTATTATTATTACCCTTATTATTTTATACAACAAAATACAGACAAATATGAACAAGTTATAAAGGCTCCATTTTTCTAGCAATTTGGCTACGGAACCCTTAAAACGTACCTGTTATCTGAATCACTTCATGGAGACATACATATAAAAAATTAATTAAAAAGTTTTAATTAGGACATAATTAAAAAAAAACCTGTAAGTGATTCGTGTAAATAAAAGGAAAGTCTTCTACATAAATGGTTCAATAATTGTCCCAAATCAAAAAATAACGGACATTCAATTTAAATAGTTACTTACATGTACTCCCATAATATTATTTAAATTGAATATTTCATCTCGTATTATTACTATAAATGTGAAACGGCTGAACGGATTTGGATGAAATTTAGTAAACACATAGTCTATGATCTGGAGCATGTGAGTTTATTGTCAATAATAAAATATACTAATATAACGTTGTTTGTATATTGTATTCAACCCTTTTTAAAGTCCTACTGCTGGGCATGGGCCTCCCTTCAATACGAGGGGGTTCAGGCCATAGTCCACCACGATGGTCAAGTGCAGGTTGGCAGACTTCACATGTCTTTCGAAAACTTGCTAGATTCTCTCAGACATGCAGATTTCCTCACGATGTTTTCCTTCACCGTAAGGCAAGTGTGCAATCATGTTAGAAATGATTCGCACATGAAAATATCAGAGGTGCGAGACCCGGGATTTGATAGACCTAGGAAGAATCTTGAGCGAAGCGAGAGTAAATCGGTAGTATATTAAAATGCTAAAGAGTGTGCTTTGAATGATTCTTTGTTTGTTTTGCGCTAATTTTAGTCCGTGTGACTGGTATTTTCGGAAATTACATGGACATTATAAAGACCATGTGCAGTTGTTTCATTATCATATTACAAGTAACGATATTATGTGGAACTTAAAATTCAATGATGTCAGTATGCTTTTAGCTCGAAACAAATTGTAGGTCAGTTAAATCACGCGTTGAAAATTGATAGTAAATAAGAGTATCCATTCGGAAACTTATATTCCATCGCCAACCTCATTAGGCTGACTCATTTTATATGAAACTTTGTAATTTAGGCTACTAGGTCTTTATAGCATACTTCAATTTTTTGATGAATTGCGGTTACTTAGCAATTGTACCAATTGATGTTCCGTGTAGAGTGTGTCATTATGCGTTAAAGTTCCATTTCATTACAGTTATTGCCTTTTCCTTACAATACGTGAGTCATTTCTAAAACTAATAAAGTAGAGTCAGTTACAAAACTAATAATAGGCAGTGGTAGCCCAGTGGTAACGCGCTCGCTTAGGAAACCGAGTGAAGCGGGTTCAAATCCCGGGTCTCGCACCTCTGATATTTTCATGTGCGAATCATTTCTAACATGATTACCACTTGTCTTAACGGTGAAGGAAAACATCGTGAGGAAACCTGCATGTCTGAGAGAACCTAGCAAGTTTTCAAAAAGACATTTGAAGTCCGCCAACCCGCACTTGGCCAGCGTGATTCCCCTCGTACTGAAGGGAGGCCCGTGCCCAGCAGTGGGACGTGAAAAAGGGCTGAATACGTACAAAACTAATAAAATAATTTATTTTTTACTGAAATTCATTGGCACCTTTTTCTATATATTATTAATCTATACTATTATTATAAAGAGAAAAGATTTTTTGTTTGTTTGTTTGCTTGTACCGAATAAGTTCCGAATTACTGAACCGATTTAGATGAAATTTGGTAAGTAAAGATAGATTGAGACCCTAGGAAGGGCATAGGAAATTCCTACACGAATTACATTCCGTAAATCAGCCCTGAAGGGGGTTAAAATGGGGATGAAATTTTGTATAGGGAAGCAACCTAGGCACGAACCCGAGCGAAGCGAGGTATTGTGTACCTAGTGATATATCTCTAATTTTGCATATTTGTTTACTATCAGTTTATACTCAGAATCCTTTCATAGGTATTGCTCAAAATTTTTAATCGTTTCCTACATTTTTCCATTTTGATATGTAAAAAATTGTTAATTTCTCTTTCATTTTAGTCCAACGATACTTACTTCAGACAAATATGTATTAGCTTCACATAATACTTTTTTATATTTACGCGAATACTTGAAATTTAAAATAAAATTATGTTATACTTTCTTAGATTTACGCGAATATTAGACATTTAAATAAAACTATCTTTTCGGATTTTTTCGCGGATTTATTTTGATTTTTGGTTCCAGACGTTTCGATTGCTTTACAGCAATCATGGTCACGGGTCTGCAAACATAGTCAGGACCGCCCAAGCCATTATATTCGCTTCGATAGACCCCAAATCCTCGCGAAAGAATATCGATATCGCCCTAGAATGATTCGGGAAGCCATAGAAATTAAAAAACATCCAAATTTCAATAGGGAAGATGGCTGGGTACTACTATCGTCGTGGGATCCTGTTAATAATATTATAAAATCTAATAATAAATCTAAACATAACAGACAGTTAGATGTATTAAGTTCTTACTGCGTAGATCAAAATAACAGTATTTCAAATAAATATTTTTCATTTGTAAATGGAATTCTTAACTAATTTTAATTTTCTGAAGTACACATAAAACAAAATGTGGCTTAAATAATCAATATTTTATTTTTCTTTATGGTTATAAATATAATAATGGTAACACTAAAAATATAGATTATATTATGGTAATATAGATTACTAAACAATAATACAATAATAAGTTATCTAAAAAATTGTAATAATTATAATAATAATAGCTAAAATTATATAAATAATATTCCATATTTCAAGTATAAAATAATTAAAAATATAAAAAATATTTAAAATTAAAATTAACAAATATTGTAAGGTACTTTGGTGCCAATTTTCACAATTTTGAATTCATTTTTGTTATTTTGTGGGTAGGCCGACTGTAACAACTATATAATGCTTTTGAGACATCTAACACCTTAGTCTCTCCCGTGACCATGATTGCTGTAAAGCAATCGAAACGTCGGGAACCAAAAATCAAAATGGATCCGCGAAAAAATCCGAAAAGATAGTTTTATTTAAATAAAATTATGTTTTTGGATTTTTCCGCAGTTTTTTTTTTATTTCAATTTTTGACCCCAAACCAAGATGTAGGAACTAAAACACAAAATAAATCCAGAAAAAATCCAAAAAGAGTTTTATTTAAACATGTATCTAGATATTTTTTAACTGTTTTAACGGTGATTTACTGTTAAAACATTGAGGCTTATCTGGTTTGCTGAAAAGCTTTCAGTAAGTTTTTTAACATTAATTGCGTAAGTCCGTTACCAAACAAGTTAAATATCATTAATTAAATTTTAGACAGGTAAATGGATGTTAAGCATTTACAGTCCATTTCTGGCTAATATAGGGCTTTTAGTTAAGTGCTTTTTATATTATATAGATAATATATTATCAATTTTATTTATACATGATAAACATTTTTAATTAAGATATTTTCATTTATGTTACTCTTTAATTATTTATTCTGTCAATCATATTATATTACAAGTCACAGGTTTCATTTTTAATTTCAGATGAATAAAATTTCTTGATCTATATATATAATAAAATTCTGAGTCAAATCTGTACATTATATATTTTTTGGAAAATCTTATTGAAATAATCATTATTAACGATTCAGAAGCCTGTCTGTCATCACTAGAAAACCATGTATGATACTTTTTACTGCGGAAAAATATCCCATCTCTAAAAATTAACACTAATCGTTAAAACCTATGTAGGGACGAACCCTAGCCGACCGAGGAGGAGTCGCTATCCTATGCATCTTTAGTTAAATAACCTAACAGAAGACAAATCATCAATGTTTACATTATATTGTTATATACAGGCAAATATGTATATTAGAAAGTAGCTATAGGTATTTCATTTGTATCAATTGGTCTAGTGGTCTTAAAATATTTACTTACTTGGTTGATCACTAGAGGTCCTTTGGAAATAATTTCTACAACTTTACCATTACAACCAAAAAGCGACATGATGAACTTAGCTGATAGAAGAATGAATGAAGAAGGGACGCTTAAGGGGCCCTAAAAAATCAGAATACTAATAATGGTAATTTGAATTTCATATCGTAAAAATAAGTGAATGCTTATTAGAAACATTTGTAATGCAATATATATTTGTAATGTATGTGTGTAGACTAGGTCACTTTTCATAGGTACAGCCTCATTACTCATACTCCTCGGTCATTTAGAGAAAGCTTTATGTACCTTCTATACTCTTATGACTAATAAATACATTGGAAGTTGAAACTCGTATTTAAGCATCGCTTTAATTTTTACAGCGATAAAAAATAATAAACCTTTATTTAAATAAAATAAAATTAAAAAAAAGTGTTTATTACTTTAAAAATGTATTTTTTACTTTTTAATAATACCAGAAAAAAGTGTAAAAAAGAGAAATATATTTGGTCACTACTGGTTACTTTCGTCTCTACACTTGAGGTAGCGCATGATATTGATAAATATTTGTATTAAATATAAGTATGTATCTACATATAAATAAATCACATCACTTTAAAGAGCCTATTATTTTCGTTATTTATTGTTTAAATTCTCTATTATTTATTACTTATACATATAAACTATTATTCATTAAATAGACCACAAAATTTCCATTTTGGATTAAGATAGTAGTAATCTGGTATAGCATTTGGTTTCGAGTCCTAACGGATTATAAATTACATAATATGTAAGTCATACATATACTTGTACATAATTTGTTTTAATCAGAAAATGCTACTAGGCACTATGCCTTCACTCAAGACAGTGCAAAGAGGAAAGCTGACCAAATGTCAGAAAACTTCCTGTTCATCATGCAAAGGAAATCTGTTTAATAAAACCTTAGGATGAGCACTAAAAAATATTTTTGTAAAAGCTAAACGATCCTTCAAACTGGTAAACGATGTGAAACGAAGTAAACTATGACGAAGCTCCTCAATTTTCCTTTGAAAAGATTTTTTAAAAATTAATTTTTAGCTTCCGTTTCCGATAGGAAATTGAAAATTCTGTAGCATTTATTTGTATTTGACGACACTCTTGGCTCAGTTTGTAATGACCTTACTTACTGTGCCAACGATCGCGGGTTTGAGTCCCGCTGGGGGTATTCATGTGTGTTATGAGCACGAATGTTTGTACTCCAGTCATGGGTGTTTATATTTATAACTAGCAACTCACCCTTGCTTCACTCGGGTTCATCCCTAGGTTGATTCCCCCTAAAAAAATTCATCCCCACTTTCATCCCTTTATAATTTTCGGAATAAAAACTATCCTATGTCCTTCCCAGGGACTCAAACTATCTTCTTGCCAAAAAATGAAATCTTTCCTCTTTATAATATTAGTATAGATATGTATGTACTTAAAGTTATATATGTGTAGTGTTTCAACTATCTGGTATCCATAACACAAGCTTTGTAGCTTACCATGGAACTAGACGGTGCTGTGTGTTAATATCCCAACTTATTTATTTATTTATCTATAGAATTTTTATTCTAAAGTTGTTTATCTATACATATAATAAAATTGTAACTAAGCCGAATCTGTACATTAAATATTTTTTGGAAAATCTTATTGAAATAGATTATGCATCTTATCGATGCAGAGACCGAATCTATAGTTTTTAGAATTTTTGTCTGTCTGTTTGTCTGTCTGTCTATCTGTCTGTCTGTCTGTTACCGCATCACGCAAATAACACTGGAGGGATTTTGATGAAATTTAGTATAATGATAGCTGGTTATCCGAGTCAACATATAGGATACTTTTTACTGTGGGAATATATATCATCTCTGAGAAATTTATATTAAACGCTAAAACTTAAGTAGGCACGAGCCCGAGCGGAGCGAAGGTGAGTCGCTAGTACCTAAATAAGCGTCAATGTATTTATATTGCTCAAAAGCGAGGTACACTATTTGGCATGACCAACAGATATTAGCCAAAATGAAAGTAGTTCCAAGAAATAATGAGGAAATTATTCATCTGGTACATGTCTAGCTACAAGTAGCTTTCATACATCTACTTGAAAGTGCTTGTGGAATATTTAGCATATCATTTTCTATTTACTGAAAGCTCATAAATAATACTCGTACAGACACTTAAGGTCAGATAAGTTCACAATGTGTCATTCAAAAATTATAAAACTACTAGCGATCCACCCTTGCTTCGCTCGGGTTCGTCCCTAGCTTTATTCCCCATACAAACTTTCATTCCCATATTCACCCCCTTAAGGGCTGATTTTCGGGATAAAAAGTATAATATGTCTTTTCTAGGATCTCAAACCAGGTAGATCCAAAAATTATCCCTTACAACGTCACAAACTCACAAACTTTACCTCTTTATAATATTAGTATAGATTGTTAACTTTCAAAGAAATAGCACTACATTATGTTGAAAAAGTTTGAAATTGATTTCTTTTTTATGTTTATATATTCAGTTAAATTTTATAAAAAAATAAAGGTAGGTACTGTTATTAATTTTTCGCTTTACTTTTTTGAATATGTATTGATAAAGCTTAAAGAAATTACAAAGTAAAACTCTTGTGGAATGGGAAAGTTAGGAAGCTTGGTTCGTCTACCAAAGTAACTTTTGTACTTTAGTAAAATAAGGTTTCTTGAATTTTAAGTACTTTCTTCATAATTATATTTTTTAAGTATGTATTCATTTAAATTTAGGCCATAAAAATCTTAGCAAAGTCATGGTTTTATTGTAATTAATAATTGAATTTCATTAAAGTTGAATTTATCACCTTCTCCTCTCAGCGAAATTGCATTTACAGCTAAGAAAGTTTGTTCACGGTCAGACATTGAAAAAGCACTTCAATAAATTATGTTTTAGATTATTTAAAGCTAAAATTTTTAACATACAAGGTTACTCCTATAATAATTATATAAGCGCACATTTGATTTATATACTTTTGTAGTTATATAAATCTATCTTCTATAAAAATAAAAATTATGGTCGTATGTTTGTCATCTATGCGTTCTTAAACCATTGAACCGATTGTGATGAACCTCTGGTGACTTATTCTATATACGTCTGTAAATGTTCCTGGTGTACAAAAAAAAGAATTTTGCTTTAGATATTTGTCTTTTATGCGTTCTTAAACCATCCAAGCTTTGGAACGCACCCGAGTGATGCAAGTATAATATACATAAATAACAGCATATAACATAATAAGGACAACCAGGAAAACGTAAATACAAAAATGAACGAGAGGGTATTATCTCATTATAAAATGCAGTGTATATATTACACTGCATTTTATAATGAGATAATAAATATTATTTAATATCAAGTTGCAAAGCAAAATTATTTTATTAGGGCACGTAGCGTTTACGAACAACTCGCTTCGTTCCTCGAAGTGAAACTTGAAGCGCGCAGAAAGCTGTTGTGATATAAATCTTCCTTTTCTGGTGAAAGAACCATTGATAGGGTAAATAACCTCACAAAGTATAGATATATAAAATCTTATAGCATTTAGATCAGTTCATTTTATAGTTTTGATATTATTTTAAATAACTGTGGTCGAATTTCAACTAATTGTATGAGTGATACGGCCATAAATGTGATTTAAATACCTGCGTTTTTTTTACTAGCGATTCAACCTCGCTTCGCTCGGGTTCGTCGCTATTCTTTATTATTACTTTTTTTTCAAATTATACATTATATATATTCATAAATTGATAGCTACTCCTTATTAAAATCGGTCAAAGAATACATACGAGTATAGTGTAAGCTATATAAAAATGTAACAGTATTTAAAAAAATAATACTTAAAGCAAAATTTAAGGAGAGCCACATGATATATTAGTTGAGATGTTATTTAATAATGGCTTGTTGTCAACATTTTTATAATAGAGTCTATTTGTCTTAGCTGAAATCTAACTCGATTACCACTTTTCTAAACTCGCTTTTAATTAAAAATGAAATGTTTATCATTATAGATGAATATTTTGATATTATTTGTGATTAATAAATTAATTTATTAACCTCGATGTTGAGACGGAGTGGCGGCAGCGAGTTTTTATTTCTGCGAATCCAGATGATATACGCGGCACAACGACTTTTGTTTATTTTAATGATTTGTAACAGGTAAACTTACATTATCAGAATTCTTACGATTTTGTCTTACTAATTTCCCCAATTTGCCTGTTTATTTAATAGCAGGAAATTTAAACAGTTTTAATAAGTGGTGGCATTAAATAATACTATTCATCGAGAAGGATGTGGTTTCTAACTTTTATGTACGTCAATTGACATTGAGCTAGCAAATTATTATGAAGTTTCAATTTTCAATAAAAACAGGCTTTTTTCTAAATTGAAACTTAAGCAATAGAGATATTTTAATAAAAGGTTTTGGTTGTTTTTTATGACTTCAATATTAGTATTTAAACTTAAAATTTGACTCATAAACTTTTAAAAATGAAATAGGGCTTCAGAAGAACGAAAGATCTACATCTTATATTTTAATTATCTACACATACATTCTGATGCTTATGTGGCTACTTATTGACTAGAAAAACTAGTATTACTTATTAAAACTCAATGGAACCCTACCCATCGTAATGGGAAACCGTAGGATCGCTATCTTATTTAACAACGACGACTCTAACTTAATTATAATACTTAATTAATTCATTGCATACTTATTCATAGTTTTGATTCTCATACTTTTATTTATTGTTATAAAAGTTAATAACACGAGTTGCTTCTTTTATTGAAAATATTATGTACTATTTTCAAAAAACTTCACTTGAGGGTCCTCAGACTTTTGGCTTGACCTTCTTTAAATGTTAAAAAGACTTGGTCTATTCTAATTTAATTAATAGATTTAAACGTTTAAAATTATGTATACAAAAAACATAATCATACATACATTAATCGATATTTCTTACACTATTTACACAAAATTTTAGCAGGATGTAATGTGTTATTCGTGAGTAAACAGTAGGTACATATATAATGTACATACATATATAATCAAATATAGCGTACTTTAACTCGTATTGGCCGTGAATGCACGATATCTATTTAAGGTTTAATTTACGTATATTAAGATGTCTAAAGCTTCACAGTCTTTTTATGAAGAAGACGTAAAAGAACATAATGGCTTTCCCGTTTTAATATATTTGATATTTAGAAAGAACTTTTCTTGTCTTCGGGCTATATAAGGGTCGTACAGACGTACATATCAAAAAAAAATTTAATATACTGAAAAAAAATCTCAATCGTAAAGGTCTTTTGAAGGATTTACCTTAACCTTGGATAAACTAAAATAGTCCAAGCTATATATAATAAGTTTTTATTTATAGATTTGATACAAAAAATATTAAAACATTAATTACACAATAACTCATGATATATAACAAATAGCAATCTTCAGAAGTAATGTGAATTCAGGCTGTTTAAATGTTAAAATAAAAATTGTAATATAATAAAACCAAGCTAAAAATATATGTATAGCAACGCTGAGTTCATATCGCTATTCTTTCCATCGGACGAAGAGTTTTATTATCGAAGTAAGGTAAATTCGTTATTTACTGCAAATAAATATACAATTTGTCTAGAAGACAAAAAAAATACTGTATAATGTAAGCTTACAAACTAAAATATGAAGATGTAATAATATGAACATAACCAAAGATTCAAAGATAAAATGTTAATAACTTCTGATATCTCTATAACATATATTCTTGATATTCATTTACAAACGTAAGGAGGTATTAACTTCAATCCGATCCATTGATCATTTCCTGATGCGAGTCATGCATTTAATCCACCTGTTTTGACATTTTAAATTATCCGCATTAAGATAAGTTCGTATATATAAACATAAAATACTAAATACGTCTTTTGAATACAAAAGAAGAGGTAAGTTTAATAAAGACTCTTTGTTTGACAAATATTTGTTCTCTATTTTGCCCTTGTCGTGTTTTGTTATGATTATATTCATGATTTATATTAATGTTTTAAATTTATTACTTAGGTCCGCACTAAACTCCAAGTATCCTTAAGTATCTTCCATAACATAGTAATTTCCGATTACTCCATCATCCATAAGTAGTCCCACTTATTTTACTGAGATAAAAAGTATCACAATATAATATATACATATAATAAAAATCTAATAGTCCTATCTGTACATTAAATATTTTTTGGAAAATCTTATTGAAATAGTCCTTATAATCTATACAGAGGCCGAATCTATAGCTTTTAGATTTTTTGTCTGTCTGCCCGTCTGTCTGTCTGGGAACGCATCACGAGAAAATCACTAAATATATTTTGATAGCTGGATACCCCGATCAACATATAGGATACTTTTTACTGCGGGAAAATATCGCATCTCTAAGAAATCTATACTAATTGTCAAAATGTAACTAAGGACGAACCCAAGAGGAGCGATGATGAGTCGCTAGTCTTCTAGAATATAATCATTAGCTTTTTAACCATTTAGGTATGAAAAATAAACACGTTCTGATGATTTAATATTACGTAAAAGAAAATCAAAGTAAAGTGAATCATTCACTCATAGGATTTTACATAAACACCAAAAATGTTCCATTTGGTTTTAAAAACCGATTTAATTCTTGCAAATTTAAATTTAAAAGTATGTAAACAATATTAAAACTAGTTTTAAAATATAATCTATATAGTCTTATGATTTCTAGCGTTGAGAAAGAGATTATATAATAACAATCTTCTAATTTTAATTATAAGGCCTTTGAACTCATTAGTTATTTTATTAGCTACAGCTGCTAATATACCTTTTCCCATCACTTTTTATTTTTTGGACTTAATTAAGTTGTACACCATAAACAATAAAATATGTATCCATAAATAATTTGAAACGTAATTATAAAAACCAATACTCAAGCGATACCTAAGAAAAGAAACCTTTAAGATCTTCATTAATTAATTAAATTAATAATAGTGGAATCTCTATATTATGTTTATCTATCTATGTCTATTCAATCCTTTTTAACGTCCCACTGCTGAGCACCGGCCTCACTTAATACGAGGGGCATCAGGCTATAGTCCACCACGATGGCCAAGTGCGGGTTGGTGGACTTCACATGTCTTTAGAAAACTTGCTAAGTTCTCTCAGTCATGCAAGTTACCTCACGATGTTTTCCTTAACCGTAAAAGAAGTTGGCAATCATGTTGGAAACGATTCGCACATGAAAATATCGGAGGGATTTGAATCCACTTCACTCGGTTCCCCAAGTGAGTGCGTTACCACTGGTCTACCACTAAGTAATCTACAAGTACTAAAGCAAAAATAAGCTTCTTCTAAAAATACTTTGGTTTATTTGAAGAAATTGACATAATAATTTTTTTTGTTTAAAAAAAAATATTATGTCAATTTCTTTGATGTAATTTTGTGCTAAATCCATTACCTATCATACCTATCATATAAAATAAAAGATATTAATATGCAAATTATTAAACCACGAGCAAAAATCTACCTCAGGTGGTAAACCGGATCAGCTGGTAACAGACAAGATGTCTCCTAATTCAAGTAATTTCACCTTTTGAAATCAGTTTTAAGATTTAATTGTAAAACTTGATTTTATCACTGTTTCATCTCGATTCTTTTTCTGTGCTACTATTTTTATATTAATTATATTCCTATAATATTTTAGGAATTTTTTTTGTTAAGTATATAATTGAATAATGATTTGATACCCTGTTGTGTTCATGACGAGTTTCTTGCAAAATACTAGACAAACGTATGTATGGCCAATAAAAATAATCGTCTCATAGAAAAATAATTAAAAAAATAACTTCTAAATAACTAAATTCGTTGTGACGATAGACTAATTAAATAAAATCGTTTTATCCTAGTACCTACCAATAAATTGAGATTTTTTGCGAATAGTTCAAATACCTATGCGACGAAAAAGTCCATCTTCCCTTATATTGCACAGCCATAAAATAAAGTAGCTTTTGACTCATAAATGGTTGTTCTTTCCTTGTTTTTAGCCGCCTATAATTTTACTTAAAGACCACTTCCGTTCCGACCAATATCTGTCAACATATTTCCACCTTTGGCTCGAACGTATCACAAGAACTCGATTTCATTGACAACAATCGGCTGCCGAATAATGAGTTTTAAATTATTACTGCAGATAAAAACTGACTGGACGACGATCGTTTAACCTTTATTTATTTCGTAACTGAAGACTATGTATGAACAGTACCTGTGGATATTCTTCGAGGATGTACTTCAGCGGGAGTTCTAACCTAATTGATGGCTTGATTGGATTCCAGGGTGAATTTTTGTTTCGTCCATTGTATTAGGGTTCGATGCAGTGTGGCTGTGACGATGATCTGAAGCAGCGGGTGGTGGCGTCGCGGCGTCTCCATGGCAACTCGGTGACTGCTATTTAAGCGCGTGCGTGCTAATAAACCACACAGATCGCTATAGACCGGAGAGCGCGCGGCACGCAGTGCAGCGGACCACCGGCGAATTTGAAATTTGACGTTTCGTAAATATTAGTGAGAACTTTTGTTACGAATCGCAAACATAAATTGTGTTTTAAATTTCAGTTAAAAGTGTTAGTGAAAAAGAATTTAAAATGATTACCCTAGTGTTTGTTTTGGGAGGTCTCCTTGTAGCAACAGAGGGCTGCGGAGTTGGCAAGCAGATGCTAAGTAAGTGGTTTTTTTTTTTTTTTTATTTGTTATTTTTTTTTAAGAAGTCTTAATTGATGTAGCAATATATGATTTAAAAATGGATCATTTTTATTTTATATAACAAATTAGGACCTTATGATTAAAAATTCCTTTTTTTTCTATACTAATAAATATTTTCAATTTTTTAAAGCCTTTTAAATTTGCATTTGAATGTTAATATTTACATAAATACTTTTTATACTCATTATGTTTACATACATATTTTTAATAATTACTTACAATATCAAATAATTTATCCAAAATAAAATAAAAAGTGTCAGAGCAGAGCTATTAATTATATCGCCGCCACCCAGTCTAGATTCCGCAGGCAAATTATTAACAAATATGATGGCTCTTTTACATACACATATCAAACAAGATCGTAAAATTTTATTGACAAAGACACCTATGAAACACGCACCGGTTTTATAAATCAGACGGATACAAAGTATTATGAAATCATATATAGAATTGTGATTTTACCTTGACACTTGATTTTGAAAGACGAAGATCAAGAACACTATTATAATGGTCATATAGTGAAATTATGAGATTTTCGCGTCGTTTTTAAATATACATATATGTAAATATAAATTTATTTACATATAGTGAATTTTTTAACATAATTTTATCGTATCCACTATAATTACTTTACTAAATTTAATTTTGGATATATATTCTTTCTTTATTCAGTCTTATTATTATTTTTTCTTTATTTTAGGATCAGGAGGATTGACGGCATATGAGAAGCAAGCGATTGTCGATGCGCACAATCGTCTTCGACAATCTGTGGCTTTAGGACAAGTGTCTAGTCAACCTCCGGCAGCTAATATGATGGAAATGGTATGTAATCGATAAAAATATCGCACTACTTAATGAATTAATACTAGTTTGAATATTTAATTGATAGCATATATAAAAATAGATTAATTATTCCAATTTGTATCACTAAGCGAATCTTTTGACACCTTTTGTGATATTACGTGAAAATGTGCAAATTGATGTTTCCAGTAGGTACCTACCTATCTCGTCACTTGTTACTGTATAGAATATAAAATTTTCCACTTAATTAAAATACATACTAAATTTCATATTAATTCGAATAGCAGTAATAAATAAAGATAAGTAATGAAACAACGTTAATTAAATTTACCCCCTATTATAGTTAAGCCACAAACGGTGGTTTTTCATGGTTATAAAAAAATATATGAATGAAATAGATATGGGCTTTCAAGTACTACAGTAAAGTAATACTTTCTTAGATTTACGCGAATATTTGACATTTAAATAAAACTATCTTTTCGGATTTTTTCGCCGATTTATTTTGATTTTTGGTTCCCACGCTTATAAATTAAAATTAATTAAGAATTTGGAAATGTAATTCTTAATTAATTTTAATTTCCTAAAGTACATATAGAACAATAATGTGGCTTAAATAATTAATATTTTATTTTTCTTTATGGTTATAAATATAATAATGCCAACACTAAGTATAGATTATTAAACAATAAATATTTCAAAAAAATTGTAATAATAATAATAATAACAGCTATAATTATATAAATAATAAACTATATTTCAAGTATAAAATAATTAAAAATATAAAAAATATTTAAAATTAAAATTAACAAATATTGTAAGGTACTTTGGTGCCAATTTTCACAATTTTGAATTCATTTTTGTTATTTTGTGGGTAGGCCGTCTGTAACAACTATATAATGCTTTTGAGACATCTAACACCTTAGTCTCTCCTGTGACCATGATTGCTGTAAAGCAATCGAAACGTCGGGAACCAAAAATCAAAATAAATCTGTGAAAAATCCGAAAAGATTAAAACTGTAACCTTTTTAATACAAAATTTATGCTTATTTTAATATTGAAATAACTATTTTTATGAGCTATTCTTGTTATTTTTGTCAGGTAAAAACCATTTCACAATGCATAATATTATACTTAAATACCTTAAATACTTGTAATACGTGCATCACTCCCCAAGTATGTCAATGAGTCCGCGACACGAAACTAAACGGTGAAAAGTGTAAGGGATATGTTTGGATATTAATTTTAACGACTTTTTAAAAAATAAATCATTTTAATTTTTAAACTTGTATCATGTTAATTGAATATTAACAAAAAGGGCTTCTTATGGTAATTATAAGTTAAACAACCAATTTCGGCATTAAACTTTCGGAAAACGGTTCACATAAAGGTGTTTAATAAATCAAATGAAGGTACAACTGTAACTACAAATGACATTGACCTCGCGAAGGTTCAGCGTCCTACAAGCGTGCAGTCTAGCAACTTGTTTACCTTTCATTTTTCTTTTGCATCTGGCTATAATTTTACTTCTTCTTTTTCAGGTGTGGGATGATGAGTTAGCAGTGACAGCCCAACGTTGGGCTGACCAGTGCACCACTGCCCACGATCGCGCCGCCCAGCGCGATGTCGGACGTTTCCCTGTGGGGCAAAATCTTGCAGCCACTTGGACTACTCGCCCACCATCTGAACAAGCAGATTCCGAACCTGACTTCATGAAGCAAATCAACGCTTGGTTCGATGAAGTCCATATCTACGGTTTCAAGCCAATCACTGGTGGACACGGAACAGGACATTATTCTCAGGTAAATTATTAAAAAATCTATCTTAATTTTTTGAAATTTAATTTGATTACTTAACAATGACTAATTGTTTCTTATCTTTTTAGCTGGTATGGGGAGAAACTTCCCATGTTGGTTGTGGCTATACCTTTTATCACGATAACACCCGAGGATACACCAAACTGTACGTTTGCAATTACGGACCTGGTGGTAACGTCATCGGAGCAAACCCGTATGAGAAGGGGCATCCATCTTGCAGCGCATATGGACTTGCTGATTCTAGAAAATATTCCGGACTTTGCTGTAAGTGTTCCAAATATATTATTATTAGCAAATCATAAACTGTTAATTATTTTAAATAGACATATTTATTGGTTTACGATGTATTTATCTAAATGTATATTTCTTTTTCAGCTGCAGGTTTCCGCGACACACCAAGCTACCAAACTGTGGATAATGTCAATAGCAATGGATACATATCGAACGTCATTCCTGACAGCACGGTGGAGTCTCCAGGGTTCAACTTCCACTTTTACAAGCAATTTAACAACCAGTACCAGTATCAATACCCACAGCCTGATCCTTACTATCAAGCGGAAACTTCGACCTTCAGACCTTTTATTAGCTTATTTAAAACTGCTTCAAATTTGTTCACTAAACCAAAAACTGCAAGCTTTCGAATTGGGACCGTCTACGTATAACTCAATTTATAATAGCGTAAAATTTTATAGCAGTATTTTATCACTATTTTGACAGAGTGACTTGACTGATTATTCGAGCCAGTTTTATGCGTTCGGAACTTTGTAGAGAAAATTCCTTGGTTTTACAAGGAGCGTTAGGATTTTAACCAGTTGTATATGAACTTTAAACAGATTGAAGGTCTGATAGTTTTTCCATAAAAATATTGTGCTGTTAAGAATGACCTTCTAGTATTAGTTTAGCGTGAAGTATGTTGTTATTTAGATAATTTATATAATAAAAATAATAAATATTACCATATTAATTTATTTTTTATTCATTGTTATTTTATAATTGTCACATAAAATATTATTAATGATTACAAGCTTGTATTAATTTATTCGGTTTTTAAATCTTCCTTTATAATAATAATAAATAAATATTTTATTTTAAACAAAGGTAAAAAAAAAATTCTAATATATTTCCTTAAAAATTTGGACTTATTACAAAAGCAATAAATAATAGTATGATTTTAATTTTTCTACCGATTTTCTCAAAAAAGAGGTGCCATTCTATATACAAAGCACACAGACTATATTTTAGGTATCTATAGTAAATGAAAACCATCAATCAGTTATTTTTTACTTTTTCGTAGTTTTTTTTAAGTCCGTTTCTATCTTTTTATTAAAAAGTATTTATTATTAATTATAAAATTTATTTTATTACAAAACAAAATGAGAAAGTGAAGCTTACTTACTTTGGAGACAAAAACCATTGCAAGTTCAAATTTAGACAAATAAATATTTAAATTTTGAACTCTTCAAATTGACCTACGAATAAATGAAAATGAGTAGTCACTAATAATAGGGGTTAAAGTATGAAATTGCCGTTTTATTGTAAGGTACTTCGATTTACATAGAACCTTCATGGTTTGAGATTTTTGAGTGAAACTTTTTTCACATGATGCCTATGTAGTTCTTCTTTAAAAAAATGTGCAACATTCGATTATCGACTTTCAGTTGTTTTTTATTCAGCTTAGACAAGAAAGATGGATACTTCGAAAATTTAAGTGATTTTTGAATACGAGTTCCGACGCGGAACTAACGCGGCAACAGCTCGCAATATCACTGTTGCGTTTGGAGAGGAGACTGCTAATCAACGCACCGTGCGATTTTAGCTTAAACGCTTTCAAGATGGAAACTTTGATTTGAAGAACGAAACTACCCAGGAATTAGCGGCATGGTTTAACGTTACCTTACCAACAATATTGATTCATTTGCGTCAAATCAATAAAATAAAAAAATATGAAAAATGGGTGCCTCATGATTTGACTGATCTGCTGAAAAAAACGCATGTTGAAACTTGTGTTGCCTTGAAATAAAGGAATATTGGATCGTATTGTGACATGTGATGAAAAGTGGATTCTTTACGATAACCGTAAGCGAAAAATGCAATGGCTGACCCCAGGTCAAACGCCGCAACAATGTCCTTAAGCAAAGCTTACCAATAAAAAGGTAATGGTAACTGTTTGGTGGTCTCAGCATGGTGTTATTCACTTTAGCCTTCTCCGATCTGGTCAAGCAATAACGGCAGATGTCTACTGTGCCGAACTCCGAACAATGATAGCAAAACTAGCAGTGAAACAGCCCCGACTCATGAATCGATTTTCACCATTATTGCTCCATGATAACGCGAGACCTCATACAGCACGAGAAACCGTTTTAACTCTACAGGAACTGCAATTAGAAACCATTCGTCATCCTGCGTATTTGCCAGACCTTGCTCCAACTGACTACCATTTTTTTCGTGATTTGGATAATTTTCTACGTGATAAAAAGTTTTCTTCTCAGGAGGCAGTACAAAATGCTTTTACACAGTTTGTCGAATCTAGGTCACCAGAGTTCTATCGCAAAGGCATAAATGTCCTTCCTATTAGATGGCAACAATGTATAGAATAAAAGTAATGGTAATTATTTTGATTAAATAAATATGTAAAATTAAAAAAAAAAATTAGTACAAATCGGCAATTTCATACTTTAACTCCTAATTTTAACAGCAATGTAGCTTGCAATTAGTGTTTTTTGATGTTAGTTATTTATTAGAATCCTTAACAAAGTGATAATAATTACTTAAATACTACATAGTATACTTGACTTAATACAGTTGGAGCAAGAAGTGAATTTATAAAGAAGTTTTTACAAATTAGTGATAAAAATGTTTATTAATAAACAAAATATATTAAAGAAAAGTTCATTTTAATCATTACATATATTATAAAATTGTAACTGATCCGAATCTGTACATTAAATATTTTTTGGAAAATCTTATTAAAATAGTAATTATTATCGATACAGAGGCTGAATCTATAGTTTTTAGAATTTTTGTCTGTCTGTCTGTCTGGGAAGGCATCACGAGAAAACCACTGAACAGAATTTGGTGAAATTTGGTATGGTGAGATCTGGTTGTCCGGGTCAACATACATGATACTTTTTATTGCGGGAAAACATTTCATCTCTTAAAAAAACTTTCTTCTTTGTAATATTAGTGTAGTAGACGTACTATAAATTTTGTTGTTAAAACGGAAAATATAATATTACGACATTAAATATGAGATTAAACAAGATACATTTGGGTACTTACAAGAAAAACACGATTTTTAAAATGTTTATCTGTATGTTTGTTTCAGCTAATCTTCGGAACGGTTGAAATGATTTAAATGGGACGTTTACTGGTAAATAGCTAATATTATAAGAAGTAACTTAGGCTAGTTTTATTTTGGAAAAAGAATTAGGATTCTGCTCAAAAAAATTAAAACGTACAAAGGGACCCAAACAAAGAGATGGTAAGTCGCTATATAATATAAAATCTTCACACTTTACATTTTACATATAATAGTAAAAGCAAATATTTTCTGATAAAACAAGAATAAATTAGTTGCAAATATTCATTGATTTAAGTCAATGTATGTATACAGCCCATTGTATTAAAATGCACGTCACACGTTTACGAGCTTTACAATGCTCGTGCACTCATATAAAGGTACCTATAAAATATTGCAACTTTAAACAATTCTTACTATGTGCATATTTTGCAAAGATTTCTTTGTTCCAAGCTAAATGCTTAAAAGTATATAATTATATATATATATATATATATATATATATATATATATATATATATATATATATATATATATATATATATATATATATATATATCAGATAATTTGTTTCTGTTTGACGTTAGGCTTTAAACATTTTATCATAAAATTTTTGAAAACAATTAATAATGTCCTCCCGACCAATTTCGGCCACGGCGGCCAATTTCATTGAGATAAGCCATCTGCGCAGGCAGCCAATAAACAAATAAATATGTTAGGACATTAACACACAGCACCATCTAGTTCCATGGTAAGCTACAAGACCTGTGTTATGGATACCAGATAGTTGATACACTATACATATATAATTTTAAATACATACATATTATTAATATTAACACCAATGACTGGAGTACAAACATTCGTGCTCATCACACAAATTAATAACCCCAGCGGGACTTGAACTCGCAACCGGTGGCACAGCAAGTAGGCTTACTACAAACTGAACCAAACGTGTCGTCAAAATTAATCTTAATAAATTAATATTTTAATAAATAAATAAATTTTATTTTTTATTAAAATTTAGAACCCCAGTAAAAATTGAAAATTTCATAACGCAATTGCAATATATACTCGTAGGTATACTTGAACTTTTTTTACATCTTACGGTTTCCGTTATTTACATATCATTTAAAAGCGAATTTTGCCCGAATAAGTAAAAAAGTTAGCATTCTCAAATTACATGTTCATAGAATCAGAAGGCACATGCCATTAAAAAGACAGCAGTAGTAAATTATTATATTTGTATTGAAAAGCAAACATCAAAACTTGATATTAATTAGAATACTTCCAACGTCTCCTTGACTACACGAAGCCTTGACCTCCTCGTGTCCTCTCAGAACAAATAATTACGTAAAAAGTTTGAACAAATACTGCCTAAGGTGTACAAAGTCAATGCCTTCCTAATCAGTCGCGACATCTAGAAAACCTTAAAAGCCTTGCAAACACAATAAATAATGTGTTATCAATTAGATGGGAAGATAGTAATTTGCCTTGAATAAATTACATTGTTATAATATAATGGAAGTATTAAATAATAATCGAATATCTATAAAATATATCTTTAATTGTAATGAAGTAACATTTTTTTATTAGTAGGATAATTGTTATAAAAGTAATAATAATATAATATAACATAATATTGTCTTCCTGACTGCTGAGACCAGCCAGATGCGCAGGAGATTTTATTGTGTACAAGTATATTCGCAGACTCGAGTGCCCGCTCTTTTCCTTTTCCGTTCAAAGTCCGATGGGACGATACTTCGACACGACCGATGAGAGTTAAGGCGTAGGAATGACGGATTTACGTGCTCTCCGAGGCGAACTTGGCCCGACCCGGGACTCGAACCTAGGACCTTCAGATCTGCAGCCGTACATGCTAGCCACTACACCACCGAGGCAGTAAAGTGGTAAAAATAATGTGTTTTCGTACACAAACCTTGACAGGTTTTGAATCTCGCTTGGATTAAACGTTTTCTTTGAAAAGTGTCAATAACAAAAATATGTATGTATTTTAAATGAAATTTTATCTTTACGGTTTTATCGTGTTTTTATTTTATGTTTTTGATATACTTATAGCGAACATGATCAAGAGAGAGGCTAAGATTTAACTCATCAAAAGTCATTATGTAGTTATTACATACAATAATCTACTTACAAAATTATACAATAATTTGGAAGAAATAGACAAATCTTATCTATTACAAACATCGGAAATAAAAATATGAAATAAGATCGCGAAAAACCCAATAATTAGTTTCATATAAAATCTCAAATATTTGCGTAAACCTAAAAAAGTATTATCTATCATATCTTTAAATGCAGAGCTGCATAACAGAATTTTAGAAAACGCGATATATTTTTTTTGTTTTTTTTTCAGCTTATCGCCGTCGCCGTGGACGAAATTTTCCATAGAACGCAAACCATTACGATCTTGGGCAGCCCGCATCCACCCCGTGGCTACACCTGTTTCAAATCGTCGGTCCACCTTGCCGCACTACGTCGTCATATACTATGTTTGCCTAAGCATAGTCTTCACTCTAACGTGTCGGTTCCAGCGACCATCAATACGCCTGGGACATGACCAGCCCACTTTCACTTCAGCGTGCTAATTCTACGCGCAATGTCGGTGACATTAGTTCTCTGGCGAATGTCCTCATTTCGGATTCTATCTACCAGAGAAATCCCAAACATTGCGCAATCCATTACACGCTCAACAACCTTAAACTTGTGGACCAGTCCTACGGTGACTATCCACATTTCGGTATAAATATGTGATAATTTACTAAGCTCATATTATATCTGTCTCGATTTCATAAAGTTAGCATCTATGAATGGTCAATAAGCGAGCAATTTTTCTGTACAGCTATGAAATATATTTATTGAAACTATCTAATATAATTATGACGTGCACTTATAGTTGTAGTCCAGTTAACAAGTGCCTTTTAAGTTAACTTTTTTTATTTTTTTGGTCTATATAGCTATATACTGTTTTTTGGTCAAAAATAAAAAAGAGGGTTTTGAAAACACTTTTTCAGTTATGCAATATTCAATTGATATTTTTTTCTGCTTCAACATGAACATTTCAAGTGTGATAATTGGTAAACTTTAAGTTTGAGTTTTTTTTTCCTTTTTTGGAGCTATTTTTGAAAGGTTTCAGAAGAGATTCCTGTTGAAAAAATAAAAAAAATGCCATTTTGCACTTTGTTATCAACAATTTCGAAAAAATTGTTTTTATTTAAATTTTCAACATTTATTTAATAAATATTTTTCCAAGACTGCTGAAAAAAGTTGACCTAAAAGGCAGTTGTTGACTAGACTATTGATGAATATCAGAATTATAATAGGAAGTTGCAAGTTCTATATCTATTTGATAAAATTATAATCCCATTATTATTCATTGAATAAATAACATTCAAATGAATGAGTAGATGATACATAGAATATCAAAACTGCATATCAAATTATACTAATTAATTTTTTTTATAATATTATCAAAAATATCATTCATTTATAACGAAATATCTATATATAAATAACCGAAGACAAAAGAGTTCAATATCTCTTTCTATTCTATTTGTCAACCGAGTTTTTCGACAAGCTTTAGTGTTATCTTTTTAAAAAAAAAATGGAAATTTTTATATAGATAAGTAAATTCTATTAATTATTAATTTTCCATAATGATTATGGTCGAATTTCGAGGAAAAGTTTATTAGTAACTATTGAAGAGTATACACCTTCAGACTGCTTCATCATCATCATCATCACAATTTAAATGGAGTTCCATTTAAATTATTTTAATTCATCAATTTAATTTTCTTGGAAAATGCTTCAAAGCGTACCAGTTGAGCACAGATTACTTCGCCAATGTCACATAGAATAGGGAAGATAAACTGTTGCACCATTGTTGGAAATAAAGTTTCAAGTTAGGAAACGAAATATTCATAGCATGTCTATCTATGTACTAACATCACGGCCAATATTCTCCGAATCGAATGGACGGTAAACATTGATATTTAATAAATCTTTCCAAAAGAGAAACAATACTCACTGACCAATCACGAAATCTCAGAAATTATAAAATGTTACATAGCCATAAATATAAATTTAGCTAATTTACCAAGGAGATTCCTCATAGAGTATCCGCTAGGATATGATTTTTAGAAATTAAGCCCCTCTGAAGCAGTAAAAAAGGAATTGAATTTTTTAATGAAAATTTGCTATGTTTACAGTGGCCAAAATTAAAAATAATCTTTCTTATTAGAAATGATGACTGTTCTAATTCAAAGCTTTAAGCGGTGGGTACGTCCCCTAGGGATAAAAATAGGGGATAGTTTGAAACTTAGGAGCTGATGAATACATAAATAAACTACGAGCGTCGCCACGGGAAAACACTAGAAATTCTGGTATATATTAGAAAAGATAACCCACTATAGATAAGTAAATACTATAAAACCCTTTCTCTATCTAGCCGTACAGTCATGCAATGCCTTTGTTATTTATATAAATGAAGGAATAGATTGTAATGAACTATTGACAAAAATTATGTTTGCTATACCGATTTAAAATGCAAGAGTCCCGATAAACAACAAATGCACTTTTCGATGTCGAAAGCTTGACACAAATGCCCCTTTAAACAGAGCCGTTAGAATTATAACTTAATTTTTCATTTAGCAACAATTGATAATATGTTCAAAGACTCCGCCACGTTATTTAAGAATAAATTAGAAAATATTTAACACACAAGCAATAAAAAAAAATATTTTTGTTATGCCCTTCGCATTTTTTGTCATTTTTTGGTTATATGTATATATATAATATATATTATATTTTTTAATTAATTTAAACTATTTTTATATGTGTAATCGTTGTTATAAGTAGTTGTCATGAGGATTTTTATGGTTTATTTTTATACTATTTGATTGTTTTTATTTGAGTAATGGAAGCAGAATGCCTTTTTTAATATCATGTCGAGCTTGCCTGTAAGTGTGGTCTACAATGTAATATATTTTTTATATTTTATGGTTTTAGTTATATATCACATTGTATGTTGCGTTGGCTTGCCTAATAAAATTAGTTTATGACGAAGTAAAGACGTAAAATTATATGTATGTTTACAACAAACTTAATATGTAATACAGTTTCTATATTATGTGTAATTGAAGTTTATTTGATACTGACTGTACATGTTTCACAGCAACACTAAAATTATCATCTAAATAGCAATAGTGAAAGGATAAAATGTGATAATTTGATAAAAATATGACCTTCCTTGCGACGAAAAAAAATAATTGTATTGATTTTATTATGTACTAGCGACTCACCCTCGCTCCACTCTGGTTCGTCTCTAGTTTCGTTTTAATGATTAGTATAGATTTCTCAGAGGTGAGATATTTTCCCGCAGTAAAAAGTATCGACGTTGGACCGAATAAACAACTATCATCATACCAAATTTCGTGATGTGATGCGTTTGTTCCCAAAAAGACAGACAGACAGACGGACGGACGGACGGACATACGGACAGATGGACAGACAGACAGACAAAAACTCTGAAAACTATAGATTCGGCCTCTGTATCGATAATGATGACAATTTCATTTCCAAAAAATATTTAATATACATATTCAACTCAGTTAGAATTTTATTATACGTATAGATTTGTCTTATTTCATGCATACATTGAAACTAATTTAATATTTAAGGAAAAATTGTATGAGCTTATGTTATAGGAAACTATCTGCAAAAGGAATTCATGGGATGAAGGTATAAATGTTTAAATATACGAGTAGGTACTAAATGAATAACATAGTAAGATATATTATATAGATAAACACATACATATGTATATACATATGTGTTTATTTACAATTGATCATTAAAAAAGATCTTGCATAGCTGAAAAAAGATGCCAAAAAAGAAGAATATAAAAGAAAAAATACTATTTTTCTGTTCATGCATTCTTAAAACTTGACAACGCAAACATTTCTTTGGAAATATTAATCAAACACGTATAAGAGTGTCGGGGTAATTCAGCAGTGAAATGAAATTAGCTTTATGTATTATACGAGAACTTTTGTATTGTCATTTTTATACATTTAAATAGGGTCAGTTTGGTCGGTCCGGGCAGAAGCATACATCGGCTGGGAAGGCAGTTCTGCTGAGATGAGCCCAAGAAAAACGCAACAGCACTTTTCAAAAACCGAGAAATATAAAATAGATACAAAAAATATTATTTTTACGTCAATTTCAAAAATCTTGTAATATTTGAATGCTCTATGTAAATTATTAATTTTCTGCTTTTCAGAACGACATCTATTGCAATATTAAGCATTTATTTTGCTTATCGTAAAAGTAGCGCCATCTCTTTGAAATATATGCAACTAAACTGTAAAGTACTAGAGAATCTACTAACGTATTTAGTCTTTAGTAACTCTTTGTTACACAAGGTGGCAGTTAATATTAATATGTATGTAGGTACAGTCTACAGATATTATAATTTTAAATAATTTATTATAGCCCAGGACCCCGCAACGATCAGACCTTCATATAAACTTAACTTTTTGTTCTTTTCTAAATCGACGAAACGGAACAACATATACAATTTATTATACATATAATACAATTATAATTTTAAATTACAATTTAATATTAAATTACGATCATAAATTACAATTTATTGTACATATAATAAATTGTAATTATGTGGCGAAACACTAAAAAAGTTTTCATGTGTTGTTTCGTATCGCCGATTTAACAAATAAGAAAAAGTTAAGTTTATAATGATATATGTATGTCATGTTATATTAATATTTTACATAATTATCATTAAACTGATGTAAGTAATATTCTATTAAAGTTGGTTTTAATTTTTCCCATACTCCAGGATTATATTTACACTAGCGACTCACCATCGCTTCGCTTCGGGTTCCCTAGATAAAAACAAATTTATCCCACGGGAACCGTACATTTTTCCGGGATGATATATAGCCTATAGCCTGCCTCAGTTAACGGGCTATCTAATGCAAAAAGATTTTTTTTAATTGGATTAGTAAGTCTTGAGATTAGCGCGTTCAACCAAACAAACAAACAAACAAACAAACAAACTCTTCAGCTTTATAATATTAAGTATAGATTATAGTATAAAAGTTGAATTTTATATATGTTACTTTAGGGCTTATCAAAACATGTTTCCTCAGTAGTCAGATAGTTTCAATAGTTCTTACATCTTGTCAGATAAGTTTTCAGACATTTTGAGGGTGTCTGACAGAGGGTTACAACGTGACGACGTGATTTCTAATATTATTGCATATAAAATTCATAAAAACTAAGCATTATATTTTAACGAATTTGAGGTGCAATTTTATACAACTTGGCTACTCGTGACCTGCCACCATGATCCAAGCTTCATAGTTGAGGATCTTCTTAAATGTATTAGGGACATACACAGAGAAACTTTCAGCTTTTATAAAATAACGAAGGTCTGAGCGTCGCGGGATCTTGCTCTATAATGTATAAAACTGAAGTCAGTTTTTTCATTTGTTTTAACTTATTCTAACTCTGCAACTACCAGTCAGGTTTAAAAAATCTGATAATTTTATAGCCTATTTTGTGAGGTAACACACATCACAACGATCCTTAGAAGCGGTATAATTTATATAGATAGGTAAACTAGCAAAACCCGCGGCTTCAATAGCGCTAAAACTACAACAAAAAAACTTTTAAAAGGTAGGTTTCATACAAATTTTCATCCCTTATTTTATCTCCTTATGGGTTGAATTTCAAAAAAACGCTAAAACACGTATTTATTTAATTGTATTGATGAGCATTAATACCAAGTTTCAAGAAATTCTGATCATAAATATTTTTTGGGTTGTGTTATAACGTGTATTCCCATGGGAATGAGATAATCTCCCGCGGTGAAAGGTATCCTATATGTTGACCCGCATATCCAGCTATCATCATACCGAATTTCATCAAAATCCCTCCAGTGGTTTTTCTGTGATGCGGTAACAGACAGACAGACAGACAAAAATTCTAAAAACTATAGATTCGGTCTCTGTATCGATGATAAAGTCTATTTCAATAAGATTTTCCAAAAAATATCTAAGGTATGTAAGGTTCGACTCAGTTAGAATTTTATTATAATATGTATAGATAGATAGATTATTTTCTTATAGATTCTTTATAATAAAAGTTCCAATATATTTTGGGCGTTACTGTTGTGCAAATAATAATATTTGGAGATCACAGGTCGATATGTTAATCTTATGTATAACTATACATATAAATAAATTTGAAGTGTTTGTTTAAAGTGTCAAAATAACAGCTTTTTACTAAATATATATGAAATATATACGAAATTTTTGTTTGTCTCTATATCTGTTTGTTCCAACTAATCTCCGAAACGGCTAGACCAATTTTGACGGGACTTTCACTGGCAGATTGCTGATGTTATAAAGAGTTGCTTTTATTTTAGAAAAAGAATTAGGATTCCGCTGAAAAAAATTTAAACTTAAGTAGTAAAATTAAAAGGTAAGTCGCTAGTTCTATATAAATTAAACAAATACAATTAATAATAATAAGTATTCATTTGAGATATTTTTAACTATATAATGTTATTTTAGTACTATGAAAATGTTATACCATAAAACTTTTAAAATATAAAATTAAGTGAATATTTTATTATGAAATGAGAAAACATAGTTCAAACGTATAGATGGAAGATTGAACGATATTTAGTTAGTTCCTATTTACCTTCAGAACCCTAAACTTTTAAATATTATTTTGTATTACTCTTTAACACGTATAATAACAAACGCCGAACAGGAAATAAACTTGTGATGGATGGGTACATGTTACATCATTTATTATAAAAGTTATTTGTACAAAATGTTAAACAAACATTTAGAATATTATCTTAATTCATATTATATTATATATTTAAATAAAATTTTATTTTATTTAAACTTTAAAATATACTAATAGTAAAACATGGTTGGGTTGAGTTTACTCAATTCTGCGTTTTTGTTTGCTAATTTTTATGTTTCTTTTTCGATCCACTTTTGTAGTTGGTATATATATTATACACTTTGAAGGGATTTCGACGTCGGTGAACCTTTTTTAATGAAATGCTTAGTATTAACACTAGTTTTAGCCCCCGGTTTCGCTCGCGTGGTAAGTAGGGCGAACATCAAAAGTAGCTATTGTCCGTCTCCTGGATGCATTTTATGTCCTTGTTAAAGTTTTATCGAAAACTATTTAGCGGATTAAACGTAAAAAGGTAAAGACATAGGTACTTTTACATTTATTTATACTTAGTATTCGTAACTTTTAGCTTAATTTGTAGCTTTTATCTACGAATAAATAATTATTTATTCGTAGTTTTTTATTCAATACTAATTACTAACCCATATGGACTAAGGTCCGATCCCCTTCCCATTAAAAGGTGGCCCATGCCCAGCAGTGAAACGATAAAAAGGGCTGAATACAAACAAGTATAAACCAATAAAATTAACTACATATTGGATTATGAAGTATTCCAAAAGTATATTAACAAGACATAACATAACTTTTTAGATTAAATAATAATTTTACACACTAGCGACACCCTCGTTTCGCTCGGATTCATCGCTGGCTTGATTCCCCATACAAACTTTCATCCCCATTTTCACCCCCTTAAGGGATGATTTTCGGGATAAAAAGTATCCTACATCCTTCCCAGGGTCTTAAACTATCTTCTTACCAAATTTCATCTAAAGCGGTTCAGTAGATCTAGAGATTACCCCCTACAACGTCACAAACTTTCAAGCTCACAAACTTTACCTCTTTATAATATTAGTATAGATTAAACTAATCTTGCGGCATAGAAGGTTACAAATAACCTTCTTGTCATATTATACCTGGCACCTCAAATTGCTATATTGACAATATCAGGCATCGTATATTGATAACCTAGTTAAGCGGCGTAATTAATCGAGGAGGCGATATAATTTGTCTTCGTCGAAGCAAATAGCTAATTCCCACACATTTGAAACACAATGGGCGGGCAGGTCTTATTGATTACCGCCCATTGTTCATTTTCGACCGCCTTAAATGATACCCTTGACACTATTTACGCGATAACTGTCTATTTAAGTATAAATGAGCTGTTGAATGGTGTTTCAGGCTGCATTAATTGATGGGTCATAATGAGATAGTTTTTAAAAGGTTTAGAAACCGGAAGTACATGCCTTATATGTACATGGATATAAACTTCCGGTTATACTTTAGAACTTACAGTAAATGTCTACTAGGGAGTATTTCTTAGGACTTTATTTTTCTACTATACTTGCTACTCTAAGCTTGTAACCAAATTTTGATTTTGATTGATGAAACTTTAACGTTAGATATAAAAGAACTGTTTATATATACGTAGCACTTTGCTGAAAGCTAAATATTTGAAGCGTTTATTATTAATAATCACAAAATAAAATAACTATTTCATAAATAGAATAGTAAAAGCCTATTAAAATTCTGCAATGTTCGTTATCATCATATAAAAATGGATTTCCATTATATTATATTCTACAATTCCATATAATATAGCCATACCATTTATAGAAATAAATTGTTATCGACTCACAATATTTCCATATTTATATATTTCTACTTATAAATAAAACTGCGATATCTGATTGTGATTTTGATATGCATTTTAGGGTTCCCTGCCCGAAGGATGCAAACGGAACCTCCGCTGTCCGTCCGTCCGTCTGTCTGTCAGAGGGCTGTAACTCATGAACCGTAAAAGGCATTTATTGCCGCTCTAATAACAAATAATAAAAGTATAAATACAACAAACATTTTTTAACGTTCGTAATCGATCATCGAAGTTAAAATACTACATACATATTATAGTCGGTTTTTCAATCTCAGAGACAAAACTGACATTACGTGGGTTGCCAGTTTTTTACAATTCTTAAATAACGATGTGCCACTATCGAAAATTAACGTCAGTAAAATCAAGTAGGTATTGTTCTTTTATAACAAGTTATCCTAAATAATGTGTAGGTACTTATTTAAAACTTAATAATACAAAATTAATAATCTAAATTTAAATTTAATCATATGAATGATAATGATACTTAATGGTTTAAAACTAATAAATATGATATTTAATCATTTAAAATTAATAATGTGAGTTTTAATGATACGCTTTGAAATATAAAACTTTAAAGCGAATCGTCTAATAAATATAAGAAGTTACGATTCAACAAACCGGTATCGTAGGTACAACATTGCATAAAAGAGCTGGCAACAAAGAGCTTGTAAATTTGACATTTGCATGTGTCAAATTAGTATCTTTTTTGTGATCTTTTCTGCAAACATCCAAATATATGTATATTATGAAATAAGACACTTTAAAGTCTGCGCAGTGATTCGAAATATTAGAAATAAAAAATAAATAAAAATGTCACATATTTTAAGAGAAACTATTGCGATTTTTTTCTATTAATGACCCTTACACCTTACATGCTCTATAACATTTTTTTTTTTCAAAATTTTCGATACCTAGGGTGTGACCTGTGTGTACCCAGTGTTAAAAAATATTATTACTATCCGTATATGAAAATCAGACCAGCTAAGCATGTAATGTATGTATTCAGCCCTTTTTAAAGTACCACTGCTGGACACGGGCCTCCCTTCAATACGAGGGGGATCAGGCCATAGTCCACCACGCCGGCCAAGTGCGGGTTGGCGGACTTCACACTGTTCTTACTGTGTAGATCAAAATAACAGTACTTCAAATTAATATTTTACATTTGTAAATGTAATTCTTGATTAATTTTAATTGTATAAAGTAGATATAAAACAATAATGTGGCTTAAATAATTAATATTTTATCTACCTTTATGTTTATAAATATAATAATGGTAACACTAAAAATATAGATTATTAAACAATAATGCAATAATAAGTTTTCTAAAAAATTGAAATGATAATAGATAAAAATTATATAAATAATACTCCTTATTTCAAGTATAAAATTAAAATTATAAAATGTTTAAAATTAAAATTAACAAATATTGTAAGGTACTTTGATGCCAATTTTCAATATTTTGAATTCATTTTTGTTAATTGTGGGTAGGCTGTCTGTAACAACTATATAATACTTTTGAGACATCTGACACCTTAGTCTCTCCCGTGACCATGATTGCTGTAAAGCAATCGAAACGTCGGGAAACAAAAATCAAAATAAATCCGCGAAAAAATCCGAAAAGATAGTTTTATTTAAATGTCTAATATTCGCGTAAACCTAAGAAAGTACTACTTTATTTATCTAATATATAATTGGAGTATAATATACGTTTGTAGAAAAGATCACACAAACATTTTATGTGCTAAGAGAAAAAAAGTCATGTTTTAAAAATTCAACTAATTGTTTTATTTGAAAAATTAGCACGTGCAGAGGGGTGATAGCTTATGGAAATGAGATTCTCTTAAAATGGTGATTCCATGGCAATTTTTTTTGCCAACCTAAACAAAACCTAAAAAAATATCAACCTAACTTTACCGAGGGACATCTGACACATGCTTACCCTGCTATACTCTTCAAAGCAAATCAGAGATCGGATACGTGTTATTGTTTCATGATTGATTAGACTCTGGTTACCATCGACTTATAAACCATCACAGCATTCATTTATCATTTCGCCCGCTCGAGACGTAAATCACAGACGGAAATAGGTCGATTAAAGTCTAAAAATATTGCAATACAAAAGGGTGTTTGTTTATAAGTTGTTTATTATAACAATGAAATGAAAGTTTGTATGGGGAAGCAACCTAGAAACGAACCCGAGCGAAGCGAGAATAAGTCGCTATATATATATATATATATATATATATATATATATATATATATATATATATATATATATATATATATATATATATATACCGTCCGTCCATGATGAAAGGATTTTAAAAATCATGCCGTCTCAATCACCTGATCTTTATCCCATTGAAGTTGTTTGGGATAATAATGATAGCTGGTTATCCGGGTCAACATATAGGATACTTTTTACTGCGGGAAAATATCTCATCTATGAGAAATCTATACTAAATGTTGAAACGAAAGAGAGAGATCCGAGCGGAGCGAGGGTGAGTCGCTAGTTCTTAAATAAAACTCTTAATGTCTAAAGTGGTTAAAAGTAAAAAAAGCTGTAAATATAATTTGTTTATTTTATATTTGCTGTGAGTCTTGCTACATGCATGACTCCGACTGCATAATACTATGTTGTTCCATCTTTTTTACAATTATTTTATTTTTATAATTATTTAAATAGTAATTTAATATTTTCAATATACTTATTATTCCAGTAAATTTACAATCTCCGTCGAGGGATGACTTAGAAGTTTTATGAACATTTTACTTTTATGGCTAAATCACATTATGGATTTTGATTAAATTTATATGATTTATACTTAATACGTCAAAAACAGCGCCCAATCTTTGAGAATCCAGTCTTGAGAAAAAGATACGATGTAAATATTTAAGTATAGTGGAAGAAACTGGTATAAAAGTTGTAAAAGTATGCAGAATTTTATTATGATTTTTTATATAAATTGGAAATATTATTATGTTAATCTTAAATAAATCTTACATTTACCTATATATATATATATATATATATATATATATATATATATATATATATATATATATATATATATATATATATATATATATATTCTTTATTGTTGAAGGTTAATTATATTTATATATATTTTTCCTGCAATATAATATACTAGCGACATACCCTCGCTGCGCCTGGATTCGTCCCTAGGTAAGCTTTAACGACTAGTACGGAAAAGATAGATTATATATCATATGATATATTGCTTACAGTTATCCTCAATAAATGGGCTATCTAATGCAAAAAGAATTTTTAAAATCAGATTAGTAGTTGCCTCTTCTATACATATATATTTTTTGGAAAATCTTATTAAAATAGACATTACTATCGATACAGAGGTCGATTCTATAGTTTTTAGAATTTTTGTCTGTCTATCTGTCTGTTACCACATCACGGAAAAACCACTGGACATATTTTGTTTAAATTTGGTATGATTATAACAAGTTATCCGGGTCAATATATAGGATATTTTTTACTGAGGGAAAATATCTTATCTCTGAGAAGTCTATCCTAAACGTTAAAACATAAGTAGGGACGAACCTGAGCGGAGCGAGGGTGAGTCGCTAGTTATATAATATTTACTTCTATGTATTCTTTTTCGCAGAATACTTATATTTATATATTTTTCCTGCAATATATTATATTAGAAGCGCTGTATGCAGTAATTTATGCAAAAAGTATAGTACAATATAATAGTAATTTAATATTATGAGATATGAGAGGCTAAAAAATACGAACGTTGCCCCTACAATTTAGTAATATAAATGAATTGGCACTTAAATTTAAAAAAAAAAGTATGTAATAGAATTATCATAAAACTTTTCTCCGTTCACACTTTAATTTATTTCTTTCTCAAATGTTTTTTTCTTCTTTAAATTTATTTTTATCATCTGTATCGAATTCAAAAATTAGAAAAAAAAATTTTTTTATAATTTTATTGAATATTTAATGAAGCATTTAATGTAAGGTATCTTTCAATATTAAGCTTAAGTTGTTCATTTAATAGTTTGTTTACGTATTACCTTTGTCTGCAAGAACTAAGACTATTGTCAAGATTAAACAAAGCTTACGTGAACTCGAACTTAGCATCACAGTTCTATTAGAAGTAAATAATGAATCCTAAGACGGAAATGCACTATTTAGAATATATTGTTACAACGCCTTTTTCGTAAAAACTTATAGTCTCAAACTGCACAACACTTATTATCTAGCGCTATACTTCACTTTATTAATGTTCTAGATTAGAATTGTAATTCATGACATTTTCATTATAAATATCATTTATTTGTTAACACACATTGTTTTTTCGGTATCTAGGCAATGGATGGCTTGTTTACCGACTTCTCTTATCTACAATTTCGAGTCAAAGTAAAATCTATATTCTCAATAAAATAATTATTAATTTCCAAGCGGAAAGTGTCAATTGAAATGCCAAAGTATTTATAATATTTTATATATATATATATATATATATATATATATATTCATGATTTATTATATATAATATTGCACATTTCCGCTTTATTAAATACTAACAATATCTTAAGTCGGTAACAATATATAATAAACTAACAGCTTACCCTAGTTTCTTTTGATTACTTGAACTAGATAGGTATACTTTAAAATACCTTTCGTAGCGGTTACTTTTGCGAATGTTTCTCAATAGGAATTAGTTAATAAAAGCCCTTCAGGCTTTTTAAGTATTTTCAATTAGTTATGGCGCTGACGAATTAATAGAAATTTATTGTAAATAAACAAATACAAAACAAAAATCTTAATAGTCATTATGGTGATTTCCATAAGCTTATAACATAAACGTACAACTCAATGTAAAGGTAATATGAAAGATAGGCAATATAATTAATGATGGTGCAAATAGAGAGAAAATGACAAATAATATGTTTTTTAGCCTTAATTAAATATTACACTAAGTATCCTACAAGAAGTGTCTTACTAAACGAATGTTGTCTTCCATTGTTGCCTGTTCTAAATTTGAACTACTGTATCGAACTGTAATTTATGTTATATTATCACAGATTATATATGTAATGGCAGAATTACTAACATTTTTTTCTAAAGATAGGAAGCTAAGTCTTAAAGTTATTATTAAAATAGTTAAACAAAAACTACCAAGCTAGGAGCTTCAATTAAGTTTTTCTTCAGGGAGTTTCTGTTGTGTAAATGTATTAAATATGTAGATAAAAAGTCTATGTTGCAAACTACTTATAATAAATAATGCTAGTGATCGCCGCGTGGTTGAAAATCAACTATATTTCATTAAGCTGTATATTTATTGTCTTGCGTATATTACAATAGTAATCTATTCTCAATTTGACCACAGACTTTAACAATAAACAAAATAGTATATATGCGTGTGGGTGTCAAATACATGCTAGTATGTATAATATATTTTTATTGATTTATTGTATTTTTTATGCCAAATTTTAAAAAATATTAGCATTCTGCACTCCTTCTCTATATAAACTATAAAAGTGGGAAATTTCATATTCCTCCGTCCGCGCAATTTTCGTAAAAAAAAGTTTTCGTAAAAATGGTAGTGTTTAGTTCACGTATTAATATATAGATTACATGGTGCGAGAGTCTGACTTTAGTGAAATCGCATTGGTTGACATTATTATAAGTAATAGTTTATTTTTAATTTTTTTTTTTGTTGGCGACACAGCTGATCAACATATTAATCTTAAATTTCTTCAAAGTTAATAAGAATGAAGAGATAAGTTACATTTGCCGTGTACGGGCCAGATTTAAACTTAGTCTATTTTGTGTATCAAAAAATGTTAATAAATACAATTTTAAATGGCTTTTTCTTTAGTAAGAATTTTCACTCGCTAATTAATTTTGGGTAAGTCTGCCAGAACTCTGGCTCTGATAAAATAAAAATCGTTAGTAAAAAATGACACTAGAATCCTTATAATATATAAGATAATTAGAATTGCCCGCGACTCCCTACGCGTTCAGATGATCAAAAACCAAATTCTTAGATTTTGCACATTAGTATACTCTTACATAAAGCACTTTCATTGCGCACCGCATGATTGGTAAATAATGGCAATGATTGACAATGCCACAAAGGTTCCTTTGTTAATCTCATATTCCATTTAGTAATATTGCATTTTTTTTAGTAATATTATTTACGTATGTCTATACTTCTGTTTTGTTTGTTTGTTTAGTTTTGGGCGATATACTCTCAAACTACGGAATAAATTTTAAATATTTTTTTACTTATAGACAGCTATTGATTAATTTAATTGTATGTAGCTGATTATTTAAATTACATAATGACAACTTTTCTTAATGTTAATTTGTCGCGAAACAGGGATGGTTAGCGCTAGTTAGTAATATTTTCGAAAACGATTTTCAAAAGAAAGTGTAATAAGTAAATAATTCTAAGCAAAATATACTTTTTACTATTTCATATGGCTCGGCTAATATGATTACAGTCGTAAGCATTTTATTGTGCCCTTTAAGCCTTTACCTTCCAAGAAATGGTGTCAAAAAAAAACTGAAAAAGTTGAAGTATAACAGTTCCTAAAATACTTTTTCATAGTTTTTGAGATATGGAATATTTTTAGTTACTCGCTTTGTCAGTTTAACAGCCATAAACTTGTTTTCCATTAAATGTTATAAAATAATACAACGGTTTTTTACCATGTACGTATTTAACGTACACGTACAAAATTTTTTTTACGAAATCATTCTTGACCGGGTCAAAGTTACACCGATTGAAGTTACAATTTATAACCTAAATAGTACTTATCCCTCAACATAAATAAAAAAAAGCAGTGATCATCTTTCTTTACATAAAAAATGAGTAAAGTAAATAATAAATATAAATAAATTCCTCCATACATGAAGAGGAAAGCTATATGTCTAAGATTCTCTCACACCAGTCTTAGCTAGATTCTCTAAACTAGTTTTCGAAAGACATGACGTGAAGTCCGTCAACCCGCATTGATATGCACCAGCTTGTTGGATTATAACCTATCCAAATCGCATTCTTCAACAGAAGCTCGTGCACAGCAATGAGACGTAAAGGAAGGTTACATGAAAAAATGTTCTTAACGGAATTTCAGTCACGGTAACCATTTTCAACGGGAGATGATTCTATGTTCTTGACAGAAAAACTCTTTGGCCCGAAGCGGGACTCAAACTTAGGACATATGCAAGTACATTTTTCGGTAACCACTACACAAATGAAACAAACCCGAAAATATATAATTTATGAAGACTAGATTTTTTTTATCGCTTAGTAACTTTTTTTGCTGATTCATTTTCTTGTTTATCTATACAAATAAATAAAATTGAAGTATCTGTTTGTAATGTCAAAATAATAGCTTTATACTAAATGCATATGTAATTATATATGGTACTCATAAGAAAAACTCAATTTTTTTAACTTTTGTCTGTCTGTTTGTTCCGGCTAGTCTCCGAAACAGCTGGAACAATTTTAACGGGACTTTAACTGGCAGATAGCTGATATTATAAAGAGTAACTTAGGCTATTTTTATTTTAGAAAAAGCATTAGGGTTTCGCTCAAAAAATTGAAACGTACCTAGGGACGCATCCGAGCGAAGCGAGAGTAAGTCGCGTAAGTAATCTTAATATTGTATTATTTATCTATACTAATATTATAAAGAGGTAAAGTTTGTGAGTTTGTGAAGTTGTAGGGGGTAATCTCTCCCGGGGGAGAGCTGACTCCTACCGGGCGCGTCCCCAGGTGGCGGATCGGGGAACGCCTCCCGCTTAGTCTGCAGCGGGTGGTACCGGAGAAATCCGGCGCGGACCAACAGCAAGGTGGTGCCCTAACCGCGGGCCGTCAACCGCGGTAAAGGGTACTACCCAGACGGGGCCGCTCTTCTTTGAGCGGAGTTGCGGCCACCGGGAGCAGGGCCGCTTCGGCGGTCTTGCGACCGGAGGGCGGGGACCGGTTGCGGGACTGTATGAGAGGGCAGGCTCGTAACCGGTAGAGGGGAAGGCCGCGGTGGGAGAGGAGTGCCGGTATTTCGGCCCCCCCCCCCCCGCGGCCTTGACGGGGCTGCCACCGTCTTCGATGGCAGACGCGGTGGGGCTGCAGGGGAAGAGGAGTGTCGGTGTTTCGTTGCCGCTCGCCCTGTCCTCTGCAGCCGAGTGAAGGGCGGATTGGGGCCGCTCGACGAGGCTTCCGTTTGCGAAGCCACGCCACCGGTGGCGGGACCGCTTTGGCGATCCCGTGATCGGACGGGGGGTGGGGCCGGATGCGGTACTGGTACCGCAACCGGTAGAGGTGTGGGCTGCGGTGGGAGGGTAGCGCTGGTGCCTCGGTGCTGGCCTCCCCGCCTTCCGCGGTCTGGACGGGGCCGCCACCGTATGATGGCGAACGCGGTGGGGCTGCAGGGGAGAGGGCTGGAGTTTCGATGCCATTTCCCTGTCCTCTGCAGCCGAGGTAGTGTTGCCCACTTCGGTGGGCGGTGAAGGTGCCAGAGGGCGGTCGGCTAGGGGAGGCCGGCCGTCCACTGTTCTGGCTGGAGGAGGCCGTCAGAGGTGGTCGAACATCTCAGCCCCTGACACGGAGACGGGCCTTAGCAGGCGCTCGCCGTCGGGGTCGCGGAAGAGTCTTTTTGGTACCCGTGGCCCCGGCCTTATGGCGACGAGGAGGAGTTTGGTCAGGTTTTTAGTGGGTAGGCTGCTGCACATCGCGGCAGGAGTCCCACATAACCCGACTCGCTTCCCCATTGGCGAGCGGGTACCCGTAACAGGGGTTTTCCTGACGTTGAAAAAAAAAAAAGGGGGTAATCTCTGGATCTACTAAACCGATTTAGATGAAATTTGGTAAGAAAATAGTTTGAGACCCTGGAAAGGACAAAAGATACTTTTTATCCCGGAAATCATCCCTTAAGGGGGTAAAAATGGGGATGAAAGTTTGTATGGGGAATCAACCTGGGGACGAACCCGAGGGTGAGTCGCTAGTATAATTATATTACGATAAAGAAATGTTATCTCATTTACTGCAAACTTTTTAAGGATTTCTATTCGTCTCTGTTCACACATGCTCTACTTTACAAATAGGAAATCAATTTTATTTATAGCTTATTTTTGGACGTAGAAATATTGCTGTAGAGTGTAGACCATACCGAGTTCATGTTTTTTTTTTAAATTCTCTGAAACTGAACTATTTCATAAGTAACTAGTGGCTCACCCTCGCTTCGCTTGGATTTGTCCGTACGTTGATTCCCCATACAAACTTTCATCTACACTTTCACCCCTTTAAGGAATGATTTCCAGGATAAAAAATTTCATCTAAATCGGTTCAGTAGATCCAGATTTTACCTCTTACAACCTCACAAATTCACAAACGATAGAGAGATATATCAGTTTCTACCTCAGCTCGCACGGTAGGCGAGGCTGGGACAAAAGCTATCCTTAGCCGTCCATCATGCAAATAAGTATATCCTTGCCGAACATTTCATCGCCTTAATACTTATTAGTTCAAACAACCAATACTTATTGTACTTTACAGTAGGGAGATTTTTCCTTCATTTTATTAAATTAAAGCTTTATTTTCTAAGATTAATATACAACACTAGCAACTCACCCTCGCTCCGTTCGGGTTCATCCCTAGTTACATTTTAACGTTTAGGATAGATTTCTCAGAGATAAAGTATTTTCCCGTAGTAAAAAGTATCCTATATGTTGACCCAGATAACCAGCTATAATCATAATAAATTTCATTAAAATCTATCCAGTGGTTTTCTGTTGATGCATTCCAGACAGAAAGATAGAAAGACAAAAATTCTAAAAACTATAGATTCAGCTTCTGTATCGATAATAATGACTATTTCAATAAAATTTTCCAAAAAAATAGTTAATATACAGATTCGACTCAGTTAAAATTTTATTTTATGTATTGTTTATATATATATATATATATATATATATATATATATATATATATATATATACCGGTACATGACATTTAAAATTTCGTATAAAAAATATGTATTAAAAACTCTTTCGGTAAATTAATCGTTTGGACAAATAAGCACTGAAACGACGATTTATTCAGAGATTTAAATGAGAAATGTTAGCAAAAAGAGAGGCTGAGTTACTTTAACATTTATAATATTAGTATGGATTGTAGGCTTTAGAATAATATGCGATGAAATTATGTATAATTTCTTAGTATTCGCATATTTTCACGCGCGACATTCATTTATATGATGTATGGAGCTTCTATATGCAAATGGCGTTATGAATATTAATTAACAAAGCCTATGAAACTCTTACATCACTGTTTATCAGTCACATACATTCCTTATTATATAACAGTGAATAAAATACTGTCCCTAGGTTTTACGGGAAATTGGGCTCTTAATTATGTTTTCTTGATATTACAGTATTATAATTAATTATATTATTTATATAATAGAAGTCTGTACATATAATAAAATTGTAACTAAGCCGAATCTGTACAATAAATATTTTTTGGAAAATCTTAATGAAATAGTTATTATTATCGACATTTTTTTGTTATTAGTTATACAGGGGCCGAATTTATAGATTCTAGAATTTGTCTCTCTGTCTATTTGGCTGTCTCTTACCACTTCACGAAAATAACACCGGACGGATTTTGATGAATTTTGGTATGATGTTAGCTGGTTATCCGGGTCAACGTATAGGATACCTTTTACTGCGGGAAAATATTTCATCTCTGAGAAATCTATACTAAACATTAAAAGGTAAGTAGGGACGAACCCCAGCGGAGCAAAGGCGAACAAAGCGAGTTGCTAGTTGTAATATGATAATAATAAAAGTATTAATTATAAGTTAAATTATAATAGTCAAATCATCTGGTGATTTGCGATTACAGTCTTCGCTTTTCTTCAATATCAAGACAGAAATAAAGTGAATTTAGTTCAATAAAATTAAAATTATACTTTATATCGTAAAAGTATTTGAATTATTATAGAAAGTAGTACTTGAATTAGAAGTATGAATTAGTTGCTTTATTGCGCAAAAATCTTTCGTCGTGATGGGGGGCTCATTAGTTATTTCTGGTACTTCTCTGATAGCAGAGTGGACCAAGGAAGTACGGCTTGGTTGTTATTGTTGTGGTATGCCTCGGCAAGCTAGTCGTCGGGGCGTTAGGGCTGAGTACATAAGTGATCCTGCAGCACCCCATTAAGAAGGGGAGGCTTCGTTAGGTTTTAGTGTTCGTTCGTTAGTTACTCATATTTGGTACGTGTAGTATGTAAATTAAATAAAGATTTATTTCGCGAAGATTGTCTTGGACATCGGAAGTTAAGACAATTAAGAAGAAATGGAGATTTAATAATTTCAGCAGAAATGTTTGATCCTTTATCTTACGACGTTTTTCCAATGAGATCAAATTAGGAACACATTGATCAATAGCAGAATACCTAAATTTTAAATGCTTTAAGAACTTTGTTTGAATTTTCTCTATTTCTTTAATGTGGACTTTATAATGTGGATTCCAAATCACCGAAGCGAATTCTAGTATTGAGCGAACGAATGTATTAAAGAGTAGAATCAGGGTTGTAATATTTTTAAAATCTCTACTAATTCTAAGAACAAAACCAAGCATGCGATAGGCTTTTGCAGTCACATACCTATAGTGTTGACTAAAGGTTAATGAGGAGTCAAGGTGGACGCCCAAATCTCTTACCCCTGAAACCCGTTCAATAAGATCTTTATTTAAAGTATACTTGAAATTAATAGTATTTTTTGCGGGAAAATGATATTACATTACATTTTTTAATATTAAGTTGCAGGAGATTATCATTGCAATATTTAAAAAAAAACATTCATTTTCAAATTGGTATTCTTACACTTGCGTCATAATGTGTAATATATTACTTGTTCGCAAAATTTTTAATAATTATGTAAAAACAGTTATAGAAAGTTTTCCGCAGTTCGACTTTTGCTTATAGTAACATAATATGTATATTTATTTAGTTATGCTAACGTATTATTGAAAATCATATTATATTTATTGTATAATTATATATATATATATATATATATATATATATATATATATATATATATATATATATATATATACTCTAAATATTTATATTAATCAAGCTAATATAAAATAATTCACCAAATTTAGTGTACGATTAATACGTTTAAACTATTCACTGTAGTGCTAGTGCTAGTATTATTTTAAGCTTCTATAATGAACTATCGGTTTGCATCGACTATGCTTAGCTGTTTCTTTTTTAAAGAAGACACCAAAAATTATTAATCATTATTACATATTGTAACTGAGCCGAATCTGTACATTAAATATATTTTTGGAAAATCTTATTGAAATAGTCGTTATTATTAGTAATATTTAGCACCTATAGAAGTAAGTATTAGTATAGAAGTACGTATTAGCAGTATTAGTTTTAGAATTTTAGTCTGTCTATCTATCTATCTGAGAACGCATCACAAGAAAACCACTGGACGGATTTTGATAAATTTTGGTATGGTGCTGGCCAAAAAATATTAATCATCATTACTTATAATAAAATTGCTACTGAGCTGAATTTGTACATTAAATATTTTTTGGTTAAAATCTCATTGAAATAGAATTTATTATCAGTAATGTTTAGTACCTATAGAAGTAGGTATTAGTAGTATTAGTTTTAGAATTTTTGTCTGTCTGTCTGTCTATCTATCTATCTAGGAAAGCATCACGAAAAAACCACTGGCCGGATTTTGATGAATTTTAGCATGGTGAGAGCTGGTTGTTCGTGTCATACTTTTTATTGCGGGAAAATATCTCATCTCTGAAATAAAAAGAAAGAAATAAGTCTTTCCTCATTGTAATATTAGTGTAGATGTATAAGTATATTATAGATTTTGTTGTTAAAACGGAAAATGCAATATTACGACATTTTGAGATTAAAGAATAAACATTTGTGGCATTGCCAATCATTGCCATTGTTTTTCAACCTTACGGTGCGCAATGAAACTGGTATATACCGTATTAATTTGTAAAACCTAAGAGTTTGGTTTTCAGTCGTCTGAACGTGGTCGGAGCCGCGAGCAATGCTAGTATCTCTATAAATTTTGACAGTTTACTAAAAGTTATAAATTAATAAATACGTTAAAATGTTTATTATAAAAATATTATATATTATTATACATTATTATTATACATTATAATACAATATTATTATACATTTATTATTACATTTATTATATATAGAATATTATTATACATTATTTACCCTCAAAAACTTTAGAATACCATTCAAAAGAAAAAATAAAAGTCATAGTTACTGAAAAATCATATCCACAAAACCAAGGTAATTCTATGTTATTATTCCCTTACGTATAATCAGATATACGTTAAAGCAAATTACTAGTTCGCCTATTTCTTTAAGATAGCTGTAAGCGTTTTCCCGGTAAATGTGATGATGCCGTTCCATTACGCATCAGTTACTATTCGTTCCGAGTCACGCGATCTTGGAATTATCAACTTAAGCATGCCGTTTTCTATTTACATGTTTTCTTATATTATTAGATTATAACCCTTATTATTGGGCACTTTATATATTTATATGTTGGTGGTTTTGTATTTGGTTTAGACTTCCTATATTCATATGTACCTACATGATACATATTTATCGATTATACATATTATGAGCCTGCCTTGGTGGTGTAGTGGCTAGCACGTACGGCTGCACATTGAGAGGTCCTGGGTTCGAGTCCAGGGTCGGGCCAAGTTTAGATTTTGAATCTTATGTTTAGTAAGTCTCGGTAACAGCCCGGAGTTTGGAGGTTGGCGGTGTATCACCCCTGTGCCACGGAGAGCACGTAAAGTCGTCGGTCCTTAACTCTCACCGGTCGTGTCGAGTAGTCATCCCACCGGAGTATGAGAGTGACAGGAATAGAGAGTGCACTGGTGTCTGCGCGTATACTGGTGCACTATAATATTTCCCGCGCAGATGGCTAGTCTCAAATAGACTGGCCACCATGGCCAAAGTCGGTCGAAAGGTTTTCATTATATTATGTGTAAATAAATGTTTTTATTATTAAAAAAATGTATATCAAGAATATATGTATAGCAAAATAAAATTAAGATACTATTTAACTATACCTATGTTATGTGTTCTCTTCTAAAATTATGTTGTGAAGCATCGTCGCAATACTTCATCTGCAGTCTGTATACCTATGTTCTTAATATATGAACTTAAAAAATGATTTGATTACTAGAATAAATAAACTATATTTCTAACAAAGTACTACAGGTGAATCGCATATCTCTATTTCTGAACTCTTGTTTTAAATAGCTTAGAATGTAGTAAAATATTGTCCTTTGCTCCCTAATCTTCAATTCAAATCTCTTTGCAACCAACGTGCCAGCGGAACAGAATGCAAGACAAGTGGCAAAAGCTCCATATCGATTCTCTTTCGATTAGCGCTAACGCCTTGGCAATTTCGATAACAATTTGGTAGTCAAACGTACGAGGACTTGTCGAACGCTCAGTCTATTCGATCGTTCGACAACAATCAAACGTAGTCATGGTTTTGTTAGTGAACGAAATTTTGACATTGTAAAGTGCGCTACAATTTAAACGTATACGAGTAACATATAGGATTTTTAGGATTTCTTTATTAAAAGTTCTCTAATTATAAGGATTATTTCGCCTAGCAGTATTCGCTACAATAACAATAAAAACAATAATATATATTTCTAAGACAACAACAGCGGTTACCATGGCAACAATTAGCCATAATAGCTTTTATTTAATTTATTTTATATTTTATTTAGCATATATGTTAAATAAAATGAGAAAAAAAATAGAGTAATATATATATATATAATATTATTCAGTGATTTGCTATTGCTATGCTATTCGATACATTGTAGTCTTTGAAGTCGTAAACAAATGTCAATCCCATACATTGATTATTCTACTAGCGCTTATGCCACTTCTCTGGGCCTTCTGATTACTTCGCAAAGTCAAGTAGACTCCTCTTATCATTAAACAAATTGACAAATACAATAATAGCAATCAAAATTAAAATATAATATGTATTTAATATTCAATTATTTACTTATTAAAATTGTTAAAATGGTTAACATTAACAAATATGGCAAGGTAGTTCGGTGCCTTTCGGTGACTTATATATTTTTTTAAATGGTCTAATAAAAACTTTTTTAGTTTGAGGAATTAATCATAACATTGAGTGAATATTTGTTATCTTGTAACTTTTTATATCTTTATAAATGTTTTTAAATAAATTTTGCAATGAAGTAAACTAACGGCAACATAACATTATGATACCGCTAATGTATCTGTGTCCTACCTAATTATTATAGGGAACGTCTTATTTTTTTATTGAGCTTAATACTTTCTTAGATTTACGCAAATATTTGATACTTTCAAATTTATTTTCAAAATAAAAAATACAAAAAAAAAAATATATTTTTGAAATCATTGTATAATATTGTGAGTGAGTAGTTTACCCTTAAGACGGCTAAAACCTTAGTCCCTCCCATGGCCATGATTGATGGAAGCATTCGAAACGCTAGGAACCAAAAACAAAAATAAATCTGCGAAAAAAATCTGAAAGACAGTTTTATTCCCAATATCTATTATCTTCTATGAATAAAATCGATTTTATGTGTTTATAAACATAAAATCGATTAACTGCTCATTTTTTAAGATGAAAAAAAATAATGATTGCTTGTTTGTATGTATACGACTACATTGTATGAAATTTTAATGAGGAGTCGATATAATTTGTGGTAATCGCCTTTTAATAGGAAAATCCATCCAATAAAGCACTAATCCCTTTACACAGCAAATGATTGGTGGCTAATTATATTTTACAGGCATCAGATTTTTAATTAGCGATAGTGAATTTAAATTTATTTGGAGATAATTGAAGTATTAATTTATTTATTTATTGTTTTATGGTAAAAGTTTATGTTATCTAGTATGACATTTAAAACTTTATAACAAAAATAGTAGTAGTAGTCGTAGTACTTCTCGGAACAATAGACCTTGTGAGCACAAATTACATCTTGAGGAACTGTTCTGCTCGTTACGCTAAAGATCATCAGATCTTCACAAAGTGTGTATGAGACCAACTTAAATTTACTACCTTTCAATTAAAATAAGAACCATCGAAGTCATATCTCTTAAGGTGGAGATATCTAGTAGCCTCCTTTTTGCCCCTTTTTGGAGGAAGTACCGCTCGAATCAAAAATCACCGGCGACAATAAAAATTCTATAAAGTCGTTAAACTTTTATACCAAGTTTCATCCAGATTGGTTGTAAAATACGAATTATACAGGAGTACCAAACCAGGAAATCGGTCAATGAAGGAATTCCAAATAATCAAAACATGTTAAAGATAACAAAGGAGTTTCGAGACAATATGAATGTGATATTATATAATTAAGATTTGTTACATATTTTATATTCTGAAAAGATTGTATGTATGAAAATCAAAAAATCATTCAACTCTACATCATGCACTACATTTTTTGTCATAATTTGGCTATTTTAACGTTCAATTGCTGATTTTCCTTGACAAGAGAGAGATCATGCTAGTTCACAATACTATTCCAGTACAGGTTAGAAGATTCACGTACGTTAAAAATGAATCGTTTATGTAAATTTAAGCGGTATGGGACCCGGATTCGAACCCACTTCCCTTGGTTTTGGTTTCCCTTGGTTACCAATGGGCTACCACTGCTTCTTAAATATTTTTTCTTAACATTGATGAGTATGATCAATACCAGTGAAACTGCGGATAGTTATAATGCCTAAATAACATAATCATATTTTATGGTACCGGTGTTTTAAGATGTCATTACAAAATTAATAAACGTTTTTCATAATAAATGAAAAGCACTTACCTCTGTTAAGTATTTCTTTGTGAATCTAAGTATTAATTAAATGATATTGTTTCATTAATTATTTTGAAAGGAGGTAAATAATACCCATATGTCAAAACAATGTATAAATAACCATATAATTTCAAGACGAGGAAAATAAGAACACAGTAAACCAATGTAATAAGCTTTATTTTATCAGTCTTTTACTTTATAAGTTTTATAATGTTACTTCAATTTTCGTATTTCCATCTAATATAACATATAGGCATTGGTAGCCCAGTGGTAACGCGCTCGCTTGGGAAACCGAGTGAATCGGGTTCACATCCCGGGTCTCGCACCTCTGATATTTTCATGTGCGAATCATTTTCTAACTTGATGACCACTTGCCTTACAGTGATGGAAAACATCATGAGGAAACCTGCATGTCTGAGAGAACCTAGCAAGTTTTCGAAAGACATGTGAAGTCCGCCAACCCGCACTTGGCCAGCGTGATGGACTATGGCCTGATTCCCCTCGTATTGAAGGGAGGCGTGTGCCCAGCAGTGAGACGTTAAAAAGGGCTGAATACATACATACACCTAATATAACAAAATTCAATGTAATTATAACGATCACTTTATGTTACTACTATTTAACTAATCACAGGAAAGCGCTTTATTTTTCACTTTTTACACATAAGTTCAACACTATTTTGATCAATAAGTTTGCCAACATAAATTTAATATTATTTAAACAACTAATACTTATCTTGTCTGTCGTAAAAACCGCCTTTTCCAACGGTTATCTTATGCGTTTATATCAATCAGTCGGAAGTTACATTTTAATTTTAATTTTATAAAATAATACTAAAAATCAGTTAAGTATCCATAACTTATAATTTAATTTTATTAAATAACACAACAGTATTTAGGAATTTTTAAATATAATAATATAACTTGAAAATTATTAATGTCTTACTATTTGATTTATTTTTTAAGCATATAATTACAAAATTAGTAACTCGAAAATAAGTTTAATTTTAAAATATTAACTGTTAAATTATTATATTTTAAAATCAATATATTTTAAAAGCAAAATCAATATTAATTTTAAAGTAGTCAAATTATCTCCTATTAATTATATAAATTTATCAATGACTTTTAATTAAAATATAATTATTCACGATTTCTAATTATGTATATTATTTTATTATGTACAATCCTACGACTCCGTGTAAGCCAGTTTATCACATACTAGAGTCTCATGTAAGATAACTTAGGACAAAATGAAAATATAATATATAAGAGGTTCGATTTATTAGTATTTTATAATATTTATTTGCATAATGAATGCTATATTATAATACTGAAAAAAAATGTAATATAAGTATTACTAATGAATATGTACTTAAAATTAATTCGGTTTTAGAGTTGAAAATTCTCTACTTCATTTAGCTCGGGTTAAAACAATAAATGAATACAGAATGATATTTACGAAGATTGCAATTTTCTATTAGTAAGGCCAATTCAAGTAAAAATATTATACTATGTAAAAGACTGACAAAATTACAAAAACCTCAAAATAATAACCTATTCATTAAGCCCAATTAAAATGAGCCTAAATATGATATCTCTGTATTATTTTCATAAAGAGTTGAGTATCTCGCAGATTTTAGGTGACGCTGCAACATTAGGCCAAGCTTTCAGAAGTAGGGAAATAGTAACGAACCTGTCAGTTTCGAAGTGTCGTTGATATTTTAAAAAACAACAACAACACTTTTAACCTCATCCAGGGCTCGAAACCATGACTGAATAAAGTGTAGCCATACAAGGAACTATTTACAAGTAAAATAAAATATTTTAGGACAAACAAGGTTTACAATATACAAAAAAACAAAGAAAACTAGAGAGATCTAGTATGTAGTTCATAAAAAGGTAATAGACATGATTTTTCTCAAAATGTAATAAAAAGTTACCACAAAAAGTATACGTAGGTAATTTTACAACGAACTATCGTTATAAAAGTTTGCTTCCACCGTGTCTGAAATGTTTTCATTGTTATCTCACCGGGTTCAAAGTTTGACGCTCGCCCTAATATGCTTAAGTGAGGGATGTGGCCCTAGACAATTGGTCCAATATAAAAATGAAACATTATGATATTTTGCTTATGGGTAAGACAGATCGTTTCATGTTTCATATTGTTAAATATTCTTTGCTTAAGTATTATATTTAGATGGTTTTAACAGATACTTAGTTTACATTTTTATCGACTTTAAAAAGGAGGAAGTATTTTTGAAAGTTAAAAAAAATAAGAACTATGAAATTACTGGTATGGAAAAAACTAGTATATTAATGTTCGTATTAATATGAGACTGCAGATGTTTCCAAGAGTATTTTTGATGATATTGGGCTGGATCTATATTATGGTGATTGGTAGAAATCTTCAATTTCTGGGTTGTTTATATTCTATTGATTTAAATTGCTTTAATTAATTATTATATAAAATGGTTTTCTTATTCCAAGTTCTCATAAAACATGAACAAGCACAAAAAATTACCGAACGGTTCACAAGCAGAGGAGAGATAGGTACTAAACTGTTTTGTCTTTGTTTATATATATACACTAGCAAAACGCGCGGCTTCGCTCGCGCTAAAACTACAACCAGAAACTTTAAAAAGGTAGGTTTCATACAAATTTTCATCCCTTATTTTATCTCTTTATGGGATGAATTTCAAAAACCAAATTTCATTAAAATCCCACCAGTGGTTTTTCTGTGATGCTGTAACAAACAGACAGACAGACAAAATTCTAAAAACTATACATTTGGCCTCTGTAACGATAATAATGTCTATTTCAATAAGTTTCCAAAAAAATATTTAAGGTACAGATTCGGCTTAGTTAGAATTTTATTACATGTACATATATACATATGTGTGTATGTACATATATGTTCATACATGTGCTGTATAGGTTCTGTTTTTTAACGAATATATTAAACCTTCAAGGAAATTTAGCATAGAACGTAGTGCATAATAAGAAAAACTTTTCTTAATTTTTGCGATAAAATAATAACCAATGATACGGTTTCATGTAGTAAAAGTTTGTAAAGTTTCCAGTCACGCGATCAAATAAGGGTCGCAACTAAGGAGGCTTTTATTGATGTTATTTACAAAGTCAAATGTAAATGTCTATTAATATTGTTTTTTTTCTTAAATACCTACTATAGTGATTAATAATGTTGCCATAATAAATTATATGAATACGACGACTATTGTGGCCGTGGGAACGGTAAAGTATACAGGACAGGTATTGTTTGCGCCTGTTTTTTATAGACTATATAATTAGTCAATGTTAAACTCTTCGTTCTATTGTCTAAATCCCATTAGATGATATTCAATGCTTTTACTATTAATTTACTAGTAATAGTACAAGCATTGAATAAATCAAGTATTGTATTCAACTCTTTTTAAAGTCCCACTGCTGGACACGGTACTCTCTTCAATACGAATGGGATCAGGTCATAGTTCACTACGATGTCACATATCTTTTCTCTCAGACATGCAGGTTTCCTTAGGATGTTTTCTTTCACCGGAAGATAAGTGGTAATTATTTTGGAAATCTATACATATAATAAAATTCTGAGTCGAATCTGTACATCGAATATTTTTTGGAAAATCTTATTGATATAGTCATTATTATCGATACAGAGGCCGAATCTTTAGTTTTTAGAATTTTTGTCTGTACCTCTGGGAGCGCATCACGAGAAAACTACTGGACACATTTTGATGAAATTTGGTATGATAATAGCTGGTTATCAGGGGCAATATATAGGATACTTTTTATTGAGAGACAATATCTCATCCCTGAGAAATCTGTACTAACTGTTAAAACGCATCGAGAGATGAACCCGAGCGGAGCGAGGGTGAGTCGCTAGTCAAGTAATAAAATAAAATATTACCAATTTATATTATATTTTATTGAGCATTCAAGTTCTCTTGAACAAGAACACACAGGTACTATTAATACTTAAATTATAACTGTTATATTATGTTATTGTTGACCGGTGTCCTTCATCTACTCAACAATAGAGCAAAGGTTCGATTTTTCTGCATAGAAACATTTTGTGAGCTAACAAGTGATAGAGGTTGTCTTTTGTCCTGGTACATTAAGAGGTTTTTGCGGGATATTATTTATAAAGCTACCCCCAAGCTTTCACTCTGGGTATATATTATGTATGGGTATTATATTGTACTTTAATATTGTTTAAAAGCTTACGGGTCTTGCACAAAACATATGAACAAAACTTAAAAAAAAAAACTGACTTCCAGGCACTGAAAAATAAAAAATAAGTAAACGGGGGTTTTCATTTAGAATAGATACTTAATCAGATTTTTTCGAAATCGGTGTGCTTTGATTTGTATTGGCTGGCACCGACTTCGAAAAAATCTGATTAAGTATCTATTCTAAATGAAAACCCCCGTTTACTTATTTTTTATTTTTCAGTGCCTGGAAGTTGGTTTTTTTTTTTTTTTTTTTTAAGTTTTTATTTTTCCATTTTAAGTGTAGACGTATCATCAGTACAAATTAATCAAGCCCAAACACCAGGTAATTGCTGTAAATCGTTGAGGAGTTCCCTCGACTATCTTTCGGGTCCATCATCAGATTGACTCTAGACCTTCATTAAATAGTAGTGCTTTAAAATACCTAATGAAAATGTTAACAAACGCACTAGTCGCCGCTACAATTTTCGAAAGTTCCCCTCGATTTCTCTGGGATTCCATCATCAGATCCTGGTTTCCTTATCATGGTACCACTCTTGGGATATCTCCTTTCCAACAAAAAAAGAATTATCAAAATCGGTTCATAAACGACGAAAAAATGCCCGAACAAACATAAAAAAAAAATATATATATATACGGTCGAATTGAGAACGTCCTCCTTTTTTTGGAAGTCGGTTAAAAATTTTAAGAAAAATAACTCACACGTTTAAAAGAAGTAATCATACATTAAAATCTAAATTCATTCATGCATTTAGATTATGTACTTAAGTTTGAGTAATAGAAGAGATACTACGAAGGTTTGATTTAATGACTCCTTGAATTATGAAATTTAAAACATGCAAAGCCACAGTTAGATGCGAATAAAAGCACCAAATACGTTTTGCTCAGTTTGTAGTGATCTTACTTACTGTGCCAGCAATCGCGGGTTCGAGTCCTACTGGGGGTATTAATTTGTGTGCTGAACACGAATGCTTGTATTTCAGTCATGTGTAATGTATCAAGTATCTGCTTTAAGCCAAGCCCCGTAGCTTACCATGGAACTGTGTTAATCTCCCTACATATTTTTTTAAGATTAATTTTACTATCGTACATCAAAATTTATTATTATGCGTTGTATTTACAAGTTATATAAATTAGAGGTCAGTTAGGAGATAATTAAGTTTCGCTATTCTCGAGTATAAGCGATTTTTTTTTCGTAAGAAAAGGCGAAAAAAAGCATACATTTATTTTTACTCTCTTAAAATATCTTTTAATAATTCGAATCATCAATCTTATGGCGGAGAAAGGTCAAACAAGCTTTGAAAGAAACCAAAATAAAGGGAAGATACAGGTTTAACTTAATATGTAAAAAAAGTACTAAAGATGTGTATAAATTCCATAACATATGATATTTATAAATTACCTATTTTAACATTCAAACTGGTCAATATATTATGAATAATATCTTTTATTTTATAAAACTTTGATCACAAAAAAATTAAGAAACATATTACTATCCAAGTATAGATAGCAAGTAACCTTAAAAAAATATATTTCCTTTTGTATAATTTCAATATATTTGGGGAGTAGGGCTCAATAGCGTCCGGCAATCCAGCCGGGTGTGAAGCCAAGAAACGCACTGGGAGGTGGCCCACATCGGTGGGTGGTGTGCCATGCGGATTGCTCCTGGTACTTTTCTGGTGGCAGAGTGGAATGTTGCAGCAACCCCATGGTTGTGGTCTGCTTCAGCAGACTCGCGTCGGGGCGTCGTGATTGTATGCGTAAGCGATCCCCTAGCCCTAGCGCGATGCCTAGAGCGATGCCCTATTAGGACAGGGGAGCGTTTGTTAGGTTTTAGTGGGTAGTACTGGCTTAACTAACTTTAGTGTGTATGTGAGTATGTGTATGTGTAAGTGTATGTGTGTGTGTATGTGTATGT